>CM046881.1:163814865-165192297 GCA_025667525.1 Glebionis coronaria
CATGAGTTCCTAAAGTGGAAAAGCTTCATTTATTTCCTTATGAGGCAATTCTCCTTGAAAAGGGTGCTCAAGTCTACTCAAATGATCCACGGCTAAATTCGCGGCTCCCTTTTTATCACGAATCTCTATAGAAAACTCTTGGAGCAAAAAAATCCATCTTAACAATCTAGGCTTAGCATCTTGCTGTGTCATAAGGTATTTAAGGGCGGAATGGTCCGTATACACTATGGTCTTCGAAAGAACAAGATAGGGGAGAAATTTCTCAAAAGCTTACATAATGGCTAACAATTCTTTTTCTGTGGTAGTGTAATGCAATTGAGCACCTGTCATTGTCTTACTGGCATAGTGTATAGGTTGAAATTGTTTATTTATCCTGTTGGGAATTATTTGTTAAGTGTCAAGTATCGTCAGTGTAATTTAAGTACTGTTAGTATTATGCAAGTACCGTTAGTGTTAACGCGGTACATAGTAAGTACTGCTACTTATAAAGTAAGTACTGCTATATTGATTAGGACGAATATATCTTTGTATAAGATATGTCATAGTTATAGTTAGAATATATCTTATGTGATATACTTAAATATTTAGAATATTGATAATATATCGTCTGTGATATAGTTATCTTTATAGAGTATTATAAGGTTTCTAGGGTTCCTTACTCT
Organism: Glebionis coronaria; assembly: GCA_025667525.1. Lineage (NCBI taxonomy): Eukaryota > Viridiplantae > Streptophyta > Magnoliopsida > Asterales > Asteraceae > Glebionis > Glebionis coronaria. Next base: position 163,815,528 of record CM046881.1, read on the forward strand.
ATAAAAGGAACATAGGTACAATGTCTTTCATGTACCTCATTCAAGTCGATTAATAAGAGAATCGAATAGTTAAAAGTAATTATGTTCTTCTGAGCTTTATAAGTTAGATTATGCATAACTTATTTAGTTTGAGTAAGAGTTCTTAAAGTGTTTTAGTTTGATTACAAACTACTATACTAGTTCTTAACAGAATATAGATCCAATCAAAGGGATCAACAAGTAGTATCAGAGCTAGTTGAGAAACTATGAAAAAGAAGAACACAACCCCAAACACTCCACACACACCAAAACTCAATGTCTCAACTAGAAGGTGATGACGCTCACTTGGATGATGTTCAGATCCCTGATCCTATACCACAGGGACAACCACAAGTTGTGCATCCTGCACCAGTACAAGGTGTTCAAGCCGTGAATGCTGTAGCTACCTCTACAACCACAACACCTTCTCATACTCTATCTGCTGTTAAACTCCCAGTTCTCAAAGGTGACAATTATGAGACATGGGCTATGCAGATGGAACATTACTTGAATCACCACATATCACACTGTGTGGCAAGTTATCAAGAATGGGAACACACCTAAGAAGCTACACTGGTTGCCAGATGGTACATGCTATGCTCTACCTGTTGTGACTGTTGAGGAGGTACAAGCAAAGATCAGAGAGAGAAAAGCCAGAACTGCTTTGGCTATGGCTCTTTCAGAAGACATCTTACCAAGCTTTCATCATTATATTGATGCTAAAGCTATGTGGGATGCTATAAAACTTAGATTTGGAGGTAATGACAAATCTAAGAAGATAAAGAAGATTGTTCTTAAGCAAGAATTTGATAACTTCTCAATTTGCAGTATAGAAGGAATACATGGTGGCTATGGAAGGGTTAGTAAGCTGCTTATTCAATTGGCGGTTTATGGACAAGTAATTCCTAATGAAGAAGCTAATCTAAAATTCTTAAGAAATGTTCCACCAGAGTAGAAAGCAATGGCTATGCACTTCATCACAAGAGATGATCTAGAAACAATTCCTTTTGATCATCTCTACAACAATCTTAGAGCATATGAGATGGATGTGAAAGGCATTAAAGTGACTAAGGCAGCAACTACTACAAAGTCTAACTTGGCTTTTGTGTCAGATGGAAACAACGGTACTTATTTTCATAATACCGCTAGTGGATCAAGCAGCGATACATACTTCACAAATACCGCTGGAGGACTTACAAGCAGTACTTACCCACAAAGTATTGACAGTAGCCCCATAGTCTCTTAAAATCCACATTGAAGGTCTTCACCATTGTTTAGTGACAATGATGCATTCTCATTCTTAGCTGGACAAGACAACATGCCAAGATTAACACTCAATGACTTGTTCCAAATGGATGATGCTGATGTTGAAGAGATGGATCTTAAATGGCAAGCTGCTATGGTGTCAGTAAGATCTAATAGGTTCTTCAAGAAGACTGGAAGAAAGATGACTGTTGATCCTAATGAGCCATTAGGATATGACAAGTCCAAAGTTGAATGCTATAACTATGGAAGGAATGGACACTTTGTAAGAGAATGCTCTAGAGACAAAGCTGAGAGTAGCAGTTAAAAGTCCAAGCACAGCTATAGAACCAGTCCAGGAATAACTAAAAGCTTTCCAAAAGGAAACAGCAGGAGTCCTAAAGGAACCAAAGCATTGGTAACTGTAGATGGAGTGGTGAACTGGGCTGAAGATGAAGAAAAATAACAGCTTGGTCTAATGGCTCTCTCACATGAAGATACTAAGGTACATCCTTGTTCTAAAGATTATGTTCATAAATTTAATCTTAAAAGTAGAACTAGAGGAACAGTATCAAAAGGTTAACACATGCACTATAGAATTAAATGCTTTTAAACAGGGTGTTGTTAAATTAGAAGAAAATATAGTATTGTATAAAAAGGTTCAACAAAACTATGAAGAGAAAATAAGAATTTTAACTCTTCAAATGAGGGAAAAAGATGTGGAAATTAAAGCTTTTGAAATAAAACTTTTAAAAATATTAACAAAAAATGAAGCTTTAAAAGCCAGTCTTTATAATGAAAGGGAAGCAATTAATCATTGGCAAAAATCCTCTAAAGGATTGGGAAAATTTATTAATTCACAAATGGGGTATTATGATAAATCAGGCCTAGGATATATTGTGGACCTACCTGGGATAACTTTAACTGACAAGGACTTATCAAAAGGGATTTTTGATAGTTCTAGTGAGGTAGATGATACACCTGAAAATGATAGATATGCTGAAGGAATGAAGGCAGTTCCTCTACCACTATCAAGAATTTTCATGCCCCCTAGTAATGATACAAGTATAGAGTTAGAAGAACCAAAGGTTAAAAATACCTCAAACTCTAGTACTTTATCCCAAGAAAAGACTGTTGTGACCAAAAACATTGTTTATCCACCTTTAATGAACAACTTTGTTTCTGAAGAATCTAAGACTAGTTCTGCTCCCAAGCAGGTAAAAACTCCTAGCAAGACATTGGAAAACAATGTAAAACATAATAAAACCAAAAGGGGTGGGTTAGGTTTTGAGAAAGTTAAGTCAAAACAACCTTTTGGGTCTTCTTTGATAAGAAAAGGATGTTATGTTTGTGGTAGTCTAAGTCATTTTATCAAAGATTGTACTCTACATGAAGATAAAATTGTGAAACAAAAGGCTGCACAAAGAGTCATGAAAACAGTAATAGGAAAAATGCACAGGTTAATAGGAATCAGAAACTTAAGAATGACAAACCTAAGTTTGATCACTCAAGGGTAGCCAAACAGATTAAATATAACCCTGCCAAAATTTTTGTTCCTAGGGCAGTACTTATGAAACAAGGCCTAGTACCTTTAAAGTATGGTAAACCATGTACCGGTAAGTCTAGACCTGCAAGTACTGCTAGACCAAACTTAAGTATTGTTGGTTTAAATTTTGTCAAACCAAAGTTCTCTAAGACTTCTAAGAATGTTGTTGAAAAAGATAAAACATCTAGAAGTAAGGATAATAACAAACCAGTGCAAATGTGGGTTCCTAATAGAGAAAAATCATGTGTTAAAGCAAGTACCGCTAAAGCAGTACTTAAGGCAAAGAAGTCTGAGCACATAGAGTCACCCTATGTCTTTGACTACATAACTAAAACCATGAAGTATAAGAGCAAAAGTAGCATTACTGGGAATGCTTCAGAACAAACTCTTAAGTGTGTAGGTCCCACAAGATCCGAGCCAAATGTGGCTTGGGTCCCGGTTAAAAAATAATGAGTTTTATTTGTGTGCAGGGGCATCTAATTGATGAATTGAAGGACAAAGGTATAGTAGATAGTGGATGCTCAAGACACATGACAGGAAACAAAGATTTTCTTGCTGAATTTAAAGAATTCAGAGGAGGACCAGTAGCCTTTGGAGGCAGCAAAGGTAGAATCACTGGCAAAGGGAAAATCAACACAGGGAAGTTGGAATTTGAAGATGTGTTCTTTGTGAAGGAATTGAATGAGTTCAATCTCTTTTCTGTATCACAAATGTGTGATAAGAAGAACAAGGTGTTGTTCACAAACAAAGACTGCTTGGTGTTGTCTAAAGACTTTGAGATGCCTAAGGAATCTCAAGTACTGCTAAAAGTACCCAGGCAAGAAAATATGTACACCTTTAATCTGCATACTATTATTCCAACAGGTGGTATTACATGTTTGCTAGCTAAGGCTTCTTTTGATGAGTCTAATTTATGGCATAGAAGGTTAGGTCATGTGAATCTCAAGAATCTTAAAAGATTAGTGAATAGGAATTTGGTTAGAGGTTTACCTAACAAATCTTTTCAAAACGATTTCACATGTGCTGCCTGTCAAAAAGGTAAACAACATAGAGCCTCTTGTAAGACCAAAACTGTCAACACTGTGACAAAACCTTTGCAGCTTTTGCATATGGATTTGTTTGGTCCAGTTTTTGTAAGAAGCATTAGTCATAAGACCTTTTGTCTAGTTATAACTGATGATTATAGTAGATTCAGTTGGGTTTTCTTTTTAGCTCTTAAAAGTGAAACAAATGAATTACTTAAGGATTTTATCACTTTAGTTGAAAAACAGTTCACTAAACAGGTTTTAATCATTAGGACTGATAATGGGACATAATTCAAGAATGCTGAATTTGATGAGTTCTGTAGGTCTAAAGGAATTAAGAGACAATTTAGTAATACTAGGACTCCACAACAAAATGGAGTAGCTGAAAGGAAGAATAGGACACTAATTGAGGCTGCTAGAACTATGCTGGCTGATTCTCTTTTGCCAAATACCTTTTAGGCAGAAGCAATCAACACTGCATGTTATGTGTTAAATAGGGTCTTAGTGACCAAGCCTCAAAACAAAACACCTTATGAAATTTTGACTGGTGTAAAGCCTACCATAAGTCACTTAAGACCTTTTGGGTGTCATGTGTCTATACTAAATACTCTTGATTGTTTGGGAAAGTTTGATGGAAAGTCTGATCCAGGATATCTTGTAGGATATTCAGTGCAAAGTAAAGCATATAGGCTTTATAATTTGGCATCTAAAAAGGTTGAAGAAAATGCCCATGTTAATTTCTTAGAAAATAAACCCAATGTCCAGGAATAGGTTATGCTTGGATGTTTGATTTAGATTATCTAACTAACTCCATGGATTACTATTCTCTGCAAAAGGATTGTCAATATAACAATGCAGGTGAGGAGTCAAGTGAAACTAATGCAAGTACTCAAGAAGATGTTTCTTCATCAGATGATGATGTTCATATGTATGTGCCCAATATGCCTACTGTTACTCCCATGTCTGCTACTCCCAATAAGCAAACCATGCCATCAAAAGATGATCAAGCCTCCCACGAGCTTCAGAGGCTTCAAGATCAAGAAAAGAATGCTACATCTGCTAATAAGCATTCATGAGAAGAATCTTTTAAGTCACAACACTCACCAGTACATACTACACCTAGCGGTACTTCATCTGCAAGTACTGCTAAGTCAAAATCTGCTAAAACTGTTGACTCACTAGAATAGATTTTACAAGCTATGGACGATGAAGACTTATATGCTAGTCCAACTGAAGGAATCTTCTCCAAAGCTTCCTATGATGAGCAGGGTGCAGTAACTGATTTCAACAATTTGGAAACAGAAATTCCAGTCAGTTCTGTTCCCACTCATAAAGTCAACAACAACCATCCTACTACACAGATCATTGGAGATCCCAAATCTGCTGTACAAACCAGAAGACAACTTCAAACCAATATTGAAACTCATGCACTTGTGAGTTATGTCAAACAACAACAGAGAACAAATCATAAAGATACTCAGCATTGTTTGTGTGCATGTTTCTTATCACAAGTAGAGCCCAAAAACATTTCTCAGGCTATTGATGAAGAAAGTTGGGTAGATGCCATGCAAGAAGAATTAACACAATTTGAGCTACAAAAAGTTTGGATTCATGTGGATCTTCCCTCAGGTAAGAGAGTAATTGGTACTAGATGGGTTTTCAGGAACAAGAAATATGAAAGAGGAGTTGTTGTGAGGAACAAGGCAAGACTTGTTGCTCAAGGCTATAGACAGGAAGAAGGGATATACTATGATGAGGTTTTTGCACCAGTGGCATGGATAGAAGCCATTAGGTTATTTTTAGACTTTGCATCATATATGGGTTTTATAGTCTACCAAATGGATGTGAAAAGTTCCTTTCTATATGGTACTATTTCAGAGGAGGTATATGTCTCACAACCTCCAGGTTTTGTAGATCCTAAATTCCCTAATAGAGTCAACAAGGTTATCAAAGCACTTTATGGTATGCATCAAGCTCCAAGAGCCTGGTATGCAACTTTATCCAATTTTCTGCTAGATCATGGATATAGGAGAGGAACCATTGACAAAACTCTGTTCATCAAGAAGAATGCTAAGGATATCATTCTAGTTCAAGTCTATGTTGATTACATCATTTTTGGTTCTACCAAGAAGACATGGTGTAAAGAGTTTGAAGCTTTGATGAAAGGAAGATTTCAAATGAGTTGTATGGGAGAACTAACTTTCTTTTTGGGACTGCAAGTCAAACAAAGGAAAGATGGAATATTTATCAGCCAAGATAAATATGTTGCTGAAATCTTGAAGAAATTTTCATGTATGGATACAAGGAGTACAAGCACACCTTTTGAAGCTAAGAAGTCTTTATCAAAAGATGAACATGGAGAAAATGTTGATATTCATCTATACAGATCAATGATTGGTTTGATGTATCTTACTGCTTCAAGGCCAGATATTATGTTTGCTGTGTGTGCATGTTCAAGGTTCCAAGTTCATCCAAAGGTGTCACATCTACATGTTGTGAAGAAGATTTTTAAGTATCTTAAAAGTCAACCCAATTTAGGATTATGGTATCCTAGAGATTCCACCTTTGAATTGGAAGCTTACTCAGATAGTGATTATGCTGGAGCCAATAATGATAGGAAATCCACAACAGGAGGTTGTCAATTCCTAGGCAAAAGACTCATATCATGGCAGTGTAAGAAGCGAACCATTGTTGCTACTTCTACAACTGAAGCTGAATATGTAGTTGCTGCTCATTGCTGTGGACAAGTAATTTGGATTGAAAATCAATTGTTAGACTATGGGTTTAACTTCATGAACACCAAGATTTACATTGATAATGAAAGTACTATATGCATTGTCAAGAATCCAGTAGTTCACTCCAAGACCAAGCATATTGAAATAAGACATCACTTTATCAGAGATGCCTATGAAAAGAAGCTTATTCAAGTCTTGAAGATTCATACAGACAACAATGTAGCTGATTTGTTGACCAAGGCATTTGATGCAAAGAGATTTGAATTCTTGGTGACACATATTGGTATGCTCAACCAATAGACTGCTGCATATGTTGAGGGGAGGTAATAGTTGTACAAATTTTTATAATTTTTATTGTATAGTTTATGTTTTGTGTTTTTGATGTAATTGCAGGTTAATAGAAAAAGATAAAAGAGGTTACAATGATAGTGAAAAGCATGAACTGGTCAAAATTGTGAGGTACCGTTATAACTCCAAGTACCGCTAGCACAAATTCAAATACCGCTTATGTTCCATGTATCGCTACATGTTCGTTGTACCGTTAAGGGTCTCTTTTGTAAATTTGGTGGTTTCTTCGCGCTTGGGTTTGTTATACTTAAATACTTAATCCAATTATACAATTGATTCACCTAATCTTTTGTTTTTATCTCTTGATTCTATAACCTTCTCTCTAATTTTTCGATCATCAAAAATACTAATGGCTGCTTTACAAGTGATCTCTAAGCATAATTTGGTTGTGAATCTTGCTACGAATGATGACTCTCTTGGTTTCCATGAGATTCTTGGTTTCTTATCTCGAAGTCATGTTCGTTTTGCACTCACTGTAAGTCCAGTTGTCTCTTTCCATTGTTGAGCAATTTTGGAATACTGCTGTGTTTGGTACTCGGTTTAATCAACCTTGCATTAAGGCTAGGGTGAATCATAGAAACATATATGTAACTGAGGTACTGCTAAGGAAGAGTTTGAGATTAAATGATGAAAATGGACTTAGTATGCTTATTAATACAGAGATTCATGATGGCCTTGCAGCCATGGGCTATGGAGGTGGTAGGGAAAGTCTTACTTTATTTAAAGCTATATTTTCACCTCAATGGAAATTGCTTTTTCATGCTATTATTCACTATTTAAGCTCTAAAAGTACATCTTTTGATCAAATTCATGCTGCATTGGCATCAGCTGGTATTTGTCTAGCAAGTAACAGAGTTTTTAATTTTTCAAAATTAATTTTTGAAGGCATGACTAGGAATTTAGAAGGAAGTAAAAAGTTTTTGATGTATCCTAGATTCATTCAAACTTTAGTTAGTGACCAAATGCCTAACCTACCAGAGTTAACTGATACATGGGATGTTCCTACATTCACAAAGAGAACCTTCTCTTTCTTGACCAAACAAGGCAATGCCTTTACAGGAATAGTTACACCATTGTTTGCTCATATGTTAGCCCAACCTGCCAATCAAGAAGGTGAGGAACCTAGCAATGCTAGTGCTTCTCAGCAAACTCCTTCTCACCAGAGTTCCCATTCCCTAGAAGATTCACAATCTTCCTCTCTCAATGTTGGTGCTCTACCAAACAATGATGAGATGATCCACACACCTGCTGCTTCTATTGTTGCTAGTGGTTCACCACAAGCACAAGCACTAGAGGTGGTGGATGTTGCAAATTTAACTGCTTTGTGTACTAGTTTGTCCCAACAGGTACAGGTGTTGCAGAAAGGAAAACTTGTTCAAGACAAGAAAATTGCTGAATTAGAAGCTAGCCTAATCAAGTTGAGGAACAAAGTATCACCTTGGATGAGGCAACATAGATCTATTCAGAAGGTTGCACTCAAGAAGCAAAGATTCGGGAACCATAAGAAAAGGCAACTGAATGCAACCAAACAGGGGAGGAATTATGAAGAACAACCACCTACTTCTAATAATCAGACAAGGATCTATGGAAATGACATCAATTTTGAGTTGGATGAAGATGTCATGGGGACTTATGAAGATGAAACTGGTTTAGAGACTGGTGTGGATGGACCTTCAGATATGGAGATTCAACAGGAAGAATTACAGCCTACTCATGAGGAGCCACAAGTTGAAGAGATGATGGTAACTCAGCCAGCACCAACACCTCAATCACCACTTCAAGTGAATTGGAGTACTTTCTATGAGAAGTTGGAGGAAATTAACATTTAGTTTCCTATATCATCAAATCCACCACCACAAAGACAAGTATGGTTTCAAAGGAAACAGACTTTGCAAGTACTGTCTAGATCAAGAATGAGCAATAGATCAGACAAGACTGAAGAGGTGCAAGTTGAAATGATGGCTTCTATAGAAGAAAGAGTATCTGGGGATACACAAGTGATTGAAGAAACAAGTGTGTCTAATACTTGTGAAATCAACATTGTTGAAGATCCAAGTACTGCTAAGCCAACTAAGCCGACTGCAAATACTATTGACATTGTTGAAGACCCAAGTACAGCTAAGCCAACTAAGCCGATTACAAGTACCGCTGGTGATCATCCTTCACTAGAAAGTCAAACTCTGTTTGGAGAGGATGAGACTTTAGCCCAACTACTGCTTGACTTAAGAAAGAAGAATTCAGTTGAGAAGACTAAACAAGCAGAGGCAGAGAAAAAGACACAACAAGAAGTTCTTGCCAAAAAGAATCAAATTCAAGGTAAGAAAGTTCAAGCTTTACACCCTACTAAAGGTATAGTTATTCAACAACAAGCTGATGAGGAAAGACCTTCCAAGCTGAAGAAGAAGCTACCTAAAATTAATCCAAAGGATAAGGGGAAGAAGCAAATATTATCAGAATCTAAAAATGAAAGTGATTCAGATGATGATATAAGCAAAGTCATGTACAGATTTAATCAATTGGACCATGATGAGGAATATGCTTTCAGAGTGCAAGCACAAATTCGTGAAGATGAATTACAAGAAGAACTTGCAACAAAGCAGCATTTGCTAGAAGCTAAGAGAATACAGCAAGAATGGAACATACAAGAGTATGATAGGATTCAAGCTGAATTACATGCAAGTGAGCTTCTTGCAGACTCATTGATAGCTGAAGAGAGAGATGCTTATGATGAAGAAGAGAAATCAAAGTTGATTGATGATCTGGTAAGGGAGCAACAAAGATTCTTTGCTGAAAAGAGAAGAAGAGAAAAGATTAAGCCTCCAACTACTATGCAGATTAGGAATCAAATGATGAATTTTCTTAAGAGAGTTAAGGGTTTTACTCATATTCAGCTGGTCAAGAAATATATTGAAGAAATCAAGACTTTGTATGAGCAAAATAAGAGAACTAATTTAAATTTTGTTGAGATTGGATCTGAAGCAGATAGAATAGCTGTTGAAAGACATAGAAGACATCTGCAACAACAAAGGCAATTTGGAAGTACTCCTAGAATTGATCCAAGTACTGCTGAACCTACAAATACATCTCCACCTATCAAGACCACTTATGTGAGGAAGAATAGAAAGGAGAAGGTAAGTTCAAGGGAGGAAGAGACTACTCAAATAATGAATAAAGGAGTTGAAGTTCAAGATATTGCTCAGATTAAAAATGTACAAGTAGTACATACACAGTCAACAGTACATACTGAAGAGACGGTACATACAAACTTGGAAGAGGGTTCAACAGAACTTGAGGGAACCTCCAAGGGTGTTAAAAGGAAAAGGTCAACAAAGATAAAGAAGAAAGCCAAGAGGGCTAAATCAACAACAGAAGATAGTGATGATGATGAGAGCTTGAAGAAGTACTTGAAGATTGTAAAATTTGAAGATCAATGTATTGATACAGAGATTTTTGGAAAGAGATCATCTATTGCTAGATGGATTTACTCTATGGATCAAGGACTTGAAGCTCATGGAATTCAAAGAACTGATGGCACAGCAAGGATATTCAGACTTTTGAGGATATTCTTCACATTCTTGACAGACAAGATATTCAGGATCTTTTCAGGTTAGTTCAAGAATCCAGTGCAGGTAAAACTAAAGTATCACTATTATATAGGGAATTTATCTTTATGTATGAGCCACACAACTGTGATCAAGAAATGTTGAAGGAATTAGAGAATCAGGTTCCTAGTTACTGGAGATATTATAGGTCATGTGGATTGCATATTTTGGATATAGATGATGTTACATACTATATACTGCAAAAGAATACTTACCCTTTCAAAAGAAGATTGTTGGAAAGGATGTTAGAACAACAATTGGAAGTTACAGAAGAATCTGTTGATGCTTTGGAGTTGATCAGAATGGTTAAATAACAAATCAAGGATTTGGAAGATGAGGAAGAAGCTGAGAAAGAGCCTTAAGTGTTTGACTTCCAGTCACACTTCACAAATGGTTCTCAGTTCACCATGTCTAACACATATAAGAACTGGCTAGTCCATAATCAAACGGTTTGTGGTAAAGACTTCTCAAATCCATTGAAAGCTGATAGTTTGCTAAAAACTATATGGTTCTAACTCACCTTGTTTCGAGACAAAGAGTTGGCTAGTCCTAGACAAACGGTACTAGGTAAAGACTTCATCAAATCCGTTGATGGTTGACAATTTACCAAAAATTTTAAGGTTATCAGTACACCTTATTCTTTATGAATAAAGTATTGGCTATTCCAGAGTGTATGGCTAACTGGTAAAGAATTTATCAAATCCGTTGATAGCTGGTGATTTACTAAAAATCATGAAGCCAATACAGATTGGTTTTTGTTGTTAACTATTTTATTTCAGGTATGAAGATTGCAAGCAAAGAAGTATTCAAAGAAGTATTCAAAGAAGAAAATACTTAGAAGGTTTTGTCTCATTAAATCAAGACTGAAGTTCATGATTCAGAGTTCATAGATTTAACTCAAGAAGACAATTACTGATGCTGCAAAGATAAATGAATGTTTAGAAGACACAAAGAAGATCATAGTTTGAAGACAAAGATGATATTCATGATGTTTGAAGATTATCTTATCAGAAGAAGATCTACTTTGAAGTGTTTGGCTACATTCAGTTAGATACAAATACAAATTACCAAGTTCAATCCAAGGATGAAGGAAAGACTGAAGACATGTATTTTAAATACATCCAGTACAAGAGAAACAAGAAGACAACAAGTTATCATTCTTGTTTAGGGGAGGATTGTTGGGAATTATTTGTTAAGTGTCAAGTACCGTCAGTGTAATTTAAGTATTGTTAGTATTATGCAAGTACCGTTAGTGTTAACGCGGTACATAGTAAGTACTGCTACTTATTAAGTAAGTACTGCTATATTGATTAGGATGAATATATCTTTGTATAAGATATGTCATAGTTATAGTTAGAGTATATCTTATGTGATATACTTAAATAGTTAGAATATTGATATATATCGTCTGTGATATAGTTATCTTTATAGAATATTCTAAGGTTTCTAGGGTTCCTTACTCTATAAAAGGAACATAGGTACAATGTCTTTCATGTACCTCATTCAAGTCGATTAATAAGAGAATCGAATAGTTAAAAGTAATTTTGTTCTTCTGAGCTTTATAAGTTAGATTCCGCATAACTTATTTAGTTTGAGTAAGAGTTCTCAAAGTGTTTTAGTTTGATTAAACTACTATACTAGTTCTTAACATAATATAGATCCAATCAAAGGGATCAACATATCATTTGTCACAAAACGGCCCCTACGGCATAATCACTAGCATCACACATGAGCTCAAAAGGCAAATCCCAATTTGGTGAAACCAAAAATCGAGCCTTAGTTAATTTCTCCTTAAGGATCTCAAAGGATTCTAAACACTCTTGTGTGAATATGAAAGGAGCCTCTTTTTTTAAGAGGTGGGTCATGGGTCTAGCTATCTTAGAAAAGTCTTGTATAAAACGTCTATAGAAACCCGCATGTCCCAAAAATCTCCTAACTCCTTTCATAGTAGTTGGTGGGGGAAGTTTGACAATAACATCGACTTTAGCACCATCCACTTCTAGTCCTTTCTTAGAAATCTTATGTCCCAAAACTATTCCTTCTTTAACCATGAAATGGCACTTCTCCAAATTTAGAACAAGGCGAGTTTCTTCACACCTTTTAAGCATACGTTCTAAATGGGAGAGACAAGAAGTGAATGAATCTCCAAAAACCGAGAAATCATACATAAACACTTCCATGGTGTGCTCTATCATATCATGAAATATTGCCATCATACACCTTTGAAATGTCCCATGAGCATTGCACAAGCCAAAAGGCATTCTCTTGTAAGCAAATGTGTGATAGGGACAAGTGAACGTGGTCTTTTCTTGATCTTTTGGATCAATGGGTATTTGGAAATAACCCAAGAATCCATCAAGAAAGCAATAGTATTCATTTCCCGCTAAACGCTCTAGCATTTGGTCCATGAAAGGTAAGGGAAAATGGTCTTTCCTAGTGGCATCATTAAGCTTTCGATAATCTATAAAAAATCTCCACCCGTGACAAGTCTTGTAGGAATCATCTCGTTGTTTTCATTTGGAACAACGGTGATTCCACCATTTTTAGGCACACAATGCACCAGGCTAACCCATGGTGAGTCGGAAATTGGATAAATCACACCCGCATCAAGGAGTTTGATAACTTCCTTTTTGATGACTTCATGAATTTTTGGGTTAACCCGTCTTTGGTTTTGAATGGCGAGTTTATAATATCCTCCATAAGGATTTTGTGAGTACAAAAGTTAGGATCAATCCCCCTTATGTCGGATATTTTCTAAGCAATAGCCTTTTTGTGCTTTTTAAGAACATCAATAAGCTTTTTCTTCTCATCTTCTTTCAATTCTTTAGCAATGATAACGTGTAGCTTATCCTCTCCCTCTAAGAAAGCATACTCAAGGTGTGATGGTAAATCCTTAAGCTCTAAAGTATGTGGACTCTCAATAGAAGGTTTCACTAATGATGGATCATCATTGGTAACTTCCTTAGGAGTATGTGGAGAAGTATGGTCTTCATTGAGAAGTTTCTCAATGGTACGGATATCTTCTTCCCAATCGGTGGGAGAATCGTCATATGGTAAATCTACATCTCCTAAACTTGCTTCAAATTCTTGTAGAAGAAAATCACTTGCTCCAAAAGGAGTCAAGGAAGGACCAATGGAAGCTACGGTCTCAACATGTGGAATGTCCTCATTACTACTCTTGCAAGCATCATGAAAGTGTTCATCACAAAATTCATCAAGAACATCCACAATGTTAACGGTTTTACACCCCTGAGATTTCTTAGTCACTTTTCCCATCTTAAACACAACTTTCTCATCCTCGACCCTCATAATGAGTCCCCCTTCCGCAACATCAATAAGAGTGCGAACGGTCCTTAAGAAAGGTCTTCCTACAATAAGGGGAACTCTAGGGTCCATATCATAGTCCACAACTACAAAATCCGCTAGGAATGTGAACTTATCAACTCCTACAAAAACATCTTCCGCTATCCCCACCGGATAAGCATTTGAATGGTTTGCTAATTCGAGTGTCATTCTAGTAGGTGTAAGCTCGGGAAGGGAGAGTTGTTTCCAAATCGACAAAGGCATCAAATTTATGCTAGCACCAAGGTCCGCTAGTGCCATACAATTTGTAGAAACTAGAAGGGGGGGTTGAATAGTTTCTCATCGGTTTATCAACTAATTAAAATTCCTTTCAATTAGGTGAGTGCACAAAACTATCTTTTACTTGAAAGCTAGTTGCATAATGATTAGGTTCAATTCTAATGCATTAACAATGTATAGTAAGTGTAGTAATAATGAATGTAAGTAAAGAGTAGGGAAAGAAACAACCTAGTAGGAAGACACCAAGATTTATAGTGGTTCGGCAACGAGGCTCTATCCTCATTCCTACTCCACTCCTCGAGTACACCTTACTCGAGATTTCCACTATATCCACAAGCTCCCTTCTTGGCGGAGAAAACCTTACAACGTCGCTTACATTATTTTCCGACACTAAGCTAAATGTCGAGACCTAATCTTAGCTAGGACCAATCTACACAACGTCGCCCACTTCACTCTTTTACGACACAAGGCTAGATTTCGAGTTCTAATCTAAAAGTAGAACCAATCTTCACAACGTTGCCTACTTTAACATTATCCGACACAAGGCTAGATATCGAGTTTTAATCCAAAGCTAGAACCAATCTTCACGACTCTTCACTTTGAAGCTAAGTGAGAACTTCACACAACACAGCTACATATCACTTTATAGTTTAGTGAGAACTCACAAGACACAACCACATCACTTTATAGTTTAGTGAGAACTAACACAACTAGTTACAACTCAACTATCATATCCAAGTACACACATGTAGCTTGGATCTACATAACATAAATCCAAGCACACACATGTGCAATGGATGTACACAACTCTAATCCAAGTATTCACAAATACATTGGATCTACACAAGACACAAATAAACAAATGATGAACATGACTAGATCTTTAGGAGGAGGTGATCTTCATCAATGCTACATCTTTAATCACATCACAAGTGTGTGAGTGATCTTCTCTTTGGACAAGGTAAAGAAGGAGATCAAGAGGATAATCATGAGTAAACATACTTAACACATTAAGTGATCATTTACAAATGACTAGGATTAGAAAGGAGAAAGAAGGCTGAAAAGATGTCCAAAAAGGGTTGAAGAGAATGCAGATTTGACTCACTATTTATAGGACAAAACATCCAACGGCTATATCTGCCCGCGGTTCCTTATTGGCACCCACAGTTCCTTATCAATAAGGAACCGCCATAGGTGCTAAGGTACCGCTCGCGTAGACTCCGCTCCTTTTTGTCTTTTATTGAATTTGAAATATCTGATGTTGTTTAAACCTTCAAAGGATATTCTTATGGCATATGGAATATGCCATATTCAAATTTGCATTTTCATTTTAATAAAACATTTTCTTAAAAATAAAGTTTATTAAAAATCTTTTGTCACGTTTGACAAAAGTGAATATTAAGGCTAATCACTTTTCACTAAGCATGATTAAGATATGTTAGTGTAATGATTATTACCTTGATGATAGTGTCTGTTAGATAATTTGTTTTATAATTGTGTTTGACAATAAATGTCTTTGTAATTTGTCATGATCAAAACTAAGAAAGATTATTTAATACTAACAATGTTTTTAGGCATTACTTATGCAATAACACAATTCTCTACCCCCGGGAAATTACATGGAATCAAGAACCGGCTCGGATCACCAAGTTTAATAGGTAAATTCTTCAACAACACCGCGGAACAATTCTCGTTCAATGAAGTGTTAGGCATATCAACCAATTTTTCTTTGTTTGAGAGAAGGTCCATAAATATCTTGGCAAGCTTAGGCATATAAGCTTAAGCCTCCGCAAAAGATATGTTGATATTCAATTTCTTAAACATCCTCAAGAAGTTGGACACTTGTATGTCATCTTTACTTTAACTTCTCTTTCCTCAACCTAGAAGGGTATGGTAGATTAGGTTTGGGTGAAGGTTGAGTAGAGGGTGTTGGAGAACTCTTCTCTTGGGTTTCTTCAAGGGTAGGCTTAGAAGGTGCAGGGTTGGTTAATGGTGGAATGTCACAAGGAGGGACCGTATCACCAAAGGGTGAGTAGGAGTACTCATTATTACCTTCAGGCCTTGTTCCCCCTTTGATGGTAGAGGAATGGAAGGTCCCACGGTGGTTTTCCCACTCCTTGTAGTGATGGCATTAACATCAGCCCTAGGATTGGTTTGGGTGTTTGAGGGTGAATCACCTTGAGGTCTTTGGTTTAAGAGCAACATGAACTTTTTGTTTGTCTCCTCTTGCATATCCCTCAATCTCCTCTCATTGGCTTGAAACCTCCTTTCATTATCTTGATTCATCTTATGAAGAAGCTCAATAGTGTTAAAATCATTTTTCCCATTCCTTTGAAATCCTTGGTTTTGGAAAGGTGGAGGTGGATTGTAAAACCCTTGGTTATTGCCATGATTGTTTTTCCCTTTTTCCCTTGAAAGTTATTTGGCCTTCTATTATTGTTATTCCCTTGATAATTTCCTCTTGGCCCTTGGTTTCTATTTAGCATTTGTGGATTGTTTGCTTGGTTTTGGGTGGGTTGTTGGGGAGGGAAACCCGGTGGGGCAAGGTAATTGTTGGACTTGTATGAAAGGTGATTAGGATTGATGTTTGGTATGAAATAGTCCCTTCCATCATCATTCTAAGCATAACATTCTCCTTGAAAGTTTTAAACTTTGTCACAATTCGAGTATGAGTGAGGGCCTCTACATGTTTCACATTGAAGGGTGATGGCATTAACATTGTCGGTAGAAGAGTTGCTCAATTGATTTCACAAAGTTTTTGAACCATATCACTAAGTTTATCAACCTTTTCATATAAAGCCTTGTCAATTGGTTGAGTAGTACCCTCTTGCACCACATGTACCACCTCATCTCTATCCCTATTGCTTTGGACCATGGATTTTGTTTCAACGATATCTATTGCCTCTTGGATAGACTTAGCAAGAATATTTCCACCCGCGGCCTAGTTAAGGGAATCTTGATGGTGTGGTATCAAACCATTGTAAAAGGTGTTAATTTGGTGGACTTGGTCAAAACCGTGGTTAGGGCACTTTCTTAACAACTCTTTGAATTCTTCCCAAGCCTCACTAAAGGTTTGATCCCTCTTTTGTTGAAAGCCTATGATTTGATTCCTTAATGCGGTGGTTCGTGAAGGTGGAAAGAACTTGTTCACAAATTTCTTATTTAAGTCCTCCCAAGTGAGAATGTTATTAGAGGGTTGCTTATCTAGCCAAATCCTAGCATTTCCCTTCAAAGAGAAAGGGAATAATATCAACTTAATCGCCTTTGGAGGTACCCCATTATACTTGATGGTATTACAAATGGACAAGAATCTCTTGATGTGGTCATGAGGGTCATCCATAGGTCTCCCTAGGAAAGGTATAGTAGAAACCATTTGTATCACACATGTCTTAAGTTCAAAATTGTTAGTGGCTATCTCGGGAATGACTATGGCATCCGTATTCCCATCCACGTTGGATTGGAGAATCTCAATCAATGGTCTATTGTCCATGGCTTCATTTAAGTTGTCGAAAGCACGATGCTCATGATCGGCTTGAGGGACGGCTTTGTTCTTATTTTTCTTCCTTTTGGGAGGAAGTGGTACACCACTAGGTATATGTGCACGCGCTCGAGTGCGCATGCAACTCAACACGAGGAATGAGAGAAGAGCTCTCGGTCGACTTTGAAAGAGAGTATATTATCTCCTTCGAGGTTCAATAGTGAAAACCACAAGAAAGTATAATATATATGTAATACTAATTGGGCGGCAAAACCCCCAACAAGCCTTCCTTCTCGAAATACTTACTAGTAACAGGGGGAATGAGGTGGCGCTAAGCTCTTAAATACGTGTTTCCATTAGGCTTACATTTTATAGCAAAGCCGCCTTTCTATTCACTTTATAGTTCATATTTCTCGAATTCTTGGTTATTGAAAGTAATTATCTATTTTTGCCTTTATTTTGTTTTATCGATACACGTATTTGGTACCGGAACACCCCCAAGTACGGTGTATTGCCAAGGCAATACTTATGGAAGTAGGTAGATTGGTTGTTTGTATCTACGTATACTTATTTACACATAATAATATAGAGAAAATATTTTTGTATTGATTTGATTTTTTAAGAAAATATAATATGTACGTAAAAACAAGTGAATACAATATATACAATATATTTTTGGTGTAATCTTTTAGGAAAAAGATTACTTTTTATTTTTTATTTTTTGGTTCAATTCTTAGGAAAGAATTGATTTTTGTGATTTTTTTATATTTTTATATTTTTGATTTTTGATTTTTTTATGGTTTTGATTTAGCAAAAAGAAACGTTCACAAGTGAACGGATCCTAAAATCCAATATGTAACTCTCAATCAACCGTCAATCTCCACGTAAAGAACCGACAGCGGCGCCATTTAATATTTATCTTTTTCAAGTTTGTTTTTCTCTCGATATCTTTACGAATTGATCAATCGATATCAATCAAGTCACTTAATTGTTTTTGGTATTTGATTATGAAGATTATGGTATTCTATTTCTACTTTCCACAAATCCGTCAAAAAGGTAAAAATAATATCGTCTACGTATCCATACTAGTCTAAAGACAAGTTGCACATAACATTCAATAAGCACAAAGTACAACCAGGTAATGCACAACAAGTATTTAAATGCTAAAGTGTAAAGTTTATAAAAGTACAAGGACTAAAAATATAAATGTGAAAACTTAAAGGACTGAAAATGTAAATTATGTAAACTAATGACCAAAAGTAACAAATTTAACAAACTACTAACCAACTATAACAACCCTAACAATATCCAGGGACTAAACAGCAAAACCTAGAAAGTTATAACAATTTGTAACAACTAGCAAGTTTCAAAATCCCAAGGACTAATCAGCAATTAATAAAAGATTTTAACAAGAAAACGGGCTTATTCAATTTTAAGCCTTAACAAGAGTTCTAGTTGATCAAATAATCTAGAACAAGTCTTAAAAGATTCATAATTCAAAATGAGCTAGTCAATGTTAAGGAAATAAGCTGGGATGGTCTTAAACTCAAATAAGCATTTTCAATAAGCCAAGTTTTAAGAGATAAGCTTTTCTAGATAAGCACTTGGTCTGATTTTCACAAGCCCATAATATTGACACATGTCCAAGAAATTTTGAATTTCATCCACAGAATAAGCCAGAAAATGAAATAAGCTCAAACTGGCTTATGTTGACCAAGTTTGACTTGCGTTGACCAAAGTTTGACCAAGTCCAAATCCTCTTTTTTATCACTTATACAACTGATTTGTGCAATAAAATGTCTACTTTTATGAATAAATTCAATGGGAAATGATTTTGCTTATTGATAGATTAAGCTAATTATCACAGAGAGTTTTAATAAGCTACAACTTATTCTACAGTATAAACTAGACCTCAAATCTAATCAATTCTGAAACCCTGGATGTTAAGCTTTCTAATGAAACAAGAATCAAGTTCTAACTCCTACAATTGAGCAAGTAATGAATGTTTTAAAGTAGGCTGTTTAAGCTTTAGAAACTGACCCAAAGTATGTTTATGTCATTTGCCTCTTTGACTCTAGGATTGACTTAGAAACTTTGCACACATGTATTAGACCAGTAGTTGAGTGAATGTAAACAAGTATTACTCACTTCCACTAACTGAATCAAAAGATAGCAGATAATCCAAACACCACTTATTTTACTGAAACAAGATTTTAAGCATTGGAAACAGATTAAGCTAACAGAATTGAAACACAAGCTATCAAAGCATATCAGTTAGATCACAAAGAGCAAATAGCAGGCAAAATCAAGTAAGTTTACACTAGTTCTAAGAAATGAGCATGCAATTGAATATTTAGTGGAAAAGTAAACATACTTTTGCACTTTTTAGCTAGGAAGCTTCCTATGATGGAGAAGGGAGTGTTGAACTCTGATATGAGTGATTTTACTCATATCAATTATGTCAAATAACAACTAAAAAAATGTATAAATATTATGAAAATGCCTTGTATATATGTTGTTTTGTTGTTTCGTGTGTGTAGGTACCAAGTTCGCGAAAACCGGCAAAACTGACACGAAGTTTGAAGAAAAGATCGACGAAGCCAAAAACGAGCTCGATTTAAGCGGATTTGAATTTATTGAAGATTATTTGTACCTAGTGGGTCCCGCATTGGAGCAAATTGGCTTAAAAGCCCATTTAGAAAGATTTAATATTTGTTTTAGTGGAACAAGGCCCAAATTTGGGATGTTTATGAGAAGGATGGAGTTTTTATGGGCCAAAAGCCCAAAGCCTTTTACAAGTTATATAACATGGACGGATTGGAAGTATTTTGGGCCTTATTAAACCCGTTAGGGTCAAACAAACGAGTTAAAGCTTTCCAAATGTTTTACTTTCTTAAATAAATAAATTTACACGTGACTTATTCTCACCACACAACTCCTTCGGTATACTCTATGCGTTTCTTCCCCACCTCACAAAATAACCATACACAAACACTGTTCCCACAAAACCTAATTCAATAAATAGTTCAAATAAAATGGGGCTTTTTGTCACACGATTAATCACACAAGTGGGATAAAACCCCCACATTTTCGGATGTGAAGAGTGGAAGAGCAAGGCTACGTGGCAACGGTTGATTTGCCTTGACAGCAGTTCATTCTCAATCCACCAATAGAAAAGAACCACCTCAGCAATCAAAGAAGCACAACTAGCACAACGGATGCCACGTTGGCAATCCGTGTGCTAGTATGTGAATCTCAACCGTAGATGCGTAACTGACAAGAATATTGAAGATCCAAGGGCCACAATTTGTTCTTCATCAGCCACCCCCACCCTCACTTCAGCTATAAATACCCTGGTTTTCTTCAGGTAATGTATCCCTTTTTTACTAGTAATGTTATAATTTTAGATTAGATTTAGAATTTGTAATTTTCTTTTCCAAATGATGTATTGAGATTTTGGTTTAATAAAAGTAACTTTATTTCACTGGTCTTTTCTTAATCTTATGATTTTGAGTTTGCTGTTTTTTATTATAATTTGCATATTCTAAAGTTTCCAATTTATATTATAACTGAAAATCAGTAAAATAAGCTTTTTCGATAGCTTATTTGATTGATTAGTGAGATTGGGATTAAAGTCAAACCCCACTGGTTTGATCTCAAAAAGGGTACTGTTCGTAATTCGGTAATGGTTAATGATGTTCGATTAATTGTGGTGGTGGTTCGTTTTATGTTATATGGTGGTGTTAATTTGGTTTAATTAGCCAGCTCAGCGCTGCGCTACGTCTCAACGGATTTCGTCAAAAGGTTCTACTTCTTTTTTTCTTTTTAACGTTTAAGTTTATAAATTTGTTTAGTATAATGAATGAATTTTATTTGTTATGATTTTAATGTTTAAGCTGCTATGGTGTGATGAATTGATTGGTAGGCTTATTTAGATTTTATAGCTAGTACTGAACTTGTTGGATTGTGAACTTGCGTCGTCTGTTTTCATAGTTACTGCATTATGTTAGATAATCTGAGTATGTTAGGTTGTAAGTTTGCTATTTGAAACTTCTTTATCGTGAATGTTTATGAATCTGCCATCTGAGTTTGGTTGTGGGTTGATTTACTGTTTCCTTTTGATATAATTGGAGCTTTATTTCGTCTGAATTAATGTTACCTGCTGAATCATGTATTGTTTTGGCTGTAAACGTTTTTTAGTAGCTGATTTGTAGAGTTTTGACATGTCAGTTGCAATGTATTTGATTAAGAGCTTTAGGAGGCTTTTGGTTTGCTGAAATGATATAGATTGCTGATAACTTAGAGTGTTAAATTTATAGATATTGTTGAGTTTTATACATTCCTGCTGATATTTTTTGGAACCTGTCAAATATATGGTTTCTAAAACGTTTTGAGTGGTGGAGTGATTAGGCTTTTGTTAAATTGAGTCTATATTTAGAATGGTAATTACTGTAGTTGATTTAGCTGTTAATATGGATTTGCTGTTGTTGATTGCCTGATCTGTTGGGTGTTGATCATTTGTATTGTTATAAAACAACTTTAACAGATTCATTTAATCTGTTAAAGATTAAAGTTAAAACTGATTCCTATTAGTAAAATCAATTACCATTTTGACTGGTCACTCTTGTGATCCTTTTTATTTTCGTTGTCCAAAAATATAATCACAAATTTTTGTCCTTCCTAGGACTCGAACCTGTGACCTCCTGGTCACAGGCCTCGCGCGTTTACCACTGAGCTAACTGCTCTTTTGGTTTTAATAACTGTCTGCGTAATTAATATAGTTAGTTATATTTGAGTTGACAGTTTTAGCAAATGATTTATTTACTTAGTTTTTATTTTATTTCAATTTAAATCATTTAAATTTCTTTTACAAATAAATAATAAATAACAAAATAAAAAGGAAATGTTTTATTTTTAGAAATTTAATTCGTCATTAAAATTAGTTTTTTAAAAAAAAAAATAGTTAGATTCTAATTAATTTAGTATTATATAGAATGAGTTTTTAAATAGAATTCGATAAAAAGTTTTAGTTTAATTTTATTAGTTAGTAAAAATTAGTTTTTAAAATATTAATTAGATCTTAATTAATTTAGATTTTTAATAATATAGTTTCATAAATAGATTTTAAATAGTTTTTAAGATTTTGTGTTAAGATTTAATAATTTGGAGTTTACGATTCATGCACTTTAGGATAAATTTAAGTTTAAATTTGGTAGATTTAATTTTTAGTTTAAAAACCGAAAATCAATTCAAATCGAATTTCCAATTCAAAACGAAAACGTCTCAAATTCATAAGATCTTCGTGTACAACGAACTTGGTTCATCACGTGTTCAATTAAATTCGTCTTTGGTAATTTTAGACTATTACTTTTTCCTAAAGGTAATTTTCTAATTTACCCTATTACGTATCTTAATTATCACTATACTATCACGATCACATCAAAAATTTTGGCGCCGCTGCCGAGGATCTTGTGTACGATTCTCTTCGTGGAGATTTGTTGATTGTTGATTTGAAGACCCTTTCCGTCCTCAGAAATTTTTGTTATTTTTCTATTATATAGTATGTATCGTTTTTCTCGTTTTTTGTGATTAATATATTGTATTACGTAGAACAATAAATTTACATACTTTTCAAATACGACCTTAGTTGGGGTTTCATCACCTAGCTATTGTAGTCGAATCCAAAACAAAAATAAAAGGCAAAATAGATAAATACTAATAAGAAGTTTGAACTCGATTTATACAAACTATAAGGGGGGTATAAGGCGACGTGCTATAAAAAGCCGTCTAAGGAAAAAGGTTTTTAAGTGCTTTGTGCCACCTCGTTTCTCCGCTTGCTTGTGCGTATATTGAGAGGGACGACCTATTATTGGTTTGCCGACTCAAGTAGTAATAAATTTTATTTTTGTAGTTTACTTATTGAACCTCGAGACGTTTAGGTTTTCACCTATCGTTTCAAAGTCGACCAAGGGTAATTTACTTCCATAGTAGTTATCCTTATTCCTTGTTTTTATCAATCATTTTTTATTGAGCAATACCAAATAAAATACCAAAAATAATCTTCTTCTTGTCTAATTTCTTTTCTTCAATCCTCTAAATTCTCGTCTTTGTAGTGTATGCAATTACGTTCGTCTAGACTTGTGACTGATTTTAATAGGCTTGAAAATATTCCTCGTAGAAATAGAAATCGTCAACAACGAGTAGTGGAACCCGAGCTTCCACCTATTGTTGTAGAGATGGCCGATAACCGGACAATGGAGGAATTGCTCCGTGCACCCACCGAAGGGTATGGGGAAGCAATCGTTGTGCCGGCTATTTTGGCGGATCATTTTGAGATTAAGACGGGTCTTTTATCGCTCATTCGTGCCGACCAATTTCGTGGAAATGAGACCGATAACCCGCACTCTCACATTCGGAATTTTCTTCGAATTACCTCGACTCTCAAGTTTAGAGATGTGCTGAATGACACGATTAAGCTCATGTTTTTTCCGTACTCGCTCGAGGGTAATGCTAAGATTTGGTATGAGAAAGAACCACCGGGTTCGATCTTAACATGGGATGATTTAGTGTCTAAGTTCATGAATTATTTCTTTCCACCATCCAAAACAACACACTTTAAGAACGAGATCACTAGATTTGAACAAAAAGTGCATGAATCGTTTGGGGTTGCTTGGAAAAGATTTAAAGATTTGTTGAGACAATGTCCACACCATGGTTTCTCGGAATTGCATCAAATAAATACTTTTTATAATGGGCTTAATATGATTGAACAAGATTCTTTAAATGCCGCCGCGGGTGGTAATCTTTTAAGAAAAACTCCGAGAGACACGTGGTGTATAATTGAGAATAAGTCTAGAGCACAATATTCACGAAACACACCGAGTGCTTCCAATGTGAATTCGTCTAATATCGAGATTGCTAGATTGGACTCTAAGATTGATAATGGATTTGCGACATTGTTAAATGAGATTAGGAGGAATACTCATGGATCAATTAATATGATTGAGAATGTTTGTGTATCATGTGGTGGAGCACATCCTAATCATGCTTGTTTAACCACGGGGTTTGATCAAGCTAGTGCTTTTGCCGCGACAAGAACTTATGGCTCCAACGGTCAAGTTCCTCATCAAAATCATGTTGCTCCACCGGGTTTTCCACCGGTTCAAAATAGGTACAACAATGGGAACAATGGGAATAATTTTAACCGTGGTAACCAAGGGAATTATAATCAAGGAAATGGGTTTAATTTTAATCAAAACAATCAAGGTTTTCAAAGCAATAATCAAAATGATTTGTCAAGCTACATTAAAACGAATGAGGCAAATTTGAAAGCTTTTCAAAATAACATTCAAGGACAAATGGCAACTTTGAAAAATGAGTTTCAAAATACGATTAAAGGGCAAAATAATAAGATTGAGCTTAATCAACAAAGACTTGAACAAAACCAAAAACGTTTTGAACAAAGATTAGAGCAAAGTCATAATCGTATGCAACAAAGTTTGGAACAAGGTCAAAATAAATTGCTTTCTATGTTTGAGGGATTTATGTCTAAACCATCATCTTCTTCAGGTTGCTTACATAGTAATACCATTCCAAACCCGATGGGAGAGCTTAAGGCCATAACCGTTTATGATGATTGTGATGAGGAAGTTGAAGTAATTGAGTTTAATCCTCCACCTAAGGAAACTTTTCTAGATGTCACCAAGGCTACTTTGAATGTGATTAGTACCTCGGTTTTCTTTGATTTCTTTCCCGAGAAATATAAAGATCCGGGTCAATTCTTGATAACTTGTGTTTTAATGAGCTTGGGGTGTGCAAAGCTCTAGCCGATCTAGGAGCAAGCATTAACTTAATGCCCCTAGCCCTTTGGAAAACTATTGACTATGCACCACTTAGTACCACTCGAATGATCATTGAGCTTGCTAATGGTACCACCACCCGACCAGTTGGTATAGCGGAAAATGTCATTGTTAAAGTGGGAAAGTTTTTGTACTTAGCCGATTTTGCTATAGTTGATTATGAGACCAATCCTTGTGTGCCTATTATTTTAGGACGACCATTTTTGTGCACGGCTCAAGTTCAAGTTGATATGAGGAAAGAGGAAATTAAATTGTTTTATAGAGATAAAAGTATTGTTTTTAAACCGGAAAAGATTCAAAGATTTGCTTCTAATAAAGTTGAAAGTGTAAAACTTGTTGAGACGATTGAAAGTAACAAGAAAGCTCTTTTTGATAAAGGTGTTTTTCCAATTTTGGAAACTTCATTTTGTGATAAAGGAAAGGAAGAAGCTTGCTTTGTTGAATCATGTTGTAATCTTTCCTCATCTCCACTCACTCCACACGAGGATGATAGTTCTAACATTGAAAAAGAAATTGATGACTACCTAAGTGAAACATTTGATGCTAGTGAGGTCGATAATGAGAATTTTGATCCCGAGAGTGATATTGCTTTAATTGAACAATCTTTGAAAATGGACTCATTTTCACTCTCTTCGAAGGATCAAACTGATGTTCCTAAGGCACAATCTTCGATTGAAGAGCCTTTGATTCCTAACTTCACACCGAGTGAGGTTAGTGAGTATTCGTTGGATGAGTTCGTCATTGAACTCTTTGCTATTGTTGATCCACTTCCACGGGGAAGTGAAGACGTTTTCGATCTCGAGATCGAGCGTGATTCTCATGTTTTACCTACCATTCTCGAGGAATTCTCCGATGAATTTCCTTCTAATGAGAATGATGATCTTGTATCCGAGTGTGACACACTTGATACCTTGTCGGATATTTCTTGTGATGACAAGATTGATGACACTTTTGTGACCTACTCAAATCCTCTCTTTGAAGCGTCAATGAACAATAATCCATTGTTTCAAGAGGATTTTGAGAGCATTAAACCTCCTACATCTCACAACCTTTGTGATGATGATCTTCTCTTGAAGGAGGTTGATGAGTTTCTTTATATAGACATTCCTTCGGAATTTGAGGAAGAGTCTAATGACGGTGATGACGATTCTTGGTTTGATCACCCGATTTATGATGATGATAATGTTGAACCGGAGGGAGAAATTACTTTTGCTCCTATTATCCTTCCCACTCGCTTTGATCTTAATGTACGGGTTTTTCATGCGACTCATTTTGAGTACCATGACCCCTTTGTTCACATTCCTAAGAGTGATAAGGTCAACAAAGTCATGCAAGTTAATACCACTAGTGTTGAGACTTTTATACCACCATTACCATGTGCTTTATATGATTTTGGATTAGCATGGGGGGACGACACCGTGTTATCTATTCCTTTCTCTCACGAGGACGAGGTATTCGACCCCGGAATCGTTGATTTAGGGAAATCTCGGCCTTTCACCGATGCAATAATTGAAATACTTTTCAATCATCTTGGTGCGAGTTTATCTCGGGGAGCATGCTACATCCATATCGTGATTTGTGACTACCATCTCTTTTTGGAGATTTGTGTTGGAGTTTTATCCTTTCGTTTGTCATACGACAACGAGGATGTAATCTTTGACCCCGACATCGTGCTTTATCTTGGATTTTATTCCATTGTCCCGGATCTTCAAACTTTCCCTAAGGACCAATGAATGCGGGGATCGAGTCGAGCTCATGACTCGGTTAACAAAAATGAGGTGCCTTGTGGGGGAGTCCCATACATTCTATCTTCTTTCTATTTTCTAACAACTAATAAGACTTGATCTTTCAAGCTCGTGCTCGTGTTTTGTTGTGAATCTTAGGTATGACCCTAATCATTGAAGACTCTCGTGTTCGGTTTTTGCCGGTCCACTTGATCTTCCATTCTTTGAATGCCAAAAAGGGGGGCACACTCTTTATCCCTTGATTTTTATCGACTAACGTTTTATCTTGAGGCATAATTAATAAACGGCTTATAGATTTGCGTGCTCTTTCCATGTTAGGATTTTGCATTAGACTCTTCGTGTTTTAGCAAGGGGGTGTTACTCTTTAGCTAAGAAACATTGAGGACAATGTTTGGTTTTAGCACAGGGAGTCAATCGATATAATCGCTTGCTATTGCTTTTGTCGTGTCCAAACGTATTGTTTTTCTCATTTTTCATAAAAAATTTAAATTTTCAGTGTTATTTTTAAGTTTTAATAAATAAAATAAGTGCTTTTGACACTAATGTAGGCTTTCCGTTGGTGAAAATAAAAATAGTTTTTGACTCGACTCGGTTTTTTTAACCTTAGCTTTTCCTTAACGTATTTGAATTAAGTTTTGCTAGGCTTTTATTTAGGGAGCTTTAAAACGCGAAAGTCTTAATTCATACGGGTTAAGAACAAGAACTTTTCACAAGTTCCTATAATTGATCCTAGAAAGTCGTTTATCAAGGAAACTTTAAAATGCAAATTCTAAAACTTGAAAAAAGTATAAGAAGATGCAAGATCCTATAGATGACTTGAAAACCCAAAACATTAATTTAATAGGCTAAGTATCCATTGATTTCACATTTTTGGAATTTTACAATATGGAGAACAAGAGATGATAGAGTTCAATCATAAGTTTCTAAAATTAACTCTTCTTTGTGCAAGTATTTTTTGTGTTTGATTTAATCTCCTCGTATTTACTTTTCACGCTTCAATAATAATTGCTTAATAAATGAAGTTTTTAGCGGTTTAGGCTTGATATCTTAACTCGTAACTCCTTCTTTTTCTTCCCTTGTAATTAAAGTGAGAACACATTAAGGGTGTCAGCGTCATGGACTTTTGATCATGGGATTGCGGAAATTTGGCTTACTATAAATATCATATTAATATTCGGGTGGGAGTCATGTAGCACTAACCTTGTCATTAGAGCCTTAGGGTGTATGGCAAGGGACGTGTTGAATAAAAATTGCTTCATCATCATGAGCCATAAGGTGGGATGGTGTTGTCAATTCCCTTATTTTTGTCCAAGGAGCCTTAGGGTGTGGATTTTAAATAAGGAGCACAATTGCATCTTAAAGAGCCAAAAGGTGTTATGATGTAGTTGTTGCTAACTCCATATAAGGTCATAACTGACTTTGGAGGTTTTTATTTTGGCTTTTAAGTAGCCATATTAGCCAAATTTCGGGTCCGGGGATTTATCCCTCAAATCGTGTTAAGTTATCCTTGATGTGGGCTTTCTTTAGTGACAACGGTTTTTGAAGTCGAGGTTAGGTTTTGAGTGTTGAGTTTACACCGTTCTTGCCTTCATTTTTGGACTAATAAATATCAAATAAAGTCAAATGAGCCTTTGGGTGAATGAAATATAAAATCTAGAGATACAATTAGGAATAATAGGAGATTGAGTTTAACACAAATTACTTGTATGAGTTGGTTTAATTTTGGGGCTTATGATTGACAATGATCTTGTTTTTGCACTTGGCATGGAAAAGTGAAAAGTCGGGGACGATGAATCTATTTGAGTTTTATGATCCTAAAAGTTATTTTTCAAATAATGAAAGCAATACATTATGTCTTTGCAAAATAAAGTTTAAAAAGTTGAATAAAAGTGTAGTTAGTGTTTTATTTTATCATTGCGTGAGGACACAGCAATTGCTTAGCAAGGGGGAGTTTGATATGAGTGATTTTACTCATATCAATTATGTCAAATAACAACTAAAAAATGCATAAATATTATGAAAATTCCTTGTATATATGTTGTTTTGTTGTTTCGTGTGTGTAGGTACCAAGTTCGCGAAAACTGGCAAAACTGACACTGATGAGACTGCTTTTATACATAGTCTCATCTTCCAAATAGGGCTTAAAATGCATTAAATATCATCAAAATACCCAAATATATGCTTGTGTTTGTTGCTTGTGTATTTTAGGTACGGATATTGAGAAAATGACAAAAGATCACAAGAATCATGCAAAAACGAACACGGGAAACGAAGCCGCACAATGAACCAAGCCCTAATGAAGACTTTCCCAAGATCAACCCTTGAAGATTTGAAGAATTATGAAGAAGGGTCCTCTAATTATGAAGAATTGACACTTTATACCCTTGTATCCTCATAATTACAAGTTTGGTCCCTAAAGTTTGTCAAAATTACAAAAAGGACCCTTAACTTTGAAGAATTGGCAAGTTTAGCCCCTCAACAAAGCTAAATTGTCAACCAATATTATCCACAAAGTCAAATACATCATGAATCCCTTCAAAGTACAAGAAATGACAAGTTTGGTCCTTTGAAAATCTCAAAATTACACAAAGGACCCTCAACTTTCAACATTTGGCAAAAATGGTCCCTCATCAAACATGACTTGGCAGTTTCAGTCCTCCAAAATGCTCATTATACAAGTCAAGACCATTATTCATCATCGAAATGCCAATTCAGCCCTTGAAGAATTCAAAAATGGCAAGAAATACCCCTGAAAATACTTTGGAAAAGTATTTGGGGCAAAAGTGTGAAAAGTGAAAGT
This sequence comes from Glebionis coronaria, assembly GCA_025667525.1. NCBI lineage: Eukaryota > Viridiplantae > Streptophyta > Magnoliopsida > Asterales > Asteraceae > Glebionis > Glebionis coronaria. The sequence continues at coordinate 163,845,508 of CM046881.1, forward strand.
TTAAATACAAAGGAATGTGAGTTTTGGCAGGTTTTATACAAAGTGGAAAGAATAACAAAAACAAGGGGTTTAAACTGGCCAGACACCAAACTTACCTAGACCAACCAACACTCTACACGTGTCCCACTCAATCTTTTCCACCAAACACCACACACCATTGCTCCACCTCAGCTTTCCACTTAACCGGTTTATAACTAATTAATATTAGTTACAAAAACACGCGCTAAACACCCCATTCAAACCTTAATCAGGATCAAAACATGCACTATTCATCATATGAACAAATTTGGGTTTTCTTAATCCGTTTGTAATTAGCACCCAATAACCTCCAGAATTGTAATTAGGGTCTCCCTAATTACAACCCAACTCACAAAAATCTTGCCACATCACTCCTTAGTCACATGTTTTACCCTGCTTTTCACACTCTTGGAGAAGATGACAAAACAGGACAGCCATCCAACGCCCCACATCCTTGCTTTAAACTTAAGCTTATTATGAGCCATTGATCAAATTTCACCCCTGCCAACTCATGCAAACGTCCAAGAAAACATCACATGAGTCCAAGGTTTTCAAATCCTACAAGGGCATATTTGGGACTTCAACCATTAGGGTTTTTAGTTATTAGCTGTTCCTTAGTCACTTGTAAGGCTATATAAAGCCACTTAGGCCTTCACATTTCAGCTTTGCTTTTGATTTTTCCTTGGTTCAAGTTTCTGTAAATCCTATTTCTAAGTTAATGAAATTGAGTTTGAAATCTTGAAGAAAAGTCATTGGCCAATCTTGTTTATTGCTTTCATTTGTTATATGCTTTGTAGTTCTTAAAGTTCAAAACCTGTTTTTCAAAGAGGAGTGTGCAAAAGTTTGCATATTTCCTCATTTTCTTGATATTTTGCTAAGTCTTGTTCCAATCTTGGAATTCTTGGGCTATAGGGCTGATCATAGCATCCTAACTGAGTTGGTTAAGGTGTGGTGAGGCTTATAACTTGGGGATAATCAAGTGTGGGGTAACAAGTTTGCATTAATCAAGTTTTTCAAAGTTTCTGATTTTTATGATATTGTGCTTAACCCTTGTTCAATCTTAGCAGGCTTATTGTGGAAGCTTGTGCTTGTTCTTGCTAGCACATAAGCTCAAAATTCGTGGGTGTGGATGTACATCCATGAGGTTTGCATACTTAATCTCCAAATCTGCTAAAATTGTGATTATTGGTGATATTTGTATGAAACTCTTGTTCTTGTGAATTTTGTGGCTTGTTCTTGCTTGAATCTGTTTATTATACTTGTTTGAGTGTTAATTGATGCTTGGTTGGCCTGAAATCTCATTGTGCTTTTGAAAATTTTGATTTGAAAAAGTTAAAGGGGTGTTTGGGTCTACTGGTTTATGCTTGTAATTTGTTTTTGTGTTAAGAGAAGTTGTTGTTTAAGCTTTGTATCTGCTATACCTTTGTTTGAGAGTGTTTTGCTGCAAGTTTTTGGGTTTGAACACTTGAATTAATCAATCTTCTATATAGACCTTGTTTCTGCCTGTTTTGACCTAGGATTTTGGGAACACTTAGTGTGTATGCATGCTTAGGGATAAAAGTGGTTTAAACAAAGTTAATATAACTTGTTTGAAAGATTTGAGGTGTTGAAATTGGCTTGTGTGTCAAATACATCAGCAAAAGTAGAAAACTGCATGTGTTAGTGTTCATCAGTAACTTTCATTGCTTGAATCTTGCTTAATTCTTTGAACCAGTGCATGAAACCTGTTTAGACTTGCTTATTGGAGTTTATTATAGCTTTTGTGTGCATTTGGTTGAATTTGGCTGGCTGATTTGTGCTAAAACTGCTCAAAAGTGCTTAACTGCTTATTGTTCATGTCTGTATCATGTCTGATGAATGATTGATTAAACTGTATCAATTGGGTGTTTGTGATTGTGTTATTTTGATTGTTATTGACTCCTTTTGATCCAAAGATAATTTGGGTGCCTTTGTGAAATCTGAATCCAAGAAAAAGTCACTAAAGACAAAAAGTCAAAATAGTCAAGCAGTGGAAAAAGTTTCCACTGCTCAACATCCAAAACTAGCCCCTGCTAGTGCAATTTTGTCATCAGCTTATCAATAAGCTATTCTAGCTTATTCTGACTTGCAACAACTTATTTTTTGTGATAGATCTTCATTATTTGACCCATTTAAGTGAACTGGAGCTTATGAGACTTTGACTTTGACTTTTTACTAGAAAACCAACTTGTTTGACTTTTAACATAAGTGCTTATTTGATTTTCCAGCTTATTGAGTGTGCTTATTTGAAAGGTCTTTGGTTTTTAAGCTTAGTTTTGTCAAAAGAAACATTTTGCAACTTGAATCAGCTTCTGAGGTGGTCTAGATCATAAAAACGACTATTTTGTCGTTTTGTGAATAAGTTTGTGACTTGTTTCTGGCTTATTAAGTGGGCTTATTTGAAAATTATTTTTGCAGAAGTCTTTGTTAGGTCAAAAGAAGCTTGTGTGTAAAATTTTAGCTTATGGCAACAGCTTATGGCTTAATGGGCCAAAAAGCCCATTAAGAATAAGCTGCTTATTATAAGTTGGCTTATTTCACATTTTCAGCTTTTGGGCCTTTGGAAAAAGTTGTTTAAAATCAAATTTTGAGTCAACCTGTGCTTTTTGGGCTTAATTTGAACACTTTTTCTTATTGGGCCTTAATTAAGCCCAATAAGGGACTGTTTTGGGTTTGGCCCATTTTCTAGGCCCAATAGGGGTATTTAGGTAATTTCACTTTCATTTCTGAGTTATTTAGGTTAAATTAAGCTAGTTTGCAAGTTTTTAGAATTTTTTATAATTTTTGGATTTTTAATATTATTTTAATATTATTTTATTATTAAAAATTAAAAGTCTGATTTTCTAGGTTTTTATATTTTTCCTAGGTTCTAAATACTTAATTAGGATTTTTGCACCTTTCCAATTGTTTTCTAGGTCTTTTAATTATTTTCTATAATTAATTTAAGATTTAATTGATTTTAGGAGTTTTTAATTGTTTAAAAATAGTTTTAATTGGTTTTAAAATTTTGAAAAATAGTTTTTAACTTAATTAGGATATTTTTGAGGTTTACAAACTTGAAAATCTTGTTTAGGGCTTTTTAATAATTAATTTTGATTTTTAGGGCTTTAATTAGCATTAAAAAGTCATTATCTAATTAATTAAAAGGTTTTTGCAAGTTTTGATTTTTTGTAAACTCTTAGAATATTATTAGGGATTTTTGGTAATTTTTAGAAATTTTTAGGTTAACATTTTAAATTTGGTGGTTTTTACGACTTTACGTGTACGCCTTTTTAGACTTAGTTTAATCCGTCTTCATAACCGTCATTCTCTTCTAATCCCCTTTCTATTCTTCTTATTCAAATATAATCACAAATTAATCCATATCATTACACACATAACACACTAGCCTCCTTGAGAACGAACTTAATTGGTCATTAGTGCTTGGTTTTCCTAAACCGACACTTAATACTTGCCACTTTTGTGATCCTTTTCCTAAAGGGTAGCAAAAACTCAACATCATTTTGGCGCCGCTGCCGGGGAGGCGTGTTGTGTTTTGATTTGGCATTGTTGTTTTTATACTAACCATAATTAGTATTTGTATTAGTAGCACTCTACTAATACGTATTATCGTTTTTCGGTTTTTGTGTGAATATTATTACTATATTGTATACGTAGAACAATAAATACACAAGTACTCCAAATACGTGAGAAATCACAACCTTGACTTGGGAGGTCATTACCCAATCATTGTATTCGAATCTCAAACCAAAGAAAAAGGCAAAAATAGATAAATACTTTCGTGAAGCTTAATCTTGAAAATACAAACTATAAGGTGGGTATAAGGCGGATATTATAAAATATATCCTAAGGAAAAAGGCTCTTAAGTGCTTCGCGCCGCCTCGTTTCCCCGCTTGCTTGTGAGTATTTGATTGTGAGAGTGAATCGAGGGTTTTGCCGCCCAAAGTATTACTAAGTATCATATATATTTTCTTGGTTTCTATTGATTAAACCCTCTTGAACGATTTGGTGTTCCACCATCGTTCTAAAGTCATCGAAGGCGTTCACCCCACGTGATCGTTTTCATTCCTTGAGGCTTCGTTAATCAAGAGATTTGATTAAGGAGGAGATTTGTAGATTTTTGTCTACTTAATACATTTCACCAAACTCCAAAAAGGTTAATACAATCAAAAACCACAAAAAAATTGAAAAAATACAGAACACCAAAAAGAATCTTCTTTGCTCATCCCCTCGTTGTACGTGACGTTTATGCTAACTCAAAATCAAGCAAGACGTGCACGTAAACGAAAGAACAAAACTCCCACTCCCAACAATTCTAGTGAGGAGTCTCCTATTGACGAACCCATTGTAAGAGAAGCACCAACCATGGCGAATCGAACTATGATGGAGTTACTTCAAGCACCCACCGAGGGTTATGGAGAGGCTATTGTGATTCCCGCAATCCTTGCGGAGAATTTTGAGGTGAAAACGGGTTTGTTGTCCATGATTCAAAACAACAAATTCCGTGGTGATGAGAAGGAAAATCCACACAACCATATCCGCCAATTCAATCGTCTTACCGCTACTTGCAAGTTTAAGGATGTCTCTAACGAGTCGATTAAGATGATGCTTTTTCCGTATTCCTTAGCGGGGCCCGCTAAGATTTGGTTAGAGAAAGAGCCACCCAATTCTATATTGACGTGGAAGGATCTCGTGTCTAAGTTTGTGAACCAATTTTTTCCGCCCTCTAAGACTACGCACTTGAAAAACGAGATTTCAAAGTTTTCACAAGAATTTAATGAAAGTTTTTCAACGGCTTGGAATAGGTTTAAGGAAATGTTACATGAATGTCCTCGTCACGGTTTTTCCGATTTGCATCAAATTGACACGTTTTACAATGGACTTAATGATCATGAAAGGGATTATTTGAATGCCGCCGCGGGTGGTAATTTTTTGTGTAAAACGGTTGAGGAAGCTTTGGTGATAATTGAAAATAGATCTAAGGTGTATAGTCCTCGTAGCACGTCTAGTGTTCGTAAGGCTTCGTCTTCGGCTTCACCTACTTTGTCTAATACCATCGATGCTTGCCAAATTGAGGCAAACTTGGAAAACAAGATTTTTGATAAGTTGAAAGGACTTTTGATTGAGTTTAAAGTTGGTGAACCAAGTGCTCCCGCTACGGCTAAAGCGGTTGAGGTTTCTTGCATTTATTGTGGTGGAGGTCATGATTTCTCCGAGTGCATTACCAACGGTGGTAACACTTCGAGTGCCTTCGCGACCACGGGAAATTACAACCAAAACGATCAAGTTTCCCGCTCTAATCAAATGACTCCACCGGGTTTTGGAACAAATCAAAATGCTAACAACTATCGCAACAATCAAGTTGGTTTTAAGAACAATTACAACAAGGGAAACTATGGGAATCAAGGGGCTAATAATCAAGTTTCAAACAAAAATGATTTTCAAAATAACAACAAAAGTTTGCAAACATTGAAAGATCTTCCAAGTGAGTTTGTTGAATATGCTAGTGGGAATGATGCTAGGTTTGACAATATTCAAAGAGAAATCATTAGCCTAAGATCCGAGTTTAAAAACGACTTGAAGAAAGAGTTGAAAAATGAGTTAGCTAATGAACTTAAAATCCACACCAACAAGATGGAAGGAAATGTCACTAGGTTGCAACAAAACCAACAAAAAATGGAACAAGGGCAACATGAGATTAAACAAGAGATGCTTAAGGCCGAGAAAAGGCAAACCGAAGCCGTATTGAGGCAATCTAATTTTGAAGATAAAATCTCGTCTATGTTTGAGGCAATAATGTGTAAACCGTCGTCAAGTGGTCTTCCTAGTAACAACATATCCAACCCTAAGGGTGAGATGAAAGTGATTACCACACGTAGTGGTAAGACACTTAAGGAGCCGATTCCTCAACCAATTTCTCATACGGAGGAAGCAATTGAGGAAGAACCCGAGGTGGTGGTCCAAAAGGAGCATGTCCCAATCCCACGAAGTACCGCTCATACCACACCTACGGTTGACCCATTACCATCATTGGAACCCGAGATTACAAAGGCTATGCCTACTATGCCTCAACCCACACCACCTTTGCCCTATCCATCGAGACTTCGGAAGGAGAAACGTCAAGAGCGCGACAATTACCAATTTGAGCTTTTTATGAAAATGTTTCGTGATTTGCACCTTAATGTGAGTTTCGCCGATGCTTTGGTCATGATGCCTCGATTTGCCGCTAACTTTAAGAGTATGTTGAACAACAAGAAGAAATTTCACCAATTGTCTAGTTGTTCGTCGGTTTATCTTAATCGCATACCTCAAAAAGTCGGTGATCCCGGTAAATTTTTGATCCCTTGTGCAATCCAAGACATGGAAAAATGCTTCGCCTTGGCCGATCTTGGTGCTAGCATTAACTTGATGCCACTTGCAATCTTCAAGTCGCTCAATCTTCCTAATCTTACTCCTTCACTAATGTCTATCGAGTTGGCCGACCATTCCACAATTCCCGCATGTGGTTTGGCGGAAGACGTTTTTGTGAAAGTGGGGAAGTTCTACTATCCCGTAGACTTCATTGTTGTTGATATCCCCACGGATCCTCAAGTTCCTCTCATTTTAGGTCGTTCGTTTTTAGATACGCCCTATGGCTTTGATCGATGTGCATGCTAGAAAGATCACCTTACATTTCAACGACGAGGAACTTGTTATAAACGCAACTCAAAACTCTCAAATTTCTCATGTTTATTCCGTTGCAACCATAAACCTCGTTGATATGATTGACGTGGTTTGCGAGGAATTTTCACAAGAAGTTCTAGGTTTTGGTGATGAAGAAACTAGTGGCAATCCCACTATGTTGGATCCAATTCTTGATAATTCGACACCAACCTTCACTCCATTTGAAGGTGGTGGTTTTACGTTGGAAGAATGCAATGTTCCACGTACTTGTGACGAAGACCTCGACAACGATGAGGACTTCTCGATTATCAAGGATTTTCTCAACGATTTCCCATTTCCTCCACCCGAGGAGGTTATGAGTATCGAGCCCAAATCTTCACTTGAGGAACCACCTATCCTCGAGTTGAAAGATTTACCTCCTCACCTCGAATATGTCTATTTGGAGGAGGAAGACAAGTTGCCGGTTATTATTGCGAAGGATCTTTCGAATGATGAAAAAACCGCACTTGTCGATGTTCTAAAGGCTCATAAAGGGGCGATTGCGTGGAAGTTATCCGACATTAAGGGGATCGATCCCAAGTTTTGTACCCACAAAATCTTAATGGAGGAAGATTTCAAGCCAACAATCCAAAGTCAAAGGAGGGTGAACCCCAAAATTCACGACGTCATCAAAAAGGAGGTCCTTAAACTCCTTGACGCGGGAATGATTTACCCTATTTCCGATAGCCCTTGGGTGAGTCCTATCCATTGTGTCCCTAAAAAGGGAGGGATGACCGTTGTGCCAAACGATGCCAACGAGTTGATTCCCACTAGACTCGTGACCGGATGGAGAGTGTGCATTGACTATCGAAAGTTGAATGAAGCCACTCGAAAAGACCATTTTCCCTTGCCCTTCATGGACCAAATGTTGGAGCGTCTTGCGGGAAACGATTTCTATTGCTTTTTAGATGGTTTTTCCGGTTACTTCCAAATTCCCATCGATCCTCGTGATCAAGAAAAAACTACGTTTACGTGTCCATATGGAACGTTTGCCTATCGTAGAATGCCATTCAGACTTTGCAATGCACCGGGAACCTTTCAACGATGCATGATGGCTATTTTTCATGATATGATCGAGAAGACGATGGAAGTCTTCATGGATGACTTTTCCGTGTTTGGTGATTCTTTCACTTCGTGTTTGTCGAACCTTGAGAGAATGTTAAAACGTTGTGAGGAAACCAACCTTGTGCTCAATTGGAAAAAATGTCATTTTATGGTTAAGAGTGGAATCGTCTTAGGGCACAAGGTCTCGAAAGCGGGGATTGAGGTAGATCAAGCTAAGGTAGACGTCATCGCCAAATTACCTCATCCCAAAACCGTCAAGGGAGTTAGGAGTTTTCTAGGCCACGCGGGCTTTTATCGTCGATTCATCAAGGACTTTTCAAAGATTTCTCGACCCATTACACATCTTCTTGAAAAAGAGGCACGTTTTGTCTTTGACGAAGATTGTGTACGAGCCTTTGAGATCCTTAAGAGGAAACTTACCGAAGCTCCCATTCTTGTTGCTCCAAATTGGAACCTCCCCTTTGAGCTAATGTGTGATGCTAGTGATTACGCTATAGGGGCCGTTTTGGGGCAACGTCATGATAAGCACTTCTTGCCTATTCACTATGCTAGCAAGACGATGACCGAGGCTCAACTTAAATACACCACAACGGAAAAGGAGTTCCTTGCCGTGGTGTATGCATTTGAGAAATTCCGACCTTATCTCGTCTTGACGAAATGCATAGTGTATACGGACCATTCGGCTATTAAGTATCTCATGGCAAAGCAAGATGCTAAGCCGAGATTACTTCGTTGGATTCTCCTCCTTCAAGAATTTGATCACACCATCGTTGACAAAAAAGGAGCCGAGAATCTTGCGGCCGATCATCTCTCTCGTTTGGAAGATCCTCACCAAAGTGTTTACGAGCCCAAGGAAATCACCGAAACATTTCCGCTCGAGACACTTGGTGAAGTGAATTCTAAGCTTGATCTTTCTACCCTATGGTTTGCGGATTTTGCAAATTACCATGCGGGTAACTTCATCGTTAAGGGTATGACGACTCAAGAAAAACGAAAATTCTTTCGTGACGTCAAGTTCTACTTTTGGAACGACCCTTACTTGTTTCGAACTTGTGCGGATTAAATCATCTGACGTTGTGTTTTTGGCACCGAAGCTTCTAACATCCTTAGAGCTTGCCATGAGGGACCCACGGGTGGTCACCACGGTGCTAATCTCACGGCTAAGAAGGTGTTTGATGCCGGCTTCTTTTGGCCTACTATTTACCGAGATGCACAAATTCTTGTGAAGTCGTGTGATGCATGCCAACGACAAGTAAAAGCCTCACAAAAATGTAGCTGATTTATTGACCAAGGCATTTGATGCAAAGAGATTTGAATTCTTGGTGACACATATTGGTATGCTCAACCAATAGACTGCTGCATATGTTGAGGGGAGGTAATAGTTGTACAAATTTTTATAATTTTTATTGTAGAGTTTATGTTTTGTGTTTTTGATGTAATTGCAGGTTAATAGAAAAAGATAAAAGAGGTTACAATGATAGTGAAAAGCATGAACTGGTCAAAATTGTGAGGTACCGTTATAACTCCAAGTACCGCTAGCACAAATTCAAATACCGCTTATGTTCCATGTATCGCTACATGTTCGTTGTACCGTTAAGGGTCTCTTTTGTAAATTTGGTGGTTTCTTCGCGCTTGGGTTTGTTATACTTAAATACTTAATCCAATTATACAATTGATTCACCTAATCTTTTGTTTTTATCTCTTGATTCTATAACCTTCTCTCTATTTTTTCGATCATCAAAAATACTAATGGCTGCTTTACAAGTGATCTCTAAGCATAATTTGGTTGTGAATCTTGCTACGAATGATGACTCTCTTGGTTTCCATGAGATTCTTGGTTTCTTATCTCGAAGTCATGTTCGTTTTGCACTCACTGTAAGTCCAGTTGTCTCTTTCCATTGTTGAGCAATTCTGGAATACTGCTGTGTTTGGTACTCGGTTTAATCAACCTTGCATTAAGGCTAGGGTGAATCATAGAAACATATATGTAACTGAGGTACTGCTAAGGAAGAGTTTGAGATTAAATGATGAAAATGGACTTAGTATGCTTATTAATACAGAGATTCATGATGGCCTTGCAGCCATGGGCTATGGAGGTGGTAGGGAAAGTCTTACTTTATTTAAAGCTATATTTTCACCTCAATGGAAATTGCTTTTTCATGCTATTATTCACTATTTAAGCTCTAAAAGTACATCTTTTGATCAAATTCATGCTGCATTGGCATCAGCTGGTATTTGTCTAGCAAGTAACAGAGTTTTTAATTTTTCAAAATTAATTTTTGAAGGCATGACTAGGAATTTAGAAGGAAGTAAAAAGTTTTTGATGTATCCTAGATTCATTCAAACTTTAGTTAGTGACCAAATGCCTAACCTACCAGAGTTAACTGATACATGGGATGTTCCTACATTCACAAAGAGAACCTTCTCTTTCTTGACCAAACAAGGCAATGCCTTTACAGGAATAGTTACACCATTGTTTGCTCATATGTTAGCCCAACCTGCCAATCAAGAAGGTGAGGAACCTAGCAATGCTAGTGCTTCTCAGCAAACTCCTTCTCACCAGAGTTCCCATTCCCTAGAAGATTCACGATCTTCCTCTCTCAATGTTGGTGCTCTACCAAACAATGATGAGATGATCCACACACCTGCTGCTTCTATTGTTGCTAGTGGTTCACCACAAGCACAAGCACTAGAGGTGGTGGATGTTGCAAATTTAACTGCTTTGTGTACTAGTTTGTCCCAACAGGTACAGGTGTTGCAGAAAGGAAAACTTGTTCAAGACAAGAAAATTGCTGAATTAGAAGCTAGCCTAATTAAGTTGAGGAACAAAGTATCACCTTGGATGAGGCAACATAGATCTATTCAGAAGGTTGCACTCAAGAAGCAAAGATTCGGGAACCATAAGAAAAGGCAACTGAATGCAACCAAACAGGGGAGGAATTATGAAGAACAACCACCTACTTCTGATAATCAGACAAGGATCTATGGAAATGACATCAATTTTGAGTTGGATGAAGATGTCATGGGGACTTATGAAGATGAAACTGGTTTAGAGACTGGTGTGGATGGACCTTCAGATATGGAGATTCAACAGGAAGAATTACAGCCTACTCATGAGGAGCCACAAGTTGAAGAGATGATGGTAACTCAGCCAGCACCAACACCTCAATCACCACTTCAAGTGAATTGGAGTACTTTCTATGAGAAGTTGGAGGAAATTAACATTTAGTTTCCTATATCATCAAATCCACCACCACAAAGACAAGTATGGTTTCAAAGGAAACAGACTTTGCAAGTACTGTCTAGATCAAGAATGAGCAATAGATCAGACAAGACTGAAGAGGTGCAAGTTGAAATGATGGCTTCTATAGAAGAAAGAGTATCTGGGGATACACAAGTGATTGAAGAAACAAGTGTGTCTAATACTTGTGAAATCAACATTGTTGAAGATCCAAGTACTGCTAAGCCAACTAAGCCGACTGCAAATACTATTGACATTGTTGAAGACCCAAGTACAGCTAAGCCAACTAAGCCGATTACAAGTACCGCTGGTGATCATCCTTCACTAGAAAGTCAAACTCCGTTTGGAGAGGATGAGACTTTAGCCCAACTACTTCTTGACTTAAGAAAGAAGAATTCAGTTGAGAAGACTAAACAAGCAGAGGCAGAGAAAAAGACACAACAAGAAGTTCTTGCCAAAAAGAATCAAATTCAAGGTAAGAAAGTTCAAGCTTCACACCCTACTAAAGGTATAGTTATTCAACAACAAGCTGATGAGGAAAGACCTTCCAAGCTGAAGAAGAAGCTACCTAAAATTAATCCAAAGGATAAGGGGAAGAAGCAAATATTATCAGAATCTAAAAATGAAAGTGATTCAGATGATGATATAAGCAAAGTCATGTACAGATTTAATCAATTGGACCATGATGAGGAATATGCTTTCAGAGTGCAATCACAAATTCGTGAAGATGAATTACAAGAAGAACTTGCAACAAAGCAGCATTTGCTAGAAGCTAAGAGAATACAGCAAGAATGGAACATACAAGAGTATGATAGGATTCAAGCTGAATTACATGCAAGTGAGCTTCTTGCAGACTCATTGATAGCTGAAGAGAGAGATGCTTATGATGAAGAAGAGAAATCAAAGTTGATTGATGATCTGGTAAGGGAGCAACAAAGATTCTTTGCTGAAAAGAGAAGAAGAGAAAAGATTAAGCCTCCAACTACTATGTAGATTAGGAATCAAATGATGAATTTTCTTAAGAGAGTTAAGGGTTTTACTCATATGCAGCTGGTCAAGAAATATATTGAAGAAATCAAGACTTTGTATGAGCAAAATAAGAGAACTAAATTAAATTTTGTTGAGATTGGATCTGAAGCAGATAGAATAGCTGTTGAAAGACATAGAAGACATCTGCAACAACAAAGGCAATTTGGAAGTACTCCTAGAATTGATCCAAGTACTGCTGAACCTACAAATACATCTCCACCTATCAAGACCACTTATGTGAGGAAGAATAGAAAGGAGAAGGTAAGTTCAAGGGAGGAAGAGACTACTCAAATAATGAATAAAGGAGTTGAAGTTCAAGATATTGCTCAGATTAAAAATGTACAAGTAGTACATACACAGTCAACAGTACATACTGAAGAGACGGTACATACAAACTTGGAAGAGGGTTCAACAGAACTTGAGGGAACCTCCAAGGGTGTTAAAAGGAAAAGGTCAACAAAGATAAAGAAGAAAGCCAAGAGGGCTAAATCAACAACAGAAGATAGTGATGATGATGAGAGCTTGAAGAAGTACTTGAAGATTGTAAAATTTGAAGATCAATGTATTGATACAGAGATTTTTGGAAAGAGATCATCTATTGCTAGATGGATTTACTCTATGGATCAAGGACTTGAAGCTCATGGAATTCAAAGAACTGATGGCACAGCAAGGATATTCAGACTTTTGAGGATATTCTTCACATTCTTGACAGACAAGATATTCAGGATCTTTTCAGGTTAGTTCAAGAATCCAGTGCAGGTAAAACTAAAGTATCACTATTATATAGGGAATTTATCTTTATGTATGAGCCACACAACTGTGATCAAGAAATGTTGAAGGAATTAGAGAATCAGGTCCCTAGTTATTGGAGATATTATAGGTCATGTGGATTGCATATTTTGGATATAGATGATGTTACATACTATATACTGCAAAAGAATACTTACCCTTTCAAAAGAAGATTGTTGGAAAGGATGTTAGAACAACAATTGGAAGTTACAGAAGAATCTGTTGATGCTTTGGAGTTGATCAGAATGGTTAAATAACAAATCAAGGATTTGGAAGATGAGGAAGAAGCTGAGAAAGAGCCTTAAGTGTTTGACTTCCAGTCACACTTCACAAATGGTTCTCAGTTCACCATGTCTAACACACATAAGAACTGGCTAGTCCATAATCAAACGGTTTGTGGTAAAGACTTCTCAAATCCATTGAAAGCTGATAGTTTGCTAAAAACTATATGGTTCTAACTCACCTTGTTTCGAGACAAAGAGTTGGCTAGTCCTAGACAAACGGTACTAGGTAAAGACTTCATCAAATCCGTTGATGGTTGACAATTTACCAAAAATTTTAAGGTTATCAGTACACCTTATTCTTTATGAATAAAGTATTGGCTATTCCAGAGTGTACGGCTAACTGGTAAAGAATTTATCAAATCCGTTGATAGCTGGTGATTTACTAAAAATCATGAAGCCAATACAGATTGGTTTTTGTTGTTAACTATTTTATTTCAGGTATGAAGATTGCAAGCAAAGAAGTATTCAAAGAAGTATTCAAAGAAGAAAATACTTAGAATGTTTTGTCTCATTAAATCAAGACTGAAGTTCATGATTCAGAGTTCATAGATTTAACTCAAGAAGACAATTACTGATGCTGCAAAGATAAATGAATGTTTAGAAGACACAAAGAAGATCATAGTTTGAAGACAAAGATGATATTCATGATGTTTGAAGATTATCTTATCAGAAGAAGATCTACTTTGAAGTGTTTGGCTACATTCAGTTAGATACAAATACAAATTACCAAGTTCAATCCAAGGATGAAGGAAAGACTGAAGACATGTATTTTAAATACATCCAGTACAAGAGAAACAAGAAGACAACAAGTTATCATTCTTGTTTAGGGGAGGATTGTTGGGAATTATTTGTTAAGTGTCAAGTACCGTCAGTGTAATTTAAGTATTGTTAGTATTATGCAAGTACCGTTAGTGTTAACGCGGTACATAGTAAGTACTGCTACTTATTAAGTAAGTACTGCTATATTGATTAGGATGAATATATCTTTGTATAAGATATGTCATAGTTATAGTTAGAGTATATCTTATGTGATATACTTAAATAGTTAGAATATTGATATATATCGTCTGTGATATAGTTATCTTTATAGAATATTCTAAGGTTTCTAGGGTTCCTTACTCTATAAAAGGAACATAGGTACAATGTCTTTCATGTACCTCATTCAAGTCGATTAATAAGAGAATCGAATAGTTAAAAGTAATTTTGTTCTTCTGAGCTTTATAAGTTAGATTCCGCATAACTTATTTAGTTTGAGTAAGAGTTCTCAAAGTGTTTTAGTTTGATTAAACTACTATACTAGTTCTTAACATAATATAGATCCAATCAAAGGGATCAACATATCATTTGTCACAAAACGGCCCCTACGGCATAATCACTAGCATCACACATGAGCTCAAAAGGCAAATCCCAATTTGGTGAAACCAAAACTCGAGCCTTAGTTAATTTCTCCTTAAGGATCTCAAAGGATTCTAAACACTCTTGTGTGAATATGAAAGGAGCCTCTTTTTTTAAGAGGTGGGTCATGGGTCTAGCTATCTTAGAAAAGTCTTGTATAAAACGTCTATGGAAACCCGCATGTCCCAAAAATCTCCTAACTCCTTTCATAGTAGTTGGTGGGGGAAGTTTGGCAATAACATCGACTTTAGCACTATCCACTTCTAGTCCTTTCTTAGAAATCTTATGTCCCAAAACTATTCCTTCTTTAACCATGAAATGGCACTTCTCCAAATTTAGAACAAGGCGAGTTTCTTCACACCTTTTAAGCATACGTTCTAAATGGGAGAGACAAGAAGTGAATGAATCTCCAAAAACCGAGAAATCATACATAAACACTTCCATGGTGTGCTCTATCATATCATGAAATATTGCCATCATACACCTTTGAAATGTCCCAGGAGCATTGCACAAGCCAAAAGGCATTCTCTTGTAAGCAAATGTGTGATAGGGACAAGTGAACGTGGTCTTTTCTTGATCTTTTGGATCAATGGGTATTTGGAAATAACCCGAGAATCGATCAAGAAAGCAATAGTATTCATTTCCCGCTAAACGCTCTAGCATTTGGTCCATGAAAGGTAAGGGAAAATGGTCTTTCCTAGTGGCATCATTAAGCTTTCGATAATCTATAAAAAATCTCCACCCGTGACAAGTCTTGTGGGAATCATCTCGTTGTTTTCATTTGGAACAACGGTGATTCCACCATTTTTAGGCACACAATGCACCAGGCTAACCCATGGTGAGTCGGAAATTGGATAAATCACACCCGCATCAAGGAGTTTGATAACTTCCTTTTTGATGACTTCATGAATTTTTGGGTTAACCCGTCTTTGGTTTTGAATGGCGAGTTTATAATATCCTCCATAAGGATTTTGTGAGTACAAAAGTTAGGATCAATCCCCTTATGTCGGATATTTTCTAAGCAATAGCCTTTTTGTGCTTTTTAAGAACATCAATAAGCTTTTTCTTCTCATCTTCTTTCAATTCTTTAGCAATGAAAACGTGTAGCTTATCCTCTCCCTCTAAGAAAGCATACTCAAGGTGTGATGGTAAATCCTTAAGCTCTAAAGTATGTGGACTCTCAATAGAAGGTTTCACTAATGATGTATCATCATTGGTAACTTCCTTAGGAGTATGTGGAGAAGTATGGTCTTCATTGAGAAGTTTCTCAATGGTACGGATATCTTCTTCCCAATCGGTGGGAGAATCGTCATATGGTAAATCTACATCTCCTAAACTTGCTTCAAATTCTTGTAGAAGAAAATCACTTGCTCCAAAAGGAGTCAAGGAAGGACCAATGGAAGCTACGGTCTCAACATGTGGAATGTCCTCATTACTACTCTTGCAAGCATCATGAAAGTGTTCATCACAAAATTCATCAAGAACATCCACAATGTTAACGGTTTTACACCCTTGAGATTTCTTAGTCACTTTTCCCATCTTAAACACAACTTTCTCATCCTCGACCCTCATAATGAGTCCCCCTTCCGCAACATCAATAAGAGTGCGAACGGTCCTTAAGAAAGGTCTTCCTACAATAAGGGGAACTCTAGGGTCCATATCATAGTCCACAACTACAAAATCCGCTAGGAATGTGAACTTATCAACTCCTACAAAAACATCTTCCGCTATCCCCACCGGATAAGCATTTGAATGGTTTGCTAATTCGAGTGTCATTCTAGTAGGTGTAAGCTCGGGAAGGGAGAGTTGTTTCCAAATCGACAAAGGCATCAAATTTATGCTAGCACCAAGGTCCGCTAGTGCCATACAATTTGTAGAAACTAGAAGGGGGGGTTGAATAGTTTCTCATCGGTTTATCAACTAATTAAAATTCCTTTCAATTAGGTGAGTGCACAAAACTATCTTTTACTTGAAAGCTAGTTGCATAATGATTAGGTTCAATTCTAATGCATTAACAATGTATAGTAAGTGTAGTAATAATGAATGTAAGTAAAGAGTAGGGAAAGAAACAACCTAGTAGGAAGACACCAAGATTTATAGTGGTTCGGCAACGAGGCTCTATCCTCATTCCTACTCCACTCCTCGAGTACACCTTACTCGAGATTTCCACTATATCCACAAGCTCCCTTCTTGGCGGAGAAAACCTTACAACGTCGCTTACATTATTTTCCGACACTAAGCTAAATGTCGAGACCTAATCTTAGCTAGGACCAATCTACACAACGTCGCCCACTTCACTCTTTTACGACACAAGGCTAGATGTCGAGTTCTAATCTAAAAGTAGAACCAATCTTCACAACGTTGCCTACTTTAACATTATCCGACACAAGGCTAGATATCGAGTTTTAATCCAAAGCTAGAACCAATCTTCACGACTCTTCACTTTGAAGCTAAGTGAGAACTTCACACAACACAGCTACATATCACTTTATAGTTTAGTGAGAACTCACAAGACACAACCACATCACTTTATAGTTTAGTGAGAACTAACACAACTAGTTACAACTCAACTATCATATCCAAGTACACACATGTAGCTTGGATCTACACAACATAAATCCAAGCACACACATGTGCAATGGATGTACACAACTCTAATCCAAGTATTCACAAATACATTGGATCTACACAAGACACAAATAAACAAATGATGAACATGACTAGATCTTTAGGAGGAGGTGATCTTCATCAATGCTACATCTTTAATCACATCACAAGTGTGTGAGTGATCTTCTCTTTGGACAAGGTAAAGAAGGAGATCAAGAGGATAATCATGAGTAAACATACTTAACACATTAAGTGATCATTTACAAATGACTAGGATTAGAAAGGAGAAAGAAGGCTGAAAAGATGTCCAAAAAGGGTTGAAGAGAATGCAGATTTGACTCACTATTTATAGGACAAAATATCCAACGGCTATATCTGCCCGCGGTTCCTTATTGGCACCCATAGATCCTTATCAATAAGGAACCGCCATAGGTGCTAAGGTACCGCTGGCGTAGACTCCGCTCCTTTTTGTCTTTTATTGAATTTGAAATATCTGATGTTGTTTAAACCTTCAAAGGATATTCTTATGGCATATGGAATATGCCATATTCAAATTTGCATTTTCATTTTAATAAAACATGTTCTTAAAAATAAAGTTTATTAAAAATCTTTTGTCACGTTTGACAAAAGTGAATTTTAAGGCTAATCACTTTTATGATCACTAAGCATGATTAAGATATGTTAGTGTAATGATTATTACCTTGATGATAGTGTCTGTTAGATAATTTGTTTTATAGTTGTGTTTGACAATAAATGTCTTTGTAATTTGTCATGATCAAAACTAAGAAAGATTATTTAATACTAACAATGTTTTTAGGCATTACTTATGCAATAACACAATTCTCTACCCCCGGGAAATTACATGGAATCAAGAACCGGCTCGGATCACCAAGTTTAATAGGTAAAGTCTTCAACAACACCGCGGAACAATTCTCGTTCAATGAAGTGTTAGGCATATCAACCAATTTTTCTTTGTTTGAGAGAAGGTCCATAAATATCTTGGCAAGCTTAGGCATATAAGCTAAAGCCTCCGCAAAAGATATGTTGATATTCAATTTCTTAAACATCCTCAAGAAGTTGGACACTTGTATGTCATCTTTATTCTTTAACTTCTCTTTCCTCAACCTAGAAGGGTATGGTAGATTAGGTTTGGGTGAAGGTTGAGTAGAGGGTGTTGGAGAACTCTTCTCTTGGGTTTCTTCAAGGGTAGGCTTAGAAGGTGCAGGGTTGGTTAATGGTGGAATGTCACAAGGAGGGACCGTATCACCAAAGGGTGAGTAGGAGTACTCATTATTACCTTCAGGCCTTGTTCCCCCTTTGATGGTGGAGGAATGGAAGGTCCCACGGTGGTTTTCCCACTCCTTGTAGTGATGGCATTAACATCAGCCCTAGGATTGGTTTGGGTGTTTGAGGGTGAATCACCTTGAGGTCTTTGGTTTAAGAGCAACATGAACTTTTTGTTTGTCTCCTCTTGCATATCCCTCAATCTCCTCTCATTGGCTTGAAACCTCCTTTCATTATCTTGATTCATCTTATGAAGAAGCTCAATAGTGTTAAAATCATTTTTCCCATTCCTTTGAAATCCTTGGTTTTGGAAAGGTGGAGGTGGATTGTAAAACCCTTGGTTATTGCCATGATTGTTTTTCCCTTTTTCCCTTGAAAGTTATTTGGCCTTCTATTATTGTTATTCCCTTGATAATTTCCTCTTGGCCCTTGGTTTCTATTTAGCATTTGTGGATTGTTTGCTTGGTTTTGGGTGGGTTGTTGGGGAGGGAAACCCGGTGGGGCAAGGTAATTGTTGGACTTGTATGAAAGGTGATTAGGATTGATGTTTGGTATGAAATAGTCCCTTCCATCATCATTCTAAGCATAACATTCTCCTTGAAAGTTTTAAACTTTGTCACAATTCGAGTATGAGTGAGGGCCTCTACATGTTTCACATTGAAGGGTGATGGCATTAACATTGTCGGTAGAAGAGTTGCTCAATTGATTTCATAAAGTTTTTGAACCATATCACTAAGTTTATCAACCTTTTCATATAAAGCCTTGTCAATTGGTTGAGTAGTACCCTCTTGCACCACATGTACCACCTCATCTCTATCCCTATTGCTTTGGACCATGGATTTTGTTTCAACGATATCCATTGCCTCTTGGATAGACTTAGCAAGAATATTTCCACCCGCGGCCTAGTTAAGGGAATCTTGATGGTGTGGTATCAAACCATTGTAAAAGGTGTTAATTTGGTGGACTTGGTCAAAACCGTGGTTAGGGCACTTTCTTAACAACTCTTTGATTTCTTCCCAAGCCTCACTAAAGGTTTGATCCCTCTTTTGTTGAAAGCCTATGATTTGATTCCTTAATGCGGTGGTTCGTGAAGGTGGAAAGAACTTGTTCACAAATTTCTTATTTAAGTCCTCCCAAGTGAGAATGTTATTAGAGGGTTGCTTATCTAGCCAAATCCTAGCATTTCCCTTCAAAGAGAAAGGGAATAATATCAACTTAATCGCCTTTGGAGGTACCCCATTATACTTGATGGTATTACAAATGGACAAGAATCTCTTGATGTGGTCATGAGGGTCATCCATAGGTCTCCCTAGGAAAGGTATAGTAGAAACCATTTGTATCACACATGTCTTAAGTTCAAAATTGTTAGTAGCTATCTCGGGAATGACTATGGCATCCATATTCCCATCCACGTTGGATTGGAGAATCTCAATCAATGGTCTATTGTCCATGGCTTCATTTAAGTTGTCGAAAGCACGATGCTCATGATCGGCTTGAGGGACGGCTTTGTTCTTATTTTTCTTCCTTTTGGGAGGAAGTGGTACACCACTAGGTATATGTGCACGCGCTCGAGTGCGCATGCAACTCAACACGAGGAATGAGAGAAGAGCTCTCGGTCGACTTTGAAAGAGAGTATATTATCTCCTTCGAGGTTCAATAGTGAAAACCACAAGAAAGTATAATATATATGTAATACTAATTGGGCGGCAAAACCCCCAACAAGCCTTCCTTCTCGAAATACTTACTAGTAACAGGGGGAATGAGGTGGCGCTAAGCTCTTAAATACGTGTTTCCATTAGGCTTACATTTTATAGCAAAGCCGCCTTTCTATTCACTTTATAGTTCATATTTCTCGAATTCTTGGTTATTGAAAGTAATTATCTATTTTTGCCTTTATTTTGTTTTATCGATACACGTATTTGGTACCGGAACACCCCCAAGTACGGTGTATTGCCAAGGAAATACTTATGGAAGTAGGTAGATTGGTTGTTTGTATCTACGTATACTTATTTACACATAATAATATAGAGAAAATATTTTTGTATTGATTTGATTTTTTAAGAAAATATAATATGTACGTAAAAACAAGTGAATACAATATATACAATATATTTTTGGTGTAATCTTTTAGGAAAAAGATTACTTTTTATTTTTTATTTTTTGGTTCAATTCTTAGGAAAGAATTGATTTTTGTGATTTTTTTATATTTTTATATTTTTGATTTTTGATTTTTTTATGGTTTTGATTTAGCAAAAAGAAACGTTCACAAGTGAACGGATCCCAAAATCCAATATGTAACTCTCAATCAACCGTCAATCTCCACGTAAAGAACCGACAGCGGCGCCATTTAATATTTATCTTTTTCAAGTTCGTTTTTCTCTCGATATCTTTACGAATTGATCAATCGATATCAATCAAGTCACTTAATTGTTTTTGGTATTTGATTATGAAGATTATGGTATTCTATTTCTACTTTCCACAAATCCGTCAAAAAGGTAAAAATAATATCGTCTACGTATCCATACTAGTCTAAAGACAAGTTGCACATAACATTCAATAAGCACAAAGTACAACCAGGTAATGCACAACAAGTATTTAAATGCTAAAGTGTAAAGTTTATAAAAGTACAAGGACTAAAAATATAAACGTGAAAACTTAAAGGACTGAAAATGTAAATTATGTAAACTAATGACCAAAAGTAACAAATTTAACAAACTACTAACCAACTATAACAACCCTAACAATATCCAGGGACTAAACAGCAAAACCTAGAAAGTTATAACAATTTGTAACAACTAGCAAGTTTCAAAATCCCAAGGACTAATCAGCAATTAATAAAAGATTTTAACAAGAAAACGGGCTTATTCAATTTTAAGCCTTAACAAGAGTTCTAGTTGATCAAATAATCTAGAACAAGTCTTAAAAGATTCATAATTCAAAATGAGCTAGTCAATGTTAAGGAAATAAGCTGGGATGGTCTTAAACTCAAATAAGCATTTTCAATAAGCCAAGTTTTAAGAGATAAGCTTTTCTAGATAAGCACTTGGTCTGATTTTCACAAGCCCAAAATATTGACACATGTCCAAGAAATTTTGAATTTCATCCACAGAATAAGCCAGAAAATGAAATAAGCTCAAACTGGCTTATGTTGACCAAGTTTGACTTGCGTTGACCAAAGTTTGACCAAGTCCAAATCCTCTTTTTATCACTTATACAACTGATTTGTGCAATAAAATGTCTACTTTTATGAATAAATTCAATGGGAAATGATTTTGCTTATTGATAGATTAAGCTAATTATCACAGAGACTTTTAATAAGCTACAACTTATTCTACAGTATAAACTAGACCTCAAATCTAATCAATTCTGAAACCCTGGATGTTAAGCTTTCTAATGAAACAAGAATCAAGTTCTAACTCCTACAATTGAGCAAGTAATGAATGTTTGAAAGTAGGCTGTTTAAGCTTTAGAAACTGACCCAAAGTATGTTTATGTCATTTGCCTCTTTGACTCTAGGATTGACTTAGAAACTTTGCACACATGTATTAGACCAGTAGTTGAGTGAATGTAAACAAGTATTACTCACTTCCACTAACTGAATCAAAAGATAGCAGATAATCCAAACACCACTTATTTTACTGAAACAAGATTTTAAGCATTGGAAATAGATTAAGCTAACAGAATTGAAACACAAGCTATCAAAGCATATCAGTTAGATCACAAAGAGCAAATAGCAGGCAAAATCAAGTAAGTTTACACTAGTTCTAAGAAATGAGCATGTAATTGACTATTTAGTGGAAAAGAAAACATACTTTTGCACTTTTTAGCTAGGAAGCTTCCTATGATGGAGAAGGGAGTGTTGAACTCTGATATGAGTGATTTTACTCATATCAATTATGTCAAATAACAACTAAAAAAATGCATAAATATTATGAAAATGCCTTGTATATATGTTGTTTTGTTGTTTCGTGTGTGTAGGTACCAAGTTCGCGAAAACCGGTAAAACTGACACGAAGTTTGAAGAAAAGATCGACGAAGCCAAAAACGAGCTCGATTTAAGCGGATTTGAATTTATTGAAGATTATTTGTACCTAGTGGGTCCCGCATTGGAGCAAATTGGCTTAAAAGCCCATTTAGAAAGATTTAATATTTGTTTTAGTGGAACAAGGCCCAAATTTGGGATGTTTATGAGAAGGATGGAGTTTTTATGGGCCAAAAGCCCAAAGCCTTTTACAAGTTATATAACATGGACGGATTGGAAGTATTTTGGGCCTTATTAAACCCGTTAGGGTTAAACAAACGAGTTAAAGCTTTCCAAATGTTTTACTTTCTTAAATAAATAAATTTACACGTGACTTATTCTCACCACACAACTCCTTCGGTATACTCTATGCGTTTCTTCCCCACCTCACAAAATAACCATACACAAACACTGTTCCCACAAAACCTAATTCAATAAATAGTTCAAATAAAATGGGGCTTTTTGTCACACGATTAATCACATAAGTGGGAATAAAACCCCCACATTTTCGGATGTGAAGAATGGAAGAGCAAGGCTACGTGGCAACGGTTGATTTGCCTTGACAGCAATTCATTCTCAATCCACCAATAGAAAAGAACCACCTCAGCAATCAAAGAAGCACAACTAGCACAACGGATGCCACGTTGGCAATCCGTGTGCTAGTATGTGAATCTCAACCGTAGATGCGTAACTGACAAGAATATTGAAGATCCAAGGGCCACAATTTGTTCTTCATCAGCCACCCCCACCCTCACTTCAGCTATAAATACCCTGGTTTTCTTCAGGTAATGTATCCCTTTTTTACTAGTAATGTTATAATTTAAGATTAGATTTAGAATTTGTAATTTTCTTTTCCAAATGATGTATTGAGATTTTGGTTTAATAAAAGTAACTTTATTTCACTGGTCTTTTCTTAATCTTATGATTTTGAGTTTACTGTTTTTTATTATAATTTGCATATTCTAAAGTTTCCAATTTATATTATAACTGAAAATCAGTAAAATAAGCTTTTTCGATAGCTTATTTGATTGATTAGTGAGATTGGGATTAAAGTCAAACCCCACTGGTTTGATCTCAAAAAGGGTACTGTTCGTAATTCGGTAATGGTTAATGATGTTCGATTAATTGTGGTGGTGGTTCGTTTTATGTTATATGGTGGTGTTAATTTGGTTTAATTAGCCAGCTCAGCGCTGCGCTACGTCTCAACGGATTTCGTCAAAAGGTTCTACTTCTTTTTTCTTTTTAACGTTTAAGTTTATAAATCTGTTTAGTATAATGAATGAATTTTATTTGTTATGATTTTAATGTTTAAGCTGCTATGGTGTGATGAATTGATTGGTAGGCTTATTTAGATTTTATAGCTAGTACTGAACTTGTTGGATTGTGAACTTGCGTCGTCTGTTTTCATAGTTGCTGCATTATGTTAGATAATCTGAGTATGTTAGGTTGTAAGTTTGCTATTTGAAACTTCTTTATCGTGAATGTTTATGAATCTGCCATCTGAGTTTGGTTGTGGGTTGATTTAATGTTTCCTTTTGATATAATTGGAGCTTTATTTTGTCTGAATTAATGTTACCTGCTGAATCATGTATTGTTTTGGCTGTAAACGTTTTTGAGTAGCTGATTTGTAGAGTTTTGACATGTCAGTTGCAATGTATTTGATTGAGAGCTTTAGGAGGCTTTTGGTTTGCTGAAATGATATAGATTGCTGATAACTTGGAGTGTTAAATTTATAGATATTGTTGAGTTTTATACATTCCTGCTGATATTTTTTGGAACCTGTCAAATATATGGTTTCTAAAACGTTTTGAGTGGTGGAGTGATTAGGCTTTTGTTAAATTGAGTCTATATTTAGAATGGTAATTACTGTAGTTGATTTAGCTGTTAATATGGATTTGCTGTTGTTGATTGCCTGATCTGTTGGGTGTTGATCATTTGTATTGTTATAAAACAACTTTAACAGATTCATTTAATCTGTTAAAGATTAAAGTTAAAACTGATTCCTATTAGTAAAATCAATTACCATTTTGACTTATCACTCTTGTGATCCTTTTTATTTTCGTTGTCCAAAAATATAATCACAAATTTTTGTCCTTCCTAGGACTCGAACCTGTGACCTCCTGGTCACAGGCCTCACGCGTTTACCACTGAGCTAACTGCTCTTTTGGTTTTAATAACTGTCTGCGTAATTAATATAGTTAGTTATATTTGAGTTGACAGTTTTAGCAAATGATTTATTTACTTAGTTTTTATTTTATTTCAATTTAAATCATTTAAATTTCTTTTACAAATAAATAATAAATAACAAAATAAAAAGGAAATGTTTTATTTTTAGAAATTTAATTCGTCATTAAAATTAGTTTTTTTTAAAAAAAAATAGTTAGATTCTAATTAATTTAGTATTATACAGAATGAGTTTTTAAATAGAATTCGATAAAAAGTTTTAGTTTAATTTTATTAGTTAGTAAAAATTAGTTTTTAAAATATTAATTAGATCTTAATTAATTTAGATTTTTAATAATATAGTTTCATAAATAGATTTTAAATAGTTTTTAAGATTTTGTGTTAAGATTTAATAATTTGGGGTTTACGATTCATGCACTTTAGGATAAATTTAAGTTTAAATTTGGTAGATTTAATTTTTAGTTTAAAAACCGAAAATCAATTCAAATTGAATTTCCAATTCAAAACGAAAACGTCTCAAATTCATAAGATATTCGTGTACAACGAACTTGGTTCATCACGTGTTTAATTAAATTCGTCTTTGGTAATTTTAGACTATTACTTTTTCCTAAAGGTAATTTTCTAATTTACCCTATTACGTATCTTAATTATCACTATACTATCACGATCACATCAAAAATTTTGGCGCCGCTGCCGAGGATCTTGTGTACGATTCTCTTCGTGGAGATTTGTTGATTGTTGATTTGAAGACCCTTTCCGTCCTCGGAAATTTTTGTTATTTTTCTATTATATAGTATGTATCGTTTTTCTCGTTTTTTGTGATTAATATATTGTATTACGTAGAACAATAAATTTACATACTTTTCAAATACGACCTTAGTTGGGGTTTCATCACCTAGCTATTGTAGTCGAATCCAAAACAAAAATAAAAGGCAAAATAGATAAATACTAATAAGAAGTTTGAACTCGATTTATACAAACTATAAGGGGGGTATAAGGCGACGTGCTATAAAAAGCCGTCTAAGGAAAAAGGTTTTTAAGTGCTTTGTGCCACCTCGTTTCTCCGCTTGCTTGTGCGTATATTGAGAGGGATGACCTATTATTGGTTTGCCGACTCAAGTAGTAATAAATTTTATTTTTGTAGTTTACTTATTGAACCTCGAGACGTTTAGGTTTTCACCTATCGTTTCAAAGTCGACCAAGGGTAATTTACTTCCATAGTAGTTATCCTTATTCCTTGTTTTTATCAATCATTTTTTATTGAGCAATACCAAATAAAATACCAAAAATAATCTTCTTCTTGTCTAATTTCTTTTCTTCAATCCTCTAAATTCTCGTCTTTGTAGTGTATGCAATTACGTTCGTCTAGACTTGTGACTGATTTTAATAGGCTTGAAAATATTCCTCGTAGAAATAGAAATCGTCAACAACGAGTAGTGGAACCCGAGCTTCCACCTATTGTTGTAGAGATGGCCGATAACCGGACAATGGAGGAATTGCTCCGTGCACCCACCGAAGGGTATGGGGAAGCAATCGTTGTGCCGGCTATTTTGGCGGATCATTTTGAGATTAAGACGGGTCTTTTAT
Source organism: Glebionis coronaria (assembly GCA_025667525.1). NCBI lineage: Eukaryota > Viridiplantae > Streptophyta > Magnoliopsida > Asterales > Asteraceae > Glebionis > Glebionis coronaria. The sequence continues at coordinate 163,871,732 of CM046881.1, forward strand.
CGCTCATTCGTGCCGACCAATTTCGTGGAAATGAGACCGATAACCCGCACTCTCACATTCGGAATTTTCTTCGAATTACCTCGACTCTCAAGTTTAGAGATGTGCTGAATGACACGATTAAGCTCATGTTTTTTCCGAACTCGCTCGAGGGTAATGCTAAGATTTGGTATGAGAAAGAACCACCGGGTTCGATCTTAACATGGGATGATTTAGTGTCTAAGTTCATGAATTATTTCTTTCCACCATCCAAAACAACACACTTTAAGAACGAGATCACTAGATTTGAACAAAAAGTGCATGAATCGTTTGGGGTTGCTTGGGAAAGATTTAAAGATTTGTTGAGACAATGTCCACACCACGGTTTCTCGAAATTGCATCAAATAAATACTTTTTATAATGGGCTTAATATGATTGAACAAGATTCTTTAAATGCCGCCGCGGGTGGTAATCTTTTAAGAAAAACTCCGAGAGACACGTGGTGTATAATTGAGAATAAGTCTAGAGCACAATATTCATGAAACACACCGAGTGCTTCCAATGTGAATTCGTCTAATATCGAGATTGCTAAATTGGACTCTAAGATTGATAATGGATTTGCGACATTGTTAAATGAGATTAGGAGGAATCCTCATGGATCAATTAATATGATTGAGAATGTTTGTGTATCATGTGGTGGAGCACATCCTAATCATGCTTGTTTAACCACGGGGTTTGATCAAGCTAGTGCTTTTGCCGCGACAAGAACTTATGGCTCCAACGGTCAAGTTCCTCATCAAAATCATGTTGCTCCACCGGGTTTTCCACCGGTTCAAAATAGGTACAACAATGGGAACAATGGGAATAATTTTAACCGTGGTAACCAAGGGAATTATAATCAAGGAAATGGGTTTAATTTTAATCAAAACAATCAAGGTTTTCAAAGCAATAATCAAAATGATTTGTCAAGCTACATTAAAACGAATGAGGCAAATTTGAAAGCTTTTCAAAATAACATTCAAGGACAAATGGCAACTTTGAAAAATGAGTTTCAAAATACGATTAAAGGGCAAAATAATAAGATTGAGCTTAATCAACAAAGACTTGAACAAAACCAAAACCGTTTTGAAAAAAGATTAGAGCAAAGTCATAATCGTATGCAACAAAGTTTGGAACAAGGTCAAAATAAATTGCTTTCTATGTTTGAGGGATTTATGTCTAAACCATCATCTTCTTCAGGTTGCTTACATAGTAATACCATTCCAAACCCGATGGGAGAGCTTAAGGCCATAACCGTTTATGATGATTGTGATGAGGAAGTTGAAGTAATTGAGTTTAATCCTCCACCTAAGGAAACTTTTCTAGATGTCACCAAGGCTACTTTGAATGTGATTAGTACCTCAGTTTTCTTTGATTTCTTTCCCTAGAAATATAAAGATCCGGGTCAATTCTTGATAACTTGTGTTTTAATGAGCTTGGGGTGTGCAAAGCTCTAGCCGATCTAGGAGCAAGCATTAACTTAATGCCCCTAGCCCTTTGGAAAACTATTGACTATGCACCACTTAGTACCACTCGAATGATCATTGAGCTTGCTAATGGTACCACCACCCGACCAGTTGGTATAGCGGAAAATGTCATTGTTAAAGTGGGAAAGTTTTTGTACTTAGCCGATTTTGCTATAGTTGATTATGAGACCAATCCTTGTGTGCCTATTATTTTAGGACGACCATTTTTGTGCACGGCTCAAGTTCAAGTTGATATGAGGAAAGAGGAAATTAAATTGTTTTATAGAGATAAAAGTATTGTTTTTAAACCGGAAAAGATTCAAAGATTTGCTTCTAATAAAGTTGAAAGTGTAAAACTTGTTGAGACGATTGAAAGTAACAAGAAAGCTCTTTTTGATAAAGGTGTTTTTCCAATTTTGGAAACTTCATTTTGTGATAAAGGAAAGGAAGAAGCTTGCTTTGTTGAATCATGTTGTAATCTTTCCTCATCTCCACTCACTCCACACGAGGATGATAGTTCTAACATTGAAAAAGAAATTGATGACTACCTAAGTGAAACATTTGATGCTAGTGAGGTCGATAATGAGAATTTTGATCCCGAGAGTGATATTGCTTTAATTGAACAATCTTTGAAAATGGACTCATTTTCACTCTCTTCGAAGGATCAAACTGATGTTCCAAAGGCACAATCTTCGATTGAAGAGCCTTTGATTCCTAACTTCACACCGAGTGAGGTTAGTGAGTATTCGTTGGATGAGTTCGTCGTTGAACTCTTTGCTATTGTTGATCCACTTCCACGGGGAAGTGAAGACGTTTTCGATCTCGAGATCGAGCGTGATTCTCATGTTTTACCTACCATTCTCGAGGAATTCTCCGATGAATTTCCTTCTAATGAGAATGATGATCTTGTATCCGAGTGTGACACACTTGATACCTTGTCGGATATTTCTTGTGATGACAAGATTGATGACACTTTTGTGACCTACTCAAATCCTCTCTTTGAAGCGTCAATGAACAATAATCCATTGTTTCAAGAGGATTTTGAGAGCATTATACCTCCTACATCTCACAACCTTTGTGATGATGATCTTCTCTTGAAGGAGGTTGATGAGTTTCTTTATATAGACATTCCTTCGGAATTTGAGGAAGAGTCTAATAACGGTGATGACGATTCTTGGTTTGATCACCCGATTTATGATGATGATAATGTTGACCTGGAGGGAGAAATTACTTTTGCTCCTATTATCCTTCCCACTCGCTTTGATCTTAATGTGCGGGTTTTTCATGCGACTCATTTTGAGTACCATGACCCCTTTGTTCACATTCCTAAGAGTGATAAGGTCAACAAAGTCATGCAAGTTAATACCACTAGTGTTGAGACTTTTATACCACCATTACCATGTGCTTTATATGATTTTGGATTAGCATGGGGGGACGACACCGTGTTATCTATTCCTTTCTCTCACGAGGACGAGGTATTCGACCCCGGAATCGTTGATTTAGGGAAATCTCGGCCTTTCACCGATGCAATAATTGAAATACTTTTCAATCATCTTGGTGCGAGTTTATCTCGGGGAGCATGCTACATCCATATCGTGATTTGTGACTACCATCTCTTTTTGGAGATTTGTGTTGGAGTTTTATCCTTTCGTTTGTCATACGACAACGAGGATGTAATCTTTGACCCCGACATCGTGCTTTATCTTGGATTTTATTCCATTGTCCCGGATCTTCAAACTTTCCCTAAGGACCAATGAATGCGGGGATCGAGTCGAGCTCATGACTCGGTTAACAAAAACGAGGTGCCTTGTGGGGGAGTCCCATACATTCTATCTTCTTTCTATTTTCTAACAACTAATAAGACTTGATCTTTCAAGCTCGTGCTCGTGTTTTGTTGTGAATCTTAGGTATGACCCTAATCATTGAAGACTCTCGTGTTTGGTTTTTGCCGGTCCACTTGATCTTCCATTCTTTGAATGCCAAAAAGGGGGGCACACTCTTTATCCCTTGATTTTTATCGACTAACGTTTTATCTTGAGGCATAATTAATAAACGGCTTATAGATTTGCGTGCTCTTTCCATGTTAGGATTTTGCATTAGACTCTTCGTGTTTTAGCAAGGGGGTGTTACTCTTTAGCTAAGAAACATTGAGGACAATGTTTGGTTTTAGCACAGGGAGTCAATCGATATAATCGCTTGCTATTGCTTTTGTCGTGTCCATACGTATTGTTTTTTGTAAAATATTGATAATCAATGAATCTATGAAGGGGTTTGTTAACTTCTAGAGAGAGAAAGTTAGAGAGAGAAAGTGAGAGAAACTATGTGAATTTTATTAAGTGGAAATTAAGAAAATGATAACAACCAACCCCTTTCCTTAGTGGAAAGGGGTATTTATAGTTCCAAGTCATAAGTGGACTTGGGCCGGTCCATGACAAGCCCATGGACCGGTTCTTACTTAAGTTAATAAGCAAATAATAACTAATTACTAACTACGAGCTATTACAACATAAATCATATTGTGGAGTGACCGATACTTCTAATATACGTTAAAACGTATTTCTAACAATCTCCCCCTAAGGGAGGTCACTCCACGTTACAAAGTTCTAAACCTAGCATACTATACTAAGTCTTCGTTCTTTAGCTCGTAGTCTTTTCTTCTTTTCTTTCTTTTGTTGTGAATATGTTGATTTGATCTTTTTGGCTTTGACTTGAGAGCATTGTTCTTTGGCCTTTCACGTGCGATCTTTGCCTTTCTTGTGAACTTTGCCTCCTCGTGACTTCATGTTCCACACACTTACGTCTTTTTGTTGGATTCTTGAAAGCTTCAGAGTTTGGTACAGCGGAAGACTTCATCTTGTACTTTCTTGAATTTTTGTTGCAAAAGACATAAGCATGTGGGAACGACTTTTCCAGGTACACCGCAACACCACCGTCTTTACTGGTACTCAGCAACGCCACCGTCTTCAACAGGTACACAGCAACGCCACCGTCTTTAGCAGGTACACAGCAACGACACGAATAAAATGGCTTTGAACATTTTATTCTAATTCGGTAGCATTTTACCTCCGGTCGGTGAAGACCGTTGGACGATATTAGATATCGTACCCGTGACGGATAGTTTCAATTAAGTAACTTCCTGACAGGATTTCGCGGGTAAACCCGTTCTCTTTACTCGACCGTCCAAAGCTGACTGCGAACATAAAGAGTGAATCACTTGGATAAATTATCCTTGTGATTAAAAGCCGTCAATTCATGAAACCTGGAACAAGTGAATTTCAATTAAGATTTTCACCATCGTTGCTTTCCAGTTGTCACGAGCTCGATTCATAAAGAATCTTGCACGTTACCTACCAAGTGCTGTTTGATGTTGACACTAGAAGGATTTCCACTCGTCACTGTGGTCAATAAAGAGTCACTCTGAGTGTTCTGGCAAGATCATATGATAATGCGAAGAGGCCTGGAACGAGTTTAAGTTCAATTAAGAATTAAACCACCGTTACCTTCCAGTTTTTCACAAGATTGGTTCTAAAAGAACCGCACGTGTAACCTACCATGAGCTTGTTTGATGTTGGCTCAAGCAGGATTTCCATCTTCATTGTAATACTTACGTATTACTCGGATGTTCTGGCAATATTACAGGAATATTGCGTAGGACTCATGAAAATCTCTTACTTTTCACAGTGTGTGAGAAAGCAAGGAATAAATGGAAAGTGTCCTAATGAGACTTTTGATGATCTCTTGGCTCTAGACTCGATTGTGCGTTTTGATTTAGTGAGCGATGGCTGGAGAGGAGTGCCACCTTTTCAATACCAGTTTATTCGGAGTGAATAAACCAATAGATAACGTGTTGATCTCCGTGTGATTAAAACAAATACCTTTTGAGAGATATTTGAGTTAGCTGGGGAAGGGTTGTGCATTGCATCACTGGGTCCATGATGTCTTTCTTCAATACCGAGAATCATTAACAAAAATGACCTCAATAGCATATGTATTGACCCGGTTTCTGCCTAAAGTTGTAAGGAGGGCTTCTTTCTTTACACCCTTTATCTTTACATTTCTTTTTCATTCTTCAACCCCTTCAATGCTTACCAATACGTCATCACTAGCACCTTGTTGTGATTGTTCCAGTGCTAGCTTAAGTACTTGGTCGGCATTCAGCTACGTTCACATTCTTTCTCCATCTTTCCTAGGACTTCTAATTCTAACTAGGGAATTGTCCTTGGGAAGATTCCATCGGCTCTGATGAATCATTGGACTTAACCTATTCCTACCACCCTTTTGTCACCACATCCGTCGTGAATTAAGCGTGTTTTGGGAAGGAATTGCCACCATGAAAACATCATTGAAAATCACCTAAGGTACTTGTGATATTGAAATCAAAAGTTTTGTACCTTAGGTGTTTTGATCATCAAAAACGCTCCCCCTTAACACGTGCTTAACACATATTAAGTTGGATTATCATTAAGTCTTTTTCATCTTTTAGCCAAGTATCACTTACGTCTCCTTAATCCCATTTTCTCCCCTTATCCAAAATGTTAACCATTAATATTTGGGATATTGAATGGATTAACCGGTCTTTGGGTAAAAATGAAATCAATATTTGGCCATAGAACAAGTTATTGCTCCCCCTTAAGTTAATAAGGGATAGTTGTAGTGCTTTAGTATGATATATTTTGAAAGATTTAGAATCTCGTGAGAAATTCTTGAAAAATTATCATACCTTAACACTACACCAAGCCATTCAAGCACATTATTCACAAATTTACATATTCACAATTGAAAACCAATATAAAGTGACCTGAGATGTACGACCCATCAGATGGATCGTTGCAGTAGCTTGTGGTGCACTAAATACGGTCTTCCACCCACGAATCTTTCCAAGCTCCTCATCAATCTACGTTCCCGGAGCTTAAAACCATGGTGAGTGGATTTAGAAACTTGCTTTAGCCTATAGTTGTTGGGTATAAACTTAAGTGTTCGGGCTTTAGCAATATCGGCTTCCCTAGATTCTTGGATAGCTTGTACTGTTGGATTAGTCATTTTATCTGTTTAAGATAAGACATGAAAGGTTGATGCACAAAAACAGATAGATATATATCATTCTACTTCTAAGCATAACACATTTCATAAGATAAAACAACAAGTACATAGATAGCATGCAAACAATAACAATCAAACAACTCATCCGGAACTTTTCCTTATTCGGAACATATTCATCCGGAACTTCCTCATTCGGAACTTCTGCTCATTCGGAACTTCTTCATCCGGAAGTTCTTCATTCGGAACTTCCTTCATCCGGAAGTTCTTCGTTCGGAACTTCCTTCATCCGGAAGTTCTTCATTCGGAACTTCCTTCATCCGGAAGTTCTTCATTCGGAACTTCCTTCATCCGGAAGTTCTTCATTCGGAACTTCCTTCATCCGGAAGTTCTTCATTCGGAACTTCCTTCATTCGGAAGTTCTTCATTCGGAACTTCCTTCATTCGGAACATTCCTTCATTCGGAACTTCCTTCATTCGGAAGTTCTTCATTCGGAACTTCCTTCATTCGGAACTTCCTTCATTCGGAAGTTCTTCATTCGGAACTTCCTCATTCGGAAGTTTTTCAGAAGAAATCCTTCATTCGGAAGTTTGTATCCAGTGTTCATTCGGAACTTTTCAAACGAATCTCAGATGTTTAATCTAACGCGTTTGTGAGTTTCTAAGGCAAACTAAGGCATTTTAAACATCATATCTTACAAATCCGAGCAAAACCCACCACAAATCCTAATCAATTAAGCCTAAATTTAATCATACACCCTAAATGGATTAAACTGATTAATTTGAGCATGTTTAACAGAATAATATGATAAGAACTGTGGATAGGAAGTTAACATGATGATGAATATACCTTAATTTAGCAGATGAACAGTATCTAGATGAATTAAGCAGGAGATTTAGATCGTATGTGTGTGTTTATGCAACAATGGCGGCAAAAGCTCAAGTAAACAGTGATTAGAAAACTTTTGGGGGCGGGGGGGGTGTGATATTTGACTTAGGTCAAAAACAATTTTACCAAGTTTCAATAAAACACACTTTTAGTCCCTACATTTTCTTAACTTTTCCTTTTTGTTTCTAATTTTTCCAATTCACTTAAACCTTGTTTAAACGTACACACAACTTTAGCAAACGCATCTATTAGCATATCCTCAAAATCTAAAAGCCATGCCTATCACTTAGAACGAACACAAGTCGTTTTCTAAAGCAAAACCACTCAATTACCATGAAGCCCTTAATTTTCACAATCACTTTGGAAAATCCATTTTAATGACGAAGATGATTTTACTATTTTCTCCCCCTTAAACAATGACCCGTTTTCTATTTAAAGAGCTGTAGTCATTGTTTAAAGAGTCAAATAGTGATGAAAGCATTTCCAATTTATCTCTTGAAAAATTTTGATTCGTGGTTTTAATAAGATTTCTCTTATTTAGACAAATTAATGCACTGAGACGTACACAAATTCGTGTCAGACCAAGGTATAAAGTAACCTTGATCCCTTTGCATGATTTGGCTTGTAAATCACGCCCGAGAAAATTAATTCCCGTTCTGAGCCAACGTTTTCCAAGGAAATACGTGACTTTAATATGAAAACCGGGTTGCAGTCAGAAATAACTACAAGCCATTATGGGCATGTTTTAAAAATGTACAACTTTTATACGGACTCTATTTATGGCACCGTGTCAATATTGATCGACATTTCTAAGGCCGTAAATATTACCGTACTAAAAGACATGCCCGATTTAAAACGAAAAATATTTTTGGGTTTTTCTTGGTTTTATATTTTTGTATTTTCTTTTTGTGGTTTATATATTTACGATAATATACATGATCACAACCAAAGGATACTCTGAATAGTTTACCACGACTATTCAGCTGATTCTTCTGCCAACTCTTTGAGTGTCGCTGGAGTGAATGATTTCATGCCAAGCTTGTCGATCAAAAACTCGATTCGTCCTCGATCTAAGGCTTTGGTGAACATATCCGCCAGCTGGTACTCAGTAGTGACAAAATACAGCTCGATCACTCCGTTCTCCACCTGCTCCTTGATGAAATGGTAGCGAATGTCTATGTGCTTGGCCCGGGAGTGTTGAACATAGTTGCAGCAAAGGGCAATGGCGCTCTTGTTGTCACAATACATCGGGATTTTGTTAAATCCAAGACCGTAGTCAGTTAATTGTGATCTCATCCAAAGGACTTGAGCACAACAACCGGACATGGCGATGTATTCAGCCTCCGTGCTTGATATTGCAGCGCTTTTCTGCCTTTTTGAAGACCAACTGATCAATCTATCTCCAAGGAGTTGCACAGATCCAGAAGTGCTACGCCTCGTATCTTGACATCCAGCATGATCGGCATCTGCGTATGATATTAAAGCAATCGAGGAATCTTTCGGATACCATAGACCACGATGAAGTGTTCCTTTTAGATACCGAAAGATCCTTTTAACTACATGTAAGTGCTTTTCGGTAGGCCGAGCCTGATACCGGGCACACATGCATACAGCAAATTGCAAATCAGGCCTGCTAGCAGTCAGATAGAGAAGGGTGCCGATCATTCCACGGTAAAGTTTCGGATCGACAATAATCCCATCCCTATCTTCATCTAACTTGGTTTTCTCAACCATTGGAGTGTCTACGGGGTCACAATTCTCAAAATTATATTTCTTAAGTGATTCTAGAGCATATTTGGATTGATTTATAAAGATGCCTCTGGGATTCTGAGAAATCTGTAATCCTAAGAAAAATGATATTTTTCCCATCATCGACATCTGAAAGCGTGTGGACATTATCTTCTCAAATTGTTTAGACAATTCTATGTTAGTGGCAGCAAAAATTATATCATCAACATAAATTTGTACCAGAAGCATGTCGTTGCCGTCTTTGAGAGTGAATAGAGTGGGGTCCACTTTGCCTTTGGAGAAGCCTTCCGTCATGAGATATGTTGACAGGAGATCATACCACGCGCGTGGAGCTTGTTTCAACCCATAGAGAGCCTTCTTAAGCTTGTACACGTGATTAGGAGACTCCGTACTGACGAACCCATCCGGTTGACTAACATAAACCTCTTCCCTTAGTTCACCGTTCAAGAATGCCGTCTTCACATCCATTTGATAGACGATCATGTTCATATGAGCAGCAAACGCAAGGAATAGTCTAATCGCCTCCAATCTAGCCACAGGAGCAAAAGATTCCTCAAAGTCTATACCCAAGGCTTGTTTATATCCTCTAGCGACCAATCTTGCTTTATTCTTTAATACCGAACCCATCTCATCAAGTTTAACCTTATAAACCCATAACAAAGTAAGGATGTTAACCTTGTCAGGGCGAGGAACCAATTCCCATACTTCAAGTCGTTTGAATTCATTGAGTTCCTCCTGCATAGCTTCAATCCAAGATGATTGGGTCATAGCCTGCTGCCAATTTTTGGGTTCAACTTCAGAGAGAAATGCATCAAAGTAGCAATAAAGTGCATTCTCTTGTAATTGATGGCGAGTAGAGACTGGTCGATCTAGATCTCCAATAACATTCCTAATTGGGTGATCTTTTGTCCATTTAGTGCTATGTTTTTCAATCCTAGGTGGTCTGGAGTGAACAATAGATGGAGCTTCTTCTGAGGTAGATGCGGCTGAAGGGTTTTCAGGTATCGCTACACCAAAGAAAGGAAGCTCTTGCAAGTGAGCATATTCCAGGTCGTGATCAGTAGAATCCTCTTCCACATCATTAGGCACAAGTAGGGGTGATGATTCAGGTGAAGTTTGAGAATCACTTGGTGAAGGTGCATCCGGTTCATTGTGAATTGTAGATGCATTAGATAAAGGTTCATTAACTTGAGCAACCACTTCAGGTATTGGAGCAATTACTGCAGGTGCTAGAACTTCATCAGTCGGGGGATCGAAGAATTCATCAAACAACGGTTGAAACAGTTTATCCCACTCGGGCCTAGATGGTGGTAAAAATGATGTAGAAGTAGGATTGTTGGGAACTAATCCGGAACTTATTGCACCGGGTCCCATCTCATGAAGCGCGGGTTCAGAGCTGTGTTGCTCAGAAGCCATCGCTGTCAGCTCGTCGAAATCAGCGTCCATAGTTTCTACAATCTTGCCAAGACGACGGTTATAGATTCGGTATGCTCTTTTGGACGGTGAGTAACCAATGAAAATACCTATGTCGGCTTTTGGTTGAAGCTTACCCAAGTTCTCACTATTGATGTTTGGATAACACAGAGCACCAAACACATGGAAAAATGAAACATCGGGTTTGCGGTCATGTAGAAGCTCATAAGGTGTTTTTCCATGGCGTTTCCGAATGATTGAACGGTTTTGGGTGAAACATGCAGTAGAAATAGCCTCTGCCCACAAGAACAATGGAGCGTTCGCATAAATAAGCATGGTCCTAGCAGCTTCCATAAGTGTGCGATTTCGTCTTTCAACGACACCGTTTTGTTGTGGAGTGCGTGCAGCGGATGTTTCATGTGATATACCAACTCCTTCATAATAATCACGAAGAGTCTGGTTGACGAACTCTGTACCATTGTCTGTACGGATACGGCGGACAGTGGTATTCAAACGTACCTGGATGAACTTCAGAAAAGTAATGATAGCTTTCGGTGCTTCATCCTTTGTACGTAAAAATCTAACCCATGTAAACCTTGAGAAATCATCCACAATGACGAGAATGAATTTCTTACCGCTCACACTTTCAGTTCTCATCGGTCCACAAAGATCCATATGCAAAAGATGAAGTTTTTCTTGATTAGTGTCTTCAGCTTTGGGTTTGTAAGATTTCTTGGTGCTTTTCCCTCTTGAGCACGCGGAACATAAATGATCCTTGTGAAATTTAAGCTTGGGAAGACCACGAACTAACTCGTTTTTAGCCAGATGATTAATAGCATCAAAATTAAGATGAGATAATCTGCGATGCCATAACCATGACTTGGTCTTAGAAGCTTTAGAGAGAAGACATACTGGAGAAGCGGCCATCATGTCTTGTAAGGACAAAGTGTAAAGATTTGCACCACGAGATCCCTTCAACAAGTCTTTTCCTTCCAAATTGCGGATGAAACAAGTATGTTGTCGAAAAGCAACCTCAAGGTTGGAATCACAAAACTGTCCTACTGAGAATAAGTTATGACCAAGACCTTCAACATAGTATACCCTAGAAATCGTCACGTTTCCAATCTGATATTCACCATATCCCATAATCTTTGCTATATGATCATTCCCAAATTTAACCGTACCAAGAAACTTGCTGACGAAATTTCGGAGCATCGAGCGATTTCCGGTCATATGTTTTGAACAACCGGAGTCCAAATACCACAGGATGATTTGGACCACCTGAAAATATCACCACACAAAGACAATGTAGAGGTATCGGAATCTGAGTGTTCCTTGTTATTAGCAGGTACAGATTTAATAATCTTAGATTTGCTAACTCTAGGTTTCTTAGATTTCCTATCCTTTTTCTTCTTAATTAGTGGTGTAGATTCTAATTGGCTCAAATCCTGAGGTATTTCTACACTGATAGGCACTACAGTGGGGGCTGACCTAATTAAAGGGCGCTGTTTCCTTACTTGAGTGCGAGTGTTCCTAACTAAAGGACGCTCAGACCTAACCTCAATGGATGCATTCCTAGTTAAAGGGCACATTTTACCATCGAGAGTAAAGGTCCTACCAGTGGGACGCCATTGCCAGCCAACTTGGGCACGAGTTCTACCCGTTGGCTTCCATTCAAGACCATTCTTAATTGCATTCATTTCATTAACGTGATCAATCAGACACAAATCATGACGCTGTGAAAACATACATTCATTACAATTCCAGCAATTTAAATCAGAATTCACGAATGGTTTAGGCTGCTGCACAGGCGCAGAGCTTTTAGTCTTAACATGATTCGTTTTATTTAAAACTGAACTAGCATTCCTATTGTGGACTTCTACTTTCTTCTTTGTGGCACTACTAGTGGCGGGCTTGATCTTAGCTTTCTTGAGTGGCGATCCTTTAGCCTTAGTAGTCTCTTTTAATCCTGTAGAAGGCAAATTGGGAACATTAGCAGCAGATTTTAAAGGTGTCTTACTTGATTGTGCCAATGACGGTTTCGCTCCTGGAGTCTTATTAAATGGAGTGACAGCAATGGGCCTATTGTTAAGTAGTGCTGAACCTGGTGTACCTATGTATTGTAAATAAGCCAAGCAATATTGAACTCGCTTAACATATTCATGAGCCAAATAATAGTCGCTACTTGAGGGATCTAAGGCATAAAGATCGTCTAAAATATCCCTAAGAAGATCGACATGCTTAATGGCATTCCTCATATAATCATCGTATACAGCCGGGTTTCTCTTATGAAGCGGATTCTTATAAAGCACTACTTTCTTGGTTGTTGGAGCACTAGTGGACGGTGCAGAGTCGGTAGCTAAGTTATCAACTACTTCTTGTCGGGTGAGAAGAAGTGTCTCCTTTAACTCAGCCAAAACCATATTTTTGTCTATGAGCAGGATGTTCAAGTCAGAGATTTCTTCGCACTTTTGGTTCAGTTGTTCAATATAATATTGTTGCTGTGTCGCATTAAAAGCGAATCGATCTTCTAGTGAACCATAAAGAGCGGATAGTCCCTGCCTTGTCCGATCCATCTCCCCTAGAACAGTTGATAGTCTAATTTCTAAGACTTGGTTTTTAGACTCTGCTGCCTCTAGTTCCATTCTTAATGTTTCCTTTGATGATATCTCTCTCTTCAATCTCATGATTTCTTCCTCTAATGTCTTAACAATTGCAATCATCTTGTCACTTGTCTCAACACCGTTTTCACAAACATTTGATATCAAAAGATTTTCATTTTGAGCTTGTTGTTTTAGTTCTAAAGATATACAATGTTGTTCTAGTTGATTAAAGCGTTGAGAAAGTAAATTATAAGAATCTTGTAGCTTTAAAAACTCAGCGTTAGATTCGTGACAAGAATGATTATCTACCTCATTTACAGTTTCAGCAACATTTACAGAAATATCACAAACATCATCACAAATATCCTCACAAATATTCACAGCATCACAATTCATCTGAGGCATTACTGAATTTGGATTCATTTTGTTTTTCTTCAAAGAAACAGAGATTATCGGTTGATCGAGCAGTGAAGTAAAGCTTGTGAATTGTGTTGTGTTTTTGTTGTATGAAACCAAGATTAAATCCTCTAAAAAATCGTCGAAAAAACAAGCAAAATCACCCTTGATTCGGAACTTTCTGTTGATTCGGAAGTTTGATTCGGAAGATTACCTTGATTCGGAACTTTGTGTTGATTCGGAAGATTACCTTGATTCGGAACTTTTGGGTTGATCCGGAACTTCTTGACTCGGAAGTTCTTGGTTCGGAACTTTGGCTTGATCCGGAACTTTTTGACTCGGAAGTTCTTGGTTCGGAACTTTGGATTGATCCGGAACTTCTTGACTCGGAAGTTCTTGGTTCGGAAGTTTCTGATCCGGAACTTCTTGGTTCGGAAGTTTCTTGATTCGGAACTCCTTGACTCGGAACTTCTTGGTTCGGAAGTTTCTTGATTCGGAACTCCTTGACTCGGAACTTCTTGATCCGGAAGTTTCTTGATTCGGAACTCCTTGACTCGGAACTTCTTGATCCGGAACTCCTTGATCCGGAACTTCTTGATCCGGAACTCCTTGATCCGGAACTTTTGCTGAATAAACAGTAAGTGTTCCGATGAACAGTCGAACCCCAAAAAATGAAGATTAAGCCCAGATTTTGACCAAATAACCCAAAAAGTTTTGTGCTTTCGACTAAAATAAGTAACAACTAATACTTATCCACTAATCCCAATCACAAAAACATCAAAAACACCAAGAATCAAGATGATTTTTCTAAAAGAACACTAATACAATCAAAAACTAAAAAACCACACAAATCACCACCTTAAATCACCCCATAGCTCTTGATACCAAATGTAGAATATTGATAATCAATGAATCTATGAAGGGGTTTGTTAACTTCTAGAGAGAGAAAGTTAGAGAGAGAAAGTGAGAGAAACTATGTGAATTTTATTAAGTGGAAATTAAGAAAATGATAACAACCAACCCCTTTCCTTAGTGGAAAGGGGTATTTATAGTTCCAAGTCATAAGTGGACTTGGGCCGGTCCATGACAAGCCCATGGACCGGTTCTTACTTAAGTTAATAAGCAAATAATAACTAATTACTAACTACGAGCTATTACAACATAAATCATATTGTGGAGTGACCGATACTTCTAATATACGTTAAAACGTATTTCTAACATTTTTCTCATTTTTCATAAAAAATTTAAATTTTCAGTGTTATTTTTAAGTTTTAATAAATAAAATAAGTGCTTTTGACACTAATGTAGGCTTTCCGTTGGTGAAAATAAAAATAGTTTTTGACTCGACTCGGTTTTTTTAACCTTAGCTTTTCCTTAACGTATTTGAATTAAGTTTTGCTAGGCTTTTATTTAGGGAGCTTTAAAACGCGAAAGTCTTAATTCATACGGGTTAAGAACAAGAACTTTTCACAAGTTCCTATAATTGATCCTAGAAAGTCGTTTATCAAGGAAACTTTAAAATGCAAATTCTAAAACTTGAAAAAAGTATAAGAAGATGCAAGATCCTATAGATGACTTGAAAACCCAAAACATTAATTTAATAGGCTAAGTATCCATTGATTTCACATTTTTGGAATTTTACAATATGGAGAACAAGAGATGATAGAGTTCAATCATAAGTTTCTAAAATTAACTCTTCTTTGTGCAAGTATTTTTTGTGTTTGATTTAATCTCCTCGTATTTACTTTTCACGCTTCAATAATAATTGCTTAATAAATGAAGTTTTTAGCGGTTTAGGCTTGATATCTTAACTCGTAACTCCTTCTTTTTCTTCCCTTGTAATTAAAGTGAGAACACATTAAGGGTGTCAGCGTCATGGACTTTTGATCATGGGATTGCGGAAATTTGGCTTACTATAAATATCATATTAATAAAGAAGAATAAATAAAAACATGTTCTCTAGGAGCCTTCGGGTGGGAGTCATGTAGCACTAACCTTGTCAATAGAGCCTTAGGGTGTATGGCAAGGGACGTGTTGAATAAAAATTGCTTCATCATCATGAGCCATAAGGTGGGATGGTGTTGTCAATTCCCTTATTTTTGTCCAAGGAGCCTTAGGGTGTGGATTTTAAATAAGGAGCACAATTGCATCTTAAAGAGCCAAAAGGTGTTATGATGTAGTTGTTGCTAACTCCATATAAGGTCATAACTGACTTTGGAGGTTTTTATTTTTGCTTTTAAGTAGCCATATTAGCCAAATTTCGGGTCCGGGGATTTATCCCTCAAATCGTGTTAAGTTATCCTTGATGTGGGCTTTCTTTAGTGACAACGGTTTTTGAAGTCGAGGTTAGGTTTTGAGTGTTGAGTTTACACCGTTCTTGCCTTCATTTTTGGACTAATAAATATCAAATAAAGTCAAATGAGCCTTTGGGTGAATGACATATAAAATCTAGAGATACAATTAGGAATAATAGGAGATTGAGTTTAACACAAATTACTTGTATGAGTTGGTTTAATTTTGGGGCTTATGATTGACAATGATCTTGTTTTTGCACTTGGCATGGAAAAGTGAAAAGTCGGGGACGATGAATCTATTTGAGTTTTATGATCCTAAAAGTTATTTTTCAAATAATGAAAGCAATACATTATGTCTTTGCAAAATAAAGTTTAAAAAGTTGAATAAAAGTGTAGTTAGTGTTTTATTTTATCATTGCGTGAGGACACAGCAATTGCTTAGCAAGGGGGAGTTTGATATGAGTGATTTTACTCATATCAATTATGTCAAATAACAACTAAAAAATGCATAAATATTATGAAAATGCCTTGTATATATGTTGTTTTGTTGTTTCGTGTGTGTAGGTACCAAGTTCGCGAAAACTGGCAAAACTGACACTGATGAGACTGCTTTTATACATAGTCTCATCTTCCAAATAGGGCTTAAAATGCATTAAATATCATCAAAATACCCAAATATATGCTTGTGTATTTTAGGTACGGATATTGAGAAAATGACAAAAGATCACAAGAATCATGCAAAAACGAACACGGGAAACGAAGCCGCACAATGAACCAAGCCCTAATGAAGACTTTCCCAAGATCAACCCTTGAAGATTTGAAGAATTATGAAGAAGGGTCCTCCAATTATGAAGAATTGACACTTTATACCCTTGTATCCTCATAATTACAAGTTTGGTCCCTAAAGTTTGTCAAAATTACAAAAAGGACCCTTAACTTTGAAGAATTGGCAAGTTTAGCCCCTCAACAAAGCTAAATTGTCAACCAATATTATCCACAAAGTCAAATACATCATGAAGCCCTTCAGAGTACAAGAAATGACAAGTTTGGTCCTTTGAAAATCTCAAAATTACACAAAGGACCCTCAACTTTCAACATTTGGCAAAAATGGTCCCTCATCAAACATGACTTGGTAGTTTCAGTCCTCCAAAATGCTCATTATACAAGTCAAGACCATTATTCATCATCAAAATGCCAATTCAGCCCTTGAAGAATTCAAAAATGGCAAGAAATACCCCTGAAAATACTTTGGAAAAGTATTTGGGGCAAAAGTGTGAAAAGTGAAAGTTTAAATACAAAGGAATGTGAGTTTTGGCAGGTTTTATACAAAGTGGAAAGAATAACAAAAACAAGGGGTTTAAACTGGCCAGACACCAAACTTACCTAGACCAACCAACACTCTACACGTGTCCCACTCAATCTTTTCCACCAAACACCACACACCATTGCTCCACCTCAGCTTTCCACTTAACCGGTTTATAACTAATTAATATTAGTTACAAAAACACGCGCTAAACACCCCATTCAAACCTTAATCAGGATCAAAACATGCACTATTCATCATATGAACAAATTTGGGTTTTCTTAATCCGTTTGTAATTAGCACCCAATAACCTCCAGAATTGTAATTAGGGTCTCCCTAATTACAACCCAACTCACAAAAAGCTTGCCACATCACTCCTTAGTCACATGTTTTACCCTGCTTTTCACACTCTTGGAGAAGATGACAAAACAGGACAGCCATCCAACGCCCCACATCCTTGCTTTAAACTTAAGCTTATTATGAGCCATTGATCAAATTTCACCCCTGCCAACTCATGCAAACGTCCAAGAAAACATCACATGAGTCCAAGGTTTTCAAATCCTACAAGGGCATATTTGGGACTTCAACCATTAGGGTTTTTAGTTATTAGCTGTTCCTTAGTCACTTGTAAGGCTATATAAAGCCACTTAGGCCTTCACATTTCAGCTTTGCTTTTGATTTTTCCTTGGTTCAAGTTTCTGTAAATCCTATTTCTAAGTTAATGAAATTGAGTTTGAAATCTTGAAGAAAAGTCATTGGCCAATCTTGTTTACTTCTTTCATTTGTTATATGCTTTGTAGTTCTTAAAGTTCAAAACCTGTTTTTCAAAGAGGAGGGTGCAAAAGTTTGCATATTTCCTCATTTTCTTGATATTTTGCTAAGTCTTGTTCCAATCTTGGAATTCTTGGGCTATAGGGCTGATCATAGCATCCTAACTGAGTTGGTTAAGGTGTGGTGAGGCTTATAACTTGGGGATAATCAAGTGTGGGGTAACAAGTTTGCATTAATCAAGTTTTTCAAAGTTTCTGATTTTTATGATATTGTGCTTAACCCTTGTTCAATCTTAGCAGGCTTATTGTGGAAGCTTGTGCTTGTTCTTGCTAGCACATAAGCTCAAAATTCGTGGGTGTGGATGTACATCCATGAGGTTTGCATACTTAATCTCCAAATCTGCTAAAATTGTGATTTTTGGTGATATTTGTATGAAACTGTTGTTCTTGTGAATTTTGTGGCTTGTTCTTGCTTGAATCTGTTTATTATACTTGTTTGAGTGTTAATTGATGCTTGGTTGGCCTGAAATCTCATTGTGCTTTTGAAAATTTTGATTTGAAAAAGTTAAAGGGGTGTTTGGGTCTACTGGTTTATGCTTGTAATTTGTTTTTGTGTTAAGAGAAGTTGTTGTTTAAGCTTTGTATCTGCTATACCTTTGTTTGAGAGTGTTTTGCTGCAAGTTTTTGGGTTTGAACACTTGAATTAATCAATCTTCTATATAGACCTTGTTTCTGCCTGTTTTGACCTAGGATTTTGGGAACACTTAGTGTGTATGCATGCTTAGGGATAAAAGTGGTTTAAACAAAGTTAATATAACTTGTTTGAAAGATTTGAGGTGTTGAAATTGGCTTGTGTGTCAAATACATCAGCAAAAGTAGAAAACTGCATGTGTTAGTGTTCATCAGTAACTTTCATTGCTTGAATCTTGCTTAATTCTTTGAACCAGTGCATGAAACCTGTTTAGACTTGCTTATTGGAGTTTATTATAGCTTTTGTGTGCATTTGGTTGAATTTGGCTGGCTGATTTGTGCTAAAACTGCTCAAAAGTGCTTAACTGCTTATTGTTCATGTCTGTATCATGTCTGATGAATGATTGATTAAACTGTATCAATTGGGTGTTTGTGATTGTGTTATTTTGATTGTTATTGACTCCTTTTGATCCAAAGATCATTTGGGTGCCTTTGTGAAATCTGAATCCAAGAAAAAGTCACTAAAGACAAAAAGTCAAAATAGTCAAGCAGTGGAAAAAGTTTCCACTGCTCAACATCCAAAACTAGCCCCTGCTAGTGCAATTTTGTCATCAGCTTATCAATAAGCTATTCTAGCTTATTCTGACTTGCAACAACTTATTTTTTGTGATAGATCTTCATTATTTGACCCATTTAAGTGAACTGGAGCTTATGAGACTTTGACTTTGACTTTTTACTAGAAAACCAACTTGTTTGACTTTTAACATAAGTGCTTATTTGATTTTCCAGCTTATTGAGTGTGCTTATTTGAAAGGTCTTTGGTTTTTAAGCTTAGTTTTGTCAAAAGAAACATTTTGCAACTTGAATCAGCTTCTGAGGTGGTCTAGATCATAAAAACGACTATTTTGTCGTTTTGTGAATAAGTTTGTGACTTGTTTCTGGCTTATTAAGTGGGCTTATTTGAAAATTATTTTTGCAGAAGTCTTTGTTAGGTCAAAAGAAGCTTGTGTGTAAAATTTTAGCTTATGGCAACAGCTTATGGCTTAATGGGCCAAAAAGCCCATTAAGAATAAGCTGCTTATTATAAGTTGGCTTATTTCACATTTTCAGCTTTTGGGCCTTTGGAAAAAGTTGTTTAAAATCAAATTTTGAGTCAACCTGTGCTTTTTGGGCTTAATTTGAACACTTTTTCTTATTGGGCCTTAATTAAGCCCAATAAGGGACTGTTTTGGGTTTGGCCCATTTTCTAGGCCCAATATGGGTATTTAGGTAATTTCACTTTCATTTCTGAGTTATTTAGGTTAAATTAAGCTAGTTTGCAAGTTTTTAGAATTTTTTATAATTTTTGGATTTTTAATATTATTTTAATATTATTTTATTATTAAAAATTAAAAGTCTGATTTTCTAGGTTTTTATATTTTTCCTAGGTTCTAAATACTTAATTAGGATTTTTGCACTTTTCCAATTATTTTCTAGGTCTTTTAATTATTTTCTATAATTAATTTAAGATTTAATTGATTTTAGGAGTTTTTAATTGTTTAAAAATAGTTTTAATTGGTTTTAAAATTTTGAAAAATAGTTTTTAACTTAATTAGGATATTTTTGAGGTTTACAAACTTGAAAATCTTGTTTAGGGCTTTTTAATAATTAATTTTGATTTTTAGGGCTTTAATTAGCATTAAAAAGTCATTATCTAATTAATTAAAAGGTTTTTGCAAGTTTTGATTTTTTGTAAACTCTTAGAATATTATTAGGGATTTTTGGTAATTTTTAGAAATTTTTAGGTTAACATTTTAAATTTGGTGGTTTTTACGACTTTACGTGTACGCCTTTTTAGACTTAGTTTAATCCGTCTTCATAACCGTCATTCTCTTCTAATCCCCTTTCTATTCTTCTTATTCAAATATAATCACAAATTAATCCATATCATTACACACATAACACACTAGCCTCCTTGAGAACGAACTTAATTGGTCATTAGTGCTTGGTTTTCCTAAACCGACACTTAATACTTGCCACTTTTGTCATCCTTTTCCTAAAGGGTAGCAAAAACTCAACATCATTTTGGCGCCGCTGCCGGGGAGGCGTGTTGTGTTTTGATTTGGCATTGTTGTTTTTATACTAACCATAATTAGTATTTGTATTAGTAGCACTCTACTAATACGTATTATCGTTTTTCGGTTTTTGTGTGAATATTATTACTATATTGTATACGTAGAACAATAAATACACAAGTACTCCAAATACGTGAGAAATCACAACCTTGACTTGGGAGGTCATTACCCAATCATTGTATTCGAATCTCAAACCAAAGAAAAAGGCAAAAATAGATAAATACTTTCGTGAAGCTTAATCTTGAAAATACAAACTATAAGGTGGGTATAAGGCGGATATTATAAAATATATCCTAAGGAAAAAGGCTCTTAAGTGCTTCGCGCCGCCTCGTTTCCCCGCTTGCTTGTGAGTATTTGATTGTGAGAGTGAATCGAGGGTTTTGCCGCCCAAAGTATTACTAAGTATCATATATATTTTCTTGGTTTCTATTGATTAAACCCTCTTGAACGATTTGGTGTTCCACCATCGTTCTAAAGTCATCGAAGGCGTTCACCCCACGTGATCGTTTTCATTCCTTGAGGCTTCGTTAATCAAGAGATTTGATTAAGGAGGAGATTTGTAGATTTTTGTCTACTTAATACATTTCACCAAACTCCAAAAAGGTTAATACAATCAAAAACCACAAAAAAATTGAAAAAATACAAAACACCAAAAAGAATCTTCTTTGCTCATCCCCTCGTTGTACGTGACGTTTATGCTAACTCGAAATCAAGCAAGACGTGCACGTAAACGAAAGAACAAAACTCCCACTCCCAACAATTCTAGTGAGGAGTCTCCTATTGACGAACCCATTGTAAGAGAAGCACCAACCATGGCGAATCGAACTATGATGGAGTTACTTCAAGCACCCACCGAGGGTTATGGAGAGGCTATTGTGATTCCCGCAATCCTTGCGGAGAATTTTGAGGTGAAAACGGGTTTGTTGTCCATGATTCAAAACAACAAATTCCGTGGTGATGAGAAGGAAAATCCACACAACCATATCCGCCAATTCAATCGTCTTACCGCTACTTACAAGTCTAAGGATGTCTCTAACGAGTCGATTAAGATGATGCTTTTTCCGTATTCCTTAGCGGGGCCCGCTAAGATTTGGTTAGAGAAAGAGCCACCCAATTCTATATTGACGTGGAAGGATCTCGTGTCTAAGTTTGTGAACCAATTTTTTCCGCCCTCTAAGACTACGCACTTGAAAAACGAGATTTTAAAGTTTTCACAAGAATTTAATGAAAGTTTTTCAACGGCTTGGAATAGGTTTAAGGAAATGTTACATGAATGTCCTCATCACGGTTTTTCCGATTTGCATCAAATTGACACGTTTTACAATGGACTTAATGATCATGAAAGGGATTATTTGAATGCCGCCGCGGGTGGTAATTTTTTGTGTAAAACGGTTGAGGAAGCTTTGGTGATAATTGAAAATAGATCTAAGGTGTATAGTCCTCGTAGCACGTCTAGTGTTCGTAAGGCTTCGTCTTCGGCTTCACCTACTTTGTCTAATACCATCGATGCTTGCCAAATTGAGGCAAACTTGGAAAACAAGATTTTTGATAAGTTGAAAGGACTTTTGATTGAGTTTAAAGTTGGTGAACCAAGTGCTCCCGCTACGGCTAAAGCGGTTGAGGTTTCTTGCATGTATTGTGGTGGAGGTCATGATTTCTCCGAGTGCATTACCAACGGTGGTAACACTTCGAGTGCCTTTGCGACCACGGGAAATTACAACCAAAACGGTCAAGTTTCCCGCTCTAATCAAATGACTCCACCGGGTTTTGGAACAAATCAAAATGCTAACAACTATCGCAACAATCAAGTTGGTTTTAAGAACAATTACAACAAGGGAAACTATGGGAATCAAGGGGCTAATAATCAAGTTTCAAACAAAAATGATTTTCAAAATAACAACAAAAGTTTTCAAAAGATCTTCCAAGTGAGTTTGTTGAATATGCTAGTGGGAATGATGCTAGGTTTGACAATATTCAAAGAGAAATCATTAGCCTAAGATCCGAGTTTAAAAACGACTTGAAGAAAGAGTTGAAAAATGAGTTAGCTAATGAACTTAAAATCCACACCAACAAGATGGAAGGAAATGTCACTAGGTTGCAACAAAACCAACAAAAAATGGAACAAGGGCAACATAAGATTAAACAAGAGATGCTTAAGGCCGAGAAAAGGCAAACCGAAGCCGTATTGAGGCAATCTAATTTTGAAGATAAAATCTCGTCTATGTTTGAGGCAATAATGTGTAAACCGTCGTCAAGTGGTCTTCCTAGTAACACCATATCCAACCCTAAGGGTGAGATGAAAGTGATTACCACACGTAGTGGTAAGACACTTAAGGAGCCGATTCCTCAACCAATTTCTCATACGGAGGAAGCAATTGAGGAAGAACCCGAGGTGGTGGTCCAAAAGGAGCATGTCCCAATCCCACGAAGTACCGCTCATACCACACCTACGGTTGACCCATTACCATCATTGGAACCCGAGATTCCAAAGGCTATGCCTGCTATGCCTCAACCCACACCACCTTTGCCCTATCCATCGAGACTTAGGAAGGAGAAACGTCAAGAGCGCGACAATTACCAATTTGAGCTTTTTATGAAAATGTTTCGTGATTTGCACCTTAATGTGAGTTTCGCCGATGCTTTGGTCATGATGCCTCGATTTGCCGCTAACTTTAAGAGTATGTTGAACAACAAGAAGAAATTGCACCAATTGTCTAGTTGTTCGTCGGTTTATCTTAATCGCATACCTCAAAAAGTCGGTGATCCCGGTAAATTTTTGATCCCTTGTGCAATCCAAGACATGGAAGAATGCTTCGCCTTGGCCGATCTTGGTGCTAGCATTAACTTGATGCCACTTGCAATCTTCAAGTCGCTCAATCTTCCTAATCTTACTCCTTCACTAATGTCTATCGAGTTGGCCGACCATTCCACAATTCCCGCATGTGGTTTGGCGGAAGACGTTTTTGTGAAAGTGGGGAAGTTCTACTATCCCGTAGACTTCATTGTTGTTGATATCCCCACGGATCCTCAAGTTCCTCTCATTTTAGGTCGTTCGTTTTTAGATACGCCCTATGGCTTTGATCGATGTGCATGCTAGAAAGATCACCTTACGTTTCAACGACGAGGAACTTGTTATAAACGCAACTCAAAACTCTCAAATTTCTCATGTTTATTCCGTTGCAACCATAAACCTCGTTGATATGATTGACGTGGTTTGCGAGGAATTTTCACAAGAAGTTCTAGGTTTTGGTGATGAAGAAACTAGTGGCAATCCCACTATGTTGGATCCAATTCTTGATAATTCGACACCAACCTTCACTCCATTTGAAGGTGGTGGTTTTACGTTGGAAGAATGCAATGTTCCACGTACTTGTGACGAAGACCTCGACAACGATGAGGACTTCTCGATTATCAAGGATTTTCTCAACGATTTCCCATTTCCTCCACCCGAGGAGGTTATGAGTATTGAGCCCAAATCTTCACTTGAGGAACCACCTATCCTCGAGTTGAAAGATTTACCTCCTCACCTCGAATATGTCTATTTGGAGGAGGAAGACAAGTTGCCGGTTATTATTGCGAAGGATCTTCGAATGATGAAAAAACCGCACTTGTCGATGTTCTAAAGGCTCATAAAGGGGCGATTGCGTGGAAGTTATCCGACATTAAGGGGATCGATCCCAAGTTTTGTACCCACAAAATCTTAATGGAGGAAGATTTCAAGCCAACAATCCAAAGTCAAAGGAGGGTGAACCCCAAAATTCACGACGTCATCAAAAAGGAGGTCCTTAAACTCCTTGACGCGGGAATGATTTACCCTATTTCCGATAGCCCTTGGGTGAGTCCTATCCATTGTGTCCCTAAAAAGGGAGGGATGACCGTTGTGCCAAACGATGCCAACGAGTTGATTCCCAGTAGACTCGTGACCGGATGGAGAGTGTGCATTGACTATCGAAAGTTGAATGAAGCCACTCGAAAAGACCATTTTCCCTTGCCCTTCATGGACCAAATGTTGGAGCGTCTTGCGGGAAACGATTTCTATTGCTTTTTAGATGGTTTTTCCGGTTACTTCCAAATTCCCATCGATCCTCGTGATCAAGAAAAAACTACGTTTACGTGTCCATATGGAACGTTTGCCTATCGTAGAATGCCATTCGGACTTTGCAATGCACCGGGAACCTTTCAACGATGCATGATGGCTATTTTTCATGATATGATCGAGAAGACGATGGAAGTCTTCATGGATGACTTTTCCGTGTTTGGTGATTCTTTCACTTCGTGTTGGTCGAACCTTGAGAGAATGTTAAAACGTTGTGAGGAAACCAACCTTGTGCTCAATTGGGAAAAATGTCATTTTATGGTTAAGAGTGGAATCGTCTTAGGGCACAAGGTCTCGAAAGCGGGGATTGAGGTAGATCAAGCTAAGGTAGACGTCATCGCCAAATTACCTCATCCCAAAACCGTCAAGGGAGTTAGGAGTTTTCTAGGCCACGCGGGCTTTTATCGTCGATTCATCAAGGACTTTTCAAAGATTTCTCGACCCATTACACATCTTCTTGAAAAAGAGGCACGTTTTGTCTTTGACGAAGATTGTGTACGAGCCTTTGAGATCCTTAAGAGGAAACTTACCGAAGCTCCCATTCTTGTTGCTCTAAATTGGAACCTCCCCTTTGAGCTAATGTGTGATGCTAGTGATTACGCTATAGGGGCCGTTTTGGGGCAACGTCATGATAAGCACTTCTTGCCTATTCACTATGCTAGCAAGACGATGACCGAGGCTCAACTTAAATACACCACAACGGAAAAGGAGTTCCTTTCCGTGGTGTATGCATTTGAGAAATTCCGACCTTATCTCGTCTTGACGAAATCCATAGTGTATACGGACCATTCGGCTATTAAGTATCTCATGGCAAAGCAAGATGCTAAGCCGAGATTACTTCGTTGGATTCTCCTCCTTCAAGAATTTGATCACACCATCGTTGACAAAAAAGGAGCCGAGAATCTAGCGGCCGATCATCTCTCTCGTTTGGAAGATCCTCACCAAAGTGTTTACGAGCCCAAGGAAATCACCGAAACATTTTCGCTCGAGACACTTGGTGAAGTGAATTCTAAGCTTGATCTTTCTACCCCATGGTTTGCGGATTTTGCAAATTACCATGCGGGTAACTTCATCGTTAAGGGTATGACGACTTAAGAAAAACGAAAATTCTTTCGTGACGTCAAGTTCTACTTTTGGAATGACCCTTACTTGTTTCGAACTTGTGCGGATTAAATCATCTGACGTTGTGTTTTTGGCACCGAAGCTTCTAACATCCTTAGAGCTTGCCATGAGGGACCCACGGGTGGTCACCACGGTGCTAATCTCACGGCTAAGAAGGTGTTTGATGCCGGCTTCTTTTGGCCTACTATTTACCGAGATGCACAAATTCTTGTGAAGTCGTGTGATGCATGCCAACGACAAGTAAAAGCCTCACAAAAAGATGAAATGCCACAAAATATCATTCAAGTATGTGAGATCTTTGATGTTTGGGGTATAGACTTTATGGGGCCGTTCCCATCATCTCGTGGTAATAAGTACATCCTTGTTGCGGTTGACTACCTATCTAAGTGGGTGGAGGCGAAGGCCTTGCCCACTAATGATGCTCGTGTGGTAGTTAAGTTCTTGAAAAGCTTGTTTGCTCGGTTTGGAACCCCTCGTGCGATCATAAGCGATCGTGGAACCCATTTTTGTAATGACCAATTCGAAAGAGTCTTAAGGAAATATGGGGTTACACATCGTCTTTCTACGGCTTATCACCCACAAACGAGTGGGCAAGTCGAGGTTTCAAACCGAGCTTTGAAAAGGATCTTGGAGAGATCCGTAGGAGAAAACCGACAAACTTGGTCGGATAAGTTGGACGATGCTTTATGGGCCTTTAGGACCGCTCATAAGACACCCATTGGGTGCACTCCCTATAAGCTTGTGTATGGAAAGAATTGTCATTTGCCTATCGAGTTAGAACACAAGGCTTATTGGGCCCTAAAGCATTGTAATGATGATATGGAGACCGCGGGAAAACACCGGAAAATGCAATTAAATGAATTGGATGAATTGAGAGACATTGCTTATGAAAATTCATTGATTTATAAAGAGAAAACTAAAAAGTTGCATGATTCTAAAATTAAAAACCGGGTTTTTAACATTGGGGATCAAGTTTTGCTTTTTAATTCAAGATTGAAAATTTTTTCCGGTAAATTGAAATCCCGTTGGTCCGGTCCATTCACCGTGACTCAAGTGTTTCCATATGGGACCATCGAGCTAGCTCAAGATGATGGTCCTAACTTTAAGGTGAATGGACATAGGTTGAAGCACTACTTTGGCGGGGAAGTTCCATCCTTGAACTACCTCGACCAAGTCACATTCCCCAATGATAATTAGTATTGAGGGGATCGAGTCGAGCTCATGACTCGGTAATCAAAAACGAGGAGCCTCGTGGGGGAGTCCCATGCTTATCCTATGTACATATTATCGCTTTCTAATGTAGCTTACGTGTGGGGATTTGTGCCCTTCCAACCTTTGCTCCGTGGTTGTTTGTGATATGTGGTTTTTAGATCATGATCTTCACGATTGTAGCCTCTCGTGTTCGTTTTATGGGAGCACTCGATCGTTTGCTTTGGAGACATTTCTCAATATCAATGATATATCCTTTGATGTTCTAACCTTAGGTTTTTAGCACACTTCATAAACGACTATTACTTATTGGTTACACCCTTTCCATGCTAGATTAGGCATTCGACTACGTCTCTAGTATGGGGGTGTTTGCACCCCTAGACTCGAAACATTGAGGACAATGTTTAACTTTAGTATGGGGGTGTGAATAGATACTTGCCAAACCTTCACGCTTTCCAAAGTTTATCGTTTTGTTTATCATTTTTGTTGCAAAATAAGGCTAAAAATGGCCAAATTTTAAAATTTTCTCATGTTTTATAAGTGTTTGAAGACACGAATGTAGATTTTCCGATGGCGAGAATAAGAGTAATTTTTGACTCGACCGTGCGTGTTGAGCACTTAGCTTTGATTCCTTAACTACACATTAGGCTAAGTCTTTTAAATGAGGACGATAAATGATAGAGTTAATTATAAGTTACTATGCTAAACGTAGGGTACTCATATTCTTTCAAAAACTCATGTGTTCTCGTTGTTTGCTTATTCTCCCTTCGCATGTAAATATTTTTTGCTTAATAAATGTTGACTTGGCGGTTTAGTTGGGATTGTTGGGTTTCTAGTCTTTTCTAGTAGCTTCCGTGTAATTAAATTGGGAAGACATTAAGGTATCGCCAGCGTCACGGTTTTGAAATATTGGCACCCGAATAATCGAAAGCTTCACCCAATAATAAGATTTCAAGTGCTCACCTAAATCTAGCAAACAATTTGAAGCCCCACAAGGCCTAAAATCTATGCAAAAATTGAAAGTGAATCAAGCCTTAATCTTCGAAGCTTTAAAGATCCAAAATTCGCCTTAGCGTGAGGATATACGTCTTTGGCTAATAAAACCACCGATGAGGCGGATAATAAAAGGCAAGGCAAGACCGAAGTCATAATAAAAGCTTCATGGCGAAGTTGAATAAAAGATGGAGGTAAACCAAAGATAATAAGGCCCTTCCGTTAGGGGGCGTATAAAAGTCTTGGTAATAAGTCTCATGTTCAAAACCGTTATAAAACCGTGTTTATCGATTCTTCTTGTCAACTTAATTTTTTAACATCGTCGTCTATTAGGAGGGGTTATTGATTTGATGGTCTTAGTTACACCGTTAGGACTCTATTTTTAGACCTAAATCTCTATTATCGCATAAGTCAAACAATGTATCCTCGTGAAACATTCAAGACAAAATAAAATATAAGAGATACAACTTAGGAATAATGGGAGGATAAGTACGTGATTAGGGCATATGAGTAGTGTTAGCATTACTAACTTATAATGACAATGATCTCGTTGCACGCTTAGCATGGAATTGGGGTGAAAATCGAGGACGATGAAATTATTTCTAACGAAGCATTCACGTGTTCTTATTCTATGAACCTAAACGTCCCATTTTGCGATGAAAATCATACATTATGTCTATAACACAAATAGTAGTAGTGTAGCTAGTTTATCGTTCAATAAAGTGAATAAAATGAATTTTGGAGATGCTTTGATACTTTATTCTAGCATTGCGTGAGGGCACGACAATGGTTTAGTATGGGGGAGTGATGAGACTGCTTTTATACATAGTCTCATCTTCCAAATAGGGCTTAAAATGCATTAAATATCATCAAAATACCCAAATATATGCTTGTGTTTGTTGCTTGTGTATTTTAGGTACGGATATTGAGAAAATGACAAAAGATCACAAGAATCATGCAAAAACGAACACGGGAAACGAAGCCGCACAATGAACCAAGCCCTAATGAAGACTTTCCCAAGATCAACCCTTAAATATTTGAAGAATTATGAAGAAGGGTCCTCCAATTATGAAGAATTGACACTTTATACCCTTGTATCCTCATAATTACAAGTTTGGTCCCTAAAGTTTGTCAAAATTACAAAAAGGACCCTTAACTTTGAAGAATTGGCAAGTTTAGCCCCTCAACAAAGCTAAATTGTCAACCAATATTATCCACAAAGTCAAATACATCATGAAGCCCTTCAAAGTACAAGAAATGACAAGTTTGGTCCTTTGAAAATCTCAAAATTACACAAAGGACCCTCAACTTTCAACATTTGGCAAAAATGGTCCCTCATCAAACATGACTTGGCAGTTTCAGTCCTCCAAAATGCTCATTATACAAGTCAAGACCATTATTCATCATCAAAATGCCAATTCAGCCCTTGAAGAATTCAAAAATGGCAAGAAATACCCCTGAAAATACTTTGGAAAAGTATTTGGGGCAAAAGTGTGAAAAGTGAAAGTTTAAATACAAAGGAATGTGAGTTTTGGCAGGTTTTATACAAAGTGGAAAGAATAACAAAAACAAGGGGTTTAAACTGGCCAGACACCAAACTTACCTAGACCAACCAACACTCTACACGTGTCCCACTCAATCTTTTCCACCAATCACCACACACCATTGCTCCACCTCAGCTTTCCACTTAACCGGTTTATAACTAATTAATATTAGTTACAAAAACACGCGCTAAACACCCCATTCAAACCTTAATCAGGATCAAAACATGCACTATTCATCATATGAACAAATTTGGGTTTTCTTAATCCGTTTGTAATTAGCACCCAATAACCTCCAGAATTGTAATTAGGGTCTCCCTAATTACAACCCAACTCACAAAAAGCTTGCCACATCACTCCTTAGTCACGTGTTTTACCCTGCTTTTCACACTCTTGGAGAAGATGACAAAACAGGACAGCCATCCAACGCCCCACATCCTTGCTTCAAACTTAAGCTTATTATGAGCCATTGATCAAATTTCACCCCTGCCAACTCATGCAAACATCCAAGAAAACATCACCTGAGTCCAAGGTTTTCAAATCCTACAAGGGCATATTTGGGACTTCAACCATTAGGGTTTTTAGTTATTAGTTGTTCCTTAGTCACTTGTAAGGCTATATAAAGCCACTTAGGCCTTCACATTTCAGCTTTGCTTTTGATTTTTCCTTGGTTCAAGTTTCTGTAAATCCTATTTCTAAGTTAATGAAATTGAGTTTGAAATCTTGAAGAAAAGTCATTGGCCAATCTTGTTTACTGCTTTCATTTGTTATATGCTTTGTAGTTCTTAAAGTTCAAAACCTGTTTTTCAAAGAGGAGTGTGCAAAAGTTTGCATATTTCCTCATTTTCTTGATATTTTGCTAAGTCTTGTTCCAATCTTGGAATTCTTGGGCTATAGGGCTGATCATAGCATCCTAACTGAGTTGGTTAAGGTGTGGTGAGGCTTATAACTTGGGGATAATCAAGTGTGGGGTAACAAGTTTGCATTAATCAAGTTTTTCAAAGTTTCTGATTTTTATGATATTGTGCTTAACCCTTGTTCAATCTTAGCAGGATTATTGTGGAAGCTTGTGCTTGTTCTTGCTAGCACATAAGCTCAAAATTCGTGGGTGTGGATGTACATCCATGAGGTTTGCATACTTAATCTCCAAATCTGCTAAAATTGTGATTTTTGGTGATATTTGTATGAAACTGTTGTTCTTGTGAATTTTGTGGCTTGTTCTTGCTTGAATCTGTTTATTATACTTGTTTGAGTGTTAATTGATGCTTGGTTGGCCTGAAATCTCATTGTGCTTTTGAAAATTTTGATTTGAAAAAGTTAAAGGGGTGTTTGGGTCTACTGGTTTATGCTTGTAATTTGTTTTTGTGTTAAGAGAAGTTGTTGTTTAAGCTTTGTATCTGCTATACCTTTGTTTGAGAGTGTTTTGCTGCAAGTTTTTGGGTTTGAACACTTGAATTAATCAATCTTCTATATAGACCTTGTTTCTGCCTGTTTTGACCTAGGATTTTGGGAACACTTAGTGTGTATGCATGCTTAGGGATAAAAGTGGTTTAAACAAAGTTAATATAACTTGTTTGAAAGATTTGAGGTGTTGAAATTGGCTTGTGTGTCAAATACATCAGCAAAAGTAGAAAACTGCATGTGTTAGTGTTCATCAGTAACTTTCATTGCTTGAATCTTGCTTAATTCTTTGAACCAGTGCATGAAACCTGTTTAGACTTGCTTATTGGAGTTTATTATAGCTTTTGTGTGCATTTGGTTGAATTTGGCTGGCTGATTTGTGCTAAAACTGCTCAAAAGTGCTTAACTGCTTATTGTTCATGTCTGTATCATGTCTGATGAATGATTGATTAAACTGTATCAATTGGGTGTTTGTGATTGTTTTATTTTGATTGTTATTGACTCCTTTTGATCCAAAGATCATTTGGGTGCCTTTGTGAAATCTGAATCCAAGAAAAAGTCACTAAAGACAAAAAGTCAAAATAGTCAAGTAGTGGAAAAAGTTTCCACTGCTCAACATCCAAAACTAGCCCCTGCTAGTGCAATTTTGTCATCAGCTTATCAATAAGATATTATAGCTTATTTTGACTTGCAACAACTTATTTTTTGTGATAGATCTTCATTATTTGACCCATTTAAGTGAACTGGAGCTTATGAGACTTTGACTTTGACTTTTTACTAGAAAACCAACTTGTTTGACTTTTAACATAAGTGCTTATTTGATTTTCCAGCTTATTGAGTGTGCTTATTTGAAAAGTATTTGGTTTTTAAGCTTAGTTTTGTCAAAAGAAACATTTTGCAACTTGAATCAGCTTCTGAGGTGGTCTAGATCATAAAAACGACTATTTTGTCGTTTTGTGAGTAAGTTTGTGACTTGTTTCTGGCTTATTAAGTGGGCTTATTTGAAAATTCTTTTTGCAGAAGTCTTTGTTAGGTCAAAAGAAGCTTGTGTGTAAAATTTTAGCTTATGGAACAGCTTATGGCTTAATGGGCCAAAAAGCCCATTAAAAATAAGCTGCTTATTATAAGTTGGCTTATTTCACATTTTCAGATTTTGGGCCTTTGGAAAAAGTTGTTTAAAATCAAATTTTGAGTCAACCTGTGCTTTTTGGGCTTAATTTGAACACTTTTTCTTATTGGGCCTTAATTAAGCCCAATAAGGGACTGTTTTGGGTTTGGCCCATTTTCTAGGCCCAATAGGGGTATTTAGGTAATTTCACTTTCATTTCTGAGTTATTTAGGTTAAATTAAGCTAGTTTGCAAGTTTTTAGAATTTTTTATAATTTTTGGATTTTTAATATTATTTTAATATTATTTTATTATTAAAAATTAAAATTCTGATTTTCTAGGTTTTTATATTTTTCCTAGGTTCTAAATACTTAATTAGGATTTTTGCACCTTTCCAATTATTTTTTAGGTCTTTTAATTATTTTCTATAATTAATTTAAGATTTATTTGATTTTAGGAGTTTTTAATTGTTTAAAAATAGTTTTAATTGGTTTTAAAATTTTGAAAACTAGTTTTTAACTTAATTAGGATATTTTTAAGGTTTACAAACTTGAAAATCTTGTTTAGGGCTTTTTAATAATTAATTTTGATTTTTAGGGCTTTAATTAGCATTAAAAAGTCATTATCTAATTAATTAAAAGGTTTTTGCAAGTTTTGATTTTTTGTAAACTCTTAGAATATTATTAGGGATTTTTGGTAATTTTTAGAAATTTTTAGGTTAAAATTTTAAATTTGGTGGTTTTTACGACTTTACGTGTACGCCTTTTTAGACTTAGTTTAATCCGTCTTCATAACCGTCATTCTCTTCTAATCCCCTTTCTATTCATCTTATTCAAATATAATCACAAATTAATCCATATCATTACACACATAACACACTAGCCTCTTTGAGAACGAACTTAATTGGTCATTAGTGCTTGGTTTTCCTAAACCGACACTTAATACTTGCCACTTTTGTCATCCTTTTCCTAAAGGGTAGCAAAAACTCAACATCAGACACGAAGTTTGAAGAAAAGATCGACGAAGCCAAAAACGAGCTCGATTTAAGCGGATTTGAATTTATTGAAGATTATTTGTACCTAGTGGGTCCCGCATTGGAGCAAATAGGCTTAAAAGCCCATTTAGAAAGATCTAATATTTGTTTTAGTGGAACAAGGCCCAAATTTGGGATGTTTATGAGACGGATGGAGTTTTTATGGGCCAAAAGCCCAAAGCCTTTTACAAGTTATATAACATGGACGGATTGGAAGTATTTTGGACCTTATTAAACCCGTTAGGGTTAAACAAACGAGATAAAGCTTTCCAAACATTTTACTTTCTTAAATAAATAAATTTACACGTGACTCATTCTCACCACACAACTCCTTCGATATACTCTATGCGTTTCTTCCCCAACTCACAAAATAACCAGACACAAACACTGTTCCCACAAAACCTAATTCAATAAATAGTTCAAATAAAATGGGGCTTTTTGTCACACGATTAATTCACACAAGTGGGAATAAAACCCCCACATTTTCGGATGTGAAGAGTGGAAGAGCAAGGCTACGTGGAAACGGTTGATTGGCCTTGACAGCAATTCATTCTCAATCCACCAATAGAAAAGAACCACCTCAGCAATCAAAGAAGCACAACTAGCACAACGGATGCCACGTTGGCAATCCGTGTGCTAGTATGTGAATCTCAACCGTAGATGTGTAACTGACAAGAAAGAGAGAGAATATTGAAGATCCAAGGGCCACAATTTGTTCTTCATCAGCCACCCCCACCCTCACTTCAGCTATAAATACCATGGTTTTCTTCATGTAATGTATCCCTTTTTTACTAGTAATGTTATAATGTTAGATTAGATTTAGAATTTGTAATTTTCTTTTCTAAATGATGTATTGAGATTTTGGTTTAATAAAAGTAACTTTATTTCACTGGTCTTTTCTTAATCTTATGATTTTGAGTTTACTGTTTTTTTATTATAATTTGCATATTCTAAATTTTCCAATTTATATTATAACTAAAAATCAGTAAAATAAGCTTTTTCGATAGCTTATTTGATTGATTAGTGAGATTGGGATTAAAGTCAAACCCTACTGGTTTGATCTCAAAAAGGGTACTGTTCGTAATTCGGTAATGGTTAATGATGTTCGATTAATTGTGGTGGTGGTTCGTTTGATGTTATATGGTGGTGTTGATTTGGTTTAATTAGCCAGCTCAGCGCTGCGCTACGTCTCAACGGATTTCGTCAAAAGGTTCTACTTCTTTTTTCTTTTTAACGTTTAAGTTTATAAATCTGTTTAGTATAATGAATGAATTTTATTTGTTATGATTTTAATGTTTAAGCTGCTATGGTGTGATGAATTGATTGGTAGGCTTATTTAGATTTTATAGCTAGTACTAAACTTGTTGGATTGTGAACTTGCGTCATCTGTTTTCATAGTTGCTGCATCATGTTAGATAATCTGAGTATGTTAGGTTGTAAGTTTGCTATTTGAAACTTCTTTATCGTGAATGTTTATGAATCTGCCATCCGAGTTTGGTTGTGGGTTGATTTACTGTTTCCTTTTGATATAATTGGAGCTTTATTTCGTCTGAATTAATGTTACCTGCTGAATCATGTATTGTTTTGGCTGTAAACGTTTTTGAGTAGCTGATTTGTAGAGTTTTGACATGTCAGTTGCAATGTATTTGATTGAGAGCTTTAGGAGGCTTTTGGTTTGCTGAAATGATATAGATTGGTGATAACTTGGAGTGTTAAATTTTTAGATATTGTTGAGTTTTATACATTCCTACTGATATTTTTTGGAACCTGTCAAATATATGGTTGCTAAAACGTTTTGAGTGGTGGACTGATTAGGCTTTTGTTAAATTGAGTCTATATTTAGAATGGTAATTACTGGAGTTAATTTAGCTGTTAATATGGATTTGCTGTTGTTGATGGCCTGATCTGTTGGGTGTTGATCATTTGTATTGTTATATAACAACTTTAACAGATTCATTTAATCTGTTAAAGATTAAAGTTAAAACTGATTCCTATCAGTAAAATCAATTACCATTTCGACTGATCACTCTTGTGATCCTTTTTATTTTCGTTGTCCAAAAATATAATCACAAATTTTTGTCCTTCCTAGGACTCGAACCTGTGACCTCCTGGTTACAGGCCTCACGAGTTTACCACTGAGCTAACTGCTCTTTTGGTTTTAATAACTGTCTACGTAATTAATATAGTTAGTTATATTTGAGCTGACAGTTTTAGCAAATGATTTATTTACTTAGTTTTTATTTTATTTCAATTTAAATCATTTAAATTTCTTTTACAAATAAATAATAAATAACAAAATAAAAAGGAAATGTTTTATTTTTAGAAATTTAATTCTGTAAAACCCGTAAAAATAAGGTCATAGTTTAATTCTATTTTTCAATTATTTTGAAGTATTTTATAACGTTAACTATTATTATGTTTAACAGTTTAAATTGAAACCGATATTAAATATTATATTTTAATATTTTGACGAGCAACAAGGACTACTAGTGATCGCGATACCGACGGATGCCAAAAATTTTATATTTTATTATTGATCGTTTCGATATTTAATACTTTCGACGATATCGTTTTAATTACGTATCGAGTCGTTATATTATTATTTTTCGTGTGTGTTTAAACTTTTTAGTATTTTTACGAAACCCAAGTCTCGTAAATATTTCAAAATTTACAATTTACATTTCCTACCCTTTTAAACTATTTTAATTCATTTTGGACCAAAACTATCACAAATTGGCAAAAATTACCCTAACCTTGGACTATATATATAATTCCCACTAACCACTTCACATTTTTCTATCAAAAAAATCACATACTCCTTCCTCCTTTCTTTGTTCTTACCATCCACCCTACACCCCCCCATACCAAAATCATCAAATTTTCCATTATCTAACTTGATTCTTCCAAAACAAAGACTAGTCCCATTCCTAATTTTTCAAGGGGATTCTTTTGGTACTAATTTCATCAACATGCATGAACTTTGAAATTTTGATCAAGAATCTTGGTGAGTAAAGTTGTTAGATGATGTTGCATGTGATTATCTAGTGATAATCATGTGTAGATCATGCTATTTTTGTAAAGAAAATATATTTTTGATTTTGGGTTTTTGATTTTGATGATGATACAAGCGTTAGGATAGGTTTATGGTGATATTAGGATGTTAGGTTGATGATAAAAGTTGTTGGTTTTGATCAAAAACTTGATTTTGTATGGTTTTTAAATGGCCAATTTTAGGCAGTAGGTTTAGAGGCATTTTCGGAAATCTTAAGGCTGAAAATAGGTTGATATTATGGGATTATGTTGTAGAGAATTTCGTTAGCTTCGATTTGATATAAGGTAGGCCTTCCAACTCCAAACGAGGTGGAAGATACACTAGTTTGATTTTCGTGTACCGGGAGACGAGTGTCGACACAATCCGAAAATTGTTGTCGATATTTGGATCGAATCTCGGGGACTATAAAATGAGTTTCAAAATGATTCAAGGGCTGTTCTCAGGCTCCAAGTTTAGTATTTTGAGTCTATTTTTAGAATCAAGTGGCGGTTTTACAAATGGAGTTGTTTAGAATGGTCAAAATGGTTTCGTAAGTCAAGGTCGCTAAACTGTCCGAATTTTGTGATTCAGAGATGAGTCGGGCAGGGAACTTTAGAAGTAAAATCTTTTGATGGGCTCTTGGGAGGACTTTCTACATATAGTAAGTAAGTTCTCTGAGTAGTATCATAAAAAGTTGATATGTTTAAGTATGGGAAAACGGCTTGGACATTCGGTATGTTCCGGCAGATTTTTTATTAAAGACATAGAACAATAAAATGAATATATAGGAGAGTGTAATAGTATCACTTGTATCGTTTTCTCTCGAGTTTGTCGTGATTTTATGAGTCGAGTTTTATATTCTTATGTATGGTTTATTTCTCGAGTCTATTATTAATGAACGCACCTCATTTGATAGGTTGCGGTTCTCGTGTTTGAAAGGCATCATCTATCGTCGGCGATCGTCTCATTACCACTATTGGCTAAGGTGAGTCTATAGCCTCGCTTTATACTAGTTATTAAATGATTTTAAACCCACGAGGGGGAATACATGTTTTATAAACTTAGAACACAAGATTTTTATGGTATGCTTTGTCCCTCTATGAATGGACCCGTGGTTGCCTTTAAATTGCATTAAGTGATTACCTTTGTTAAAGCGTCAATTATGGACCGTTAACTAGCTTATGACGGGCTAGCCGCTAGTATAATTAATAGATCTATGGGGGAAGCCGCCCCGGTTCAGTTTGTGTGGACTTGTCATAGAAGCTTAGGCCCGACCTCCGCACTGTTTGGACATATTGTATTGAGAAGTCAGGTATTCGGCAATGTACCAAAAATCTAGAGGTAACCGACAATTAATAAATCTCCTGTCTTATCAGACCTCTAAAAGGAGTGTTTAAGGGCTCGGTTCCATGAGCTTATTGCAATTTATGCTATATACAATTATCATTGTTGATGCAAATTATTATTTGATGCTTATAAGCATGCCACAAACTTATAATCTTTGCTTGTGTTCAAATTGATTACATAAACCTATAGATTCACTCGGCATTTTTGCTAATTGTTTTACTCACATGTATTTCAGGTAATCACGAAGTGGAAGCTTGGAGGTCACGGGAATGAAGTTGTGCACTGCTTTTGTTGTTCAAACTCTTTGATTAATTTATCGTTCCATTTTTAAAACAAACTAATATGTTGTTTTAACTTATCTTTAGGTAACGATTACTTGGGACTACGCTACTCTGATAAATGTTTTAGGAACGATAAATCTAAGACGTCTCCTTTCGAGTCGTTCTTTATAAATTATGTGTTGTTGTATCATTGTTTAGCACCCAAAGATGTATTCCGCTGCGTGTACATTTGGGAGTGTTAAAGATTGGTACCAGAGCCATGAGTTATAGAGAACTAGGTCTTTTTCTAAAAACCTAAACTATAACTGTCGGTTTTATTTTTCAAAGAGTCGGTGCACATGATTTCGCGTGACTTCAGGTTCAAGCTACTTCTGAGATTACAATTTTAGTATGCGTTATTACGTATACCTTATTGGCAAGTATTTATAAATAAATACTATGATCCACTTATGGATATATATTTATATCTAGGATCCCTTATCGATATATATTTATGTCGTTCAACTTTTCGATAAAAGTTTATAATTTATTAATGATTAACGTAAATAAATACAATGAATTTTCAAGATCTTTCTGTATTTATTTTTGAAGTATTTAAATTGCTATTATTGCAAATTTTTATATTATGACCTTACATACCTTCATCTGCGCGCGTTACTTTTATTGCTTAACCCTTTGAGATATCTATATAGATATCCAAATCGTCTTCCGACTGTTTGTGTTTAGACGTCTTGAAACGTAATTTCTAGACCATTGTGTAGCTCAATGTGCCCTTGGGATAGACTAACCGCTATTTATTGACATTTATATGTATCGACTCCGAAGTGTATTGTTCACTTATATCTCGGTAACGTCATCGTTATTTTATAAATCATCGTCTAGATTATGGCACTAGAATTGGAATACGATTTTACTTATATAAAATTGTATCATTTGTTTTTCATTAACCTTCTCGCTCCCGGAGTGTAGCATTTTAATGTTCCATTCTTTTCTTGTTATGTTTTGTGTTTTTGACAATCGTGGCACCAAGGAGATTTGCCTACATTGCATTATGAAATCTAAATTACGAACGTCTTTCACCGTCTTGCTTCCTAAATTTCGTGTTGAATACCTTGAAGAATTTTATGTCATTCATCATGCTATATTTTATTTGATGCTCATTACAAGATTTATTTTTCGTTGTTATAAAATCCACAAGACATGTGTGTATATATGTATATATGTATATATTTTGAGCCGTTAAGAAGTGTCGAAAAATACACTTTATGCAGAAACTGTAGGGGCAGTATAAACAGGTCAAAACTTAAAAGTAAAACCTGCGTTTTTTTAAAATAAAATAGTCAAACCTGCAAAGAACTTGCAGGGGTATTTTGGTCATTTTACATTGGTTTTTAGGTCTCGGGTAAAACTAGAAAGTCGTCTGAAACGTCGTTTTGCATCAAAATGCTTTAGACTCTGAGTCTTGGAGATGTCGTTTATCGGGTCAATTAATCGGCTCATATTTAAAAGTTAAATCTGATATAAAATTCAGAACATGAGTTTTAAATGTTTCTAAGCTGTTTTGATTTCATTTGAGATCGTAAAATTTTAACAAATATTATTTTACAACTAACGAATACTAGTTGCATGTGAAAATATTTAAAAATAGAAACAATACAGGATTAGCAATTACCGGATTAATGGTGTAATTTAAAAACGAATAACATACTTTCTTAAAAGCATGTTGTGTCGAGTATCTTACAAAGAATACACATGTGGATTGTTTTATTCTTTTCATATATATGACTCATTTGTCATTCGATGTTATTTTATTTTCGTTTTCTTCTAACCTTCCACTGATTTGAGTTGAGTTTTGAAGTTTTGCCTTCACATTCTTCGTTGACATTCTTATCGCGTATCTCATGACGTTTTCGTCTAAACCTTATAACCCTTTGAAAACTTAACAACTTGTAACCATTTCATTGGTTGTTTTATGAGCTACTATTTGCCACTTTTTGCGAAACTTTAACTACTTTATACGTTGTCATAATGTCATATTATAAATAAATCTGATATTGTTTTACGATTATTTTCACCAATTATTTTTACTTTGGTCTTATAAAATACTTTTCGTGACATTCAAAGTTGCTTATTGAGTATTTCACAAATTACCTGTTTCCTATAAATTTATAAAATATTTTTTTTAAATTCCATTTATCAAATGGCATGGTTTATATATAAACATAAGAAACGTAATACTTTTCGACGAAACTGAGCACTGCATTGCTATTCCTAGATTATACATGGCCTGATCACCTATGTATAATTTAGAAGGAGCCATGCTAGGCTGAATAGTAGTCACCTTAAAAATCTTGATAATAATCAACTTTTTACTTGTATTTATGATAAAGATAAATAAAATGAAATAAAGTGAAAAGAAGTTTTGAAAACCTTTATATTTTATGCAAGTAGCGCAATTTCTATGCATCCGCATACGTTTTCTTACCTTTTCTTGAACGAATTACGCGCTTACGGGTACGTTTTTACTCGATGATTGTTTTTCCACTTGTTACTTCATTTTGTCTTATAACTGATTTCTTTTGACCGTTCGTCTAATTACTGACTGTTGATATATGACTTGAAAGTCTCAATGTTTTATCCTTCCTTCTCGTCCAATCTTCTTTATGCGACTGGGTAGATCTTTGAAATATCTCCGCATATGAATAATGAATTATCATTGGAGTGATTTCCGTATATCCGGGATGACGTCCGTCACTCTCGTTTGTCTCGAAATCCACTCTTGTGAACCGTGCTTTGACTTCTCTCTTTAAACACTAACATCGTTCATTTGATTTGTTTTAATTACAAGTGATTATTAGGACTTTTATTTTATTAAAATTTTTGTATGGATTTTATTTCCGATCATGTATCGACCACCGCTAAGTTAACGAGCTGATGTTGGTGAACCACCGACCGCACTAACAAAATTGACAAATTGTTTAATCTATTATTTCTTATCGTCTTACCATCAACGCCTTTATTTTATTATTCTCTTTAAGAATTCATACGACATTTGCTTCGTTCTTTTTTGTACCATTGATTTCGTATTAATTGTTGACTATTATTTTCATTCGTATTCGTTTGTTATCTTGTCACGTTTCGAATACCCGAATATATCCCATGTTATTTTAAAATAATAAACACCTTTATGTATTTCTGCAAAGTATTATAAAATTTTTATGGAACTTGTCTACATTCTCTAATGATTTTCAATTATCGAAATAACCATCACAAGTGAAAGGTCAAATTTATACACCATATTTTGTATAACTAAAACTAATGTTTAAAATAAAATTATGTCCTACCTTTTGAACTAATTGACTTATCATACTTTACTTTTAATGTAATGAAATTACCGGTTTAATTTATATTCCTAATAATGATTTAATTTGGAAATTATATCTTCTAATTGTAACCAACAATATGAGTTTAATTAGTAAATTCATGTCATTCTTTCAAAGTTTCTTAAGACAACCAAAATAAATTATGAAGCTATTTAACTTCTATTTTAATATATCATCTTCATCAAGAAAGTACCTCAATTGAGTCTTAAGGTAATACCAAATCCGGGACGGATAATTGTGATAAATGTTATTTTAATGTTAACATTTAATTCATTCTTCGCTCTCATTTTTCTAGTATTGTGAATTATTATGTTTTACGGTTACGTGATTCGAGATCCCTCGTCGATCGTCAACCTTAAATCATTTTACCACATCTTGTCCGTTTATGCGTTTATTGAATTCACTTTTATCTCTTTCTGTTCCCCGTATTGAAGATCACTATTTCATTCTGAATTTAAAATGAATCTCGAGAATCAGTGTATAAGAAGAAACGATAAGTGTCACCAGGATTTATGCGTTATATTGAGAATCTTCAACAATGGACCGAATCTCTTAATGAATGGAGTTAATAAATTCGTTACGACCTCGAGGAGTATGTTGAAGTCGACACCGCAAGTGGAAAGACTCTAGAGATCAAGTGTTTATTATCAAGGGTTCGTTCAAGGTTTTCTCGATCATTTATGGTGGAGATCTATACTCGATGTTTATGTTCGACCTTTTCTTTTATGTACTTATATGGTGTGTGATCTAGTCAAATGATCTTAAGTTGTGAGAACTTGAGACGGCATCATCCGATGACGTCTGATCATGTAGAACACATATTATGTAATATCTTTTTTACTTTCAACGACGATGTTTATTGAGACTTTAATGCGCGTTGGAGAAAGTGAGATGGTGTCTTTGTATTATCTTTTGAGTAGGGACCCGCGTGTGAGCACCCTCCGATGACGAAAATATTTTTCTTGTTAGTTCTTTTTTATGTGTGTCCATGGCTATCCGGCCGATGGATATCCTTTAGTTTGCAACATTCTTTTTAACTCGACTTACCCGAAAATCGTGTCATTTATTCTTGTCGTCAAAAGAGCTTCGTGTGACTCATAAAATTTTCATGTGTCGAGCTTGACGAGTGACTGGTGGATAAGGATCTATTTATTTCTTTTTGGTGAGATACAACTTGACGACAAGTTGCGTTTTTGTAAAAGAACTAGTGGAGATCGTGGATCGAGATTCACGTGGGAACGTGATGACTTCTTTATAAGGAATGCCCTCATCCTTCCGAGTGGTGAAAAACTCGAGTATGAGGTGAGTTGAGCGCCGGGACGTCGCTCCCTTAAGGTGGTGAGGATGTAAAACCCGTAAAAATAAGGTCATAGTTTAATTCTATTTTTCAATTATTTTGAAGTATTTTATAACGTTAAATATTATTATGTTTAACGGTTTAAGTTGAAACCGATATTAAATATTATATTTTAATATTTTGACGAGCAACAAGGACTACTAGTGATCGCGATACCGACGGATGCCAAAAAATTTATATTTTATTATTGATCGTTTCGATATTTAATACTTTCGACGATATCGTTTTAATTACGTATCGAGTCGTTATATTATTATTTTTCGTGTGTGTTTAAACTTTTTAGTATTTTTACGAAACCCGAGTCTCGTAAATATTTCAAAATTTACAATTTACATTTCCTACCCTTTAAACTATTTTAATTCATTTTGGACCAAAACTATCATAAATTAGCAAAAATTACCCTAACCTTGGAATATATATATAATTCCCACTAACCACTTCACATTTTTCTATCAAAAAAATCACATACTCCTTCCTCCTTTCTTTGTTCTTACCATCCACCCTACACCCCCCATACCAAAATCATCAAATTTTCCATTATCTAGCTTGATTCTTCCAAAACAAAGACTAGTCCCATTCCTAATTTTTCAAGGGGATTCTTTTGGTACTAATTTCATCAACATGCATGAACTTTGAAATTTTGATCAAGAATCTTGGTGAGTAAAGTTGTTAGATGATGTTGCATGTGATTATCTAGTGATAATCATGTGTAGATCATGCTATTTTTGTAAAGAAAATATATTTTTGATTTTGGGTTTTTGATTTTGATGATGATACAAGCGTTAGGATAGGTTTATGGTGATATTAGGATGTTAGGTTGATGATAAAAGTTGTTGGTTTTGATCAAAAACTTGATTTTGTATGGTTTTTAAATGGCCAATTCTAGGCAGTAGGTTTAGAGGCATTTTGGGAAATCTTAAGTCTGAAAATAGGTTGATATTATGGGATTATGTTGTAGAGAATTTCGTTAGCTTTGATTTGATATAAGGTAGG
The DNA here is from genome assembly GCA_025667525.1 of Glebionis coronaria. Lineage (NCBI taxonomy): Eukaryota > Viridiplantae > Streptophyta > Magnoliopsida > Asterales > Asteraceae > Glebionis > Glebionis coronaria. Next base: position 163,915,365 of record CM046881.1, read on the forward strand.
CCTTCCAACTCCAAACGAGGTGGAAGATACACTAGTTTGATTTTCGTGTACCGGGAGACGAGTGTCGACACAATCCGAAAATTGTTGTCGATATTTGGATCGAATCTCGGGGACTATAAAATGAGTTTCAAAATGATTCAAGGGCTGTTCTCAGGCTCCAAGTTTAGTATTTCGAGTCTATTTTTAGAATCAAGTGTCGGTTTTACAAATGGAGTTGTTTAGAATGGTCAAAATGGTTTCGTAAGTCAAGGTCGCTAAACTATCCGAATTTTGTGATTCAAAGATGAGTCGGGCAGGGAACTTTAGAAGTAAAATCTTTTGATGGGCTCTTGGGAGGACTTTCTACATATAGTAAGTAAGTTCTCTGAGTATTATCATAAAAAGTTGATATGTTTAAGTATGGGAAAACGGCTTGGACATTCGGTATGTTCCGGCAGATTTTTTATTAAAGACATAGAACAATAAAATGAATATATAGGAGAGTGTAATAGTATCACTTGTATCGTTTTCTCTCGAGTTTGTCGTGATTTTATGAGTCGAGTTTTATATTCTTATGTATGGTTTATTTCTCGAGTCTATTATTAATGAACGCACCTCATTTGATAGGTTGCGGTTCTCGTGTTTGAAAGGCATCATCTATCGTCGGCGATCGTCTCATTACCACTATTGGCTAAGGTGAGTCTATAGCCTCGCTTTATACTAGTTATTAAATGATTTTAAACCCGCGAGGGGGAATACATGTTTTATAAACTTAGAACACAAGATTTTTATGGTATGCTTTGTCCCTCTATGAATGGACCCGTGGTTGCCTTTAAATTGCATTAAGTGATTGCCTTTGTTAAAGCCTCAATTATGGACCGTTAACTAGCTTATGATGGGCTAGCCGCTAGTACAATTAATAGATCTATGGGGGAAGCCGCCCCGGTTCAGTTTGTGTGGACTTGTCATAGAAGCTTAGGCCCGACCTCCGCACTGTTTGGACATATTGTATTGAGAAGTCAGGTATACGGCAATGTACCAAAAATCTAGAGGTAACCGACAATTAATAAATCTCCTGTCTTATCAGACCTCTAAAAGGAGTGTTTAAGGGCTCGGTTCCATGAGCTTATTGCAATTTATGCTATATACAATTATCATTGTTGATGCAAATTATTATTTGATGCTTATAAGCATGCCACAAACTTATAATCTTTGCTTGTGTTCAAATTGATTACATAAATCTATAGATTCACTCGGCAGTTTTGCTGATTGTTTTACTCACATGTATTTCAGGTAATCACGAAGTGGAAGCTTGGAGGTCACGGGAATGAAGTTGTGCACTGCTTTTGTTGTTCAAACTCTTTGATTAATTTATCGTTCCATTTTTAAAACAAACTAATATGTTGTTTTAACTTATCTTTTGGTAACGATTACTTGGGACTACGCTACTCTGATAAATGTTTTAGGAACGATAAATCTAAAACGTCTCCTTTCGATTCGTTCTTTATAAATTATGTGTTGTTGTATCATTGTTTAGCACCCATAGATGTATTCCGTTGCGTGTAAATTTGGGGGTGTTAAAAATTCGTCATTAAAATTAGTTTTTTTTTTTAAAATAGTTAGATTCTAATTAATTTAGTATTATATAGAATGAGTTTTTAAATAGAATTCGATAAAAAGTTTTAGTTTAATTTTATTAGTTAGTAAAAATTAGTTTTTAAAATATTAATTAGATCTTAATTAATTTAGATTTTTAATAATATAGTTTCATAAATAGATTTTTAAATAGTTTTTAAGATTTTGTGTTAAGATTTAATAATTTGGGGTTTACGATTCATGCACTTTAGGATAAATTTAAGTTTAAATTTGGTAGATTTAATTTTTAGTTTAAAAACCAAAAATCAATTCAAATCGATTGTCCAATTCAAAACGAAAACGTCTCAAATTCATAAGATCTTCGTGTACAACGAACTTGGTTCATCACGTGTTTAATTGAATTCGTCTTTGGTAATTTTAGACTATTACTTTTTCCTAAAGGTAATTTTCTAATTTACCCTATAACGTATCTTAATTATCACTATACTATCACGATCACATCAAACTCTCTTGTGAGCTTATTTACACCTTATCACCAATCTACACAGCTTCTAACCAATCAATCACCATTATCCATCATCATCAAGAATGTCTGATCAAGGAACTACAATTCTGCTAATTCTGAATGAATCAATGAACAACAAGATGATTCTGATCACTGACAAGCTTCAAAAACAATTACTAAATTTTGTTATTCAATGTGAATAACAAAATCATAAGGATGAAGGATGAATAGTGAATGCAGTAAGGTATAAGAGATATTTTAGTAAACTGTGAGTCTTATTAATAGAAGATTATTGTTACAACTAACTAACTGTCTAACTAACAAGCTTAAGAGTGGTGGTCAATCACTCTAAGCTGTTAGAAATGAAAAGGTGAGTAAATGAGACGTAGAAATGCTGACAAATAAGTAAGTTTCCTGACGAAAACGTTAGTTTCCTGACCAAAACGTAAGTTTACTGTTGAAAATTTAAAAATACTGACGAAAACGTAATTTTACTGACGAAAACGTAAGTTTACTGACGAAAACGTAAGTTTACTGACAAAAACGTAAATTTACTTACGAAAACGTAAATTTACCGACGAAAACTTAAAAATACTGACGAAAAAGCAATTTACTGACGAAAATGTAAGTTTACTGACGAAAATGTAATTTTATTAACGAAAACGTAAGTTTACTGACGAGAACACGAAAACGTAAATTTACTAACTAAAACGTAAGTTTACCGACGAAAACGTAAGTTTACTGACGAATACGTAAAAATATTGACGAAAACGTAATTTACTCACGGAAACGTAATTTTACAGACGTACTCGTCAGTAAAGTTACGTTTTCGTCAGTAAACTCACGTTCTCGTCAACAAATTTATAAATTTACGTTTTCGTTAGTAAACTTTCGTTTTTGTCAGTATTATTACATTTTCGTCCGTAAATTTACATTTTCGTCAGTAAACTTACGTTTTCGTCAATATCTTTACATTTTCGTCAGTATTTTTACGTTTTCGTCACTAAAGACGTTTTCAGCAATATTTTTACGTTTTCGGCAGTATTTTTACGTTTTCGACAGTAAATTTACTAATGGCGAAAAATAAGTTTACAGACGACAACGTAGAAATACTGACAAATAAGTAAGTTTACTGACGAAAACTTTAGTTTCCTGACCAAAACGTAAGTTTACTGATGAAAACGTAAATTTACTGACGAAAACGTAAGTTTACTGACGAAAACGTAAGTTTACTGACGAAAACGTAAGTTTACTGACGAAAACGTTAGTTTACTGACGAAAACGTTAGTTTACTAACGAAAACGTAAAAAACTGACGAAAAAGTAATTTATTGACGAAAATGTAAGTTTACTAACGAAAACGTAAGTTTACTGACGAAAACGTTAAAATACTGACGAAAACGTAAGTTTACTGACGAAAACGTAAGTTTACTGACGAAAACGTAAGTTTACTGACGAGAACACGATAAAAAGTAAGTTTATTGACGAAAACGTAAGTTTACTGACTAAAACGTAAAAATACTGACGAAAATATAAAAATACTGACGAAAACGTAATTTTACTGACGAAAACGTAAAATTAATGAAAAAACGTAAAAAGATGATGAAAACATATTATATTAACAAACTGCTAATTTTGAATAATTTTCTCAAATAGTAATATCATTTATTTTGCCCGTTTGCCCTATGCCCGTTTGTCTTGCGCCCGTTTGGCCCACACCCGTTTTGCCCGCGCCCATTTAGCCTGCGCCCGTTGAACCTAAAATTTAAAATGCGTCCGTTTATCCCAGTGCCCGCCTGCCCGTTTTGCCACCTCTACTCGCAACAAATATATGTAATCACCACACAACTTCTGACATAAAAGAAAATATTCAAAATAAATACCAGTGTATTAAAAACCGGTTCAACCCGGCCGGTTCAACCGGTTAGACCGAGACCGGACCTATCGACTTAGTACTCAGGTTGATCTCATGACATATCGACTTAGTACTCAGTGTTTCAGCATGATGGGTTAAAAAAATTTCTATAACAAGTTGACTGATACATGTCAAACGGGCTAAAACGTGTGGAAATTGTTTGAAAATTATCATTTTCAGCCAATGTATAAACTTGGTGTAGATGTATGCACTTGGCCCGTTTTGAAAATGACCAGACAATATCATTTGTACCTCCTGATGGAGTCTTTGACCTCATGACATATCGACTTAGTACTCAGGTTGATCTCAGAAATCTCTTTGCCCTTATCTTAATTTATATAGATATGAACGGTTTCTGACGAAGTAAAGCCACTCATATGGGTAGAAGCTCAAGTCAAAAGACATTCAAGAAGCCGTGTAGAAATTATTATGGTAAAATCTCTGAGCCAATTCAAGGAGCGTTGGTATAGTATTTCCATTTTGATATGCACACTTATATTAGATCTGAAAGTTGGTCATGACAGTTTCGCGCCATGCCACCATGTATGTATGAATGGTGTGATTTGGATTATGTTTTCCTTAACGGTCAACATGATCTTTTTTTTTTTTTTTGACTAAAAAGGATTTTTTTTAGCTAGAATAAAACGCGTGAAATGCAACAAATCTAGAAATTGAATTGCGGCTGAATATGAACTAAGGTTTGTATGAGAGCCATTTAAAAAAATTGTTGTATAACGAGTTTGGAACTTGTGAAATGCGGAAAAAACTAGGATAAACGAAAAAACTAGGATAAGCGAAAAAACTAGGATATGTCCTGTATAAGTTCCACGTTATTGTTCAAGCCTTAATTCTTTTGTATGTGAACCCTTGCGACTCCTGAATAGACACCCCCTGTATTTGTGGTCTACAATCATGGATGTCCATTACCATACTAGGATTTGACAAGTGACCAGAGTACCCAAAGGTATCAATGCTTACGCATTCACTAGTAATGGGTTGATTTACGTTATGGTTTATCTGTAACATGTTAAATACTCGAAAGAGTTGAAAATAGAGTGTAAATTTCAATGCATACAACCTTTTAGATCACGTGACCAGAGTACCCAAAGGTATCAATGCTTACGCATTCACTAGTAATGGGTTGATTTACGTTATGGTTTATCTGTAACATGTTAAATACTCGAAAGAGTTGAAAATAGAGTGTAAATTTCAATGCATACAACCTTTTAGATCACCTTAAAATCACATCCTACTTGACCCCAATTGTTTATAAAAAGTTAATAAAAAATACAGCCAACACACGTTTCATATAAATAACCGATTTGACCCGCATCAATTTTGCCACCTATAGCTGTCTACTTTGTAGGTCTCGAACAGCCTACGTTAGTGAATGGTAGAGTGCAACATTGACGAAATGCTGATGCGTATTCATAAGCACTGCAATTAATCAGGCATCTTTGTTTTTCCATCATCTGTGGTTGGTCATCTTGCTGTGTTTTCTTGACATGAATGTTGCATTTCCTTTGCTCATATGACGACGGAACCGAACTTCATGAGCTCCCCTGCTGTCATCATTTTCACGCCACCTGCATCGATAAATCGTCGTACATAAATGCCACATGCCCTCTATGCAAGTTCAATATACTATATACTGGTAATCAAAGTGGCAGTGATGAAGTATTATTATAACCAATACCATTTCCTTCATGATCCTGATCCGGACTCCATGTTCATGTTTACAAGTGCGCCTGTCCATTTCAGAAGAACACTGAAAAAAAAGTTCATATCGGTAAATAGAGTACTTATAAGAGAGGTCCATTTTGGTAACTTTTTCTTCTCTTTATATATCACATGTAGCTTTCATATATAGTTCTCAAATCATCACAAGTCACACCATAAATTTTCTAAATTCACATGTTTCTCATGAAGTAGCTGAAGATCTTTCCGCATTTCCAATGTAACACCGGCCCCTATAAATACATTAGGGCGTCAGTCGTCAGATAATCATTTTCAGTATTTTGTATCACTTTGTATCATTACAATTATTTTTCACAGGCCATTAACTTCAAATTTCTGACTTTAGTTGGCTAAAATGGGGTGCATTCAACATGTTTTGTCAAGTACATTCCCGTAATTCAAGTGATATATATTAGCTACAGTAAGCTAAAGCCTTTGTTTAAAGCTGTGTATACAAAATTGCAAACAGTAATATACTGAAGAGTGAAACAAGTCCAAAACAGTGATATAGTAAGATAATGTAGTCAATGTATCGCACATCCGCCAGAATATGAATATATACACTTTATGAATCTCAAGAAAAATAAATAGCTGTTCACCATATAAATCTTGAGAATACAAAACGAGCAAAAGATGCCAACCAGCAATAACATTATTAGTGATCCACATGAAAATCAAAATCAAACCATTTGAAGGTAGGCCATTATGAGAATGTCATATCACAACTCTGTCAAAAGAATACTAAAATAGAGGCATAAGTGAAAGTGGCAACATACATTGACACACCACGCCCCAAAACCATCCATAACCTAGAACCATCTTCTCTTTATAACACCTGCAACTTCCATATATAATTCTGAAATCATCACAAGTCACAACGCTCACAACCTTTCACCAATCTTTTAGTACTATGTTTTAGTTTGTATCATTACAATTATCTTTTACAGGCCATTAAGTTCAAACTTTATGCAAAACCAACATATTTAAAAGCCATATCCAGTGAGCACACTATGCAAAACTCACACACACCAGACCGGCCAGCCGAAACAAGTATAAATACAAGTTTTTTATATAGAGGCATTTCGTTTTGCCTCTTTCAACCCTCATCATTTTATCCGGGCTTGGGACCGGCTGTGTCAACATGAGACCCAGGCAGATTTAAAAACATGTGAAAATCTAAAAGAGACGAAACAATAAAAAAATAAAAAAATAAATAATAAATAATAATAATAAATAAATAAATAAATAAATAAATAATTAAAAATTAAAAAAATTTAAAAAAAATAAAAAAATAAAAAAATAAAAAAATAAAAAATAAAAAAATAAAAAATAAGTTAACAAAAACAAAGAACAACCAGAAAAGCAGCTAAAATAGCAGCCAACTATAGACTATATCTTACTCCATCTGAGAAGAGTACCGAGAAAAATACCGGATGTTTGCCAAATTAAAGTAACTTATCAAAATCTCAAATCTGACATCATGAATTCCCTGAGTGGCTCGGTTGCCCAGACCAATTTCTTGAGCCTGCAAGACCTTAATACCACAGTTCTGTCGAATCAACCGATATATTATTAACTGAAGTTAGTCAGATGTTACCAGTTACCAACAACCCCCTCTGCAGCCATGACAACAGGTTCACAGTCCACCGTAGCAAATAGCAATGCAGTCAATATGGAACTATAATTGCCTACAAAACCCAACTGATCTTCCATGTTGCAACCAATATGGAACTATAATTGAGGAAAGAAACTACCTTATGCCACAATATCTCCTATCTAGCCATACTTTCTCCCACCTACAGAGCACAATGACCAAATGCATCCACCATAACAGATACCCATAAGTAAAAAAAAACTACTGTATCACTTAAAGATAAAAGGCGGCACCAAAAAGAACCTGTGAACTGTTACCAAAAAAAACCTCACGCAACACTGAAGTCACACTCATAATTAGGCGCACCCGTTAACAACCTAATGAATCAAATGGGACAACCAAAGTGAAATGATAGTTGGAAATAATAAGTTACAAGAACCTGGCATCCACTGTCATCAACACTTTGAGCACTGAACCTACGAACCAATAACCCTACTGACCTACAAAACCTGAAGCCCGCAGTTCTATTGGATAAGCCGAAATATAATTGAAAGGGAGTTAGTCACAAGTTACCCGCTACCAACAACTCCCTGCGTATATTTATGCACATATATACCAACCTCCTGATGAATCCGCGATGACATACAGATATGAGATACGCCATAGCCCAAATATTACGTAAAAAGATCGATTCATCACCTACAAAATTATACCCAACCAATCTCCGGTGACAAATAGAAGTATAATCCATACTGATCTATGACCAAAAGAAAGACTACCTTTTTTGCCAATAACTTTTAGACATCATTTCTCCAACTACAAACCGATAACCAAATGCATCTACCAAAACAAAATACCTTAAAATAGAAGGTAAACTATCACTTAATATAGAAAGCGACACAAAAGAACCAGAGAAACCGTTACCACAGACAACACAACATCACACTGCAAACAGCCATAGGTATTATGAGCAACTTGTCATGAGTTCTGTATTTAAACAATATCTAATAATAGTGGATCAGGGAAGAACAGAACATAAACAATTCTAGTATCTCACACCTACAAAACCATAACTGAAACTGCTCACTCGTGATAAATAGGTTTGCTATAAAAAAAAGAGTAGTTACCGAGAAGATCATTATATCATTTATCGGAATCTAATATGCCAATAATATCAGGTCATACTTTCTCCAACCTGCAGAGCAATAACTAAAAGGATCCACATAACACATAGCTTTTAAACAGGAATCCGATTACTACCTCATATCAGATATCACCAGATCTCCGTAAAATAATGACACGAGATTGAAATTTCTAAAACCTATGAATACACAGCTCAACCAACGTGGAACAAATAGCTTGCAAATCAACATTCCAAGATATATTAGGTACATAGTAACAACACGCAAAAAAAAAGATGATATACTCTAAGCATATTCAGTCCTATTATTAACGGAAGTTAGTCAGAAGTTACCAGTTACAACAGGTTCACAATCCACCATAGCAAAGAGCAATGCAGTCATATTTGATCAATTGCCTACAAAACCCAACAGATCTTCCATGTTGCAAACAATATGGAACTATAACTGAAGAAAGAAACTACCGTGTGCCACAATATCTCCTATCTAGCCATACTTCTGCCCGCCTACAGAGCACAATGACCAAATGCATCCACCATAACAAATACGAATAAGTAAAGAATAAACAATTACTTACAGATAAAAGGCGGCACAAAAAAAGAACCAGTGAACTGTTACCAAAAAACCCTCACGCAACAGTGAAGTCACACTCATAATTTGGCCCACCCGTTAACAACCTAATGAATATACCATCGCAAATGGGGCAACCAAAGTGAAATGATAGTTGGAAATAATAAGTTACAAGAACCTGGCATCCATTGTGATCAACACTTTGAGCACTGAACCTACGAACCAATAACCCTACTGACCTACGAAACATGAACCCCGCAGTTCTATTGGATAAACGGATATATAATTGAAAAGAAGTTAGTCACAAGTTACCCGTTACGAACAACTCCCTGCATATATCTATGCCCACATGAACCAACCTCCTGATGAATCCGAGATGACATACAGATATGCGATCCACCATCGTAAAAAAGTTGATTCATGACCTAAAAAATTATACCCAACGAATCTCCAGTGACAAATAGAAGTAAAATCCATACTGATCTATGACCAAAAGAAAGACTAGCAGATATACATAGCTATCGAAATTTATATAAATATAGAAGACGATAAAAGTAACCTATAATCCGTTTGGTCGATTATACCATAAGGCAGGATGAGTGGATGAATAATGAGATGGGTGGGTTTATTTATAGGTATCTTTGTCGGTTACAAATAGTTGACCACGCCTCCTAAGTCAAACGCGGGAATCAAAAGTCTGAGGCGGTTTTGGCGCTGGGTCGGTCAAAGCTCTTCTTTTTATTTGAGACTAGCCAGTTTACCGTGTAATGCAGCGGCGGATACCTGTGACTATATTTTGACTATATTTTGAGGCAAACGAATGAATTATAATAAAAAAACCACTGCACATTCAACACGATCAGCTAATCTATATAAATATCCGTCACACACAATTGCAGCGCAATACCGTCAAAATAAACAACAAAAACAATTTAAACATAAGCAGACTACATATGTTGTGACGAATATGTAGATGTAGCAATTTCATAATATAGTGGCAGCAAAGTGTTGAGTTATATATTCGAGGGTTTTGAAACAAAAAGCGACACCCAAAACCGTCTTATGCATGCTTTAAAAAAGTTGTGCAATGGGCTTTTATAAATTTGGTTGATATGAGCTGTTACAATATGGAAGGACGGTTACAGCCATGGTTTTAAAGAAATTTAATTTTTAAGGGTTATTATTGACCCAACATTAAAAAACATATACATTTACTACATAATAAACACTTTTAAATGATGATATAGGATATTTAATTTTCTTATATGTGTATACATAACTCCCAGTATTTTGAATGACTTTTAAACATTGTATTGTATGCATAAACTTTCTCAAAGAAGAAATGTTATAGGCTTAGAATTTTAAGACTACTAAATTTAAAAAATAGTCTAAATGTTTTATAAGGTATTAAGATATACATCTTAGCCTTCACATGTATTATTTTTTTCTTTTTTTAGTTAATTATATTAATTTATAATTACGTTTAGATATCAATGAATATTATATACCACCTGCACCACAAGTAAGATTGTAAGAAACTAAAAATAGTAAAACTGAAAGAGGTGCAACTCAATAAATACAAACAACTTTATGAAATTTAGGTGGGTGATATTTAGGTGAAAGAAGAGTATAGAAAGATAACCAGAGAGAAATATTACATATTTGCATAAAAGAGCCTCAATTTCGAGCTGTCACATATATAAACCTGCATGCCCGCCTCTAATTACTTTTTCGCCACGCACTACTGCCCTTACACTCCCTCCACGTCACACCAAAACACCTTAAAAAGGTGAAAAAACACAAAAGCTGATAACCATGGATGGTGTTTGCACCAAGAAATCATTCCACCACCTGGATATCCCACCTCGTAAGATTTTATCTCGTAACCTTTGCCAACAAAATGACTATTCACCTAGAGTTCTTCCTGAAGAAAACATGTTTCACAAGTTTCTTCCTAGCTCTAGTCTGGATGATGATTCTGACCCTTATGCTTTTGACCATTTCCGTATGTATGGGTTCAAGATAAGGAAATGTACTCGTAGCAGGTCACGTGACTGGACAGATTGTCCATTTGTACATCCTGGTGAAAAAGCTAGGAGAAGGTGTCCTAGAAGGTTTCATTATTCGGGTACTATTTGTGCTGATCTTCGACGTGGGAGTTGTGTGAAAGGTGATGCTTGTGCGTTTTCTCATGGTGTTTTTGAGACTTGGCTGCATCCTAGCTAGTAGGTATAGAATCTATCACATTTTTTGTTTTATTGTACATTATTGTTTTATTGTTTTTATGAAAGGACTGAACTCTTTGTTTACTTCAGGTATAGAACTGAAGCTTGTAAAGATGGAAAGAACTGTCCAAAGAAGATCTGCTTTTTTGCTCATACTTCTAGCCAACTTCGATCGTTGTCTCCGGTGGATTCTCCGGTTAGTTCTGGTCATTGTGCTTACTGTCGTTGCCATCCAGGTATACATCCTTAATTTAAGGATATGATGTTATAGTATTATATTATTATGAAAGACATTAAGTTACCTGTAAAATAAATACATTCTATTAGTAAGAGCACCAGATCTACCACCAAAACAAAACAGTAAAACCACCATATATATCACCAAAACACCCACATCTATTAGCAAGAGCACCAGATCTACCACCAAAACCACATAACAAACCTGTGATATATAGTTTGTTAGTTGCTGATGTTCGTGGTCGAAGTGGTGGCAACTATAGAGGTGGAAAAGGTGATGACGGATGTGGTTGTAGCAGGATGAGGCCGCTGTCGATCGGATGTTGTATAGCGTAAGAGAAAGAGTTGTATATTTGTGTACTATTTTATTAAGGACGTGTGTAAATATATATTGGAGGTCATTAATGGACTGTTACATGTTTTGTTTATGAGTGGTGATGTTACAAATTTGTGTGTACGTTGATTATGGGTGTAAAGGCAGATGTAAAGAGATTAAAATTTGTTTAAGACATAGCCTTCCTTTAATAGAAATGTTTGTCGCTCAATAATTTAAGACTTCTAAAAATAGAATTACTTAAATCCTTTATAAAGTAGCAGAGATTTTATTAGTAACTAAGGTAAAAAAAGTACGTAATAACTTATTTTTAGGGGAGGGACTTAACTTCATCTTATTTTTATCTCATGGATAAAATTAAATATATTTTATTTGTCATCTATTCATTATAATTTAAATATGTTTAAATCGTTAAGTGTTGAACGAAAAAAAAATATTATCGCGACGAGCATTTAATTACTTTTATACTAATATGCATTATGATATACTTTTAAAGAAAGAAAAAAAATTGTTTTTTTTGTTGATAAAATTTACGAGAATAATAGTGTTTTATCATATATGTATATATATATATATATATATATATATATATATATATATATATATATATATATATATATATATATATATATATATATATATATATATATATATATATATATATATATATATATATATATATATATATATATATATATATATAGAGTAGCGATCCAGTAAGAAGAGAAATAAAAATAAGAAGAATAAGAAGAACTCTGGACAACACATTTTAAATAAGAGTGAGAATTTTAAGGGGAGATGCAAGAGATTTTGTAGGTGCATCTGAAATGAGTGGTTGTGGTTTCTTCTCATCCTTCTCATTTTTGTTAATCTTCTTATTAGATCATAACTCTATATATATATATATATATATATATATATATATATATATATATATATATATATATATATATATATATATATATATATATATATATATCAGTGCTAAATCACAAATTATTTTTAAATCATATATGATATTGGTTTATATCATATATGATAAGTTATATCAGAATTGATAATGGTGTTACATCATATATGATATTAGTATCGTATATGATAATTTTGACAACGTGAAAAAAATGTGAAAAAAACAAAAAAAAGAATTCGAAAATGTATCATATAGCATATCTGTAGAAAGATAATTAAATATTCTTCGTAACGGTATATTTTTTTCGCATAACGATTAACGGTTTAAGAGATATTAATGTTTAAAAAAAGAGGGTGAAAATAGATTTTGTTTTTAATCTGATCCATTAAATTAAAATAGAAATGAAAGGTGAGGATTTAGTCCTTTGTATTTAAATAAAATTTGATATTCAAATGAACTTAAATCTTACTTTTTTTTATCTACTCTTTTTAAATCTTTTTCTCTATACTATTACTATAAAAGGATGGGTGAAAATATGACTTAGAATTGAAGCGCTTTAGCTACTCGTGCTACTGTAAAAATCAAAGGGCACAGACACATCCATAGGCACTATGTACCACGTTCTTGCCGCAACACATAAAAACAATGGTTTAAAACCCGATTTTTAATTGACACGGTCGATTTACCGGGACACCGGTTCAACCGGTTAAACCGCTGGGTCAAACCGGTTTTACTCAAAAAAAAGAAGAATTTATCAATATATAATGCGTATATAAAGAACAATGTCACTCTTAAGTATAAGGCTGGTGGGAGTGGATCAAAAGCCACGAATGACTTGACCAAACTCGCGCGCAGGTGCCATTTCAACCCCCCTAGACTCGCGCGCGACTTTGTCCCCAGCAAAAAAAACACTACCACACTCACCTGGAGCGAGTTTTTATTTAGTAGGCCCCACATATTTATATCCGTTATTTTCTTATTTAAAAAAAACTATTTTCAATACCCTTTTTTACTTATAAATACCTACTAAAACTCATATTTTTGAAACACACATTCACATTTCATACACATTCTCCCTAAATCACTAAAATGTATGATATCGACAAATACGAGTTATTCTTTGCTACTGAAAAACCGGAAGTCGTAGCGAAAGGCAAGTGTAGTTTTATTAGAAAACCGTTGGAGTTTATTAAGAGAAAATGCAATGCTAATCGATTACCAAGAAACGTCATAACTCGAGACCGAATAGGTGCTCATGATCAGTTAATTGCGTCTTTTTTTCAGCGAACCCAAGATACGATGAGAAAGAGTTCAGGAAGGTTTTTCGAATGGGTCGCCCCCTTTTCAACTGGATAGTTAGTGAAGTGACTCACCATTCTGCATACTTTCGTAATAATGTCGATTATATCGGAAAAGATGGTATTTCGTCATTGTTAAAGTGCACCTCGGCAATTCGTCAATTGGCATACGGCGTCGTTCCTGGTTTTCTAGATGACTATCTGCAAATGAGCGTAAGAACTTCTCGAGAATCACTTGATCATTTCTGTAGTGCTGTTATGGAAATATTCGGGGTTAAGTATATGAGAAAACCCAGTATACTGATGCTGAGAAACTTTATGCGCATCATGAAGCAAAGCACGGGTTTCCAGGTAGATAGGAAGTCTTGATTGTACAGACTGGGTGTGGTTCGGTTGTCTAACTGCCTTTAAAGGGCAATATGTTAGACGAGATCATGGACCGAATCCATTTATTTTACTTGAAGCTGTGGCGTCGCAGGACTTGTGGATATGTCGTGCAATTTTTGGTGTTTCTTGGTCGAACAACGACATCAACGTTTTATATCAGTCCCCTTTATTTAATGATTTGAAAACCGGACAAGCACTAGAGGTGGACTTTGTGGCTAACGGTGTACACTATCCATGTGGATACTATCTTATGGACGGGATATCCGGAATTGGCACCACTTGTTAAAAAATTCCCGAACCAGCAGACAGTGACCACAAGAGGATTTTATGTAAGAAAAAACAAGAATCCGCAAGAAAAGATATTGAAAGAGCTTTTGGTGTTTTGAAGATGTTGGAAATTCACTTTATGTGACGACATTTAAGAATTCTCATTAGTTATCATAGTCACACACGCTTAGACTAGACTAGGAAACAATGTATAGTTAAGTGTGGTGTGTGACTATATATACCACTCCAAGGTTTCCAAGGAGGGGTGTTGCTTGTGTTTTGATTTCACTTTTAATATATTTTCTTTCTTTTCACACACAACCTTCTCTCTATCTCCTTACATGGCTACCACCACCATCTACCACCCTACTAGACCATCAGATCCTTAAATAGCAAACCCACAATTGGCATCAGAGCTTCGGTTCAATCCTTAGATCATGTTTTTGTTTTTGATTTGGTGGTCTAAATTTTTTTTTGGTCCGTATCTATCATTTCTGTCACGGTTTGTGTTTTCTATCAATATTCACAAGTTTTTGTCACTTTCACATCATTTTTGTCATAATCCGTTAACATTATTAATTGTGAGACCCCCAAAATCTGACATGGAACAACTAGGCAACGAGGGGGTAACACGTCATAGTACAAGAAACAATGAATTACAGTTGACGCAAAGCTGACATAATAAAAGCATATATATCACATCATAAATGATCAGAGTTTTAAACATAGGTCCCAAAGTTTTATATGCGGAAAGATATATTATTTCATCATGATTTATAACATAAAGTTGCCCAAAAGATATAATAAATTTCTGACAGTTTATACTAAAACCAGTCTTTTAAAAGCATCACAGAAATCTCCAAGCTGCGATAATATCCTGCGGGCTCCCATCCAAGCAAAGCTAAGTAATAATACCTGAGATTAAACATGTAAAATCGTCAACACAAAGTTGAGTGAAATTCATAGGTTTAGCAATAAAGGTGTGGAACACAAGCATTCATTTGTAAAACAAGTAAATAGAGAAAATGGTTATGATCATTAACCATACTCTGAAACCAATATTATTGCTGTTTAGTTCATGAACCGAAGCTTAACTCAAAGTAAGTTCATCTAGGGAGTATTCAGCCTAAATACTCAAGTATAAACAAATGTAAGTGCGTCAAGGTAATCGGGACGGGGATTGTCAATCCCGATGGATCCACCCACAACATTCGCGCTTAGCGCAAAGCATACGAGACAATTAACGGTTCATGATCAAGAGAGGAAACTTAAGGCTATTAACTATAAGCAATAATATCAATGAAAACTGTTGGAAAGCATACAAGTCTGAATAGCATACAAGTTCTGGATAGTATACAGTTTTAAATGGGTGTGTTCCACCATGTAAAATCTCACCCCGCATTTAGAAACATTGTTCAAGTAAAAAGGGGCTATGAACTCACCTTTAGTAAGTAATCACAAGGTAAAAGGGGCTGAGCAAAAAGAAGTCTTCACGGACCTATGCAATGGTGACGCGTAATAAGAATGCGTTCAATGAAGCAATAACGTTTTAGAAGTGGTGGGACATAGTATGACTAGGTAACTTGCGTGCGATGGCGAGACCTAAGCTTAAGTTAAAATTTTGACCCAACACCTTGAACCTACTGTAATAACCTAATATCAACCTTGTATGATGGTCCAAGCATTTATGTGTGGGTTCCGAACACGTTTAAGACTTGGTTTGAAAAACCAAAACAAGGGACTGCATTCAGTTTTCTGAAAAAGGCTGTGAAGATTTGGTCATATCTAAAAATCTATAATAGTACAGGAGGTGAAATTTCTTGACATGTATAGGTATTTCTCTTACCTTTAAAAGTTGGGAAAGAACAGCCCTAGAACTATTTTCAATCAACGGGAAATGCACTTTTAGTGACAGACTATCAAAACAGAAAGTTGTAAACGTCTTTCGTACCTTACGGTAGATTAAGCATAAATCCCAATCGGTAAAAGATTTTGACACGAAACCAAAAATAGAAGTTTTATTATATTTGTAGCTATTGTAAAAAGTCATAAAATCATAAATTAATCCTTTTTACCCAAGTCAATTTACCCATGTTTTAAGCATAACATTCAGATTTGACATAGTTTAGTAAAACGACCGTTTCGGGCTCATCCGGACACTTCCTGTTTCCATCCAACTCAACACATACTAATCACATCAGTGGGTATCCATTTTTCATATAAAAACAAGGTCATATGTTTAAGAAAATTTTGCCATGACCTGTTTGTTTCTGTGGTGATTTCCATACTACAAAAACAACTCCATTTAGCTACCTAACCTCAATCAAGCAACCTTAGGCTATACCAAATCGCCACGCAAGTGTCCTAAGTCCTAATATGACCTAAGTATCTATAATCTCAGTGGGTTTCACCCAAGGAATTCAAAATTCATGAATAAAAAGAATCAAAGTACTAGTAACATCAAAATTAAAATGCTAGGAGTGACTATACCTTCATAACAAGTAGGAATTAATCCAAACACGCAAAATAAACAATTCCTCCTCCTTGATCCTTAGAAATTTCGTGGCCCTTAGCCACGTGTTAAGTCAATCACGGTACTCAGCAACTGAGTAGAAACAATGTAGTGAGACGATCACCGACGATATGGATGCCCGGGGAAAACACGAAAACCGCAACCTATCACAATAAGGCGCGCGTTAAGACTCGAACTCAATATCGATATATATACCAAATATAACATGACTCAAATGTTTTCAAAGTATGCACGTTTCAAAACCATTGACACGAATCAAATGAATTCATACTACCCATTTATCCAACGTTACTCGTTAAAACACTTGAACACTTGAAAATGACTCGTCATACGACGCCAAGTCAACGCAAGTCAAATTATCCTTTACCCTTATTTGGACCAGTAGCTAAGTCATTTATATAATGACTAAGCACTTGAGTAAGTCACCATGTCCGATGGTGAACACTCAAACTCACGCAACACAAGCATTGAACTGCGTGTCCAAAATAAAAATCAGCAAGTACACCCCGAATGTACACACCGATCTACCCTATCTAAACTTGTCCGTTTTACATGAAAATTGGTGTCAAGGTCACTTATAACCTGTATAAGACCTCACCAAAATTTGAGCCAAAGTTCACACTTTAAAATCCATCAGCTCGACGCTTTACTCGACTCCAAATTTTAGGACAGATTTGTACACTTGTTTTGTAAAACCGTTTGGACCACTTTAAAAGTACTAACCCGACAATCCGTCTTTTGAAACCACTACTAGACTCATCAAACTCAGTTTGTAAACTTTGAAAATCAGTAGTATCAACTATCTAACCAAGCCTAAAGTCCCCGAGTGTCGACCCAAAATCAGCCACAATTTCGGATTGTGCCGACTTGCGTCTCCCGGTACACGAAAACTAAAACTAGCATAACTTTTGACTCGTAATGAGTTATAAGCTTTATCTTATACCAAAACGACCGTCTCGGAAAACTCTACAACAATTTCAAATAACTCAGTCTTTCACAGACCTTAAACCCACGAAACATACTGTTTAAGGCTGCTGTCCCAAATTAGCTTTTTAGAAAACATGACAAATCTATTTTTCACTCAAAACCAATCATTCCCATACCCCTAGGATCACTATACTATCATACCCATCAACCAAACACTCCTAAAAACACTTGTATGAAAAATCTAACAAAAATCAAAGATTAAAAACAAGACTTTTAAGGATTAAAACATGATAATCTTACCAAAAATAACATATGCAAGATGATTACAACATTATACAATCATGGAATCAAAAGTTCTTGAAATCTTGATGCATGTGGGTGATTTTAATATCATTAGAATCACCATTGAATTCTATGATGTGGTCTTGTTTTTGTTTTGATTGAATCATGGTGGATGGTGGTGGTTGATGGTGGTGAAGGTGGCGGCATAAATGAGGGGTGGGAGGAGAATGTGTTTTTTTTTAGCTAGTTGTGTGTTTGAGTGGAGAAAGATAAAAAGAAAATGTTTATATAGTGGTAGTAAGTGGAAGGACTAGTTTTGTAAACTTTAAAACTTGTGGACCTAAAAACAATTAATAGTTTTAAAGGGTAGAAAATGGTTATTGGTAAATATTAAAAATATTTACGGGGCTCGGGTTTCGTAAAAATACTTTTCAAAGTTACAATGCATCGTAAAAATGATTATACGATTTCTCGACACGACTTAATACGTAATTAAAACGACATCATCGAAAATATTAATTATCGAAACAATCGATAAGTAAACGTAAAATTTTGGACATCCGTCGGTATCGCGATCACTAGGAATTCTCGTTGTACATTGATTTGAATAAACTCGTTGTAAAACGCACACGGGTGATTTTAAATCAAAAACATTGATTTAAAATAAATATGGAAAAATAAAATGAAAATTTATAATTCCATACAAAGTATTTATCGATGATCAGAAAAATACTTAAAAAAAGTATAATTTAAAAATCTCAGAATTTACATATAGCAATACAAGAAAACGTAATACGTTGGAAAAATTCAAGAAGCACAGATAAAAAGAATAAAATAATGTTGGGGAAGTACGGGTTCTCACAGTCTTCCCCCCTAAAGGAACTCTGGTCCCTAGAGTTCTCCTGAAAACAGTAGAAGATGCAAACAAGAGGAGGTACAAAGTGTAGAACAAAATTCATTGCTTCCCAGGTAAAATTCCGTACCATGATGAATCTTAACGGTTAGAATTCACTATGCTTCAGTTTCTTAACTCCTTTTTGTATAACTTTTCAGTCTTGGATTAGGATAACGATCTTTCAATACGGAGATACATTGAGAGATAGAGTTGTTGGAAATACGTGCGATAAACTAACAAGAATGAACACAAGAATCGCTTAAACAGGCAAAGTGCGATAAAATGAACCAAGATTGTAAATCAACAAGGGGTCGCAAATCGTGCAACTGTAAAACGTGAAAATCTTAAAACGTAAGAATCTATTTACAAGAGAAATAGAAGGGAAAAATGAATAACATATGATCGTTTAAAATACAAGTTGTCACAATCAGTTGTCTAGGATTTTGGTATTACTTTAAAACTCAGTTTATGTATTTCCTTGATTAAAAGAAAATTTTCACAAGGTGTAGTGATTTAAAATCAAACTATCTATATTTAGGGAGTAAGCTGTTGCTATATCTTTTTCTTGATCAGGATTTTCAAAGCAAAAGTAGAACAGTTCAAGATAGTTATCCTGATCGGCTTAAGAACTTTTGGATGACTGTATTAAATTGTCGTTAAAACTCGGGTTTATCGTCACCATTAGAGAAAATTCAGATTTTTTTTTCCAAGTTATTTTGAATCATTGTTAGAAATTATAAATTAATTTAAATAATTTCATTAGGTTGACAATAAAGTATGATATAATCAAATACTTTAAAAGATACAGCTTGATATCTTTTGAAACATTAGGTAAATTTACCAAAGAGGATATATAGATCCGATACTTAACTTGAAACAGTTATTTTGGTAATTTAAACATTTGATAAAATGTATAAAATGTTCTTAAGAATTAAAAATTAATTTTTTTTTTAGAAATTTAAGAAAGTGTTTAAGATATCAAACGATAAACACGTAACAGTTTCTGGTTTTCAAAAGGTGACAAGACAGCAACAAATGTGAATCATATAAATGTCAACAATCTATATGCGAGCAATATACAAAGGAATAAGATGGAAGTCGTATCAATTCTTAACAAACGTGGTAGAATAGTCACGTCAATAATAAAAATATTAAGAAACAAGGATTATAGCAAGATTAATTCACGAGTGCGGTTGGCGTCACCAATAATGGCTTATTAAGTTCTCGGTGGTCGAAATACGATCGAAAGGGAAAAGCCACACAACGAATTTTCGAATCAAAGAAAATTCTTAAGAAGTCAATTGAGAGAAGTTCCAGTAAGATGAACAACATTAGCAATGAAAGGCGAAATCAACACATGATTCACACGAATGAAATTTCAAGACGATAGTATCTTAACACATATCATGGCAATTACACGTAATCATCGTTCACGTCCAGTCATAAATCACTAATCGCATCCAGAGACGTTTCGAAAGTCTACCAAAATAGATAGAGATGGTCAATCGATGTAGGAGCATAGCAACGTTGAAACTTTCAAGTCGGGTATCAATGGTAAGAATTTAGGCAAATGGTAACGAAAATCGTATCATGAGGATGATGAGGTAACAGGTAAAAAAAGGTCGTTGAGTAAGGAAATATGTGCTAAAGGCATGTACTTAGTTCAAGAAAAGATAATGGTTCATATGTGTATGTTGCAAACTGTTGCTACTCGCATAAAATGTAAAAGTTTTCAAAACTTTATTTTATCAACCATTTTAAGCAACATAACTAAAAAGTTGATTCTAGGTTAAATATTTAAGGCGACTACTATTTGGCCTTGCATGGCTCCTTCTAAATTAAGCATAGGTGATCAGGCCATGCATAATTCAGGACTAGCAATGCGATGCTCAGCTTCGTCAACCAATATTACATATCATATGATTTAAAATATGCATATAATGCCATTTGTAAAAACAGAAATCAAAATAGTTTATGAAACTATTTGCTAATAAGTTACTGGCTAACTGTTTTAAATCGACAATTCGTATAGTTACAAGGGTTCTTTATAAGACCGTATTAGAACAATTTGTGAAAATACATTGTAAAATTAATATAAGTTAATTTTATAAGATAGCAGTCAACTATTTAAGAAAGCCCAAAAGAAACCTTTTGTAAAATGATTCGTAAACCAGTCCAGTTTAAGTTGTATGGTAACATGACAATAGTTTATAAAGTAGCGAGTGGGTTACAAGAGGGAAGTAAGGAGTAGTTCAATACAACCAATAAAATGGTTACAAGGTGATTAGGTTTCAAGAGGTTTAGCCGAAATCGTCAGGAGACACGTGTCAAGATGATAACAAACGATCTGAAAGAAAGATCTTCAAATCTCGGTCCAAATCAGTGGTATGATAGAAGCAAAGAAAGACAATGGAATGACAAATAAGTCATAAATAAAAGAAGGAATAAGGAATCCGTATGTGCACATCCTAATTTATTTGACAAAAATATACTTTTAAGAAAGTAGGGTATCAGTTAACAAATAGTACAATCACACTGAAAAGTTTCTATATTAGGAAGTTACCGAATTTCAAAAGTTCAAGATCTATGTACATGTATGACCGAACACAAAGTTACTATTTTATACTTATTCAAACGCAATCCTTGTTTTTAGTTTGCAAAATATCATTAGTTAAAGTTTTACGAGCTCAACGAACTCAAAAACGCTTCAATCCATGTTTTTAACTTTTATTAGTTTTGACCTTTGGGTTTGACTAGACCAATTAACTCACTAAACGATATTCTAAGACTCAAAGTCTAATGCATTTCGATGTAAAACAATGTTTTGAACAACTTTCTAGTTTTACCCGAGACTTGAAACGGAATAAAAATGGACGAAAATGCCCCTGGCATTAAATCTGTTAACAAAATGATATTTTAGCATTGTTCAGAAAATAACTTCTTAGATTTTACAATCTCAAATGAGCGTAACTTGCTCGATTTTAGAGTTTACTGGTCAAATTTTATGTCCTAAACGGACGTCTCAACATGTAGAAATATATATATTTTTATGTCTAAAGTTATAAAAATATTTTCTCGACACTGTTAAACTTCCTGTAAAGTTTCTGTACAAAGTATATTTTTCGACACAGCTTGAAATTAAATCCAAATTTCATGATAACTCAAAATTAATGTACACATAGGACTTGTGGATTCCATAAAGACGAAAGAAGGTAAACTGTATAATTAGTCATGTAAAGAAAACACAGTATAGAAATGGTTCAAGAATGCCAACGATAATCGGAGACATAAAAAAACGACGCATATCATCCGTGTCTTCGGCTGCAAGATGCAATGCAGAAAGGTCTCTTTGTGGCATGATTTCCAAAATCACAAGATATATCGAGAAAGAAACGGGACAATAACAAGTGGCATTCCTGGAGCGAGGAGGTTCAATGAAAAGGGAGGATACAAGTAGGATCGTATTCCAAACAATCATCACATAATAAATGACGATTATGTGTTCAAGGTACGACGGATGTTCTAAGTTGAAATCGAAACGTAGAATGGTCAATGAAGTAAGATGTAATCCATGTACAAGTGTCGCGTAAAACGGTGGCGTAAAGGTAAATCAAGATTATGAAAACCCACAATATTATTCAGCACTGATTCAACGAATTCTTCGAGATGTGAGACTCACACGATGTCCTTTAGTCTTTCTGGGAGACACATTGAGCTACACAATGGTCTATAGACTAGACATTCAATTATGAATGGTCAGAAAGAAAATCTGCGTATCTAAGTAGATATTTTAAGGGAAATAAACAATGAAAGCAACACACACGGTAGTAGAATGAAAATCAGAAGTTCATCGAAAACAACACTTGTTCAATCCCGAACAATGGTATCGCGAGAGTATGCACAACACGTATCAGCGAGTCAAGAAAAAAAAACAGGCGGTTCAAACCGAACGAGCATATAAAGTCAGCCGTATCACGCATAATTGAAATAGCAATAGTACTCAGAAAAATGAATATGAAAAGTTGGCAGCATACGCGCTCTGAAGACAAGTATGTAACGTCATAACGATATAATATCATTGCAATAAGATCAATTCACAAGAACAAGAATTCAAGAAATACAGTATAGGTAGATGTAATCACAGTAACATTCAATGATAATTCATGAAGCACATAGGCTTTGAAAAGACATAGTAATTATCGTCATTATCGTAAAGTAATATTTCAAAATGTAATCAAGAGATGAAATATTACAACGATAATTAAAAGTAAATAATAAGGATTAGAGAGTTACCCGCGAAGATATCGAACAGCAATGGCAAATTCTGTGTTTGACACTTAGAAACAATAAAATATTTGAACTTTCGGTTATAGACTAAGTTTTGAAAAACGACTCAGTTCCCTATAACCATCGCTCTGATACCAATCTGTGAGACCCCCAAAATCTGACATGGAACAACTAGGCAACGAGGGGGTAACACGTCATAGTACAAGAAACAATGAATTACAGCTGACGCAAAGCTGACGTAATAAAAGCATATATATCACATCATAAATGATCAGAGTTTTAAACATAGGTCCCAAAGTTTTATATGCGGAAAGATATATTATTTCATCATGATTTATAACATAAAGTTGCCCAAAAGATATAATAAATTTCTGACAGTTTATACTAAAACCAGTCTTTTAAAAGCATCACAGAAATCTCCAAGCTGCGATAATATCCTGCGGGGTCCCATCCAAGCAAAGCTAAGTAATAATACCTGAGATTAAACATGTAAAATCGTCAACACAAAGTTGAGTGAAATTCATAGGTTTAGCAATAAAGGTGTGGAACACAAGCATTCATTTGTAAAACAAGTAAATAGAGAAAATGGTTATGATCATTAACCATACTCTGAAACCAATATTATTGCTGTTTAATTCATGAACCGAAGCTTAACTCAAAGTAAGTTCCTCTAGGGAGTATTCAGCCTAAATACTCAAGTATAAACAAATGTAAGTGCGTCAAGGTAATCGGGACGGGGATTGTCAATCCCGATGGATCCACCCACAACATTCGCGCTTAGCGCAAAGCATACGGGACAATTAACGGTTCATGATCAAGAGAGGAAACTTAAGGCTATTAACTATAAGCAATAATATCAATGAAAACTGTTGGAAAGCATACAAGTCTGAATAGCATACAAGTTCTGGATAGTATACAGTTTTAAATGGGTGTGTTCCACCATGTAAAATCTCACCCCGCATTTAGAAACATTGTTCAAGTAAAAAGGGGCTATGAACTCACCTTTAGTAAGTAATCACAAGGTAAAAGGGGCTGAGCAAAAAGAAGTCTTCACGGACCTATGCAATGGTGACGCGTAATAAGAATGCGTTCAATGAAGCAATAACGTTTTAGAAGTGGTGGGACATAGTATGACTAGGTAACTTGCGTGCGATGGCGAGACCTAAGCTTAAGTTAAAATTTTGACCCAACACCTTGAACCTACTGTAATAACCTAATATCAACCTTGTATGATGGTCCAAGCATTTATGTGTGGGTTCCGAACACGTTTAAGACTCGGTTTGAAAAACCAAAACAAGGGACTGCATTCAGTTTTCTGAAAAAGGCTGTGAAGATTTGGTCATATCTAAAAATCTATAATAGTAAAGGAGGTGAAATTTCTTGACATGTATAGGTATTTCTCTTACCTTTAAAAGTTGGGAAAGAACAGCCCTAGAACTATTTTCAATCAACGGGAAATGCACTTTTAGTGACAGACTATCAAAACAGAAAGTTGTAAACGTCTTTCGTACCTTACGGTAGATTAAGCATAAATCTCAATCGGTAAAATAATTTGACACGAAACCAAAAAGAGAAGTTTTATTATATTTGTATATACTGTAAAAAGTCATAAAATCATAAATTAATCCTTTTTACCCAAGTCAATTTACCCATGTTTTAAGCATAACATTCAGATTTGACCTAGTTTAGTAAAACGACCGTTTCGGGCTCATCCGGACACTTCCCGTTTCCATCCAACTCAAAACATACTAATCACATCAGTGGGTATCCATTTTTCATATAAAAAAAAGGTCATATGTTTAAGAAAATTTTGCCATGACCTGTTTGTTTCTGTGGTGATTTCCATACTACAAAAACAACTCCATTTAGCTACCTAACCTCAATCAAGCAACACTTAGGCTATACCAAATCGCCACGCAAGTGTCCTAAGTCCTAATATGCCCTAAGTATCTATAATCTCAGTGGGTTTCACCAAAGGAATTCAAAATTCATGAATAAAAAGAATCAAAGTACTAGTAACATCAAAACTAAAATGCTAGGAGTGACTATACCTTCATAACAAGTAGGAATTAATCCAAACACCCAAATTAAACAATTCCTCCTCCTTGATCCTTAGAAATTTCGTGGCCCTTAGCCACGTGTTAAGTCAATCACGGTACTCAGCAACTGAGTAGAAACAATGTAGTGAGACGATCACCGACGATATGGATGCCCGGGGAAAACACGAAAACCGCAACCTATCACAATAAGGCGCCGTTAAGACTCGAACTCAATATCGATATATATACCAAATATAACATGACTCAAATGTTTTCAAAGTATACACGTTTCAAAACCATTGACACGAATCAAATGAATTCATACTACCCATTTATCCAACGTTACTCGTTAAAACACTTGAACACTTGAAAATGACTCGTCATACGACGCCAAGTCAACGCAAGTCAAATTATCCTTTACCCTTATTTGGACCAGTAGCTAAGTCATTTATATAATGACTAAGCACTTGAGTAAGTCACCATGTCCGATGGTGAACACTCAAACTCACGCAACACAAGCATTGAACTACGTGTCCAAAATAAAAATCAGCAAGTACACCCCGAATGTACACACCGATCTACCCTATCTAACTTGTCCGTTTTACATGAAAATTGGTGTCAAGGTCACTTATAACCTGTATAAGACCTCACCAAAATTTGAGCCAAAGTTCACACTTTAAAATCCATCAGCTCGACGCTTTACTCGACTCCAAATTTTAGGACAGATTTGTACACTTGTTTTGTAAAACCGTTTGGACCACTTTAAAAGTACTAACCCGACAATCCGTCTTTTGAAACCACTACTAGACTCATCAAACTCTGTTTGTAAACTTTGAAAATCAGTAGTATCAACTATCTAACCAAGCCTAAAGTCCCCGAGAGTCGACCCAAAATCAGCCACAATTTCGGATTGTGCCGACTTGCGTCTCCCGGTACACGAAAACTAAAACTAGCATAACTTTTGACTCGTAATGAGTTATAAGCTCTATCTTATACCAAAACGACCGTCTCAGAAAACTCTACAACAATTTCAAATAATCTCAGTCTTTCACAGACCTTAAACCCACGAAACATACTGTTTAAGGCTGCTGTCCCAAATTAGCTTTTTAGAAAACATGACAAATCTATTTTTCACTCAAAACCAATCATTCCCATACCCCTAGGATCACTATACTATCATACCCATCAACCAAACACTCCTAAAAACACTTGTATGAAAAATCTAACAAAAATCAAAGATTAAAAACAAGACTTTTAAGGATCAAAACATGATAATCTTACTAAAAATAACATATGCAAGATGATTACAACATCATACAATCATGGAATCAAAAGTTCTTGAAATCTTGATGCATGTGGGTGATTTTAATATCATTAGAATCACCATTGAATTCTAAGATGTGGTCTTGTTTTTGTTTTGATTGAATCATGGTGGATGGTGGTGGTTGATGGTGGTGAAGGTGGCGGCATAAATGAGGGGTGGGAGGAGAATGTGTTTTTTTTAGCTAGTTGTGTGTTTGAGTGGAGAAAGATAAAAAGAAAATATTTATATAGTGGTAGTAAGTGGAAGGACTAGTTTTGTAAACTTTAAAACTTGTGGACCTAAAAACAATTAATAGTTTTAAAGGGTAGAAAATGGTTATTGGTAAATATTAAAAATATTTACGGGGCTCGGGTTTCGTAAAAATACTTTTCAAAGTTACAATGCATCGTAAAAATGATTATACGATTTCTCGACACGACTTAATACGTAATTAAAACGACATCATCGAAAATATTAATTATCGAAACAATCGATAAGTATACGTAAAATTTTGGGCATCCGTCGGTATCGCGATCACTAGGAATTCTCGTCATTGATTTGAATAAACTCGTTGTAAAACGCACACGGGTGATTTTAAATCAAAAACATTGATTTAAAATAAATATGGAAAAATATAATGAAAATTTATAATTCCATACAAAGTATTTATCGATGATCAGAAAAATACTTAAAAAAAGTATAATTTAAAAATCTCAGGATTTACATATAGCAATACAAGAAAACGTAATACGTTGGAAAAATTCAAGAAGCACAGATAAAAAGAATAAAATAATGTTGGGGAAGTACGGGTTCTCACATTAATCAGTCCATACAGTCTTATGTTGCACAGTCCACTTTATTGGTTTCATCATTTCCCAATGGTCAAAGTTTGAGTTTTTATGATCAAAGTTTAGATCCATAGTTTTGTCTCACGGCGTCATATCATGTCTCATCTATCCATGATTTCACTTTTCTGGTCTAACAGCAACTTGTCATTTTTTTTATCTGGTAGTACCATTTTTTAGGGTTTCTTAGTTTTCTCTTGAAGATGCTAAAAACCCAGAAAAACCAAATCCAAAAACTAGATTCAGAAAAACCCAGATCCTGAAAATCACGAAAAAAGACAACGTTGGATAAGATTCTCCGCTGGTCATCATTGCGATGGCAACAAACGCATTGATTACGATGGATGGAATGCGATGGGTACCATTGCGATGGCTACCATTGCGATGGCTACCATTGTGATGGCTACCATTGCGATGGCTACCATTGCGATGGCTACCATTGCGATTGATACCATTGCGATGGCTACCATTGGGATGGGTACCATCGCGATGGGACATCATGTTGTGATGGGTTCAAAATGTAGACTGCGATGGCTGGCATTTAAAAGGAATGCGATGGACTCAATTTTAAACATTGCGATGGGATTTTATTCTGAAAACATTACGATGATGAAAACCGAATGACATGTTTAACAAATTTACCGAGACCTAAATACTTGACTAGTACCATCATATCACCAACCTTATTACTCCCCAACACCAAATCTAAACTATTCCCATCGTCACCTAATTCCCTCTATACATCAAGACTCGAAAACAGATCTCAGATTAGTTCACATATACCACAGATTTTTAAAGATATTGTGTGTTTGAACGAATATCATCACAGATCTATGTAATGGGTTAACCCAATTTTAATTTTCGAAAACAAGTTCAGATTTATAACATGCAAGTTATAAATCTTATTCCTTGTTTCGTTTTTTGCTAAACGAAAACAGAAATTAAACCTTGTAATCTTTACAACCGACATGCAATCATCATAAACACCTACCCGAGATCCATTTTTATGAACCATGAAGATCAGAAAATTTCATGTGATGTTCGTCTATTCATTGATTCTTATGAAGAGATGAATAATAAGAATTCAATGTTCTTCGTGGGTCAGAGGTGTATTAAACGTGGTTATGAGATGTGATGATGATCTGGGATTGATGGATTATTGGGATGGAGATGTAATTGATCTGGTGGGGGAGCAGATTAATTAGGTGTTGATCTGATTATTTGAGGGAGACGATGGAAATAAAGAAACAAGATGAGATGAGTTTGGTGGATGGGAGAGATAGAAGAAAATGGTTGAGGTTAGAGTAAGTATGTGAGAAAGATTAGGGTTTGACCCTTTAATACTTCTATTGTTAACCCGGGTATGAAGGCATGGACCAGACGGGTTTCAAGACAGTGTCTTGGGCCTACTGTGTATTTGTTAGGCTGTGTGGACCGGGTGCACGTGGAGTATTAACACTTTATGTGTTAAAACATTAGTTTGTCATTTTCGGTAGTTATGGTAATATTTGGAGCTTCATAATTTATAAACTTTAATTTTACACAAGTTTATTATAAACTTTGTGTTAAAGATTAAATTTTGTCATATTGTCATACCGGATATAATTGGACTTCGAAATGACAAAAATGACGTGATAACGTGACGAGACAAAGTGACAAGAATGATTAGATGAGACCGAGAAAAAAGTGGCTAAATTTGAATTTTAGTGGCCATGGAGTTAATCGGGTATTATTATTTGACATTAAAGACGAATTTATCGAAGGCGTGAACTTATTTTATCTTTGAAGATAACTTGCTCGTGCTTAATCTTAGGATGAAGACTTGTTTATCTAGTTTCCGGGTTCGGGGTGGTTGGTTGATGACTTGGATAACTATCACTTAAAGGAGTTACATTGTTGTACTCAGCGTCACGCGCATAAGCGACGTGGATAATTTCAAGAGGTGTTGTGCTTATATACTTCTTCAGTGATGTATTGGCTACTTAGAGATTTATACACCGTTCCTCATTCAACAATTGTGCAAGCTTAAGTCACAAGTTTGAGGGATTCTTATTCAATTTCATGTTTGGTATATCCGGTTCATTCTATCAGTGGTCACTTCAAATTACGTACAAGGGGGTTGGTAAAGATTGCCATGGAGAATTTATGAGTAGAGAATTTCGATCAACAACTGATTCTCGCCAAATATATAATTCAGCTTATTTATTATTCTCACGAGATTCCAGGTACATGTGCGTACGATTTATTGATGGTTCCGAGTTTCGAAACCATTAAGGGGGAAGAAGAAGACATATTGAACGCACAACGAGTACACGTGATGAACTTCATACCTTCTTTTGATTTGAATACATTCCGGGAAGACATTTATCATAACCGCAGAGAAAATCAGTGTTTTAACTCGTGGCGTTATCAATCTCTAAATGGTACACTACTGATTCGATGTTTAATTGTTTTGATGTTGCAATTATTCATCATCATTATCCTATATGGAGAGATATGCATTTCCGGGACTTAATTGACTCAGGTGCATCTCCGAAATAAGATATGCGCATTTCCGGGACTTAATTGACTCTGGTGTTACGATGTCAACTTCATGAATGGGATAAAGTGTCTACTTTAGTATTTGAGCTTCATACTTGGGATTGGTTTATTTTCTTCAACTATGTGGGGGAAGAAATGTCTTGATTCTTTCTAGTATGCATAACTTGAACTCTCAGGGGGAAGAAAAATTCAGAATAATTATCCAAGCGTGAGAAGAGACGTTGTTGATCTACTTGGTGTGCCCCTTACTTTCAATCCCTCATAGCAACATTATCATGTTATATGATGGGGTTTGCTTTTTAAATTTCGCTGTGCGCTTAATCATTCTAAGCTTTATTGAAAGCTTTGAAGTTGCTTACGAGGATTATCGGTTTAGGGGGAAGCTATTTAAAAGCTTCTACATCAAGTTTATGTGGCATCAATTAGGGGGAAGTTAATTCAGAAGCTTCTCCTTAACCAGAAGTATATGGATTACTTAGCTCGTGCTATTACAATATTTCTACTACAAGTTACTTTAAAGATGATTCGTTTTGAAGTGAAGACTTGAAGTCAAAGGCCTCAGAAGACATCATCAGCATTGGACGCTTCATGAAATCTTTTGTTCTTAATCATTATGTACTTGTTAGGAAAAATATTGTAAGGAATTATACACGTCGTCCCATGGGGGAAGATTGTTGGAAATTCACTTTATGTGACGACATTTAAGAATTCCCATTAGTTATCATAATCACACACGCTTAGACTAGACTAGGAAACAATGTATAGTTAAGTGTGGTGTGTGACTATATATACCCCTCCAAGGCTTCCAAGGAGGGGTGTTGCTTGAGTTTTGATTTCACTTTTAATATATTTTCTTTCTTTTCACACACAACCTTCTCTCTATCTCCTTCCATGGCTACCACCACCATCTACCACCCTACTAGACCACCGGATCCTTAAATAGCAAACCCACAGAAGAACAAATGGGCCATATTAGCTAATCTTGCACGACCTTTACGGAAAGAAAGAATCATGAATATGATGTACACATGCATCATATTACATAATATGGTTCAAAAATTCAAAAAAATATCTCCTGAATGGTTCCCAGAAGAAGAAATTCAACCGGAAGATGTGTTTCAAACCCAAGAATGCGTGCTACAAGCTATGCGGCATATCAGCTCCGCGCAAGAACATCACAATCTTCTAGCAGATTTGGTCGAGCATTTGTATGCCAATGCTTAATTTATTATGTTTTTTTTATATTTATATTTTTTTTAAATGTTGTTTTTAAATTTCTTATGTATCGTCTTTTAATTTCGTACTGTGTTTTAATTTTCTATGTACCCGTGTTATAATAAAATGTATGAATAAAAACTATTTAATAAAAAAGTGAGGGTGATGTGTAGTGATTTGTAGTGAGTTTGAGTGAGTGTCATTACCTCCTGTGGGGAGTTTGAGTGAGTTGTAGTGAGTTTGTTAAAAAGCTGACGTGGCGGTGGGTGACTTTAGTGCCACTCCCACTAACCTAAGAACAAATTAATGTACTTGTTTCTACATCCAAATAACTCAATTTAATACTAATTACTATAACATATATTCATCGTTTTAATATAAGCACTACGGAGTATTAAACCTCCCCACCCTTCGATTACTGTGTCATATATTCATCATAGCATATCCACAGCTTTTTTGACTCACGTGTTTATCTTCCGAACATGAGTACTGTGTCATTTCCTTTTCCATCTTCATTTAAACAAAAAAACAGATCTCGCATGGAGATCAGATCACTTCATTTTCATTCATAATTCATCATCCCCAAACATATGAATCCTTATTTTCATACTTTACTCATCATTCATTTATCCACAAAGAAAACTCATCATCATGCGTACACGTTGATACAGCATATGGTTCAATAAGACATCTAATTTGTCAAATTTCATCATCTAATGTTGAATCATTATATTTTTTTCTTTGATACGTGCTGAACTGGACGGTTTCGGTCCGACGGTCTGACCCGGGTCGACCAAAACCCGGCGGTTCAATCCGGTCCGAGTTTCATTGAATACCCGACTCAAACGGCCCGGTCAACATTCCGGTTCCTGGTTCAACCGATTGAACCGGACGGGTCAAACCGGTTTTTAAAACATTGCATAAAAATACCATAAATTAAAACATTTGTTCAAAATTCGAGAAAAGGGTTACCAAAAGGTACATGCCACTCCCCAATTGTTCTAAAAACATTTAACCAATTCTACCTCTTCGACTATTCGACCCATTTGACTTATACAATTTGTTGACACATGGCATTTTTGTTAATCATTAAGTAGTGCATGTGGGTCCCCACAAGTACAACCAAGTACACTTTATGTAAGTGTACTTGTTATTCGACCGTTAGTCAAATCTATTATTCGACTTGTACTATTTTAATAAAATATTCATTTTCAATAAATGTTTTATAACAATTTAACACATTAATGTTTACTCAACATATAAAAGTTTGCTCTCACTTTTCTATCTCTCTCACACAAAAATCTCTTATCATCACCGCTACCGCCACCATCTCCGATCAAACCATCATCATCGATATCACTAATGCATTTCACCCATCAAAACCACTAACCATTACACAAAATCAGGCAACCTTATATTTTATTACAAGATTATAATTACTACTATCACCCTCGTCAATACGATACCACCTACCGGTTACCATCATCGGAGACCACGACCAACATATGTATAATACATCCCATTACAAGTTACAACCACCAAGCCACCAAACTACTGTCGTTGATATCACCAAACAGCTTAGGCTTACTGGATCTGAGATATGTTAGGTTAAAGAAAAGAAAACAAATATAATCATATTTTTAAAAAATGTAATAATATTACAATAAGAAAGGTCCTCGTCTCATTTGGCATTTGACTTTTAGTAAGAGTCGTGTACCAAACACCAAACACCATTTGACTAAAGGGTGTGTGGGTTTAGACACCTCTCATATAGTATCACAACACCCTATCATTTTCAATGGCTTTTTCTTGTTGTTAACTTGACTTAAGTACTAGAATGAAGAGGAGTACATTGAGACACTTTAGCTCTATTTGAAATGGATAAATAATGGGAGTATACTTGTATTTTTTTTTCTTTTGAAGGGAAACACATCAATATGGAGGGAAGAGATTTTGGCGCCAAATCTTCTTTACTTATATTTGACACACTTAACTTTTCACTCCTTTTGTCAAAGATTTAAACAAAGATAACTTGTCATCTATATTCTAGACTATTTGACTTTATATATTATATGTATTTTGTAGTAAAAATGATCCTCTGCCTATCTGATTATGTTTTAAAGCTATGGTGTATAATTATATTCTATTGCCATGTTTTGTGGTAATACAACAATGAGACTTGAGGATACATAGTTTACGTAATATTGCTTTTAATTTCCTTGAGAATACAATGAGACTTGAGGATACATAGTTTACGTAAAATTGCTTTTAATTTCCTTGAGAATACAATGAGACTTGAGGGCATGGCGCCAAATAAATACAGTGGGATTTGGAGGGAATAAATACGGTTGAGGGAAAAGTAGAATTGTTTAAGATTTAGAGGGAATAAATATAGTGGAGGGAAAAGTAATTAGAATTGTTGGGAGTGAAAGTTTTTAGAGATGTTGGCGCCAAAAACATTAGGAAAGTTTTTGGAGGGCATGGTAAGGTTATCCATTGTTTGGACAGATGTTCATTATAGATTTTTTCCATTTAATTCAATTTGACAAATATACATAATAGATTTTTTTTATAAATGTTGAAAGTCCTTATATTTTTTATTTTTTTTCAATCTGAGTTTCTGGTAATCGAAGAGAAGATTTTTAGATATAGATTTTGAGGTGAAATATTATTTTATAGTTTTTTATATAAATCCACATTATAGATTTTTTTATATACATTCTTTTAGATCTGAGTTTCTTATACTTTTGTACTTTTTTTTAGATCCCAGACTTTGGTTCACCGTCGATGACTTTCGTGGGCAACAATGCTTAACTGCGAACTTGTTTGATTATTTATTTTGTAAATTTGTTTGTAATTTAATTTGTAAATTTTGTAGTTTTGTTGTAATTTATTTGAACTTATACATTGTCAAAAAAAATTACTGTAATTGACTTGTTTCTTTTAACAAAGTTGACTTAAATTTAATAAGACAAATATGTATTCTTATAATCTTACAAAATAAAATAAAAAATGAGAGTTAGCATAGCATATTGTCCTAACTATTTTAGTAATATTATTAAGTTAGAATGGTAATTTTAATAAATAAAATGTATAAATTAATTTATTGTAGAGTATAAAAGTTACCTCCGGAGCGTAAGTCTAGTGTAATAACTTTTCAGACTAAATTATTCAACCAACCCGATGTATCTTGTATGCTAATATTGTCTTCTATCCATTGTGAATTTTCAACATTTATGAACTTGACGATTTTGTTGAGTTTTACTATGTTATGTTAGTTGTAAAATGTAAATATTTATATGCAGAAATGATCTAAAACTAGTTAAGTAGTTAATGCATTTCTTATTTATTATCCTATAATTATCAATAGAACATATAGTTTTATTAATTATAACAACCTATACAAGAAAAGACTTGTTAAATGCTCAATTAAAAAAGAAAATTAAAGGACAACAATTTATTATAAAATTGAGTCATACAGTTTAACATAAACAAAAATCTGAAAAATCAAAAGATGCTATTAAATAATGAACACAAATATAACCGAGTTAAATATATATGTTAAAAGTTTTGGAGGGAAAAATAAAAAGTGTAACAATTCATAAATGTTTCATAAACTTGTACAAATTTTCACCAAAAACTTGCATTATTCGTCAGGAGGATATGTGGGGACCAGGGTTTTCACATGGCTTGAGTCGAATTGATTTTTTAATTTTTTTTCATAATACAAAGGGGCTTAATTGATTTTATGAACTGTCTGAAACCACAGTACCTTTTGTCAGAAGTTATAATTTTATGGGGAGCGGGTGAGTCGATACCACAGGACTCTTGACTAAAACACTGCTTTCGTCACCATCAAAGGTATCAGACACTTTTTTAAAATAAAAACTAAATATAAGTATTTATATTTGGGTAGATCCAACTTATTATATTATACTATGTATACAAATACATTTCTCCAAAAACACCATCATTGTCACATAATATTAACCGCCATGGTAGGAGTCAGTATGATGGTTCTGGAGTTTATTCGGCAACTTTCAATAAATCAAAGGTATTTCCACTCAACACCGAGGAGGGTCGGATCTTGACT
The DNA here is from genome assembly GCA_025667525.1 of Glebionis coronaria. Lineage (NCBI taxonomy): Eukaryota > Viridiplantae > Streptophyta > Magnoliopsida > Asterales > Asteraceae > Glebionis > Glebionis coronaria. The sequence goes on from CM046881.1 coordinate 163,951,017, forward strand.
GTCGTGTGAGGGTGGTCGGATGATGGTTTGGAGTCGGTATGATGGTTTTGGAGTTATTCGACAACTTTCAATCAATCAAAGGTATTTCCACTTAACACCGAGGAGGGTCGGATCTTGACCGCCGTGTGACGGTGGTCGGATGATGCTTTTGGAGTCGGTATGAAGGTTTTGGAGTTTATTCGGCAACTTTCAATCAATCAAAGGTATTTCCACTCAACACTAAGGAGGGTCGGATCTTGACCATCGTGTGAGGGTGGCCGGATCTTGTTTCTAGATCTTAGAGAAGGAAATGGTGATATAACCTCTAGATATTAATTTTGATGCATTTTAACTTGTGGTAGTGGCCGGATCTGGACTGGTGAAAAGGTTTAGGTTAAACTCAAAATCCAACCAAGCCATTACAAATGCTTAATTCGACGTCACCACAATGATAAGCATAACACTTATGTTAGATCTGGCGACCAATAACCCTTTGGATTTGTGAATTGTTTTAAACCTATTTATTTGAGGAAGAACAAAAATGGTTGAGGAGACTAGAGAGAGATAGAGATTACAAGGTTTTCAGATCGGGATCTTACCTAAGATCGTTTTCGCCTTTGTAAGATCGAGATCGTAAAGTAGGATCGAGATCATAAGATCCTACTATAATGCAATTCTCTTAGTAGTCTTTGTAATATTTTACAAATTTACAAATTAATATACATCGTGAACACAAAATTATACGAATATTTTATAAAAATGTGGTCCTAAATTATGATTATGAAGTGTATAAAAAGATTTACATGTTATTTTCTAGATTATACAACATAGAACCTATAAATTTGTAATTTTTAGTTTTTCGCTCGAGAAAAAGTAAGATCGGATCGTAGTAGATCCTAAGATCCTATGATCAAGGTCAGGATCTTATAAGATCTTAAGCATGCAAATATTCTAGGTAAGATCCGGATCGTTTTTGCTTTGCAGTATCGTAAAATCGTAAGATACTAAGATCAAGATCGGGATCTTGACAACCATAGATATTATGAAAACATTGTGTCAAACTTTAGATATTAAAAAAATAAAAATAAAAATATTGGTGTCAAATAATTGATTTGTTAAATTGTTATAAAACATTTACCAAAAAATAATTTTTATTAAAATAGTGCAAGTCGAAGATCCTAGGTAAGATCCGGATCCTTTTTGCTTTGCAGTATCGTAAAATCGTAAGATCCTAAGATCAAGATCGGGATCTTGACAACCATAGATATTATGAAAACATTGTGTCAAACTCTAGATATTAAAAAAAATAAAAATAAAAATACTGGTGTCAAATAATTGATTGTTAAATTGTTAAAACATTTACCAAAAAATAGTTTTTTATTAAAATAGTACAAGTCGAATAACGGATGTGACAAGTAGTCGAATAATAAGTACACTTACACAAGTGTACTTGGTTGTACTTGTGGGGACCTACTTGTACAACCAAATAATTATACTAAATTCCATATGTCGCCTTATAGTAATAGTCGAATAGGACAAATAGGGATAATTGGCTAATTTTTGTTTTATTGAGACATTTGGTGAGTGCACATACACTTTTGGTCCTTTTTTTGAAATAACCCTTACATATATTTAAAGTTAATACATAACCATAAATCAAAACAGTTGGAAATATATATTGAGTAATTCACCTTAGGAACGAAGGTCTGCTATCTGATGCTCAACCATTATGTGTAGGTAGTAAATTATTTATCTCCTACAAAGCATATTAGATAGGGATGTAAACGAACCGAACGCACGCGAACGGAGGTATGTTCATGTTCGTTTATTTAATTTTAGCCGAATAAATAAACAAACACGAACGTTTAATCGAACAAAAATTGTTGTTCATGTTCGTTTATTTAGATTTGAACTTGTTCATGTTCGTTTATGTTCGTTCATATAACTTAAGAGAACGTAATTGAACGAACATAAGCGAACACAAATGAATGTAAACGGTGATATATAAAAATAAACGGGCTAAACAATCGTGTAATTAAAATTGTTACTTTAGACGATCCATATCATCAGGGTCGTCCCGTTGATTTTTGGTGCCCTATTCCATTATAAAAATTTAGGCCCCTAAAACAAAATAGTCCTAATACGTATGTTAATGCAAGTAATGCCTAAAAACATTATTAGTGTTAACTAATCTTTCTTAGTTTTGATCACAACAAACTATACAAGACATTTATAGCCAAACACAATCGTAAAACAAATTATCTAACAAACACTATCATCAAGGTAATAATCCACTAACATATCTTAATCATGTTTAGTGATCATAAAAGTGATTAGTCTTAAAACTCACTTTTGTCAAATATGACAAAAGATATTTTAATAAACTTTCTTTTTAAGAAAACGTTAATTAAAATGGAAAATGAAAATTTGAATATGGCATATTCCAAATGCCATAAGAATATCTTTTGAAGGTTTCAAACTGCCTCAGATATTTCTAACCCACTAAAAGACAAAAAGGAGAGGAGTCTACATCCGCGGTTCCTTAAGTGCCTATGCGGTTCTTTATTGATAAGGAACCACCTAGTGCAATAAAGAACCGCGTGCAGCTAGCTGTTGGTTTTTTTCTTCTATAAATAGTTGATCAAATCTGCATTTTTCATAACCCTTTTTGGACATTTCTTTCAGCCTTCTTTCTCCTTTCTTAATCCTAATCGTTTGTAAATGCTCACTTAATGTGTTAAGTATGTTTACTTATGATTATCCTATTAATCTCCTTCTTTACCTTGTCCAAAGAGAAGATCACTCACACACTTGTGATGTGATTAAAGATGAAGCCTTGATGAAGACCACCCTCTCCTAAAGAACTAGTCATGTTCATCATTTGTTTATTTGTGTCTTGTGTAGATCAAATGTATTTGTGAATACTTGGACTAGTTGTGTTCATCCAAGCTATTTGTGAATACTTGGATTAGTGTTGTAAAAATACATTGCATATGTGTGTGCTTGGATTTGTCTTGTGTACATCCAAGTTACATGTGTGTACTTGGATATGTTTAGTTGAGTTGTAATGAGTTGTGTGAGTTCTCACTAAACTATAAAGTGATGTGGTTGTGTCTTGTGAGTTCTCACTACACTATAAAGTGATGTTTAGTTGTGTCGTGTGAAGTTCTCACTTAGCTTCAGTGTGAAGAGTCATGAAGATTGGTTCTAGCTTTGGATTAGAACTCGACATCTAGCCTTGTGTCGAAAATGGTGAAGTAGGCAACATTGTGAAGATTGGTTCTACCTTTTGATTAGAACTCGACATTTAGCCTTGTTTCGTAAAATGGTGAAGTAGGCGAAGTTGTGTAGATTGGTCCTATCTAAGATTAGGTCTCGACATTTAGCTTAATGTCAGAAAATAATGTCAGTGACGTTGTAAGGTTTTCTCCATCAAGAAGGGAGCTTGTGGATATAGTAGAAATCTCGAGTAGGTGTACTCGAGGAGTTGAGTAGGAACGAGGATAAAGCTTCATTGTTGAACCACTATAAATCTTGGTGTCTTCCTATTAGGTCGTTACCTTCCTTACTCTTTACTTACTTCCATTATCATTACACTTACTACTTGTCATTGTTAATGCATTAGAATTGAACCTAATCATTATGCAACTAGCTTTCAAGTAAAAGATAGTTTTGGCGCTCACCTAATTGAAAAGAATTTTAATTAGGAGACAAACCGAAGAGAAACTATCCACCCCCCCCCCCCCTTCTAGTTTCTACAATTGGTATCAGAGAGATGGTTACACAAGATCTTTGAAGTATATTGTACTTTAAAACTTGGATCGATCCATTGTGTCCTCAAATTAGAAGGTTACGTTGTACTAAAGTTTCTCTTTGGTCAAAACTATTTTTTCTTTGAAAATAGGCCTTTTAATTGGTAATATAGCATCTCATTTCGATTAGTAGTATTTATGCCTTTTAGATTTACTCTTGAAATGTATCTACTAGTTTGCATCTTGTTATGTGTAGGTACTCATAAAGATCAATCATCCAATTGATTGTGGATTGAGTTACTTACACTAGTAGAAGACTCATCTTCTTTGATTTCCAACATCATTGAATGATGATATCAAGGTGGATGGGAGTGATGCTAGTCCTTGAAGACTTAGTAATCACTTTAGTCATGGTTGGGCTTTGCATTGATTCCTTGATTGCTTGGAATGCACTTTGTGGCCAAGGTACGTTCTCGTTCTTACACACGCCCTTTTGATCACTCTTTTTATCATTACTTGACTATGTGCTTGTTCTTGGCATCCTTGCCTTGACATTTGTTTGTGGTTTGTGATTCTTTTCTTTTACCCTCTCAAACCTTCATTGCTTGGATACATGACTCACTATGGGGATGTAGAGTAAGTTAGTAGTAGCTTAAACTATCAAGCATGATTTCCATGGTTTGCACCCTCACGGTTAGTAGGCCCTATATCATGTGTAACTTGTGCAATTGAGCTCATCTGTAGGATGATTGGTTAATACCTTGAGATACCATGCTACTTCATAAGTTGTAGTTGGATTTTACACATATGGAATTGAAATATTCCAAGGATATCATTATTGTAAATCTTTGCAATAATTTTTGTCCGATCATGTAGGAGAGAAAGTGAATTTATACTTTGCTCACATTTTGAAGTAGAGTAAGACTATTCTTGAAAGTGATCTTACTATATGTATCAAAATTGCTTGGTATAGTTCATTACCAAAGCCGTTTAAACTTTCACCAGAAAGGCACGTCTTAAACCACTATATATGACACAAGCTCTTCTGTTGAACTTGATTCACTAATAACACGGGTTCGATCCGGAGGTCGGGGAGGATAGAAGTGGTGTTTAGCCATTTTAGTGAGAGAAACAAGTAAGAATAAAAGTGTGTTTATTCTAGTGAGAGAAAAACAAGAAGGAAAATGAAAAGCCTCACCCCTCCATTGAAGTATGGAGGGGTTTATATAGCCCGGGACTTGGACTTTACATATGACAATATTAGTACCTGCAAGTCCCGCCTATGAAACTAATGTAATTCCGTTAGTCGCACACATTTTAAGGCTAACAATCTTCCCCCAATGTGGTGACATACGGAATTACTTACAATGTTCCTAACAAATGCAAATACAACAAAAATATGATAGTATTAAGTTTGCTTCCAATGCTGAGGATGACACTGTTGTCTTCAAGTCTTCTAGAAAAACTTATACCCCAGTTTGAATCCTCTTTGTCTTTGCTTGTTGAGGAACCATTGTATCATGTATGAACTGGATTAACTTCCCCCAATTCATACCACATGTCTTGAAAAGCTTTCTTCATAGACTTCTTTTTGACGAAGCTTCTGAATCAGCTTCCCCCCAAACCAAAATTCTTGTCTTGAGCAGAATCTGTAGCTTGATCAATCTTCTATCTTTGACATTTAAAGTACACAGCGGAATTTTGTAGGAGAAGAAGTAAACCCCACCAAGTAACTGCTACCTTGACATTTTTGGTCTTCATGATTATGTGTTTGGGGGAACATGTAAGAAATCAACAACAAATCTTCTCACGCTTGTAGAATGCTTCCCCCTGGAAGTTGAACTAAGTACTCCAGAGTGGGAACTAAGTCTCCAAAGTACACGTTCTTCCCCCATGATGGTGACGAACTCTCGGAAGCATCATCTGACGTGTACGGTCCAAATCGCGAGATGTTCTTGTCAAAAGTATGATGGTGACGAACACTCGGTAGCGTTCTTATCAAACGTATGGTGGTTAAGAACACTCGGTAGCATTCTTGTCAAAAGTATGGTGGTTAAGAACACTCGGTAGCATTCTTGTCAAAAGTATGGTGGTTAAGAACACTCGATAGCATCATCTGACGAGTATATTCAGAATCGTGAGAAGTCCGTGTCTGAAGCAGTAATCTTTGTTGACATTCTGTAGCTCAAGTTGCTCGTGAGAATTGTTTGCTGATCACATCTCTACTCTTGTACTCTCTGGCTAAACTTACCAACCTCGTATTCTTTCGGCTATCTGTAGTGACCACTAGTGAAGTAAACCTGATATTCCAAACTTGAAACTGAAGTACAATTCCCCAAATTTGTTACTTACGCTTAGCACTTTTGATGATTGACGAACGGTGCAGAGAAACGTCTCTTAGAATCTTATACATAAAGAGAGAGGTATAAGATGTAGAACACCTCTTAAAGTATCCACAACTCCCGGTGAGTGTGACACTGAGCACTACAACGTAACTCCTTTAAGTGATAGTTGTCCATGTCGTCGACCATCCATCCCTTGACATTGGAAACTAGATAAATCAAGTCCCAATCATAAATGCTGAAGCGAATCATCAATCGATAGAATTGGGTGAAAGAGGCTCGATGATGAATTGAGTAGACTCCTTCGTGATATTCCACTTCACCTTCAAATAATAAATACCAAATCCACTTCTTAATCACTTGACAATACTTTGCTCCGAATACTAGCCGTTTTGACAATTTCAGTGAAACTTAAAGGATCGTTTTGGTGTTTGTTTGTTTTTGTCTTCGTGTGTGTTAAGTATGAGTGAATGTCGTTAACTAGGGAACCAACGATGACTAAAGAAAGAGAGGTCGTCAACGTCGTCTAGTAAACTTGATTTTTTGAAGCCCAAATCAATCATATACCCAACTGATGCGCGGATCGAGAATTAGGGGTTTTCAAAACGAGGGTTTCATGTAGTCGAAATGAGTACGAAATCACCATGTTACCCATTTATCCGCACATCCATCATACCCGGCCAAAATTTTCATAACTTTTCAACCTTTAATACAATATCAATACCCGATCCATTATACAAGTGAATACCATTAAGCCTGCCAAGCTATAATCACAAAGCCCAAGATACAATGTATCTAACCGACCCATCACAATTTCCAACAATAAACGTGGCCCTCATTGTACCAAATTTTCATTGTAAGGAAATATGATATAATATGGAAGATAATGTAGTTTCGGTGGGTCTTAGTTTATCAGCCCACTAGAGAAAACTGGACCAGGAATAATAGGTTATAAAAAACCGTGTGAGACCTAAAGATTAGGGTAACCTAATCATAATCTTTACACAGCCACACAACCAATTTCTTCCATCTCAAACTTCCAAACTACTCTCTCAACCCCATCTCGTCGATACACCCAAAGCAGCACCTAAAATCATCTCATCTCAAACTATACAATCATCAATTAAATATCAAATCATCATCTCACAAAGTACACGAGATAAATTCCTCCACCCTTTACTAAATTAAACGAATCCCACTTGATACGAACCATAGAAGATGAATGTCTTCAAGATCTATAGATGGTCTCGGGTAGGTAATCGTTTGATTGCATGTTGTTTTTGTTTTTCGATTAAATCGAATAAAAGAAAGAGTATAACAGCTTTGTTATAAGTCTTTCCATATTTTTGAAAATTAAAGGATGTTAAATCTTACATATGTGGTCGATGATGATATAATTTTATGTTAGATCTTGACATGCATGTCAAAACATAAAAGAATATGAGATCTTGTAATATTCAGTTTGTTTTGAGTCTAGTTTGATTAGGATGACGATGGGTTAGTGTAGGATGGAGGTAGATAGAGTCGGGCCAGAGTTGATTCAGTGATGGTGAATGTTGTGGGAGGTAGGTATAGGTCTCGGGTGATGTTTTTTAAAACATCATGGTCATGTTTTTTAAACTGGTCACAAAGTTTTCTCAAACTACATCGTATTAATTGTGCCATCGCAGTCATATTGCACATCATCTCGATGGTTCCATCACACCCTGATGGACACCATCGCAGTCCCATCGCAATTAAAAAATGAGTCCATCACAGTCCCATCGCAGTCAAGAGCCACATCCATCGCAACATGATGGACGCCATCGTGATGGTCCCCATCACAATGGGCCATCTGAATGGTCCATCGCAGCAGACCATCGCGGTGAGCCATCGGAGTGGCTATCGTAGGTCATCCATCACAATCAATGCGATCTAATCCAAAGTATCCATCAGGACGAAGCCACCCCATCGTAACTCACCATCGGAATGGGGTTTTGACTGCCGAAAATAATGGATCTATGATTTTTCTGTCCTTTTACCAAAATGAAATCGGATCAGAGAACTGCTCATCATCATCTAAAGAAATGCCACAAATCCATATTTTTGAAATATAGAAACCAACATGAGCAGGTAAAAAGTGAGTGGCGAGGATAGTAGAATAATATGGACAAACAAAACTGTTTAGACTCAGTTTTCAAGAGACCAAAAAAAAATTGATATAAAAGAAAGGAAACAGTTAAAAACGAAAATGAGATGATGTTGTTGAGACACGTAGCAGATGTAGCAAAAACAATCCAAAAAAAACTGTATAGGAATGAGACAGACTGATTATAAAAATCGTTGATGCCAATACAGACCACGAATCTTCGATTAGACACAAACACGAATACAAACATGGATAAAAAAACACGAAACTCCACCGGTTCGCTCTGATGCCAATTGTTGAACTTGATTCACTAATAACACGGGTTCGATCCGGAGGTCGGGGAGGATAGAAGTGGTGTTTAGCCATTTTAGTGAGAGAAACAAGTAAGAATAAATGTGTGTTTATTCTAGTGAGAGAAAGACAAGAAAGAAAATGGTAAGACTCACCCCTCCATGGAAGTATGGAGGGGTTTATATAGCCCGGGACTTGGACTTTACATATGACAATATTAGTCCCAGCAAGTCCCGGCTATGAAACTAATGTAATTCCGTTAGTCGCACACATTTTAAGGCTAACATCTTTGTCTCCTCGACTTGAAGATTGTCATTTGTCTCTTGAGCATTGTACTTGGTCTTGATTCACTCCTCTTGACTTCTCTTCTTTTTGCTTCTTTGCTACGAGTAGTCGTTTGTCCGTTTCGGTCTTTTCCTATCTCGATCAACTTGTAATCCTTCATTAAGGCATTATTACCTAGTGTTGAGGTGGTCCAATAATTTACTAAAGGCTTAAGATATATTTTAAGGTGTTTAGAAAAATTTGGTTTTGAAAAATTCTTTGATTTTCTTTGATAAAAACTCGCCACTGTAGGCGGTTCTTTATCTGTCGCGGCTCAAATACGCGGTTCCTTATCGATAAGGAACCGCGGTCATAGATTGTGACTAAAGCGCCAGGTTTTTATTAAAAATCATTTTTCCAACAAATCCTCTCTCTCTTCTCCAATGGAAGCGACGGGTTCCCCTTTTTCCTCCATTTTTGCACCTTCAAAACCTTCAATCACTCAAGATTAATTGATTCCAATTTGTGGGTTTCACTCATCCTTCATATAAGATCAATTAACTGTAAGTCATTTCATTCAATTTCATCTAATTTGTTCTAGGGTTCATACTTTCATAATTGGGGATTTTTAAAACTGATATTGAATTAGAACCTTACTAGGAATGTGGGTTGACATAGTTATTGTACTATGATTCCTTAGGTTCATATTCATTGAGATTTCACTAAAACCCACTTGTAGAACAATCCGAATTTTGACTAAATAATTTTGGTTAATTGATGGAATTGATATGAACCCACGAACAAGTTGGTAATGGCATTGTGAATGCTTACCTAAAAACTTTGTTTTGAAAAACCAATATTCAAGTTCATTGTTGATTTTACATAGATAATATGTTATTGTCAATGATGAACTAGGTATATTGTGAACATGAGAATGATAAGGATTAATCCTTTGTTTTTCAAAAAAATTGATGAAACACACTCTCATCTTTTTTATTTTTGGCTTATATTTAACATAAGAGTGATTGGGGAAATATTTTTTGTGTTTATTTAGGTACTAATCGTGCCTTCGGAATATCAACAAGATCACCAATACACTAAACAATACATGCCAAACTTAGCTGATCTTTGTCCTTCCCCTCAACTTGCAAACACCTACTCCTCACTTCAAAAGCGTTGTTTTTACAATGGTAGAGTTGTCCAAAATGATATTGAGGGCTATTTATATACTCAGCCGATGTTCGAACAAATCGAGTTTGATTACTTGTTGTACATCAAGGAGGATATATATCCCGAATTTCTTTTGGAGTTCTTTAGCACATATTCTCTCGTGTCTGATAATGATAGAATATATGTTAAGTTCAACACTGATGGTCGACTCATTCAATAGTCTCTCGAAGATATTGGTCCAGCTCTTTGTGTTCCATTTAGAGGCACTTGTTGATTAACGGATAAATGGAAGCTTGATGCTCTCCTTGATCCCTTCGATTGTGCTCCAAATGGCAACGAAGAGATTGACCTTGACTTCATCCTTGATGTCATTTCTAAAGCGTGTAGCGGAAACGTTGTAAGAAGCCTCCACTCAAACAAGCGTTCGGTGAAACGTTTTGAGGTTCTCTTAAGCGACCTTAATGATTGTATGGTCCGATGAGCCGACATCCTTAGGGAAAATGTGTTTGTCTTGGTGGAAACCGGGATCATATTCTGACGTGTATGACGCATATGTTAGTTTGCATCTCTACCAACACCAAGTACAATCTTGTATTTTATATCGCTCGACGGATCAACTATGCTCTTTCCAAACCCAAAACAAATGTTCCTTATGCCATGCTCCTTACTCGCCTTCTTAAGAAGGTTGGTGAAGACTTTCCCGACCCTAATATGTCACCAAGTGATGGTAGTGGCATAGGTACTAGTGCTCATGTTGGCTCTTCGAGTGACTCCTACCCATCCATGAACTCTTTCATGGAAGGGTTAGACGAAATTTTCCCTCCTCCTCACCATGCCACTAGTAGACTTCCGGATAACTTCGGACTTGAGGATGTCTATCGTGCTAATCTTAAAACCCAAGGTGAGTTGTATGATCATCGAGTGGAGTGAAGTGGTTCGTTCAAGATTATAAGCAAATTGATCAAGGGACTTGGCAAAAAGAAGAAGTGAAGCTTTGGATAGTCATGGTTAACATGTTTGTAAACATGTTTTGGATTGTTGAACTATTTCATTTATCTTTCTTTATTTTTAGGACGTTATGTGTTTTAACTAATACTATGTGTTTAGATTATTTAGTATTTTAATCCTAAGTGTCTATGTGATCGAATTTTCGATTTACATAGCTTTGTGCATCTTATGTGTTAGTTAGCTTCCAAGATTTTGATTAATAGTTCACTTTGGCTTGACAAACCTTTGTGTGAAATCTAGGCTGGCAAAAGTTTCAGGAAGTGTATTTTTTGGAACCCACTATCTTCCCCTCGGTTCCTTAGCGATAACGAACCGCGCCCATACTTAAGGAACCGCCGTCACCTGTTCCGAGAGAATCTTTGCTTTATACTGTTTTCCCTTAATCTGTGTAAACATTGGTAATTGTTTTGCAAATACCTGCACTTTCCTAAACTAAGCTACCTAATTTCATTATTCACCTAAAATGATTTTAACCCATTACCAGTTTGGATCATCCCTTCCTCTTCTTAAACCGCTCTTTGTTGATCTTGCTCTTCATCCCTTAAACTTCTTTATAAATCTCTTCACAACCATGGTGTCCACTAGAACTTCTGACTCTCACTCCCAAAATATCCTCTTCCAAAAGAAACCTTAAGATCAAGATTAAGTTACCCAAACTTGGTTCTTCATCTTTCCATACTCCCAAAAATGAGACTTCTTCTATTCTCATTTCTTTATCACCTTCACCACCCCTTGCTCCATGTAAGACCAACTCAACTCATGGTACCAACCATTCACATGGTTCTACCTCTTCCTCATTCCAATCAAGAATGAATGAGTTCTCCTCACCCTTTACTCCTAGTTCTCCCTTGGATGTGAATACTCAACCTCAACCTCTACAAAGCATTCCCTTTGTTCTTGAGGCTATGATTACCTCTCCTTTCACTCCACCAAATTCACCTATTTCACCCATATCACCTTTGTACACTATGCCTCCACCACCTCCTCCTCCCTCAAACACTCCTCTTTTGGGCATTCCCATTTCTCACTTCATGGGTGATCCTTACTTCTTTGGTTTTCTAGAAGCTCATGGAGCTAATTTCCCATGTTGTCTCTATAACAACTACATTATTTAAAACCTAAGGTTAGAGATGTCTGGTCTCCATAGGAGGTTGCAAGACTTCTTAATTACCTTGTTCTCCATGCCTCCTCCTCCTAGGAGATGAATGATGATTCTCAAAAATAAATGTTTATAAAGAAAGTCAAGTCAAAGAAGACTATGCTATCAAGAACTAGTTTAAGATAACTTTGTATTAGTTAGTTATTATTTCTTTTCTTGTATTTCCTTTCCATCATGAGTTTTTCATGAACATGTTCTATGGATTTAGTTTTTATGTGTGTCAACCTATGTGCTCACATTAATCAACTTTAATTTATTTAAAATTGAACCTAAATCTATCACAACCTCTAAAACGTGACTAAAAATTCAAAATGTTATCTAAATATTTTGTCACCCTTTGTCAAGACATTCTTTGTGAATGTGTTGCTTTTATGCAACCCTAGCATATTCTAGTGTTAAAAGAGGTAAAAATCCAAGATTTTCAAATTTTTGAAAGAGTCTTATTTTTCTTCAAAACGTTGAAAAATCATGGTTTCAAGTCCACTGAGTGCGGCTCCATATCAGTCGCTCAGCTCCATATCGATATGGAACCGCCGGTCCCTTTAAGGAACCGCAGACAACAAGCCCGTTTTTGGCTTATTTTTGGTCTTTCTTCTTTGACCACTGTCTTTGTCAAGATTATTTGTTTACCCAATTTGGCTAAGCATTCCTTAAAACCTTTTAGTTTCATTTCAAATCTTTGCCTTGTCTATTTTCTTTAGATTCTTCTCTTTTGGGAGTTCTCTTCTTCATCCCTCACAATGTCTAACTCTTCCATTAATAACCTTGACATATCCTTGTCACAAACTTCTCAACCTAAAACATCTTCTTCTAAGCTTTCAAAGAAACCGAAAATCTTGGTTCGACCCATTTGGATCAAGAAAAAAAAAATCCTCATGGTTCTTCTTCTCCCAAACCTTCTAAGAATTCTTCTTTCTCTCCGATCAAATATTGGAATGACACTTACTATATGAATCCAATTACCAGAGAAAAGGAAATTCTCCCACCACCACCAAAACCTTTCAACACTCTACAACTAAATGACATATCTTCTTTCGCAACCCTCACTAGGCATTGTGAAAACATTTCTTATCCATTATCTCCCTCTCCACCAAACTCTTATCTTGATGGTCCTCCCCCATCTAACGACTTTGTTTTGCATCATGGATCCTCGTGTGCTTGTTGTCGATTTCAACAAATTAAACTTGCTCATGTTTATGACAAGCTAAATTTCCTTGAATTCCTCCTCACTCGACCTCCTCTCAAAGTTTTCGTTCCCATGAACAAAACTTCGAATGATGCCTCGTCGTCTTTCTTTTCCAACTAAGGCACATTTTGTACTTTAGTTGTTTGAGTCAATAAAATTTAAGCAATCTTGGAAGATTATCACTACTAGAGTAGTTTATGCTTTGTGGTTTATTTTCCATATTTTTTGCTTTAAATATTCATATTGTGTGTATGAATATTTCTCTTGTATGTTCTTTCATATTTGTGTAATATGAATGTTATGTGTGTTATCTTTTTCTTGCTAATTCTTTTTCACACATTTGTTAAAGAGTTGATCATGGTTAAAATTTATAATTGCTTATGGGTGATTCCATAATTTTTAAATTTTTAACCCCTTGACATTTTAATCATTTCAATTGGTTTGGATGTTTCTTTTCTTCCTCTACTCCACCAATTAAACTTTAATGTTGTCAACACACACTATTTGGACATACTTAGCAAATACTTACTTCTAATTTGAGATTTATTTTCTTCCTCCCTCTCAATTTATTTAGTAGGTAACACACATATATACATTTGTGTTTCTTTTCTTTCTTCTAACCTTTGTGTAGCATGTTACCTTAGCTTTCTCACTTGGTGCCCCAAGCAAGGGGGAGTAAGAACCAAGGGGGAGCTACTAGCAAAGTCGATTCTTCTCTTCTCCAAAGACTTGTGCTAACCTTTTTGCTTCGACAAAGGGGGAGAAATGATAGTGAATAAACTCGTTAATAATTCGAATAATTTTGCATTTTACGTAAATGAGTTTATAGTTTGTCGTAATCAAAAAGGGGGGGGATGCAAGTAATGCCTAAAAACATTATTAGTGTTAACTAATATTTCTTAGTTTAGATCAAAACAAACTATACAAGACATTTATATTCAAACACAATTGTAAAACGAATTATTTAACAAACACTATCATCAAGGTAATAATCATTACACTAACATATCTTAATCATGTTTAGTGTTCATAAAAGTGATTAGTCTTAAAACTCACTTTTATCAAATATGACAAAAGATTTTTTAATAAACTTTCTTTTTAAGAAAATATTTTATTAAAATGGAAAATGAATATTTGAATATGGCATATTCCAAATGCCATAAGAATATCCTTTGAAGGTTTCAAACTGCCTCAGGTATTTCTAACCCACTAAAAGACAAAAAGGAGCGGAGTCTACATCTGTGGTTCCTTAAGTGCCTATGCGGTTCTTTATTGATAAGAAACCGCCTAGTGCAATGAAGAACCGCGTGCAGCTAGCCGTTGGTTTTTGTCTTCTATAAATAGTGGATCAAATCAGCATTTTCCATAACCCTTTTTGGACATTTCTTTCAGCCTTCTTTCTCCTTTCTTAACCCTAATCATTTGTAAATGATCACTTAATGTGTTAAGTATGTTTACTTATGATTATCCTCTCGATCTCCTTCTTTACCTTGTCCAAAGAGAAGATCACTCACACACTTGTGATGTGATTAAAGATGAAGCCTTGATGAAGATCATCCTCTCAAAAAGATCTAGTCATGTTCATCATTTTTTTATTTGTGTCTTGTGTAGATCCAATGTTTTTATGAATACTTGGACTAGTTGTGTTCATCCAAGCTATTTGTGAATACTTGGATTAGTGTTGTGTAAATCCACTGCATATGTGTGTGCTTGGATTTGTCTTGTGTACATCCAAGTTACATGTGTGTACTTAGATATGTTTAGTTGAGTTGTGATGAGTTGCGTGAGTTCTCACTAAACTATAAAGTGATGTGGTTGTGTCTTGTGAGTTCTCACTAAACTATAAAGTGATGTGTAGTTGTGTCGTGTGAAGTTTTCACTTAGCTTCAAAGTGAAGAGTCGTGAAGATTGGTTCTAGCTTTGGATTAGAACTCGACATCCAGCCTTTTGTCGGAAAATGGTGAAGTAGGCAACGTTGTGAAGATTGGTTCTACCTTTTGATTAGAACTCGAAATTTAGCCTTGTGTCGTAAAATGGTGAAGTAGGCGACGTTGTCTAGATTGGTCCTATCTAAGATTAGGTCTCGACATTTAGCTTAGTGTCTATAAAAAATAATGTAAGCGACGTTGTAAGGTTTTCTTTGCCAAGAAGGGAGCTTGTGGATATAGTAGAAATCTCGAGTAGGTGTACTCGAGGAGTGGAGTAGGAATGAGGATAGAGCTTCGTTGCCGAACCACTATAAATCTTGGTGTCTTCCTATTAGGTTGTTTCCTTCCTTACTCTTTACTTACTTCCATTATCATTACACTTACTACTTGTCATTGTTAATGCATTAGAATTGAACCTAATTATTATGCAACTAGCTTTCAAGTAAAAGATAGTTTTGACACTCACCTAATTGAAAGGAATTTTAATTAGGAGACAAATCGAAGAGAAATTATTCAACCCCCCCTAGTTTCTACAACGTATATATAAATTTTATTAAAATTTCTAAAATCGCAACATGTATCAAAATAAAAATAAAAATAATCCGTAATAGCACATTAATTAACTAATTACATATCGTGTAACTTATTTTTTGACAATGCAATTGGGTAATTTGTAATGGTTGATCACTTAACCCTTGTTTGGGAGATTGGTTATAGTTAATCACTTAATCTTTATTTTTGATCTGGATATTACGTCTCCTTTTAAAACCAACGATTACAATGTACGCTATCTATTTCCAATCCAATAAAGTTAAATTCAACAACTATACTTATATTTTTGATGTGGCATAACTAATAACATAATAAATAAATAAAATAATTAAAAAAAAGTAATACCTGAACATTTGAAAATGTTGTTTAAACCAAAACAACAACAAATAATGATGAGTTCTTTGACGTTTTACGATTAAAAAGTAAAAGGTTGGCTGTTTGCAATGGTTCAAAGCTTAAATGTATAGGACAAAACAGATAAGAAAATAGAATAAAATGTAGAATACAAATTTGTATTTGACTGATACAAAGCAAATGAAGTCTATCTCAGTTAGATGGATGCATTTGGTTATAGTCTCCATGTGGGGAGGTCAGGGGTTTGACTCCTGTCATTCCCCATGTGGGGGATTTTCTCAGAATTGGCAGCCGGGTTTGAATCCCATCACAATGTCTTGAAGCCCCTTAATGGGAAACTGGATGGCTAGCATGGGGGTTGATATTCTCTTCGTGAGATGATTCAAACTCGGGTCGAGATACTTGGTGCCTTGGTGGCACGCAAGATACTCCGCTGCACCAAACAGCCGTTCAAAAAAAATTTGACTGATACAAAACTTTGGGTCCTGCGTAACAAACTTTTGTGCCCCTGTTAGATGATGGGCCCTGTTCTATCGCTCCCTTTGAACACCATCTAATCCGAGCCTGTATATCATCATCTTATATACTTATATAATAATCATATCTCAATATATTGTTTCTTTTTCATCTCAGTAGCCATGTCTTTAAATTTCTAGCTCTAATGTATAATTTAAGAGAAATTATAAATACTTTGTAACCAAGTTGTATATTAGTAATATACTATTGTTAGACATTTAAAAATATTTTTTATATAGTTTATTATTTTTTAACATTTGAGATATTAATCGAACGTAAGCGAACAAATAAACAAACGTAACCGGACGGACATAATCGAATGTTCACGAACGTAAATAAACGAACACAGCCTTTGTTCACGTTCGTTTATTTAATTAAACGGACCAAAAATCTTGTTCGCGTTCGTTCATTTGTTAAATTAACGAACATAAACAAATTTTTTGGCGAACAATCGGCGAACGGTTGGCTGAACGTTTAGTTCATTTACGACCCTAATATTAGACACGGATTTCCATTAACCAACTTTTGTCCCTACTTTCACAATTTACATCCATCAGTAATCTGCAAATCCCATCATATAACATAATCATTTAATCATATCAGAGGCCCGTTTGGTTAAGGGGTGTAAAGAGGTTTGGGCTGATGGATATTTAAAATCTAATGTTTGGTATGTTCTGTTTTGAATAAAATAAGGTCATGTTTGTTTGAGGAAAATTGAATGCTTTTTGATGAGTTTTAATATAGAATCTAATTAAAATCGTGTTTGGTAGGTTGAAAAAGGGCGTTTTTTAATATAATGGGGCCTACAAAAATCATAGTTTTTAAAAACATCACTTAATGGATGGACTTTAATGTTAGTTGTGACAAGATTAAAGTATACATATTTACCCTTTTATCTCACCAACCTTTTCATTGTTCTTATTTATATTTTTTTTCTTTCATCTCTCTACACTCATTTTTTTTCTTTTTCTCATCTCTATTTTTTTTTCTCATCTCTATTTTTTTCTTTCATTTATCTCTAGATTCAAGTTTATCTATTCATCTTTCAAGTAAGTAATATATTACTTGACTTTAGACTATATCCATTAGCAATAAAGAAGTTTCTTGATGCCATCACTTATAGCAAAAAAAAAGTTTGATCAAGAAATGAACATAGGAAAAGGTGGATCTGGTCAACTGTATAAGGTTTTTTATGATGGTGGAACCAGTTTTGGTATTATTGTGTTTTTTTTTTGAACGGCAGTTTGGTGCAGCGGAGTATCTTGCGTGCCACCGAGGCACCAAGTCTCTCAACCCGAGTTCGAATCATCTCACGAAGAGAATATCAACTCCCACGCTAGCCATCCAGTTTCCCATTTTGGGGCTTCAAGGCATTGCGATGGGATTCAAACCCGGCTGCCAATTCTGGGAAAATCCCCCACATAGGGAATAACAGGAGTCGAACCCCTGACCTCCCCCACGTGGAGACTACATCATCTTTTGTTTTAATTCGAATGATTTATTTTTTCTATTTCAATTGTTGATTCGAATTGTTCATAACTGAGTTTTATAACTACTGCTATATGGTTATAATTTATTATAAAAAATGTGAGTCAAAAAAGAATACATGATTGTGGAGAAGACTCAAATGATGTGGAGGGCAATTTTGTCATATACTATAATACTATTGAAAGGCAGTTTATGATTTTACTTAACCAAACACATCATATCATTTATAATACTAGTGGTTATAATACTTCTAACTTCGATTTTGAAACACCATGTTCTAAAATTTGTGAACCAAACGGCCCCTATGGGTTTTGTTCCTAAATTCAAAACCTGGCATCTCTAATAAATTTTTTTTTGAAACCAACTAACATGAGAGCTATATTTTATTACAAATAAATTTTCCACCACTAGGCTTCTTATCTTTTTCATTTTTTCAATCTCTCTATTTTATTTTTATTTATTTTACTTATCTTATAATATATTTTCTCTGCCAAATCTAAACTTATTACTCCCCCCGTCCCATAATAAGTGTCCACTTTTACTTTTTTCGGTCTTTCTTATTCAACTTTGACCATAAATATCTTCATTTGTGTTATATAATATCGGATGATAATTATATGTAATGAAAGTGCATTTAAAACTCAATCCATACATATATTTTTCAACAAAGTATTGTATAACAAAAATGAATATACTTATAGTCAAAATTGAATAAGAAAGATCGAGAAAAGTCAAAATGAACACTTATTTTAGGACAGAGGTAGTACTAAATTTTAACCCAAACCTAAATATCAAATCAAAACCCTCTTATAAACCGAAAGGGCCCTAAATTGTTTGTTTGGGCAGCGGTTTTCAAGATTGTAAATATTCAAAAAGACATGTGAAATTATAAAGAAGTTTTTCGGGTCCCCCAAACCTGAAAAGCTTGAACTTTTACAACTTGTCATCCTCAAATATGTGACATTGAGCTCATGATATCAAAATTTACAGTTTGAACATTGTTATCACAGGTCATGTAATTTGATTATACAATATCATATTATTGAATTTACAACATAAGATAAAACTGCATAAACACTTACCATCAGATTTATTCAAAAATCGAGTCCTGAGTTGAAGGATACATAGTATACAAATCAGCGGGTATTAGTTGCATCGCTGCAAACACCAATCAACACCATCATATCGAATTAAAGTAAAAAAATGAAAAAAAAATTGGGTTAGACAATAAGATAATGTGCTTTTATTCATCATAGCAAACCCTTCAAGTTTAATTGATCTTTTATTAAATAGCGATGACGTACTCACCCCTCAATTTAGATTACACTGGTGGATTGTCATCGATGGTGTATTAGGGTTTTTTAGAAGGTGAAACACTGAATTTGTTTTTCTTTCAAGTTTCAAATTTGCACAATAAACCTCATTGTTAGATTAACTCCGCTCATCCCCACAACTTTTTATTCCTCAAGTTTTGACACATATATGTTTTAACGTAATTTTTTTAACAAATTCGAATTTACAAATAGTTTTGTCATATAAGGAAATTTTTTTAATAATAATAGTAATAAAAGGAATAAATTAAAGGATTATTTCTTATTAAGAAAATAATCTTTTAAAGAAATCCTTATTTTGGGTTTTGCTTTACAAAGAAAAAGATTAAAGATTATTTTTAGTATGATTATTTTATTTTGATTCAATTCTTTTATAAATCTAATATTAATTTGAATATAAACTTGGTATGTAAGAATGTGACATTGACTCCAAAAAAAATAATTACTAATTATCCGTCGTTAGATTACGCGAGTATATGGATAGAAAATCTTTTTCTTGTAAAGCAAAAATAGTGACTTTTTTATAAGAATATTAATTTATTCATTTTTTTTATGTTTTTTATAAAATCTAAAAGTTTCCTTATTTGGTAAGAGTTTTTTAATAATTAATTAAGAAATTTGATGGAAAAAAAATATAAATTTATAGTGTCAAATTTGTGAAACATAAAACTTAAAAAAGAAGAGTTAATAAATAATAGTTTAGTAGTTAAATTTTAAATAAATCAGATGGTATTAAGTGAAAATTAAAAATTCTTATATTTTTTCAATAAATTTAACAAATTAACAAATACCCATTATTTATAAATACCCGTTATATTTTTTAATAACAAATTAACAAATGTACCCATTATATTTTTTCAATAAGCTTACTCGCATGCGTGGTTCTGAATAACATCTACTCGCATGAGCATTAGATCATGATATTTCATCTTCAGCAGTTTGTTTGTTAGATTTAGGCTGCAACACGATGACACAACTACAGCTTCAGAGTGTGTCATTTTCATCTTTTAGAGGTTCAGAGAATGAAGTATGTTTGATAAAGTTTATACTTGCTTCCTCCTCTTTATATACACTAGGAGGGGTGCCCGCGCTTCGCCGCGGTGTTCTAGGGTTCGTTTTTAGGAACATGTGTGTGGTATAAACGCTGGTCGACAACGAAATCCTTTAATGTTTGAATGAAATCAGTGTGCGTAGCATCTCCACATGAAACAACATTCTTGAAGAATCTCCTTTTATGAGTCGTTTTACTATGCATTTTCTTCACCTGTAGCATAAATTTTATTGTTAACATAACATATAGAAACACAAAATAATTAATGGTAGATAGCATGCTTATTAGTAGTTGACAAAATATATGGAAAGTAATGTTTTGATATGCTAAAATGATAAAATTCATCTAGTAATTATGAAGTTGTGGTTTGTACCTGATGACCATCCTCAACACATGAACATTGCAAATCATGGATACTAAAAGGTCAGCTATCACACACACTTCAGCAACCGTATAAGTCTTTTAGTAGCTCAGTTCCTGCACAACAAAATATACTGGGTCTAAATAGTAAAAAAAACATGTTTTTTAGACTTGACATTTTACAATAAGCACCTTTTAATGTCGTTTTTTTAGGAAATGTGCGCACCTATACCTTGTATATGTATCTCAACGTCTCTTCCCATCGCTCACATCACCACCTTTTGTTTCTTCTTTATTGTCTGGAATTGGAACAGTAATTAGACCAAAACAATTGCTAAAAAACCAAACTTCTTGTCAAAAAAATATAACTTCGACAATCCTAGGGTCTTGAAATAACAGTGTTTAATTTTGTGCATCACCACTCATTCATCTCATGAAAAAGAAGCTTGTGACGGGCCTGAAACTAAAGTGCTAGCAGATATGCAGAAGTATTACAAATGGCACATACCCTTTTCGACACGGCCTTAAAATCGATACTCATTTCTTCTAATATTATGATTTATTAAGTTTCAAAGACATGGGATGTAGCTTAGTGGTGTTCTAGCTGTTTCGTGTCAAGGCAT
Source organism: Glebionis coronaria (assembly GCA_025667525.1). Lineage (NCBI taxonomy): Eukaryota > Viridiplantae > Streptophyta > Magnoliopsida > Asterales > Asteraceae > Glebionis > Glebionis coronaria. The sequence goes on from CM046881.1 coordinate 163,972,499, forward strand.
GTTAGCCAAATCTTATTCATATATTTTATTTAATAAAGCTATAACCTTACATGTGCTTTCCACAACTGATCCAACTTAGTTAATGTATTTGGCTGATGGGATTTGTTTCTAACTAACTATAATGTATTACGGAGTCATATTATGATTGTAAAAAACAATACCACTACAAATTAAAAATTGTGAATACAAATAATTAGTGGTTCCGGAGATAAAAATATACCTTGAACAGGCCGTGCGGAAGAAACATTGTTTTTACTGGCACCCATGATCACGGACATGTCAGGCATAGCAGTTGGCCCAGTACCACTGATTAAATCCGAATTACCCATCAGCCGTCTACGAATAGCGAAGCACAGTCCAGCTAACGGCCTCCTACATGTTATAAAGTCAACATTAACCTGTATTTTTGCATATTATGCAAGTCAAAAATATCTGTGTGTATAATTAATGGGTTAGATATCATATATGTGACTGAAAATCTTTCAGAAACACTGTCAAAATTCTTTATTTTAAAAAAAATTATTTAAAAACCATACCGGCATCAGTTTACTTTCCGATAGTGCCATCATCGCCCTCCTGAACTGTTTATTTTAAACAGGGAGCAACATCTCTGTATCCTCCTCGTATTATCTCTCGTTCCTTCTGTCAGCATGGCGAGACACATGTGGAAAAATAATGAGAAAGCCAAATTGTTAGCAAACGATTTACCAAACATTAATCATAACGCGCATGTACCTAAACTAATGTACCTGCAATAGACATCGACCGTACATGGATGCATTCCAGCCCTTGGTAAGAGTTTCAGTAATAAACTGATAGGCGATGAATTAAGACCGTTTAAGTTTTGACCCTTATTACTGCAGGTTAGAGTATAGGCTCAGATAAGGCGGCATTTGGGAAAAAGAGTCATAACACGGCATGGCTGCAACCTTAAAAGGTCGCCCAGCCAAGATTCGGGTCATCTAACCTTTAACAGCGCCCGTTTAAACTCATCACAGCCCACATACTTATAGAAACATACAATAATTAGGAAAACCAACCCGTGTTCGTTGCACCATAAGAATTAACAATTGGTGCCATAAGCATATACTTGTTTAGCAACCCATACGCGTATTCGACTTAGCTTATATATCATAAGCTTGTGCAAGTTAAAATAGGGAGCATATGCAACAGTCAGCAAAGACCAAAGATGATGTATTTAATGAAAATTAGCTTACTCAGTTAAAGCTTCTTAGGTCCAAAATCAGCAACCAAAGGTTACAACCAAAGCTGTCTTCAGCTTTGAGACAAACACTTCTCTTGCAACAAAATGGTTGTTTGGTTTCTGGTTTAACAGCAGCCAAGTACCCCTGTTTCCATTTGCGACTCGCATAAAAGATTTAGTAGGCTCAGATAGGGCGATATTTAGAAGAAAGAAGGAAAACGCGCCATGGCTGTAACCTACCCAGGTTGCTCTGCTAAGATCGCACAATCTCAGCTCTCACCTAAGCCGTTCAGACTCATCATAGCCTAAGGAACATTGGGTTTCGAAAGAGAGAAAGTAAATCAGAACGTATAATCCGTCCTGGTTTGTGGGTTTGATCAAATAATTACTGGTCGTTTTGACCCATAAACCCTCATAAACAAAGTGAGTGTCACCAAATAAGAACGACACCTCGAGTTTGTAGGCTCAGATAAGGCAAAATCAAGGAGAGAGTGGGCACACCCGCCATGGCTGCATCCGTAACAGGCTGCCCCGCCAAGATACGGGTGACCTCAACCTTGTTCGGGTTGCCATTTTTCATCATAGCCTAAGAAAAAAGGATCACTAAACAGACAATACATATCGCGACATTACCAACCCTTTCAAAGGTCGGGGGCAATAATCTAGGTGTCTATTATCCCACCAAGTTCGAAATGTTCATTGTTCTCTCCATTTTTTAATAATTGTTCCTATACTTGGCTCCCAATGAAACATCCAATCGCCTATAAGGCGTAAACAAACATCCCCTGATGAGATTGAAATAAAGGGCAGCTAAATTCGTGTAAACAAACATCCCCTGATGAGACTGAAATAAAGGCCAGCTAAACCGACCAAACCCTTTTACATCCTATGATACGCGCCACTTTTGGCCATCATACAGTTTAGGCCAAAATACCCTCATAATCAAATACAATAAGCGTGTCCACACACCTGTCATAGGGTATGTTTCGGACGATGGCTTATTGATCTTCAAGTTATGTTTTATAAGTTCACTTCTTTTGAAATTGTAGCTACATATAAATATATTATGCTATGAAACTAAGCCAGAAAGACCGAGCTCATAATATATAACGCCAAAAACCGAAGCAGTTGTAAAAATACTGATCTACAGTGTTCACCGATCAACCAAAGTTTTGATCTACAGTGTTATCCGGCCACAGTAACACAAAAAGCCCAAACTTAATCAAGACCCACATAACCAAATCAAAAATATATTGAAAAAGGCATAAATCATACGAAAGGCCATAAAACCAAACCTTATATGAAGTCCCACGGTTTTCTTTTGCGTCGGAGCAACATGTGTGGTGGGATTTTTATTTTTGTGTGTTTGTGAGTCTGTGAGAGAGTATGTGTTGTATATACACACACTAAACTATGGGGCAAAAATATATCGCCATGGTAGGCTCATATAGGACACCCTTCAGGGAAAACCGGACAAACCCGGCATGGCTGCAGCCTTAGAAGGTTGCCCCGCCAAGATCCGTGTGATCTCGGGTTTACCCCGGGCTGTTCAAGATCATCATAGCCTGGACAATCACACATTCCCATAGAAAAATCATCACATCTATGCATCATATACAACCTATACAGCCAACATCACACACAGCCAGTTTCGACGCACTCGTTGTACATCGACAGCGAAACCAACGGCGAATGTAATTCGCGAAATCTGAAAGTATTAGCAATCACGGACCATGGACCGTAAAACACCGATGTCTATCACTGTATAAGCTCGAACATATAAAAATCGCACACAACCATCTAAACCATCTTCAACCAAAAGGGTTATCAACCTTGTTTAATATAATACATTGAAACCCCAACAATTAAAAACCCAAATACAGGGTTAATAATATCAGCATAGCTCTATGCATAGGTAACCACATCAGGCAAAAAAAAATCAAAATGACAATATTGGAAAAAGAAGCAAGACGTACCCGTGACATCAACATAGTCTGCCAAACAAACAAAAAGTGCAACGAATCCTGAATTTTCCAGCAACCGAATAAGATAAGGAGTTTCTTTCCTTACAAAGATATCAAAAAGGCCCATAAAAGCATCACCAACCTACCAACAACGTCGCACGGCGTAGATGGCGGCAACGAAGAGGTAGGGGCAACGCACCAAAAGTGGTAAAACTTTCATCAAATGGTGCATTGGTTTTCATGATTCCCCTTTTTTCAAAAGTTCTAGATCAAAGTCATCAGATGAAGAAAGATATATCAAACTATCTGATTTTTAGATCAAACTCATCCAGTCAAGAAAGATCCATTTCAGATCAAACTTACAGATCTTATAGATCAACAGCCGTAGATCGTATATCTGTGTTTGGTAAGAGATAGATGAAATAACACATCAACACCACAGTAACTGATTCAACCACCCCCAATTAACCACAAATTAACATATCAAACACAAAACCTAAATTAACAGAAACCCTAATAATACAAATTTGTAAAATTAAATTGAAGTTACCAACTAAGACTGGTAATTATATATCAGCGTCAAATGATCATCCCAAAGATCATCTCAAAGATCATTACAAAGATCATCGGTCCCAAAGAAAGCATCCACATGATCCTCCAAAATCATTCCAAGGATCGTCACAAAATAGAGCAGATGATCCAAAAATCATCCCAAACATCGTCTGAAAAAGCAGACCATTTTTCAAAGATCATTACAAAGATCATCGGTCCCAAAGAAAGCATCCACATGATCCTCCAAAATCATTCCAAGGATCGTCACAAATAGAGCAGATGATCCAAAAATCATCCCAAACATCGTCTGAAAAAGCAGACCATTTTTAGAAAGAGATCAAGAAACATCCAGAGAGAGAGAGAGAAATAAAGAAAACAGTGGGTGTAGTGGGTGGAAGAGTGAGGATGAGAGAGTGAGGTGTGGGAGTGGTGTGTTTAATTTAAAATATTGGATATGAGAGGGGATCACTGTTCCTAGGGGAACGTGATTCCCCTCTATTATAAGGTATACAATAATGAGTTATTGCATATAAGCAATGAAAAGTCTAGTAGATTTTGTTATAACTTGGCATAAAAAGATATGAAAATAAGAAACTTGGAAAACAAGATAAATAAAAGTATCAAGCAATTAAAACAATACAGGGATTGATTAATATCCAACTAAGATAAAAACTTATTAAAAAACTGCAATCCACTGTAAGAAATCAAAATATGACAATGTCATTGTTTGCTGGAGGTAAAACATATCCAAAACTACTCAAAAGCCCAGGCATTCTCTCTACGTACTTCTTCCTCTTCCTCAGGGGTGTAATCGTTTACGATGTTGAACGTCTTACGGATCTGCTCAGGTGTCTTTCCTTTGATCATGTCCGCAACAGTTTGACAAGTAAGATCCAATAGGCTTTTGATGTTCAGATAGTTAGCAGCCTAACAATAAAACAAGGATTAATTACTTGTCAACATAGTCACAAACAAGTAGCAAATCTAGGTACGTATTAGATCCATGATTTGCACAAATTGATAAAAACGCGTTAGCAATCAGGTATATATGTTTTTGTTTATCTTCGATCCATTCCTAAATTTCCTATTCAATTAAACTAAGAAGAGATTCATGTATCAGAATGGGTTTACTTTGTATGTGTTTCAAATTCAGATTCTATTGTTTAATCTCGATATTTAGACAAAGGAACTAAATTTACATAACACAAACTAATGTAGTCATATAATATGGTTATAAAAGAAAACCCTATAAACACATAATGCAAGATATTCATAGAAAATATACTTTACAAAATCTAAACTATGTAATCGTAAAAAACGCATAACAAAAGAATGGATTACCAGAATGGTATCAAACAAAGTGTTCTGATCCACTTTTATAAACTCGGCATCGAACGCTTTCAAATCTTCTTCAGCAATCTTATCTTCAGTATCGGCTGCCTCAACATGTTTCTTACAATACTCAATAACCTTCGCTAAGATTTTGCCGGTAACATTAGGAAGAGGGATAGCAGTGTCAGCACATTCATCTTCGATCATGTTTTTGATTGTCACTGACTCCATTGCCACCAACTCATCTATTTCAAACGCCTGATCGTCGCTACTCCTGAGAACGATCTTCTTTGATGATGAAGAAGCCGCCATTATTGGAACGATTGTACGTGTAACTTGGGAACAAAGAAAAAAATAACCCTAATAGTAATCGTAAGTTTATGAAAACTTGTTATGATTTAGGTTTGATTTGTTTGGGTTGTATTTATAGAGTGAAAAAGCCTTGCGGGAGTTGGCCCATATTGTTTTGATAGTATATCCATTGGTTGCGACTTGCGTGTAATTTACCCGAAGGTGCTTCTAGAAAGACATCTAAAATTAGTGTGTTCTATATAAATATAGGAAAATGCATACGTATAAAGTAATACTACCCGTCTCAAAATAAGTGTTTACGTTTAACTTTTAGAGTCTTTTTTTTACAACTTTGAGCTTAAATAATTTTTGTTGTTGTGTAATACTTGATTAAAATTATATCATTAATTTAATTACGTTCACTACAAGAAAAAAGGGCTTTAATGACGAGTGGAAATTCGTCATTATAGAGGAAAAATTCGTCACTAAACCAACTTAATGACGAAAATCAACGTCGTCACTTGTCGTCACTATAGCTCCGTCACAAATAAAAAAGTGACGAATTAAAATTTGACACAAAATTAATGACGAATTAAATTCGTCACTTAAGGCAGTGACAACCCATTTCTTTACTTGATTTCGTCATTAAAGTGGCTAAAATCGTCACCATTTGATAAAAATAGTGACAAAAAAAGTCACTTTAATGAGAAAAACTAACGAACCTTAACATCTAATATGACGATAACTTCGTCACTTTCTAAAATCCTAAATATCCAACAAATGTCAATATGGAGCAATTTTTAGGCTGAAATGTAGAAAAAGGTACACATATATGCTTGACCCATCGTCAATATTAAGCAATTACTTGATCCGTACATCGTCAATATTAAGCAATTACTTGATCCATACGTCAAACAATTATTCAATTTGTAGCATACGTTTCCAACAAGATATAAAAGCCTGCTAACATGTTTCTACGAGTATATTATCCACCATTTAAACTACTACATGTGCGGATATTATGCTGCATTTAAACTTAAACTAAACATCATTTCGAGCTTCATCATAATCTTCTCCAGCTTCTTCATAATCTTCTGAATTATTATCCTCCTGCATAAAAATAATAATGTCAGAGCACTTACAGTCTGCAATGTATGATCTGCAGTAGGAGTTAGAAGCTGGGTAACGGGTCAAAATGGGGTTGGGTCAAAGCATGCAGGTTAGATCGTGTCGTGTCGACCACATAATCAGTATGTTTTAGCCGGTATGTGCCAGAAAATCTCAAAGAGAAACACTTGCATTTATCCAGGAAAACATCTCAGAGAATAGTAGAGAAAATACTCAAATCTTAGCAGCGTTCTCATTAATCATTGCTTTCTTCTTTTTTTTACCAGTGAGCCATCTTGTACCCAAATCCATAGTTAATACCTTCTTTAATGCCATGATTGACTGCCAAACTACTGTTATCGGCAAAACAGTTGATATTCTTTCCTTGTTGACCATAAATGCCTCTGCACAAAAAAGTTATGTTATGCTCATGTAACTTATTGTCATTTCTTAACTAGAGAAGTGAGCCTAAAGCTAGAAGCCTATCCATGAGTCCATACTAAAAAGTGCCAGAAACAAATTACCTCAAAGGTCAATTCAAAGACGAAATAGATAACGCGATGTATTAACTAAAAACGAATTACGGCCCTCCTATCCTATATCTTATCTTTCTAGATCCGCAAAGCACAAAAAACCACCCATATGAAATAACTCATTCTTTTGTTAATGCGGTAAATGAGAAGGGGTGCTTAATAAGACTGCTAATGCTAATTGAAATAAACAATAAGAACTGAACATATCTAGATATCAAGCAGTACCTTTTCCGACATGAACACACCAGCGGTGCTATTTCTAACCAGGCTACTGGTCAGCAGGTGTCTAATTATCTGGTGTGTTGATGAAATTACGATATGCAACATAGCCTTTCCAATTTCATCTCCAATCCTACAAACAACAGGTAGCACACTTATATTCATCGCTCACAAAAGCAACACATCATTGGACCTACAAAACCATATGGGAAATGACAAGAAAAGAAGAATTTTACCTCGTGTTCTGTGATTGGGTAACAACAAGCACGACAACTAAAGCACTCAGGGTGAAACGTGTTAATTGTTGTGGAAGTGACACCCCTACGCCTCAAACCAGCTAGCGTCATCAAATGAGTAGGTCCGTCCCTGGTTATATATTAATTAGGTCCGAGAGTGAACAATGGTAAGTAAACTGTATGGTAGATGCGATAATAGCTTTATTTATAAATTGAACTATCATATTATCTTTCCACGTGGCTTCCTAAAATGAAAAATCAAACTACATGATCCAACAAAAAGATATAATCGACTTAGACTAGTAACGAGAGAGTTAGGACAGAATGAGAGTTAATTGCCTATATACAAACAAAAAACAAAGTACAAAACATTTTTTTATGTCGGTCAAAACTAGCTGTAAGTGTATGATGTATGCTGTAAGCTGTAAGTTATAAGTTGTAAACAGAAAAGCTGTTAACAATCGGTCGCTCGATGATATAATTTGCATATCTACATGCCTAAGACCTAAGAGTTAAACATGTTAGGCCTACAATGACATAAGTGCATGGTCCATCAATAATTAATTCAAGGCCATGTTAGTTTCTTAACGAATCACATTTATTGACTGAAATGCCCATGTTTGATGTCTATTTTTGTAGGGATAGCACTCAAACCACATATGAACAATCAGTACTAGAAAGGCAACAAGTACTTGGGATAACATATACCAAAAATAGCAATCATATTTATGGGCAAGCTAGCTAGTCCATACCAAAAGATAAACCTTGCCCCATGAAGGGATAGATGTAGCACCACCATGATCAAGTATCCATTTACGGCCTCTAGCAAGTGCACCATCACCGTCAATGTCGTCGTCTGGTAAAGCTTCTCCAAGGAGTCTTAGAGCCACATAGTTCAGAGCACTCCCTATCATTGTGCTTTTTCCGGATATATAGAATCCCCATCCTCCATCTTCGTTCTACACATTCATTAATCGAGACTTAACAGTAACACACACAAGACAATGAATGCATGTTCTACTGTAGTGTGCATACTAACTTAGTGAGTGGGAAAGTTTGAAAACTCTACAAATATGCTATTCAAAAACTCTGTTTGCTATTCAAAAACTCTACAAATTTGATACCTTTTACACTTCTTATTTCACATCTGAAAACCATAGGACACTTTAAGTCTAAATCAACGAATGCTTTAGTGAGTGGGAAAGTTTGAAAATGGCATCGCTTTCGATAACTACTAGTTAATTGGCAACTAAGGTTATTGCATAATTGATTAAGATAGTATCGCAGTGACTGACTTGTTAAGTTCTGAACATGTATAAGATCGAACTCGGATGACTAAGGAATCTAGTTATACATATAGTTTGGTCTGACTAGAACTCATCCGGTAATCACTTCAAGCTCTTAAATGTATAAAGGAAAACTAATTCTCATATTATATATGATACAAATATACCACATACTTGTCCTGATTGGGACTTGAACGCACAACCGCTTGGTTAGAGAGCGTCACACACCACATAGATACCGCTAAGCTACAAGCCCCTTGGTCACTTAAAGCTTTAGTAGTACTTGTGTTGCATGTTTAACCTAATATAACTGGCGATCTTGATTAACTTACCTCACATATCCATTGTTATCAATATCAGCAGCGAGAAACTGAGAAACAGTAAATCCCTGATCAAGAACCCATTTGGCCATTTTTCTATGCCTCTTATCAACTCTTGCCTCAGCCAAATATAAAAACGCCCGAGCCACAACAAGTGTCGACACAAGCAACCAAACAGAAGCAAAAATACGACCATGCATAGACCTAAACGCCCTATCACCATATCCAACAGTAGTAACAAACATAACTGACATTAGCGGGCAAAATAAGCTAATTCAATCACCCTTTTTTCTAACCTACCCATGAGACTTTTACTCCTAATTATGACAATGACTTTTCAATAAAAGTCGATTTTGTTCATTAATTCAATATACCTATTAGTTCTTTATGCACCTAAGCTTCTCAACCACGCAAAGGTCAAATCATTCTGACCTCAAAAGCTCAAATTACAAAAGCAAATATAGACACTGTCAGGTTCTGATTAGCGAATATTTCTTAATCACTTTCTACACCCTAGCTTAGCGAATATTCCTACATAAACTATTACCAATGAAGTACTACAGTACAATATAACTCTACACCTTAGATTAGCGAATATTCCACCACCTTACCTTACTAGAGGATTTAATCATACGCCTAAAAGGTTTTGATTTCGCCATCAACATAAAGTAAAGTTACCTTACCAGAGGATTTAATCAACTAAATAATAAGCAGTATCAAAAAGTCTTAAAAAGCTAAACAATCAATACCCAGAGAATGAATCGATAACCAGGATTTAATCAATCAATACAAAATAAATCATTGAACTTACCTGAATCGAATGAATGGATTTGATTTAAGGTTCGAGTCCGAATTGAATCAAATGAAGAGAATGAATCGTACCCAGAGAATGAATCAGTGATTTGTAGTACTAAATAACTAAACCTAGAGAATATATCAATGAATCAACGAGAGAATGAATAAATTGGATTGAAACCCAGTTATCCATTTGTTTTTTTAGTCGACCCATTGGTTATAACGTGAAACCCATCGTGACCCAAGTGATTTTACAACTATACCCATTTAAACCCACTGAATTATTTTATAAAACTCAATGAAACCTATTTAAACCCAACTTACTTTTTGACAAAAACCCAACTAAACCCCCTTCATTTCTAAATTTACCCATCGATACTCAAAAATTAACTAGGGGTCAAAAATTGCCACCTCTATGAAAAACAAAGAGAAACTGAAAGAAAAAAATAGATTATTGAATGATTATGTCATACATCATATCAAGTAGCAATACTAAGCCAAAAAATTCGAAGTAGCCGCTCATTGACAGCCACTGGTAACTGTAGAACAACAGCTTCATAGAGATCAACACCTAAAGGAAGGCAAGAACAAGAAGAGAAAGTTGATTTTTTTTAACTAAAAGTTTTACTTTAAAAAAAATGAAACTTGTGAAAAGCTTTGACAGTATGATAACTCAATAAACATATATTCATTAGCTGGAATTGCTTTGACAGTATGATACTCGTGCATTTGATGTACAAGGGCATTTGTCATCCAGTACACATAAATTGCATATAATATAGATTATAAACAAATGGTCGTTTTCTTAGAAGTATTCCATAAATCTAATCATATGCAAGGATAAGCGAACATGATTTACTACAAACTAAAGCATACTATCATAGTAACGCTAAACTTTCGAAATGACTGAACAGGATAAGCCTTGGCCCTATGGAAACTAGGCAAGCTCATGAAATTCTAAAGTACAATGTATATTTGTTACAACCACAAGCACAAAGAGCCTCTACGAAACAAAATAGCATGAAAAATGCTGATAAGTTTGCTACACATTTAATCGAACACTTGGTATGCGATGTTTTACCAATCAAACTTCTGATGAATTAAGCAATCGAATAAGCTAATCACCATAAATAAATACATGTTTCACCTTAAATATCATAGAATAATGTAAAGATCAAATAAGCTAATCAAACAAGCTAATCAAACAAGCTAATCAAATAAGCTAATCAAACAAGCTAATCAAATAGATTAATAAAAAAAGCAATCAAATAAGCTAATCAAATAAGCTATTCAAACAAGCAATCGAATAAGCTAATCAAATAAGCTAATCAAAGAAGCTTATCAAATAAGCTAATTAAATAAGCTTTATTAAAAGAGCCTATCAAATAAGCAAATCAAACACAAAGATAGAAATAACCCTTGATAAAATAGAATGACAAGACAGTTATGGCGGAATGGCGCGACTATGTGTTTTTAGTGTGTGCGAAGGAATAGTTATCAGGAGGGTGGGCAATGGGTTCTGTTTTGGATTTAATGATATGACAATATAAGTCCCTCTACTTATGAGTTTTTTGATAAAAAGAAAAAAAGAACAACACTTACATATTGCGATTAGAAAAATCAGGGAGTGACGAATTTTTCGTAACTAAGCTCAATGACGATTAAATTTCGTCACTAGGACCGTCATAGTGACTAAACTAAAGTCGTCATTAAATTATGTCACTATATGGCCATGTTAGTCACGAGATTTTTTAGTCGTCACTAATATTTCGTCACTATAGGCCATTTTTCTTGTAGTGGTTTGAAGACTAATCCATTCATATAAATTTCATCAAGTAATATATAACAAAAATACTTATTTACGATCAAAATAAAAAAAAAACTTCGAAAGTCATACGTGAACACTTATTTTGAGACGGAGTGAGTAGCATTTTATGTGTCGTAACTAGAAAAAAAGGCCCAAATAAGAGATATAAAACAGTAACTTACTTAAACATCAAAAGCACTATCGCAACCAATACTGCTATAAAAGCGCTAGGTATCGTAACGTTCCAACGCGCATTGCTTGGAGTTGGGCTACGATACGACACCCCACCCACCGAAAAGCCAACGTCGTTAGCCTTTCCGTTGCCAGGGTAATGGGCATTGAGGGTGTTTTTTTTAAATTCATTTACCCTCCCCCAAACGGTCGACACCTTTTTCTCTTTTGGCCTCCGGTTCAAATATTTACAACCCCCTCCCTCGTGTTAACATTAACTTTTAAAAAATATTTTTTTTTTTAAAACCCTCAAACGGTCTTTTTTTTCTTTTCATTTTTAACCCCTGAATATTTATGGTAATCGTTAACTAGTATTTAGAGAGAGGGAGAGATCGAGTAGAGAGAGATTGGCACACACACTTTATATAGAGAGAAACTAGAGAGAGAGAAAAAGTGTGAAATACTATGTGTAATTGAGAAAGAACCAACACCCTCTCCATGTGTGGAGAGGGTTTATATACCCATGACTTAAAGTCATGGGCTTTACACGTTTGAGATTAACTAAGGCCCGGTTTGTTTACTACTAGCTTAGCTGTACTACGAGCCCATTACATATAATAGCGTTGGAGTGACCGATCCATCTAAATATGCAAAACGTATTTCCAACAATCTCCCCCTAAGGTAGGTCACTCCAAGTTACAATATCTTAAACCTAGCATACTATGCTTGTCTTGAGCTTATGGTCTTTTTATTTTCTTTTTCTTGTGAATATGTTGATGTGATATTTGGCTTTAGGCTAGAGCACGTTCCTTTGCCTTGAAATTATGCATTCATCACTTGTGACTTTCACCTCCTTGTGAAGTTGTAAGTTCTTAACCGACATCCTAATACTTTGGTGAATTCTTAAAAGCTTTAGAGTTTGATACAACGAAAGACTTGACTTTAAGCTTTCTTGAATTTTTTGAAGTCTTTAGCATTGAGTATGAGCATGTGGAGATGACTTCTTCTTCAGATACAACACCGCGACGCCACCTTCTTGTTATGCTGCATAAGACAGTTCGCAACAAAACATAGACACATACGAGATGGCTTTGTCATTCGTCCTAATTCGGTAGCGTTTTACCTCCGGTATGTGAAGACCTTTAGACGATATTAGATACTGTACATGTGATAGGTAGATTCAATTAAGAATCTCCTTGACATGGTCTCGCAACTGTACTAGCCTGATCTCGTTACCGGATCATCTCAAAGCAAACAACACGGTAAGAGTGAATCATTGGATAAAAATTATCCGCCCAATTGAAATCGTCAATCCAAATTCCTGAAACAAGTTTGATTCAATTATGAATCGCACCATCGCTGCTTTGTAGTTTCACGGGCTTTATTCGTGTAGAATCTTGCAAGTTACCTACCGCAATGCTTTTTGATGTTAACACTAGAAGGATTTCCATTCATCCCTGTGAAGACTAAAGAGTGCCACTCTGAACTTTCTGGCAAAATCACAAGGATATTGCGTAGAGGCCTGGAACATGCTTAAATTTAATTGAGATTTAAACCATCGTTGCTTTCCAGTTATCACAAGTTTGATTCATAAAGAATTTCACAAGTCACCTACCATGAGCTTGTTGATGTTCACTCAAGCAATATTTCCATCTTCATTGTGAATATTTTCGTAGCACTCAAATGTTCAGGCACGATCACGAGGATATTGCATAGGACTCTTAATATCTTTCTTACTTTTCACAGTGTGTGAAGAAGCAAGGAATTATGGAATAGTGTCCTATTGAGATTAATAATGCGATTTGAAATGGCTCTAGACTCGATCGTGCATTTTGGATTTTAGTGATCGAAGGCTGGAGAGGAGTGCCACCTTTTTAATAACAACTTATTCGGAGCGAATAAATCGATAGAAAATGTGTTGAACTTCGTGTGATTAAATCAAATATCTTTTGAAGGATACACGAGTTAGCTGGGATGGATTATGCATTGCATCACTAGGTCCATGATATCTAGCTTCAATACCGAACATCATTAAAATGATCCTGATAGCATATGTATTGACCAGGTTTCTGCCTAAGTTGTAAGGAGGGTTGCTTTCTTTTCACCATTTATCATTACAATTCTTTTTCATTCTTCAACCCCTTCAATACTTACCCATACATCATCACTAGCACCTTGTTGTGATTGTTCCTGTGCTAGCATAAGTAATTAGTCGAAATTATGTTTCTTTCACAAACTATCTCCATCTTTCCTAAGGACTACTATTTCTAGCTATGGAATGTCCTTGGGGAGATTCCTTCGATTCTGGAAGAATCATTGGACTTATACCTAACCTACTATCCTTTCGTGAGTTAAGAGTGTTTAGTGTAAGTACTCCTCACCAAGAAAACTTCCTTTAATGTACAAAATCCATTTGCTTCCCCTTAACATATGCTTCGATATTCGAAAACATTTCGCATACGTTGGGATGAGCCAGCACATTAAGTCAAGCCATTATATTGATTAATCACATATTAAATCACATTTTATCCCCCTATCAAAAATATTAATCGAATCAATATTTTTGATATCAATTAATTTAATGACAATTTTACTAAAATTTGGGAAGAAAAATGCAAATCCGATTATATTCATGATTATCATATGCTCCCCCTCAAATTAACGAGGGTATACATATAGTGTTGAGTATCTGATTTTGAAAGATTTTGATTGTGTTGAAAAATTCTAGAAAAATTCATACTCACACACTTCATACGTCATTTCACAAGCAAAGATCAAATAGTCTATCATATTCACATTTGTAGAATTTACGAGGTTGGACCTGAATGATGAGAACATCATATAATAAAATCATGTGGTTCTTTTCAGCAGATGTTGGTCTTCCCCGGAACGTCATGCATGGATTTGTCTTAGCGTCCCAAAAATAGCCAATCCTTTCTTGAATAGATGTAGACCAAGCCGCATCTAATAGTCTGAATTCTTGACATTTGCTCTCCCTCAATTGTTGACCCGTACTCTATCTAAAGAGTTATAGTCGTCGTTTGAGTACTTACCTTTTCGAGTATGTAGACACCGATTTGTTGAGAAGATAACTTTTAAAAATAAGATTTCTCTTATTTTTACAAATAAATGCACTCAAGCATTCATAGATTCGTGTTAGATCGTGTTATTATGTAAAAACGATCATGTACATGGTTATAAAGTAAACCATGCCCGAGAATGTTAATTCCCGTTGTTGAGTCAAAGTTTTCCAAAGAAATACTTGACTTTAATATGAAAAGTGGGTTGCAGTCTTAAATAACTACAAGCCATTTTAGGCATGTTTTAAAACATATATACAACTTCTGTACGAACTCTATTTATGGCACTGTTTCATTATTTCACGACATTTCTAAGGCCGTAAGTATTATCGAACAAGAAGACATGCCTTTTGAAAGAAAAATTATTTTTGGATTTTTCTTATTTTTTTATTTTTCTGGTTTTATAGGTTTTATATTTTTCTCTTTTGCTTTTGGTGTTTAAATATATACATAGTCCAATGACTTGAGCTACAAAACTTTGAATGTTTTGATAAATAGCTCAAGACCCGAGAAAGTTGACTTTCTTATTGAGAGGATAAGTTATCTGAAAAGATATACTTTCCTTTTAAATAAAGAACGAGTCCTAAGCTGAAATTTACTTAGAAGTCGTATGAAGAATTTTCCTATAGCGTTGACAAAATTTGGAGTTGAATCAGGCTGTAATTGACGTATATCGGATACATTAGCAGTATCCACATCGGAGGACTTTGAAACAACTTGATTTTCTGCATCAAAATATTCATCAACCATAGGATCGAGTAGATATTACAACTCTGTCATTGACGTCGTGATCGTCACATTCGCTGTAGGGACTTCTAATGTAGTCCGAGTTTTATGAGCTTAAAACATTGAATGTTTTAATAAAAGCTCATGACCCAGAAAAATTAAATTCTCATTTTGAGGATAAGATATCCTTAAAGATAAACTTTCTTGTAGATGAAGTCCGGGTTATAGTTTGTTAAATGACTTATAAACCATATTTATGAGCTTGAAACTCTTAAATAGTTTGATAATAAAACTCATGACCAAGAAAAATTAACTTCACGTTGCTAAGGATAAGTTATCTTAATAAAAAGATACGCTTTCCTTTAATTGAGGTCCGAGTTACAGTCTGTTATATGACTGTAAGTCATTTTACTTGAGCTTAAGATTTTAACTATCTTAATGATGTAGCTTGTTGTTGGGAATCTAAGTTTATTAGAATTCCCTTAGTCATAGATTTAAACTTAAATTAAGTTGTTTGATATTAACTTGACTGTGCCTAGGAGACATGAAAGTAACCCAAGACTTATAGAGTTCTAAGTCTCTGTGAGCAACCACAGAGGAGTCCATGTCAGAGACATTGTCAAGGAAGTCGAAGATTACTTGAAGACATACTCATTGGTTGTGTTGAATAACAGCCAAGATGTATCAGGGACTCTGAGTGGTTGATTGTTAACAGGGGTGGCAATACCCTGATTAACACTCAGTACACTTTGGACATACCTAAGTGTTTAGGCAGGAAGTTATGCAGCCTAAAGTACAAGGTATGAAGAAAAGGGAAACTATGTCATCTTTGTTTCCTGATGTAGTGATTTTGTATATACTTTATTTTAGGAAAAACAAAGCAACACAAAAAGCGGTAAGTATTAACGAGCGGTTTAGGAAAACCACAAGTTATGACCCAATGAGTGGGAATCGTTCTCTCGAGGAGGCACGTGTGTTGTGTAATGAATGATTGATTATGTTTTTGATTATTAATGAGAAGAAAAGAAGAGAAAATGACGAAGACAAAAGATATAAAAAATAGAAAAATAAGGCAAAAACACTACTAGAAAGTTACGACGTAGAACGTAAAAAGCACAAAATTTAAAATTTTAATCTAAAAATTCCTAAAAATTACTAAAAATCCCAAATAATATTCTAAGAGTTTACAAAAAATCCAAACTTGCCAAAACCTTTTAATTAATTTAATAATGACTTTTTAATGCTAATTAAAGCCCTAAAAATTACTTTTAAATATTAAAAAGCCCTAAACAAGATTTTATAATTTTTAAACCTCAAAAATGACCTAATTAAACTAAAAACTATTTTTAAAAATTTTAAAACCAATTCAAACTATTTTTAAACTCCTAAAAACTATTAAAATCTATTAAATCTTAAATTAATTCTAAAAATTAATTGAAAAGCCTAAAAATTATTCTACAAATGGGAAAAGTCCTAATTAATGATAAAGAACCTAGGAAAAATGAAAAAGAAATAAAAATAAAACTTTGACTTTTTATGATTAAAATAATATTAAAATATTCAAAAAAATAAAAAGTTTTCAAATAAATTCTAAAAAATTCTTAAAAATCCTAAATATTCTAACTAAGAAGAAAATGTAAATTAAAGTTTCTAAAACCTTTTAAATAATTTTATATTGAATTTTAAAGTTGCTAAAAAAAACCTAAAATCTTATAAAATTAAAAATAAGCCAAATTGAAAACCTAATAAGCTGTAAACCTCAAAATATTATTTTAAAAACTAAAAGTTATTTTTCCTAAAAATTAAAACTCTTTTTTCTATTTTTTAATGACTTTCTAAAAATAAAACTAAAAAATAATCCTAGAAATTAATTAAATAAAAGGAAAAATAATATTTTCAAACAGAAAAATCCTAATATCTATAAATGTCCTAGGAAAAATGAGCTAAACCCAAAAAGCTTAATAAATAAGCTGGAAAAAGTCAAATAAGCTACGGCTTATTAAAATGAAAACAAAATAGAAAGGGGTTAAGAAGGTATTGAAATGAAAGGATAGCATAAAAAGCTATCTAGATCAACGGTACAACACGCTACTCCTCCAGCGAGAGGTCGCGTGTTCGAGCCCGTTGCGGGTATGCTTTTTATAAAACTTTTCTTTTTTTTTTCTTTTCCAACTTAATCCAGTAACTTTAATGATTACAAAAACACAAAAACAAACTAATTTGAACAAAGATTGGATCAATTAGAAGCACAAATATGCTCAGGTCTGCATATGGTTCTGATGAACAAGTATGTTCACTAGTAAGATTAGAAACCAAGAGGGGCTTGGCTGTGATGATTGTTTGGTGGTGTATGCTGATGGACAAGGGCACCCTTGTGCTCTTTGGAGCACAAGGAGTCAACAATAAGCAGAAAACAATACACTTAGCACACAATCACTTCACAAATAAGCCAAGTCAAGCAAATGAGAGTTGCTGACATAAATTTCAAGGTCTGGTGGGTGTTAGAGCTTTTACATGCACAATGTTCAACTTTCAAACCCACCAATCTTGCACAAACTCACATAAACTAGCATACAATCAATTGCAATCCTTCCTTAACCCTAAAATCTAACAGAATAGCAAGAATCAAGCTCAAAATCCTATGAAAATGCACTGAAATCTGACTAAGCAGGTTTAGGCTATCATTTTTACTTTTTTACACACAAACTTGTTTCAAAACTCTTCCCAACTGAACCAAAACTAAAACACTTCCTATTACTACCCTATTAAACACTTTTACCAGGTTTTAAACTTCAAATTCTATCAAAAAGAACCTGTTAAACCTATATCCAAACACTCCTTTATATTTCTGAAAACGTTTTTAACACATCAACTCACTTCAAAACTATTTCAAACTGATTCAAACAACATCTAACATGCATAACATTCCATTTAAACACAAATCAATCCATATAAACTCACTTAATCATGCAAATTCACCAAGAGCAACACTTTCTGAAATTTTCAAAAGGGAAGAGAGTTTTTACCTAAGAACCCCACATCCAGGGTTCTTTGTGGTTGCAATACCACCTCCTTACCAACTGGGGTTGGTGCTGAACTAAATCAACAAACAATCAACCTGCTAAGAAAAGAAAACACAAACAAAATGCACTTTTCTGATTTTCTTAAAAAACTTCCTTAAAAACTTTGAAACAATGAACCAAGTAACTTTAACCACGTTTTGAAAACAACTTATAAACCAGAAATCATGGGATGTTATTCCACTTTCACTTCATAACAACCTATGATTTCTTGAATTCATAAAATTCTTTCAAAACCTTTTTAAAAAACTCAAACACTCAAAGTGTTAAACAAATAAGATGGAACTCAGTTATAGCAATCCAAACACACAAACTTTTTATAAATAATTAAAAGGAATTACAATTTATATCAAAAACACCAAACTTTAATTTTATAAAAAAGGAATTACAAAGGAATTGCTAAAAACTGGAACAAAGGGCATTACACATGTTGTAAGCTCCTTAAATAGACTAACTAGGAACATTCTAGGACTACAAACCCTAATACATGAATTGCCAAAAAGGCCCTTGAGTCCTTGACTGAAATTTAGTCAAATTCGTGCCATGTGATGAGCCAGCTGGTGTTGGTGATGTTTGAATGAATCTTGGACGTCCATTTGAGCTTGGGGACCAAGGGGAGTATCTGGATGGTTGGTTTGGTCGGGTTTTGGGGTTGTGGGAAAGAGACGGGTGCAGGGGAGGTTTGGGGAGGGGTCCACAGCCCATGTGGGTTTGTCAAGTGAGGTGGGAAAGGATTAGGGGACGGGTAATTAGTGATCTGCACGTTTTGGGTGGATACCCCTTTGGATTAAGGTTTAATTGACCTGGGGTGGGGATTAGGGTTCAAGGTGATTAAGGGGTGAGTTGAATCTGTTTTGGGTTTAATTATTTTCAAATTTAGTGTTTAGGAGGGAAGGTGGGGGTAAGTGGGATTTGACTTAGTTTTGACCACGTTTAATAAATTAAACTGGATTGGGTAATGGATATGGACTGGGTAGGGTCGGTTTTGTGGGTGGGTGGTGGGTAAATGGGTGGGTGAGGGTGACGTGTCACTGGCTGGTTGGTTGTGGGAGTATGTTGGTTTGGCAGTTTTGATCCCCAAGCTTTCACCATTCTTCCAAGTTGTATTAAAACCCCATCAGCGTCCAAATAACAAGTGACAACTTTTGGCAAGTTGTCACTTTTGGCACAATTACTTCCAAAGACTTTTCCAAGGGTTTTAAATGTATATTCTTGATTCCCAAGGGCTGAACTTGTAATATCTTCAAACATAAAGGATCATACTTGTACATTTGATATTTGGAGGGTCAAATGTGACAAGTTCTTCAAAGATGAGGGACTAAAGTTGCCAAATCTTCAAACTTCAAGGACTTGATAGGAAAATCATGATTCGGGTCCGGTTCTTTGTGCGGCTTCGTTTCCCGTGTTCGTTTTTTATTGATTCTTGTGTTCTTTTGCCAATTCCTCAATATCCGTACCTAAAAATACACAAGTAACAAACACGAGCATATATTTGGTCTATTTTATGATATTTTATGCAATTTAAGGCCGATTTGGACGATGAGACCATGTATAAAAGCAGTCTCATCACTCCCCCATACTAAACCATTGCCGTGCCCTCACACAATGCTAGAATAAAGTATCAAAGCATCTCCAAAATTCAATTTTATTCACTTTTATTCAAATGATAAACTAGCTACACTACACTATTACTACTACTTGTGTTTTGGACATAATGTATGATTTTCATCGCAAAATGGGACGTTTAGGTTCATAGAACAAGAACACGTGAATGCTTCGTTAGAAATAATTTCATCGTCCTCGATTTTCACCTTAATTCCATGCCAAGCGTGCAACGAGATCATTGTCATTATAAGTTAGTAATGCTAACACTACTCATATGCCCTAATCACGTACTTATTCTCCCATTATTCCTAAGTTGTATCTCTTATATTTTATTATGTCTTAATGATCACGAGGATACATTGTTGACTTATGCGATAATAGAGATTTAGGTCTAAAAATAGAGTCCTAACGGTGTAACTAAGACCATCAAATCAATAACCCCTCCTAATAGACAACGATGTCAAAAAATTAAGTTGACAAGAAGAATCGATAAACACGGTTTTATAACGGTTTTGAACATGAGACTTATTACCAAGACTTTTATACGCCCCCTAACGGAAGGGCCTTATTATCTTTGGTTTACCTCCATCTTTTATTCAACTTCGCCATGAAGCTTTTATTATGACTTCGGTCTTGCCTTGCCTTTTATTATCCGCCATCATCGGTGGTTTTATTAGCCAAAGACGTATATCCTCACGCTAAAGCGAATTTTGGATCTTTAAAGCTTCGAAGATTAAGGCTTGATTCACTTTCAATTTTGCATAGATTTTAGGCCTTGTGGGGCTTCAAATTGTTTGCTAGATTTAGGTGAGCACTTGAAATCTTATTATTGGGTGAAGCTTTCGATTATTAGGGTGCCAATACTTCAAAACCGTGACGCTGGCGATACCTTAATGTCTTCCCAATTTAATTACACGGAAGCTACTAGAAAAGACTAGAAACCCAACAATCCTAACTAAACCGTTAAGTCAATATTTATTAAGCAAAAAATATTTACATGCGAAGGGAGAATAAGCAAACAACGAGAACACATGAGTTTTTGAAAGAATACGAGTACTCTACGTTTAGCATAGTAACTTATAATTAACTCTATCATTTCTCGTCCTCATTTAAGAGACTTAGCCTAATGTGTAGTTAAGGAATCAAAGCTAAGTGCTCAACACGCGCGGTCGAGTCAAAAATTACTCTTATTCTCGCCATCGGAAAATCTACATTCGTGTCTTCAAACACTTATGAAATATGAGAAAAAATTTAAAATTTGGCCATTTTTAGCCTTATTTTGCAAGAAAACGATAAACAAAACGATAAACTTTGGAAAGCGTGAAGGCAAGGCAAGTATCTATTCACCCCCCCATACTAAAGTTAAACATTGTCCTCAATGTTTCGAGTCTAGGGGTACAAACACCCCCATACTAGAGACGTAGTCGAATGCCTAATCTAGCATGGAAAGGGTGTAACCAATAAGTAATAGCCGTTTATGAAGTGTGCTATAAACCTAAGGTTAGAACATAAAAGGATATATCATATGGATATTGGGAAAGGCCTCCAAAGCAAACGATCGAGTGCTCCCATGAACGAACACGAGAGGCTCCAATCGTGAAGATGATGATCTAAAAGACACAATTCACAAACAACCACGGAACAAAGGTTGGAAGGGCACAAATCCCCTCACATTACACTAATTAGAAAGCAATAATATGTACATGGATAAGCATGGGTCTCCCCCACGAGGCACCTTGTTTTTGATAACCGAGTCAAAAGCTCGACTCGAATCCCCATAAATGTGATCATTTAGGGATAATCATGGTTTGGTCAATTTTTGGTGGGGCTTACATGATAAACAAGGCCCAAAAGTACGTGGAGTACTTTAAAAATCCGATAAACATATACCGGGGTCAAAGATAGCGTCCTCGTTTTCGGATGAAAGACGAGACAACACAACTCCAACACAAATCCCAATGGGATAGAAGAAAATAGGAGAGAAGAAATAGAAGGGTGGGATAATGGGTAAGTCAAAACATTGAGCTACTCGAGGTAGACTCGCACCAATCAAATGAAAAGATTTTCCATTTATTGCATCGGTGGAAGACCGAGACTTCCCTATATAAGCAATTCCAGGATCAAATATCTCGTCCTCGGTGGAGAAAGGGGAGGAAACATAAGGGGCTTCCCCCACACTAAGTCCACACAAAGCATCGTCAAAAGGGGAAGACGAGCTTGTAGTACTCAAGACACGCGGTGATGACGGAGTTAGAATTGTAGAAAAATCCTTTAAATTAAATTCAAAATCTTTTCCTTTTTCATCTTTAAAACTCTCCTTGTGAAAACCCGATTTAATTATGTCAAAAATATTTGGTGTATCTAAAACAATGTTAGTCACACTAAAAATTCTCACATTTTGAAAGCGTTTTGGCTTAGGTGGTGGCAAGTTTTCAAATCTTTTGTCAACAAAGAAAACCTCCCCATCGGGATCAACGTATTCATCATCCGAAGATTCACTCGAGATTGGAATCGTAGGCTTAACACTCTTAACCTCCATCGGCTGAGGGGACGGAACTTCATTTTTATCAACAACTCCTAAAACTCTATTTGAAATCTTTTGACAAATGTTTTTGATGGGATTGACATTGTACAAAGATGTGATCGAATAAACATGAGAAAGAGTGGAGTTTTGGGTTGCATTAATGACGAGTTCTTCCTCATTGAAACGAAGAGTGATTTTCCTTGCATGCACATCGATAAGTGCTCTCGAGGTATCCAAAAAAGATCGACCTAAAATTAACGGAACTTTAGGATCGATGGGAATATCAACAACAATGAAGTCCACGGGATAATAGAATTTCCCAACTTTCACGAAGACGTCCTCGGCAACTCCACAAGCTAGAATCGTAGAATGATCGGCCATTTCGATTGACATTCTTGAAGGAGTGAGATTTGGAAGATTGAGCGATTTAAAAATCTCAAGAGGCATCAAATTAATACTAGCACCAAGATCGGCCAAGGCGTAGCATTCTTCCATGTCTTGGATAGCACATGGGATTAAAAACTTTCCAAGATCACCGACTTTTTGAGGTATGCGGCTTAGAAAAACCGAAGAACAACTAGA
Source organism: Glebionis coronaria (assembly GCA_025667525.1). NCBI lineage: Eukaryota > Viridiplantae > Streptophyta > Magnoliopsida > Asterales > Asteraceae > Glebionis > Glebionis coronaria. The sequence continues at coordinate 163,995,913 of CM046881.1, forward strand.
CGATTTTTGCAATTTCTCTTTGTTATTCAACATACTTTTGAAGTTCGCGGCAAATCGAGGCATCATGACTAAGGCGTCGGCAAAACTTATATTAAAATGCAAGTCACGAAACATTTTCATAAAGAGTTCAAATTGATAATTATTTCGTTCTTGTGCCTTTTCCTTGTCTCGTCTTGAAGGGTAGGGTAAAGGTGGTGTGGGTTGGGGCAAATTAGGCATAGGCATCGGCCTTGGAATCTCGGGTTCCATTATGGGTATAGGTTCAACCGTAGGTGTGGTTTGAGCGGTACTTCGTGGGCTTGTAATGTGCTCCTTTTCAACCACAACCTCGGGTTCTTTCTCTTTTTCCTTCTCCATAGAAGTACTTGGACGAGAAATGGGTTCTTTGAAAGTTTTACCACTACGAGTGGTAATAACCTTCAATTCTCCTTTCGGGTTCACGATGGTATCACTAGGAAGACCACCCGAAGAAGAGGGCTTACACATGATAGCTTCAAACATCTTAGCCATTCGATCTTCAAACTTAGATTGCCTAGCATCCGCTTTTAACAATTCTTGCTTAATCTCATGTTGTCCTTGCTCCATTTTTTGTTGATTTTGTTGGAGTCGTGTGACATTTCCTTCCATTTTATTAGCATGAGTTTTAAGTTCATTAGCAAGTTCGGTTTTAAGCTCGTTTTTCAACTCGGATCTTAAGCTAATCATCTCACGTTGCATGTTATCAAACTTAGCATCATTAGCCTTAGCATAATCTAAAAATTCTCCTTGCAAATTTTTAGTGTGAGCATTTTGAAAACCTTGAGTAGGAGTTTGAAAATCACGATTTTGGTTTTGGTTTGAAATTTGCCCATTTCCACTTTGGTAATTACCTTTGTTATAATTCCTTTGATTTCCTTGGTAATTTCCACCTTGATTGTTGTTTCGATAGTTATTAGCATTTTGATTTTGTGGAGCTTGATTTTGGCGGGAACCTTGACCGATTTGGTTATAAGTTCCCGTGGCTACATAAGCATTCGAAGTGTTACCATCTGCGGTAATGCACTCGGAAAAATCATGAGCTCCACCACATGAAATACAACTCTTAGCAACCGCTTTAACCGAAGCGGTGTTTGAAGCTTCTTGAGCTTTCCAATGAGACATAAGAGTCGAAAACCTATCGAAAAACCGATTCTCCTCATTTGCTTCATCTTGCAAGGCATTAATAGAACGAGATGATGACGAGCCCAAATTGGCAACACTCGGTGTGTTACGAGGGATATAGACCTTAGACCTATTTCCTATGATTTTCAAAGCCTCATTGGTCGTTTTGCACAAAAAATTACCACCCGCGGCGGCATTTAAATAATCTCGTTCATGTTCATTAAGCCCATTATAAAAAGTGTCAATTTGATGCAATTCGGAAAAATCATGGTGTGGACATTCATGTAACATTTCTTTAAACTTTTCCCAAGCCATTGAAAAACTTTCATTTGGTCTTTGTGTAAAACGTGAAATCTCGTTTTTCAAATGTGTTGTCTTAGATGGTGGAAAAAATTGATTCACAAATTTAGACACGAGATCGGCCCATGTCAAAATCGAATTCGGCGGTTCTTTCTCAAGCCATATCTTGGCGGGTCCATCTAACGAGTAAGGAAACAACATCATCTTAATGGCATCGTGTGGTACATCCTTAAACTTGCTTGTCGCGGTAAGACGATTAAATTGCCTAATGTGATAATGTGGGTTGTCTTTTTCGTGACCGCGAAACTTGTTTGCTTGAAGCATAGACATTAAACCCGTCTTGATCTCAAAGTTCTCCGCAAGGATGGCGGAAATCACAATGGCCTCTCCAAAACCCTCGGTGGGTGCTTGAAGCAACTCCATCATAGTACGATTAGCCATGATAGCTTCTTGTTCTACAATAGGTTCCTCACTTGGAGACTCCTCACTAGAATGAGTGAGTGACTTGTTTCTTCGTTTACGAGCACGTCTAGCTTTAGAGCGAGTTTGCATAAACGTCACGTACAACGAGAAGGCGAGCAAATAAGATTCTTTTTGGTATTTTGTGTTTTTTCAATTTTTTTTGTGGTTTTTGATTGTATTAACCTTTTTGGAATTGGTGAATATATTAAGTAGACAATGAGTCCACAAATCTCCTCACTAATCAAATCTCTTGATTAAAAAGGCCTCAAGGAATGAAAACGATCACGTGGAGTGAACGCCTTCGATGACTTTAGAACGATGGTGGAACACCAAATCGTTCAAGAGGGTTTAATCAAATGGAAACCAAGAAAATATATATGATATGTAATAATACTTTGGGCGGCAAAACCCTCGATTCACTCTCAAAATCAAATACGCACAAGCAAGCGGAGGAAACGAGGCGGCGCGAAGCACTTAAGAGCCTTTTTCCTTTAGGTTGTGAAATACAACCGCCTTATACCCACCTTATAGTTTGTATTTTCAAAATCGAGCTTCACGAAAGTATTTATCTATTTTTGCCTTTTTCTTTGGTTTGAGATTCGAATACAATGATCGAGTGATGAAATCCCGAATCAAGGTTGTGATTGCTCACGTATTTGGAGTACTTGTGTATTTATTGTTCTACGTATACAATATAGTAATAGTATTCAAACAAAAACCGAAAAACGATAATACGTATTAATAGAGTGCTATTAATACAATTACTATTATGGCTAATATAGAAAAACAGCAATGTTCAATCAAAACACAACACGCCTCCCCGGCAGCGGCGCCAAAAATGATGTAGTGATTTTGTATATACTTTATTTTAGGAAAAACAAAGCAACACAAAAAGCGGTAAGTATTAACGAGCGGTTTAGGAAAACCACAAGTTATGACCCAATGAGTGGGAATCGTTCTCTCGAGGAGGCACGTGTGTTGTGTAATGAATGATTGATTATGTTTTTGATTATTAATGAGAAGAAAAGAAGAGAAAATGACGAAGACGAAAAATATAAAAAATAGAAAAATAAGGCAAAAACACTACTAGAAAGTTACGACGTAGAACGTAAAAAGCACAAAATTTAAAATTTTAATCTAAAAATTCCTAAAAATTACTAAAAATCCCAAATAATATTCTAAGAGTTTACAAAAATCCAAACTTGCCAAAACCTTTTAATTAATTTAATAATGACTTTTTAATGCTAATTAAAGCCCTAAAAATCACTTTTAAATATTAAAAAGCCCTAAACAAGATTTTATAATTTGTAAACCTCAAAAATGACCTAATTAAACTAAAAACTATTTTTAAAAATTTTAAAACCAATTCAAACTATTTTTAAACTCCTAAAAACTATTAAAATCTATTAAATCTTAAATTAATTCTAAAAATTAATTGAAAAGCCTAAAAATTATTCTACAAATGGGAAAAGTCCTAATTAATGATAAAGAACCTAGGAAAAATGAAAAAGAAATAAAAATAAAACTTTGACTTTTTATGATTAAAATAATATTAAAATATTCAAAAAAATAAAAAGTTTTCAAATAAATTCTAAAAAATTCTCAAAAATCCTAAATATTCTAACTAAGAAGAAAATGTAAATTAAAGTTTCTAAAACCTTTTAAATAATTTTATATTGAATTTTAAAGTTGCTAAAAAAAACCTAAAATCTTATAAAATTAAAAATAAGCCAAATTGAAAACCTAATAAGCTGTAAACCTCAAAATATTATTTTAAAAACTAAAAGTTATTTTTCCTAAAAATTAAAACTCTTTTTTCTATTTTTTAATGACTTTCTAAAAATAAAACTAAAAAATAATCCTAGAAATTAATTAAATAAAAGGAAAAATAATATTTTCAAACAGAAAAATCCTAATATCTATAAATGTCCTAGGAAAAATGAGCTAAACCCAAAAAGCTTAATAAATAAGCTGGAAAAAGTCAAATAAGCTACGGCTTATTAAAATGAAAACAAAATAGAAAGGGGTTAAGAAGGTATTGAAATGAAAGGATAGCATAAAAAGCTATCTAGATCAACGGTACAACACGCTACTCCTCCAGCGAGAGGTCGCGTGTTCGAGCCCGTTGCGGGTATGCTTTTTATAAAACTTTTCTTTTTTTTTTTCTTTTCCAACTTAATCCAGTAACTTTAATGATTACAAAAACACAAAAACAAACTAATTTGAACAAAGATTGGATCAATTAGAAGCACAAATATGCTCAGGTCTGCATATGGTTCTGATGAACAAGTATGTTCACTAGTAAGATTAGAAACCAAGAGGGGCTTGGCTGTGATGATTGTTTGGTGGTGTATGCTGATGGACAAGGGCACCCTTGTGCTCTTTGGAGCACAAGGAGTCAACAATAAGCAGAAAACAATACACTTAGCACACAATCACTTCACAAATAAGCCAAGTCAAGCAAATGAGAGTTGCTGACATAATTTTCAAGGTCTGGTGGGTGTTAGAGCTTTTACATGCACAATGTTCAACTTTCAAACCCACCAATCTTGCACAAACTCACATAAACTAGCATACAATCAATTGCAATCCTTCCTTAACCCTAAAATCTAACAGAATAGCAAGAATCAAGCTCAAAATCCTATGAAAATGCACTGAAATCTGACTAAGCAGGTTTAGGCTATCATTTTTACTTTTTTACACACAAACTTGTTTCAAAACTCTTCCCAACTGAACCAAAACTAAAACACTTCCTATTACTACCCTATTAAACACTTTTACCAGGTTTTAAACTTCAAATTCTATCAAAAAGAACCTGTTAAACCTATATCCAAACACTCCTTTATATTTCTGAAAACGTTTTTAACACATCAACTCACTTCAAAACTATTTCAAACTGATTCAAACAACATCTAACATGCATAACATTCCATTTAAACACAAATCAATCCATATAAACTCACTTAATCATGTAAATTCACCAAGAGCAACACTTTCTGAAATTTTCAAAAGGGAAGAGAGTTTTTACCTAAGAACCCCACATCCAGGGTTCTTTGTGGTTGCAATACCACCTCCTTACCAACTGGGGTTGGTGCTGAACTAAATCAACAAACAATCAACCTGCTAAGAAAAGAAAACACAAACAAAATGCACTTTTCTGATTTTCTTAAAAAACTTCCTTAAAAACTTTGAAACAATGAACCAAGTAACTTTAACCACGTTTTGAAAACAACTTATAAACCAGAAATCATGGGATGTTATTCCACTTTCACTTCATAACAACCTATGATTTCTTGAATTCATAAAATTCTTTCAAAACCTTTTTAAAAAACTCAAACACTCAAAGTGTTAAACAAATAAGATGGAACTCAGTTATAGCAATCCAAACACACAAACTTTTTATAAATAATTAAAAGGAATTACAATTTATATCAAAAACACCAAACTTTAATTTTATAAAAAAGGAATTACAAAGGAATTGCTAAAAACTGGAACAAAGGGCATTACACATGTTGTAAGCTCCTTAAATAGACTAACTAGGAACATTCTAGGACTACAAACCCTAATACATGAATTGCCAAAAAGGCCCTTGAGTCCTTGACTGAAATTTAGTCAAATTCGTGCCATGTGATGAGCCAGCTGGTGTTGGTGATGTTTGAATGAATCTTGGACGTCCATTTGAGCTTGGGGACCAAGGGGAGTATCTGGATGGTTGGTTTGGTCGGGTTTTGGGGTTATGGGAAAGAGACGGGTGCAGGGGAGGTTTGGGGAGGGGTCCACAGCCCATGTGGGTTTGTCAAGTGAGGTGGGAAAGGATTAGGGGACGGGTAATTAGTGATCTGCACGTTTTGGGTGGATACCCCTTTGGATTAAGGTTTAATTGACCTGGGGTGGGGATTAGGGTTCAAGGTGATTAAGGGGTGAGTTGAATCTGTTTTGGGTTTAATTATTTTCAAATTTAGTGTTTAGGAGGGAAGGTGGGGGTAAGTGGGATTTGACTTAGTTTTGACCACGTTTAATAAATTAAACTGGACTGGGTAATGGATATGGACTGGGTAGGGTCGGTTTTGTGGGTGGGTGGTGGGTAAATGGGTGGGTGAGGGTGACGTGTCACTGGCTGGTTGGTTGTGGGAGTATGTTGGTTTGGCAGTTTTGATCCCCAAGCTTTCACCATTCTTCCAAGTTGTATTAAAACCCCATCAGCGTCCAAATAACAAGTGACAACTTTTGGCAAGTTGTCACTTTTGGCACAATTACTTCCAAAGACTTTTCCAAGGGTTTTAAATGTATATTCTTGATTCCCAAGGCCTGAACTTGTAATATCTTCAAACATAAAGGATCATACTTGTACATTTGATATTTTGAGGGTCAAATGTGACAAGTTCTTCAAAGATGAGGGACTAAAGTTGCCAAATCTTCAAACTTCAAGGACTTGATAGGAAAATCATGATTCGGGTCCGGTTCTTTGTGCGGCTTCGTTTCCCGTGTTCGTTTTTGATTGATTCTTGTGTTCTTTTGCCAATTCCTCAATATCCGTACCTAAAAATACACAAGTAACAAACACGAGCATATATTTGGTCTATTTTATGATATTTTATGCAATTTAAGGCCGATTTGGACGATGAGACCATGTATAAAAGCAGTCTCATCATTTCCCTAAAGCGTTGTGGCAGACTACCAAGAATAGAAGAGCATCTTTTGACAGATGTATGACATTGTTTGTTTTGTGTAGTCACCATCAACTAGTACTGAAAGTCAACCTCGTACCACTATAAATAGGATATGTAGGATATAGTTAATGTTTTTCACTTTGTTAGATTACACACATTAACTCTTTAGAACTCATAGAATAAACAGTTGTGCCTGTGTTCTTGAGTTAGCTTTATTTTGTCCAAAGTGGACACAACACATTGTCCTCAAACAGTGTTATCCATAACACATGTAATACTTGTTATACAATAATAAAGTACTACGTTTTAAAAGTATTTACTTGTGTTAATTATTCTTCTTAATCGTTTCAAGCTAGTTTTAGGGACTTTCAATTGGTATCAGAGCGGTGTTTGATATTAAAACCTTTATAAACATCGTTCTAAGTTTTATAATCAAGATCCATCATGCCTGAAATGAGCAACACCCCACCACCACCACCTAATTTGGTTTCTGGGAACAACACACCACCACCTCCAAACTCACGTAGAGTAACCCCCACTCAAAATGAAGACGATCTTCCTCAACTTCTCGATTCAAGAGGTGGATCCCATGTTACCAATGTACTAGTATTTGATGAAGATGACTTTGCAAGTTGGAAAAATCAATTTCTTGTCTATCTAGATGGACTTGAACCATTTCTTCTAGAAATTCTAGAAAATGGACCATACGTTCCCATGGCGCTTACCTCTACTGATGAGAATCCTCTTCCCAAACCTCTCAAGCAGTAGACTCCAGCTGATAGGAAATTGGCAAACCAAGATAAACGTCTCAAAAGCATTATCATCTCCTGTCTTCCAAAACACATCATGAAATCAGTAATCTAATGTCCAACAGCCAAACAAATGTGGACATACCTCATCCTAGGTCACGAAGGACCCTCTGAAACCATAGAAACCAAGATTCATGCACTTAGGCTTCAGTTTAATGCTTTCAAGTCACTTGAAGGTGAAAAGGTACAACAGACGTACACAAGGCTGAAGATTCTTCTTAACGACCTTGCTATGAATGAAGTCACCATTGCACAAGCTGAAGTAAACGCCACCTTTGTCAACAGCCTTCCCATAAAATGGCTGAGCATGAATCAGACCCAGAGAGCCAATAACTCCATCAAGAATGATATGTTGGCTCAGCTGTATGGAAAATACAACTATGAAGAAGGGCTAATAGATACCATTTACAAATCTGAGTCTGAAAGATTTGTAGTTCAGGGAGAAACATCCAAAGCTTTGATTTCCACCTCACACACTCATGACAGCGATTCAAATGTTGAAGAAGACACTCGTAGCAGCCAGGAATTCATGACAGACCTTAATGCTGAGTTTCATGAAAGAGCTTTACTAGCTGATCAAAGAAGATTCTACAAAATTTCAGGGAGAGTAGGATTAGTTTGTAAACAAACTAACAAATCCAAAGAGACTTTCTTGCCTGTGGAAAACTTGGACATTTTCAAAAAGACTATCCATCCACAAAAACATCCTCACCATCCTATCCTTCACTATTCAAACCTTACAAGTTCAAATCTCAACAAAACAACTCATCTCACCAATCAACCTCCTCTGATAATGAGAAAAAGGATTACAAAAACAAATACAAGGCACTAAAGGCTGAGTTGGAACAGATGAATTTGAAATTAGTATCTCTGTCGAAGAAGAAAAGGGTGGTAAAAGGACAGAGAAAGGGTTGGTAGCTAAAGCTTATGATTGGAATGATAAGCCGCTGAAATCTGATGAAGAAGATACTACCAGGGTCAGGGCATTTATGGCAATAGTTGAGGATGAACCTGCTGTTGGTAAAGGAGATGCTAGATCAGGACAATGGGTTGGCATCACAATGAAAAAGGTACACAGGCTTATCTCTATGTCAGAAAGTGATGAACGTAAACATGTCCTTGATTATACCATAGTTGACTTACACTTTGTTGAGGAACAAAGAAAGAACCTGCTTGATAAATTTCACTCTGTTAAACATGAATTGTTGACTGCTAAGGCTGAATGTTAAACTCTAAAACATGTTAACTCTGAAAACATATCTCTTTAAAATGAGGTTAATAAGTTGTCGTTAAGAAACAGTGCCTTAAATGATCAAGTAGCTGAACTACACAAGGTTATAGAAAAATGGCTATGCAGTAGGTTCACTATAAATGAATTGCTTGATGATGAAGTTCCAACTGACATATCTAGGGTTGTTACTGCTAAGAGAAACAAAATGAAGGCCATTAAGAAACCCAAAGAGATTGTTTTTAAGTCCACAAAGACTATACATTTGTCTGACCCACTTATGGCTGATGTACCTGTCTCTGAAGAGGTTATAGATAACAATCGACCTTTACCATCTTTGCCTAAATTCTCTGGTGTTAAACCCAACAGCTCTTCTAGAGGAGCTAAGGCTGAACTCAAACCAGATGTTGAGACACCTCCAGCTAAGATTTTTGTTATACCTACAAAACAATCTGTTAAGCAAAATGTCTATAAGCATGTCTCAACAAACCTTGTGAACAAAGTTAAACCCACAATGGAATAACTCTTGTTGTCTTTGATGAAAGATGTAGAACTCTTAAAAGAACATATTAAGCCTTCCGTTGAATGCTCGACTTCCTCTGAACCTAAGTCTATCCTAGGAGAACCCAAAGGTGAAAAGGTTATCAAACCTTATTGTAATGTGTGTAAGAATTCTCATCATATGACCATAGATCATGATAGACATATGGTTGTTAAGAGAGATTAGACACCTTTTAGGGACAGACAACAGGCTACTAGGAGACCATCAGGTAACTACAGACCTTACCCTCCCTGTAAATATTGTGGTCTCACAAACCACCACTCAGATGAGTGCAGGGACTTTCCAGGATGTGACATCTGTGGAAGGTACACCCATGACACAGCCAATTGTCCTTCACATTGTCACAAGTTCTACAGGAACTCAAGAGTTGCTAATCAGCAATTCAGGGAACCTACTGGAAAGTGGGTTCACCATAGGAACTAATATGTTTCTATATATCTGTGCAGAAACATCTCAGGGAATCGGTCTGGTATCTAGACAGTGGCTGCTGTAGACACATGACAAGAATCAAACAATACCTACACAGATATTCAGAAGAGCCTGGTCCTAAAGTGGTGTTTGGGGATAACTCTTCAGGCAACACAGAGGGATATGGCTCAGTTAACTGCAATGTAATAACGTTTACAAGGGTTGCATATGTGAATGGTCTTAAGCACAATCTCATCAACATCAGCCAATTGTGTGATGCTGACTAAAGGTTTTGTTTACAAAGACTCGAGGAACCATATTCAACAAAAACAATGATGTGGTGTTAATTGCACCAAGAAGAAGAGATGTGTACATCATCAACATGGCTTCTTGCTTAGAGGACATCTCAAATTGTTTTCTAGCTAAAGCCTCTGAAAGTGTCAATTGGCTGTGGCACAAACGACTCTCTCGTCTCAACTTCAAGAACATCAACAAGCTAGCCACACAAAACTTGGTTGTTGGTCTACCACCTGTGACTTTCACAAAAGACAAGACATGTTCAGCTTGTGTTTAGGGAAAGCATCACAGGTCATCCTTTAAGACCAGGCATCATTCTCTATTGACAAGTGCTTACATGTCATTCACATGGATTTGTTTGGACCTGTAAAAGCACAGACCATTAATCACAGCAAATACACCTTGGTCATTGTTGATGAATTCTCAAGGTATACATGGGTTTTCTTCCTCAAAAGGAAAAGTGATGCAGCTGATGCCATCATCTCCTTCATCAGGCAGGTTGAATGAATGAATGAAGTAGAGTAAAAGCTCTAAGAAGTGATAATGAGACTGAATTCAAGAATCAACAGCTTGAAGCTTTTTGTGATGAAAAGGGAATATCACAAAATTTCTCTTCAGCTGGTACTCCTGAACAAAATGGAGTGACTGAAAGAAAAAACAGAACATTGATTGAAGCAGCTAAAACCATGCTGAATGGTGCAGCCTTACCAAAGCAATTCTGGGGAGAAGCTGTCCACACTGCCTGTTATACCCATAATAAATCAATCATTGTTAAAAGACATGGAAAAACCTCTTATGAAGTTTTTCGAAAAAGAGCACCAGACGTCAGTTATTTCCATATCTTTGGATGTCCTGTATTTATTTATAACTACAGGGATCAACTTGGAAAGTTTGACGAAAAAGTTGATGATGGTTTCTTCTTAGGATACTCTCCAACAGCCAAAGCCTTTAGAGTATTCAACACAAGAAGACATGAACTAGAAGAAACCTTTCATATCACATTCAATGAAGATGATGACGTGCTACAAAGAACATGAACAGAAGGTGATGAAATTGATTTCAACGAAAATAGGTCTTTCCCATCAGATGAGTTCTCTGAACCAAGGTCTGTCTTTCATCATCATCCACACACAGATACTATTGTCCCATATGTTCCTGCACATGATCCGCTGTCAACACACTACATTGAGATTCCTTCTACTCAAGTGATAGCTGAAAGTGAAAGTCAGCCTTCCACAAGCCCATGTTCCACCTCAGTTGAAGATGACTCACCTATTGCTTATAATCAAGAAGACTCTCATGTTGTCTGTGAATCATCACATCTTGAAATAGCTGATGCAGACACAGACACAAAGATTGGTTTTGAAGAGAGTCCTCCTACTCAATAGAATGAAACTCAAGTTATAATTTCATCCTCCATACGTGCACCTGTCTATGACTCCCCAGCTCCTCAAAGCAAATGGTCAAGAGATCAGTACATTCTTCTTGTCAACATCATTGGTGAACCAGATGCTGGGGTTACTACTAGATAGAGAATTCATGACTCAGAATCAGCTTCAGGCAATGAATGTTTGTTTGCTGAATTTCTTTCCCAAATTGAACCCAAGCGTGTAGCTGAAGCCCTTGTTGAAGAAGGCTGGGTCGCTGCAATGCAAGAAGAAATCAATTAGTTTAAAAGAAACAAGGTATGGATTCTAGTGCCAGCTCCACCTGGTAAGAACATCACATGCACTAGATGGATATATAGGAACAAGATGGATGAAATTGGTAATATCATAAGGAACAAGGCAAGGTTGGTTGCTCAAGGGTATACACAGACTGAAGGGATTGATTATGATGAAACATTTACACCAGTAGCAAGACTTGAAGCCATCAGAATCTTCCTTGCTTACGCTGCATATATGAACTTCACTGTGTATCAAATGGATGTTAAATGTGCCTTCCTTAATAGAGATTTGGCTGAAGAAGTGTATATTGAACAGCCTGAATGATTAGAGAACAACGAGTTTCCCAACCATGTGTACAGACTTCACAAAGCAATGTATGGGCTGAAACAGGCTCCAAGGGAATGGTATGAAACGGTGTCTACTTTTTTAACTGAAAATAAATTTGTCAGAGGTTCCATTGATAAAACACTTTTTACCTTCAAGGATAAAAGTGATTTCATCATTGTACAGATTTTGTGGATGATATCATCTTTGGGTCTACAAATGTTAATCTTAGTAAACGTTTTGCTAAATTAATGACCAAGAAATATGAGATGAGTATGATGGGTGAATTAACTTACTTTTTGGGTTTTCAAATTAAACAATGTCCTAAAGGAATTTCAATTTGTCAAGAAAAGTATGTTAAAGATTTGCTGAAAAAATATGACTTGGTTGATTGTGCATTAGTGAAATGCCCCATGCTTCCACCCAACAATTTGGGCCTTGATGAGTTAGGGGTCTCTGTTAATGAGACTATGTATAGAGGCATGATTGGGTCACTCATGTATCTCACAGCCAGTCGCCCTCATATCCAGTTCTCCACATGTCTCTGTGCAAGGTACCAAGCTAACCCAAAGGAATCCCATCGAGTGGCTGTTAAGAAAATTTTCAGGTACCTCAAAGGAACAACCTCTCTAGGTATGTGGTATCCCAAAGAACTAGGCTTTGATCTCAAGGCTTACTCAGATTCAGACTATGATGGGTGCTGCATTGACAGGAAAAGTACCTCAGGGAGTTGTCAAATCTTAGGAGGCAAGTTGGTTGGATGGAGTGCAAAGAAGAAAAACTCTGTGGCTATGTCATAAGCTAAAGTTAAATATGTTGCAGCTGCTAGTTGTTGTGCTCAAGTACTTTGGATAAAGAGTCAACTAGCTGACTATGAGATTCTATATGACAAAGTACCCATCTTCTGTGACAATACAAGTGTCATTGCTATGTCAAACAACCCTGTGCTTCACTCTAGAACCAAACACATAGATATCATGTATCACTTTATCAGGGACCATATTATTAAAGGAGATATTGAGTTGCATTTTGTTCCCACTGAGCTGCAACTAACTGACATATTTACCAAGCCTTTGGCTGAACCTTCGTTCAACAAGCTAGTTGCTGAGCTGGGTATGCTTAATATCTCAAAGCATGTGGCTGATATTTAATGTGTGTCATTAATGTCTGAATAAATATTAAATGTTTTCACATGAAACTAGGTAGTTACTTTCCAAGTAAATGCTAAAAACATTCCCAGTATTTAACTCATACTTTTTCGATAAACGAGGAGACAAACAGTTTTGAAAGGTCAAGGGACCCACTTGTGTGCAGTCCTTTTCCCACTAAGCATTAAATGCGGTTGAATAACTGTTTCAAATTTTGAATATATATATTGTCCCAAGGTTTTTCACCTAACACTTTTCTCATTATTCACCATTTGCATCTCTCTCACTAAAATCTTTCTCTAAACCCTCTCACCATCTTCGTCTTCTTCATCCTCGAATCAATGGTGTTTCCAGTACCAAAGGCCTCTAACGTAACCTTCAAGATGAATGATATCATCCTCGCCTCTAACAACTCTATTGGATGGCTCAAAGCTCCAAATGACTCGTACTCAGATCTGGTAAACTTCATGAAGAATTGTGATGTTGGAGAAGCTTTCACTAGATCCCCATCTGTTTTCTACCAAGAATACCTTAGGGAATTCTGGTATTCTGCTAAGATCCTTGATGACAACACCATCTCCTTCAACTTTTCATATAATGAACACCCCTTTGCTTTTTCTGTTAATGATTTTTCCTCTGTGGCTGGGCTAAGACATGGCGATGAATGCCTGAAATCTGTTGATAAGAAGGCTGTAAAAGACGCCCTTGCCACACTTTTCCATGTATTTGATGTTAACCCAGCCCTTACACCTGCTAAAGTGGTCGCAAAGTCTCCTCTGAAGATCAAGTTTTTCCCCCTATGTGGAGAGTCCTCTTCACTCACATAGTTAAATCCCTGGGTGGTATGCAGGGATCTCAAGATCAGTTAGCCTTCAGTCATCAAGCCATTGCCTATGGACTGATATGGGGAACAGACATCAATATTAGAAGCATTTTATTCTCAAACCTTGTCGAACAGCTAAGGGCACCAACCAAGTCAGGGGAAAAACATCTGCTATGTTCGCTTTCTCTCTCTTATCTTTAAAAGCCTGTTGGGTGATAACTACCACAAATCTGCACTAACAGCCATGAAGCCATATCATATAACTGGAGCTATCTACAAGGTGATGGGACCCAATGATGTGCCAGCTACTGCTCATATGAAGAATGTTGCTAATAAACAACCATATGTTGTGAAGCCCTTGCTCCCTTCCTCTGAGAAGGTGATTGCAGCTGGTGTGTCTGGCAAGTTAGCGTCTTTGACCTCTGGGCAACACACCATGTTGTCTAAGGCATCAACTGGCCAACAGCCTAAGAAGAAGAAAACCCCTCTTCTTCCAAAACCCAAACTGTTATTAAGGTCAGGGTTAAAAAGATTGCTACCATTTTTCTTCCTCTGGTCCAAAGACTTCTATGGACACAAAGACAACGGCTGATAAACAACAAGAGTCTAGCGTCTCTACCTTAGCAGAGACAACAGGGAACCAGCCAAATTCCGCTGATATCTCACAAGTAATCACTTTATAATTTTTAGAGGTCCACAAGCAGCCATTCTCAAATGTCTATAGGTGAGAGTGGTGAAGTTAGGGTTATCCTCGACCCATAGGAGTCTATGTATGCACTTAGAAATCTTTTAAGACTTCTGTACATCCTGTCTTTGCACCAGGGAGTGATTCATTTGTGTTTATAAAGCACCCCGATGACCCTGCACCCTCTAGACAGTATTCAGGCAAACAACAACCTGAATACATATATGTCTCGACCTAGAGTAGCTATACTTTACACATCCTCTAGGTTCTCTCCGAAAAAGAATCCCAAAAGATTAAATTTTAGGGGGAGCTGAATCATCACCCTCAGCTTTCCTAGGGATAGCGTAATATGACGATCTTTAACTACATCCTTTTCACAAATAAAAGAATCCCAAAGGATTTATCCTTTCAGGGGGAGCTGAATCATCACCCTCAGCTTTCCTAGGGGCAGCGTAACAGGCGATCTTAACCCATATACAATTCACAGATAAAAGAGTCCCAAAGGATTTATCCTTTTGGGGGGGCTGAATAATCACCCTCAGCTTTCCTAGGGACAGCGAATGGCGACCATTAACCTCATTACTTTCACACTTAATAGAGCCCCAATGATTTATCCTTTGGAGTGGCTGAATAATCATCCTCAGCCTCTCTAGGACAGCGAATTGGCGACCATTCCCTTTATCTATTTCCCTGTTACTAACTTACATAAATTGCATGCTGATGTTGTACAGCCAAATGTAGACTCTCTGGCTACAGCTGAAGGAGTTGATAAATTGATTCAGGATCAGCCAAAAGAAGATGAGCCCATGCCAGATGCTGAAGATGATGTGCTTGCCTTCATTGAAAGCCTATCTGAGCATGAATCTATGCTAGATGATGAAATTCTCCCTGAGGGGATGATTGAGGAGGAGGATGATGACGAAGATGAACAACCCTATATGTCACCACCCAAAACCACAGCTGTGTCCACACCAGCTAAAGAACAAACTCCTCCTCCAAAAGAAGCTGTTGTGACTCCTACTTCTGCTACATCTGTCACAAAGGAGCTTAAAACCGCTGTGTATGATCCTACTGTAGAGTTTCTGTTGTTCGATCATCCACAACAAATCAACTTTGATCTTTTTCCCAAGGAAGATGACTATGAGCAGTGAAGGTCTACGGAATTAATGGCCTATTCTATATCATGGATTTGGTGGATTAGGTTGGTTGATTGATTGATTATTAAAGAAGAAATGAAGGAATTAGATGAGGGATTAGAGAGAGAAATGAGAGAAGGGAGAGAATTGTAGAGAGAGAAAGTAAGATGAATAAATGATTAATTGTGAAATGGAATCAACAACCCCCTCCTAACATGCTAGGAGGGGTTATATATAGCCCACCCTACATGTGGGCTATATGGACTATACATAAGATAAATAGATCACGAGCCCATTACATAATTATCGTTGGAGCGACCGATCCTTCATAAATACGTAAAACGTATTTCCAACAATCTCCCCCTAAGGGAGGTCGCTCCAAGTTACAAAGTTCTAAATAGTCTATATCTCGTGATCTATGCTAACTAAGATGTGACCGAGACTTTATTGGGAAAAACGTATTTCCAACAATCTCCCCCTAAGGGAGGTCACATCTTTTTACAAAATCTTAAACCTAGCATCTATGCTTGAGTCTTCGATCTTGTTCTTGTGAATATTCTTGATGTGATCTTTGACTTTAGTCTTGAGCATGTTTCCTTGCCTTGACCTTGTGCATTCATCACTTGTGAAATTTGCCTCTTTGTGACTTCATGTTCCACATACTTATACTTTTAAATTCTTGAAAGCTTCAGAGTTTGATACAGCGGAAGACTTGACCTTCAGGCTTTCTTGAATTTGTTGAAGTACTAATTGTATGTAGTATAAGCATGTGGTGACGACTTCTTCTGGATTGTACACCGCAATGCCACCTTCTTGTTACGCTGCATAAGACAGTTAGCAACAAACAATATACACGGATGAAATGTCCTTGAACATTTCATTCTAATTCGGTAGCAATTTACCTCCGGTCGGTGAAGACCGTTGGACGATATTAAATGTCGTACTTGTGGCAGGTAGTTTCAATAAAGAACCTCCTTGACAAGATTTCGCGGGTAAACCCGTTCTCTTTACTCGACCGTCCAAAGCTGACTGCGAACGTAAAGAGTGAATCATTTGGATAATATTATCCGCATGATTTGAAGCCGTCAATTCATGTTCCTGGAACAAATGAAGTTCAATTAAGAACCGCACCATCGTTGCTTTCCAGTTGTCACTAGCTTGATTCATATAGAATCTTGCAAGTTACCTACCAAGTGCTGTTTGATGTTAACACTAGAAGGATTTCCACTCGTCACTGTGATCAATAAAGAGTCACTCTGAGTGTTCTGGCAAGATCATATGATAATGCGAAGAGGCCTGGAACGAGTTTAAGTTCAATTAAGAATTAAACCACTGTTGCTTTCCAGTTATCACAAGTTTGATTCATAAAGAATCGCACAAGTCACCTACCATGAGCTTTTTGATATTCGCTCAAGAAGGATTTCCATCTTCATTGTAAATACTTTCGTATTACTCGGATGTTCAGGCAAGATCATGAAGATTTTGCGTAGGACTCTTAAGATCTTTCTTACTTTTCACAGTGTGTGAAGAAGCAAGGAATAATGAAAGTGTGTCCTAATGAGATATTTGATGATCTCAAATGGCTCTAGACTCGAACGTGCATTTTGGATTTTTAGTGATCGGAGGCTGGAGAGGAGTGCCACCTTTTCAATACCAATTTATTCGGAGTGAATAAATCAATAGATAATGTGTTGATCTCCGTGTGATTAAAACAAATACCTTTTGAGAGATATTTGAGTTAGCTGGGAAGGGTTGTGCATTGCATCACTGGGTCCATGACGTCTTTCTTCAATATCGAGAATCATTAACAAAAATGATCTCAATAGCATATGTATTGACCCGGTTTCTGCCTAAAGTTGTAAGGAGGGCTTCTTTCTTTACACCCTTTATCTTTACATTTCTTTTTCATTCTTCAACCCCTTCAATGCTTACCAATACGTCATCACTAGCACCTTGTTGTGATTGTTCCAGTGCTAACTTAAGTACTTGGTCGGCATTCAGCTACGTTCATAATCTTTCTCCATCGTTCCTAAGGACTACTATTTCTAGCTATGGAATGTCCTTGGGAAGATTCCTCCGGTTCTAGAGAAATCATTGGACTTTAACCTATCCTACCATCCTTATGTCACCACAATCTTCATCATCGTGAATAGAGATGTTTTGGGTAAGTGTATGTCACCATGAAATCCATTTTGAAGTGCAAATCCATTTTGCTCCCCCTTAACATATGCTACGATATTCGAAAACATTTTGCACATGTCGGGATGAGCTATCACGTTAAGTCAAACCATTTATGATTGATCATATCCCATATTAAATCACATTTTCTCCCCCATATTAAAAATATTAACCCAATCGATGTTTTTAATATCAATTGATTTAATAGCATTTTAAGAAAATTTGAGAAGAAAAATGCAAGTCCAATTATCTTCATGAATTACACAAGCTCCCCCTCAAATTAATGAGGGTATGCTGAAACGTAAAATAAATACCTTTTAAACATAAGTGAAAGGTATTTATCACGTGCAAAGATCATATATGATAATGAATTCACAAGATTAGCAATATACGAGGTTGGACCTGAATGATGGAGAACATCATATGAGAGATTCACATGGTTCTTGTTCACGAATGTTGGTCTCCTCGTCACGTTCCCGAGAAAATTAATTCCCGTTGTTGAGTCAAAGCTTTCCGGTGAAATGCTTGACTTGATTATGAAAAGCGGGTTGCTATCTGAAATAATAGCAAACCATTTAGAGCATGTTTTAAAAACATTTGAACTTCTGCTCGAACTTTATTTACAACCCCGTGTCATTATTGAATGACATTTCTAGGTTCGTAAATATTATCGATTCCAGAAGACATGCTCGTTTTATCAAAACATTTTTGAACACACAATTTTGAAAGATTTAGAAAAAAACCTTTTGAGAAATTCTCGAAAAATTGTGTTCAAAGTTTTGAAAAACGATTACTTGAGCTTAAGATGTTGAATATCTTAAAAGCGAGCTCAAGTCCGAGAAGTTGTGAACTTCCCGTTGTGAAGGATAAGTTACCATCGGCGATAAACTTTCCTTTTATCTAAAGGACGAGTCCTAAGCTGACATTTACTTAGAAGTCGTTTTTCATGAGCTTGAAAACTTTGACTGTTTTAACGGAAAGCTCATGACCGAGAAAGGTTAATTTCTCGTTACGAGGAACAGTTCTCTTATTTAAAAGATACACTTTCCTTTCTGAGCTTAAAACTTCGAATGTTTTAATACAAGCTCATGACCGAGAAAGGTGAATTTCTCGTTAAGAGGATAAGTTATCATAAAAGATAATCTTTCCTTTATTTTAAGTTCGAGTTACAGTCTGACATTTAACTGTAAGTCATGTACACGAGCCTAAAACCTTTGAATGGTTTAAATGTAAGCTCGTGTCCGAGAAAATTTAATTTCTCGTTGTAAGGATAAGTTTATCATCGGCGATAAACTTTCCTTTATTTGAAGCACGGGTTACCATCTGATATTTAATGATAAACCATAATGCATGAGCTTAAAAACTTGGAATGTTTTTGATATAAGCTCATGCCCGAGAAAAATGAATTTCTCGTTTTTAGGATAAGTCATCATCGGGATGAACTTTCCTGTCTTTGAAGATCGAGTTACAGTCTGCTTTGTGACTGTAAGTCCTTGTTTGCAGCTTAACCATGAATCCCCTGAGACATTTGTTTCTCTGATATCTGCTTCTTCAGCAACCAAACTCTAAGAGTGTCCTTAGTTGAACGGTACACAACGATTGGACCGCTTCGTTCTTTTGGAACATCAACTTTGGTACCTGCAATCTTATTAGGAATTTGCATGCTTTGACGTGGGTTAGCAATATCAATTATAGAAGCACATGGGGGTTCACAGTTGGCTTTACTTGTTTCAGAGGCGACCTGAGTAGATGATTCACTAGTCTTGGCTGGCAAACGTTTCCTTTTATAGAAGACCTTAAGTTTAGGCGTAAGTGAAGTATCATCTTTATCAATTTCCTCCCTAGTAGACGTAGTAGAATCGGAGACTATCCTAGTTAAAGGGCACTCGTTTCCTACAATAGTGAAAGTTCTACCAGTGGGGCGCCAATCTTTACCAACGGGTTTGATTTTAGCTATCCACTGGGACTTAATTCTAGCACGGGAGTTCACCTCATTAAGCAATTTTTTGATACAGGAATCATGATTTGCCGTAAAGACACATTTTCTACATGTTTTACAAGTAGCATATTTAATGTCCGAGTAAGATCTAGAATCCCTAGACGATTGATTGATGCTCCTAGGATTGGACATGCTACGGTTAGCAGTATTGGGTAAACTAGAAGGCATCTGACTAGGTTTGGAATTCCTATCTCTTACATGTGTCTTTTGTTTAGCTTCCCTAAGATCAGATTCATGGCAAACGTCATTTGAACTAGTTCTAGACGTGGTCTTGGTATTTTTAGGGAAACTAGAGGCAATCATATGATTTGGTCTTGCTAAAGCTGGAGTGATCACATTGGGCCTAGTTGCTGGAGTGACTGGTCTAATAAGATGAACCAAATCAACTTGGGAGGCAAACCGCGGTCTCGAGGATTGAGTTCGCTCTTATCTAAATGCAGTAGGTTGTCTGACAATCGGTTGTCTGACGAACTGATTTGTAGGCGGTTTCCACAAGATTGATGGTTTTTCAAGCTTAGTGTCCACACTAGGTCCTTTACTTTTCCTTAACTCGTTTTTCAACGCAGCTATAGCAAAGACCTTTTCCTGTACTTGGGCCTTTAAAGTCTCATTCTCTTTGAGCACTCTATCTTGGGATGCCAACTTAGATTCAAGCAGTTGAATTTGTTTCAAAAGAATATCCTTTTCAGCTTTAGAATCTAGAACAGTTTGATCCAATTTTCTTTCAAGAACAACGTTTGACTTTTCAAGTTTTTCAAAGTATGTTTCAAATTTGTCCGTTTTCTTAGAAAATTCAAGTTTGGCATCCTCAAGATCTTTTGATTGTCGAGCTACGATTGTTTCGAGCTCTTTAATCTTGGAATCAGAAGCAGTCAATGAATCAGTTATAGGATAATTATCATGATGTTTAGCATTCTGAACAATCTCTCCCCCATTATGACTTACATCGGATGAATCAGAAGTGGTATTGCTATCACTCGTTTCCATCCCATGTTTGTCATAATTAGGTTCAGAATCCTCAATATGCGGCATATCATCAGCATATACATCATAAACCACATTACATTGTACCATGTTTGCCGGCTCTGCATCATAAATGGGTAAGGTGTCATCAAGAGAAATCTCGTGAACATTCCCTGACGTGCCACTGGCATCATGTTGTCCTCCTGATTCTGTGCTCGTGCCATCGTTAGGCTCCAAGTTGTCAACCGTATGACCATTATCCTCTTGCATCTGCGTCATTGATTCTTGCACTCCATTAACATACACTTGCTGAAGTTGTGATCTTTGATATATCGAAGACGAGACCGATGACATGAGTTTCAAAATCGTATCACGGAAAACTCGAAGCTCGGTATGTGTATCTCGAAGAAACGATTGGCAAATCATTGAACTTTCAGGCTTGATGATATTAAATTGGAGGAAAGGCGTGAGGTGTGTCACAAGAGCCTTATATGCAAGTACCGATGCAGAGTGATTAAAGTTTCCATGGTTGAGTTGCTCGGCGAGTTGGGTCAAAGCGGTGAAAATTGAGTCGACGAATATATGACGATCTTGTCCAAAGATTGTCACAAATTCGCTCCCTCCTTGAATCCCCGAAAGAGTGACAAGATGAGACTGGAGTAGTTGAAAGGAGGTGATGCCACTTTTCTTAACTTCGTTTTGCCTTAAATACAACTCTCCCTTGTGAAATCTCGAATGCAACGAATCCATTGTAGATTTGATGAAAATTGAAGGAAAAATTCTTGATCTCGTCAAATAAATCTTGTCACGTCTTTTTGTCTCACCACTTTTATGACTATGTCACGTTTAGAACTCGACAACACGACCGATGACACGTATCGTTTAAGAGAAATCTTATTCAAAATATAGCCTAAATTTCAACCAAACTTAAACTAGTCTAAATTTTAACCGAGTCCAACAACATAGCCGGCCCAAACTTGTCTAAATCTAATTATCAAGATTATCAAATTTAATATCTAAAATAACAATTAATATCTAAAATAAAACTTTTTCCAAAATAAAAATAAAATAGCGAAAATTTACTCAACTTGAAAACTTTCTAAAATATATAAAAAAAATAAGAAAAGAAAAACTGATTTGTTAAAAAATACGAATATTAAAAAAGAATCTGATATTTTTGATTTTGAAAAATCGGATAATTATAAAAAAAACGTTTTCTTGAAAAACATAAAAAATAAAAGAAGATTGAAATAAAGAAACAAAATCTGAGACAAACTTCTTGTTTTCTCCGTCCACTCAACACGTGGCCCAATCCGTGTTTACCCACCGCCCCACTCAACTTCTTGTTTTCTCCGTCCCTTCCTTGACTTTTAATAGTTCTTAAACGTTCACAATCCTCAACACAATCTCTCTCTCTTAAACTCACACGCTCAGTCAAACCAAATCTCACACCCTTCTCTCTTAAACGCTCCGTCCCTTCCTTCAATCTTTCTTTCTCTTTTAACTTAACACAAATCCACAATCCTATGATGAATCTCTATGAGTCTCGAATCTCAAAACAATAAATCAAACCTCATCACCCACGAATGAAGAAGACAAAGAATATATGGCTTCAAGATCTTGAAAATAAGGTCTCAGGTAGGTACTCTTCTATGTTTTAATCTTTTTGTTGAGTCTCTCTCTTCTGTAGAGTCTTTCTGTCGAGTCTGTGGATGTTTGGTTTGGTTTCGAGGTGAGAGTAGAGTCGAGTGTTGAGTGAATTCGGGTGGGTTTTGTTGGTGTGAGTATGGTTTGTAAACAAAATGGGTTTTGTTCGAGAGTGTGGTGAGAGTATTGTTGTTCGAGGGTCTTGAAAGTTTGTTGTCAAGTCAGGTTGTCAAGTCAGGTTGTTCGAGGGCAGTTGGTTTTGTGTTTTTGAATCGATGAATTAGAGTGCTTCAGTTTGAGTTTGTGGTCTGTTGAGTCGTGGTTGTAGTAGGAGATGTTGGAGTCGAGAGTGTGTTCTGTTGAGTCGAGAGAGTGTTTGTGTGAGTGTGGGTCGAGAGGGGATAATGGGTGAGTCGAGGGTGGGGGTAAAGAAACTGTTTTTGTGTGATGTTGGGTCTGTTTTGGTTAAGGGTCGAGGGTGTTGTTGATGTTGGTAGAGAGAGTCGAGAGTCGAGTGGTGTTTGAGTCGAGTGAGTCTTGGTTGATGGTGTGGGTAGTCGAGAGATGAGAGGGTGAGAGGGTGTTTGTTACGGGTGAGTATGTTTGTGGTCTGTTTTTGATTTTGAGTGAGTCGAAGTTGTTTGTTTTTGGGAGTGAGTCGAGTCCGAGAGAGTTGAGTCGTGAGGGTTTGGGTTTGTTTGGGAGTGAGTCGAGTCCGATTAAACGAGATGCTGTGTCAAAAAACTTTGAATCGAGTTATGAGTGTTGGTTTTGGGTCGAGAGTGTAATGGAGAGTGTGGAGCGGGATGGGTTCTGTTGAGTCGAGAGAGGGAGTCAGTAATGGTTGTCGAGTCGAAAATGGTTTGAGTGTTGTTGTCTATGTCCAGGTTTGAGTGGGTCTAAATCCTTTTTGGTGTCAGTCTGTTTTGAGGTCAATCGAATATCGAGTCGAGGTTGTGTTTGAATGGGCTTCATTCGGAAGAGTTCTTCATTCGGAAGAGTCTTGATTCGGATGTTTTGATTCGGATGTTGTTCATTCGGATGTTGTTCATTCGGAAGATTTTTGTTCATTCGGATGTTTGTTCATTCGGATGTTTTTTGTTCATTCGGATGTTTTTTGTTCATTCGGATGTTTTTTGTTCATTCGGATGTTTGTTCATTCGGATGTTTTTTGTTCATTCGGATGTTTGTTCATTCGGATGTTTTTGGGTTTGATTCGGAACTTTTGGTTCACTCGAAAAAAGGCTTCACCCGGAACTGGACAATAACAGACTGACTGAAACTGAGACCCAAAAACCTTGAAAACGAAAAACCTGGATATTGAATGACTGTAGGACTGTAGGACAACTGGACAACTGGACAAAAACCTTGATTTTGGACAGCAGGACTGAAGGACTGATTAAAAAATTTATATAAAAAACTGATTAAAAAATAAAATAAAAAAAATAAAAAATAAAATTGATAAACTAAAAAAAAAAATTTAGAAATTGATAAACTTGATAAAAAATTTAGAGATTTATAAAATTGATAAAATTGATACAAACTTCTTATAAAAAAAAACTACAAAATTAAAAAAAAAAAAAAAGAGAAAAACAAAAACTTTTATAAAAAACACCAACTTTTTTTATAAACACAAACTTTTTAAGGTTTTATATAAGAAAAATTTGATTTTTATATAAAAATTTGTGATTTTTTATCTAAAAAGTAAATAAATTTGAAGATTTGATATGATTTAACACATAAAAACACAAACTTTTTATAAAAAATACAAACTTTTTAAAGTTTAAGCATGATTAAATCAAAACCCACCAAAATCAAACAAAATAAAAGAAGAATAAACCAAACTAACCATGGCTCTTGATACCAATTGAAGGTCTACGGAATTAATGGCCTATTCTATATCATGGATTTGGTGGATTAGGTTGGTTGATTGATTGATTATTAAAGAAGAAATGAAGGAATTAGATGAGGGATTAGAGAGAGAAAGGAGAGAAGGGAGAGAATTGTAGAGAGAGAAAGTAAGATGAATAAATGATTAATTGTGAAATGGAATCAACAACCCCCTCCTAACATGCTAGGAGGGGTTATATATAGCCCACCCTACATGTGGGCTATATGGACTATACATAAGATAAATAGATCACGAGCCCATTACATAATTATCGTTGGAGCGACCGATCCTTCATAAATACGTAAAACGTATTTCCAACAAGCAGCAAAGCCTGAACATTCATGGTTAAATGCCCTATCATCATGCCTCAAATATTGAACGCTTGTCACTCAAGTTAGATAAAATGAGGTCTGAAATTCATTCCTTCACAGTCAATTTTCCAAAGATAATTTCCCAGGCTGTTAAAGATGCCATCACTGAACCCATCCAGGATGGCACAAGAAAAGGAGTTTCTCAAGGACTTAGTCACTTATCCACTCGCATCAAAGATAACATCATTAAAGATGTCCCTGACATGCTTTCAGCCCACGAGTTGGTGATGCAGAAAGAGTTTGAGGCTGTGTGTAATAGGCAAAAACGTCACACTCACTATTTGGCTGGACATGTTGATCGCTCTGTGAATCTCAACTACAACAGGCTTCTAAGAATTGCGAGAGGATCAAGGAACAGGCAAAAGAAATTGGCCACATCTGTTGAACAGGTTGTTAGATGCCTTCAGTCATGTTCAGCTAAACGTCTCAGGAGACAGGCTCAACGTGAGGGGGAGAAAGTTGACTTACTAAAACTAGAACCTGTCAAAACTACCACAGGTACAGCTGAAAACATCATCCCTACACCCATTCCACTCCAAGTCATCACACCAATCACTATACCTGATGATGATGAAAGTATGGGGGAGCAACAAGATAACAAAGTAGCTGATTCATCAAATTTCCTATCTTTGGATAACACCAATAAGGTTGTGGATGATGGTGAACCAAATGCTAAGAAACTTAAATTCACTGTCAACTCCCTACCAAAAGCTGTCCAAGACCAAGCTCAGCTAGCATTTTTAAAACATGCTGAAGAGATGAAGAAAGCAAGTGAAGAATCCCATATCTCAAAGAAACGGAAAGAAATAGTTATGGTAGACACAGACGACAAACTAAAGAAAATAGCTGTGATGCTAGAGACAGGAGGATCCACTACCAAAATCTCTCAATTCTCAACTTTCAAAGTAGCTGATGAAAAACCTTTAATAGTTGAAGAAATTGAGAAACAAGCACTTGAGTTCAAAAGATTAAATGAAATCAAGAAAGCCAAAGAGCTGGATGAAGCCAAGCTGAAAGTCATGTCTCCTCAACTCAGAGAGGAGCAAAGACAAAGGCTAAGAGAAATGGAGATAAAACACGCAGGGGCTCTGAAAAAGGTAAAGGCTGACTAAGATGACTGCGTTAACAAAAGATATGCTCCAATTAAAATCACCAAGTTCAAATACACTGTTAAGAAATCAACTCATACCCCACAGATGGTTATTTGGAGAGATAACCAACAGGCCAACATGGATGTATTTAAGGATTTCAAACTTTAGACACTTGGTCTGTCTGAATGGTTTGAAATTGAAGCGTTAGCTACAAAGAGGACTAGACAGGAAAATTTCTTACTCTTAAAGATCCTGAGAGCTAAGTTCAACTGGTTGAAAGAAACAGCTGCCAAACTCAAAATTGATCTACCTCCACAGCTATTTGAACCATAACCAACAAAGGCTGAGAAGAAAAGAAAAAGGATGACTCAATTCCTTCAAGAAACCTTTGTGACTGATGATATCCTAGTAGATGGGATGCACAGGAACTTGATTCTTCCAAATGGGATTGTAGGTCCTGTTGATGGTCAGACTTACATTGAGCCTGAAAAAGGTATGGCCTACATGAGCAGGGGATGCCAATATGTGTTCCAAAGGAAAGATGAGTTGGGGCTTGCGTCAACGGTTCAGCTTCTTATGTTTCAGAAGGTGCTTAAACTTAACATATAGTACTCCAAGGAATTTGCCCAAGCTTTGAAGGCTGAATTGGATACTAGAACAGACATAGCTAAAGCTGAAGAGAAAATTAAGAATGATGATAACTAAAGTTTTCACACTGAACGTTTACTCTCATATTTTGTTTTACTCATGTATTGTACTTGTATTTTTTTAAGTATTAATGAAGTATGAAGTTGTTTGTTAGATCTGTTATGTGTAAGAAGTTGTTATCTCACTTACTATAACTCATTTAGATCTAGCTGTATTTATGTTTAAATAGGGGGAGGTTGTTGGGAATCTAAGTTTATTAGAATTCCCTTAGTCATAAACTTAAATTAAGCTGTTTGATAATAACTTGCCTTTGCATAGGAGACAGGAAAGTAACCTAAGACTCACAGAGTTCTAAGTCTCTGTGAGCAACTACAGAGGACTCCATGTCAGAGACATTGTCAAGGAAGTCGAAGATTACTTGAAGACATACTCATTGGCTGTGTTGGATAACAGCCAAGATGTATCAGGAACTCTGAGAGGTTGTGTGTTAACAAGGGTGGCAATACCCTGATTAACACTCAGTACACTTTGGACATGCCTAAGTGTTTAGGCGGGAAGTTATGCAGCCTAAAGTACAAGGTATGAAGAAAAGGGGAACTATGGCAGACTACCAAGAATAAAAGAGCATCTTTTGACAGATGTCTGACATTGTCTGTTTTTTGTAGTCACCATCAACCAGTACTAGAAGTAAACCTCGTACCACTATAAATAGGATATGTAGGCTAGAGTTAATGTTGTTCACTTTGTTAGATTACATACATTAAATCTTTAGAACTCATAGAAATAACAGTCGTGCCTGTGTTTTTGAGTTAGCTTTATTTTGTCTAAAGTGTACACAACACATTGTCATCAAACTGTGTTATCCATAACACATGTAATACTTGTTATACAATAATAAATTACTACGTTTTAAAAGTATTTACTTGTGTTAATTATCCTTCTTAATCGTTTCAAGCTAGTTTTACAGACTTTCACTTGTAACACCCCATTTTGACAAATAGAACGTTACGTATATTTATGGTGTGTCATCAAAGCATGCAAGGTAAATGTCTTAAAACATCTAATGACCATAAAGGAAATACCGGAATCAAACATCGGTAGTCCAAACATAAGCTCATACATGCAATAATAAGTACTGAAGGAAATGACTAAACAATGCCCAAATGATCAAATGATGAAAGAAATGAATGTATGAAGTGCATAAAGTAAAAAAGTCTCGATAGCTTCCATCCAAATGCACATACTCTCAGAATCCTAAGTGCGTCCCTGGGTACCTGCCGTTTGGGACATGGAAAGGAACATACGGCTGAGCAATATGCTCAGTGAACAGATATATAACATGATATGAATGACTGAATTATAAGTAGAGACTGAAAAGCATCAAAATAAATGTAAGTCTTGGAAAACCTTGAACATGTTTATAAACTGATTTATAATTCTAAAAACTTATGTTTATATTTGAAACTGTATTTTAATTTGCCTAGAGCCCATATAGGTCATGAAAGTATCAACTGGCATGAATACATAGAGGGGTGACCTCATCATGCATTAGAGGGGTGACCTCTAATTATACTGGTCTGGGTATGAGGGATAAACTCCTTGTGAAGGATGTATAGCACACACCACATTCACTTGATAACTGTAAGCTATAATCTAGGATGCACGCATATGCCCCACATGATAATACTGATAATGGCCAAACTGAAACTTAAGGGACGCCACGAGAAATCACTCCCTCGTAGAGGAGTCATAACACCGGTGCCTCAAGTGTTATGGTTACGGTACCTCCGTAACTAGATGACATGGTCATGCATGTATATAGCTCAGGCATTTTAAAATAAACATAAGTATTACTGAAAAGCTGAATAATATAAAAGTACTAGGGAAAACAGATGGCTGTAAACGGGGAATCCTAATCATGCATACGAAGGAAATGTCCATACTGAAGGACGGAATATCTGTACATCGTGTCTAGTAATGAAGTGAGAACGAAAGCTGAAGGATCTACTCCGACTTCAGGGATACTACATAAATAAGGGACATGAATGAGTTGTCTGATTACTGTATACTTTACTGGTTCTAAGTGTTCATAGCTTGTTTAACATGTTCTTATCATGTTTTACTGTTTCAAGTATTATCTTGTAAATATTCATGATTTCCATGTATTCTGATTACTGTGTTTCATGTATTCATGTGTTATTATACTTGTCGTATCATAAAAAAATATCTTTCTAAAAATAGCAGGTTTCCAAAAATAGTAAGTTTCCAAAAATAAAAAAGTTTCCAAGAATAGTAAGTTTCCAAAAATAGTAAGTTTCCAAAAATAGTAAGTTTCCAAAAAATAGTAACAAGATCGATTAATAAGTCCAAAATATAAGCTAGTGCTTAATAGTCATAATTTATAAGTCATGGTGTCATAATAGTAAAGTTTATTAATTTAAATACTTTAGGCTAACTGATTTGCATGGTTTTATTTAATAAAACTTTACTTTAGCTGAATAATTAAATTAATATATGGTTTTTAATTTAATTATGTCTTAATAACATACTTAGGCTAAATCATGAATTATTACATTTAATAATTATAACCTAAGTTTTTCATGATTAACTAATTAATTATTTAATAATAACATGTAATTAAACTAATTAATTTAATAAAAGTGGTTTAGCCAATTTAACCCTTATGTACCGAGTCCTTAACCCGAACCTACCAAGACACCCGTCTCAGTCGCACTTAGCAAAACAACCAAAACATCAAACCCAATGCCACAGATGGCGGCTGTGGCTTCCTAGCCGGCGGCCAGCAGCTCTAGGCTGCTGCCGGTTGCCACTGGTGATAAAAAAACAGCCCCCGGTTGTTTGTTCTTTCCCCCTGTTGTGACAAAGTTATCCACCGAGAGCCATGAGGATCTCGGGTTCCCACTGTTTTCCCACATTCCCAATGTTGGGGTTTGTGGCTGGCAAAACAAAAACACCCCTGTCTGTTGATTATTTCCATCGAGACCCTATGTGGTCTCGGTTTTCCATGTATACCTGAACCAAAATCAAAATAAACCCGATCCTTCCATGTTTTAGTTATTAATTTCATGTGTTCATCTTTTAAAGTAAAGGTTTACGAATCAAAGAAAGAATTAAAAAGATTAAGGCTATAGTTGATTACCAAATGCGTAAACGTTTAGGATTCAAGACACGAAAACAACCCGTAACCAAATTAATAATCAAAACAGATTTTACTCTCCCTTATCTTTTGATAAAAATCGGCGGTTACAAGAGGCTGTTAGGGTTTCTTGTTTTATTTTTTTGTAAAATGAAAATGAAAATGAAATGGTAAGTTTGTTTTTCCTTAACTTGTAAATAGTTAAGTGGGTCGAGCCATAAGGCCCTTTTTCTTTTCTTTTGTTATCGTGGCCAACACAAGTACATAACCAAATTCGTTTTCGAGTCGTTCTTAAATATTTATCACGTGTTCGTGTTTTAGTTCTCGTGTTTTATTTCTTGTAATTAATCTGACATATATATTAAATACTTGGGTATGAACGTTACTTATTCTGGGTACATGACGAGTATTAATTTACGTAACGTTTAATTTAAATCTGTGACTGCGTGTACTTAATGTTTCATGGATTTTAAAGAGGGTTTTACAACTCTTCCCCTCTAAAAGAATTCGTCCTCGAATTAGAAACATGATATTGCTACGGGTTTTACAATTCTTCCCCTCTAAATGGATCATTCGTCCTCGAATTAGAAACATGATGTTGCTGAAAGGACATAAACGTGACATGACTGAACGGAACATGGAACGTGACATGGCTAAAGAGGACATGGAACGTGACGTGACTGAAAGAACATATCTGATTTATGGAAAGAAAAGGATAAGAAATCCGGATGGACTCCTCCGTTCCAAGTGGCTTCCCGCTCAGGACGATTCCTCCAAAAGATTTTGACACAATGAAAATCTTGGTCCTCATGACCCTGACTTAACGACATATAAAGGTGTCTGGTTCATTAACGTACAGTAGATTCTCATGAATCTGATCGAATGGGTAAGAATTTACCGTGCAAGGGTAAATGAAACGTTACGATGCAAAATAACCTGGAATAACTGACATTAGTAACGTCTGAGCAATGATGCGTAAGACATACTGAAACGTAGTACGTGAACAATTATGAACATGATACGTGAACAATTGTGAACGTGGTACGTGGAGATATAGTGCATGTAAATATAAGAAACATATCGTGAACGCGATACGTGCGGCATATCGTGAACGTGGTATGAGAAACGTTGAATGAACATTATATATGAAACATATCGTGGACGTGAGGTAACTTAGGAGGTAAAACCAAACAATATAAGGTGCGACGTGAAAGGTGACGTGAAACGTCCGTCTGAGGATGGAAAGTTTATTAACTTGAGTCTGGCAATGAAACATAAATTGTAAGATAGAATACGATCATGAACGTAAACAATGTCATTAATGTGAATGTGGGAAGTAAATTTGTGAACTTGAACAAGGACGTGAATGTAGATAATTAACATAAACGTGAACCTTTATCTGATTTTGATAGTTGAATGAGTGTCGTGTAATCATACGATCTTTGGCTAGAAAATATATGATAATTTGCTAACCGTGAAACTCTTGCAGATGGAGGGTATGCAGACTTGGTCAAACTGTTGACGATAACCCAGATAGCATCATGCGTCTTCTGAGCCTGCAGTAGTCTGGTGACAAAATCCATGGAGATCTTGTCCCTTCTCTATTTGAAAATTTATGCTGGTTGGAATGAACGACTAGCATGTTGACATTCTATCTTAACCTGTTGGTATGTCAGGCACTCAAATATGAACATAACTGCATCTTGTTTCATAGAGACTGGATACATAGGAGTTTGGAACACTATGATTTTTTTTCTTCTGAAATTAGACTTCTCTTAGCGTAGGACCCTCTGGAACACATTATATAGTGTAGGATTTCCTCCTTTATACGTAAGCTTAGTCATGGTAAAACTAGCTGTGCGAATGAGGTGAGTCAGAGTGTCACTGAAGTCACCAAAATCCGTACTGAAAATTTCAGGGTTTAGTTTCTTCCGTCGTAGACTTGTAACATAAAACGATATGCTCTTCGTGCTCTTCTCTAGGCTTGGAGAGGATCCAGATGTCATTAATGAAACCAATTAACGAATTTGTTTGTGAGTTCATGGAAACTCCATTCATCGAATTCATAAATGCTGTTGGAGCATCCGTGAGATCCAAAACAAAATCATAAATTTAGCATGACCAAATCGTTACGAATAGTAGTCATGGACATGTCCTACTTTTCACTCGCCACTGTTGGCAGTATGATCGGAAATCGATCTTGAGAAAAGTGCTCGGCACCCCGTAGTCGATCGGACACTACGTCAATACGTGGAGGGGATAACGGTCATGAATGGTGATTTGTTTGAATCAATGGCAGGCGATACATAATCTCGTGCTACCGTTCTTGTAACACCCCCATTTTACCTTTACACAGTGGAATATTGATCTGGGGTATTACTTCATAGTACCATAGTCACAATAATAGAAAATGCCAAAAAGACATTTTTATAAAACAAATGTTATCATTCATTTATTTAAATCAGAGTTTTAACAAACAACTGTACATACGTTGTACAAACACAAGTTTCCCAAAGATCTAGTTTTATTGATAGAATGATAACTTATTCAAGACACCGCCCTTCGTAGCATGCGAGTCTTCAATCACCTGAGATATATGCTTAAAGTCAACACAAATGTTGAGTGAATTTATAGGTTTTAAACATGATTTGAATACAAGTATGACTCTCGGGCTACAGTGTTATACACCCACTTTTAAATTCATCGATTCTTATTACACTAGCTCATGACCCGCGACTAGACATTATTAGAAAAATCCAACAAATTGCCCTTAAGCAGTAAGATTGCCAGACTATCCTGAGTTATGCAAAATAAATTATATATGTTTAGCCTAGGAATTGACCATTAGCTACTAGCAAGTGCGACTTGCCAGATAGGAGATGTCAGTCTCCAATAGTGCTATTCACGATATTAGCGCTCATTAAATGGTTAGCGGTTCACGATTAAAAAGGGACTTTGGATGGCAACAAGTAAACATAGCGTCAATAATCATATAGACAGCATACAAAAACACTTGTATTCCAGTTTTGCATATATCCCCCTCGCGGGTTTTAAATTGTTTGTAAGCTTTTAAAATGTGAGGCTATAAACTCACCTTAGCCAATAGAGTTTTTTGATTATCCAACCACAACCTTCTCACGGATGCTGGACTGACACACAATATGCATATATACCAAGTGTTAGTCTTGAGTTCATTCTCTTTAATTAACATTCTTGGATTGAATTAAGTTTTGGATTAATAGTATCATTGTTCGGGCCATCATACTCAGAAGCCATTCTATAAACGTTTGAGAAGCGAGGGCACTTTAAATCGTAAACCAACCACTCAGTCAGAACGTAATATCGTGATGGAACATCTTTCTACACAGCTCCTTTCTAACATTACAGAACATGTTTTATTATATTTTGATTTTTAATGTTGGCAAAAATAGTCCTTGTTGTTATAGTTTGGTGTAATTACACTTTTTACCCTTTAAGTATAAAGTATCATAAATTGGAATATAAACCTTTATTATTTAACCTTAGGGTCTCAAATTCTACAACATTTATTCTTATAGATTATAATTTCATAAAATGACACTTTTGGCCCAAAATGATGTGAGAACCCGTACTTTCCCAATATTATTTTATTCTTTTTATTCGTGTTTCTGAATTTTCCAACGTATTACGTTTTCTTGTATTTCTATATGTAAATCCTGAGATTTTTAAATTATACTTTTTAAGTATTTTTCTGATCATCGATAAATACTTTGTATGGAATTATAAAATTTTTATTTTATTTTTCCATATTTAATTTAAATCAAAGTTTTGATTTAAAATCACCCGCGTGCGTTTACAACGAGTTTATTCAAAATCAATGTGCAACGAGAATTCCTAGTGATCGCGATACCGACGGATGCCCAAAGGTTTACGTTTATTTATCGATTGTTTCGATAATTAATACTTTCGACGATTTCGTTTTAATTACGTATTAAGTCGTGTCGAGAAATCATATAATCATTTTTATGATGCATTATAACTTTTGAAAAGTATTTTTACGAAACCCGAGCCCCGTAAATATTTTCAAAATTTACCAATAACCATTTTCTACCCTTTAAAACTATTAATTGTTTTTAGGTCCACAAG
Organism: Glebionis coronaria; assembly: GCA_025667525.1. Taxonomy (NCBI): domain Eukaryota; kingdom Viridiplantae; phylum Streptophyta; class Magnoliopsida; order Asterales; family Asteraceae; genus Glebionis; species Glebionis coronaria. The sequence goes on from CM046881.1 coordinate 164,029,642, forward strand.
TTTCAAAATTAGCAAGATTGGTCCCTCCCTTAAACCACCATATAAAAGTTTTTTTTTTCTTCCACCAACTAACACAACTCATAACTTAATAAAAAAACACACTCTCTCCTCCTCCTTCCATTTTGCCGCCACTCCACCACCACAAAACACCCTCATTTCACCATCATCCACCATGATTTAACAAAAACAAAGATTAGACCCATTCCTAAAATTCAATGGTGATTCTAATGATCCAAAAATTATACACATGCATCAAGGTTTTTATCAACTTATGATTTCATGGTTGTATGATGTTTTAATCATCATGCATGTGTTGTTTTTGGTAAGATTATGATGTTTTGATCATAAAAAGTCTTGTTTTTAATCTTTGATTTTTGTTAGATTTTTCATACAAGTGTTTTTAGGAGTATTTGGTTGATAGGAATGATGGTATAGTGATCCTAGAGGTATGGGAATGAGTGGTTTTGGTTGAAAAATTGATTTGTCATGTTTTCTAAAAGGCTATTTTGGGACAGCAGGTATTAAACAGATTTTTCGTGGGCTTAAGTTCTGAGAAAGGCTAAGATTATTTAATATTGTTGTAGATTTTAACGAGACGGTCGTTTTGGTATAAGATAGAGCTTCTAAGTCATTACGAGTCAAAAGGTATGCTAGTTTTAGTTTTCGTGTACCGGGAGACGCAAGTCGGCACAATCCGAAATTGTGGCTGATTTTGGGTCGACTCTCGGGGACTTTAGGCTTGGTTAGATAGTTGATACTACTGATTTTCAAAGTTTACAAACTGAGTTTGATGAGTCTAGTAGTGGTTTCAAAAGACGGATTGTCGATTTAGTACTTTTAAAGTGGTCCGAACGGTTTTACAAAACAGGTGCACAAATCTGTCCCAAATTTGGAGTCGAGTAAAGTGTCGAGCTGATGGATTTTAAAGTGTGAACTTTGGCTCAAATTTTGGTAAGGTCTTATACAGGTTATAAGTGACCTTGACACCGATTTTCATGTAAAACGGACAAGTCTAGATAGGGTAGATCGGTGTGTACATTCGGGGTGTACTTGCTGATTTTATTTTGGACACTTAGTTCAATGCTTGTGTTGCGTGAGTTTGAGTATTCACCATCGGACATGGTGACTTACTCAAGTGCTTAGTCATTATATAAATGACTTAGCTACTCGTCCGATTAAGGTTAAAGATAGTTTGACTTGCGTTGACTTAGCGTCGTATAACGGGTCAATTTCAAGTGTTTTAACGAGTAACGTTGGATAAATGGATTCATTTGGTTCGTGTCAATGATTTTGAAACATGAATACTTTGAAAACATTTGATTTATATTATATTTGGTATATATATATTGATATTGAGTTTGAGTCTTAACGCGCGCTTTATTTTGATAGGTTGCGGTTTTCGTGTTTCCCCAGGCATCCATATCGTAGGTGATCGTCTACCACTACCGTTTCTACTCAGTTGCTGAGTACCGTGATTGACTTACCTCGTGGCTAAGGTGAGTTCATAGCCCCTTTTTACTTTTACATGGTTTCTAAACACGGGGTGAGATTTTACATTGTGGAACACAACCAATTAAAAACTATATTGCTATCCAGAACTCGTATGTTATTCTGAACGTGTATGCTTTACAGATGATTTCAATGGTATTTGATTTTTAGACGTTAGCCTTGAGTTTCCTCTCCTATCATGAACCGTTAATTGTCCTGTATGCTTTGCGCTAAGCGCGAATGTTGTGGGTGGATCCATCGGGATTGACAATCCCCGTCCCGATTACCTTGACGCACTAATATTCGTTTATACTTGAGTATTTAGGCTGAATACTCCCTAGAGGAACTTACGTTTGAGTTAAGCTTAGGTTCATGAGACTAAACAGCAATAATATGCATCGTGACTACGTACAATGTACATAGTTAACCCCCCCCCCCCCCCCCCCCATTACGTGTTTTACAAATTCTATTGTGTTCCACACGTTTACTGCTAAACCCTTGAATATCACTCAACTTTGTGTTGACGATTTTACATGTTTAATCTCAGGTATTACTTAGCTTTGCTTGGATGGGAGCCCGCAAGATATTATCGCAGCTTGGAGATTTCTGTGATGCTTTTAAAAGACTGTTTTTAGTAAAAACTGTCAGGAGTTTATTCTATCTTTTGGGCAACTTTATGTTATAAATTGAGACGAAATAATATAATTTTTACGCTTCTAAAACTCTGGGACCTATTTTTAAAAACTCTGACCTTTTTTATGTAATGTACATGTTTTTATTTTGTCGGCTTTGTATGAACTGTAATTCATTATTTCTTGTACTATGACGTGTTACCCCCTCGTTGCCTAGTTGTTCCATGTCAGATTTTGGGGGTCTCACAGAGTGGTATCAGAGCGATGGTTATAGGGAACTGAGTCGTTTTTCAAAACTTAGTCTATAACCGAAAGTTCAAATATTTGATTGTTTCTAAGTGTCAAACACAGAATCTGCCATTGCTGTTCGATATCTTTGCGGGTAACTCTCTAATCCTTATTATTTACTTTTAATTATCGTTATAGTATTTCATCTCTTGATTACATGTTGGAATATTATATTACCCTAATGACGATAATTACTATGACTTTTCAAAGCCTATGTGCTTCATGAATTATCATTCGATATTACTTTGATTACATCTGCCTATACTGTATTACTTGAATTCTTGTTCTTGTGAACTGATCTTGTTACAATGATTTTTATATTGTCATGAAGTTACATACTCGTATTCGGAGCGCGTATGCTGCCGACTTTTCATACTCATTTTTCTGAGTACTATTGCTATTTCATTTATGCGTGATACGACTGACTTCATATGCTCGTTCGTTTTGAATCATCTGTTTTTCTCGACTCGCTGCTACATGTTGTGCATACTCTCGTGATACCATTGTTCTGAATTGAATAAGTGTTGTTTTCAATAAAACTCCTGATTTTCATTCTTACTACCGTGCATGTTGCTTTCATTGTTTATTTCCTTTAAAATATCTATTTAGATACGCAGATTTTCTTTCCGACCATTCGTAATTGAATGTCTAGTCTATAGACCATTGTATAGCTCAATGTGTCTCCGGAAAAGACTAAAGGACACCATGTGAGTCACACATCTCAAAGAATTCGTTGAATCAGTGCTGAAGAATATCGTGAGTTTTCGTAATCTTGATTTACCTTTACGCCACCGTTTTACACGACACTTGTACATGGATTGCATCTTATTTCATTGACCATTCTACGTTTCGACTTCGACCTACAACATCCGTTGTACCTTGAACACATGATCGTCAGTTATTACGTGACAATGGTTTGGAATACGATCCAACTAGTATCCTCCCTTTTTCATTAAACCTCCTCGCCTCAGGAGTGTGACTTGTGAATATTTTGTTTCTTTCTCGGTATGTCTTGTGATTTTGGAAAAATCACGCCGCCTGGAGACCTTCCTGCATTACATCTTGCAGCCGAAGACACAGATGATATGCGTCGTTTTTTATCTCTCATATTACCGTTGGCATTCTTGAACCATTTCCATACTGTGTTTTCTTTACATGACTAATTATATAGTTTATCTTCTTTCGTCTTTATGGAATCCACTAGTCTTGTGTGTACATTAATTCTGGGTTATTATGAAATTTAGATTTAATTTCAAGTTGTATCGAAAAAAATATACTTTGTACAGAAACTTTACAGGAATTTAACAGTGTCGAGAAAATATTTTTATAACCTTAGACATAAAAATATATATTTCTACTTGTTGAGACGTCCGTTTAGGACATAAAATTTGACCAGTAACTTTAAAATCGAGCAAGTTACGCTCATTTGAGATTGTGAAATTTAAGAACTTATTTCCGCGTATTTCTAAAATATCTTTTTGTTGACAGATTAAATGCAAGGGCATTTTCGTCCATTTTTATTCCGTTTCAAGTCTCGGGTAAAACTAGAAAGTGGTTCAAAACATTGTTTTACATCGAAATGCATTAGATTTTGAATCTTAGAATATTGTTTAGTGAGTTAATTGGTCTAGTCAAACCCAAAAAGTCAAAACTGGTTGACTTTAAAAATATAATTTCAAGCGTTTTTTGAGTTCGTTGCGCTCGTAAAACTTTAACTAATGATATTTTGCAAACTAAAAACAAGGATTGCGTTTGAACAAGTATAAAATAGTAACTTTGAGTTCGGTCATACTTATACATAGATCTTGAACTTTTGAAATTCGGTAACTTCCTAATATAGAAACTTTTCGGAGTGATTGTACTATTTGTTAACTGATATCCTACTTTCTTAAAAGTATATTATTGTCAAATTAATCACGATGTGCACACATACGGATTCCTTTATCCTTTCTTTTATTTATGACTTAATTGTCATTCTATTGTCTTTCTTTGCTTCTATCGTACCACTGAATTGGACCGAGGTTGAAGATCTTGCTTTCGTAATGTTTGTTATCATCTTGACACGCGTCTCATGACGATTTCTGCTAAACCTCTTGAAACCTTATCACCTTGTAATCATTTCGTTGACTGACTTGAACTACTCCTTATTTCCCTCTTGTAACCCACTCGCTACTTTATAAACTATTGTCATGTAACCATATAACTCAAACTAGTCTTGTTTGTGAATCATTTTACAAAAGGTTTCATTTGGGCTTTCTTAAATAATTGAATGCTATCTTATAAAATTAATTTATATTAATTTTACAATGTATACTCATAAATTGTTCTACCTTGGGTCTTGTAAAGAATCTTGTAACATTACAATTGTTGAATTAAATATCTAGCCAGTAACTTATTGGCGAATAGTTTCATAAACTATTTTGATTTCTGTTTTCACAAATGGCAATATACATATTTTAAATAATATGACCTGTACTACTGGTTCGACGAAGATGAGCATCGCATTGCTAGTCCTAAATTATGCATGGCCTGATCACCTATGCTTAATTTAGAAGGAGTCATGCAAGGCCGAATAGTAGTCACCTTAAATATTTAACCAAGAATCAACTTTTAGTTATGTTTCTTAAAAAGTTAGATAAAAATAAAGTTTTGAAAACTCTTGCATCTTATGCGAGTAACAACAATTCGTGACATACGCATATGAACCCTTATCTGTTCTTGAACAAAGTACATGCCTCAAGCACCTATTCTCTTATCCAACAATCTTTGTTTTACTTGTTACCCCATCCTCCTCATGATACAATTTTCGTTACCATTTGCCTAAATTCTTACTATTGATACCCGACTTGAAAGTTTCAAGGTTGTTATGCTTCTACATCAATCGACCTTCTCTGTCTCTTTTGGTAGACTTTCGAAACGTCTCTGGACCCGGATAATGATTTATGACTGGACGTGAACGATGATTTCGTGTAATTGTCATGATGTGTGTTAGACTTTGTCGTATTGAAATTCATTCGTGTGAATCATGTGTTGATTTCTCCTTTCGTTGCTAATGTTTTCATTTTACTGAATTTACTCTCAATTGACTTCTTCATAATTTTCTTTGATTCAAAAATTTGGTGTGTGGCTTTTCTCTTTTGATCGTATGTCGACCACCGAGAACTTAATAAGCCGTTATTGGTGTCACCAACTGCACTCACTGACTTGCTATAATCCTTGTTTCTTATTATGTTTAACATTGACGCGACTATTCTATCACGTTTGTTAAGAATTGATACGATTTTTGGTTTTAATACCTTGTGTTATCGCTCGCATACAGATTGTTGACCTTTATATGATTCATATTCATTGCTGTCTTGTCACCTTTTGAAAACCAGAAAATGTCACATGTTTATCATTTGATACCTTAGTCGCCTTTTTGGATTTCTAAAAAAAAATATTAATTTTTAAGAACGTTTTATACATTTTACCAAATGTTTAAATTGTCAAAATACCCGTTTCAAGTTTAATATCAAATTTGTACATCCTCTTGGGTAAATTTATAACTTATGTTCAAACAGTGTCAAGTTGTATCTTTTAAAGTAATTGATTATATCATACTTTACTGTCAACCTAATGAAATTATTAAATTAATTTATAATTTCTAACAATGATTCTAAAAACTTGGAAAATCTGATTTTTCCTAATGGTAACGATAAACCTGAGTTTTTAACGATAATTTCATGTAGTCACCCGAAAAGCTCTTAAGCTGATCAAAATAAGTATTTGAACTGAGTTACTTTTACCTTGAAGTCCTGATCAAGAAAAAGATTTGACAGCTGTTTACCCACTCATTTTATATAGAGTTTGATTTTTAAATCACTACACCTTGTAAAATTTTCTTTTAGTAAAGAAAATATTTAAAACTAAGTTTTAAAGTAATACCAAAATCCTAGACAACTGATTTTGACAGCTTGTATTTTAAATGATCATATATTATTCATTTTTCCCTTCTATTTCGCTTGTGACTAGATTCTTATATTTTAAGATTGTCACATTTTACAGTTGCACGATTTGCGACCCCTTGTTGATTTACAATCTTGGTTCATTTTATCGCACTTTGCCTGTTTAAGCGATTCTTGTGTTCATTCTTGTTAGTTTATCGCACATATTTCCAACAACTCTATCTCTCGATGTATCTCCGTATTGAAAGATCGTTATTCTAATCCAAGCCTGAAAAGTTATACGAAAAGCAGTTAAGAAACTGAAGCATAGTGAATTCTAACCGTTAAGATTTGTTGTGGTACGGAAATTACCTGGGAAGCAATGAATTTTGTTCTACACATTGTACCTCCTCTTGTTTGCATCTTCTACTGTTTTCAGGAGAACTCTGGGGACCAGAGTTCCTTTAAGGGGGAAGACTGTGAGAACCCGTACTTTCCCAGCATTATTTTATTCTTTTTATTCATGTTTCTGAATTTTCCAACGTATTACGTTTTCTTGTACTGCTATATGTAAATCCTGATATTTTTAAATTATACTTTTTAAGTATTTTTCTTATCATCGATAAATACTTTGTATGGAATTATAAAATTTTTATTTTATTTTTCCATATTTAAATTAAATCAAAGTTTTGATTTAAAATCACCCGCGTGCGTTTTACAACGAGTTTATTCAAAATCAATGTGCAACGAGAATTCCTAGTGATCGCGATACCGACGGATGCCCAAAAGTTTACGTTTATTTATCGATTGTTTCGATAATACTTTCGACGATTTCGTTTTAATTACGTATTAAGTCGTGTCGAGAAATCATATAATCATTTTTATGATGCATTGTAACTTTTGAAAAGTATTTTTACGAAACCCGAGTCCCGTAAATATTTTCAATATTTACCAATAACCATTTTCTACCCCTTAAAATTATTAATTGTTTTTAGGTCCACAAGTTTCAAAATTGGTAAGATTGGTCCCTCCACTTAAACCACCATATAAAAGGTTTTTTTTCTTCCACCAACTAACACAACTCATAACTTAATAAAAAAACACTCTCTCCTCCTCCTTCCATTTTGCCGCCACTCCTCCACCACAAAACACCCTCATTTCACCATCATCCACCATGATTTAACAAAAACAAAGATTAGACCCATTCCTAAAATTCGATGGTGATTCTAATGATCCAAAAATTATACACATGCATCAAGGTTTTTATAAACTTATGATTTCATGGTTGTATGATGTTTTAATCATCATGCATGTGTTGTTTTTGGTAAAATTATGATGTTTTGATCATAAAAAGTCTTGTTTTTAATCTTTGATTTTTGTTAGATTTTTCATACAAGTGTTTTTAGGAGTGTTTGGTTGATAGGAATGATGGTATAGTGATCCTAGAGGTATGGGAATGACTGGTTTTGGTTGAAAAGTTGATTTATCATGTTTTCTAAAAGGCTATTTCGGGACAGCAGGTATTAAACAGATTTTTCGTGGGCTTCAGTTCTGAGAAAGGCTAAGATTATTTGATATTGTTGTACAGTTTTCCGAGACGGTCGTTTTGGTATAAGATAGAGCTTCTAAGTCATTACGAGTCAAAAGTTATGCTAGTTTTAGTTTTCGTGTACCGGGAGTCGCAAGTCGGCACAATCCGAAATTGTGACTGATTTTGGGTCGACTCTCGGGGACTTTAGGCTTGGTTAGATAGTTGATACTACTGATTTTCAAAGTTTACAAACTGAGTTTTATGAGTCTAGTAGTGGTTTCAAAAGACGGATTGTCGAGTTAGTACTTTTAAAGTGGTCCGAACGGTTTTACTAAACAAGTGCACGAATCTGTCCCAAATTTGGAGTCGAGTAAATTGTCGAGCTGATGGATTTTAAAGTGTGAACTTTGGCTCAAATTTTGGTAAGGTCTTATACAGGTTATAAGTGACCTTGACACCAATTTTCATGTAAAACGGACAAGTCTAGATAGGGTAGATTGGTGTGTACATTCGGGGTGTACTTGCTGATTTTATTTTGGACACTTAGTTCAATGTTTGTGTTGCGTGAGTTTGAGTATTCACCATCGGAGATGGTGACTTACTCAAGTACTTAGTCATTATATAAATGACTTAGCTACTGGTCCGATTAAGTTTAAAGATAGTTTGACTTGCGTTGACTTAGAGTCGTATAACGGGTCAATTTCAAGTGTTTTAACGAGTAACGTTGGATAAATGGATTCATCTGGTTCGTGTCAATGGTTTTGAAACATGAATACTTTGAAAACATTTGAGTTATATTATATTTGGTATATATATATATATCGATATTGAGTTCGAGTCTTAACGCGCGCCTTATTTTGATAGGTTGCGGTTTTTGTGTTTCCCCGGGCATCCATATCGTCGGTGATCATCTACCACTACCGTTTCTACTCAGTTGTTGAGTACCGTGATTGACTTACCTCGTGGCTAAGGTGAGTTCATAGCCCCTTTTTACTTGTACATGGTTTCTAAACACGGGGTGAGATTTTACATGGTGGAACACAACCAATTAAAAACTGTATTGCTATCTAGAACTCGTATGTTATTCTGGATGTGTATGCTTTACAGATGATTTCAGTGGTATTATTGCTTTTTAGACATTAGCCTTGAGTTTCCTCTCCTATCATGAACCGTTAATTGTCCCATATGCTTTGCGCTAAGCGCGAATGTTGTGGGTGGATCCATCTGGATTGACAATCCCCGTCTCGATTACCTTGACGCACTAATATTCGTTTATACTTGAGTATTTAGGCTGAATACTCCCTAGAGGAACTTACGTTTGAGTTAAGCTTCTGTTCATGAGACTAAACAGCAATAATATGCATCGTGACTACGTACAATGTACATAGTTAACCCCCCCCCCCCCATTACATGTTTTACAAATTCTATTGTGTTCCACACGTTTACTGCTAAACCTATGAATATCACTCAACTTTGTGTTGACGATTTTACATGTTTAATCTCAGGTATTATTACTTAGCTTTGCTTGGATGGGAGCCCGCAGGATATTATCACAGCTTGGAGATTTCTGTGATGCTTTAAAAAGACTGTTTTTCGTAAAAACTGTCAAGAGTTTATTCTATCTTTTTGGCAACTTTATGTTATAAATTGGACGAAATAATATAATTTTTCCGCTTCTAAAACTCTGGGACCTATGTTTAAAAACTCAGACCTTTTTGATGTAATGTACATGTTTTTATTTCGTCAGCTTTGTATGAACTATAATTCATTGTTTCTTGTACTATGACGTGTTACCCCCTCGTTGCCTAGTTGTTCCATGTCAGATTATGGGGGTCTCTCAAATGATTTATAGTTTCATAATTGATAGTTTTAGTCCCTGAACTTGTAAAAATCACATAACAAGCTCAAAAATGATCCAAATGATCTAGGATTTGAAAACAAAGTATATGAGCACATTTATAATCATAATAAATAAAATTTCTTCAGAATTATAGCTTTTGAAATGAGTTTTTGCTCAATATTTCATGTAGATTACAAAACTAGGGTTTTAAGACATCTTTAACTTATAACTTTCATTTAAAATGATGAAATGACTTAGTTTCTTTTGAATTATCTTCCTAAAATAATTTTGGCATTATAGCAAGTCTAATTAAACTTTATAACAAGATCAAATCCTTGGTTAACATAGATTTACCTAGGTAGCTCCAAAATGACTCCTTATGGCTTCTTATGAACACTACTTGCTATCAAAGCTTCAAGAGCTTCAATGGCTAGCTTCTAGACCTGGTTTTTGGTCTTTTGGGATGTCCTAAGACGTATATAGAGGTAAAAATGGAGAATGGGTATGAGATACAAAGGAAACGGGGTGCAAGTTTCAAATGAAGGTATACGTCCCTATTTATACTTGAAATGACCCTTAGCCTCCAAGTTTTGCATTCAAACGTGTAATATAGATAGAGGGGTGAATAATTAAGGCTAGTGAAGATCTACACAAGCTTATAGCTTGTAGCTTTGTCCTAATCCTTCCTTATGGCTAGAAATAGATCACGGCAACATGTTGATAAGAATGGTGATATGTAGCAAGCAAGGAGGTGATTCACATACTTGTCGCACTCCTAAAATATCTTAGGATGAATAAATATCAGGTTTTCAAACTTGGAATGGAGGTAAATGGTTTGAAAATGAGTTTTGGAGGGAAAATGTAAAATCGGATCCTAAAACTAGAGCTTATAAGTTATGCTTTGTGTTTTTGGTGATTAAGGGCTTAGGAAAGTGATTAGTGAATGATTAGGGCTTAATTAGGGTTTATACATTCTATTTAAGAGATTTGGGGCCTTGGTTTTAAGTTTAACAAAGGTTTGATGTGAAAATGGGAAGTATACATTTGTCGATTAGGGTTTTCTAATGATCTAGGGTTTAATCTTAGCAAATGTGATTATCCTCCTCTTATCTACTGATGTAAACTTAATTTAGGTCCTAGACATTGTGTCTTAAGTGTCCAATGAGTTCTCACACTTGGTTTAAGGGTTTAGTTGGGGTAAACATGTCTAAAGAGTGAAAATACCTATTTTGATCTAATTTACAAGTCATGCAATGAAATCTTGTACCTTGTGCATTAGGGTACATGTACATTGTCTTAATATCATCTTATAATCTTAATGAAGTCCTATGAGTATTTTTAGACTTGTCTAAAAAGAACTAGGTAGTGGTTCCATGTAGATTTCTTAATATTAGGGTTTTTAGGTCATTAATCCTAATGATTTTCTAACTTTGGTAATTAGGGTTGATCTCCTTATGTATGCTTATTATAGGGCTTATATAGTATGTTTATGACTTCTATGGGTTCTACATTCTTAGTTTGAGGGTTTATATAAGTTGATTGATAGTTGTAATTTCACATTCTTTTAGGAAATCGCGGCAAAAGCGGTATGTACTAAGCGTACGTTTAGGAAAACGTAAACACTTATGACCCTTGGTGTGGGATCGATCTCAAGGATGCTTGGTGTGTGTGTTAAGACTTGATATAATTTGAGATTAATATTATGAAAAAAATGAGAAAGAAAATGATGACGATTACAATTAAAAATAAACTATGACGAATGACGTAAATGTGAGATCGTAAAACGTGACGAAATTTAAAAATTACCCTAGAAATTCCTAAAAAATACAATAAATCCCTAAAAATGCAATTAGAGTTTACAAAAAATCAAAACTTACTCAAACCTTTTATTTAATTATAAATTAATATTTTAATGCTAATTAAAGCCCTAAAAATCATTTTAATTAATAAAAAGCCCAAAATAAGATTTTTCAATTTGTAAACCTCTAAAATAACTTAATTAAACTAAAAAGTATTTTTGAAAAATTTAAAACTACTTAAAACTATTTAAAATGATTAAAAATTAAAATTAAATATTAAAATAATATTAAAAATTCAAAATTTATAAAAAATTCTAAAAACTTGCAAACTACTTTATTTTAACTTTAATAAACAGAAAATGAAAGTGAAATGACCAAAATACTCCTATTGGGCCTCCAAATGGGCCAAAAGTGAAAACAGTTTGCTAAATGGGCTTATTAAGACCCAATAAGAAAAATGTTAACCAAATAAGCCTAAAACGTCCAGCTAAGCTTAAAATTAAATTTTAAACACAAAACTCTAAAGGCCCAAAAGCTTAATCAGTGCTTATCACAGCTTAATAGAAAACAGCTTATTCTTAATGGGCTTTTTGGCCCATTAAGCCATAAGCTAATGCCATAAGCTGAAATTTGACACACATCCTTCTTATGAGATTATAAAGCTGTTTGTAAAAAGAATTTTTGAAAAAGCTCAAGAAATAAGCCTGGAATAAGCCAAAGCTCTCTACACAAAACGACAAAATAGTCGTTTTCGAGTTCTAGACCACTTCAAGAGCTGATTCAACTTGCAAAAGGTTTTAAATGACAAAACTAAGCTTAATTAACAAAACGATTTCAAATAAGCACACTCAATAAGCTGGAAAAAGCAATAAGCTGTTTTTGAAAAAGACAAAATAGTTGTTTTCTAGTCAAAAGCTAAAACTAAAAGCTGTAAACTTCAAAATTGACTTATAAGCTGAAAATAGTAAGTTATATCACAAAAAAACAAGTTGTTTCACAATAGAATAAGCTAGAATAGCTTATTAATAAGCTGTTGGCAAAATAACACTATCAGTGGGAACTTTCAGTGGGAAAGAGTTCCCACTGTTTTGACTTTTTGACTTGCTTTTTTAGAGAGATTCAGTTGGTTTCTTTGGACAATTAAGGCACCCCTACAACCAGTGAGTTGTAGGGAGTCAATTACAAGCAAGAAAACACAAATTCACCAAACCAAATGATACAGTTTAATCAAACAGTCCACAGACATGATACAAACATGGTACAGTTAAGGTCTGATGATATTAAGCTAAGTTTAATCTAGTATAAGCTAACCAGAGTACACCAAATGCATACAACAGCTATAAAAGACTTAATCAAGCATAAACAAACTCATATCATGCACTGGTTTCAAGATTAGAACTAGTTTATACCCTTTGTGACTTCACTAATGAACAAAGATGAACACAAAGTGACCTTTGTTGATGTACTTGACCACAAATCCAATTTCAAAGCCCTAAATCTACTTATCATGTTGTAAGAACTTTGTTTTGATACTTGTTAACCCTAGTTTAGCATTAAATCTAGGTGTTCACAAGATTGTAGTTCAAAATGACCTAAAACAAGCTAGATAGACCAAGATTCAGATTTGGAGTTTCAAAGCACAAGTTAAGCAAATATCAGCATTCAAACACCTCAATATCAGTTAAAAACTCAAAACACCCCTACACAACTACTCAATCTCACATAAAAACCTTCAATCATGTAGTCCCAAACAGTCCTTTAACTTTATAAATCAAGATTTAACAAAGCAAAAGTATATTTCAGACCAAGAAACTCTTAGACAAGCATCATAACAACAAATGAATGAACTAAGAACCAGTTTACATGCATAAGAACACACATACACTAGCAGGTACCCAAAATAGCTTAGAATCACTTTTTGATAGTTTTAACAAGGGAAGAAGGCGAACCTCATGAATGTACATCCACACTCACAAATTTTTATGTGGTAGCTTAACAACCACAAGCTTCCAACAAAACACCCTGCTAACATCAAACAAAGTCAATAACAACAGATTATATAAAAAATGGAAAATGAAACAGATTTGTTCCAACTTGTACCCCACTCCTTGAATATTCCTAAACTAAGATCTCACTTCACCTTGATAATCTTCTTATCAGGGTGAGATGATCAATCTTAAGCCCAAAAACTTCAAGTGGTTGTACACAAACTTGGAAAACAAATCAGATTTTTGAAAATTTTTGAAACACTTGCATAAAACTTTAACCAATCTTTGAAACCTCAAACACAGACTCAAAACATGTAAATAAGAGCAAGTAAAAGTAAATTGGTGCTTGGAATTCGTCACAAGTTCAAACTTTTTTCATTAGAAGAAACAAAGATTTACAGACTTTGACCAAAGGAAAACCAAGAACAAAAAATAATGTTGTGACCTAATGCCTTTATATAGGATACAAGTGAACTAAAATGTTGAATAAAAACTAGAAACCCTATTTGGTACAGTCCCAATTATGCCCTTTAAAGTTTGAATAATCTTGACTTGAATTTGAAGTTGGAGCTGATACATGTCAGTTCTCTTTGTTGTTTTGTGATCTTAGGCGTCCAATGTAAGATTAGGATGTAAGTTGAGATGTGGGGCGTTGATTCTCTGCAAGCCTTTGTCTTCTTCCCCAATGTGTAGAAGGGGTGGTTCATGTGATACTTTGGGGTGAGGTGGTATAAGGTTTGTGAGTTGGGTTATGATTAGTATGACCTTAATCATGATTCTGGACAATATTAAGGGTTAATTCCAAGTGATGAATAAAAACCCAAATTTGTTCTTCATGTGAATATTTGGTGCTTTGATCCATTTTTGGGTTTAAAAAACATGTTAGGCGCCATTTAGATAACTAATTAAAATTAGTTATAATCCGGTTGTGAGTGGGTTGTGAGGTGGCAGGATGGTGGATTGTGATTGGGTGAAAAGAGTGAGTGGGGCACGTGTCACAAGGGTATTGGTCTAGGTATCTTTCTTGTCTCCCAGCTTTGGCTCCTATTCTTTCTTCATTATTTCATTTCATGTTTAATCAGCCAATAAGCCGAATTCCTTTGTTAGTGAAGTTTTGTTTTTCATACTTTGGCCACAAAAACTTTCCAAAGGTTTGAATTAGGACTTGTTTTGTAATATCATGGTATTTGAAGGGCTATTTTTGGCATGTCTTCAATCTTCAAGGTCTTTTCTTGTATTCTTGTCTTCATGGAGGACTAAAAGTGACAAGTCTTCAATTTTGAGGGACCATTCTTGCCAATTCTTCAAAGTTGAGGGTCCTTTTTGTAAATTTGACAAACTTCAGGGACCAAACTTGTAATTATGAATAAAAAGGGTATAAAGTGTCAATTATTCAATAATGAAGGACCCTTCTTGTATAATCTTCAATTCTTCAAAGTCTTTTCTTGGAAAATCAACTCTAGGGTCCGGTGTACAAGGCTGTTCGGACTCCCCCCCCCCCCCCTCTTGTATCAGGTGCGTTGCCATCGTCTCTTTCCCCTTTGCCAGGTTACACGGCATGGATTCGCCGATTGACGAATCAGATCTTGGCTCGCTGTCCCACCGACGAACCAGTCTAGAAGTCGAAAGGGAAGGCAATAGAAAGGGGTCTCCCTCTCTTTGTCTTCTTCTCGCCGCTTTTCTCGTCCATCCTGCCCTGCGCCGCTTACAGATTCAGTTGCAGGTATCTATATATATATATATATATATATATATATATCTATATATATATATATATATATATATATATATATATATATATATATATATATATATATATATATATATATATATATATATATATATATATTCAATGTGCGGCTTTTTCTCCCGTGTTCGTTTATTCTTGTGATCTTTTGTCATTTTCTCAATATTCGTACCTAAAATACACATTGAAAAACACAAGCATATATTTGGCACTTTTTATTATATTTTAACCGTTTTAAGCCCGTTTTAAACGATGAGACTATGTATAAAAGCAGTCTCATCACTCCCCCATACTAAACCATTGTCGTGCCCTCACGCAATGCTAGAATAAAGTATCTTAGCACCCCAAAATTCATTTTTATGGACTTTTATTGAATCATAAACTTACTACACTACTACTACTTGCGTTTTAGACATAATGTATGATTTTCATCGCAAAATGGGACGTTTAGGTTCATAGAACAAAAACACGTGAATGCTTCGTTAGAAATAATTTTGTCGTCCTCGATTTTCACCCAATTCCATGCCAAGCGTGTAACGAGATCATTGTCATTATAAGTTAGTAATGCTAACACTACTCATATGCCCTAATCACGTACTTAGACTCCCTTAATCTTAATTGGTATCTCTTATATTTTATTTTTGTCTTAAATGATCATGATGATACATTGTTGACTTATGTGATAATAGAGATTAAGGTCCAAAAATAGAGTCATAACGGTGTAACCAAGACCATCGAATTAATAACCCCCCCCCCCCCCTAATAGACAACGATGTCAAAAAATTAAGTCAACAAGAAGGATCGATAAACACGGTTTTATAACGGTTTTGAACCTGAGACTTAGTACCAAGACTTTTATACGTCCCCTAACGGATGGGCCTTATTATCATAGGTTTACCTCCATTTTTTATTCAACTCTGCCATGGAGCTTTTATTATGACTTTGGTATTGGCTTGCCTTTATTCAACCTCGCCATGAGGTGTTTATTATGGCCAAAGACGTATATCCTCACGCTAAAGCGAATTTTGGATCTTAAAGCTTCAAAGATTAAGGCTTAATCACTTTTAATTTCGCACAGATTTATCGGCCTTGTGAGCTTTAAATTTTTTCTTGATTTAGGTGAGCACTTGAAATCTTATTATTGGGTGAAGCTTTCGATTATTCGGGTTGCCAATACTTCAAAACCGTGACGCTGGCGATACCTTAATGTCTTCCCAATTTAATTACATGGAAGTTACTAGAAAAGACTAAAAACCAACAATCAAGACTAAACCGCTAAGCCAATACTTATTAGCAAAATATATATACAAGCGAAGGGAGAATAAGCAAAACAACCAGAACACATGAGTTTTTCAAAGAATACGAGTACTCTACGTTTATCATAGTAACTGATAATTAACTCTATCATTTATCGTCCTCATTTAAGAGACTTAGCCTAATATAAGTTAAGGAATCGAAGCTAAGTGCTCAACACGCACGGTCGAGTAAAAAATTACTCTTATTCTCGCCATCAGAAAATCTACATTTGTGTCTTCAAACACTTATGAAACATGAGAAAAATTTTAAAATTTGGCCATTTTTAGCTTTATTTGCAACAAAACGATAAAAAAAAGATGAAAGTTGGAAAGCGTGAAGGTTTGGCAAGGCAAGTATCTATTCACCCCCCCCCCCCCCCATACTAAAGTTAAACATTGTCCTCAATGTTTCGAGTCTAAGGGTAGGATAACCCCCATACTAGAGACGTAGTCGAATGCCTAATCTAGCATGGAAAGGGTGGAACCATTAAATCTATAGCCGTTTATGAAGTGTTCTAAAAGACCTAAGGTTAAAATAATCAAGGATATATCATGTGGATATCGAGAAATTCTTCAAAGCAAACGATCGAGTGCTCACGTAAAACGAACACGAGAGGCTCCAATTGTGAAGATGATCATCTAAAAACCACAATTCACAAACAACCACGGAACAAAGGTTGGAAAGGCACAAATCCCCTCACGTAAGCTACATTAGAAAGCGATAATATGTACATGGATAAGCATGGGAACTCCCCCACGAGGCACCTCATTTTTGATTACCGAGTCATGAGCTCGACTCGATCCCCTCAATACTAATTATCATTGGGTAAGGTGACTTGGTCGAGGTAGTTCAAAGAAGAAACTTCCCCACCAAAGTAGTGCTTCAACCTATGGCCATTCACCTTGAAATTAGGACCATCATTTTGAGCTAGCTCGATGGTCCATAAGGAAATAATTGGGTAATGGTGAATGGTCCTGACCAACGGGATTTCAACTTGCTGGAAAATATTTTCAATTTTGAGATAAAAAGCAACACTTGATCCCCAATGTTAAAAACCCGGTTTTAATTTTAGAATCATGAAACTTTTTAGTTTTCTCTTTATAAATCAATGAATTTTCATAAGCAATGTCCCTAAATTCATCCAATTCATTAAGTTGCATTTTCTGGTGTTTTCCCGCGGTCTCAATGTCATCATAACAATGCTTTAGGGCCCAATAATCTTTGTGTTCGAGTTCAATGGACAAGTGGAAATTCTTTCCATACACAAGCTTGTAAGGAATGCACCCAATAGGCGTCTTATGAGCGATACGAAAGGCCCATAAAGCATCGTCTAACTTATCCGACCAATATTGTCAGTTTTTTTCCTATCGATCTCTCCAAGATCCTCTTCAAGCTCGGTTTGAAACCTCGACTTGCCCACTCGTTTGCGGGTGATAAGCCGTAGAAAGCCGATGTGTAACCCCATATTTCTTTAGAACCCTTTCGAATTGGTCATTACAAAAATGGGTTCCACGATCGCTTATGATAGCATGAGGGGTTCCAAACCGAGAGAACAGTTGCTTCAAAAACTTGACTACCACACGAGCATCGTTCGTGGGCAAAGCCTTAGCTTCCACCCACTTGGATAGGTAGTCAACGGCGACAAGGATTTACTTATTACCACGAGATGATGGGAACGGCCCCATAAAACCAATTCCCCAAATGTCAAAGATCTCACACTTGGATGATATTTTGTGTCATTTCATCACTTTGTGAGGCTTTTCCTTGTCGTTGGCATGAGTCACACGACTTGACAAGTGTGTGTGCATCTCGGTAAATAGTAGGCCAAAAGAAACTGGCATCAAAGGCCTTCTTCACCGTGAGATTAGCACCGTGATGACCATCCGTGGGTCCCTCGTGACAAGCTCTAAGGATATTAGAATCTTCGGTGCAAAAAACACAACGTCGAATAATTTGATCCGCACAAGTCCGAAATAGATAAGGGTCGTTCCAGAAGTAGAACTTGACGTCACGAAAGAATTTCCGTTTTTGTTGAGTCGTCATACCCTTGGTTATAAAGTTTCCCGCATGGTAATTTGCAATGTCCGCAAACCATGGGGTAGATGAGTCTTCCTTGGAATTCACTACACCAAGTGTCTCGAGAGGAAATGTTTCGGTGATTTCCTTGTTCTCGTACACACTTTGGTGAGGATCTTCCAATCGAGAAAGATGGTCGGCCGCAAGATTCTCAGCTCCTTTTTTGTCAAGTATGGTGACATAAAATTCTTGTAGAAGGAGAATCCAACGAAGCAATCTTGGCTTAGCATCTTGTTTGGCCAAGAGGTACTTGATTGCCGAATGATCAGTATACACTATGCTTTTGGTCAAGACGAGATAAGGTCGGAATTTCTCAAATGCATACACCACGACAAGGAATTCCTTTTCCATTGTGGTATACTTAAGTTGAACCTCGGTCATTGTCTTGCTAGCATAGTGGATAGGCAAGAAGTGCTTTTCATGACGTTGCCTCAAAACAGCCCTAATAGCGTAATCACTTGCATCACACATGAGCTCAAATGGGAGGTTCCAATTGGGAGCAACAAGAATGGGAGCTTCGGTAAGTTTCCTCTTAAGGATTTCAAAGGCTCGTACACAATCTTCGTTAAAGACAAAAGGAGTATCTTTTTCGAGGAGGTGTGTAATGGATCGAGATATCTTTGAAAAATCCGTGATGAATAGACGATAAAATCCCTCGTGGCCTAGGAAACTCCTAACTCCCTAAACGGTTTTGGGATGAGGTAATTTGGAGATGACGTCTATCTTAGCTTTATCTAACTCAATCCCCGCTTTCGAGACCTTGTGCCCTAAGACGATTCCTTCTTTAACCATAAAATGACATTTTTCCCAATTGAGCACAAGGTTGGTTTCCTTACAACGTTTCAACATGTATTTTAAATTTCCTAAGCACGAAGTGAACGAACTGCCAAACACGGAAAAGTCATCCATATAGACTTACTTCGTCTTCTCGATCGTGTCATGAAAAATAGCCATCATGCATCTTTGAAAAGTTCCTGGTGCATTGCAAAGTCCGAATGGCATTCTACGATAGGAAAACATACCATATGGACACGTAAACGTATATTTTTCTTGATCACGAGGATCGATGGGGATTTGGAAGTAACCGGAAAAACCATCTAAAAAGCAATAGAAATCGTTTCCCGCAAGACGCTCCAACATTTGATCCATGAAGGGCAAGGGAAATATGTCTTTGCGAGTGGCGTCATTTAACTTACAATAGTCAATACACACCCTCCAACCGGTCACAAGTCGAGTTGGAATTAACTCGTTGTCATCGTTTGGCACAACGGTCATTCCTCCCTTTTTAGGGACATAATGAATGGGACTCACCCAAGGGCTATCGAAAATATGGTAAATCATTCCCGTGTCAAGGAGTTTAAGGACTTCCTTTTTTATGACGTCGTGTATTTTGGGATTCACCCTCCTTTGACATTGGATTGCGGGCTTGTAGTCTTCCTCTAATAAAATTTTGCGGGTACAAAACTTTGGGTCGATACCCTTAATCTCGGATAATTTCCACGCAATTGCCCCTTTGTGATCCTTCAAGACATCGTTAAGTGTGGTTTTTTCATCATCCGAAAGATCCTTCGCAATAATAACAGGCAACTTATCGTCTCCTTCAAAGAATACGTATTCAAGATGAGGAGGAAGATCTCTCAACTCGAGGATTCGTGGTTCCTCGATTGAAGATTTAGGTTCGATACTCATAACCTCCATCGACGGAGGAAATGGGAAATCATTAAGAAAATCCTTGATAATCGAAAAGTCCTCATCATTGTCGAGGTCTTTGTTAGAAGTTCGAGGTACATCAAACTCTTCCAAAGTAAACTCACCTCCTTCAAATGGAGTGAAGGATGGTATCAAGTTATCAAGAATAGGATCGAGCATAGTGGGATTGCCACTATTTTCTTCATCACCAAAACCTAAATATTCTTGTGAAAATTCCTCACAAACGACATCGATCATATCAATATAGTTTTTGGCCGCGATAGGATAAACATGAGAATTGCGTTTATAACAAGTTCCTCGTCGTTGAAACGTAAGGTGATTTTCCTTGCATGCACATCAATCAACGCTCTCGACGTATCTAAAAACGAACGACCTAAAATGAGAGGAACTTAAGGATCCGTGGAATATCGGCTACGATAAAGTCTACCGGATAATAGAACTTTCCCACTTTCACAAAAACGTCTTCAGCCAATCCACATGCGGGAATCGTAGAATGATCGGCCATCTCGATAGACATTCTTGAAGAAGTAAGATTAGGAAGATTTAGCTACTTGAAGATTGCAAGAGGCATCAAATTAATACTAGCACCAAGATCGGCCAAGGCATAGCATTCTTCCGTATCTTGAATACCAATCAGAATTAAGAATTTACCAGGGTCACTTACTTTTTGAGGTATGCGGTTAAGATAAACCGATGAACAACTAGACAATTTTTGCAATTTCTCCTTGTTGTTTAACATACTCTTGAAGTTGGCGGCAAATCGAGGCATCATAATCAAATCATCGGCAAAACTTATGTTAAAATGCAAATCACGAAACATCTTAATGAAAAGCTCAAATTGGTAATTGTCACTCTTGCAATTTCTCCTTACGAAGTCTCGATGGGTAAGGTAAGGGTGGTGTGGGTTGGGGCATAGGCATAGCCTTTGGAATCTTGGGTTACAATGTTGGTAAAGGGTCGATCGTAGGTGTGGTTTGAGCGGTACTTCGTGGGATTGGGATATGCTCCTTTTCGACCACCACCTCGGGTTCTTCCTCAATTTCCTCTACCGGCGGAGTAATTGGTTGAGGAGTCGGTTCCTTAAAGGTCTTACCACTACGTGTGGTAATCACTTTCATCTCTCCCTTCGGGTTTGACACGGTGTTACTAGGAAGACCACCCAAAGAAGACGGTTTACACATTATAGCCTCAAACATGCTTGATATTCTATCCTCAAACTTAGATTGCCTTTTATCCGCCTTAAGCGTCTCTTGTTTAATCTCATGTTGGCCTTGCTCCATTTTTTGTTGATTTTGTTGTAACCTTTGCACATTACTCTCCATTTTGTTTGTATGAGTCTTAAGCTCATTTGCAAGCTCGTTTTTCAACACATTTTTCAAATCATTCTGAAACTCGGATATTAGGCTAATTATCTCCCTTTGTATATTATCAAATCTAGCATCATTACCCATTGCATAATCAACAAATTTATTTGGAAGATCTTTCATGTTTTGCAAACCTTTGTTGTTGTTTTGAAAATTACGGTTTTGATTTTTGTTTTGCACTTGATTATTAGTCCCTTGATTCCCATAGTTATTACCCTTATAATTGTTCCTTTGATTTCCTTGGTATCCAACTTGATTGTTTCGAAAATTGTTAGCATTTTGATTTGGTGGAAAACCCGGTGGAGTCACTTGATTAGTGCGGGTAACTTGACAGTTTTGGTTATAAGTTCCCGTAGCCGCATAGGCACTCGAAGTGTTACCACCGTTGGTAATGCACTCGGAGAAATCATGACCTCCACCACAATACATACAAGAAACCTTAACCGCTTTAGCCGAAGCGGGAGTGGTTTGTTCACCAACTTTAAACTCAATCAAAAGTCCCTTAAGCTTATCAAAAATCTTGTTCTCCAAATTAGCCTCTATTTGGCAAGCATCGATGGTATGTGACAATGAAGGCGAAGACAAAGCCTTGTGAACACTCAATGTGTTACGAGGACTATAAACCTTAGACCTATTCTCAATGATCAACAATGCTTCCTCGACCGTCTTACACAAAAAATTACCACCCGCGGCGGCATTGAGATAGTCTCGTTCATGATCGTTCAAGACACTGTAAAACGTGTCGATTTGATGTAAGTCAGAAAAACCGTGATGAGGACATTCATGCAACATTTCCTTAAACATATTCCAAGCCGTTGAAAAACTCTCATTATACTCTTGTGAAAACTTGGAAATCTCGTTTTTCAAATGCGTAGTCTTAGAGGGCGGGAAAAATTGGTTCACGAACTTCGAAACGAGATCCTTCCACGTAAATATAGAATTAGGTGGCTCTTTCTCTAACCAAATTTTAGCGGGCCCCTCTAAGGAATACGGAAAAAGCATCATCTTAATCGAGTCGTTCGAGACGTCCTTAAACTTGCAAGTCGCGGTAAGACGATTGAATTGGCGGATGTGGTTATGAGGATTGTCCTTTTCGTCACCACGAAACTTGTTGTTTTGAATCATCGACAACAAACCCGTCTTAACTTCTAAATTATCCGCAAGGATAGAGGGAATCACAATAGCCTCTCCATAACCCTCGGTAGGTGCTTGAAGCAACTCTATCATAGTACGAGTAGCCATGGTTGCTTCTTGTTCTATGATGGGTTCGTCAATAGGAAATTCTTCACTAGAAGGTGTTCCTTCCTTTCGGTATCTACATTTACGTGCAGGTCTTGCTTGGTTACGAGTTTGCATAAACGTCACGTACAATGTGGGGGTGAGCAAAGAAGATTCTTTTGGGTGTTTTTACTTTTTCAATTTTTTTGTGCTTTTGATTGAATTTTACTTTTTTGGGATTTTTGTGATGTATTACTTAGACACAAATCTACAAATCTCTCCTCAAATCAAATCTCTCGATTAAAGGAGCCTCAAGGAATGAAAATGATCACGTGAAGTGAACGCCTTCGATGACTTTAGAACGTTGGTGGAACACCAAAACGTTCAAGAGGGTTTAATCTTTGAAACCAAGAAAATATATATGATACATAGATAATACTTTGGGTGGCAAACCCTCGATTAGCCCATTTTATCAAAACACGCACAAGCAAGTGAAAGAAACGAGGCGGCGCGAAGCACTTAAGAGCCTTTTTCCTTTAGGTTGTGAAATACAACCGCCTTATACCCACCTTATAGTTTGTGTTTATCAAAATCAAGCTTCACGAAAGTATTTATCTATTTTGCCTTTTTTTCTTTGTTTGAGATTCGAATACAATGATTGAGTGATGAAATCGTAATCAAGGTTGTGTTTTCACAGTTTTGGAGTACTTGTTAATTTATTGTGATACGTATACAATATAGTAATATTTCTTCACAAAAAAACGAAAACCGATAATACGTGTGCTTAGAGTTCTAAAACACACAATTACTATTTATGGTTAATATAAAAACAAAATTTGTTCAAATCAAAACACGACACGCCTCCCCGGCAGCGGCGCCAAAAATGATAGTTGTAATTTCACACTCGTTTAGGAAAACGAGGCAAAAGCTTTAAGTACTAAACGTACGTTTAGGAAAACGTAAACACTTATGACCCTTGGTGTGGTATCGTTATCAAGGAGGCTTGGTGTGTGTGTGTTAAGACTTGATATAATTTGAGATTAATATTATGAAAGAAAATGAGAAAGAAAATGATAACGATTACAATTAAAAATAAACTATGACGAATGACGTAAACGAAAATTTGTAAAACGTGACGAAATTTAAAAATTACCATAAAAATTCCTAGAAAATTACAATAAATCCCTAAAAATGAAATTAGAGTTTACCAAAAATCAAAACTTACTCAAACCTTTTATTTAATTAAAAATTAATATTTTAATGCTAATTAAAGCCCTAAAAATCAATTTAACTAATAAAAAGCCCAAAATAAGATTTTTCAATTTGTAAACCTCTAAAATAACTTAATTTAATTAAAAAGTATTTTTGAAAAATTTAAAAATAATTAAAACTATTTAAAATGATTAAAAATTAAAATTAAATATTAATATAATATTAAAAAGTCAGAATTAATAAAAAAACTCTAAAAACTTGCAAACTACTTTATTTTAACTTAAATAAACAGAAAATGAAAGTGAAATGACCAAAATACCACTATTGGGCCTCCAAATAGGCCAAAAGTGAAAACAGTTTGCTAAATGGGCTTATTAAGGCCCAATACGAAAAATGTTAACCAAATAAGCACAAAACTTCCAGTTAAGCTTAAAATTCAATTTTAAAGACAAAACTCTAAAGGTCCAAAAGCTGAATCAGTGTTTATCAAAGCTTAATAGAAAACAGCTTATTCTTAATGGGCTTTTTGGCCCATTAAGCCATAAGCTAATGCCATAAGCTGAAACTTGACACACATCCTTCTTATGAGATTATAAAGCTGTTTGTAAAAAGAATTTTTGGAAAAGCTCAAGAAATAGGCATGATATAATCCAAAGCTCTCTACACAAAACGACAAAATAGTCGTTTTCGAGTTCTAGACCACTTCAAGAGCTTATTCAACTTGTAAAAGGTTTTAAATGACAAAAATAAGCTTAATCAACAAAAATATTTCAAATAAGCACACTCAATAAGCTGGAAAAAGCAATAAGCTGTTTTTGAAAAAGACAAAATAGTCGTTTTCTAGTCAAAAGCTAAAACTAAAAGCTGTAAACTTCAAAACTGACTAATAAGCTGAAAATAATAAGTTCTATCACAAAAAACAAGTTGTTGCACAATAGAATAAGCTAGAATAGCTTATTGATAAGGTGTTGACAAAATAACACTATCAGTGGGAACTTTCAGTGGGAAAGAGTTCCCACTGCTTTGACTTTTTGACTTGATTTTTTAGAGAGATTTAGTTGGTTTCTTTGGAAAATCAAGGCAGCCCTACAACCAGTAAGTTGTAGGGAGTCAATAACAAGCAAGAAAACACAAATTCGTCGAACCAAATGATACAGTTTAATCAAACAGTCCACAAACATGATACAAACATGGTACAGTTAAGGTCTGATGATATTAAGCTAAGTTTAAGCTAGTATAAGCTAACCAGAGTACACCAAATGCATACAACAACTATAAAATACTTGATCAAGCATAAACAAACTCATATCATGCACTGGTTTCAAGATTAGAACTAGTTTATACCCTTTATGACTTCACTGATGAACAAAGATGAACACAAAGTGACCTTTGCTGATGTACTTGACCACAAATCCAATTTCAAAGCCCTAAATCTACTTATCATGTTGCAAGAACTTTGTTTTAATGCTTGTCAACCCTAGTTTAGCATTAAATCTAGGTGTTCACAAGATTGTAGTTCAAAATGACCTAAAACGAGCTAGATAGACCAAGATTCAGATTTGGAGTTTCAAAGCACCAGTTAAGCAAATATCAGCATTCAAACACCTCAATATCAATTAAACACTCAAAACACCCCTACACAACTACACAATCTCACATAAAAACCTTCAATCATGCAGTCCCAAACAGTCCTTTAACTTTATAAATCAAGATTTAACAAAGAAAAAGTATATTTTATACCAAGAAACTCTTAGACAAGCATCATAACAACAAATGAATGAACTAAGAACCAGCTTACATGCATAAGAACACACATACACTAGCAGGTACCCAAAATCACTTAGAAATACTTTTTTGATAGTTTTAACAAGGGAAGAAGGCAAACCTCATGAATGTACATACAAACTCATGAATTTTATAGCTTATGTGGTAGCTTAACAACCACAAGCTTCCAATAAAATACCCTGCTAAGATCAAACAAAGTCAATAACAACATATTATATAAAAAAAATGGAAAATGAAACAGATTTGTTCCAACTTGTACCCCACTCCTTGAATATTCCCAAACTAAGATCTCACTTCACCTTGATAATCTTCTTATCAGGGTGAGATGATCAATCTTAAGCCCAAAAACTTCAAGTGTTTGTACATAAACTTGGAAAACAAATCAGATTTTTGAAAACTTTTGAAACACTTGCATAAAACTTTAACCAATCTTTGAAACCTCAAACACAAACTCAAAACATGTAAATAAGAGCAAGTAAAAGTTAATTGGTGCTTGGAATTCGTCACAAGTTCAAACTTTTTTCATTAGCAGAAACAAAGATTTACAGAATTTGACCAAAGGAAAACCAAGAACAAAAAATAATGTTGTGACCTAATACCTTTATATAGGCTACAAGTGAACTAAAATTCTAAATAAAAACTAGAAATCCTAGTTGGTGAAGTCCCAATTATGCCCTTGAAAGTTTGAATAATCTTGACTTAAATTTGAAGTTGGAGTTGATACATGTGAATTCTCTTTGTTGTTTTGTGATCTTAGGCGTCCAATGTAAGCTTAGGATGTAAGCTGAGATATGGGGCGTTGATTCTCTGCAAGCTTTTGTCTTCTTCCCCAAAGTGTAACAGGGGTGGTTCATGTGATACTTTAGGGTGAGGTGGTATAAGGTTTGTGAGTTGGGTTATGATTAGTATGACCTTAATCATGATTCTGGAAAATATTAAGGGTTAATTCCAAGTGATGAATAAAAACCCAAATTTGTTCTTCATGTGAATAGTTGGTGTTTTGATCCAGTTTTGGGTTTATAAAACATGCTAGGTGTAAAACCCATATTTAAAATTTAGAATATTAAATACGCAGTCTCGACTTTATGAACTATATATATAATTATTCAGAAAAGATTATTACGTCGTCAGAAATTTGAACGCAATAATTTATTGCGAATACGCGAATAAAGGTTAAAAAAGACAAAAAAAAAGGAAAAACTATGTAATTAAAGGGAGCCGGTTTAAAAAATAAAATAAATAGGAAGATGGGCTTCTAGGCCCATGGACTCAAGAAAAGAAAAAAACACGGCTGTAACCTTTTCTTGACAAATCAGGAACAAAGAAAAAAAAGGTAGGGTTTGTGTTGTATATGTGTAGCCGCACGGAAAGATCAAAAAGAAAAAAAAAACGATTAGGGTTGGGGTTCATGGTGGCCGACGGTTGGAGATCAAACAGACGGGTACGGTTCGATCTGCAATCAATCCCGTCACTTGTGTAATCACGAAATTAAGGTAAACCGTAAGTCGCGTTTTCTTTTTCTCTATTCCGTCTTTTTGGTTGAGTTATCACGAATCCATCAGGGGTGCGAGATGGTTCGGTATATGAGGTCAACTGCCCAGCCATGACCACTTGGTAGGGTGCGGTGGAGGCTGTGGTTGTATCGGCAGCAACACCAAGGCTAGCAGGGGTGTCGAGTTTTGGCGAATCCAGGCAGGACCGAGACCAAATTAGTCTCGGTGTGGTCAATGTTGGCCAACTGTGACCTTTACAAGGCTCGGTGGTGCTCGTGTTAAACGGATGCAGCCCAAAAACCCAAACCTAGGGTAGTCGCTGAAAAGGGGGTGTTTGTTTTAAAATGCAGTGAATAAATAACTGTCAAGGGTGGGGGTGTTTGGGACAAGTAGTGGAACCAGTAAAAACAAGCAGTGGAAACAGTAAAACTAGCAGTGGGAACCGATAGATAGTAGTGGGAATCGATAGATAGCAGTGGGAACTTATAAACAGCAGGGGGGAACTTATAGATAGCAATGGGAACTGTAAATAAACAGTGGGAATATAATGGAAGCAGTGGGTGCTATATAACTAACAGTGGGAATAACATGAAAACAGTGGGAACCATGGGATTTATTTAAATCGGTAAATTATTTTGTAAATAAGTTTTATTAATAAATTATATTGTCCAATTTTGTTAATTTAATTAATAAAAATTAAATTGATTTTAATTTTATCGTTTTATCCAATTAAAAATATATGGGTTATTAATGATTTAAATTCGAAGATATTTTTGGAAACTTTCTAAATTAGGAAACTTTCTATTTTTAGCCGGTTACCAAATATAAAGTTAGTATAACGTCAGAATATGTGTTGTACCGAAATTATTAGTAGAACGAAAATATGTTTAAAAGAAATATTAGAAGGCTCAGATTTATCAGTTTATACACAAATAGTAATACAAGAAAAATAAAAATAAATGAGAAACAGATAAGATCAGTAAATTAAATAAATATCAGATAACTTATTCGCGCCTAATATTATTGTAGCTTTCGCGAAGCCCGAGTAGAGTTCGTTCAGTCTTCTTTCAGTTAGTTACTGGACAAGAGGTACGGATTTTCTGTCCTTTCAGTAAGGACATCCTTTCTATGCATGATTAGGATTTCCCGTCTGCAGCCAAATGTTTTCCCCAATACATGTTATAAATTATCTGAAATTATTTTAATAACTAAGATATTGCCTAAGCCTTATATACAAGCATGACCAGTCAGTAGTACTAGTTACGTAGGTACCGTAACCATGACACTTGAGGCACCGGTGTCATGACTCACCTTCGGGAGAGTGATATCCCGCAGCGTTCCACTCAGTTCAGCTTGGCCATTTTATCAGTTTTATTAGTGGGGCGTATGGATGCATCCTAGGATTATCAGTTTACAGTTATCAGGTGAGTGTGTGCTCTACATCCTTCACATTGGAGCTGATCCCTCCACCCAGCACAGTATTTAGAGGTCACCCCTCTACAGTTATTTAGAGGTCACCCCTCTACAGCATGACGAGGTCACCCCTCTATGTATTCATGCAGCATTTGTTACAGTACGTGACCTATATAAGCTCTTGGCAATTAAATACAGTAAATGCATGGTTCAGATTTAACAGTTAATAAATTCAGCTTCAATATTTATAAACCAAGCTTCTCAGAGTTTATACAGAGTTTTACTACTTGTTACCTATTAGTCTCACAGCTTCAGTATTTTAGCATCTGCTTCATTTTAGTAATTCCTTATCATGCTTTATTCTGTTCATTGGGCGTTATGCTCAGCCGTAGTTCCTTTCATGTTCTAACGGCAGGCACACCGGGACGCTCTTAGGATTCTGAGAGCATGTGCTTTTGGATGGAAGCTATCCAGACTTCTTACTTTATGCACTTCTTACATTATTCTGCTTATTTGGACATTGTTTAGTCCTTTCCTTTAGTATTTTATTTTCATGTTTTGAGCTTATGTTTGGATTATCGATGTTTGATTCCGGTATTTCCTTTATGGTCAGTTAATGTTTTAGGACATTTACCTTATGCTTTGATGACATGCCATAAATACACGTAACGGTCCACTTATCCAAGTGGGGTGTTACAATTATGGTATCAGAGCGCAAGGTTCGACCTGTAGGCTCTAAAACTTGACATGTGACTAGTGGGTAGTCACCAGGAACTTCCTAGATTTTGGCGTTGTTATCTTTCATGTTTCTCATGCATTTATCAGTTAGTTTTCTTCAGTTATCAGTCGGTTTTCTTAAAGTTTTGACTAAGTAAAAGGTTGGTACAGGACTTGCCATATTTAGTCGCATGTGCTTTTCTACGAATTTTGTTTTGGTGAACCGACCCATAGGCGTTCACCCTTGCCCATTCAGATTTTGTATTGGTAAACCGAGCATAGGCGTTTACCCTTACTCATGACAAATTCATGTTTTCAGTCAAATATTACTTGGTGGACCAGCCATAAACGTTCACCATTTCTCAAGTCAAATTTCATGCTTTTCAGTCAAATGATGTTTTGTGAACCGATCCACAATTGTTCACCTTTGTCATATCAGGACATTTCATAAATTTTGACAAGTATGGATTGGACTACAGCCAACCATATTTAATCCCAGATTGTAAATTCTATACATGACAGTTCTCATGAAATTTTGACAAGTATGGATCGAAACAGAATCGCCCATACTTAGTCACATGCTTCCTACTATGAATAATGTGGATTAAACCATAACTATCCACATCAGTTGATGTTAAAACTCAGTTGATTATTCTTCTATGTTCTTTGTAGTAGTCAAGTTTTTACTCTCACGTGAATGTTGTTTTCATGCTGACTAAGTTCATGTCTCCTGGTGAGGATTATGTTTTCATCAAGGTGATGATGTTTTCATGATAAGATATAGAAGGATTACAGTAAAAACCTATTTTCATAATAATCATGTTTGATCTTCATCAGTCATGTCTTCAGGTTGACCATTGTTGAAATTCTGTTTAATCACAATTTTAAAAACTCTATACAACCAGCTTTAAGTCCACGCAGCATGTTACTCATTTCATATCAGTTTACTACCGTTTAAATCAATTTATTTCTTTGATCATGTCAAACAAGCGACACCAGTGTCGATCATCCCATAAAATTTCCACTAGTGCCATGTACAGTATTTCATGAGTACTCCACGTACAGTGTCGCAGATATGCTCCATGTGTAGTATTCACTTTGAACTTCATGTAAAGTAGTCCAGGTGTACTCCAGGTACCCTACTCCATGTATATTGCTAATCAATCCTCAATCATCTCAGGCGTTCCACTTGTCGATATTCTACCACATGATGATGCTGCTCGTGAGTTGAAGATTTTACCAAATATTGATGTTGCTAACACTTTGAAGACCTCATAAATGCTGATGTTGCGGATGCTTTGGAGATTTTCAAGATGCTGATACTGTTTATACTATGAAGACTCTGCAGAACAAGGACGAGAAATATAAATTTGAAATTTCTGACAAGAATAAATTTCAACCATCAGAAACTACCATTCCATTCCATCCTTTTACCTTCTCAGCTAGATGTCACACTTCACTCAGCTAACCTTCATTCAGAAGAGTGGGAACCGGAACCCAGCCGGCCACTCAGCAGAATAGTTACATGAATCACGGTCATGATAATGATCGTCATAAATTGATAGACAAAGCAGTAGTGACAACTACCGTGCTTGTAATTAATCAGTCAGTAACCATCAGAACCCCGGAACAGACGTGACTAGAAATACAAAGGTCAAAATTCTAACCGGTCCTCCAGCCCTTAACAGTTAACAGGAACTCTTAATGTTAATTTGACTCACCTACTATGACACGTGTTAAGATAGCAGTCAAGACACAAGTTCCAAGTACCATCTCAAGAGATACATGTCAGGACATCAGTCATGATACATGTCATGAGATTATCTTCTCAATGCACGAGTCAAGACGTACAACTACTATATGCTTTCTAAACCAGACACTCAGTAAATGAGGTTACCCTCCAAAGGGGTATAACCGTTCTGTTACGTAACGCCTAAATCAGATCATTAAGGACTCAATTACTACTACTAGATTATTATTCAGATTTGACACGCAGAGTTCATTCTGTGAGGTTACAGACAAACACATTCAGCTAAGATCTGCTATGTTTGCTCAACTATTCATATCTCAACTTTATATAAATCAGACATTATCTACCTCCCAACCAGAAAAGACTCCACAGTACAACGGTATTTATCAAGGATTTCTGTTCAGTTAATGACGAGATCCGTCTTACTAGATCTCAAATATATTCATTATATTTTCTGCCAGAAAAACCAGTACATATTATTTCTGCTTTACAAGAGCATGACTTATCAGTTCATAACTACGAAGAATTTTGGTCTACTAGTTATAAATTTACTTCTGAAATTCTTTAAATTTATGATCAACAAATTTTTCTAGAGTTTTCAGATATCATTCCAGAAAGCTTTTCAGAAAATTCTTCCTAACCATGAGATAGAGGTTAACATCGAACTTGTTCAAGAACAGAAACTATTTTCAGAACTTTTCATCGCATGGCTTAGGCTAAATTAAAGAGAGTTGCAGCACTAACTGCCAGAGTTACCGGAACGAGGTTTAATCGCCCTAACACATCACCAGAAGGTGTACCGTTTCTTTCCATCAGGAAGAAGGCCAGTAACATGAGATCATATATCGACCACCGGAAAATTTACTAGATCACCATTATTAATTGATATTCATTCCACGTATAGAAGGTTTATCTGACCTGCTACAGTGCCTTGAACATTTTTCCAAAAAAATTCCCGATCATACAACCATCATTGGTGAGAGAAAGAACGTGATGTTGTCCAGACTGCTGTTGCACATACTATAGTCTCTCAAATTTTTTGATTCAAACTCCTGAGCTCCCTAATGCTCTAGCTATATTATGAAATTTATGAATAAAATTTTTTCCCATGAATTCTCAGACCAATTGTCAGTATATTCATTGACCACATACTGATCTACTAAATCCTAATGAAGAACGCGAGATCATCTTCTCACGGCCATGCAGATTCTCAGATAGGAGGAAATTTATATACGCAGCTCTCCAGATGTGAATCCCAAATGAACAAAGTGGCATTTCTTAGCCACCCTATTTCAGCTGAAAGAAATTTCAAACATTCCTCCAAAGGTGAAGGCCATCACCTGATGGTCTCGACCGACGCCTGTGAACGAAGTACAAAATTTTCTAGAACTCAACTGACTGCTACCGCAGAAATTGCTGACAGTTCTCCCTAATTTTTTTTATGAATATTCAACCAGATTTCCACCGGAATGTTCCATAATCCTAGACAAAACTTTGATAGAAGCAGTATCACACATTAATGCATCTATGTTCATATCTAGATGCCTGACATACCGCAGGTTCAAGATAGAACACCATCATGTTAGTGAGTTACTACAACCGTAGAAATTTCTGAACAAAAATGAGATGAAATTCCATGGAATTTTTTATCAGTTGCCACAGGCTCATAAAAGTATGATACTCTTTAAGTCATCGTCAACCATGTAATCAGCCTGCGTGTCTTCTTTCATCCGAAAGGATTACGCAGTAGCGGACCTGCAGAAAATTTAGCAGTAAATTGTACGAATTCAAGGTATCCCGTCGACCATCATATCAGACAGAATTCATGTTTCCAATCACGTGTATGTTTACATTTACATAACGCTTGCGTTTATTTTCACTTTCACGTTTACGTCTCATTCGCAGCACGATGCTGTTTCAATTCATGTTTTAGTAATACCTCATGATTTAAATTCACACTCACGTTCAGGACATTGTCCACATTTAGGTTCGTATCCCATCTCTTTGGATACGTTCCAAGTCTTGTACTGGAATTGGGTACAGAAAACTTATCAGACTCAAGTTAGTACAGCTATTCCATAACCAAGCAAACGTTTCACATCTCAGGCCGTATTGTTTGGCATTCCTTCTATGTTCATGATATGTTCTAGTATCACGTTCATAGTATGTTTCATGTATCACGTTCGTAATAAATTCCATACCCATAGTTCCTCATATAATCGTGAACCACGTTCACAATTGCTCACGTATCAAGTTCACAATTGTTCACGTAGTTATCTCAATATGTTCTCAGCAGCTTTACTCAGATATATAAAAGTCATCGGTTCATGTTATTTGTACTTATAAGTTCATGTATCCTACATGCTATAACTTATTCATTCTATCAGATCCAGAAAATCCATATCAAGTATGGAACCAGAAACTATTAAGCATCGTCAGGA
This sequence comes from Glebionis coronaria, assembly GCA_025667525.1. Taxonomy (NCBI): domain Eukaryota; kingdom Viridiplantae; phylum Streptophyta; class Magnoliopsida; order Asterales; family Asteraceae; genus Glebionis; species Glebionis coronaria. The sequence goes on from CM046881.1 coordinate 164,063,353, forward strand.
CAGAGTCATCAGGACCAAGATTTTCTTTGTGTTTAGATATTTGAAGGAACCGGTTCGAGTGGGAAGCCACTTGAAATGGAGGAGTCCATCCGGACTTCTCATCATTTTCCTTCAATAATTCAGTAAAGTCCTTTGTGTCATGTTACGTTCCAGGTCCTCTTCAGCCATGTCACGTTACATATCCACTTCAGTCATGCCATAATTATACTCTTTCAGCAACATAATGTCTTAATTGGAAGACGATTTATTCCTTCATCTCATAGGCCTTACAACTTACATGTTCTTTCAGCTTATACGCCTTTCAGCTTATGTATACTTTCAGCTTTTCCAAGCTTCACCAGCTTATTTACCGTTAATTCGGGGACGAATTTCTCCTTTTTAGAGGGGAAGAATTGTAAACCCAGTATAGTCGTATCCTAAATTTGGGGACGAATTATTCTTTTTAGAGGGGAAGAATTGTAAAACCCGTATTTAAAATTTAGAATATTAAATACGCAGTCTCGACTTTATGAACTATAAATATAATTATTCAGAAAAGATTATTACGTCGACAGAAATTTGAACGCAAGAATTTATTACGAATACGCGAATAAAGGTTAAATGCCAAAAAAATGAAAAACTATGTAACTAAAGGAGCCGGTTTAAAAAATAAAATAAATAGGAAGATGGGATTCTAGGCCCATGGACTCAAGAAAAGAAAAAAAACACGGCTGTAACCTTTTGTTGACAAATCAAGAACAAAGAAAAAAAGGTAGGGTTTGTGTTGTATATGTGTGGCCGCAGGGAAAGATCAAAAGAAAAAAAACGATTAGGGTTGGGGTTCATGGTGGCCGACGGCTGGAGATCAAACAGACGGGTACGGTTCGATCTGCAATCAATCTCGTCACTTGTGTAATCACGAAATTAAGGTAAACCCCAAGTCGCGTTTTCTTTTTCTCTTTTCTGTCTTTCTGGTTGAGTTATCACGAATGCATCAAGGGTGCGAGATGGTTCGGTATATGAGGTCGACTGCCAGCCGTTACCACTTGGTACGGTGCGGTGGTGGCTGTGGTTGTGTCGGCAGCAATACCAAGGCTAGCAGGGGTGTCGAGTTTTGGCGAATCCAGGCAGGACCGAGACCAAATTAGTCTCTGTGTGCTCAATGCAGGCCAACCGTGACCTTTACAAGGCTTGGTGGTGCTCGTGTTAAACGGCTGCAGCCCAAAAACCCAAACCTAGGGTAGTCGCTGATAAGGGGGTGTTTGTTTTTAAATGCAGTGAATAAATAACTGTCAAGGGGGGGTGTTTGGGACAACCAGTGAAACCTATAAAAACAAGCAGTGGAAACAGTTAAACTAGCAGTGGGAACTGATAGATAGCAGTGGGAATCGATAGATAGCAGTTGGAACTTATAAATAGCAGGGGGAACTTATAAATAGCAATGGGAACTGTAAATAAACAGTGGGAATATAATGGAAGCAGTGGGTGCTATAAAACTAACAGTGGGAATAACATGAAAACAGTAGGAACCATGGGATTTATTTAAATCGGTAAATCATTTTGTAAATAAGTTTTATTTATAAATTATGTTGTCCAATTTTGTTAATTTAATTAATAAAAAATAAATTGATTTTAACTTTATCGTTTTATCCAATTAAAAATATATGGGTTATTAATGATTAAAATTCGAAGATATTTTTGGAAACTTTCTAAATTAGGAAACTTTCTATTTTAGCAGGTTACCAAATATAGAGTTAGTATAACGTCAGAATACGTGTTGTAGCGAAATTATTAGTAGAACGAAAATATGTTTAAAAGAAATATTAGAAGGCTCAGATTTATCAATTTATACCCAAACAGTAATACAAGAATAAATAAAAATAAATCAGAAACAGATAAGATCAGTAAATTAAATAAATATCAGATAACTTATTCGCGCCTATTATTATTGTAGCTTTCGCGAAGCCCGAGTAGAGTTCGTTTAGTCTTCTTTCAGTCAGTTACTGGACAAGAGGTACGGATTTTCCGTCCTTTCAGTAAGGACTTCCCTTCTATGCATGATTAGGATTTCCCGTCTGAAGCCAAATGTTTTCCCCAATACATGTTATAAATTATCTGAAATTATTTTAATAACTAAGATATTGCCTGAGCCTTATATACAAGCATGACCAGTCAGTAGTACTAGTTACGTAGGTACCGTAACCATGACACTTGAGGCACCGGTGTCATGACTCACCTTCGGGAGAGTGATATCCCGCAGCGTTCCAATCACTTCAGCTTGGCCATTTTATCAGTTTTATTAGTGAGGCGTATGGATGCATCCTAGGATTATCAGTTTACAGTTATCAGGTGAATGTGGTGTGTGCTCTACATCCTTCACATTAGAGTTGATCCCTCCACCCAACATAGTATTTAGAGGTCACCCCTCTACAGTTATTTAGAGGTCACCCCTCTACAGCATGACGAGGTTACCCCTCTATGTACTCATGCAGCAGTTGTTACAACACATGACCTATATAAGCTCTTGGCAATTAAATACAGTAAATGCATGGTTTAGATTTAACGTTTAATAAATTCAGCTTCAGTATTTATAAACCAGGCTTCTGAGAGTTCACACAGAGTTCTACTACTTGTTAGCTATCAGTCTCAGAGCTTCAGTCTTTTAGCATCTGCTTCATTTCAGTAATTCCTTATCATGCTTTATATCCGTTCACTAGGCGTTATGCTCAGCCGTAGTTCCTTTCATGTTCTAACGGCAGGTACACACCAGGACGCTCTTAGGATTCTGAGAGCATGTGCTTTTGGATGGAAGCTATCCAGACTTCTTACTTTATGCACTTCTAACATTATTTTGCTTATTTTGACATTGTTTAGTCCTTTCCTTCAGTATTTTATTTTTATGTTTTGAGCTTATGTTTGGATTACCGATGTTTGATTCTGGTATTTCCTTTATAGTCAGTTAATGTTTTAGGACATTTACCTTATGCTTTGATGACACGCCATAAATACACGTAACGGTCCACTTATCCAAGTGGGGTGTTACATTAGGCGCCATTTAGATAACTAATTAAAATTAGTTATAATTCGGTTGTGAGTGGGATGCGAGGTGGCAGTATGGTGGATTGTGATTGGGTGAAAAGAGTGAGTGGGGCACGTGTCACAAGGGTATTGGTCTAGGTATCTTTCTTGTCTCCTAGCTTTGGCCCCTATTCTTTCTTCATTGTTTCATTTCATGTTTAATCAACCAATAATCTAAATTCCTTTGTTAGTGAAGTTTTGTTTTTCATACTTTGGCTACAAAATTTTCCAAAGGTTTGAATAAGGACTTGTTTTGTAATATCATGGTATTTGAAGGGCTGTTTTTGGCATGTCTTCATTCTTCAAGGTCTTTTCTTGTATTCTTGTCTTCATGGAGGATAAAAAGTGACAAGTCTTCAATTTTGAGGGACCATTCTTGCCAATTCTTCAAAGTTGAGGGTCCTTTTTGTAAATTTGACAAACTTTAGGGACCAAACTTGTAATTATGAATAAACAAAGGTATAAAGTGTCAATTCTTCAATAATGAAGGACCCTTCTTGTATAATCTTCAATTCTTCAAGGTCTTTTCTTGGAAAATCAACTCTAGGGTCCGGTTCATTGTGCGGCTTCTTTTCTCGTGTTCGTTTTTTATTGATTCTTGTGATCTTTTGTCATTTTCTCAATATCCGTACCTAAAATACACATTGAACAAACACAAGCATATATTTGGCACTTTTATGATATTTTAACCTTTTTAAGCCCGTTTTGGACGGTGAGACTATGTATAAAAGCAGTCTCATCATTGATCATATTCTAGGGTTATTTAAATAAGATTAAGGTTCTATGCTTTGAAAACTTGTACTTTATGCTTTAATAATTTGTAACTTGGTTTAAGATAAATGTATGATCATATTATGATACTTAGTTGAGTTTTATGTTTTTTTGCAAAAGATTAGAGTCTAATTCGTTATAGATTGGATTTTATATGCTGATCTTGGTTTTAGGTCATTTTCTTGTAATTAGCTTGTGATTAGTGAATATTAGTGTTTTGTGATTATTTAACTTTCCTTTATTTGGTGGATTAGAATTAGTGTAGAGTGTTTAGTAATAGTACATTATCATTTTGTGATTACATTGCTTGAAATATTAGTTTATAAGGGATTTCTAGAGTTTCTATGGGAATTTAGGGTATCCTTATTATATTTGAGTTGTTCTTATTCATTGTTTATTCATATGATAACTTTTAGAACTCAGACTTGGTATATACATAGTGTTTACAACATATACGCATATGTTGTTGTGGCAATTGTGATAATGAGATCCATAAGTCAGTCATGTAGTATAATGAAAATGCAAAAATTTTAGAGTAAAATCACCTTTTTATTTATGAACATGGATATTACATTAACCAAAACTACTAGATGTTATATTCTCTCCCCCTTATTTAAAATCTCGTCCCGAGATTTAACCAGAACTAGGTTTAACAGAAGAAAATAGATGTGGATATTTAGCTCAGAATTGATCTTCACGTTCCCAAGTATACTCAGGTCCTCTTTTCGAGTTCCATCGTACCTTAATTATTGGGATACGGCTCTGCTTCAAGCTTTTTACTTCTCTATCCATAATTTCTAGCAGCTCTTCTATAAAATTTAACTAATCATCGAGTTGACGTTCTTTCATCGGTATGATGGGAGATTCATCTGATAAGCACTTCTTAAGATTCGAAACATGAAAAGTATTGTGAACATCACTAAGCTCTTCAGGATGCTCTAGTTTATATGCCACAGGGCCAATTCTTTTAGTTATTTTGAATGGTCCTATATACCTTGGATTCAGTTTCTTCTTCTTTCCGAATCGAATAACTCCTTGACGAGGTGAAACTTTCAACATAACACGATCTCCTACTGTAAATTCCAAAGGTTTACGTCTAGTTTTAGTGTAACTCCTTTGTCTATCTTGTGCAGCTTGTAATCGCTGTCGGATTTGAACAATCTTCGCAGTAGTTTCATGTATTATTTATGGTCTTGTTAGTTGAATATCTCCAACTTCAGCCCAGCAAACAGGCGATAGACACTTTCTTCCATAAAGTATTTCTAAAGGCGCTGCTTTAATACTAGCATGATAACTATTGTTATAAGAGAATTCTACTAAAGGTAGATGTTTCTCCCATCCTTTTCCAAAATCTATCACACAAGCTCTGAGCATATCCTCGAGAGTTTGAATCGTTCTTTCACTTTGTCCATCTGTTTGTAGATGATATGCCGTACTCATATCCAATTGAGTACCTTAGGCACTTTGCATCGATCTCCAAAATACAGATGTAAAACGACTATCACGATCTAAGATAATAGATACAGGCACTCCGTGTTGTGAGATTATTTCCTTAATGTACAATCTCGAAAGAGTTTCCATACTATCAGTCTCTTTAATAGGAAGAAATCATACATATTTTATAAGACGATCGACAATAACCCAGATGGTGTCATGTCCATTTGATGTCTTATGTAATTTAGTCACAAAATCCATCGTAATTCTTTCCCATTTCCATATTGGAATCTCTGGTTGTATCAATAGACTGGATGGTTTTTGATACACTGCTTTAACTCTTGCACACGTTAAACACTTGCCAACGTATTCTGCTATGATTGCCTTCATGTTAGGCCACCAATAGAGTTTCCTCAGATCTTGATACATCTTGTCGGAACCAGGATTTATAGAATACTTCGATTTATGAGACTCGTGCATAATCAAATCTCGTAAATTACCATAGGCAGGTAACCAACTACGATTTTTAATACAGTGAATTCCATCTTGACGAACTTCAAATTCTTTATCCATTCCTCTTAATTTCCCTGCTCCAACATTCTCTACTTTAAGTGCTTCTTCTTGAGCTTCGAGAATTTGGGTAGGTAAGTTAGGTAAAAGATTTATCATTAATGATTTAACTCGTAACGGCTTAACACGTTCCTTTCGACTTAAAGCATCAGCTACTACATTGGCTTTACCTGGGTGATAACGAATTTCACAATTGTAATCAACAAGTAATTCTAACCAACGTCGTTGTCTCATATTCAATTCTTTCTGATGAAGAATATATTGAAGACTCTTGTGATCAGTAAATACTACACACTTCGTACCATAAAGGTAATATCTCTAGATCTTAAGAGCAAATATCAATGCTCCTAATTCTAGATCATGAGTAGTATAATTCTTCTCATTCGGTTTAAGTTGCCTTGATGCATAAGCAATAACTTTATTCCTTTGCATAAGCAGTGCTCTCATTCCTTGAATAGATGCATCACAGTAAACGATAAATTCATCGTTACCTTCTGGTAATGCTAGGATAGGTGCTTCACACAACTTCTGTTTCAATAATTGAAAAGCTATCTCTTGACTATCTCCCCGATAAACGGTTTATTTTTCTCAGTTAATTTTGTCAAAGCTTTAGAAATCTTAAAAAAAACCTTCGATAAATCTTTGATAATACCCAGCTAGTCCTAAAAACTGTCTAATTTCCGTAGGCGCACTAGGCTTACTCCAATTTTTCACTGCTTTAATCTTTGTAGGATCCACATGAATACCTTGGCTATCAATGACATGTCCTAGGAATTGAACAACATTGATCCAGAATTCGCATTTCGAGAACTTCGCATATAACTCCTCCTTCTTAAGTAACTCGAGAATTATTCCAAGATGCTTGGCATGTTCTTCTTTGTTACAAGAGTAGATAAGAATATCATCGATAAACACGTTTACAAATTTGTCCAAGTATGGCTTACACACTCTGTTCATGAGGTCCATGAAAACAGTTGGTGCATTGGTTAAACCAAAATGCATAACTTGAAATTCATAATGTCTGTATCGTGTCCTGAAAGCAGTTTTAGGAATATTGTCTTCCTTAACTCTTAATTGATGATAACCTGACCGTAAATCAATTTTCGAATATACACTTGATCCTTGAAGTTGATCAAATAAATCGTCGATTCTGGGTAATGGGTAACGATTCTTCATAGTAAGTTTGTTTAACTCACGATAATCGATACACATTCTAAAAGGTCTATCTTTCTTTTGCACAAATAAGACTGGAGCTCCCCACGGCGATATAGTTGGTCTAATAAATGCTCGATCAGTTAGTTCTTGGATTTGACTTAACAATTCTTGCATTTCCGAAGGTGTTAATCGATAAGGCGCTTTAGAAATTGGTGTTGCTCCTGGTATCAAATAGATTTGGAATTCAACTTGACGTTCAGGTGGAAAACCTGGTAATTCTTCAGGAAATACTTCGGGAAAGTCTCTAACTATCGGAATATCTTCTAGTTGCTTCGCTTCTTGCAGTTTCTCCGTCACTTAAACTAAGAAAACTTGACTACCTCGGGATACATACTTATTTATCTTTAAACATGATATGAGATTTAGTCGAGTCTTACTTCGTTCACCATGGACAACCAAAACTTCACAGTTAATAGGAATATGAACGGCTTTCTCGTCACATAGGATTTTAGCATGGTATTTAGATAACCAATCCATCCCTATGACTACGTCAACGCTACCGAGCTTAATTGGCATAAGATCGATTTCAAAGGATTGACGTAATAAAGTAATGATACATCCTTGAATAACGGTATTAGTGCTAACTCTTTTTCCATCGGCCATTTCTACATCGTACTTAGTATTCATGGAAACAGTCGGTATACTTAACTTAGCAGCAATTTTAACAAATATGAAACTACTATCAGCTCCCGAGTCAAATATTACTTTAACCAGATGTTGATTTAGATGAAACATACCCGTAACCGTATTCTGATTTTGATGAGTATCGTTCAGCAAATAAGCTTTTCCTCTGCTATTGCTTTCTTTACGGCACACATTTACCAAATGCCCTTTTTCTCCACCGTTATGGCAAACCTTAGTTACCGGAATTTGATTACTCCTAGTAGCTGGTCCTTTGCCTCTGCAGAATCTTGTCTGATGTCCTATTTTACTACAGTTCTGACACTTGATAGTGCAAAACCCTGTGTGATGTAGAGAACATTTTTGACAAAAGGGTTGTCTTCCATTATAACCAGTGTTCGTAGTCACAACATAAACTTTAGAGACATCATTTGTTTTGTTTTGTTGCTGACGATTATTGCCCTGATTATAACTACAAAAACTATTCTTCTGGAAATTACGATTAATAGGAAAATTCCTCCTATCATCAAACTTTCTCTTGTTATTGACTGCCATTGGTGCAGGATTATACATTATCACTTGATCCATTAATATTTGAGTAATGGTGATAACTTCCTCTAAAGTTTGGGGTCTAGAGGCGGTAACATTCCCTTCTATGCTTCTAGGCAATCCTCCAATAAACGTTTCCATTGACTTTTCAATATTATGCACCATGTTAGGACATAGTGATGCTAATTCCTGAAATCTTCGGATATAAGCTTTAAGATTATTCTCCTTCACTGCTAAATTATAGAATTCCTCCTCCATTTTCCTAATCTCATTGCGAGGACAATACTTCTTAGTTAGCAGATTTTTGAATTCATTCCATGGAATACGATAAGCTTGTTCTATCCCAATGGGTTGTACATAAGCAATCCACCAGGACAAAGCTTCTTCTACTAACGTACCTTTAACACCCCCAAATTTACACGCAGCGGAATACATCTTTGGGTGCTAAACAATGATACAACAACACATAATTTATAAAGAACGACTCGAAAAGAGACGTTTCAAATTTATCGTTCCTAAAACATTTATCAGAGTAGTGTAGTCCCAAGTAATTGTTACCAAAAGATAAGTTAAAACAACATATTAGTTTGTTTTAAAAATGGAACGATAAATATATCAAAGAGTTTGAACAACATAGCAGTGCACAACTTCATTCTCGTGACCTCCAAGCTTCCACTTCTTGATTACCTGGAATACATGTGAGTAAAACAATCAGCAAAAATGCCGAGTGAATCTATAGGTTTATGTAATCAATTTGAACACAAGCAAAGATTATAAGTTTGTGGCATGCATATAAGCATCAAATAATAATTTGCATCAACAATGATAATTGTATATAGCATAAATTGCAATAAGCTCATGGAACCGAGCCCTTAAACACTCCTAAGGTCTGATAAGACAGGAGATTTATTAATTGTCGGTTACCTCTAGATTTTTGGTACATTGCCGTATACCTGACTTCTCAATACAATATGTCCAAACAGTGTGGAGGTCGGGCCTAAGATTCTATGACAAGTCCACAAAAACTAAACCGGGGCGGCTTCCCCCATAGATCTATTAATTTTACTAGCGGCTAGCCCATCATAAGCTAGTTAACGGTCCATAATTGAGGCTTTAACAAAGGCAATCACTTAATGCAATTTAAAGGCAACCACGGGTCCATTCATAGAGGGACAAAGCATACCATAAAAATCTTGTGTTCTAAGTTTATAAAACATGTATTCCCCCTCGCGGGTTTAAAATCATTTAATAACTAGTATAAAGCGAGGCTATAGACTCATCTTAGCCAATAGTGGTAATGAGACGATCGCCGACGATAGATGATGCCTTTCAAACAGAGAACCGCAACCTATCAAATGAGGTGCGTTCATTAATAATAGACTCGAGAAATAAACCATACATTTAAATATAAAACTAGACTCATAAAATCACGACAAACTCGAGAGAAAACGATACAAGTGATACTATTACACTCTCCTATATATTCATTTTATTGTTCTATGCCTTTAACAAAAATCTGCCAGAACATACCAAATGTTCAAGCCGTTTTCCCATACTTAGACACATCAAATTTTTATGATACTACTCAGAGAACTTACTTACTATATATAGAAAGTCCTCTCAAAAGCCCATTAAAAGATTTTACTTCTAAAGTTCCCTGTCCGACTCATCTTTGAATCACAAAATCCGGACAGTTTAGCGACCTTGACTTACGAAACCATTTTGACCATTCTAAACAACTCCGTTTGTAAAACCGCCACTTGATTCTAAAAATAGACTCAAAATGCTAAACTTGGAGCCTGAGAACAGCCCTTGAATCATTTTGAAACTCATTTTATAATCCCCGAGATTCGATCCAAATATCGACAACAATTTTCGGATTCTGTTGACACTCGTCTCCCGGTACACGAAAATCAAACTAGTGTATCTTCCACCTCGTTTGGAGTTGGAAGGCCTACTTTATATCAAATCGAAGCTAACGAAATTCTCTACAACATAATCCCATAATAACAACCTATATTCAGACTTAAGATTTCCGAAAATGACCTCAAACCTACTGCCCAAAATTGACTATTAAAATCTCTTGCAAAATCATGTTTTTGATCAATTCCAACAACTTTTGTCATCAACCTAAGCCCCTAATATCATCATAAACCATTCCTAACACTTGTATCATCATCAAAATCAAAAACCCAAAAATTAAAAATCAACTTTTTAACAAAAACATAGCATGAAAATCTTTTGATCATTACTACTAACACATGCATACAACAAATTTGGATCAAACATCACCAACTTTTCTTGAAAAATTTATATGGTTGCATGTTGATAAAAATGGTACCAAAATACTCACAAGAGGATTTTAGGATAGGAACTTTGCTTTGTTTTTCTTGAATTTGGCTTAAAAAAATTTGGATGATGATTTATGTTGGAGGGGGTGGAAGGTTTTCACAAGAAAGAGAGGGAGGAGGTGTTTATTTTTTTTTTGTTTATGCAACTATGTGTAAGTTAGTAGAAAATTTTGGCTTTTATATGGTGGTACAAGGGTTAATTTTGCCAATTTGTGATAATTTTGGTCCAAAATGTAAATATTAGTTAGAAAGCGGGAAATGACTAAAAGTCAATTTTACAAATATTTACGGGACTCAGGTTTCGTAAAAATACTTAAAAGTTTAAACGCACACGAAAAATAATAATATAACGACTCGATACGTAATTAAAACGATATCGTCGAAAATATTAAATAACGAAACGATCGATAATAAAATATAAAATTTTAGGCATCCGTCGGTATCGCGATCACTAGTAGTCCTCGTTACTCGTCAAAATATTAAAACATAATATTTAATATCGGTTTCAACTTAAACCGTTAAACATAATAATATTTAACGTTATAAAATACTTCAAAATAATTGAAAATAGAATTAAATTATGACCTTGTTTTTTACGGGTTTTACATCCTCACCACCTTAAGGGAGCGACGTCTCGGCGCTCAACTCGCCTCATACACGAGTTGTTCACTACCCGGAAGGATGAGGACATTCCTTATAAAGAAGTATTCACGTTCCTACGTGAATCTCGATCCACGATCTCCACTGGTTCTTTTGAAAAACGCAACTTGTCGTCAAGTTGTACCTCACCAAAAAGGAATAAATAAATCCTCATCCACCAGTCACCCGTCAGGCTCGACACATGAAAATTTTATGAATCACACGAAGCTCATTCGACAACAAGAATAGATGACAGGATTTTCGGATAAGTCTGGTTAAAAGGAATGTTGCAATTTAAAGGATATCCATCGGCCGGATAGCCATGGACACACATCAAAAAGAACTAACAAGAAAACATTTTCGTCATCGGAGGGTGCTCACACGCGGGTCCCTACTCAAAAGATAATACAAAGACACCATCTCACTTTCGCCAACACGCATTCAAAGACTCAATAAACATCGTCGTTGAAAGTAAAAAAGATATTACATAATATGTGTTCTACATGATCGGACGTCATCGGATGATGCCGTCTCAAGTTCTCACAACTTAAGATAATTTGACTAGATCACACACCATATAAGTACATAAAATAAAAGGTCGAACATAAACATCGAGTATAGATCTCCACCGTTAATCATCGAGAAAACCTTGAACGAACCCTTGATAATAACTACTTGATCTCAAGAGTCTTTCCACTTGCGGTGTCGGCTTCAACATACTCCTCGAGGTTGCAACGAATTTGTTAACTCCCTTCATTAAGAGATTCGGTCCTTAATCATTCCACAAGTACACGCATAAATCCTGGTGACACTTATCGTTTCTTCTTATACACTGCTTCCCGTGATTCATTTTAAACTCAGAATAAAATAGTAATCTTCAATACGAGGAACAGAACGAGATAAAAATGACTTCAATAAACGCATAAACGAACAAGATGTGGTAAAATGATTTAAGGTTGACGATCGACGAGGGATCTCGACTCACGTAACCGTAAAACATAATAAATCACAATACTAGAAAAATGAGAGCGAAGAATAAATTATACATTATCATTAAAATAACATTTGTCACAATTATCCGTCCCGGATTTGGTATTACCTTAAAACTCAGTTGAGGTACTTTCTTGATAAAGATGATACATCAAAAATAGAAGTAAAATAGTTTCAAAATTTATTTGGTCGTCTTAAGAAACTTTGAAAGAATGACGTAAATTTATTAATTAAACTCATACTGATGGTTACAATTAGAGAATATAATTTCCAAATTAAATCACTATTAGGAATATAAATTAAACTGGCAATTTCATTACATTAAAAGTAAAGTATGATAAGTCAATTAGTTCAAAAGGTAGAACATAATTTTATTTTAAACATTAGTTTTAGTTATACAAAATATGGTGTATAAATTTGACCTTTTACTTGTGATGGTTATTTCGATAATTGAAAATCATTAGAAAATGTAGACAAGTTCCATAAAAAAAATTTATAATACTTTGTAGGAATACATAAAGGTGTTTATCATTCCATAATAAATATGGGTTACATTCGGGTTTCGAAATGTGACAAGATAACAAACGAATACGAATGGAAATAATAGTCAACAATTAGTATGAAATCAATGGTACAAAAGGGGACGAAGCAAATGTCGTATATAAAGAGAATAATAAAATAAAGGAGTTGATTGCAAGACGATAATAAATAATAGATTTAAACCACTTGTCAATTTTGTTAGTGCGGTCGGTGGTTCACCAATATCAGCTCATTAACTTAGCGGTGGTCGATACATGATCGGAAATAAGATCCATACAAATATTTTAATAGGAGAAAATTCCTAATAATCACTTGTAATTAAAAAAAATCAAATAAACGATGTTAGTGTTTAAAGAGATAAGTCAAAGCACGGTTCACAAGAGTGGATTTCGAGACAAACGAGAGTGACGGACGTCATCCCGGATATACGGAAATCACCCTAGTGATAATTCATTATTCACGTGCGGAGACATTCCAAAGATCTACCCAGTCGCATAAAGAAAATTGGACGAGAAGGAAGGATAAAACATCGAGACTTTCAAGTCATTTATCAACAGTCAGTAATTAGACGAATGGTCAAAAGAAATCAGTTACAAGACAAAATGAAGTAACAAGTGGGAAAACAATCATCGAGTAAAAACGAACTTATAATCACGTAATTCGTTTAACAAAAGGTAAGAAAACATATGCGGATGCATAGAAATTGTGCTACTTGCATAAAATATAAAGGTTTTCAAAACTTATTTTCAATTTATTTTATTTTATTTATCTTTTTAATAAATACAAGTATAAAGTTGATTATTATCAAGATTTTTAAGGTGACTACTATTCAGCCTAGCATGGCTCCTTCTAAATTAGACATAGGTGATCAGGCCATGTATAATTTAGGAATAGCAATGCAGTGCTCAGTTTTGTCGAAAAGTATTATGTTTCTTATGTTTATATATAAATTATGCCATTTAAAAAAATGGAATTTAAAATAGTCTATAAATTTATAGGATACAAGTAATTTGTGAGATACTCAATAAGCAACTTTTAATGTTACGAAAAGTATTTTATAAGACCAAAGTAAAAACAATTGGTGAAAATAATCGTAAAACAATATCAGATTTTAATTATAAGGTGACATTATGACAACATATAAAGTAGCCAAAGGTTTGCAAAAAGTGGCAAATAGTAGCTCATAAAACAACCAATGAAATGGTTACAAGTTGTTAAGGTTTCAAAAGGTTATAAGGTTTAGACGAAAACGCCATGAGACACGTGATGAGAATATCGACGAAGAATGTGAAGTCAAAACTTCAAAACTCAACCCGAATCAGTTGAAGGTTAGAAGAAAATAAAAATAAAATAACATCGAATGACAAATGAGTCATATATATGAAAAGAATAAAACAATCCACATGTGTATTCTTTGTAAGATACTCGACACAACATGCTTTTAAGAAAGTATGTTATTCGTTTTTAAATTACACCATTAATCCGGTAATTGCTAATCCTGTACTGTTTCTATTTTTAAATATTTTCACATGCAACTAGTATTCGTTAGTTGTAAAATAATATTTGTTAAACTTTTACGATCTCAAATGAAATCAAAACAGCTTAGAAACATTTAAAACTCATGTTCTGAATTTTCTATCAGATTTAACTTTTAAATATGAGCCGATTAATTGACCCGATAAACGACATCTCCAAGACTCGGAGTCTAAAGCATTTTGATGCAAAACGACGTTTCAGACGACTTTCTAGTTTTACCCGATACCTGAAAACCAATATAAAATGACCAAAATACCCCTGCAAGTTATGTGCAGGTTTGACTATTTTATTTTTAAAAACACAGGTTTTACTTTTAAGTTTTGACCTGTTTATACACCCCCTGCAGTTTCTCCATTAAATATATTTTTCGACACTTCCTAACGGCTCAAAAAATATATATATATACACACATGTCTTGTGGATTTTACAACAACGAAAAAAATAAATCCCATAATGAGCATGAAATAAAAATATAGCATAATGAATGACAGAACATGCTTCAAGGTATCCAACACGAAATTTAGGAAGCAAAGCGTTGAAGGACGTCCATAATTTAGACTTAGAAATGTAAGTTAGACAAATCTCCTTGGTAGCACGATTGTCCAAAAACACTAAACATAACAAGGAAAGAATGGAACATTAACATGCTACACTCCGGGAGCGAGAAGGTTAATGAAAAACAAATGATACAATTTTATATAAGTAAAATCGTATTCCAATTCTAGTGCCATAATCTAGACGATGATTTATAAAATAACGATGACGTTACCGAGATATAAGCGGACAATACACTTCGGAGTCGATACATATAAATGTCAACGAATTAAACCTTCGCATGTCGTGTAAAACGATAATAAAAATCAACAAAATATTATGAAAAACCATGATATTATTCAACACGATTATAGGAAATGTTTCAAAATGTGTGACTCACACGATAGCGGTTAGTCTATTCCAAAGACACATTGAGCTACACAATGGTCTAGAAATTACGTTTCAAGACGTCTAAACACAAACAGTCGGAAGACGATTTGGATATCTATATAGATATCACAAAGGGTTAAACAATAAAAGTAATGCGCGCAGATGAAGGTATGTAAGGTCATAATATAAAATTTGCAATAAAAGCAATTTAAATACTTCAAAAATAAATACAGAAAGATCTTGAAAATTCATTGTATTTATTTAAGTTAATCATTAATAAATGATAAACTTTTATCGAAATGTTTAACGACATAAATATATATCGATAAAGGATTATAGTATTTATTTAGAAATACTTAGCAATAAGGCATACATAATAATGTATACTAAAGTTGTAATCCCAGAAGTAGCTTGAACCTGAAGACACGCGAAATCATGTGCACCGACTCTTTGAAAAATAAAACCGACAGTTATAGTTTAGGTTTTTAGAAAAAGACCTAGTTCTCTATAACTCATGGCTCTGGTACCAATCTTTAACACCCCCAAATTTACACGCAGCGGAATACATCTTTGGGTGCTAAACAATGATACAACAACACATAATTTATAAAGAACGACTCGAAAAGAGACGTTTCAAATTTATCGTTCCTAAAACATTTATCAGAGTAGCGTAGTCCCAAGTAATCGTTACCAAAAGATAAGTTAAAACAACATATTAGTTTGTTTTAAAAATGTAACGATAAATATATCAAAGAGTTTGAACAACATAGCAGTGCACAACTTCATTCTCGTGACCTCCAAGCTTCCACTTCTTGATTACCTGGAATACATGTGAGTAAAACAATCAGCAAAAATGCCGAGTGAATCTTTAGGTTTATGTAATCAATTTGAACACAAGCAAAGATTATAAGTTTGTGGCATGCTTATAAGCATCAAATAATAATTTGCATCAACAATGATAATTGTATATAGCATAAATTGCAATAAGCTCATGGAACCGAGCCCTTAAACACTCCTTTTAGAGGTCTGATAAGACAGGAGATTTATTAATTGTCGGTTACCTCTAGATTTTTGGTACATTGCCGTATATCTGACTTCTCAATACAATATGTCCAAACAGTGTGGAGGTCGGGCCTAAGCTTCTATGACAAGTCCACAAAAACTGAACCGGGGCGGCTTCCCCCATAGATCTATTAATTGTACTAGCGGCTAGCCCATCATAAGCTAGTTAACGGTCCATAATTGAGGCTTTAACAAAGGCAATCACTTAATGCAATTTAAAGGCAACCACTGGTCCATTCATAGAGGGACAAAGCATACCATAAAAATCTTGTGTTCTAAGTTTGTAAAACATGTATTCCCCCTCGCGGGTTTAAAATCATTTAATAACTAGTATAAAGCGAGGCTATAGACTCACCTTAGCCAATAGTGGTAATGAGACGATCGCCGACGATAGATGATGCCTTTCAAACACGAGAACCGCAACCTATCAAATGAGGTGCGTTCATTAATAATAGACTCGAGAAATAAACCATACATAAGAATATAAAACTCGACTCATAAAATCACGACAAACTCGAGAGAAAACGATACAAGTGATACTATTACACTCTCCTATATATTCATTTATTGTTCTATGCCTTTAACAAAAATCTGCCGGAACATACCAAATGTCCAAGCCGTTTTCCCATACTTAGACACATCAAATTTTTATGATACTACTCAAAACACTTACTTACTATATATAGAAAGTCCTCTCAAAAAGCCATTAAAAGATTTTACTTCTAAAGTTCCCTGCCCGACTCATCTTTGAATCACAAAATCCGGACAGTTTAGCGACCTTGACTTACGAAACCATTTTGACCATTCTAAACAACCCCGTTTGTAAAACCGCCACTTGATTCTAAAAATAGACTCAAAATGCTAAACTTGGAGCCTGAGAACAGCCCTTGAATCATTTTGAAACTCATTTTATAGTCCCCGAGATTCGATCCAAATATCGACAACAATTTTCGGATTGTGTCGACACTCGTCTCCCGGTACACGAAAATCAAACTAGTGTATCTTCCACCTCGTTTGGAGTTGGAAGGCCTACTTTATATCAAATCGAAGCTAACAAAATTCTCTACAACATAATCCCATAATAACAACCTATATTCAGACTTAAGATTTCCGAAAATGACCTCAAACCTACTGCCCAAAATTGACTATTAAAATCTCTTGCAAAATCATGTTTTTGATCAATTCCAACAACTTTTGTCATCAACCTAAGCCCCTAATATCATCATAAACCATTCCTAACACTTGTATCATCATCAAAATCAAAAACCCAAAAATTAAAAATCAACTTTTTAACAAAAACATAGCATGAAAATCTTTTGATCATTACTACTAACACATGCATACAACAAATTTGGATCAAACATCACCAACTTTTCTTGAAAAATTTATATGGTTGCATGTTGATAAAAATGGTACCAAAATACTCACAAGAGGATTTTAGGATAGGGACTTTGCTTTGATTTTCTTGAATTTGGCTTAAAAAAATTTGGATGATGATTTATGTTGGAGGGGGTGGAAGGTTTTCACAAGAAAGAGAGGGAGGAGGTGTTTATTTTTTTTTTGTTTATGCAAATATGTGTAAGTTAGTAGAAAATTTTGGCTTTTATATGGTGGTACAAGGGTTAATTTTGCCAATTTGTGATAATTTTGGTCCAAAATGTAAATATTAGTTAGAAAGCGGGAAATGACTAAAAGTCAATTTTACAAATATTTACGGGACTCGGGTTTCGTAAAAATACTTAAAAGTTTAAACGCACATGAAAAATAATAATATAACGACTCGATACGTAATTAAAACGATATCGTCGAAAATATAAAATATCCAAACGATCGATAATAAAATATAAAATTTTAGGCATCCGTCGGTATCGGGATCACTAGTAGTCCTCGTTACTCGTCAAAATATTAAAACATAATAGTTAATATCGGTTTCAACTTAAACCGTTAAACATAATAATATTTAACGTTATAAAATACTTCAAAATAATTAAAAATAGAATTAAACTATGACCTTGTTTTTTACGGGTTTTACAGTACCCGTAGCAAACTTCACTTTACAATCTTCAGAACAGTCACTGCGAACAAATACTGATTCGGTTCTCTCAAAACAGCGGATAAGTCCAACAGCTCCTTCAGATCCTTTATTGTTAAAAGGCTGACAGTTCATGAAATCCTTGTAAGTACATCTTATCTCAACAAGAACTTCTCTTCTAACAGCATTTCCATTACTTGCCTGGCTACATTGGTGGCTTGTGCTTGCAAAGCTATAGTCACACTCTCAGTAACCAATTTCATTATTTCTTCAGGTGTCATATTCATTGTCGCAGATGTTGATGCTCTTGTAGGAGCCATCCTACCACAAAATAACACTTGATATTAAATTTTCATACGTGGAGTATGGAATAAATTTAGTATATCATTGTCAAGTTCTCATTCTTTAGGGACTTTCATATATGAGGATTCATAATATGAATGACAATTTCTTAACAAATTCATATATGAGGATTCATAATACAAATAAAATGACAAGAGTTTCAAGAACAAAAGTACACTTCTTTATTTATTAACAACTTATCGTTCATATTTACACGATAAGCATCGCTGTTACATAAAGAAAACTGTACATATTTACAAACTGAGACAAGATTTCTAAGCTTAATTCCTCATTTTAATCTCCTCAATTTTGTCCAAAATATATCTGGAGTCAGATCGTTGAGTAGTTTTGAGATCTTCAATGAGTAAATCTAAATTAAGCCCAGTTCTCGTAAGTCCTTCTCTCAGTTCAACGTTCTCCTTATCAAGTCTTGCCATCGCTACTTCAAAATGATGCATTATTTTACTCAGTTTAATTTTATGACGTCTGGTAACGTCCATTTTATATTCCAACTGTGTAAAATGCTATTCTATTTCTGCTCTTCCTCTTATCAAATTTTTAACATTACTTTTTACTCTTCTAAAAGCTTATAAGGAAATTGCATCGAGATGACTTGCAATTGCAGTTAATTACCAGTCATGCTTTTCCATAATCTGTGCTCTAGAAACCTCTTCAGTTTCATAAGGCTCTTCACGACTTCGATTGGGAGACGAATAAAGATCCTCAGGTAACAGAAAATGAGACGTAGGTGAAGGTGTACTATTCATCACTTCAGTTGGATGTGAGAAATATTCTTGTACTTTTGGGGTATCGTAAAAAGACAAATTCGAAACACGCGCATCTGTGGAAGATGGAGTGAACATCGGAATTTCTCTTTCATCATCATCGGAGATGAGAATATAGGTGGAAGTAGACATCCTTGTAGTTTTTATAACATAATAACATGAGATATGCTTCAAAAGAGATAAAAATCTTACGCTGGCGCTGCTGATGGCTGATAGTCTTGAATATTTTTAACAACTCAGTTATAGTTTAGGAAAACCTTATTCTCTATAACTGCAAGCTCTGATGCCAATCTGTAACACCCCTATTTTACCTTTACGCAACGAAATATTGATCTGAGGTATTATTTCATAGTACCATAGTCACAATAATAGAAAATGCCAAAAAGACATTTTTATAAAACAAATGTTATCATTCATTTATTTAAGTCAGAGTTTTAACAAACAACTGTACATACGCTGTACAAACACAGGTTTCCCAAAGATCTAGTTCTATTGATAGAATGATAACTTATTCAAGACTCCACCCTCCATAGCATGCCAGTCTTCAATCACCTGAGATATATGCTTAAAGTCAACACAAAGGTTGAGTGAATTTATAGGTTTTAAACATGATTTGAATACAAGTATGACTCTCGGGCTACAGTGTTATACACCCAGTTTTAAATTCATCGATTCTTATTACACTAGCTCATGACCCGCGACTAGACATTATCAGAAAAATTCAACAAATTGCGCTTAAGCAGGAAGATTGCCAGACTTTTCTGAGTTATGAAAAATAAAGTATATATGTTTAGCCTAGGAATGGACCATTAGCTACTAGCAAGTACGACTTGCCCAGATAGGAGATGTCAGTCTCCAATAGTACTATTCACGATATTAGCGCTCATTAAATGATTAGCGGTTCACGATTAAAAAGGGACTTTTGATGGCAACAAGTAAACATAGTATCAATAATCATATAGGCAGCATACAAAAACACTTGTATTCCAGTTTTGCATATATCCCCCTCACGGGTTTTCAAATTGTTTGTAAGCTTTTAAAATGTGAGGCTATAAACTCACCTTAGCCTTTAGAGTCTTTTTTATTATCCAACCACAACCTTCTCACGGATACTGGACTGACACACAATATGCATATATACCAAGTGTTAGTCTTGAGTTCATTCTCTTTAAATAACATTCTTGGATTGAATTAATTTTCGGAGTAATAGTATCATTGTTCGGGCCATCATACTCAGAAGCCATTCTATAAACGTTTGAGGAGCAAGGGCACTTTAAATCGTAAACCCAACCACTCAGTCAGAACGTAATATCAAGATGGAACATCTTTGTACAAAGCTCCTTACTAACATGACACAACATGTTTTATTACATTTTAATTTTTAATGTTGGCAAAAATAGTCCTTGTTATTATAGTTTGGTGTAATTACACTTTTTACCCTTTAAGTATAAAGTTTCATAAATAGCAATTTAAACCTTTATTATCTAACCTTAGGGTCTCAAATTCTACAACATTTATTATTATATATTATACTTTCATAAAATGACACTTTTGGCCCAAAATGACTTATAGTTTCAGAATTGACAGTTTTAGTCCCTAAACTTGTAAAAATCACATAACAAGCTCAAAAATTATCCAAATGATCTAGGATTTGAAAACAAAGTTTATGAACACATTTATAATCATAGTAAAATCATTGCTTCAGAATTATAGCTTTTTAAATGGGTTTTTGCTTATTATTTCACGTAGATTACAAAACTAGGATTTTAAGACATCTTTAACTTATAACTTTCAATTAAAATGATGAAATGACTTAGTTTCTTTTGGATTATCTTTCTAAAACAATTTTGGCATTATAAAAAGTCTAATTAAACTTTATAACAAGATCAAATCCTTGGTTAACATAGATTTACCTAGGTAGCTCCAAAATGACTCCTTATGGCTTCTTATGAACACAACTTGCTATCAAAGCTTCAAGAGCTTTAATGGCTAGCTTCTAGACCTTGTTTTGGGTCTTTTAGGATGTCCTAAGACGTATATAGAGGTTAAAATGGATAATGGGTATGAGATACAAAGGAAACAGGGTGCAAGTTTCAAATGAAGGTATACGTCCCTATTTATACTTGAAATGACCCTTAGCCTCCAAGTTTTGCATTCAAACGAGTAAGATAGATATAGGGGTGACTAATGAAGGCTAATGAAGATCTACACAAGCTTATAGCTTGTAGCTTTGTCCTAATCCTTCCTTATGGCTAGAAATAGATCACGGCAACATGTTGATAAGAATGGTGATGTGTAGCAAGCAAGGAGGTGATCCACATACTTTGCACACTCCTAACATATCTTAGGATGACTAAATATCAGGTTTTCAAACTTGTAATGGAGGGAAATGGTTTGAAAATGAGTTTTGGACGGAAAATGTAAAACCGGATCCTAAAACTAGGGCTTGTAACTTATGCTTTGTGTTTTTGGTGATTAAGGGCTTAGAAAAGTGATTAGTGAATGATTAGAGGTTAATTAGGGTTTAGACATTATATTTAAGAGATTTGGGGCCTTGTTTTGAAGTTTATAAAAGGTTTGATGTGAAAATGGGAAGTATACATTTGTAGATTAGGGTTTTCTAATGATCTAGGGTTTAATCTTAGTAAATGTGATTATCCTACTATTAGATACTGATGTAAAGTTAATTTAGGTCCTAGAAATTGTGTATTAAGTATACAATGAGTTCTCACACTTGGTTTAAGGGTTTAGGTAAGGTAAACATGTCTAAAGAGTGAAAATACATATTCTGACCTTATTTACAAGTCATGAAATCTTGTACCTTGTGCATTAGGGTACTTTTACATTGTCTTAATATCATCGTATAATCTTAATGAAGTCCTATGAGTATTTTTATACTTGTCCAAAAAGAACTAGGTAGTGATTCCATGTAGATTTCTTAATATTGGGGTTTTTAGGTCATTAATGCTAATGATTTTCTAACTTGGGTAATTAGGGTTTATATCCTTATGTATGCTTATTCAAGGGCTTATATAGTATGTTTATGACTTCTATGGGTCTACATTCTTAGTTTGAGGGTTTATATAAGTTGATCATATTCTAGGGTTATTTAAATAAGATTAAGGTTCTATGCTTTGAAAACTTGTACTTTATGTTTTAATAATTTGTAACTTGGTTTAAGATAAATGTATGATCATATCATGATACTTAGTTTAGTTTTATGTTTTGTTGCAAAATATTAGAGTCTAATTCATTATAGATCGGATTTTATATGCTAATCTTGGTTTTAGGTCATTTTTTTGTAATTAGCTTGTGATTAGTGAATATTAGTGTTTTGTGACTATTTAAATTTTCTTTATTTGGTGGATTAGAATTAGTGAGTGTTTAGTAATAGTACATTGTCATTTTGTGATTACATTGCTTGAAATATTAGTTTATAAGGGATTTCTAGGGTTTCTATAGAAATTTAGGGTATCCTTGTTATATTTGAGTTGTTCTTATTCATTGTTTATTCATATGATAACTTTCAGAACTCAGACTTCGTATATACATAGTGTTTACAACATATAGGCATATGTTGATGTGGCAATTGTGATAATGAGATCCATAAGTCAGTCATGTAGTATAATGAAAATGCAAAAATTTCAGAGTAAAATCACCTTTTTATTTATGAACATGGATATTACGTTAACCAAAAATACTGGATTTTATACTTCTTCTCCTTATAAATAAAATCGATGCACACTATGGTGATGCACCTGGGCGAATGAACTTCGTTCAAGCATCTCCTGCAGCTGATCCTTCAACTCTTTTAGCTCAAGGAAGCCATGCGATAAATAGCCTTAGAAACTGGTTCTGCTCCCTAATTTGCTCGATGTTAAGTTCCACTCGGTGGATATGAAGTATACTCGGGGATTCTTCTGGAAATACATCTGGGAAAAATTCTGAAATAATCGGCTGATTATGAATAAAATAACTTCAAAAGTCGTGTCATAAATGATAGCTAGACAATCTTTGCATTCGTGAAAGGACAAAACACGTGCTTTTAAAGCAGAAACATTTTCACAGATTTCCTGGTGGAAACCATGATGAATGTATTCAGGAACCTGAACATCGCTGAATATAATCTGATATGAATGGCGATCAATTGTAGCGTGGTGTTTAAGGTATTATCCAGTGGCTTCGGGGTTTTCCTAATACTAGCAGCATAAGCAGTGGGTATGACTGAATGAGTCGCGCCCGTATCAAATAAAACACAGGCATCATGTTCATACTTAAATAAGATTCCAGTGATGGTACCTGACGACTTGCTTGTCTGATCCCTGGTGGCAGTAAACACACGGCCAGATGTAGGTGGTGGTTTCTGATCAGCATGTCCTGAAGTACCAACAATCTCACCCTTCCTGCAGTTCTACATCTGATGCCCTGGTTGCCCACATTTGAAACAGGCGCCAGTAGCACGACGACATGGTCCCGGGTGCCTAAACTCGCAGGTGGTGCAGATAGGGTGAGTATACCCTCCAGTGGGTGCTCTAGCCTACTGAGAGCCTGATTCAGCAGATATGTGTGAGACATGATTACTGGAACATAAACACGGCTACACATAAGGTTTAGGTTATAATACCAGATGAAGGTGAACGATTGGGTTGCTGACCTCTCCCGCCCGTTATCTTTGTTGTCACGCTGAAGGTTAGCATATACGTTACATGGCAGTTTAATATTGCGAAGTTTAAAGAAGCACTGGTGGCTGTCAGAATAGTTCGAGTTACCACGGTAGTTGTCACGACCGCCTCTCCTGTCTGATCTGTTACGGTCATAGGACTGACCGTGATTTTTTAGCCATGCTGTTGAGTAGCCGACTGTGATCGGTCTCCTTCATTATGTCTGAAAGGTAAAATTGAATAATGGATGTTATATAATGAAAGTAAGGACATGGGTTGAAATGTTTATGTCTGATGAATGAAGTATGCCTCTTCTCAGGTCGCTCCAAGTTCTCGATCTCATCTCTATCATAGAGAATCTCCAAGCTACGTGTTACGTCTGCCACTTGCGACACATTGGTGAAAGTGGCACTGAGTAGCCGGTCAGCAGTAGTGGAGTGAAGAGCCCAGGTAAAATGTTTCGCTTGTTGTTCAGTTGTTCCTGCAGCAGCGCCCAGAAATCCAGCTAACCTGAAGTAGCGCTGCATAAACTCTGTACTGTTCTCTCCCGCCTTCTGACGGATAGCGTGAAACTCTCTCTTCAGCCTCTCCTTCATCATAAGGAAAGAACTGATCATAGAACAGTGTCTTGAACTGTATCCATGCCACTGTGAGCAGCCATTCAGCGCCTCCATTTGTCAGATTATACGCTCTCCACCATGCTAAGGCATCACCCTCAAACTTGTAGACAGCTAATCTGACTTTGAAGGCTTCCCCACAGCCATAGCCTCAAAGATTTTCTCCATGTGAGCAATCCAATTTTCTGCATCTGTAGGAACCACTGCTTGCTCAAATGACCGTGTTTTCTATTTGTTGAACCTTTCTAGCCAGGTAGCAAGAGTAGGTGGTGGTGGAGGAGGAGGATTATTCTGATTCTGAGGATGTGGTCCATTTTGGAATTCAGCCCGAATTTCATCTCGGATCTGAGGGAGTAAGGCTTGAAGAGCTGCCTGAACAGCTGCAGTGATGTCCTCATTGTTGCGTCTGTTCACCAGCTGAAAGTTTTTAAAAGGAAGAATAGATGATTAACCTGTTAGAAGCATGGAATAAGTAACCTGAAATATGCATGAAATAGTTCATGAAGGCATAACCGACGAAATTTTACATGAGCAAAGGTGAACGCCTACGGGTCGGTTCACAAAACAACATTCGACTGAAAAAAAAACATGAAATTGACATGAGCAAGGGTGAACGCCTATGGATCGGTTCACAACACCAAAATCTGAATGAGTAAAGGTGAACGCCTATGGGTCGGTTCACGAAACGAAATTCGCTAAAAAGCACATGCGACTAAGTATGGCCAGTCCTGTACCAACCTTTTACTTAGTCAAAATTTAAGAAAACTGACTGATAAAATGCATGAGAAACATGGAAGACAACAAACGCCAAAATATAGGAAGTTTTTGGTGACTACCCACTAGTCACATGTCAGTTTTAGAGCCTACAGGTCGAAACCTTGGTCTCTAATACCATAATTGTAACACCCCATTTTGACAAATGGAATGTTACGTATATTTATGGCGTGTCATCAAAGCATGCAAGGTAAATGTCTTAAAACATCTAATGACCATAAACGAAATACCGGAATCAAACATTGGTAGTCCAAACATAAGCTCATACATGCAATAATAAGTACTGAAGGAAATGACTAAACAATGTCCAAATTATCAAAGGGTGAAAGAAATGAATGTATGAAGTGCATAAAGTAAACAAGTCTGGATAACTTCCATCCAAATGCACATACTCTCAGAATCCTAAGTTCGTCCCTGGGTACCTGCCGTTTGGGACATGGAAAGGAACATACGGCTGAGCAATACGCTCAGTGAACGGACATATAACATGATATGAATGACTGAATTATAAGTAAAGACTGAAAAGCATCAGAATAAATGTAAGTCCTAGAAAACCTTGAACATGTTTATAAACTGATTTATAATTCTGAAAACTTATGTTTATATCTGAAACTGTATTTTAATTTGCCAAGAGCCCATATAGGTCATGAAAGTATTAACTAGCATGAATACATAGAGGGGTGATCTCATCATGCTTTAGATGGGTGACCTCTAATTATACTGTTCTGGGTAGGAGGGATCAACTCCTTGTGAAGGATGTAGAGCACACACCACATTCACTTGATAACTATAAGCTGTAATCTAGGATACACCCATATGCCCCACATGATAATACTGATAATGGACAAACTGAAACTGAAGGGACGCCACGAGAAATCACTCCCTCGCAGAGGAGTCATAACACCGGTGCCTCAAGTGTTATGGTTACGGTACCTCCGTAACTAGATGACATGGTCATGCATGTATATAGCTCAGGCATTTTAAAATAAACATAAGTATTACTGAAAAGCTGAATAATATAAAAGTACTAGGGAAACAGATGGCTGCAAACGGGGACTCCTAATCATGCATACGAAGGAAATGTCCATACTGAAGGACGGAATATCCGTACCTCGTGTCCAGTAATGAAGTGAGAACAAAAGCTGAAGGATCTACTTCGACTTCACGGATACTACATAAATAAGGGACGCGAATGAGTTGTCTGATTACTGTATACTTTACTGGTTCTGAGTGTTCTTAGCTTGTTTAATATGTTCTTATCATGTTTTACTGTTTCAAGTATTATCTTGTAAATATTCATGGTTTCTATGTATTCTGATTACTGTGTTTCATGTATTCATGTGTTATTATACTTGTCGTATCATAATAAATATCTTTCTAAAAATAGTAAGTTTCCATAAATAGTAAGTTTCCAAAAATAGAAAGTTTCCAAAAATAGTAAGTTTCCAAAAATAGTAATAAGCTCGATTAATAAATCTAAAATATAAGCTAGTGCTTAATAGTCATAATTTATAAGTCATGGTGTCATAATAGTAAAGTTTATTAATTTAAATACTTTAGGCTAACTAATTATTAATTAATAATAATGCAGGGTTTTATAACTTTTATTTAATAAAACTTTACTTTAGCTGAATAATTAAATTAAAGTATGGTTTTTAATTTAATTATGTCTTAATAACATACTTAGGCTAAATCATGAATTATTATATTTAATAATTATAACCTAAGTTTTCCATGATTAATTAATTAATTATAATAATAACATGTAATTAAATTAATTAATTAAATAAAAATGGTTTAGCCAATTTAACCCTTGTGTACCGAGTCCTTAACCCGAGCCTACCGAGACACCCGTCTCGGTCGCACTTAGCAAAACAACCAAAACATCAAACCTAATGCCACAGCCAGCGGCTGTGGCTTCCTACCCGGCGGCCAGCAGCTTTAGGCTGCTGCCGGTTGCCACTGGTGGTACAAAACAGCCCCCGACTATTTGTTCTTTCCCCTTGTTGTGACAAAGTTACCTACCGAGAGCCATGAGGCTCTCGGGTTCCCACTGTTTTCCCACATTCCCCACAGTTAGGGTTTGTGGCTTGCAGGTGGCCAAACAAAAACACCCCCGTCGGTTGATTATTGCCACCGAGACCCAATGTGGTCACGATTTTCCATGTATACTCGAACCAAAATCAAAATAAACTCGATCCTTCCATGTTTTAGTTATTAATTTCATGTGTTCATCTTTTAAAGCAAAGGTTCACAAATCAAAGAAAGAATTAAAAAGATTAAGGCTATTGTTGATTACCAAATGCGTAAACGTTTAGGATTCAAGACACGAACACAACCCGTAACCAAATCAATAATCAAAACAGATTTTACTATCCCCCATCTCTTGATAAAAATCGACGGCTACAAGAGGCTGTTAGGGTTTCTTGTTCTATATTTTTGTAAAATGAAATGGTAAGTTTGTTTTTCACTGACTTGTAAATAGTTAAGTGGACCGGGCCATAAGGCCCTTTTTCTTTTCTTTTGTTGTCGTGGCCAAACACAAGTACACAACCAAATTTGTTTTTGATTCGTGCTTAAATATTTATCACGTGTTCGTGTTTTAGTTCTCGTGTTTTATTTCTTGTAATTAATCTGACATATATATTAAATACTTGGGTATGAACGTTACTTATTCTGGGTACATGACGAGTATTAATTTACGTGACATTTAATTTAAATATGTGACTGTGTGTACTTAATGTTTCGTGGATTTTAAAGCGGGTTTTACATAGCTCAAGTCCGAGAAACTGTAAGCTTCCCGTTATGAGGATAAGTGTACATAAATATTCATTTTCCTTTATTTGAAGATCAGGTCACAGTCTGTCATGTGACCGTAAGCCATTGTTGTAAGCTTTACCGCAAATCCCCTAAAGACACTTGCTTCTTAGATATCCCATTCTTCAGCAACCGAGCTCTGGAACTGTAGACAATAGGTTTACCGATATGTTCTCGTTGAACATTGATCTTGGTACCTACACTTTCATCAGTAGGTTGTATGCTTTCATATGGGTTAGCGATATCTTTGTTAGAACCATATGGGGGTTCACAGTCAACCTTGGTAGTGCTAGAGGGAAATATCCTTCCTGTAGGAACCTATCTAAGACCAACTGGTTTGAAGATTCTATCCGTGGGTTGCCACCTAAGATTGGATCTAGGCGACATAGTTTTCTTATGCACAACGAAAGACTTATCGGGAGAAAATCTAGCACGTGAGTTTAGCTCCTTCAAGACCTTATTTACACAAGCAACATGATTTGTCGTGAAGACACTTTTCATGCATACGGAGCAAACACCATGTTTGGGTTCCGAGTGAAATCTAGAAATCCTAGTGTGATCTGCTATATGCACTTCAAATAACTTTGAACAACTACTCTTGGAAGCAGACTAATTCCTAGATGATTGATTAACGCTCTTGGGTTTAGGAATGCTACCATTAGCAGTGTTATGGAATCTAGCAGAAAGCATCACATTAACATTTCTTTCTTGTGTCTTTTTCTTAGCTTCCTCTCTATTGTGATTCTAAGGCATGTCAGTTGACCTATGTCTTAGCACATTCTTAGAACTATACCTAGAATCACTAGAGGCGGTCTTGTTTAAAAGGTTTTGCAAAGGCATATTGACAGGTGTGTGGACTAGTATGAGGAGTGACTGGTTTAGAAAAATGATTCATATCAACTTGGGAGGCAAACCGCAGTCTCGAGGATTTTGGTCTCTCAAATCTAAATTCAGTTGGTTGTCTAATAACAGATTAATTTTCAGGCGGTTTCTCCTAGATTGATCGTTTTTCAAACTTAGTGTTCACACTAGTTCCTTTAGTTTTCCTCAGTTCGTTTTCAGCGCTGTTATTGTAAAAACTTTCTCTTGAACTTAAGCCTCTAAACCAGCGTTTTCGGTAGTTAACGAAGTGGTCAACTCTATGGTTTTAGACTTCGTTTCTTTGATAGAATTATTCAACTCATTATAATATTGTTTTAAAGTCTCATATCTTTTTGTAATGTATCTTGAGATGCCAACTTAGATTCTAGCAAATTAAGTTGTTTCAAAAATGATCTTTTTCGGCTTTAGAATCCTGATTTTTTTATCTAATTTTCGGTCAAGAACAATGTTTGCATACTCAAGTTTTTCAAAAATATGTTTCAAACTTGTCAGTTCTCTTAGAAATTTCTAGTTTTGCATCCTCCAGATCTTTTGATTATTGAGCTAAATCGTTTCGAGCTCTTGAATCTTAGAGTCATAATTGGTTTAGGAAGCAGACATATGGCATTTATCATGATTTATTACAACATTTTGGTCAATCTCTCCCCCGTTATGACTCACATCAGATGAATCTTGAATGGTATTGCTATCACCCTTTTCCATGCCATGTTTGTCATAAATAGGTTCGAAATGCTCAACATATTGTATATCATTGACACATCCGTCAGATACAAGTTACCTCAACCGTTGGCTCTTTGTTAGACACGGGTCTGATGTCGGCATCAATAATATCTACATCATTCCCTGACATGCTACTAGGATCCTGCTTTCTTGATTTAGTACCGTTGTTATCATTGTTAACCAAAGCGGTCTCCACTGTGTCATCCGTATTACCATTTCCTCTTGCATCTGCATCTGAGTTTCTTGCACCCTACTATCATACGCTAGTTGAATTTGTAATCTTTTATAAATCGAAGTCGTAACAGAGTCCATGTATTTTAACAATCTATCACGGAATTACTTAATCTCAATTTATGTGTCTTTACGAAATGACTGGCAAATCTCTGAATCATAAAAATTATCGAGATCAAGTTTGAAGAACAGCGTAAAAAATGTCACTACAGCTCTAAATTCATATGCTGAGCAGAGGGATTAAAGTATTCTTTGTCAAGTTGCATTGCTGATTGATCCAGGTTTAGAATCATTGAAGTTCAGAAAGGATGATTATCTTGACCAAAGAGTGTCACATAGTCTAGTCCTCCCTTAAGCTATGAAAGAACGTGGAGATAAGACCGAAGTGTTTGATACGAGACCATGCAACTTTTTCTTGCGTTGTCTAGCATATGTTGCATTTGATGCAACTTTCGCTCTTGATGCTTCGAATTCAACGGTTCCATTGAAGTTCGATGTGAGAAATGAAGTTAAGGATTACTTATCGATAGAGCGGTGAAAGAAAGTAATTGTGACTGTTGAAGTAACAACAATACGGGATTTTACAATTCGTGGAAAAACGAGAAATTAAATTCGCGGGATTTTACAAATCAACGAAGAACCGTACAAATTCTTAAAATCCTTGTTTGGTGATATAAGACCGAGATTTATACTTATGGTTGGTGATATAAGACCGAGAATTATACTTTTTCGAGAGATCGGGTTTTCAAAACGAAAAATTCCTTAATCCAAATACCGTTGAAGTTTGTCTTGAATCCAAATAAGCCAAAGCGGAAAAAATTAAGTCCAATGTCCAAAATCCATCAAGAGTCCGAAAAAAGCTAAGTGTAAATACAAAAATACAACTTCGGTATTGATGTAATTTCGGTATTATGCTCCTTGAAATTTTGATAAAGCTGCAACGTTGGAATTTTGATACACTGTAAAATACTGAAATTTGATTTCAGTATACATGGGTCCATTTTATAAGTAGGCGATTTTTTTTGTTTTTAAACTAATTATATCTTAAAAATAATTTAATTTATGGTGACGTGAAATGCAGTAAACTGTGTAAAATTTAATGCATTGAACAAATTATATCCTTAATAAATAAGGGAAATTGCGCTTCCCAATGAACAATACCCATACTCACAAACGAAATAAAAAAATATACTTCTCCCGCTCATACCTATCCTTCTCACAGTATACTCACAAACGAAATAAAAAAACTCATACCTCTCAATACACCCATTTATCTCTCTCTCATCCTCACACAACTCTGTCTCTCTCTCTCTAATCGATCTAAGATGATCTGATCGATCTAATCGGATTCGTATGACGGAAGCGTGATCGTTTAACCGATCTAATCTGATAAGCCGTGGTTTTTAGGGCTGTGATGCAACCATGGAAACCTAATTTGGGTTTGATGAAAACCCTAAATTTTTTATGGGGTTTCGCTTTTACTGGATGCTTTACTTCTGGCTTGGTGAGTTGTCTGCTTTGATTCATCCTTTTGATGGAAACCCTAATTTTTTTGGGGGGGTTCGCTTTTAATGGATGCTTTACTTCTGGCTTGGTGGTTTTTCTGCTTTGATCCATCCTGATTTATAAGTTACTAGAGAAATCTGTGTTTTTTATGGTTTGATAGAGGTATTTATTCTTTGTGGTTTGACCCTCTTTGTTGCCACCGTCTTATTTGTTGCCACCAACCTGATTCATTGGGTTAGGGTTACGACCTTGAAATCGGTGTTTGGAACATTATGGTTCTGATAACGATTAGCTGTGTAATTCATTGAAACCCTTTTTTTAAAGTTTGCTGGATACCTAATTTTTGGGTTCGGGAAAAGAGGTGTGGTTTGCTGGAAACCTATTTGTTGGGTTCGGGATAAGAGGTGTTTTATAAGTTGTTTTAAAAAAAGAAGTATAGTCATTCAATTGAAGGTTTGTTGCCGCTATTCATAGCAGGCGACGATATATAGTCATTCAATTGAAGCTTCGCTGCCGCTATTCATAGCAGGCGACGGTAGTGACAATTGTGGCTTTTAGTGTCGCTGTTGACGCCTTTGAATGTATTAGAATCCGATATACATTCACGATTTTTTGTGTATGTGATCCCTGAATACTCACTATCGGATCCATCTTATTTTGGGTGGCGTATATCTCTATTTGGTTGGCTGTGATGATCCTTTGGTACGGTGTCTTACGGGGGAGGTGGAAGGATGGCAGAATGCGAGCATCGCTCGATTCAGCAACCTCCACCAACCCAACCACGACATCAATTAAGCTGAGTCGATTTTATCACATGTTGTGTCTTCCCACACACATAGCACTCTTATGCGAGGGAGAAGGATATTGATAGGTGTGTAAACACCCATCTTTTCTACCACTTAATTACAATAATAACCGGACCTAAACGCGTATTTTATGTCTTTTATGTCGGAATTATGTGTGGTTTGTGTTTTTGTTGTGATTTAGGACGAAAAGGTGAAAAGTGGAGAAAACACGGACATTCACGGGCATTTACAGACTTTTATTGAAGAAAAAGATGAAAGACGAAGTCGAGAAGTCAAGAGTGCAAAAAGAACGGAAGTCCACGACCAATTCTGAAGATTTATCGAAGAAAAAGTCAAAAGACGGAAGTTTATCGAAAGCCGAAGAATTCAAGTCTATTTTATTGAAGAATTTAAAGACGAGTTCGAAGAAATCCCGAAGCCAAAAGTCCCTTAAGTCCAAGTTTAAAGAAGATTAGAAGAAAAGGACTAATGACGCAATTAATGAAGAATTAAGAAGAAAGGGGCTTAATCTTGCAATTAACAAGAAATGAAGGAGGGGAGGAAGCTTCCTAATCCTCCCCTATAAATAGTTTAGGATTGTTCACTTTTCATTCTTGTTGGCTAAGTGTGACAATTAGCTCTTCCACCATTTAAATACCTTGTCATTTAATTTCTTGTCAAATTTAAATATCTTGTCTTGCACCTTTAATTCATTTAATTTCAAGTAAGTTTTCATTTAATTATTGTCAATCTTTATTTTATCTTGTCAATCTCTTATCTACCTTTCTTAATCTTTGATTTGTTGTGTTTATGTTTATGTTCATGCTTTTATTTTGATCCAAAGTGGTTTTTGATTATTGTGGTTAAAGTTGTTTGATTTCGTGTTTTTAACTGTTTGTTGATGTTTATTTGTTGATTCGTTACTGTTTATATTTATCCGTGTGTTTGATTTTGGTTAATTTGTGTTTAGATTTACTGTTTCTGTATATCCTTGTTCTTCGGATAGTTTGTTGTGTTACTGGTCTTTCCAGGTGAAAACTTCCGAATCAAGACAAGGGAGTTTGTTCATTCGGAACTTCCAAAGTTCCGAATCAAGGGTTCATCCGGAACATTTTTGATCAGTAATAGTTCCGAGCCAAACTTGTTCATCTGGAACATTCAAAGTTCCGGACGAAGGAAAACTTCTGAACCAATAGTCATTCATTCGGAACTTCAAAAGTTCCGAACCAGTAAAGCTTCATTCGGAACTCAAAAGTTCCGGATCAAGCACTGTTCATTCGGAACTTCAAAAGTTCCGGATCAACGATCATTCATTCGGAAGTCACCATAGTTCCGAACCAAGGCTGTTCATTCGGAACTTAAAAGTTCCGAATAAACTTCCGAATCAAGGGGCTAGTTCTGGATCAGTGTTTGTTCATTCGGAAGTTTTAAACTTCCGAATCAAGGAGGTTCATTCGGAATCTTCCGAATCAAGGGGGACCAATTTGTTCCGAATCAAGGCAAAAACTTAGAGTTCCGAATCAGTAAAGTTCCGAACGAAGGATTGTTTTGGATAAGTGACATATTCAGATCAATTAGTTCCGGCTCAAGGATTTTGGTAATATTTCAAGTGAAGAAGAATCATTTCAACCGAAGGTGACATTTAGGACGAGTGATTATTCCAAACGAAGGTTTATTCCGAATAAGCTGTATTCAGGTTCTTATTAACTTTTGTCTTTGATTTTTATTTTCAAGCTTTATTTTTCCTGCCTTTTATTTAATTGCACTTTAAGATTATATGCCTTAGTTTTATTTTAGACTTGCCTTAGTTTTAGTCGCACTTTAAGTTTGCCTTAGATAGATTTAAGTTTACGTCATTTACTTTAGTGCCCTTTAATTTCAGTCACGTTTTTAAATACCTGCACCTTTACTTTAATTAGACTTAGATTTATTTTAAGAGCACCTTTACTTTAGTTGTTTTGCACCTTTTAATTTTAAACACTACAACGACACATCTTTGTTTCACCAAAAACAATAGAGTCACAGATTAAACACAAGTTTTTCAATTCGAAGAGACATACGAACACTTAATTTTCTTACTAGGTAAAATCTGAGTTATCAAATGGCGCCGCTGCCGGCTCTTTTCGTTAAGATCAACAGTTTTCTGTGAGAGACACGTTGCTTTTTGGGATCCGCTCACTTGTGAACGTTATTTTTCTTGCCTAAAAATTCAAAAAAATCATAAAAAATTAAAAATTGATAAAAATCCATAAAAATTAAAAATTTCAAAAATCCAAAAAGATTTTATTTTTATTGTGTATATATATTGTTTTTGTGTTTGGTTTTGTTTTCTTTTGCATTTTCAGGTGTATGCGTACTAGATCTTCTAATTATCAAGAGCCCGAGCCTCAAGAAGATTTAGATATGGCAGGTGTTAACAACAACAACATTCTACCGAACCTCAATAATAATAATAACAACAATGCTCTTCCACAGCCCGATCTTCGGACCATGGAGGAACTTTGTCAACCAACAATGTTTGGACGAGGAGGACCGATTGCGCCGATGCAAATCAACGCTCCTGAGTTTTCGTTGAAGCACCACACGATTCAGCAAGTGCAAACAAACCCATTTATAGGATTGCCTGATGATGATGCCAACAAACACCTCGACAAGTTCATTACAATCACCCAAAGCATGAAGTTGCCTGGGGCCACAATGGATGTTCTCTGCCTACAACTCTTTCCACATACTTTATCGCATCATGCCGAGAAATGGTTTGATCGTCTCCCGAAGAATTCTATTCACACTTGGGATGATATGACTCAACGCTTTTTGTCGCGCTACTTTCCACCATCCATGGTCACGAGCCTTCGCAATCAGATCAGCGGTTTCATGCAAGACCCTGATGAATCTCTTTTTGACGCTTGGGAAAGATATAATGTCTTGATCGACCGTTTTCCAAACCATAACATGCTTCCCGTCACATTGATTGATACTTTCTACAACGGTTTGAATTTTCGAGATCGTGATACGATCAATGCAGCCGCCGGTGGCACATTCATGAAAAGGAGACCCGAGGAGTGTAGAGAGTTAATAGAGAACATGACTACTCACCACAAGAACTGGGATTCCTCTGCTTCTTCTAGGAACAACCCGAGAGTCAATGTTTCTTCTACCTCAGCAAACCCTGAGATGACCGAACTCACCCGCATGATGGCCGAATTGAGCAAAAGTATTACGCTTCTCGCTTCAAACCAACAACAACAACAAGTTAAAGCGGTTGCTAATCCTTGTGAAACATGTGGCGGTCCTCACTCATACACCGATTGTCCTTCGACATAAGGAAATCCGGAAAATGTGTATGCAGCTTACGGTAATTATTCACCGGAAAATTACCAAGCTAGACAACAAGGGGATAGAAATCTGCTGAGCTACCGTTCCAACAACTACCTTTCACCCGGTTTTTCTCCTCAAAACCAAAATCCCGCCAACAACTACAATAGAAGCAACCAAATCCCACCACGTGCTTCTAACCCTTATCAACCACCCACCCAACAACACCCACCCATTAATCCCGATGTTGACACCATCATGAGAACTCAAGGTGAGCAAATCAAGAATCTACAGAGCCAAATAATCAATTTGAAAGGAGATATCTTGAAGCAAGGTAATGACATCAGAACCGAGGTTCGTGATAATCTTCAATCCTCCTTCATCACTCAAACAACTGAATTAAAGAACCTGTTGGCTAGTTTCTTGCCCGAAGCTCAACCTTCTTCTTCTTCGGGTTCTCTACCTTCAAACACCGTCACTAATCCACGAGCTAATGTGAGTGTTATAACTACGCGTAGTGGAATTACCATTGTAGATCCACCTATCCCACCACCATCATCTACACCTCCTCCACCACCATGTATCCCTACTCCTCCTACACCTAGTAGTAGTGCACCATTACCGTCTCCGCCTCGTCATGACGATGTATCTCGGAAGGACCCTTCAACATCTCAACCTTCACCAACTACACCTTCACCTTCCCCTTATCAACCTAGAATCCCATACCCTTCTCGCATAGGCAAGACCAACGAGCTTACCAAGAATGACTGTCAAGTATCGAAATATGTGGATATGCTATCTAAAATGACCATCAACATTAGCCTTGTTGAAGCACTTTGCCACATGCCGAAATTTGTCAAAGCATTCAAGGAATTGCTTAGCAAGAAGGAGAAGCTGATTGAACTCGCCAACACACGCTTAAATGAAAACTGCTCTGCAGTTCTTCTTAGAGAACTTCCGGAAAAGCTTGGAGATCCCGGTCGTTTTGTGTTGCCTTGCGTGTTCAACAAAACTGAAGAATTTACTGCCCTTGCTGATCTCGGGGCTAGTATTAATTTGATGCCACTGAGTGTTTGGAAAACACTATCATTGCCCGATCTCATTCCAACAAAAATGACTCTCGAACTTGCAAACCGCACTCTCGCTTACCCCGTTGGTATAGCCGAAGACGTGTTTATCAAAGTTGGCACATTCACTTTCCCGGTCGATTTTGTCGTAGTTGATTATGAAATGGACCCTCGTATTCCTCTAATACTTGGTCGGCCATTTTTGAGAACCGGACGAGCTTTAGTGGATGTGGCCGAAGGTGAGTTAATCTTACGAGTCGGGGATGATTCAAAAGTTTTTAAAATGGGGAAGCTTACAGGCAAATCCTTTGGAGGTCGAGAATCAGTAAATATGATAAATGTGCTCGATGACTTTACCGTCTATGACAATCCTCTATTCGAGTCTTCCACTGATAATCCACTCTTTGAAGATAATGTGGATGATTCTCACTATACTTTGGACGCTTCTCCCATTTATGATTCTCAACCGGTCTTTGACGCTTATGATGATGATGATTCTAGCTCAGATTCGGATGATTTTGATTGTACTTCTGAGTATCCCGAGCTACCCACTTTCGATGATTTCGATGAGGCTGATACTCTATCGAGCGATTCTTCAC
This sequence comes from Glebionis coronaria, assembly GCA_025667525.1. Taxonomy (NCBI): domain Eukaryota; kingdom Viridiplantae; phylum Streptophyta; class Magnoliopsida; order Asterales; family Asteraceae; genus Glebionis; species Glebionis coronaria. The sequence continues at coordinate 164,100,745 of CM046881.1, forward strand.
ATGATGAAGATCCTCCACCATCACTCGATCCTACTTTGGACGATTACTCATTTGAGGAAGATTTTTCTGAATTTCTTAACACATACTTCCCTCATGAGAGTGATGCTCCTCCTTATGACTTTGAAGATTATCGTCTTGATCCTACTTTGGATTTGAAGAGCATTCTGTCAAAGGAGAAGAAACCGGTCGACACCGAAATCCGTTGCACTTATGATTTGACACCTCTTTGTCTTCCTTCTGAGGACGAGGTTGTGCTTCTTTGCGGATCTTCTTCACACTCGGCTGAGCCTGAGTGCTATTTTCCCTTGAAGGAAAAGGTGTTCGACCCCGGTATTGAAGTCTTTAAGCCATCTCAGTATCCACCTGATGAAATAAAAGGAAAAATATTTGGAACTATTGAAGACATGCTTGCACCGCACCATACTTGCTTCCACCATGCTCCATCGCTGCTTAAGGGAACCTTGCCACTTCTCTTTTGGCTTGCCTTGTTCGCCTTAAGCTCTTGCTTATTGATGGATGAAAACTATGTCTTTGATCCTGGTGGATATGTTTCATGCTTCTTCCGTTGATGATCAAGGTCGAGTCAGGCTCACGACTCGGTTAACAAAAACCAAGCGCTTCTTGGGAGGCAACCCATGCATCTATCTTTTCGCTTTCTTTATCATAAGTGTAGGGGGGGCCCTTTGGTTTGCTATTTCCTCTCCTCACTTCTTAATCAGGGATTCGAGCTTCAATGATCCACTCTTGATGATTCTTGACGACCCGTGATTCCGTGTTCTACTTCTTCCCGGTTTTATCCTAAACTCTTTTCGATTCACTATTTTATATTTTCCAATATTAAAATAGGTATCTCTTTAGTTGTCTTTTCCATAGCAAGATTTAAACAACGTGCACAATGTCCTAAGTGTAGGGGAGTTTACTCCCACATGCTTAAACATTGAGGACAATGTTTATCTTAAGTGTAGGGGGACTTCTATCGAAGTTAAGTGGTCTTTTCCTTGTATTTGTCCTCATTTTAACCGGGAAATCAATTTTTCGACATTTTTCAAAATTTTTGATCTATTTTGGCCTATTAGTTTTTCCCTTTGTATAGTTATTTTCTTTCCTTATTAGAATAAATGTTTAAATAAGTGGTTTTAATTTTCAAACGTTGTGAATCTTTTGACTCAACCCGAGTTTACTTGCCTAAGTTACTCTAGCTAGTATCCTTAACGTGTTTAAGTCAAGTTTTGCTAGGCTTTTATATAGGGAGCTATAAAACGCGAAAGTCTTAACTCTCACGGGTTAAGAACAAGAACTTTTCGCAAGTTCCTATAATTGATCCTAGAGAGTCGTTTATCAAGGGAACTTTAAGATGCGATTTCTAAACTTGAAGAGTCTAAGAAATTGCAAGATCCTATAGGCGATTCGAAAACCCAAAATTTTGATTTAATAGGCTAAGTATCCACGAGTCTCATTACTTGAGATTTTAAACTGTGGAGAACGAGAGATGATAGAGCCAATTATAAGTTCGGTATTCTTTCATGAATTTATGTGAGTTAATTATAAGCCTATTCTCCCATCGCTTGCTAATAAATTTATCTGCTAATAAATAAGGTTGTACGATTTGAAAAGTTACTTAGCTTCTAGCCCCAGATCGTTTAAAAGTTGCTCGGTATGGATTAGAGTTCATAGCCAAGGCATAACTTACTGAAGCGGGACGCGAAGATTGGCGAGTCCGAAAAGGCCCTAACAAGGCATGAGGACTATATTTTGTTGCTAAAGATCCAAAGTGATGTGAAGAATCATTTATCGAAAATCAATATGAAGGATCGAGACACACGACGTAAAGCAAAACTCCCCAAAAGTCATGGAGAAGTGTATCCGAAAAGACCCTAACAAGGTATGAGGATAAATAGATCCAAGTCATAAAAGGAGGCGGATCGTTGTATATCAAAGTCCAAAATAAAGATTGGAGAAAAATGAAGAAGTCGTGGTCCAAGTATGAATCTCTCAAAACTTCAAGTGAAGAAATTCCTATATGAAGAGAAGACCATTATTTCATGAACGTCTCTCAAGGTTTGAAGTATGAAGTCGCTGCCAAATATCGGTCCGAGAAAGGTCTCAAATCGCGAAGCGAGTTATGCCAAGATATGAACTTTATGAGGTCCCGAGAAGCAGTTTTAAAAGATTTGGTCCTTTAGCTAACTATTGATTAAATCGTTCACTTTATTTTCAGACTAAATAACTATCGAAATAAGTCAAACAATGCATCCTCGTGATCATTCAAGACAACAATAAAATATAAGAGATACCCCTAGGAATAAGGGAGTCTAAGTAAATAATTGGCCCACATGAGTTCGTGTTAGTCTACTAACTTATAATAACAATGATCTCGTTTTTAAGCTTGGTTTGGAGAAAGTGAAAAGTTGAGGATGATGATTATTCATGACATTTTCAAAACCCAAGGTATGCTTTTGATTTCTTTACTTTGAATATTTATAGTTTCTATCTCTTTAATAAAGGCCAACGTGGATTAATTATGATGAAAAATGTAATCTTGCTTTGTAACTAATGCATTGCATGAGGACATTGCAATGGTCAAGTGTAGGGGATTTGATAGGTGTGTAAACACCCATCTTTCCTACCACTTAATTACAATAATAACCGGACCTAAACGCGTATTTTATGTCTTTTATGTCGGAATTATGCGTGGTTTGTGTTTTTGTTGTGATTTAGGACGAAAAAGTGAAAAATGGAGAAAACACGGACATTCACGGGCATTTACAGACTTTTATTGAAGAAAAAGATGAAAGACGAAGTCGAGAAGTCAAGAGTGCAAAAAGAACGGAAGTCCACGACCAATTCTGAATATTTATCGAAGAAAAAGTCAAAAGACGGAAGTTTATCGAAAGCCGAAGAATTCAAGTCTATTTTATTGAAGAATTTAAAGACGAGTTCGAAGAAATCCCGAAGCCAAAAGTCCCTTAAGTCCAAGTTTAAAGAAGATTAGAAGAAAAGGACTAATGACGCAATTAATGAAGAATTAAGAAGAAAGGGGCTTAATCTTGCAATTAACAAGAAATGAAGGAGGGGAGGAAGCTTCCTAATCCTCCCCTATAAATAGTTTAGGATTGTTCACTTTTCATTCTTGTTGGCTAAGTGTGACAATTAGCTCTTCCACCATTTAAATACCTTGTCATTTAATTTCTTGTCAAATTTAAATACCTTGTCTTGCACCTTTAATTCATTTAATTTCAAGTAAGTTTTCATTTAATTATTGTCAATCTTTATTTTATCTTGTCAATCTCTTATCTACCTTTCTTAATCTTTGATTTGTTGTGTTTATGTTTATGTTCATGCTTTTATTTTGATCCAAAGTGGTTTTTGATTATTGTGGTTAAAGTTGTTTGATTTCGTGTTTTTAATTGTTTGTTGATGTTTATTTGTTGATTCGTTACTGTTTATATTTATCCGTGTGTTTGATTTTGGTTAATTTGTGTTTAGATTTACTGTTTCTGTATATCCTTGTTCTTCGGATAGTTTGTTGTGTTACTGATCTTTCCAGGTGAAAACTTCCGAATCAAGACAAGGGAGTTTGTTCATTCGGAACTTCCAAAGTTCCGAATCAAGGGTTCATCCGGAAGATTTTTGATCAGCAATAGTTCCGAGCCAAACTTGTTCATCCGGAACATTCAAAGTTCCGGACGAAGGAAAACTTCCGAACCAATAGTCATTCATTCGGAACTTCAAAAGTTCCGAACCAGTAAAGCTTCATTCGGAACTCAAAAGTTCCGGATCAGTTACTGTTCATTCGGAACTTCAAAAGTTCCGGATCAACGATCATTCATTCGGAAGTCACCATAGTTCCGAACCAAGGCTGTTCATTCGGAACTTAAAAGTTCCGAATAAACTTCCGAATCAAGGGGCTAGTTCCGGATCAGTGTTTGTTCATTCGGAAGTTTTAAACTTCCGAATCAAGGAGGTTCATTCGGAATCTTCCGAATCAAGGGGGACCAATTTGTTCCGAATCAAGGCAAAAACTTAGAGTTCCGAATCAGTAAAGTTCCGAACGAAGGATTGTTTTGGATAAGTGACATATTCAGATCAATTAGTTCCGGATCAAGGATTTTGGTAATATTCCAAGTGAAGAAGAATCATTTCAACCGAAGGTGACATTTAGGACGAGTGATTATTCCAAACGAAGGTTTATTCCGAATAAGCTGTATTCAGGTTCTTATTAACTTTTGTCTTTGATTTTTATTTTCAAGCTTTATTTTTTCTGCCTTTTATTTAATTGCACTTTAAGATTATTTACCTTATTTTTATTTTAGACTTGCCTTAGTTTTAGTCGCACTTTAAGTTTGCCTTAGATAGATATAAGTTTACGTCATTTACTTTAGTGCCCTTTAATTTCAGTCATGTTTTTAAATACCTGCACCTTTACTTTAATTAGACTTAGATTTATTTTAAGAGCACCTTTACTTTAGTTGTTTTGCACCTTTTAATTTTAAACACTACAATGACACATCTTTGTTTCACCAAAAACAATAGAGTCACACATTAAACACAAGTTTTTCAATTCGAAGAGACATACGAACACTTAATTTTCTTACTAGGTAAAATCTGAGTTATCAGATATATTTTTTTATTTCGTTTGTGAGTGGGGTACTGTTCATTCGGGAACGCAATTCCCCTTCTTTATTAAGGATATAATATAATATAATGTGATCCCTGAATACTCACTATCGGATCCATCTTATTTTGGGTGGCGTATATCTCTGTTTGGTTGGCTGTGATGATCTTTTGGTATGGTAAGATATAATTGGCTGTGATGATCCTTTGGTACGGTGTCTTACGGGGGAGGTGGAAGGATGGCAGAATGCGAGCATCGCTCGATTCAGCAACCTCCACAAACCCAGCCACGACACCAATTAATCTGAGCCGATTTTATCACATGGTGATAAGGCGTGATGTTTATGGTGTTTTTGATGACTGTTTTGTTGGGAGCTTCAATTAAATTAGGTAATTTATACAAATAAAGATATAATGTTTCTGGGTGTTTGTTGATTGACCCAACAAGCCTATCTAATTTTTTCCTGTTTATGGGATGCATTGTTTAGCTTGCGCACTAATGTGTGTTTTTACACCCACTTTTATTAAAGATATAATGTAGCTACCTGAGAATAATTAATTTAGGTTATCTTGCGTAAACTAAATTTTATGCTATTAGATTGTGGTTTGCTGATGTTTATGGCATAATTTGCCCATCCTTATACGTTGGTTCGTTTTCAAGATAGCCCAAGTCTTAAAGTGACTTTTGGCTTCGGCCTATGGCGAATTCCAAATGGTTTAACTAAAGGCGTGACCATCTGTGTCGTGGCGGGGCAAAGTATTTACTTTGCAGCCGTTGCGGATGTGTTCGCTTTTCTTGGATATCAATGATTGTGCGGCTCATTAAAAGTGACTGTTGTTTGTTATGCCTGATAATCAAAATGATCTTATATCTTATGGTTGTTACTACACTAATTTGTGTGTTAACGAACATTGTTTCGTCACCCGTCCTTTCGTTGCCGCCATCCTTGGCAAGCAACGATAGATCCAGGTGCGTGACGACTGGCATAGGCTACGATATACCATTACCAGTCATTGATGTTGTGGTATTCTGATATTAGTGCTGTCATTTGATGCTTCTTGGCTCCAGGATATTTGTTTGTGATGGTATCACCTACATCTCATGTGTCGCTGCATAAGCACACAATGGCTTTATGATAACTGTTTATGGTGGTATCCGTCGTTTTGCGAGGCAATGATGATTATAAATGGGGTTGGTAGAGATGAGATTGTCCGTAATTTGGCATGGCGACCATACGGTTGCAGCCATAGCGGATGATCCTCTTTGTTCGATTCTCCATTTATCTGAGCCTCCTATACAATTCATTTACAATTTATGTGCTGATGGTCGTTCAAACGTTTTCATGGTAACAGCCCGAATGGCAGGGCAACCTTTTAAGGTTACAACCATTGCGGGTTCATGGTCTCTTTCCAGATCAGTCGCAAAATAAGCGGAAAGAAAAGTAAGTTGATTTGTGGCCATAAGTTGTGTATAACCCGTACATGATGTGTATGATTTGTGGTATACGTCGTGGCAGAACTCAACACGTATGAGCTTTATACTTCCAAACCAGGCAAACGAAAGTGTGTGTGTGAGCAGACTTTGCCATGAACACTACCAGTTCTGAGTCAGCTTCTTCTGGAAATAAGGGTAAGTAGTATTTTTTTCCCTCTTTATTTTGTGGCCTAATTTTAAATTTACGTGCTTTTAGTCTTATGAGTGTATTCTTGCTGTTTCATGTATTCTGTGTATGTAGGAACTATCCAACACTCGCTTGAACACCAGCAGTTAAGCTAATGAGTTAAGGAATCATGTCATGGTGAGCACTTCACACACCACGTCTGCAAAAAAAAACACCCGTGTCCAACAGCTGATCATGGGTCTGAGGGACACGCATAAGACACTTCTGTTTCAGGGGAGCAGAGCCTAAGAAGCTGGCGTTCTCGACTGCCCTTGGCATCTCATTAGGAGTGTTTCCGATTGTTGGTACATTTTTCTTATCGAATCGTTTTTAATGATCGACAAAGGAAACTATAATTTGACTTATTTGGTCTCATAGATCAACTATATGGATCTTTTTACGTGTACGTCGTCGGTTAACAAACTTTCATCCTGTTTTGTGAATGAACACTTTCTTTCTTTTATAAGTATAAAGCACTCATTTGATTTGGGCAGCAAATGTTAGGACTAAACATTAACATATAGTAGTTGTGTGATAAATGTTAGGCAGGGTACTCATGTTAGATGGCCTATTCGGCCTATTCCAGTGTGAAGACACAATAAAACTCTTGCCAAAAACGCCCGCCCTTCGCATCGCAGCGAAGCGCGGGCAAAAGCCCTAGTTATATACAATAATGAAATTTTGATGACATGTACATCACGAACCATGCAGTAATTGTCCTATTTGATTTTTAGTGGGGAGTAACAAGCTAAGGAAGAAACAAATGAGGGTCATAAAAGTCATGTGATCTTTAGTGAAAAAAATATATTGTAAATTTTCAAAAATATGCAAAAAAAATTATAATTTGTCTCTCTTAAAAATTATTTTATAGGATTATTTATAAAAAAAGTATGAAATTTTGCCCTCTACCCGAATTTTATAGGTCCACCCCAGGCAACAACTAAGAATACAATAGGTGTCTACTTGTCTATGGGTTTACAAATATCGATCACTTCTATGCTTCAACTAGCTGAATAGGTTCTCACTCACTAACTCTAGCTCACTAGGACCATCTTTGTAACTCTGTAAGTACTTTCCTCTAGATTCTGCTATGTATTTAGTATTTGATCATGTACCCATATTTTAATCCTCTGTAAAGTTTTGATCTTCATTGCTCAATTATGCAAACAAGTTGATAAAACTTAAATTTCAAATGTTCATATTAGATATTTGGTATTCATCTGTACTCATGTACTTTCTTGTTAAGAAACTGCAAGTTTGTATATTGGTATTTGCATGTATATGCAATTCACATGTATAAATGATCATAACACCATTATTGCTTATCCTTATATCCAGATTCTTAGCAGTCCAACATAGGAAATATGATTCTAAATTTAGCTTTCAAGTTAATGTCTTTTAGCTAAATCTAGTCCGATACCAAACAAATATTTTCCTATAAATAAGGCCGGCTGTCTTTAACATCAAATGGATTCACTTTGAATGTTAGAGTCTGCTAGTTTGACTAAGGAAAGTCAAAAAAGGGTGCTCAGTTTTTGAAATACTTTAAGCTCTTTAAGTTAATCAAAGGTCTATCAGGAACAACAAAGGAGTCGAGAAAATGTGGAAACTTGTGGCTTTGTTGATTATGGTGATGAGCTGCTGGACTTGCATGTGTTGGGATTTTAGAATACTAGTTAACCATTAACTACGAGTGCGCAGCGGAATGGATCTAGTATAACATTTATGATTAACACATATTAAAACAATAAATACTAACCTTTTAGTTTAATTGATTAAATCAATTAAATGGGTCTTGATCTTGAAACTTAACGGTAAAATAACCGTCTCCACCGGTTGCTCACACACACGTCAAATGAGCACGTTACGGTGCTAGTAGTTGCTTCACGAATACTAACAGCAAGTGTTTTGATACTTGTTTAATACCAATCAAATATTACGAATGGTATATATTAATAGCTCCAAAATAATAACCAAAATGGTTACAATATGTTGCTGGCACAGAGACCCCAAAAAAAAAGTATCGAAACAAGTTTTAGTTTAAAACCTTTTTTTCACACAGAAATGAGATCACCATCTCACATTTTATAGTTTCTCAAGTCATCATAAAAGAAAAGATATTTTGTATCTCAAGTCTTGCCGACAAAGAAAAAGTATCATATATTCTATGATGAATATTCTGCCGTGTGAAACCATGAAATAGGAAATGAGAATCAATTATATTTTTAAAACATCTCATGTCTCTAACTTCATTTTGGTCATATCATTATCACGTATAATCATTTTGACAAAGCAAATATACGTAGACATTATACTTGTTTTTATGTATTTATTTAACATGTATTAGTTAGTTTGTAACGTCTAACGGTCAAACCAATAATTGTTAAATAACTGCATGAAACATTATTAAAAGTTTAATAAATATATAACACATATATTATTAAACATATAATAAAACGTACTCTTCGTGTTTAAGTGTGTGCCCCCGATAGGCTCACTCATTTTTGATGACTAAACGATCGCATATTCCAACAGCTCCCACTTGTGAACGTTTAGAATAATTCGTCTACAATAAAATATCTAGCAACACTTTATTGTAATCAGAAATGATTGAGGTATAGTTTCAAGAATAATATCTCAAAAGTATTCGATGGTATATGATTATTAAAGCTTGCTGGTAATCATCCCTTTGTTTCTAGTACCGTTAAACCATGGGTATGGATCCTGACTCATTCCATATAGTTTAACTCATTTTCTCGTGATCAAATTAATTTAGATAGTCCAAATGTGAGCAAGAATCATCTTGATCAGACTTTGGGTACGGCCATACAATTATCCAATTAATTCTGGAGAGGATCCAGTGGTACTTCACTGCACTATATCAAGTGGAGGAACAAATTCTATATTGACTGCAAGTGTCTGTGGATGCTGCTTCACAACACTTCCAACTATAGCCTTTATAACTAACTCTTGCAAGCTAGCGTTTAACATATAATCAAGAAGCGATATTCACACATGCACAACTTGTTTGCATCTCAAGTCTAAGGACGACTTAATCACCATTTTTCGAAAATTTACTCATGACAAGGATCCAAAAGTAATATTCGAAAGTTCGGGGTGTCCAATATGCATCCCTTATGAATAACATATGAGTTTGGTGGGAACCGTCCATTATATTCAAAGAATATAACCAACACTCATATTTGTCTTAATGTAGACAATATTCCCATATTGTTAACCGACAATGGACATGTTTAGAATAATCAAATATTCAAGGATTTAAACATACAAATATAGGACAACAATAATTATATGAATTATAACAAACATCAAATATCTTTATTCATCAGAAAATAATAATTGTCTTAGAATCCCAAATTATCCAAATACTAACGTAACACAGATTACATGAGACTATTAGCTGGAAGCAAACCAATATCATGCGAAAGCATTGAATGCTTTTTAAGGTCTAAAGCCTTAGTAAATGGGTCAGCTAAATTGTCGTCTGTGTGAACTTTCTCCAGTGTAATATCACCCAGTTCAATCACTTCTCGGAGGTAGTGAACTTTAGCACGATAATGTTTCGCACCTTTAGTGATTCCTGGTTCATTAGCTATAGTAATGGCTCCGGTATTGTCACAATACATCTTCATAGGTTCATTATTTGTGGGAACAACACCAAGCCCAGAAATAAACTTCCTAATCCAAACTGCTTCTTTAGCAGCCTCCGAAGCGGCTATATACTCAGCCTCTGTAGATGAGATAGCATGGATGGTCTGCTTTGAGCTTTTCCAGCTTACAGCACCTCCATTCATTTTGAAAACATATCCAGTCTGAGACTTCGTGTCATCAGCGTCTGTCAGATATCCAGCGTCAGTGTAGCAAGCAACCCTGAGCTCTCGTTTCATATCTCCTCCATAAACCAGAAACATGTCTTTGGTATGCCTAAGATACCTCAGAATGTTCTTAACAGCAGTCCAATGATCCTCACCAGGATTCTGCTGAAAACGGCTCGTCATGTTCTGAGAGAACGCAACATCCGGTCTAGTGCATCTAACAGCATACATGATTGATCCTACCGCCGAAGCATAAGGAACTCTCTGCATGCGTTTCACCTTAGCAGGGGTAGATGCTCCCTGAGTCTTAGATAATTTTGAATCAGTTAGCATGGGAATAAAACCACGTTTGGAATTATCCATGTTATACTTCTTCAAAATTTTATCTATGTAAGCACTTTGACATAAACCAATTAACCGCCTTGATCTATCTCGATAGATCTTGATTCCAAGAATATATGCAGCATCTCCTAGATCTTTCATAGCAAAACAGTTTCCAAGGTAAGCTTTTACACTTTGCAACGTTGGAATGTCTTTTCCCATGATTAATATGTCATCGACATACAAGATTAGGAACACCACATTACTCCCACTAGCTTTGATATATACACATGGCTCATCGGGATTTTGACTGAAACCAAAGTTCTTGATTTCATCATCAAATCTCTTATTCCATTGCCTTGATGCTTGCTTAAGTCCATAAATGGATCTTTGAAGCTTGCATACTTGGTTTGGATATTTAGGATTGACAAAACCTTCAGGTTGCTTCATATAGACCTCTTCGTAAAGATGTCCATTGAGGAAAGCGGTTTTAACATCCATTTGCCAAATCTCATAGTCATAGAACGCGGCTATAGCTAAGAGAATCCTTATAGCTTTGATATCTGCAACAGGAGAGAAGGTTTCTTCATAATCAACCCCATAGGTTTGAGTGAAACCCCTCGCTACATATCGAGCTTTAAAGGTGTGTACATTGCCATCCATGTCGGTCTTCTTCTTGTATAACCACTTGCCGCTAACGGTTCTAGCGTTAGGAGGAAGGTCAACTAAGATCCAGACATCATTGTCTTTCATGGATTGCATCTCCACATTCATAGCATCAAGCCATTTTTCAGATTCAGGATCTGCTAATGCAGCTTTATAGTTAGTAGGTTCACCATGATCCCCTAACTCATGTTCCTCAACGTCAATGTATAAACACATACGGTCAGGAGCACGCCTAGTCCTTGTAGACTTTCGAATGGGAGCTATATCACTTATAGGTTCATCAATTTCTTGATCATCCTCTTCATGATCGCTAGTGTTTTCAGAAGGATGTATATCTTCATCTTGAATTACTTCAAGATCTTCTAAACTCCCACTTGCTTCTTGATTCATAAGATTACTCTCTAGGAATTCAGCATTACGAGCAACAATAACCTTGTTCTCGGGTGGGTAATAGAAGGAGTAACCCATTGTTTCCTTTGGGTATCCTACAAAGATACACTTAATCGATCTGGGTTCAAGTTTGTCAGGTTTATTAAGCGTATCACGCTTAACAAGAGCCTCACATCCCCAGACCTTTAAGTAAGACAACTTAGGGGCTTGCCCATGCCATACTTCATATGGAGTCTTTTCAACCTTCTTAGTTGGAACCATATTGAGAATGCGTGCAGCAGACTCAAGAGCATAATCCCAAAAGGACTTTGGAAGAGTTGTTTGGGCCATCATGGAACGAACCATATCTAGTAGGGTTCTATTTCTCCTCTCAGACACACCATTATGTTGTGGAGTGTATGGAGGAGTTCTATGGGCAATAATCCCATGCTCCTTAAGATGATCCAAAAATTCATAACTCATAAATTCACCCCCACGATCAGAACGTAGTGCCTTTATGGTTTTACCGAGTTGATTTTCTACTTCCTTTTGAAACACCTTAAATGTTTCAAACACTTCATGCTTATGCTTTAGCAAGTAAACATAACCATAACGACTATAGTCGTCAGTGAAAGTGACGAAGTAGCTTGCACCTTGTCTTGACACGGTTCTGAATGGGCCACATACATCGGTGTGTATAAGTCCAAGCAGATCTTTAGCCCTCTCCACTTGATGTGAATAAGGTTTACGTGCCATCTTACCAGATAAACATGAAACACACTTGTCAAAGGAATCATCATCGTTTGACTTAAGCAATCCATCAGTTTGTAATTGCTTAATGCGTTTTTTGCTTATGTGGCCAAGGCGACAATGCCATAAGAGTGTAGAGTCCAAGTTAGACTTGGCCCTTTTGTTACTTACAACATAAATAGAACTATCGTTTGCATTAGAATCACACATATCAATTTCATATATACCATCACGAGGAATAGCACGAAAATAAAACATATTATCTTTCGAAACTGAAATTATTGCATTATTCTCAAAACGGTTAACAAAACCATTGTCATACAAACGGAAAACTGAAACAATCCCTCTAGAAATAGAAGGTGCGTAATGACAATTATTCAAAATGACTACTAGTCCACTAGGGAGAAATAATTGAAAAACACCAATGGCTTCGACAGCTGCACGATGACCATTGCCCACGTACAGGTTCAAAGCTCCTGGCTTCAGCTTCCTACTTATCCTTAGTCCCTGAGTAGTATTACAGATGTGAGTACCACAACCAGTGTCATAAACCCAAGATTTATTAGGAAAAGTAAAGAGTTCTATAGTGAAGATACCTGAAGTGCTAGCTCCTTGAGATAGCTTCTTCTTCTTCCACAACTCAGCGAGATACTCTGGACAGTTTCTCTTCCAATGACCAATGTCACCGCATTGGTGACAAGTGGCGTCCTTTGCAGGATTCTCTCTCTTTGGTGGAGGGGGAATCTTAGCTCTAGGAGTAAAGTTTGCTACTTTCTTCCCTTTGCCATGATTCTTACCCTTCGCAGCATTAGACGGTTTAGCCTTATTAGGCTTTTGGATCCTTCCTGCCCTAATAGCATTGATAGTATTAGCAGTAGCAGGTGCAACCTTCTTTGGCAACGTCTTCTCATGTAGCTTGAGCATGGCATGCAGCTCAGGTATTGTCTTCCCCAGGCCATGCATATTGTAATCTTGCACGAACCTATCATAATCCTTGTTCAGTGAGGCTAAGATTAGGCTAACTGCAAGTTTCAGTGACACGGGATGACCGAGACGTTCCAAGTTCTCTATGTAGCCCTTCATCTTTAAGACATAAGAGCTCACAGATTGTCCATCCTCATGTTTACACGCGTGAAAGGCACGTGCAACATCAAGGAGTTCTTGATCCGCTTGTTCAGTGAACATGGTTTTCAACTCCTCCATCATTGACCATGCGCCATGACCCTCCAAAAGCCTTTGGAGTTCAGGGGACATAGTCATGAGCATAAGGCCAGCAATTTCTCTGGACCTTTTAACCCAAGTAGGGTGGTACTCCGGGTCTTGTTGAGGACCTTCAACACCAGGAGGAAGAAACGGGAGATCAGGAATAGGTTGCTCAAGGTATTTAACCAAGTCATCAGTTTCGAGCGCTATCCGAAGAGCACGATACCAATCAACAAAGTTAGTTTCAGTCAGCTTCATTTTCTCAAGGAAAGACTTAACAACCGTGCTGTTTAAGCAAGAGGTAGAATTATTCATCTACAAAATAAAAGTTCAACGATTAGTATTTTCGATAATTACATTCTCAAAAGAATTAACTACCCAATTAATCATTATGAGACTAAGATCCTTGCTTGCACTCCCACTTAATATTAGAGGTCCGACCGTCTAATATCAAGTAGGGCAAGAGGTAAGCGTCGAGCGTTAATTGCATTACAAGTGCAACTCTTAGATTTATGAGACGATTCATGATTTTTATTGTTGTAGAGTGTTTCGATGGGAGTTCTCACATCTCTTTCGAGTACCATTGAACATCTCAAACAAACTTGTTCTACATGTAATAAATCATGAGTATGTTTCATCTCATCTTATGCCTCGGGTTCCGAATCTGACCGGGAACTCGACTTAAGTCGTACCAATTTAAAGCATGCAATAGTTGGCAAAGGTCTGACCAGTGACAAAAATCGCCTTGGGTGCATGATTCGCCCTAGGTCTGACCAGATGGCGAAAAACCACAACAAGTGCTATTAAATTGGATGGCATAGACTTAAAAATTCAAATAGGTATCACATAAGTTTTAGAAAACAAATGTCAAAACGTGTAAAAGATGCATGCAATCATCCTTTAGCACAAGTTAAGAAAAACCTTTTGTTAACTTTTGGTTTTAGGCGTGTTTACCGCGGGAAAGCATTAAAGAATGATCAAACCCTATATCCTACTCTTCATGCGCCCGAAGGCGCAAGTGCTTGGGATAATTATCACATAGATGCCGAAACATTATGTGACACGGGAAACATTAAAGATCATTCAAACCCTAGATAGCTTGACTAGAACACGTAGTGCAATAGCAAGTCTATCATTAGTAAGGCACAAAATGGTGTTGTAATTTTAAGTATTATAAACCAATTAATTTTGCAAATCACGTCGTTGAGAAGATGGTTTATAAGCCATCATTACGGTATGTAAGCCCAACTCGAGTGACAATATGATTTCGCAAAATAATTAGATTATAATAAAAATAAGTTTCATAGATCTTATGTCAATATTAAGATTTGTTCAAAAAACAAGTTTTAACAAATAACACATAGCCGATTCGCAAGGAAAAATAAGTGTATTAATATGACATACTTTTAAAGCTAGTTTCGATATAAGTAGAGATCCGTTTTTATGATTTCTAGAATCTTGTATTATTACGTTTTGCAATTCTTAATGGAAAACAAATAAGCACATAAAAACAGACTAGAAAGGGGTAGAAGAAGAAGACAGACTCTATATGAAAGCAGTAAATCATATAAGATCCAAGATCTCAAGTGAGTCTTCCCCAATTTGAGGATCAAAGACCCTCACCAAGTTGCTAGGTACTTGGTGACGAGCATGCATCACAAACGTGATTGCTAAAGTCTTTGACGGATAAAAATAAAATTTTGTTTATTAACCAATTTAATAAACCTACCCAATTTTATTAGATCTAGATCAAGATTAAAATTTTATGGCAAGAATGCATGTTATTGCCATAGAAAATAAATAAAGCGAGTATTTAAGCGGATCTAGCGTGTTTATCTATGTGTAACCCATAAATGCCATACGATGACTCGTGATGCCAAAACAACCGATGAATGTTCGGATCAAAGACTTGATGAAAAGAATGACATTAGAGGAAAAGATTGGCCAAATGACCCAAATCGATAAATCAGTTGCATCCAATGAGGTCATGAAGAAATATTTTATTGGTAACAAAATCAATCTAACTCTGATCATAATCTTTTAATATTGTTTCTTTTTGAAATCGGGCTTCTGATATTCTTAGAGGTCATTTCTATTGAGGTGTTTAGTTAAGGTTGTACAGTAATAATTAAAAAGTACAAAATGACACGTAATAAGACAAAGATAAGTAACTGAGTATCTTATTAGTTACCTAATTACTGTAAAATGGCAGTTTGGTGATTTTGCTGATTTGCTTTCAAAAGTTTAAGTTCCCTTTTGATAGCTGCTTTGAGTATTTGGTTAAACTCAAAGCTAAAACTTGTCTTTCATCCAAAGAAGACTTTTTATAAAGGTTGGTTTGTGATGCATGAAAACATGTGCCAAAAAAATAAGATCTTTTTTGGTGTAGGTTTTGGTATACATAAATGGACTTAAGTAGAGGTTTATTTTTCTTATTGATAAGCAATAGCATATTGCTGATTGCTTTTACCGTATATAAACTCGAAAAATCAAGAAATCTGTTGGGCAGGCAGATGCACATCTGATACAATGTGCGAACATACCTTTTATGTTTGATATTTATTATAATTGTGTCATTTTCAGGGAGTATTTTGAGTATACCACTACCAATCAGTTATCCAGCGAACGAAGCATCCCCTAAAGCATGGATAGACATGGTCAATGATTACCAAAATGCTTCGTTATCAACCCGCTTGGGGATACCAATGATTTATGGGATTGATGCTGTTCATGGCCATAATGATGTTTACAAAGCGACAATATTTCCTCACAATGTTGGCCTTGGAGTTACCAGGTAAGTCATTTAAAAACCAAATGGACAAATAATAAAAAAACTTTAAACGTAAATGCTGTATAAGTCATTATAGAAATAATACTGAACAGGGATCCTGTTTTGGCTAAAAAGATTGGAGCTGCAACTGCACTTGAAGTTAGAGCCACGGGCATACGATATGCTTTTGCACCTTGTATTGCTGTAAGTTAATAAAATTTTCTGCTTAACTGTAATTTCATAATGCCGTTATCAAAAGGTGCAATTTTTTTACACATGTGATTTTTACTAAAACAGGTATGTAGAGATCCGAGATGGGGTCGCTGCTACGAGAGTTATAGTGAAGATCCCAAAATTGTTAAGTTAATGACTGAGATTATACCAGGTTTGCAAGGGGATATCCCTGCTGGTTCAAGAAAGGGTGTTCCTTTCGTCGGTGGACAGTAAGTTTGTTGACTTTTAGAGTCAAATGTCTTCCTGAACATTTTGCTATAACAAATCACGAATCTATTATATGAATGTTAGAATAAACTTATTAAACTGTAAAAAGTTGCAGTTCACACAGTCACACTTTACAAAAGAATATACAGTACTATGTTTTAGGGTCTCAAAAGTATCAAACTTGTGGGATTGGTTTTGAAATAAAGATATACTTATAAAACCAAAGGACTCCGGCTCAGTTGGTACCTACCTCCGAAAAATCCATGGGCCCATGGTTGGTGCTCCACTGGGCAGGAGAGTTGTGCATAATGGCTGGTGCCAAAAGGCACCCGAGGTCGGAGTATTCCCGCCATTTCACACCTTTGTGGAAAGATAGACTTATAAGACGGTAATTATGTAAACTAACTGAGAACTCGTACAATGAGGTATGACTCATGAGTTTAGAAGATATATCGGACCAACATTATCGTTAAAAATATAGTATCACAATGGATAAGTATTGTACCATTTTAGTCACTTATCCACTTTCTCCATGACTTTGTAGATAAAATGAGGTCTTAATTGGTATGGACCATGTTTTCCACTTGTTAGAATCTTGAAAAGGAAACTAGAAACATAAAGAAAATTGACAAAATAAGTTACAGCACAAAAGCTGAGGTGTTTTTAAGATTAACTTTCTTTTTTATCTTGAAGTAATTTTTACTCGTATGATGCCTATGAATGATTTTGAGTACTCCCTTTCGTCTAAGTCTTTTAACTGCCGTATAGTGTTTGGTTTAGAGATTAGATCTATATAACGTAAGATAGTTACATGAGTACATAACTACGAATTGGATTTCCGTTTGGGCACATTAGACTTATGCTTTTATCATTTTACACAGAAAAAAGATAGCAGCATGCGCTAAGCACTATTTGGGAGACGGGGGGACTCATGAGGGCATAGACCAAGGCAACACGATCATAGATGCCAAAGGGTTATTCAGCATCCACATGCCAGCATACTATGATGCGATCATCAAGGGTGTGGCTACTATTATGACTTCATATTCTAGTTGGAACGGGGTTAAAATGCACACAAACCGTTACCTTGTCACTGATTTCCTCAAGAACACACTAAAATTCAGAGTAAAAAAATTCTCTACTTGAATTGCATTGAGTGAGTTCTATCACAAATGCATCTACTTATAAAGCTCGTTTGTTGATATTAACTTCAGGGATTTGTTATATCGGATTTTCAAGGGCTAGATAGGATCACTACACCTATACATGCTAACTTTACTTACTCAATCATAGCTTCAATGAATGCTGGCATTGACATGGTACATTTGAATTGTAATATGATAATTTTCTTAAGAACTTTATGCCATTCAAGAATCTAAGGTGTTCGCTATATGCAGTTCATGATAGGATTTAACTACACTGAATTCATCGATGGTCTAACTTACCTAGTCAAGAAACAGTTCATACCCATGAGCCGTGTAGACGATGCAGTTAAGAGGATTCTAAGGGTCAAGTTCACCATGGGTCTGTTTGAGAACCCTTTGGCTGATTACAGCATGACTAAGTACCTTGGAAGTCAGGTAACGTAACTATTCAGATATAACTATGGACCCTAAGAATTAGAGGTGATCAGTTTGGTTATTTTCCATATCTTATTGGTGAATAAAAAGTTACGTTAACAGGAAATGTGTCAAATACTCATGTGAGTTGAAGGTCGCGTACACTTATAATAAATATAACCTCATAAATCTTTTTCTTCTATTAGTTAGGATATTATTGTAATATCTTTTTAAACATTAATCATTGCGACAGACTAGCTATTAATACAAAAAAAAAAAATCGGATGATAAGTGCTTAGGTCGAGCTAATCCAACCCATATAGAATTTTACCCGTTTCAACCTGGTCTACAACCTGCTCACCATACCCATTTTATCGTCTCCTCAGAAATTTTTGTTTGCTCTATTAACTTGTATCTGAACAGGAGCACAGAGATCTGGCTAGGGAAGCTGTGAGAAAAACACTTGTATTACTAAAAAACGGTAAATCTATCGAGAAGCCACTGTTGCCACTTCCTAAAAAGGCATCAAAGATACTAGTTGCAGGATCCCATGCCGATAACCTTGGTTACCAATGCGGAGGATGGACAATCGGGTGGCAAGGACTTTCAGGAAATAATCTTACTGCAGGTACCTCACAATTCTTGAACACTCAAATCACCTAACAAAATACCGAGTAATATTTATAAAGAATTTTAAACGAACTTTTAAATCTTACAGGCACCACAATTCTATATGCTGTAAAAAAAGCAGTTGATCCAAGAACTCGCGTGATCTACAATGAGAAACCAACAGGGAACTTTGTCAAGTC
This sequence comes from Glebionis coronaria, assembly GCA_025667525.1. Lineage (NCBI taxonomy): Eukaryota > Viridiplantae > Streptophyta > Magnoliopsida > Asterales > Asteraceae > Glebionis > Glebionis coronaria. Next base: position 164,119,744 of record CM046881.1, read on the forward strand.
TAACAAATTCGATTATGCAATAGTGGTGGTGGGAGAGTACCCGTATGCTGAGACATTTGGAAACAGCGTGAATCTGACAATTCCAGAGCCAGGGTCAAGCACCATCGAGAACGTTTGCGGCTCGGTCAAATGTGTGGTGGTCTTGATCAGTGGCCGACCTGTAGTGGTGCAACCATATGTTGAATCCATAGACGCCCTTGTTGCTGCTTGGCTTCCTGGAACCGAGGGTCAAGGTGTCACAGATGCTCTTTTTGGTGACTACGGTTTTACTGGCAAGCTTGCACGAACTTGGTTCAAGTCGGTTGATCAACTCCCAATGAACGTTGGGGACTCACATTATGACCCTTTGTACCCGTTTGGGTTTGGACTCACTACCAAGCCTAGGAAGAGCTTGTGAAACCAAAATGTGCCACTTCAAAATTGGCTCTGGTATAACAAAATCTAAGACATGTGATAGATGTCATTTTTTCTCTAAATGGTGAATAATGAAAAAACGTCGGTGGGTGCCTTCTCTACTCGATAAAAATTGGCGCAAATAACCAGGAAAACGGGTGATTTAAAATTTAGGTGAAACGGGCGTGGCCCAAACGCGTACAAAAGTAGATGTGACAATTTGAGACCTCATTAAACTTGGTTAATTGGTCAAAAGTTTTTTTTGTTGGGTTTATACGTTTTTGTATGTCTTCATATGTTTATGTAGTTTTTATACATTTTTTAAAAACATATGGAAACACATAAAAACGTAAAAAGCATTAAAAACGTATGGAAATGACAAAAACGTTTATAAAACGTACGAAAAAGAGAAAACAAAACGGATGAAAACATAGTCAAACGGATGAAACATACGAAATCGGACGAAAATGTATAAAGCAGACGAGAACCGAACATGTGAAACCAGACGAAAATGCATGAAAACGACTAATGACGTTTGCAAATTTTTTTCTCAAAATGACATGCTTATGTGTTTGTAGATGCAAAAGTCCGCTGGGCCTCTAAATGGGCTGAGAACGCCTCTGGGCCGTCTGGGCTATCTTCTCCACAAGCCTATAAGAAAGTAGCACACGTTAGCTCGCCTCGGGTGGGAGGCCCGAGACCAACTCCGGTGCGAGAGTAAGAGTCTGACTGAGAGCCGGATGGCCAATAATATTGAGAGCCGAAGGACCAATGTGTATGTGTAATAAATATGAGTGAAAATGTCTCACTTACATTGAATACAAGGGGGTATTTATAGTGTTGAGAACACTGTAGCTTACTGTAGCTCCTCGGAGGTTGTACTCCTTGAGCCTTGTGATTTGACAGGCCAACCCTTGGTCCAACAGGTAATGTGAGGCCTCTGGGTAATAGGGTACGCCGGTTGTTCCCAATGGAATCTTTCCTACTTTTGAGGTTTGCAGACGAGTTAGCCTTCAATCCGGCTGCCATGTGAAGGTCCCCTAGGTAATAGGGTGCACCGCTCCTTCCCAATGTTGTGGCACTGCTTTTGAGGATTCCCTCTAGACCTGTGCTTAGTGGGTGGGTCGGGCTGCCAGATGCGTACGACCAATCTTGCTTCTAGAAGATGGCTTGTGTGAATATGGCCGAGCGGCCAGATACGCGAACATGTCCCCCCCAGTATTGGATTATCAATGTGAAATGTTGGTTATCCAATACTTTAAACCGTAGTGTCGTTTCCTTCGTCCCCAACTTTGTCTTTTATCCATAACTCTCTGTGAATATTTTATTTCTCTTCCTTTCTTCTCTTTTTTTTTGGGGGGGGGGGGGTCGCACCTACCCTCATAATTAATCTCAGTAAAAATATGGTTAGTCGCGCTTCATTAAATATGCCTGCACCTTTTGTCTGCCAACTGTATAGCATTTGTGTCTTTTGTGGCTGGGGGGCGCGCCACGTGTTTTTACGGTTACTGGGGTGACCCTTAGGTCCCTATAAATACCTCACTCCTCTTCTCATTTCTTACCTTCTTCCTTTATTTACCGTCGAGAGCCGTGAGGTACATCCTTCCTTTTCAGGTGTGTCTTTTTCTTCTTTTATTCGCTTTCTTTTCTTTTCTTTCCTTGGTCCTCCCCAGCCTGCTGTTATGTCCTCCGATGGGTCCTTGGAGCTAGGCCTCCTTAGCCAGGAGCAACGCGAAGCCATAAATTAGGCTCAGGTTATGCCTAAATTTGATATGCATCTCTATAACTCTGATTTGAATTCTGATCATGTGCATCCCGTGGCTGAGGCTTATCATATTCCTTTAGATCTCAACCCCTCTGCACCTTCTCCCGATTTTCGCATGAACGAGCTTCCTTCTCACCTTATTAACCTTTATGTTCATCATTTTGCACAAGGTGGACTTCGTATCCCCTTTTCTTCCTTCTTTCTTCGCGTTGTTAAGCATTTCGATGTACATATCTCACAATCGGTGAAGCCACACTTTTTGAGATCTATTGTCGTGGTCTAGGTATCAATCCTTCTGTGCCATTATTCCGTCTTTTCTATAAGCTTTGTAAGGTGGGCGATTGGTTTTCCTTTCAAAGCCGAGGCTCCAAACCTTATCGTCCTTTTCTTAAGGATGGCCCTACGGGCTTAAAGGGATGGAAAGGTCTTTTCTTCTTTGTTGATCGGAGGGCCGCTCCTATTGCCATGCCCTGGAGGCATCATGACTCCAGTGTGGCTGACTCCCTTCCTAAGATTTCTGAATATGATCCATTGGATGCCAAGAAACTTTGTGAATTTGCTATTCCACTCCGTAAGCCATATCAAAGTCTTTTATATGCTGGTCGCCTTACTCCTTTTTGGAAGTATACAGGTTTTGACTATGTTCTCAACGGTCCGGCTGGGGAGAGTAATGTTTTTCCCTTTTTCTCTTGTTTGGCTTTTTATACCTTATGTACTACCTAACTTTCTCTCTTTTTTGTAGATATTACTATGGCTGAGTTTCTGAGGATCCCCCGTTTTGCTGGTGCGGCCATTCGTCCGGTAAACCCTTTGCCGGAGGGTACAGTTGTTGCTACCCATACTACACCCCCCTGGCCCAGGATGTTCCCATCCCTGCAAAGACTATCGCCATGGAGCAAGCTGAGCAAGTCGACGCAAGAGTGATTGCTGATCGCGAGAGGAAGCAGAGGCGTGTCGTTGAAAAAGCCGCTCGAGAGGATGCAACAGCTGGTGGTTCTCACATCGTTGGCACTAGGGCCACTCGAGCTACCACTTATAAAGGAAGTCAAAGAGGAAAGCTGATAGTGAAGGTTCTTCTTACAAGAAAAGTAAGGCCACTCGGGCTCATGTTGCTTCACATGTCGAGCTTTCTACTCCTGCTGGGGAAGCGGCTGGTGGTAATAGGTCTCACACTCCTACTCCTTCGGCCGAGGGGCCACATATCATGAATGACCTTCGAGAGCACACTGATGATGCCTTGTCCCACCCTCATGTTTCTGAGAAGGGGCCTCATTGGAGGAACATTCTCCCTCGTCTCCTCCTCATACTATATTTGTTGCGCCTAGCCACAACCATGTTTCCCTTGGTGATGGTGATGAAAATGTTGTTTTCCCAAGAGGTGAGATCTTCCTTCCTTTTTCTTTCCTTATGCATGTACTTCTCTCTCCCCCTCTTTTTTTATATATGTTGTCTCTCTTTTTTAGGTGATGCTTCGAAGCCTATAAATTTGGATGCTGAGGTTGTTCCTGATGACGCTGAGAGTTCTTTCCGTAAGGTCACTTGTCTCTTTATTTGCTGTTTTTTTTTGTGCCTCTCTTCTTATGTTTGCTTCATCTTTGGCAGGTGACCCTTATGCGCGCTTCGGCAGTCAACCTTTCAATCCCCAGTAGGGACTCACTGAATCTTGTCGGGTAGACAAGTCCAATGATTGCCGCGACATGCTCTCCAACCTATTCACTCCTGCTGATCAAATATATTTCAATGAGGGTGTTGACCATAACATGGCCATTCGTTCTAGCTGGCGTCGTTTGGCCCAAAGTACCCAAATGCAGTCCAATGTCTTGCTCCGTTTTGAATCTTTGTTGGAAGAACATAGTGCCTGCGTGTCCTCTCGATCAGAGCTAGAATAATGTCGAAGATCTCTCGATGCTGCCAATGATGATTTGTTGAAGAGCCTCCGAGATTATGACAGACTTCTTGGTGAACATGATCTTGTTATTTCTTCTGAGATGGAAATGGTTGGGCGTTTGGCTGCTCTTGAGAAGGGACAAAAGCTTCATGGAGAGGTTGTTGCAACAAAGGATGTTAGGATTGCTGCTTTGGAGAGGGAGCTGAAGGCTACCGAGGAGGATGCCTAGGGATTAAGAGTTGACAACACTAAGTTGGTTGTTGACCTTGGTCGCGAGGCCACTTTGAGAAAGAATCTTGTGAAGAACCTCTTCCCAGTGCTCATTCGACGCCTTTTGGCCAGCAAGGAGTATAAGTCTTCTCATGGGGAGGTATTCAGCCTTGCTCTTTCCTTGGGTTTTATGTAGGCCGTAAATCATGGCAGGACCGAAGAGGAGGCAGCTGCCATCTTGGTCGAAGCTTCTGATATTGACTCTTCTGTGACAGAGACTAGCTTGGTGGAGGCATATAACGCCATGTTTGTGAAAAAGTATCCGTTTGTGGAGAAAGTCTCTCGATCTTGTTTTAAGAGTCCCATGGAGCTTCAAAACATAATGCCCGATGGAGAAGTGACTCCTGGCTAAGGTCCTCTGCTGCAAGATTGCTCCTCTGTTCAGTGATTTATTTTAAACCTGCACCACTGCTGTCTCTAATAACAATTTAATGGTCGTATGGCCTTATGCACTCAAACATCTGTTAGACTTGTACGTTTGGCCGTTGTGCCACTTTATTTATGTTCCTTTTTTGTTATCTTATTACTCTTGGCCATACGTATATAATCTCGTAGGTATTCTGGCTTGTATTCGTTTTATCTCCAAGGAGTGAAGCTTGGCTACATAGATCGGCCGGGAGGAATCACCTACCCTCCGGGGTCACTTGGATATATATTCAACTCCTAATTTTGGTTAAGGAATATTGACTACATATATCGGGTGAAGGGATCTAAGTTCCACCCGAATCCACCTAATCCTTTATTCCCCTTCCATAGATATCGACCATATTTTTCGATTTCGGAGGTTGCGAGCCTTCCGTCGAGGTCGCTTATGCTTTGCTTATTTAGTTTAGATATCGATTACATAGAATCGCTTTTTATTTATCTACGAACATTGGCTACGTGGAGCCACTTGTGTGTTTGTTCATTAAATTAAAGGGTGGTGATAAACATTGGCCACACATTCCTACCGAAGGTGATTGGCCTTTCGGAGGGGGTCATTTTTAACTTATGTTTATACTCCTTTGTCATAGTAGGGAAAATTGCTACTCCATAGCTTTCATTAACTTCAACACTTTAATGTTACAACGATATGATAAGTTTAGATGCTAGACTATATGTGACATTCCCTTAGGTTGATTGCATGCCAAGTTCGTGGCAATGTCTTGCCATTCACCATTTCCAACTTATACGAGCCATTCATGTATGCCTCCGTCACCTTGTAGGGACCCTCCCATGTTGGGCTCATCTTTCCAGGCTTTTCCACATGGCTAGCTTCGTTTCTTCTGTAGACGTAGCTCCCTACCTTAAAGGACTTGGCTCTGACCCGCTTGTTGTAATACTGCTCCATCTTTTTCTTATATTTGGCCTCCCGGATAGCTGCGGTCTCCCTTCTTTCTTGCAACAAGTCCAGGTTGAGTATGAGCTCCTCATCGTTGGCCTCTGCGTCCTTGATCATCAACGTCCGATGGGTTGGCATGCCAATCTCCGCAGGGATCACGGCATCACTTCCATACGTTAGGCTAAACGGTGTTTCTCCATTACTTGTCTTCAGTGAGGTTCTATGTGCCCAAAGCACATTTGGGAGCTCGTCTACCCATCCAGTCCTATCACGCCCTAGCCTTGTTTTTAGCCCCTCTATTAATGATTTGTTTGCTCGACGAGGCCATTGGCCTGCGGGTGTGCCACTACTATATTCATTTGCTTAATGTTGATATTTTTGCACCATGTTTTAAATGGATCATTCACGAAGTTAGTTTCATTCTCAGTTACTATCACATGTGGAAGGCCAAATCTACAAACAATGTTATCCCACACAAATTTTATCACATCCTTGCCTTTAACATTGGACAATGGTTTTGCTTCTAACCACTTACTGAAATAATCAATTGTCACAATGATGTACCTAACTTTGCCTGGTGTTGTAGGGAATGGGCCTAAAACATCCATGCCCTACTGAAAGAACGGCCATGGGGCCATGATTGATGTCATGAGTGTCTTGGGCATTTTTGGCACTAGGGAGTGGATCTGGCATGCATCACACTTTTTTGTCTCTTCCCTCATGTCCGGGTGCATCGTAGGCCAGTAGTACCCTTGCCTTAGCGCCTTTGCCACCATAGATCTTGTTTTCAAATGCATGCCACAAGCTCCCCTATGTATCTCCCGGATTACATAGTTGGCTTGGAGTAGCCCCACACATCGTAACATTGGAATCATATAGGATTTCTTGAAAAGCACCCCTCCTTCCATCACATATTGACTGATCTTCATCCGGAGGGCACGTGCCTCATTATGGTCCTATGGCCATATTCCCTGCTCCAAACATCTTACAATGGGCGTCATCTAGTTATCCCCTTCCTCTTCAACGATGGCATTTACTTCCTTCCGGTCTGTGGAGGGCTTGTCTAGCACCTCTACCAACACTTCTTTCGTCAAGTGATTGAATGCTACTGAGGCCAGCTTGTTAATACATCGGCTTTTTGATTCTCACTTCTCGGTATGTTCATGATCTTGAAGCTTTTGAATCTTGCCACGTGCTCCTTTGCTTTGCTTAGGTATTTGATCATGCTTTCGTTTGTAGCCACGAAGTCTCCATTGATTTGACTGGCCACAAGTTTTGAGTCCACCCTTACTGCCAAATGTTCTAATTTCATCTCTTCAGCTATCCTTAAGCCAGCTAGCAAGGCCTCGTATTCTGATTCATTGTTCGTGCTGTCGAAGTTCAATCTTAAAGCATACGTATACTCCATGCCGTTGGGGCTGATCAACACTAGACATGCACATGCGCCTTTCGGGTTTGACGCCCCGTCAGTGTATAGTACCCACTCTTCCTCCTTATCAACCTTTTCTTCATCAGAGACATGTGCTTCAAGGTCCTTCGAAGTGTCCGAACCTATTGGCACCTCATTCAGAAAGTTTGCCAGCACTTGGCCCTTTATTGTGCTTCTAGGCTCATAGGTGATATCGTATGTAGATTTTCTATTTAGGATCCGATGGTCTAATGTGGTGGAATATGGTGGTGGTAGCCATTGTTGGTTTAGAGAGAGAGAATAGAGGTTGAATGTGAAAGATAAAATGTATTGAAAATGATAAAATGACAAGCAACACCCCTCCTTGGAAGCTAAGGAGGGGTATATATAGTCACACACGCACCTTAAACTATACATCGAACCTAGTCTAGTCTAAGCATGTGTGACTATGATAACTAATGGGAATTCTTAAATGTCGTCACATAAAGTGAGTTTCCAACAATCTTCCCCCATGGGACGACGTGTAGAATTCCTTACAATATTTTTCCTAACAAGTACATAATGATAAGAACAAGAGCTTTCATGAAGCGTCCAATGCTGATGATGTCTTCTGAGGCCTTTGACTTCAAAACGACTCATATTTAACTTGTAGTAGAAATACTGTAACGGCACGAGCTAAGTAACCCATACACTTCTGGATAAGGAGAAGCTTCTGAGTTAGCTACCCCCTAATTCATGCCACATAAACTTGATGTAGAAGCTTTTAAATAGCTTCCCCCTAAACCGACAATCCTCGTAAGCAACTTCAAAGCTTTCAATAAAGCTTAGAACGATTAAGCGCACAGCGGAATCTAACAAGCAAATCCCATCATATAACATGATAACGTTGCTAAGAGGGATTGAAAGTTTGGGGCACACCAAGTAGATCAACAACTTCTCTTCTCACGCTTGAATAATTCTTCTGAATTTTTCTTCCCCCTGAGAGTTCAAGTTATGCATATCAGAAAGAATCAAGACACTTCTTCCTCCACATAGTTGAAGAAAGTAAATCAATCCCAATTATGAAGCTCAAATACTTAAGTGGACACTTTATCCCATTCATGAAGTTGACATCGTAACACCAGAGTCAATTAAGTCCCGGAAATGCACATATCTTCTTCCGGAGATGCACCAGAGTCAATTAAGTCCCGGGAATGCATATAGGATAATGATGATGTTTAATTGCAACAATCAAACAATTAAACCTCGAATCAGTAGTGTACCATTTAGAGATTGATAACACCACGAGTTAAAACACTGATTTTCTCTGCGGCTATGACAAATGTCATCCCGGAATGTCTTCAAATCAAAAGAAGGTATGAAGTTCATCACGTGTACTCGTTGTGCGTTCAATGTGTCTTCTTCTTCCCCCTTGATGGTTTCGAAACTCGGAACCATCAATAAATTGTACGCACATGAACCTGAAATCTCGTGAGAATAATAAATAAGCTGAATTATATTCGGTGAGAATCAGCTGTTAATCGAAAATCTCTTCTCATAAACTCTCCATGGCCACCTTTACCAACCCACGTGAAAGCAATTTGAAGTGACCACTAAAAGAATGAACCGGATACATCAAACGTGAAGCTGAATAAAAATCCTTCGATCTTGTGACTTAAGCTTACACTATTGTTGAATGAAGAACGGTGGAGAAATCTCTAAGTACTCAATGCATCACTGAAGAAGTCTATAAGCACAACACCTCTTGAAATTATCCACGTCGACTAAGCGCGTGACACTGAGTACAACAATGTAACCCCTTTAAGTGATAGTTATCCGAGTCATCAACCATCCACCCCGAACCCGGAAACCAGATAACCAAGTCTTCATTCTAGGATTAAGCACTAGCAAGGTATCTTTTAAAAGATAAAATAAATACACGCCATCGAAAAATCCGTCTTCAACGTCACGTAATTAATACCCGATCAAACAAAATCTGTAGCCACTAAAAATCGCCAAATTTCTTGGTCTCGTCAAATAAATTTGTCACGTTGTCTCGATACTTGTCTTTAAATCTTGTCACTTTTCATTGTCACGTCATATTATCATCCCGGAGTACAAAAATGACTAAATATAACAAACATTGAATAAATTTAATCTTTTAACACAAAATTTATAAAAAACTTGTGCAAGATTAAAATCAATTGTCAAGTTTGTTATATTAAACCGAATTTAGCACTAAAAATTGCACCAGCCCGTCACTTAAATTTCTTCACAGCCCAACCCAAATTAAACATAAGCCTGGCCCATGTTGCAATGTGTAAACCCGGTCCATCAAACACTCCCTAAATTTAGGTTATAACTAACCTAATTTCACTCACTAATCATTCACATAGAACAATCTTCCCCCTCTCTCTCACCTAACTCATCTCCTCACCTCCATCATAACCTCCGTCCACCATTAATCTATCCCCAACCTAATAATCATCTAATCTGCTAATCAAAACTCCACTCTGTTCTTATATCCTCCTCCCAATCTTATCAAATCTCTCAAAAAACTGACGTAACCATCAACAAATCCTCGTCTAATCTCATATTAAACCCATTTATCATACGAATCATACGAGCCCTACGAATCCCACAGATATGAACCATAGATGATGAATGTCTTCAAGATCAATTGATTGGTCACAGGTAGGTTCAAATATTTTTGGATGTGTTTGCATGTCATTTTTTTGATTTAACGAAAACAAAACAAATAATTTATAACAGTTATGTTATAAATATTGTTTATATTTCGAATATTAAATAAGGGTAAAACCCTTACATCAATCGATGATGATGATATAGGCTCGGGGTGAATGGATCAGTGATGATTTTATGGTTTTCGTGAGTCTTGATCTAAAAGATCTTGAATAAATCATATAACACACAAAACCAATGAATCTGAGATTATTTAATTCTGTTCGAGTCTAAATGAGTTGTTTTTAGTCTAAGTCTTAGGTGGGATTGGGGATTAGGAGACGATGGGATAGGATAGTTCATGGTGTTGAGGTGATAAAAGGCTGGATTGGATTGGATTTGATTTTGTGTCGACTCAGTGAGTTAACTGAGTCAACTCGGTAATTACCGAATTGACTCGGTTGCGATGGATTTGGTTTTGGTCACAATGTTGTCCACTGGTTTTATAAACTGTCTATCGAAATGTCTAAAAGTCAACCCATCGGAATGTTTTTGAACTTTGTGTTCCATCGCAATGTTTACACAGTTTCTGTCCATCGGAATGTGAGAAAAAAATTTCAGCAGCATGTCGTTTTAATTATGCCATTGCGACAGTTCAAACCACCCATCGCAATGTGACTCATCGGAATGAGTCCCATCGCAATGGGTAGGTCGAACCCATCGGAATGTGTCAAAAAAACAACCCCATCGCAATCCATGCAATCTAAATAGCCATCGGAATGATAGCATCGGAATGCGTGCATCGGAATGTGCCTATCTGAAAACTTTTATCCAAAAGTACTTTTGCCGTTTTTTCAGGGACATGTTTTCTGGATCTGGTTTATTTTCTGGCAGATCTTCATCTTCAAGAAAATAAAACCAGAAAGAATCCAAAAAAAATCAAGAAAAAATGCTGTTAAAAAAAACAGATAAGTAAACCTTGACTTTGGGAAAACCATTTGACCAGGGTATAATAACCAGTTTTGACCAAATTCAAGAAAAATGAAACCAGTGACAAAATGATAAATTCGGATATGAGAATGATGATAACCATGCTGGACTGAGTGAAACCAACTGTTTTGGGACCAAGTTGCAATGAAAACTAATTTTAGACAAGAATGATAAACTGCCGTGACAAAAAGTGACAGACAAATTTTAGACAGAATTTGACCATTGTGACAAAAAATCAATAAATCGAGACACAAAAAAATGATTAGACCACCAAATCGAAACAAAAACGTGATCCAAGGAATGAACCAAGGCTCTGATACCAAATGTAGATTTGCTATTTAGGATCCGGTGGTCTAATGTGGTGGAATATGGTGGTGGTAGGCATTGTTGGTTTAGAGAGAGAGAAGAGAGGTTGAATGTGAAAGATAAAATGTATTAAAAATGATAAAATGACAAGCAACACCCCTCCTTGGAAGCTAAGGAGGGGTATATATAGTCACACACGCACCTTAAACTATACATCGAACCTAGTCTAGTCTAAGCGTGTGTGACTATGATAACTAATGGGAATTCTTAAATGTCATCACATAAAGTGAGTTTCCAACATCGTATGTCCCCAACTCTATGGAATACTTTGCAAGCTTGCCTGATGCTTCGGCCTTGTTCAGGATTTGCCTTACTGGCTGATCCGTGATGACTTTGATTGGGTGGCCTTCAAAGTACCGCCTTAGCCTTCTTGACGTGCTTAGAAGGGCCAGGGCCAACTTTTCCAATGGTACATAATTTCTTTCTGCTTCATGTAATGTTCGGCTGACATAATAGACTGTCGTTGGATTCCATTCCTCTCTGCCAATAATACTGCATTGATTGCTCCCTTTGTTGCCGCTAGGTATATGGAGAGTGTTTCTTTGGGCCTGGGTGTGGTGAGTGATGGTAGTTCTATCACCATTCTTTTCATTTGTTGGAAGGCCTCTTTTGCCTCTTCCGTCCACTTGTACTCCTCCTTGTTGGCCTTAGTTATGTTCTTCAAAGTATCAAAGAAGGGTAGCGACCTTTCGGCAGACTTTGAGAGAAAACGGTTGAGCGCGGCCAACTTTCCAGCCAAGCTTTGCATCTCATTCCATGTTTTGGGTGACTGCATGTCCGTGACATCCTTAATCTTGGCCGGGTTGGATCTGATTCCTTCTGACGTTACCATGTAACCTAGAAACTTACCCTCTTCTACTCCAAAAGAACATTTTTTGAGGTTAAGCTTCAAGTTTATCTTTCGCAAGTTGTCAAACGTCTCAACTATGTCGGCCAACATTTCCTTTTTTGTCTTGATTTTTATGACCATGTCATCCTCATAGGCCTCCAAGTTTCGTCTAATTTGTGACTCAAAGGTCGTGTCCACCAACCTTTGATATGTTGCCCCTGCATTTTTTAGGCCGAAGGGTATTTTGGTATAGCAATATGTCCCTTGGTCGGTGTAGAAGACTGTTTTCTCTTCGTCGTCTTGCGACATCTGTACTTGATGGTAGCCCTTGTAGGCGACCAAAAAGCTTTTGTACTTGTATCCCATGACGGCCTCTATCTTGGCGTCAATCTTTGGCAAAGGATAATAGTCCTTTGGACATGCGACATTTAAGTTCTTAAAGTCTATGCACATCCTCCATGCTCCATCCACTTTTTTTACCAAAACCGTGTTGGATATCCACGTGGGATACCTAACTTGCCTCACTATCCTTGCCTTCACCCATTCTTCTACTTCCTTGGCCATAACTTCACTCTTTTCAGCAGACAATACCCTTCGTTTTTGGCTCAGTGGTGTCATCGAGGGGTTCACATTAAGTTTGTGTTGGGCGATCCTTCTTGGCACTCCGGTCATGTCTTGTGGTTCCCACGCGAAGACATCTAGGTTGTTGTTCAGCAACTGCTTTAACTGTTTTGAGCCTTCCTTTGACAAGTTTCCCCCAATGGTAACAAGTTGGTCGGGGAAGGTCGGGTTGATCACAACCTCATCTGTTAAGTTGACCGCTTGGCCATTCTCCTTTTCTGGATCCTCTTTTGACATTTTCCTCTTTCCTAACTCCCTGCATTCATTAATAATCGAAAATGAGGTGACAAGAGTTGCAATACCTTGTGGTGTTGGAAGTTTCATCATAGCATGGATGGTAGATGGGATGGCTCGTATCCTCTTTATCCCTGGCCTTCCAAGGATAATGTTGTATGGAGAAGGGGCGGGTATGACGGTGAACCTCATCATGGCCCTTCGGAATAACCCTCCATCTCCAAAACAGACTTCCAGCTCTATTTTCCCCAATGGTTTCACACTTTCCCTAGAGAATCCCGATACCGTGCTGTGCGTCTTGGTCATTCTAGCTTGTATGCTTGGGTGAAGGCTGTTAAAACAGTGCTCATACATTATCCACGGACGCACCACCATCCACATGTACCCTTCTTACCAGATACCCTTCGACTTCAACCTCTATGACAATTGCTTCTTCTGATAAGTCCTCATCTGGGCATGGTGGGAACGTTATTGGGACGTTCATCCAGTCCTCGTTCACCCATCTTGGCTTCCTCTTCCGCTTATCACTATACCCGGATACCATATTGATCACCTTGGCCTTCTGAGGATGGCCTTTTTGGCCGCCCTTTCCTTTCTGCCTCACGTCCTTGATCAAGTGATTGAGCTTTCCAGATTCCAAAGCGGCCTCCAATTATCTTCTCAGCTGAAAGCAATCATTTGTGTAGTGCCCCTTCGCACAATGATAGTCATAATATCTATCCATGTTTTCCTTCTTCGGCCTTCCTACTAGAGGAGGTGGGGCCGGAAGGTTTAGCTGGAGTTCTACTACTAAGATTTCCTTAGGTGTGCTGGACAAATCTTCTAGGGTGAATATTCGGTTCACTTCTTGTGGACGTTGGGGAGGACGGTAAGGCAAAGTGTAAGGTTGAGCATAAGGGGTTCTGTTCTGGTAGGCGCCTCGGCCTCCACCCCTTCTTCCTCCAAAACCCCTCCTCTGAGAACGGTCATACCTTTGGCCTCTCGTCAGGGAACTGTCCCCTCAGATGTACTCCCCTTTAGGCAGCTCGGCATCCCTAAATGCTGCTTCCGCACGAACAAAATCATCCACATGCTTCAACGTTTCATCCACCGTTTTTGGTATGCTTTCGGCTAACCGTTTGGCCAGACCAGGACATTTGTGTGAACCCATAAACGAATAGATCCTCATGAGGTCGGGTACATTAGGAATGGAATTAGATTCACTTACCCATCTCTCTTTAGATATCAGGAGGCTCTCATTGGCCTTACGGATGATCTTCGTGATCTCGGTAGGGTCCTTTGCGCATGCCTTCAACATTTTGAATCGTGTGAGGAATTTGGCTTCCAAATCATCCCAATCATATATACTTCCCGGTGGCAGCTCGTCAACCAAGCTCTGGCTTTGTCATCTAACGTCTGCTAGAACATTCGGCACCATACGTGCATGGGCCACTCTCCCTGGTTCCCCATCCCTTTGAAGTGGTTGATGTGATTTGTCGGATCTCCCTTGCCCGCGTAAATCCTAACATTGGCTGGCATTTTGTGACTAAGGGATGAATATTCGATGATTCTCCTACTAAGAGGGCATTTGGCCAATGATTTGAAAGGTTTTCCCAAATCATCATCTGCCACCTTTTTCCCTTTGTCTTTCTCCCCATTGCCCTGGCTTTCCTTCTTCTTCCCCTTATTTCCTGAAGGTTCTTCTCATTCATCGAAGCTAATTAGCCTTGGTTTGAGGTAATCCCGATTACTTTTATCTTTTATCAACTCTTTCAGGGCCGAGAGGTGACCTTCAATAATTTCTTCAATCGTGAGGTTGTTGTGGTTGTCATCGTGAGCTTCGGTTTTAGGTGATAATGGTTCAGGACCCGCCATTCTTTAGCTACTAGTTAGATCGAATTTAGGGTCCTACGGATGGCGCCAGTTTGTAGATGCAAAAGTCCGTTGGGCCTCTAAATGGGTTGAGAACGCCTCTGGGTCGTCTGGGCTTTCTTCTCCACAAGTCTATAAGAAAGTAGCACACGTTATCTCACCTCAAGTGGGAGGCCCGAGACCAACTCCGGTGTGAGAGTAAGAGTCTGACTGAGAGCCGGATGACCAATAATATTAAGAGCCGAAGGGCCAATGTGTATGTGTAATAAATATGAGTGAGAATGTCTGACTTACATTGAATACAAGGGGGGTATTTATAGTGTTGAGAACATTGTAGCTTACTGTAGCTCCTCGGAGGTTGTACTCCTTGAGCCTTGTGATCTGACAGGCCAACCCTTGGTCCAAAAGGTAATGTGAGGCCTCTGGGTAATAGGGTGCACCGGTTGTTCCCAAGGGAATCTTTCCTACTTTTGAGGTGTGCAGACGAGTTAGCCTTCAATCCGGGTGTCATCTGAAGGTCCCCTAGGTAATAGGGTGCGCCGCTCCTTCCCAATGTTGTGGCACTACTTTTGAGGATTCCCTCTAGACCTGTGCTTAGTGGGTGGGTCGGGCTGCCAGATCCGTACGGCCAATCTTGCTTCTAAAGATGGCTTGTGTGAATATGGTCGAGCGGCTAGATACGCGAACAGTGTTATTGTTGTTTATCTCTCTCATTTTCTCTCTTTTATCTTTTATCGACTTTATCATGTGCTAACCAACTTAATTCTTTTTTTTAGAAAAAACATTATGTTAGTGGTTAGTGGGTCGAGTCGTGCAACGACATCCAAACGGTAGCATGTCTTCTTCGAACACTCGCCTAATTATGTTAAACTTCTTATCTGCATGATGAACTTTTGTTGGACATAAATATACCCCTTTTCAAAATAACTTAAGTTTAAAAAACACGTATCCTTTAATAGGAATAATACATTCACATAATTTGTAAAAAAAAATCCACACACATATGTGTCATTCAATTTATAAATTGTAAAAATAAGAAAGAGAAAATACACTACAATATCATTCGTTTATCACATTGCCACATCATTATGTAAAAGTTTGTTTATAAATTTTATGTGAATATAGCATTTCTTATCTTTTAAATACACTTTTAACTTAATCATTAAACTTGGCAACTTAAAAAAACACACACTATATTAATTTTAAAAAACACATGTTGTATTTCAAAAAACCCACATTAATGCAAAATCGAATATAAGAGCATACACAATGGTATTAAGTCTTCAAAGACTTGATACACTTAATGCATATAAATGTGTTGCTTCACCATTAATGATCAGTTCCTTATATGCTAATAGTTTTTCACTATTTGTGTCAAACACTTGATAGATTAAAAGTCTTTTCTAAAAAGTTATTTGTCAAGTCATTGCTTCAATGGTTAAAACAAAACTAATAGCTTTTTTAAATATAGAAAAGTCTTTTGAAAAGCATACCATTGTAGATGCCTAAGAGGGCACGATACGGTGGCTGGTCGCCTGGTTGGCCACCACGGCGCAAAGCCATGGCGCCACCAACCGTACCGTGGGTGGCGTCGTGGGTTTTAGGCTGGAGATAGCCAGCCGACGTTAAAGCCGACGGCGCGAGGCCATGGCGCAACCAACCACACCGTGGCTCACCCCATGGGGCTGCGTTTTCCTTTTTTTTTAAATTAAAAGAAAATTGAAAATGTTACCGTTAATACATCATATTTTCTACAATTCACACACTATTCTATCAATATGAATCCCGGAGGTTCCGATTTGTCTGCTATTTATGAAAGCTACGATATTGAGCGAGAAAGTGCTAGAAAATATATTGAGCGAGTGTTCGGGGTATTACAAGGTCGATGAGGGATTATTCAACAACCAACACGAAATTACCAAGCCAGCACGCTTAAAAGAATCATGTATTGTGGCATCATACTACATATGTATGACCATATTGGAAGACCAAAAGTTTGACATTAGTGAATATGACCATATGTATGCTCCGTCAAGACAATCTCGAACGTACTTGAGTAGAACGGTGTGGGACACATAGAAGGAAAAATAAGGAACTTCGGGATAGGAAAGTTCACGATGAACTTCGACGTGATCTCGTTGAGCATTTGTGGAACCTTAATCATTGATGTTTTTAAATTATTGTTATTTTTTAAGATTTAATTTTTTTTAATGTTTTTTTCGTGTATTGTTTTTTTCGTGTATTGTTTTTTAAAAATTTGTATGAGTTAATACATACGTAGGTAACTAACGTTTCTAAAAAATGCACCTAAAGTAATAACATTTCATATCGTTCACACAAGTTACTCAAGTATATGTTACCGGTTAATTGAGTTACTCATTTTTTTACCCACGTTAGCCGGTTTTAGTAACTTAGGCGCATTTTTTTGTAAACGTAGTAACTTAGACGCATTTTTTTGTAAACGTTAGTGATGACTTATAGTCCCCAGCCGGGTCATGAACCCGGCCCACGGGTACTACCCGTGTCCGGCCCATCACGAATGGGTTGGATTAATGATATCTCAGCTTATGGGCTTGAATGAATAGTGGCCGCATAAGATGTATGCGGCCCACGACCCGGCACGGCCGGAACAGGTTTAGACAGAATCACAATGCTATCAGGAGTGGGATTTGCCTTAAAGAATAGGATATACACTCACTCACCATAATTAGAAGATAACAATCAAGTTAATTATGGTGATTATCTCATGCTTGGGGCCGAAGTAAAGCAGTAAGCCCATTAGGGTTTCACTGCCTATATAAGGAACCCCCAAGGGTTCCACAAAGGTATTACATTCTACATACTCTCAACTCCCATCCGATTCTTAAACCCTAACCGATTACTTACTCGCACGCCGGAGTCTAATCGTGGGATACATTCCCACGGTAAGCCTAACACGTGTTGCTTTAGTATGCAGGATCTCAGCAAGATAATTCACTTGGTGCAAGAGCCGGAGCCCAGCCAACCCGAATTAAGCCTAATTCGGGTCTAGCAAGGATCATCCAACTTTTGTATCAACAAGTTGGCGCCATCCGTGGGACCAATACACTAAGCTAGAGCAAATCTCATCTCGATCTCTCTCAATGACAAAAGGACATCCGCAAGGAAATCCCAGGAACACGAATCTTGCGAATCGGAAGTCCACAGGGGATGGGATACTCATCCCCACTCAGTCCCCTAACAACCAAACAGGTGGACCGAACAACCGTAGTATTTTCCAGTCCATGGGTGGGGTAGGTACGTCCGCTAATACCCCACCACCAACCTCAACTATGGACAACCTTGATCCAGGGAGTGCGCCTAAGGCCCCTAACAAGAACCGCGTAGGCCGTCAACTGAAGAAGAAGTGGAAGTCGAACCACTTAGTGAGGAAGACCTCGCTCGTGTTCTCACGCAGAACTTTGAGAGGACCGTTCCGGGTATTGCGTCAAGGCTAAACCTAGGTAGGAACCTCCAATCTCGCCTTAACTTTGGCAGGGTCGTGCTTGGCACTTCTCTTTAGAAGAAGAAGAGGGCTCGACCCCAGGAACGAAACCTCTTTGAGGAGAATTCCCAACCTCGGAATGTGTTTGAACGCATAGGGGACCGTGTTATGCAGGAACTACTACAGTCTCGTGAAGAAGGAGATAGATCCGACGATTCAGCCGAACGGCCGGACTTGGAGTTAACCAGAACTAATCGCCGCACAAGCGTGTGGGATAGAGTGAATACCGGGAAGAAGGCTCCTAGCTCTTCTCGCAAGAGCGATCCTCAGCCGAGGAGTGGGGCACCACCCCTTCCCCCGGTCCCTCAAGAGAGGATTCGGATGACCATCCACCCAAGCGTCGCCGACCTAGGCATACTCCTCCACTGCCGTCAGACGATGAGGGGTACTACGGTGGCCCCTATTATCGTGAGGCGGAAGAGGAAGATCTCTTCCGCCCATGGTGTGACCCTAATCTCACCCGTCCATGGTGTGATCCCAGGGAAGATCCTTTTACTCTCCGCTTTCAGAATTACTCCGAGGATAAGAAGCGTCGCATGCTAGCGTGCGTCAAGACTTATGATGGGTCTGGTGATCCAGATGATCACCTAAAGATATTTGACACGCAGGCGAAAATCGAATGATGGCCCATGCCTATATGGTGCCAGATGTTCAATTCAACCTTGATCGGCAATGCCCATGATTGGTTTGAGGGACTTCCTCCCCGAAGCATTGATAGCTTCACTGAGCTGCGCACTGCGTTCAAAAACAATTACACTCAGCGAAAGAAGTATAATAGGGATCCGGTCTCATTGGCAACCGTCAAGCAACGGCCTGGAGAATCTACGGAGGCCTTCACAGAACGCTTCAATGACGAATGCACGCGCACAAAGACAATGCCGGAACTCCTAAAAATCTCTGATTACATGCATGCCATAATAGACAGGGAATTAATTAGGCGCCTCAATGACAAGCGACCGGAGAGGTATGACGACCTCATGGAAAGGGTCAGGAACTTTATAGAAGGAGAAACCGCGGTAGCCGCAGCCTATCCTACAAAGGGAAACAACTATCGATCAAACGACCAGTCCAGGAGACAGTCGGGTGGTAAAAACAACCAAGGCAGTGGAAGGGGCTCGGACTACAAGAGCCAAAACAAAGGAGGGCGGTCGGAGGACAATTTCACCCCCTTAAAGATGTCTTACCGGGAGATCTTGTTGACAGAAGGGTCGAACTTCCCGAGACCTCCTCCGATGACGAGTCTGGTGGACCGTCGTCAAGGAAATCGCTTTTGCGAATTCCACAACGACAAAGGTCACGACACGGAGGAGTGCATCCAGCTCAAGAAGCACATTGAGTCACTGATCAAGTCAGGCAAACTCAAACATCTGGTCAAGGATTGGAAGGACGGAAAGGATAACAAGAAGCACGATAAGAAGGATCCCCAAAAGGACAAACCTTCGACTATATACATGATCCAATCCTGGCAACACCGCACAAAGCAAAAAAATTAGTCAAAAATTTTTACGCGGCAAAGAAATCTCATTCCCTCCCATCACGGCAAGTGACGTAGCCGATGCACCTCTCACGATTGAGGTAAGCATTGGAACACACAATGTTCGCCGTATGTATGTGGATGGAGGGTCATCGGCAGAAGTACTGCACGAACACTACTTCATACAGCTACGACCGGAAATAAGAAGCCAATTGGTACCGGCCACGTCACCGCTCATTGGCTTTAGTGGAGATACTATCTGGCCAATAGGACAGCTACGTCTGCTAGTAACCATTGGGAATGAAGAGCATTGCACCATGGCATGGATGAACTTTATGGTGATATGCTCACACTCTCCATACAATGGGATCATCGGAAGACCAGGAATCCTGGCCACACGAGCAGTCCCGTCCACAGCTCACGGAATGATTAAGTTCCCTGTGGAAGGGGGAATTGTTACCATCTACAACTCAGTCATACCAGTGTCTGAATGCCACACCATGGAAACACCAGTCCCACCTGTTCCTGTTAAGGCAGGGTCAACACCCCCCAACTGGAAAGTGGCAATCCATCCCGATTATCCGGAACAAGAGGTGTCCATAGGGGGGACGCTCTCGGATAGCGACAAAATGGCCATGTGCTCTCTTCTGAAAGCAAACTTGGATGTATTCGCATGGGAGCCCAAGCATATGACAGGCGTGCCGCGTGCGATAGCATAACATAAACTTCAAATCCGCCAGGGATATCCTCCTGTTAAGCAAAAGAAGCATGGTCAAGCACCAGAACGCAACCAAGTAATACTATATGAAGTACGGAAATTAGTAGACGCGGGATTTTTGCGCGAGGTATACTACCACGAGTGGTTATCCAACCCGGTCATGGTCAAGAAGCATGACGAGAGCTGGCGCATGTGCGTGGACTTCACAGACCTGAACAAAGCTTGTCCGCAGGACTGCTATCCGTTACCAGAGATTGATTGGAAGGTGGAATCCCTATGTGTGTATCCTTTCAAATGCTTCTTAGATGCGTACAAAGGGTACCACTAGATCCAGATGGCGGAAGAAGATGAGGAGAAGACGGCGTTTCATACTAGTCAGGGCGTGTACTGTTACACAAAAATTCCATTTGGACTAAAGAACGTCGGGGCAACATATCAGTGACTTGTTGATAAAGCCTTCGACTCACAGATAGGCCGCAACCTTGAGGTCTACGTTGACAATCTAGTCATCAAAAGTCATACGGAGGAGGCACTCCTCCGTGACGTCCAGGAGACGTTTGACACATTGAGGAGAATCAATATGAAACTGAATCCAAAAAAATGCACGTTTGGGGCAACTGAAGGGATGTTCCTTGGATACATGATCGATCCAAACGGAATCAATCCTTGCCCGGAAAAGACAGACGCGATGATACAGTTACCATCTCCTCAGACGCGAAAGGAGGTACAATCATTGAATGGGAAGTTGGCCGGGCTAAACAGGTTCTTGTCGAAGTCCGCGGAAAAATCACTACCTCTATTCAAACACTCAAGAAGTGCATCAAGAAGGGAGATTTTTGTTGGACAAAGGAAGCTGAGGAAGCTTTTAGTCAGCTTAAATAGCACCTCGCAGCTCTTCACGCTAGTGGCTCCCCGACCTAAGGAAGAGCTCATTATGTATATGTCGGCTACACACGGAGCAATAAGTGCAGTACTTATGACGGATAGGGACACAGTCCAGACTCCGGTCTACTTCATAAGTAGAACACTACAAGGGCCAGAGTTGAATTATTCCTCTATGGAGAAGTTGGTTTTAGCATTAGTATTCGCTACAAAGCGGTTACGGCGGTACTTTTAGGCGCACCCAATTGTGGTTATTACTGATCAACCAATAAAGCAAATCATCTCCAGACCAGACGTGGCCGGTAGGCTATAGAAGTAGAGCATTCTGTTAGGAGAGCATAACATCTCCTATAGACCAAGGACAACGGTCAAAGGTTAAATCTTGGCTGATTTCTTAATAGATAAGCCAGATGAGGACGGACCGGTCGTGCAACGAGAGGAAACTCCAGCAGAACTATGGGTCTTGTTTACTGACTGATCCTCGTGCACGGACGGGTCAGGAGCTGGCCTCATCCTTACGAATGCGGAAGGAATGGAGTTTACCTATGCCCTGCGTTTTGAATTCACAACCACTAATAATGAGGCAGAATATGAAGCGTTGATTGTGGGTTTAAAAATCGTCGCTAGAATGGGAGTCCGCGACCTTGAGGCTTACGTGGACTCACGGCTTGTCGCGAACCACATTCTAGGAGGTTACATAGCCAAGGAGGATTAGATGGTTCGATACTTGGAGAAAGTCAAGTCACGCATAGCTACTTTCAGCAAGTTTTCTATCAAGCAGGTACCAAGAGGTGAAAACAAGAAGGCGGATGCTCTTAGCAAAATTGCGTCTACAAGTTTCGCCCACTTATCCAAGCAAGTCTTGGTAGAAATACTAAAGGAAAAGTCTATAATGGAAGGGGAAATCGCAGCTATAGTTGAGGAAGATGGACCAACATGGATGACCCCGATCATCAGCTATTTAACTGATGAGACCCTTCAGGATGATGAGAAGGCGGCACGGCGTATCAGAAGGAAGTCGCAGCACATTAAGCTCCGAGAAGGTATTCTCTATAAACGCTCCTTCTTACAGCCGCGGTTGCGGTGTGTCGGGCCACGCCAGGCTACCTATGTGATCAGTGAGATACATGAAGGGTCATGCGGTATGCACGCAGGTCCCACATCCGTAGTGGCACGAGCTCTACGCACAGGATATTACTGGCCTACTATGCATAGGGATGCACGGGACATGATTCGTAAATGCAGTGATTGCCAAGTTCACAGACCAGTACCGCAACATCCGCAGCAAGAACTGACACCCATCACATCCCCATGGCCATTCTATACGTGGGGGGTTGACATTGCAGGACCTTCTCCCGTGGCTGCATGGGGAGTTAAGTTCTTGATTGTCGCAATGGACTACTTTACACGATGGATAGAAGCTAAAGCGGTTAAATCCATTACAAGAAAGCAGGTTAAAAAGTTTGTTTGGGAAAACATCGTGTGCCGTTTTGGCTTGCCAGGAGAAATCATCTCGGATAACGGGAAGCAGTTCGCGGATAATCCATTCAAATATTGGTGCGCGGCGTTGAACATCACGCGGCGCTTCGCATCTGTTAAGCACCCACAGACCAATGGTCTTGTGGAACGAGCAAATAGAAGCCTAGGTGAAGTTATCAAAGCACGCTTGGATGAACGAAGTGCCAAGTGGGTAGATGAGTTGCCGCATGTTCTATGGGAGCATAGGACTATGATTAAAACAGCCAATGGGGACACTCCATTCGCGCTGGCCTACGGGACCGAGGCTGTTATACCAGCAGAACTTGGGATGCCAACCATCCGCACGGCAGAGGTTAATGTCGTCACGAACAATGAGCAACTCCGGATTAATCTGGACTTGCGGGAGGAGAAAAGAGAAATAGCGGCCATCAATGAGGCCAAGTCCAAGGCACGCATGAAGCCTTACTACGATGCCAAGGTTAAAGGTGTTTCCTTTCGACCGGGAGATTTTGTTTATCGTGCTAACAAGGCAAGTCACGCGGAGAATACAGGAAAGCTGGGCCCCAAGTGGGAAAGGCCGTATGAGGTTACGGAAGCCTTAGGACGGGGCGCGTACAAGTTGCGTGACATGGATGGCCGTGACCTGGAACGCACATGGAATATCTGCAATCTTAAAAAATGCTATCTTTGAAAGGCTACGGCTTCCGCATGGACACTTCGCTACATAGTTGGCTTCAATGAAGATCCATGTATTCTCTTTTGTTTTATTGCTTTCTAGGATCTATTTGTTTTAGGATTTTTCATTCTTGTCAAAAAAAAATCGTAAACGTTCTAATAAAATGTCGTGGGGCCTAGCTAGCTCCACGGCTCGTTCTTGTGCAAATTATTGTCGTATTTTTCAGATTCCTTGTGCAAAATAGTGTTTTATAGATTTAGTATGCTATTTTGATGAGACTGCTTTTATACATAGTCTCATCGTCCAAAAAGGGCTTTAAATGCATAAAATATCATGAAAATGGCCAAATATATGCTTGTGGTTGTTATTTGTGTATTTTAGGTACGGATATTAAGAAAATGACGAAAGATCACAAGAATAATGCAAAAACGAACACGGGAAATGAAGCCGCACAATGAACCAAGCCCTAATGAAGATTTTCCAAGAAAAACCCTTGAAGATTTGAAGATTATGCAAGAAGTGTCCTCCAATATTGAAGAATTGACACTTTAAACCCTTGTATATTCATCATTACAAGTTTGGTCTTTAAAGTTTGTCAAAACTATAAAAAGGGCCCTCCACTTTGAAGAATTGGCAAGAATGTTCCCTCAACAGCTAAGACTTGTCAATATTAGTCCTCCAAAAAGTCAACCATACAAGTCAAGACCATTAACTATGAAGAAAATGCCAAAACAACCCTTCAAGTATCAAGAAATGGCAAGAATTACCCCTGAAAATACTTTGGAAAAGTATTTGGGTCCAATGTCTAAAAAATGAAACTTGGATAACAAAGGATTTCGTATGTAAACAAGTTTGAGCTGAATTAAAAAGAAAAAGGAAGGTTGGGGGTTTGTTTTGCCAAGACATGATAGTTACATAGGCCAACCAGATTATGCCACCTGTCCCACTAACCCCCCTCATCCAATCAGAACTCCCCAAGCTGCCACCTCACACCCCACTCATAACTAATTTAACTAATCCATATTAGTTAACTAAACTGGCGCCTAACAACTTGTTTAAATAGAAAAATAGATTAAACAAGTTACTATTTGCTCAAGAACACGAATTGGGGATTAATGATTAAGCAAGAATTAAACTTCCATCACATCCAGAATCTTGATTAGTGGTCTCCTAATCCTAACCCAACTCTTAAATTGGACACCTCACCCACCAAGAACCCCACACAAGATTCCCCTGCTACAAAGGTTGAAGAAACTGCCAAAATCTGCCAGCCATCCAACGTCCAAGATTGTAGCTTCAAACTTAAGCTCTTTGTGAGCCCTTGATGTAATTTCACCTTTCCCAACTCACATATACAGCCAAGAAAACATCACATGATCTTCAAGAAATTTCAAACCTGCAAGGGAATATCTGGAAACTCACCAACTAGGGTTTACGTTTTTTATTCAGCTTTTAGGGTTTCTTGTAGCCTATATAAGGCATTAGCATCACAACATTGTAGTTTGCTCTTGATTTTTCCTTTGTTCAAGTTCTGTAAATCCTTGTTCATTATTTAATGAAAAGTGTTTGAATCTTTGAAGAGAAACCAAGTGCCAATCTTTATATCTGCTTGTTATTGTTATATGTTAACTAATCTTGAATCTCAAAACGTATTTTTAAACCTTGTGCAGGAAATTGCACAAAGGATCAAAATTTGCTATTTTGCTAAGTCTTGGTTTAAACCTTGGAATTATTGGGCTATAAGTGGATCATAGCATCCTGATATTGTGATATCAAGGTGTTGTGGGGCTTATAACTTGGGGATAATCAAGTGTGGGAACAAGGTTGCATTGATCAAGTTTATTTTCCAAGTGGTCACTTTCTAATTTTGATTTATTTGTTCTAACCTTGTTGAATCTTAGCAGGGTTGTTTATGGAAGCTTGTGCTTGTTCTTGCTAGCACATAAGCTCAAAAATTCGTGGGTGTGGATGTACATCCATGTGGTTTGAACCTTTTTACCCAAAATCTGCTTAAATACTTGATTTTTTGGTGATTTGGTGCATTGCTTGTGTTCTTGTGAAATTTGTGGCTTGATCTTGCTTAATACTACATAATACATCTGTTTTGTGTTTGATTGGGCTTGGGTAACACTGAAATACACTTATACTTGTTTAAATTGTGATTTGAAAAAGATAAGGGGTGTTTGGGATTACCTGTTTAAGTGCACAAGTTGGATTTGAGTGTGTGTTTGTTGCTTATTTGAGTTGGTATTTGTTTAACACTTGTTTATATGCTAAAACCTGCAAGTTTTCAGCTTTGAAACATCAATTTAAAGATTGTGCTATATCTCACTTGATTTGACTGAATTTGACCTAAAATTTTGGAAATACCTAGAGTATATGTATGTTTAGGGCTAAAAAGTGTTAAATCAAAGTTTTTGTAACCTGATTTGAAGATTTGAGTGTTTAAAATTGGCTTGGTGGTCAAGTATATCAGCAAAGTGAAAAATATGCTTGTTTAGTGTTCATCAATAACTATTTTGTGCTTGAATCTTGATTTAGGCCTTGAACCAATGCATGAAACTTGTTAATTTTTGTTCATTTGAATTAAATATAGCTTGTGTATGCTTTGGGTGCAATTTGGTTGGCTGAATTTTGCTAAAACAGCCTATTGAGTTCATAACTGCTTATTGTTCATATCTGGGCTAGGTCTGTGGATCTTTTGAATTAACTACACTGATTGGCTGTTTGTAATTGTGTTTTTTGTGATTGATATTCACTCCTTATGATTAACTGATCATTTGGGTGCCTTTGCTTAACTTGAATCCATAAAAAAGTCACTAAAGACAAAAAGTCAATTAAGTCAAGCAGTGGAAACTTTTCCCACTGCTCAGACTCCAAAACTAGCCCCTGCTAGTGTTAATTATCATTCAGCTTATTCATAAGCCAAATTGGCTTATCCAGACTTGCAACAACTTATTTTTTGTGATAGATCTTCCTCATTTGACCCATTTATTTGATCTAGAGCTTATCAGACCTTGGCTTTGACTTTTTACTAGAAAACTCATAAGGTTGACTTTAAATTAAGTGCTTATCTGCTTATTTTCATCTTATTGAGTGTGCTTATTGGAAAACTTGTTGATTATTCTGCTTAATTAAGTCATTTAAAAGCTTTTGAAAGTTGAATCAGCACTTGAGGTGGTCTAGAACTAAAAAATGACTATTTTATCGTTTTGTGAAGATAGCTTTTAGCTTATTCAGGCTTATTTCTTGTGTTTTTTCCAATTTTCTTTTTACAGATCTCTTAAGTAACTCAAAAGAAGCTTGTGTGTCAAATTTGAGCTTATGGCATCAGCTTATAGCTTAATGGGCCAAAATGCCCATTAAGAATAAGTTGCTTTGAAATAAGCTAGCTTATACACATTTTCAGCTTTTGGGCCTTTAGAGTTTTGTTCTTAAAATCAAATTTTAAGTCAGATAGGAGCTTTTGGGCTTATTTGGAAAACATTTTTCTTATTGGGCCTATTCGAGCCCATTAAGGGGTCTGTTTGGACTTTTAGCCCATTTCTATGCCCAATAGGGGTATTTTGTAATTTCAACTTCATTTATGTGTTATCTAGGTTAAAATAAGTAGGTTTGCAACTTTTTAGAATTTTTTATAAATTTTGGATTTTTATTTATATTTTATTATTATTTTATTATTAAAAATGAAAATTTAGATTTTTCAAAGTTTTTCATTTTTCTTAGTTCAAATACATTAAGTTATGAATTTTACAATTTTTAGAATATTTTTTTTGTCATTAGATTAATTTTTAAAATTATTTTAAGCTTTAATAGTTTTTAATTGTTTTTAAATAGTTTTAATTAATTTTAAAATTTTAAAAAATAGTTTTAAATTTATTT
Source organism: Glebionis coronaria (assembly GCA_025667525.1). Lineage (NCBI taxonomy): Eukaryota > Viridiplantae > Streptophyta > Magnoliopsida > Asterales > Asteraceae > Glebionis > Glebionis coronaria. The sequence continues at coordinate 164,146,975 of CM046881.1, forward strand.
AAATCATTTTAGAGGTTTACAAGTGAAAAAATCTCATTTTGGGCTTTTTGTTAATTAAATTGATTTTTTGGGCTTTAATTAGCATTAAAAAATTATTATTTAATTAAATAAAAGGTTTGAGTGATTTTTTATTTTTTGTAAACTCTAATTACATTTTTTAGGATTTATTGCAATTTTCTAGGAATTTTTAGGGTAAATTTTTAATTTTGTCACTTTTTACGGTTTTACGTGTACGACATTTTGTCTTAGATTAATTCATAATCGTAACCGTCATTCTCTTCTAATCTCTCTTCTATTTTCTTTCTTCATAAATTATAATCACAAAAGTTAATCATCTCTTAACATAACACACTTGCCTCCTTGAGAACGATCCCCACTTTTGGGTCATAAGTGCTTTGGTTTTCCTAAACCGACACTTAATACTTTCCCTAATTACGCTCTTTTTCCTAAAAGACGTATTTTACAACTATCATTTTGGCGCCGCTGCCGGGGAGGCGTGTTGTGTTTTGATTTAAAAATTGTTGTTTTTATATATAGCCATAATATCTATTTGTATTAGTAGCACTCTACTAATACGTATTATCGGTTTTCGTTTTTTGTGAATACTATTACTATATTGTATACGTAGAACAATAAATTCACAAGTACTCCAAAAGTGTGAAACCACAACCTTGATTGGGAGGTCATTACTCAATCATTGTATTCGAATCTCAAACAAGAAATCAAAGGCAAAATAGATAAATACTTTCGTGAAGCCTAATTTTGAAAAACACAAACTATAAGGTGGGTATAAGGCGGGTATTATAAAATATACCCTAAGGAAAAAGGCTCTTAAGTGCTTCGCGCCGCCTCGTTTCCCCGCTTGCTTGTGCGTGTTTAGATAAAAAGGGCTAATCGAGGGTTTGCCAACCAAAGTATTATCTAAGTATCATATATATTTTCTTGGTTTGATTTGATTAAACCCTCTTGAACGTTTTGGTGTTCCACCAACGTTCTAAAGTCATCGAAGGCGTTCACTTCACGTGATCGTTTTCATTCCTTGAGGTTTCTTTAATCAAGAGATTTGATTAAGGAGGAGATTTGTAGATTTTTGTCTACTTAATACAATCACAAAAATCCAAAAAAGTAAAAACAATCAAAAACCACACAAAAAATTGGAAAAATTAAAAACACCAAAAATAATCTTCTTTTCTCATCCCCACGTTGTACGTGACGTTTATGCAAACTCGCAACCAAGCAAGACGTGCACGTAAACGTAGAAACCAAAAGGAGTCAACACCTACTCCTAATCTTTCTAGTGAGGAGTCTCTTATTGACGAACCTAACGTAAGAGAAGAACCAACCATGGCGAATCGAACTATGATGGAGTTACTTCAAGCACCCACCGAGGGTTATGGAGAGGATATTGTAATTCCCGCTATCCTTGCGGAGAATTTTGAAGCGAAAACGGGTTTGTTGTCGATGATCCAAAACAACAAATTCCGTGGTGATGAAAAACACAACCCGCATAACCATATCCGCCAATTCAATCGTCTTACCGCCACTTGCAAATTTAAGGATGTTGCTAATGACTCGATTAAGATGATGCTTTTTCCGTATTCCTTAGTGAGGCCTGCTAAAATTTGGTTAGAGAAAGAGCCACCCAATTCTATATTGATGTGGAAGGATCTCGTTTCTAAGTTTTTGAACCAATTTTTCCCGCCCTCTAAGACTACGCATTTGAAAAACGAGATTTCAAAATTTTCACAAGAATTTAATGAGAGTTTTTCAACGGCTTGGAATAGGTCTAAGGAAATGTTACATGAATGTCCTCATCACGGGTTTTCCGACTTGCATCAAATTGACACGTTTTACAATGGATTAAATGATCATGAAAGGGATTATCTAAATTCTGCCGCGGGTGGTAATTTTTTGTGTAAAACGGTTGAGGAAGCTTTGTTGATAATTGAGAATAGATCTAAGGTGTATAGTCCTCGTAACACATCGAGTGTTCGTAAGGCTTCATCTTCGGCTTCACCTTCTTTGTCTAATACCATCGATTCTTGCCAAATTGAGGCGAACTTGGAAAACAAAATCTTTGATAAGCTTAAAGGACTTTTTATTGAATTCAAAGTTGGAGAACAAAGTGATCCCGCTACGGATAAAGCGGTTGAGGTTTCATGTATGTATTGTGGTGGAGGTCATGATTTCTCTGAGTGCACTACCAACGGTGGTAACACTTCGAGTGCCTACGCGGCCACGGGAACTTACAACCAAAACGGTCAAGTTACCCGCTCTAATCAATTGACTCCACCGGGTTTTGCTCCCAAACAAAATGCTAACAACAACTATCGAAACAATCAAGTTGGTTTTAAAAACAATTACAAAGGAAACTATGGGAATCAAGGGGCTAATAATCAAGTTTCAAACAAAAATCAAAACAATGATTTTCAAAACAACAACAAGGGTTTGCAAACTTTGAAAGATCTTCCAAATGAATTTGTTGAATACGTTAATGGAAACGATGCTATGTTTGACAACATTCAAATAGAAATCATTAGCCTAAGATCCGAGTTTAAGAACGACTTGAAGAAGGAGTTGAAAATGAGTTAGCAAATGAGCTTAAAATCCATACAAACAAAATGGAAGGAAATGTAACTAGGTTACAACAAAACCAACAAAAAATGGAACAAGGGCAACATGAAATAAAACAAGAGATGATTAAGGCCGAGAAGAGGCAATCCATGTTTTAGGATAAAATTTCATCTATGTTTGAGGCTATTATGTGCAAACCGTCTTCGAGTAGTCTTCCTAGTAACACCATATCGAACCCTAAGGGAGAGATGAAAGTGATTACCACACGTAGTGGTAAGACACTTAAGGAACTGACTCCTCAACCAATTGCTCCTACGGAGGATGCAATTGAGGAAGAACCCGAGGTGATGGTCGAAAAGGAGCATGTCCCAATCCCACGAAGTACCGCTCATGCCACACCTACAGTTGACCCATTACCACATTTGGAACCCGAGATTCCAAAGGCTATGCCAATGCCTCAACCCACACCACCTTTGCCCTATCCATCGAGACTTAGAAAGGAGAAACGTCAAGAGCGCGATAATTATCAATTTGAGCTTTTTATGAAAATGTTTCGTGACGTTCATTTTAATGTGAGTTTTGCCGATGCTTTGGTCATGATGCCTCGATTTGCCGCTAACTTTAAGAGTATGTTGAACAACAAGGAGAAATCGCAACAATTGTCTAGTTCTTCATCGATTTATCTTAACCGCGTACCTCAAAAAGTCGGTGATCCCGGTAAATTCTTGATCCCTTGTGCAATCAAAGATATGGAAGAATGCTATGCCTTGGCTGATCTTGGTGCTAGTATTAACTTGATGCCACTTGCAATTTTTAAGTCGCTCAATCTTCCTAATCTTACTCCTTCACTAATGTCTATCGAGTTGGCCGACCATTCCACGATTCCTGCATGTGGATTGGCGGAAGACGTTTTTGTGAAAGTGGGAAGTTCTATTATCCGGTAGACTTTATCGTTGTCGATATTCCCACAGATCCTCAAGTTCCTCTCATTTATGTCGTTCGTTTTTAGATACGTCTATGGCTTTAATTGATGTGCATGCTAGAAAGATCACCTTACGTTTCAACGACGAGGAACTTGTTATAAACGCAACTCAAAATCCTCAAATTTCTCATGTTTATTCCGTTGCAACCATAAACCTCGTTAATATGATTGACGTTGTTTGCGAGGAATTTTCACAAGAAGTTTTAGGTTTTGGTGATGATATAAATAGTGGCAATCCCACTATGTTAGATCCCATTCTTGATAACTCGACACCAACCTTCACTCCATTTGAAGGTGGTGGTTTTACGTTGGAAGAATTCGATGTTCCACGTACCTGTGACGAAGACCTCGGCAACGATGAGGACTTCTCGATTATCAAGTATTTTCTTAACGATTTCCCATTTCCTCCACCCGAGGAGGTTATGAGTATCGAGCCCAAATCTTCAATTGAGGAACCACCTATCCTCGAGTTGAAAGATTTACCGCCTCATCTTATGTATTTTTGGAGGAGGACGACAAGTTGCCGGTTATTATTGCGAAAGATCTTTCAGATGATGAAAAAACCGCACTTGTCGATGTTCTAAAGGATCACAAAGGGGCAATTGCGTGGAAGTTATCCGACATTAAGGGGATCGATCCCAAATTTTGTACCCACAAAATCTTAATGGAGGAGGATTACAAACCCGCTATCCAATGTCAAAGGAGGGTGAACCCCAAAATTCACGACGTCATCAAAAAGGAATTCCTAAAACTCCTTGACGCGGGAATGATTTACCCTATTTCTGATAGCCCTTGGGTGAGTCCTATCCATTGTGTCCCTAAAAAGGGAGGAATGACCGTTGTGCCAAACGATGCCAACGAGTTAATTCCAACTAGACTCGTGACCGGATGGAGAGTGTGCATTGACTATCGTAAGTTGAATGACGCCACTTGAAAAGACCATTTTCCCTTGCCCTTCATGGACCAAATGTTGGAGCGTCTTGCGGGAAACGATTTCTATTGCTTTTTAGATGGTTTTTCCGGTTACTTCCAAATCCCCATCGATCCTCGTGATCAAGAAAAAACTACGTTTATGTGTCCATATGGAAGGTTTGCCTATCGTAGAATGCCATTCGGACTTTGCAATGCACCGGGAACTTTTCAAAGGTGCATGATGGCTATTTTTCATGATATGATCGAGAAGACTATGGAAGTCTTCATGGATTACTTTTCCGTGTTTGGTAGTTCGTTCACTTTGTGTTTGTCGAATCTTGAGAGAATGTTAAAGCGTTGTGAGGAAACCAACCTTGTGCTTAATTGGGAAAAATGTCATTTTATGGTTAAAAGTGGAATCGTCTTAGGGCACAAGGTTTCGCAAGCGGGGATTAAGGTAGATCAAGCTAAGGTAGATTTCATCGCCAAATTACCTCATCTCAAAACCGTTAAGGGACTTAGGATTTTCCTAGGCCATGCGGGCTTTTATCGTCGATTCATCAAGGATTTTTCAAAGATCTCTCGACCTATTACACATCTCCTTGAAAAAGATACACGTTTTGTCTTTGACGAAGATTGTGTACGAGCCTTTGAAATCATTAAGAGGAAACTTACCGAAGCTCCCATTCTTGTTGCTCCCAATTGGAACCTCCCCTTTGAGCTCATGTGTGATGCTAGTGACTACGCTATTGGGGCCGTATTGGAGAAACGTCATGAAAGACACTTCTTGCCTATTCACTATGCTAGCAAGACGATGACCGGGGCTCAACTAAAATACACTAAAACGGAGAAGGAGTTCCTTGCCGTGGTGTATGCATTTGAGAAATTCCGACCTTATCTCGTCTTGACTAAATGCATAGTGTATGCGGATCATTCGGCTATCAAGTATCTTATGGCTAAACAAGATGCAAATCCGAGATTACTTCGTTGGATTCTCCTCCTTCAAGAATTTGATCACAAAATCGTTGACAAAAAAGGAGCCGAGAATCTAGCAGCCGATCATCTTTCTCGTTTGGAAGATCCTCACCAAAGTGTTTACGAGCCCAAGGAAATCACCGAAACATTTCTACTCGAGACACTTGGTGTAGTGAATTCTAATCTTGATTCTTCTACCCCATGGTTTGCGGACATCGCAAATTACCATGCGGACAACTTCATCATCAAGGGTATGACGACTCAAGAAAAATTAAAATTCTTTCGTGACGTCAAGTTCTATTTTTGGAACGACCCTTACTTGTTTCGAACTTGTGCGGATCAAATTATTCGACGTTGTGTCTTTGGTACCGAAGCTTCTAACATCCTTAGAGCTTGCCACGAGGGACCCACAGTGATAATATCATGGCTAAGAAGGTTTTTGATGCCGGTTTCGTTTGGCCTACTATTTACCGAGATGCACATGAGCTTGTGAAGTCGTCGACTCATGCCAACGACAAGGAAAAGCCTCACAAAAAGATGAAATGCCACAATATATCATCCAAATGTGTGAGATCTTTGACGTTTGGGGCATGGACTTTATGGGGTCGTTCCCATCATCTCATGGTAATAAGTACATCCTTGTCACCGTTGACTACTTATCTAAGTGGGTGGAAGCTAAGGTTTGCCCACCAATGATGCTCGTGTGGTAGTCAAGTTTTTGAAAAGCTTGTTTTCTCGGTTTTGAACCCATCGTGTGATTATAAGCGATTGTGGAACCCATTTTTGTAACGACCAATTCGAAAGGGTCCTAAGGAAATATGGGGTTACACATCGTCTTTCTACGGCTTATCACCCACAAACGAGTGGAAAAGTCAAGGTTTCAAACCGAGCTTTGAAGAGGATCTTGGAGAGATCTATTGGGGAAAACCGACAATCTTGGTCGGATAAGTTGGACGATGCTTTATGGACCTTTAGGACCGCTCATAAGACGCCCATCGGGTGCACTTCCTATAAGCTCGTGTACGGGAAGAATTGTCACTTGCCAATTGAACTCAAACACAAAGCTTATTGGGCCCTTAAGCATGGTAATGATGATATGGAGACCGCGAGAAAACACCAGAAAATGCAACTTAATGAATTAGATGAATTAAGGGACATTGCTTATGAAAATTCATTGATTTATAAAGAAAAGACTAAAAAGTTTCATGATTCAAAAATTAAAAACCGGGTTCTTAACATTGGGGATCAAGTTTTGCTTTTTAACTCTCGTTTGAAAATCTTTTCCTGTAAGTTGAAATCCCGTGGGTCTGGTCCATTCACCTTGACTCAAGTTTTTCCATATGGGACCATTGAGCTAGCTTAAATGTTGGCCCCAATTTCAAGGTGAATGGACATAGGTTGAAGCACTACTTTGGCGGGGAAGTTCCATCCTTGAACTACCTCGACCAAATCACCTTCCCCAATGATAATTAGTATTGAGGGGATCGAGTCGAGCTCATGACTCGGTAATCAAAAACGAGGTGCCTCGTGGGGGAGTCCCATGCTTATCCTATGTACATATTATCGCTTTCTAATGTAGTAACGTGTGGGGATTTGTGCCCTTCCAACCTTTGTTCCGTAGTTGTTTGTAAATTGTGGATTTTAGATGATCATTATCTTCACGATTGGAGACTCTCATGTTCGTTTTATGGGAGCACTCGATCGTTTTCTTGGAAGAATTTCTCAATATCCATGATATATCCTTTGATGTTCTAACCTTAGGTTTTTTGCACATTTCATAAACGACTTTAAATTTAAAGGTTACACCTTTTCCATGCTAGATTAAGCATTCGACTACGTCTCTAGTATGGGGGTGTTTGCACCCCTAGACTCGAAACATTGAGGACAATGTTTAACTTTAGTATGGGGGTGAATAGATACTTGCCTTGCCAAACCTTCACGCTTTCCAAAGTTTATCTTTTTGTTTATCATTTTGTTGCAAAATAAGGCTAAAAATAGCCAAATTTTTAAAACTTTTTCTCATGTTTTATAAGTGTTTGAAGACACGAATGTAGATTTTCCGATGGCGAGAATAAGAGTAATTTTTGACTCGACCATGCGTGTTGAGCACTTAGCTTTGATTCCTTAACTTTATATTAGGGCTAAGTCTCTTAAATGAGGACGAGAAATGATAGAGTTAATTATAAGTTACTATGCTAAACGTAGAGTACTCGTATTCTTTCAAAAACTCATGTGTTCTCGTTATTTGCTTATTCTCCCTTCGCTTGTAAATATTTTTTGCTTAATAAATATTGACTTAGCGGTTTAGTCTTGATTGTTGGTTTCTAGTCTTTTCTAGTAGCTTCCATTTAATTAAATTAGGAAGACATTAAGGTATCGCCAGCATCACGGTTTTGAAGTATCGGCAACCCGAATAATCGAAAGCTTCACCCAATAATAAGATTTCAAGTGCTCACCTAAATCAAGCAAACAATTTGAAGCTCACAAGGCCAAAAAATCTATGCAAAATTGAAAGTGAATCAAGCCTTAATCTTTGAAGCTTTAAAGATCCAAAATTCGCATTAGCGTGAGGATATACGTCTTTGGCCATAATAAACAGCTAATGAAGAGGTTAAATAAAAGGCAAGGCAAGACCGAAGTCATAATAAAAGCTTCATGGCGAAGTTTAATAAAAGATGGAGGTAAACCTATGATAATAAGGCCCTTCCGTTATAGGGCGTATAAAAGTCTTGGTAATAAGTCTCATGTTCAAAACCGTTATAAAACCGAATCCTTCTTGTTGACTTAATTTTTTGACATCGTTGTCTATTAGGAGGGGTTATTAATTCGATGGTATTGGTTACACCGTTAGGACTCTATTTTTAGACCTAAATCTCTATTATCGCATAAGTCAAACAATGTATCCTCGTGAAACATTTAAGACAAAATAAAATATAAGAGATATAACTTAGGAAAATGGGAGGATAAGTACGTGATTAGGGCATATGAGTAGTGTTAGCATTAGTAACTTATAATGACAATGATCTCGTTGCACGCTTAGCATGGAATTGGGGTGAAAATCGAGGACGATGAAATTATTTCTAACGAAGCATTCACGTGTTCTTATTCTATGAACCTAAACGTCCCATTTTGCGATGAAAATCATACATTATGTCTAAAACGCAAGTAGTAGCAATAGTAGTAGTGTAGCTAGTTTATCGTTCAATAAAAGTAAATAAAAAGGAATTTTGGAGGTGCTACGATACTTTATTCTAGCAGTGCGTGAGGGCACGACAATGGTTTAGTATGGAGGAGTGATGAGATTGTTTTTATACATAGTCTCATCGTCCAAAAAGGGCTTTAAGTGCATAAAATATCTTGAAAATGGCAAAATATATGCTTGTGTTTGTTACTTGTGTATTTTAGGTACGGATATTGAGAAAATGACAAAAGATCACAAGAATCATGCAAAAACAAACACGGGAAACGAAGCCGCATAATGAACCAAGCCCTAATGAAGATTTTCCAAGAAAAACCCTTGAAGATTTGAAGATTATGCAAGAAGTTTCCTCCAATATTGAAGAATTGACACTTTAAACCCTTGTATATTCATCATTACAAGTTTGGTCTTTAAAGTTTGTCAAAATTACAAAAAGGGCCCTCCACTTTGAAGAATTGGCAAGAATGGTCCCTCAGCAACTAAGACTTGTCAATATTAGTCCTCCAAAAAGTCAACCATATAAGTCAAGACCATTAACTATGAAGAAAATGCCAAAACAACCCTTCAAGTATCAAGAAATAGCAAGAATTACCCCTAAAAATACTTTGGAAAAGTATTTGGGGCCAAATTCTAAAAAATGAAACTTGGATAACAAAGGATTTCGTATGTAAACAAGTTTGAGCTGAATTAAAAAGAAAAAGGAAGTTTGGGGGTTTGTTTTGCCAAGACATGATAGTTACATAGGCCAACCAGATTATGCCACCTGTCCCACTAACCCCCCTCATCCAATCAGAACTCCCCCAACTGCCACCTCACACCCCACTCATAACTAATTTAACAAATCCATATTAGTTAATAAACTGGTGCCTAACAACTTGTTTAAATAGAAAAACAGATTAAACAAGTTACTATTTGCTCAAGAACACGAATTGGGGATTAATGATTAAGCAAGAATTAAACTTCCATCACCTCCAGAATCTTGATTAGTGGTCTCCTAATCCTAACCCAACTCTTAAATTGGACACCTCACCCACCAAGAACCCCACACAAGATTCCCCTGCTACAAAGGTTGAAGAAACTGCCAAAATCTGCCAGCCATCCAACGTCCAAGATTGTAGCTTCAAACTTAAGCTCTTTGTGAGCCCTTGATGTAATTTCACCTTTGCCAACTCACATATACAGCCAAAAAAAACATCACATGATCTTCAAGAAATTCAAACCCGCAAGGGCATATCTGGAAACTCACTAACTAGGGTTTACGTTTTTTATTCAGTATTTAGGGTTTCTTGTAGCCTATATAAGGCATTAGCATCACAACATTGTAGTTTGCTCTTGATTTTTCCTTTGTTCAAGTTCTGTAAATCCTTGTTCATTATTTAATGAAAAGTGTTTGAATCTTTGAAGAGAAACCAAGTGCCAATCTTTATATCTGCTTGTTATTGTTATATGTTAACTAATCTTGAATCTCAAAACGTATTTTTAAACCTTGTGCAAGAAATTGCACAAAGGATCAAAATTTGATATTTTGCTAAGTCTTGGTTTAAACCTTGGAATTCTTGGGCTATAAGTGGATCATAGCATCCTTATATTGTGATATCAAGGTGTTGTGAGTCTTATAACTTGGGGATAATCAAGTGTGGGAACAAGGTTGCATTAATCAAGTTTATTTTCCAAGTGGTCACTTTCTGATTTTGATTTATTTGTTCTAACCTTGTTGATTCTTAGCAGGGTTGTTTGTGGAAGCTTGTGCTTGTTCTTGCTAGCACATAAGCTCAAAAATTCGTGGGTGTGGATGTACATCCATGAGGTTTGAACCTTTTTACCCAAAATCTGCTTAAATACTTGATTTTTGGTGATTTGGTGCATTGCTTGTGTTCTTGTGAAATTTGTGGCTTGATCTTGCTTAATACTACATAATACATCTGTTTTTGTGTTTGATGGGTAACACTGAAATACACTTATACTTGTTTAAATTGTGATTTGAAAAAGATAAGGGGTGTTTGAGATTACCTGTTTAAGTGCACAAGTTGGATTTGAGTGTGTGTTTGTTGCTTATTTGAGTTGGTATCTGTTTAACACTTGTTTATATGCTAAAACCTGCAAGTTTTCAGCTTTGAAACATCAATTTAAAGATTGTGTTATATCTCACTTGATTTGACTAAATTTTACCTAAAATTTTGGAAATACCTAGAGTATATGCATGTTTAGGGCTAAAAGGTGTTAAATCAAAGTTTGTGTAACCTGATTTGAAGATTTGAGTGTTTAAAATTGGCTTGGTGGTCAAGTATATCAGCAAAGTGAAAAATCTGCTTGTTTAGTGTTCATCAGTAACTATTTTGTTCTTGAATCTTGATTTAGGCCTTGAACCAATGCATGAAACTTGTTAATTTATGTTCATTTGAATTAAATATAGCTTGTGTATGCTTTTGGTGCAATTTGGTTGGCTGAATTTTGCTAAAACAGCTTATTGAGTTCATAACTGCTTATTGTTCATATCTGGGCTAGGTCTGTGGATCTTTTGAATTAACTACACTGATTGGCTATTTGTAATTGTGTTTTTGTGATTGATATTGACTATTTATGATTAACTGATCATTTGGGTGCCTTTGCTTAACTTGAATTCAGAAAAAAGTCACTAAAGACAAAAAGTCAATTAAGTCAAGCAGTGGAAACTTTTCCCACGGCTCAGACTCTAAAACTAGCCCCTGCTAGTGTTAATTATCATTCAGCTTATTCATAAGCCAAATTGGCTTATCCAGACTTGCAACAACTTATTTTTTGTGATATATCTTCCTCATTTGACCCATTTATTTGATCTGGAGCTTATCAGACCTTGGCTTTGACTTTTTACTAGAAAACTCATAAGGTTGACTTTAAATTAAGTGGTTATTTGCTTATTTCAGCTTATTGAGTGTGCTTATTGGAAAACTTTTTGATTATTCTGCTTAATTAAGTCACTTAAAAGCTTTTGAAAGTTGAATCAACACTTGAGGTGGTCTAGAACTCAAAACGACTATTTTGTCGTTTTGTGAAGATAGCTTTTAGCTTATTCAGGCTTATTTTTTGTGTTTTTTCCAATTTTCTTTTTACAGATCTCTTAAGTAACTCAAAAGAAGATTGTGTGTCAAATTTGAGCTTATGGCATCAGCTCATAGCTTAATGGGCCAAAAAGCCCATTAAGAATAAGTTGCTTTGAAATAAGATAGCTTATACACATTTTCAGCTTTTGGGCCTTCAGATTTTTGTTCTTAAAATCAAATTTTAAGTTAGATAGGAGATTTTGGGCTTATTTGAACAACATTTTTCTTATTCTCATTAAGGGGTCTGTTTGGACTTTTAGCCCATTTCTAGGCCCAATAGGGGTATTTTTGTATTTTCAACTTCATTTCTGTGTTATTTAGGTTAAAATAAGTAAGTTTGCAACTTTTTAGAATTTTTTATAAATTTTGGATTTTTATTATTATTTTATTATTAAAAATTAAGATTTAGATTTTTCAAAGTTTCTCATTTTTCTTAGTTCAAATACATTAAGTTAGGAATTTTACAATTTTTAGAATATTTTTATTGTCATTAGATTAATTTTTAGAATTATTTTAAGTTTTAATAGTTTTTAATTGTTTTAAATAGTTTTAATTAATTTTAAAATTTTCAAAAATAGTTTTAAATTTAGTTAAGTCATTTTAGAGGTTTACAAGTGAAAAATCTCATTTTGGGCTTTTTGTTAATTAAATTGATTTTTTGGGATTTAATTAGCATTAAAAAGTTATTATTTAATTAAATAAAAGGTTTGAGTGATTTTTGATTTTTTGTAAACTCTAATTACATTTTTTAGGATTTATTGCAATTTTCTAGGAATTTTTACGGTAAATTTTTAATTTTGTCACTTTTTACGGTTTTACGTGTATGACATTTTGTCTTAGTTTAATTCATAATCGTAACCGTCATTCTCTTCTAATCTCTCTTCTATTTTCTTTCTTCATAAATTATAATCACAAAAGTTAATCATCTCTTAACATAACACACTTGCCTCCTTGAGAACGATCCCCACTTTTTGGTCATAAGTGCTTTGGTTTTCCTAAAACGACACTTAATACTTTCCCTAATTACGCTCTTCTTCCCAAGACGAATTTTACAACTATCATATCTCTTATTTATATGCATTCATTCAAAACCGTACATGTACTATTCGCCTCCAGGCGGGGTAAGAGGATTAAGTGAACCTAATAATTCAACTTGTCACATAAGAGGGATGCAACCCCAGTGACGCGGATCATGTATCCTTACTAGACACCTTATTTACAAGACGTTGTAATAAGTTCCCATATGCCGCACTTACATAGTGCTTTGCATGGTAAAGACGCACGCCGCACGTCTAGTAAAATATAGACTTGGTTTTATTTTGGCTTAGACGTGACAAGTCATGCAATATAGATACATGATATTTAAAGAAAATAAACAAGTTTCAGATTCAAAACACAAAATAGCCGTGGTCATCACGGACTTACATAAATATAACGAATTATAACAATATTGTCAGTTCTAGCCGTGTACATGCACGGACGAATAACGTACGAATGTTTGCAATATAAGTTACAGAGGTGGTAGGAACTCTCCTATTTCCCTTTTTCCTTCGGCAATCAAGGCACGGAGGACCTCGCCGCGAGCATTTTTACCATCCTGAACCCTAGTCATGTTGGCATCCAACGCCTCAGTTAAGAGTTTCTCACCCTTTATCACCTTCGAGGTTGAGTCACATGTTGGCAGGGTCAGTTGGATGGGGTCGGCTGTGAGCTTAGCCATGACTGTCTCGTTGGGAGCATCCTTCAGCGACTCAAGATCGTCTAGGCATGGGTGCTGGATTTCCCCAAGGGCGGCCATAGAGGCGGTCATCTTATCTTCAGCTAGAGGGTTATGGTAGGCGTGTTGGGTGATGTCTTCATTTTTGCTTATCAGCTCCACAGATTTGATCAAACCCTCGTGCCTACCACGGTCAATGTCGTCCAATACAACATCCGCAAAAGCCTGCAACAAGTAAGGAGCCTCCGTTACCTGGGTCACGACAAGGCGCATCCCATGGCCCACCATCCATCTACGCCCGGCTATGGCCGTGAGCAAGGGAGGGCACATCACTTCGGCGCAGTCCGTAACTATCCTGCTCAGTTCTCCCTCTGCTACCGTAGCTCGCTCTTCCATGATAGTCCGCGCATGGCTGAGTTCGTCCTTGAACGTATCGCGTTCTTGAGCAATGGTGAAGATTTGTACTGTTACGGCTTTAGTGGCGGCTTCGGCTGCGGATACCTATAAATAATACTTGGAATTACTACAAGACAATATGGGTATTATATGAACAAATGAGTATCAATAGAAGAGCGTACCTTCTCATTGGATGCAGCTAGGAGGGCCTCCAGCTCAGCAATGCATTCCTCGCGTGCATTGGCATGGTTGGCTTGTTCCTTGACTGTTGATACCGCTACAACCAAAGCTGCCTGCAAGGACGTTATAGTCTTCTCATGCTTTTCCACCAGTTCCTCTCTACGAGCAATCTTCCTCTCAGCACGGCTCACGTTGGCCAAGGCTCCTTCCAGACGGCGCCATAGGGCCGCGCCGACTGTCACCTGGTGCGCTGTGGCTACATCATACTGCTCCAGCAGCGTCTCATGCTCGAGTTCATCCAAGTCTTGTGCCAGCGCTGGAGGAGTTATGTGATCCATAAATTCTTTGCACTCAGACTCCGCCTCTAATCTTGTTAAGCTGGACAAGTTCCAGGCTGGACGAAGGTTGGTGTCAGGTCCCTCAGAGCGTGGCTCCTCTTCATGAGTTAAAGGAGGGGATGGAGGTCTCATTGATATCACGGGTGAGGGTTCCCTTTCCACCTCCTTCTCCTGTGCTACTATCGACGGGTCCGCCCTGTTATTTAAACACACTTATTAGTTTTTGTTCGTGGATTATATCTTATGGAGTATTGTTGGTACTTACGTAGTGCCAATTATGGGTTCCGTGGTAGAAGGGGCCACGACATTCACAGGGGTTGCGATCCAGACTTGATCATCGACATGCGGCGAAGGGTTGCCTTGGGCCGTAGAGGTACTGCTTCCCTCTTGGAACTGCGGGTGGTCCTGCCTTAGTTTCTTTGGGGGAGCATTGTGTGCCCCTGCCTCAACCTCCATGTTTTTCGCTACCTTCCTGGTGGTGTTGCGCTTTCTATATTTGGGCTTTGATGGCTGGGGGGATCCAGAATCCTGTATTGTTTCATCTTCTTCACCGGTGCGATTGATAGATGGATCAGTGAGTTGTTCTTCTTCATCTTGGTGCGGAGGGGCATTCTCCAACAACATTTTTTCTCCATCTTCATTATAGAAATCGAAGGGGGACTTCTGGATAACAGGCTCCCCCTCATCCGACTGATGCTCAGTTGTTTCTTCCAGTGGGATGGTCATGTTGACGGTGGCCTCTAGTAAGGTGGGTTCACCTTCTTTTAATGGTCGAGATCCTTGTGGAACTTTGCTTGGATCGCCTTGGCGTAATAAGCCGAACAACTTCATCTCTGCGGACATTTGTATGCATAAGGGTTAGTAAATTCAAAAAGTATTGCTAAACACGTTTGCATCTAATATATAGAATACCTACCCTGTCTACGCTCGGTCAGAAAGCATGGATATCTATCTGTTAGCCTCAAAATATTGAGTCAAACAAGAATGTTCGGTCATAGGTTTATATTGTAATATTTATTAGAACGTTGTAATAGATAGTTAAATAGTCGTGGTTCACGGGCTTGGATTTAAACTAATTAAAGTCCAAAAGACAAGCCCGACCCAAAATATAGCCCATTAAAGCCCGCATGTGGGTGGACTATATATACTACCCTCCTAGCATGTTAGGAGGGTTTGTTGTTCACTTTATTCTTTCTCTAATCTAATATTCACCAAGTTAATCATCTCCTTCTCTCTACTTTCTCTCACTACTTTCTCTCTCTAGGAATCCATCTCTTTTCATCTATTTTCTATCTATAATCATCTAAATAATATGGGACAACATTTGATATCAATCGCCACGGGGTAGATTGTGTTTGGTTGTTTGGTTTGAGTTTGATTCGGTTGATTTTTCTATCTAAATCATCCCGAATTAATTTTCTTTTTAGTATTTCAGGCTAGAAATCTTGATATAAATCATTTATATCGATTTGGTAGGGATTTGGTTTGGTTTTATGGTAAAAATCGCAAGATTTTGAGGTGTTTGGATTCATTTTTTGAGTTACGGTTTGTCACTGCTTCCACATCATTCAGAAACAAGTTTTTCGGAAAAGGGTTAATTATTCTGAAAACATCATTATTCCGAAGAAGTTGTTTTTCTGAAAACATCATTATTCCGAAGAGGTTGTTTTTTCTGAAAACATTGATATTCCGAAGAAGTTGGTTTTCTGAAAACATCATTATTCCGAAGAAGTTGTTTTTCTGAAAACATCATTATTCCGAAGAAGTTGTTTTTTCTGAAAACATTGATATTCCGAAAAAGTTGTTTTTCTGAAAACATCATTTTTCCGAAGATTTTTTTCTCTGAAAAAGTGATTATTCCGAATATTATTCCGAAGAAGTGATTATTCCGAAGATTATTCCGAAAAAGTGATTATTCCGAAGATTATTCCGAATAAGTAATTATTCCGAAGAAGTGATTATTCTGAAGTTTATTCCGAAGATCCTCAAATCTCTGAAAACATCCATTATTCCGAAAATGTCAGTTATTCTGAAAATGTCTGATGGTATTTTTGACTGAAGCATTTTTAGACTTAGCCACTATCTAGACTAGGTTCGAAACATCGTTTCCAAAAAAAAAAGAGTTTTTTGGCGGGAAAACCATTTTAAAATTTATTTTTTTCTAGACCATTTTTAGGCCATTTATGCTTCGATTTCAAATTTTGGCGATGCGAAAAAAATTTCGACCAAAAATTCAAATTTTCGGACCAAAATTCAAATAACTAGGCCATTTTTAGGTTTTATTTTTGTCAAAAATTTTCACTTTTCAAAATTTTTCCCTATTAGTTTTTGGCTATTTCGGACTTGATTTCAAAATTTGTTAAGACAAAATTTTCAGTTTACCGTTTTGTCGGACTGAGGAATTTATTGTCGGACTGAGAAAAAATCGGAATTTTCGAAATTGTAACCACAAACCAATCACACCATATCTACTTAAGATCCAAAGTCACTTCATCAACAGAGAGAGACGATCATCATGCCAACGAGTAATGCGGTTACTGAAAGTTCAGACGTGAAAGACCTCGAAATGGAACGACTACAACAACAGATATGTTTCTTGAGAAAAAATGCCATGGACAGTTTTAGAGTACTTCAAGATTCTTTTCAGCACCTTTCAAAAGTCTTGTTCGACTTACGTGAATCCACTGGCACATTCAGCAAAACATTCACTCATGCCATGGATAAACTTCAAACACAACTTGTCAACGAAAGAATCATTGCTAGTGAATGCAAGATCACTTTCACTGATCTCAAGACATCACTTGAAACGATGTTTACTTCTGACTTCATCAAGTCTTCGCTTACCAACGAGTGCTTCAAGCGATATCATGGAATGGATGCTTTATCATACAAAGATCGGATAACCCGCAACATTGACTTCATTGTAACCTATGTGACTCACACAATACAGATGCAACAAACGATTGATGACAGACTTCATACCAGTTGTGGTATCGCATCAGATATTGAGAATACAAGCTGCAGATATGAGACTCCAACGCATAGTTCAGGGAATGATGACAACAGCTCTGGGAAAGACAACAGCAGCTCTGGCAAACAACACATCGACTCTGAGAATGTCATCAGCAATACACCTTCCTATGATAATGGTCATGTTTACGATTCTGAGCCATTGGAAGAGGTACACAATGGTGAATTTAATGTGTTTGCAAATGCCAATACGCATGAGCATAGTGATCAAACAACAAACCTTATTGACACATGTATGACGGAAAAGGTTGATAGCAATACCACACCCAATTCATCAGACATGTGCAATAATGAGTTTGAGGATGATCAACATGCAAATGAGTATGATGATGAGGAGCGTGTCGCGCTTGCTAATTTAATTGCTAGTTTACAAAAAGATGTCAATGAAACTAGAAAGAGTCAAAAGCAATTAAAGAAGGCAAACGCATCGCTCACTCAAAACTTTGAAGAATGCAAAGCCGCTTTAATTAAATCTAATGAGACCCTTGAAAGTAATAGGGTTGAGCTTCTTCAAAAGACCAAAGAGCTTGAGGGGTATAAGGGTAGTGCGTTAAAAAGTCAAAAGGACGATTTTGAAAAAAAATATAATACAACTCTTGAGTTATTAGCCAAAGTGAAGCGTCAATATAATGTTTTCTTAATGGATGAACGTCAAAAAACGTACCTTGTCAATACCAAAGTTAATGAACTTGAACAAAATCTCTCTATGACCACTACCGATTCTGCTAAAATTCTTGAGGTTCAGAAACAAGAGGTAGATGCGTTAAAACAAGACTTCAAAAGTAGATATGATAAAGAAACCGAAAAAGTAACGAAACTAGAAGAACAAGTTGAATTTTTGAAGAAAGTTGTTTATAAAACGCATGATTCTATTCAATCTGTAAGAATGCTAGCACCTCCGTCGATGTTTAAGGGTCAAGCTAGCTTTGCAAGTGCTGAGTACCTTGCCAAAGCTCAAGCTGCGAACCCGTGTCTTTATCTTGATGAGACTGAAAGGACCGATCTTGATTGCATGCCTGTTAGTGCCAATAGTGAAGAGACTGCCCTTTGGGATGATGATAGTCGATCACTTGTCAATGAGGAGTTTGTAAAACCATATAATTATGCTTATGAGAACAGTCTTTATGGTCTTTTCAACAAACGAACTCAGAAAACTCGTGAGGAAGTGTTTCTAGAATGCAAACAGAATAGAATTCAATGGAATAAAGCATTTGCCCCTAAGAAATCTAATGTTTACAAATACATAAACTACCTCCCTCTAGATGAATCTAAAAGCAAGAGTAGGAAAACATTAGGTATTCTTAAACACCACATAGATAATGTTAAATCTATTGTTGAAAGAGATTGGGCAAAACGTGAAAACGCTGAGTGGCAACGCCCGATTCCTCAAGATATTACCTTGCTTGTGAAAGCACTCTTAATTCCTAACACGGCGTTGATTAACGAAACTGTTCTTCAACTTGAGGAGTTCATTCGGACTGAAATGTATGATGATTTAAAATATGTTGAATCTCTTGAGAAACACATTGAAGATCTTCAAATGGAGAAGTCTGATTTTTCAGATGATTATGGTTTACTATTGCAAGAATGTGTTTCTAACGATGTTATGAGTGCTTATTTTACATCTTGTGCTGATATTGATGAATATTCTGATGTTGCATGCAAATATCTTGATAAGATCAAAGAATGTGAACGTCTTGAAATTGAGCTTTCGAAACGTAAAGAAAATGTCGATGAAAAGGCTTTTGAGTTACTTCAACACAAAACTGATTTCCTTCAAAAACATTGTCATTCTCTTGAACTTACTTTGCAAAAAGACGTTGGTAGTTTTCCACATGATAATAAATTGCAAGAAAAACTTTCCCAAACGTTTCGCGAAATGAATGAACAGAATTTGGAAATTAAAGGGTTGAAAGCTCAGTTACAAGACAGGGACAGAGCGATAGAAGAATTGCAGAAACTCGTTGCTAAAATGGGTGGGAAAGTTGTGGAACCTAAAGTTGTGAAACCTGTTGTTCGACAACCCAATGCCTACAAGGATCCAAATCCGTCTATCTTAGGAAAACCGACTCCATTCTCCAATTCTTCTCATATGAAATCTAGGTTACCCCCTAAGACTGATGTGCAACCAAGTGTTCCAAAACCATCCATATCACCCTATGTTCCTCTATTTAGAAAGCACATTGTTGTTAAACCCAACCATGTGAATGCACCTAGCACTTCTAGGACTCCTCTAAAATGTGTGACATTCACGTCCACAAAGGAATCTGTAGGTTCAAATGACCTCGTTCATACCCACAACCTAGAGGATGCGAAACAAAAAGGGAAGATTCAGAAAGACAAACCAGTGTATGAAAAACCTAGTTCACCAAATCCCGCTAGACTTCCACACACTCCTAATGGTAGTTAACCAAAACCTAGGATCCCTCTTCAGCAATCTAGGAATTGGAAACCATCCATGAATAGTCGTGTTTCAAACACTACGCCTGAACGATTTGGAAAACAAAGGAATACAAGTACTTTCGTGAATCCCAAATTTCCTGTATGCCCCACTTGCAAAAAGGGCATTCACAATAGAAATCATGATCATTGCATTCTGCAATACCTCTATGAGGTCAAATCTCGTTCCTTTGAATGGAGATCGAATACTGAATCCCATAAGACAACAAGGAGATACAAACCCGTCGTAAAGAAAAGCCACAACAACAAATCTGAAACATGGATTAAAAAAGGACATAGTTTCTCTTCAAAGAAGTCTTCCGCTGTGCAAGAGAAAACTACTCCTAAATCTAGTCTTTAGTGGAAACCAACGGGTCGGATCTTCACGGAAGTTGGTCTTAAGTGGATTCCAATAGAGAAGAGTGATGAAACCTGCGCAAGCACGAATGCGAATGTTATGAATGTCAAAAAGGAATTTGTTACTCCTAACTCTAGTATTTGTGCACGTTCTTCTTCTGTCATTGCAGGTACAACAGCGGATTCTGAATCCACTTCTTCTTCAAAGGGTTCCAATTCTGTACATTCGATATCACCTTCTTTTGTTGTACAAAAATCTATTTTGGATTATTTTCGAAAAACTTGAGAAAACACAAAAATATAATAAAACGTAAATATCCATAGAAAAACAAAATAAAAAATGGAAAAACTTTCAAAATACCAAAAATATTCTTCTCGACATGTCTTTCAATATCGATAATATGGACGTACCTAGAAATGTCGCTCAATAACGACACGGGTGTGTATATAAAGCTCGAATGAAAGTTGTAAATATTTTTCAAAACATGTCATTTCAATGATTTACAATTACCTCAGATTGTGACTCGTACTTCAAAGAAAGGAAAGTTGATCACGATGATTACTTATCCTCAACAACGGGAAAATTAAATTTCTCGGTCATGAGCTATCGATAAAAACATTCAAAGTTTTTAAGCTCATGTAAACGACTTACAGTTAAATGTCAGACTGTAACTCGGACTTTAAATAAAGGAAAGTGTATCTTTAAAGATAACTTATCCTAACAAACGGGTAGAGAAATCTATCACGTGTTGAGCTTGTCACAAAACATTCAACGTTTTGAGCCCAACACAATGGCTTGTAATCACTTTCAGATTGCAACCCGGAACTATATTCACGGGGGAGTGTACGATTTCGTGCTCTTACCCTTAGCAAAAGAAGTTAAATCTTCTTACACTTGAGTGGATTCGTCAAGACATTCAAAGTCTATGAACTCAAGTTTATGCTTTAGAAAAACCTTTTCGCCAAAAAGAATTGATTTTTCAAAAAGCGTTGAACAAAATTTTTTCAAGAATTTCTCAATGATATTCAAAATCTTTCAAAAATTATGTGTTCAACAACTCCTATCCTCAAAAGTTTAATGTGGATCAAATCCTCGTAATGACAATTCCATTGGATCAATTTTGAGGGGGAGCGTTCCAAAATTCATGCTAAGTTTGACACATTTTTCTCCCGAAGATTTTCAAGACTATTTTTCAAAATATATTTTAATCAAATTTGGTATCTCTAATATCAAAAGATTTTATATATTAGAGATAGGGGAGAAAATGTGATTAAAATATGATCTAAAGACTCAAGCACTCATGGTTTCGATCAAATACCCACAACATCTTTAATTCACGACGTTATTGGTGTCAAAAGGGTGGTTAGGTTAAGTCCTATGATCCAACCAGAACCGGAGGGATCTTCCTAGGGACAATCCAATAGATTATTAGAAGTCGTTAGGAAAGATGGAGTAGAATGTGAATGAAGCTGAATGCCAACTAAGTACTGATGATAGCACTGGAACAATCACAACAAGGTGCTATTAATGATGTCTTGGTAAGCATTGAAGGGGTTGAAGAATGAAAAAGAAATGTAAGGATAAAGGGTCTAAAGAAAGAAGCCCTCCATACAACTTAGGCAGAAACCGGGTCAACACATCATGAAGACAACTCATCATGGACCCAGTGATGTGAAGCACAACCCTTTCCTAGCTACTCAGGCTTCTCTCAAAAGAAGTTTGTTTTATTGTCACGGAGATCAACACGACTTCTA
The DNA here is from genome assembly GCA_025667525.1 of Glebionis coronaria. Lineage (NCBI taxonomy): Eukaryota > Viridiplantae > Streptophyta > Magnoliopsida > Asterales > Asteraceae > Glebionis > Glebionis coronaria. Next base: position 164,168,909 of record CM046881.1, read on the forward strand.
TTGACTTTCTCACTCCGAGATAGTTGATATTGAATAGGTGGCATCTGCTCCAGCCTCCGACTACCAAAAGTGCACAAATCGAGTCTAGAACCAAGAGATCAATCAAATCTCTTTAGGACACACGGATGAAGATCAAGAGAGTCCTACGATATATCCTTGCGATATTGCTAGAACACTCAGAGTGATACTACTTAGTATTCACAATGATGAGTGGAAATCCTTCCAGTGTTAACATCAAACAGCACTGCGGTAGGTCATATCAAGATTCTTTATGAATTGAACATGAAAGCAACAGTGGTTTGATTCTGAATTGATTCATACTCGTTTCAGGTATCTACGCAATATCTTTATGGTCTTGCCAGAACATTCAGAGTGATATTTATTAATTTTCATAGTGACGAATGTAAATCCTTCTAGCGTCAACATCAAACAGCGCTACGGTAGGTGACTTGTGAGATTCTTATGAATCAAACTTGTGTCAACTGGAAAGCAACAATGGTAAGATTCTTAATGAATCAAACTTGTTCCAGGAATTTAAATTGACGAATTTAATCAAGCGGATATTTATCCAATTGATTCACTCTTTATGTTCGCAGTCTTGCTTTGAGACGGTCGAGTAAAGAGAACGGCTAGTACAGCCGCGAAACCCTGTCAAGGAGATTCTTAATTGAATCTACCTAATCACAGGTACGATATTTAATATCGTATAACGGTCTTCACCGACCGGAGGTAAAACGCTACCGATTTAGGACGAATGTCAAAGCCATTCCGTTCGTGTCTATGTTTTGTCTCGAGAAGGTGGCATCACGGTGTACTCCGCAAAGTCAAAGATTCAAAACCACATATTCATGCCCAAAGACTTATTCAACAATTAATAGTGTAAGCATGTGAATAAAGACACAAGATCGCAAGATGGCAAAGACAAGTCAAGAATGATTTGAAGATATCAAGATAAAAGACTAAGTCAAAAGACAATAACAAAGGCTCAAAGATCACAACATGAAGGAACAAAACTACTGTTACACGTTCAAGACTCAATTATGACGAAATACATAAATCTCCATTGGACTCCAAATAACGAAGAGGAATGACCTCACATTGGGGGAGATTGTTAGCCTCAAAATATTGAGTCAAACAAGAATGTTCGGTCATAGGTTTATATTGTAATATTTTTTAGAACGTTGTAATAGATAGTTAAATAGTCGTGGTTCACGGGCTTGGATTTAAACTAATTAAAGTCCAAAAGACAAGCCCGACCCAATATATAGCTCATTAAAGCCCGCATGTAGGTTGACTATATATACTACCCTCCTAGCATGTTAGGAGGGTTGGTTGTTCACTTTATTCTTTCTCTAATATATTCACCAAGTTAATCATCTCCTTCTCTCTACTTTCTCTCACTACTTTCTCTCTCTAGGGATCCATCTCTTTTCATCTATTTTCTATCTATAATCATCTAAATAATATGGGACACCACTATCCTCCCTCCCATAGTAATAGCGGCTGATCCCTACTAAGCAGAGGAAGTGCTCCGGCAGACCCTTATGGAATTCAGCGCGGTAGGTGTCTAATATTTTCAAATCCTTACTACTATAGTCCTTGGATTTGGGAGGATAGTCGACGGGCACTTTGGTTTTAAAAACAAAATGGGTGGGGAATACTTTTTCATCTACGAAAAATAGTGGTCGTACCAACTCTTAAGGGAATCTAAGGGTTTCCTATAAGTCATGGGTGCAGTTGCGGATTATTTTTTAAACGATAGCCACCCATTCACCATTTGGGGGGCGTAGAAAGCCCTGAATAGATTCACGGTAGGGGTTACCTCACATGTATAGCAGGTAATATCAAATTGATTGATCTTACATGCCCTATGCAATGAAGCTGGGTTATGTGGAAGTTGTAGTACAGAAGCAGATCTACTAAGAACCTAGATAGGGGGATGCGGTAGTTAGCCGAGTCAAATAGACGCGTATACACGCCTATCTTTCCTTTCGGAGCATCCGTAATAGCTTCACCGTCACCTGGATAGGTCGGATGTACGCTTTCAGGAATATAATACTTAGACAAAAAGTCTATGTATTTCTCCGCAGGCATCACGTTGAGGACATCCGTAATGATAGGGTTATCTTTCACCATGTTTTATAAAAAGGATTAGAGAGGCGTGATGATCTAACCTGCGGTGGTGGAAATCCGTGAAAAAAGAAGGAAGGAATGAGGAATTAAGCTCAAATGTGACAATGACGGAAAAGGGTATAAACTGTGTGTTTACACAGTAGCACACACCAGCTCTTTTATAGGGTTGCCTCGATTTACGAGGTAACATGGATGTTTGTGTTGGGCCAATGAAAGTTTTAACTATGGCCCAGTCTAGATTTGTTTAATTAGACTAAGTGTTTACTGATCGCTGAGAGGACCAGCGACAAAGACTAGACCAGTGGAAGGCAAAGCCTCAGCTGGCACACCAGGAACATTCAAGTCAAAGACAACGTCAGAGAAGTCGAAGACAATCTGAAGTCATACTCACCAGCGATTATGGATAGCTGGAATGTTGAAGGAATGTACTGGTGTTCAAGGATATCTGAGTTGACAACACTCAAAAATCACTTAAGAACCCTAGAAGTCTGGGATAAGCAAAGCTTATCCAATCCTTTATAGTTTAGGCGGGAGAATCTACCAAGTGTTTTGAGCGGGACAAAACAAGAGATTCAAGATAAAGCCTAGTACGACCTAGTGGGACAAAAGGTGAACAGTTGGCAGAACTGTTCACCTAAAGTTGTTTAAAGGTATGTCTCGATTTGGACATGCATTTAATACGTTGTACTCTTCCATTCAGAAGGTGACACATATCAACTACTCCCACTAAGGAAGCAACCTCGTACACTATAAATAGGAGTGAGAAAGAAGAATTAAATCAACCCTTGTGCTTGGATAATTTATCTAAGTTCTTTCTCACCTTGGAACCGCTGAGCCCCCAGCTGTCTACCAGCGTCTCATTGGTTCCCTTGTAAACTTGTATCTCGAATCTAGTTTACTTGTTTCTAGGGTTCATACCTTGTTGTCATTCAACGAGTGTATTCATAGCACTTTGTAATACTTTGTTTATAATACTTAATAAAGCATTACGCGTTTGAAAAGTATTTCATTATGTTTCGTGGTTACAAGAGTTATAGTTTATCAATAGTTGTCATATTAAGGGACTTTCAATTGGTATCAGAGCGGTTTGATTTATAAAACTTTTCATAAACCGTTCTTGTTTTTAAAATCAAGATCTTAATATGGTTGATACTATACCTCCTCCACCTTTTGGTCAAACCAGTTTAGGTACCACCTCGACCACCATGCCGGCCACCACATCTACTACCATGCCTACACCAGTTGTAAGCACTGGTAATAATGATTATGACCTCCCCAACTACTTGATGTTCGAGGGGGGTCACATGTGTCCAATGTACCAGCATTCGATGAAGAGGATTTCTCAAGTTGGAAAAGTAAATTTCTTATATATTTAGATGGCTTAGAACCCTTCTTGATAGAAATCTTAGAAAATGGTCCCTATGTACGACTGGCCGTTTCCTCTACCCCTGAGAGACCCATTAAGAAACCTGTTAAGCAATGGTCTCCAGTGGATAGACGTCTGGCTAACCAGGACAAGAGACTCAAAAGTATCATAGTCTCTTGCCTACCCAAGAACATTATGAAGTCCATCATTAAATGCAACTCTGCTAAGGAGATGTGGACTGAATTAGTTCTAGGGTATGAAGGTCCAGAGGAAACAAAAGAAACCAAAATCCAAGCCCTTAGACTTAAGTTTAACGCTTTTAAAGCTTTGGAAACAGAAAGTGTTGCACAAACTTATACTAGACTTAAGATTTTGTTGAATGATTTGGGAAACAATGGAGTTGTTCTACCTAAGGCTGAGGTTAATGCTACTTTTGTCAATAGTTTACCTAGAAAATGGCTTAGCCTAAATCAGACCTTAAGAGCTAACAATGCTATAAAGAATGATATGTTAGCCCAATTATTTGGTAGATATAACTATGAAGAAGGGCTAATTGACTCCATTTACAAATCAGAGACTGACAGGTTTACCACCAGTATCACTGGTTCAAAAGCTCTTGTTGCTAACCATTCCTTTCAGGACAGCGACTCTGACATTGAAGAGGACACCAGAAGTAGTCAAGAATTTCTTGATGAATTACATGCTGAGTTCCATGACAGAGCTCTTTTACCTGATCAAAAGAGGTACTACAAGAGATCTGGTAGAGTTGGAGCTGCAAAGGTTGATAAATCCAAGGTGTCATGCTACACTTGTGGAAAGACTAGTCACTATCAAAAGGATTGCTGGTCAAACAAAACCTCCTATCCAAGCTTCCCTCCATCCAGCAACAACAACAGCAAGAAGAAGTTTTCCACCTCACCTTTCAAGCAAACCTCTCTCTCTGATTCAGAAGGGAAGAAGGACTACAAAGTCAAATACAAAGCCTTGAAAGCTAAGCTGCTAAAACTCAATCGGAAAGTCGATGATGCAACAAAGAAAAAGGATGTTAAGAAGACTGAAAAAGGTCTGATCGCTGCCTCATTCGACTGGGATGATGAACCTCTCACTTCTAAGGATGAAGGTACCACCACCGTCAGAGCCTTTATGGCCGTCTCTGATGAAGAACCCGCTGTGGGTAAAAGTGAAGCAAGATTTGGTCAATGGGTGGACATCACCATGAAAAAGGTACAAAGAATGTTATCTATGGCTGAAGGTCCTGATAGAGACCATGTCAGTGACTATACCTTGGTTGACCTCCACTTTGTGGAAGAGCAAAGAAAAAACCTGTTAAACAAATTTTATAGTCTTAAAACAGAGTTAAATCTTTGCCAATCTGAATTAACAAATCTTAAACCATTTGTGAATCTTGCTAATCAACTTCAAAATGAAGTGAGCAAATTATCCATTGAAAATGAGTCTTTGTCTGATGAAAATTCTGAACTTAGAAAAACCATTGAGAAATGGAATTTGGCTCAATCCACAGTGGAAGAAATAGTTGTTGAATCCATACATGGTGATGTGGTTCAGGCTATTGGGGGAAAGGGTAGATACAAAAAACATATCCCTGTTTACAATGTCAAATTTGTCCCTTCAGATGTTTCTTCTCCTTCTTCCACCTCTGTGGATGAGAAGAACTCTGACAAAGAATCAGAGGTACCAGCCCCACCCAGACTCACTAGTGCTAACCCATCTGATTCCTTGCCTGGCCCAAAACCTCCAACTAAAACCCATGGGAATTCAATTCTCAAAGTCGCTGATAAAGCTAATAAAAAGGTTTTTGTGGCTAAGGACTCCAACAAACCCACTCCTCCCCCTGAAGAGCTTTCTCCCACCAAGCAACTTCTCCTCACCTTGATGGAAGAGGTAAAAGGGTTGAAAGAACAAATCAACCCCAGAGTTAATAGTCCACCTGTTAACTCTCTTGGTGAAGGTTCTAGTAGCTCCAAGGGGAGAGCTTTGTTCAGACCTTGCAAGCATTGCGGTTTCAAGAATCACTCATCTGAGGATTGCACTAAGAAACCAAAATGTATCACATGCGAGTCCACTGAACACACATCTAGAGAGCATGAGGAGGTCATTGCGGTTCAAAGAACCAGAACTCAAATGAGATCAAAAACTCCTCATCGACCCTCAAGAAAGGCTGAGCCTAAACCCAGAGATAACTCTCAGGGTAACAGACCTAACCCCCCTGCAAGTACTGTGGTTTCTTTGACCATCACTCTGATGAGTGCGAGCATTATCCTGGATGTGACATCTGTGGAAGCATGCATCATGAACCCAGGGATTGCAACCAAAGAGGGGGAGGTAACCAGAGAAGGACCAATGTCACTGGTCAGCGACAGCATGGACCCACTGGAAAGTGGGTTCATCATAGAAACTAATCAGGTTGTGTTATATCTATGCAGGAATATCTGAATAAATCTGTTTGGTATCTGGATACGGGTGCTCCAGACACATGACAGGGGTTAAACAATATCTGCATAGATATAAAAAGGAGTCTGGTCCTAAAGTAGTCTTTGTAGATGATTCCTCAGGGGCTACTGAGGGTTATGGCTCAGTGGATTGTAATGGAATAACCTTCACAAGGGTCGCTTATGTCAATGGACTGAAGCACAACCTAATCAGCATTAGTCAACTCTGCGATGCTGGCTTTAAAGTTTTGTTCACCAAGACCCAAGGAACAATCTTCAATCAAAATGATGATGTTGTTCTTATTGCACCCAGGAGAAGGGATGTGTATGTCATCGACATGACATCTTGTCCAGAAGGGACAAACACTTGTCTCTATGCCAAAGCATCTGATAGTGAAAATTGGCTATGGCATAAGAGACTCTCCCATCTCAACTTCAAAAACATTAACAAACTGGCCAAGAATGATTTAGTAGCTGGACTTCCCTCTCTAACCTTCACCAAAGACAGACCCTGCTCAGCGTGCGAGAAAGGGAAGCACCACAGAGCCTCATTCAAGACTAAACAATCATTCTCCATAAATAAGTGCCTCCATCTCCTTCACATGGACTTATTTGGACCAGTAAAACCTCAATCCCTTAATCACAACAAGTATACACTAGTCATTGTAGATGAATTCTCCAGATTCACATGGGTATTCTTTCTCAAAAGAAAGAGTGATGCTGCTGAAAGAATAATATCCTTCATCAGAGAAATAGAGAATCTCAATGACTGCATAGATAAGGCTATCAGAAGTGACAATGGCACTGAATTCAAGAATCATGCCATGGAAGCCTTTTGTGATGAAAAGGGAATATCACAAAACTTTTCTAACCCAGGCACCCCTGAACAAAATGGTGTCGCTGAAAGAAGAAACAGAACCCTCATAGAGGCTGCTAGAACTATGCTCAGCGAATCAAGACTTCCTAAAAAAATTTGGGGTGAAGCTGTGAACACAGCTTGTCATACATAAAACAGATCCATTATTGTGAAGAGACATGGCAAGACCTCGTATGAAGTATATAGGAAGAGAGCCCCTGATGTAAGCTACTTCCATGTCTTTGGTTGCCCTGTTTTCATTCACAACTACAGAGATCACCTGGGAAAATTTGATGAAAAGTCTGATGATGGATTCTTCGTTGGTTACTCTCTCACCTCCAGAGCTTACAGAGTATTCAACATCCGCATCGCAGAACTAGAAGAATCCATCCATGTCACCTTCAATGAAGCAGATGTTGTCATCAACCACACCAACTCAGAAGAATGTGACATTGACTTCAATGAAGTTAAATCATATCCAGAGGATGATTTCTCTCATCCCAAGGAATCATCAAAGGGCTGTCACAAGGACTTCCCTTATGTTCATGCATTTGATCCTCATTCAATCTCTGACATCACTCCAGAGGTTGAAAATGCTGAACAAATCACTCCACCCGCTACTGTGAATGCTGATCTCATCGAACCAATCTCTCCTCTTGATGAAGAGATTATGGATGAAGAAATAATTTGTGAAGATCCCTCAGCATTCATTGAACCTGTTGTGACTCCTGAACCCACAGAGACTCCTGATCCTCAATCCAAATGGAATTGGAACCAAGATATTCTTCTGGTGAATATTCTTGGTGAACCCTCTGAGGGAGTCACCACCAGAGGCAAATTGAGATCTCTGAAAACCGCCTCAGCGAATGAATGCCTTTTCGCTGATTTTCTCTCTGAGTATGAACCTAAGAATGTGGCTGCTGCGCTTCTAGATGAAGGGTGGGTTGTTGCCATGCAAGATGAGTTGAATCAGATCAAGAGGAACAAGGTGTGGACTCTGGTAAAAGCTCCAGCTGGGAAGCAAGTGGTTGGAACTAAATGGGTCTACATAAACAAGAGGGATGAAGCTGGCATGATTGTCAAAAACAAGGCTAGGCTTGTGGTGCTGGGATATAATCAATCTGAGGGGATTGACTATGATGAAACGTTTGCACCAGTAGCCAGATTGGAAGCTATCAGAATCTTCCTAGCCTTTGCAGCTTATATGGGGTTTACTGTATACCAGATGGATGTGAAGAGTGCTTTCCTCAATGGGAAGCTTGTAGAGGAAGTATATGTCTATCAACCCCAGGGTTTGAAATCAGTGAGTATCCTGATCACGTCTACAGACTTCACAAAGCACTCTATGGGCTGAAACAAGCGCCTAGAGCCTGGTATGAAACCCTATCAAAATTCTTACTTGAAAATAAATTTGTCAGAGGTACCATTGATCAAACCCTGTTCACTTATAGGTCCAAGGGTGATGTCATTTAGTACAGATTTATGTGGATGATATAATTTTTGGTTCAACCAATATTACGTTGAGCAAACAGTTTGCCAAATTAATGACCAAAAAATATGAAATGAAAATGATGGGGGAATTAATTTTTTTCTTGGGTTTTCAAATTAGACAAAATTCAAAAGGAATTTCCATTTGTCAAGAAAAATATGTTAAGGATTTGCTCAAGAAGTATGATCTGTCTGATTGTGCATCAGTGAAATGCCCCATGCATCCTCCCAACAGCTTGGGAGCTGATGACTCATGGGTCTCTGTTAATGAGACCTTATATAGAGGCCTGATTGGGTCACTGATGTACCTCACAGCAAGCAGACCAGACATACAATTTGTCACATGTCTCTATGCTATGTACCAAGCTAACCCCAAGGAATCCCACCTTGTAGCTGTCAAAAGAATTTTCAGGTACTTAAAAGGATCTCCCACATTGGGTCTCTAGTATCCTAATGGATCAGGCTTCGACCTCAAAGCCTACTCAGACTCTGACTACGCTGGGTGCTGTCTTGATAGAAAGAGCACCTCTGGGAGTTGTCAAATCCTTGGAGGAAAGTTAGTATGCTGGAGCGCCAAGAAACAAAACTATGTGGCCATGTCATCAGCTGAAGCTGAATACGTAGCGGCCGCTGGTTGTTGTGCTCAAGTTCTCTGGATGAAAAGTCAGCTAGCTGATTATGGGATCATTTATGAAAAGGTTCCCATATTCTGTGACAACACAAGTGCTATAGCCATCTCAAATAATCCGGTACTTCATTCCAAAACTAAGCATATTGACATCAGGTATCACTTTATCAGAGACCATATTTTAAAAGGTGATATTGAGCTTCATTTTATAACCACTGAATACCGGCTCGCTGATATATTCACCAAACCTCTGGCTGAGCCAAGTTTTACTAGGTTGGTTGTTGAGCTGGGTATGCTCAATATTGGTAAACAAATATGATAAATGATCTCTGATATCTGTCTCTGAGCATTAAAGGGAATTGAATGTAACGAGGTAGTTACATTCCAATGGGACTTAATATATTCCCATTTTTAATTCAAATGATTAACCTTTATTGTCAACAACTTTTCCGCTTTCTAAGGGACAGAAATATCACATGAAGAGTCAAGGGGTCCCACTTTTCCTAAAAGGTAATTTTTTGCATTAAATGCTTTAATTGTAAAACGCCTAACCCTTTTATCAAAACCCTTGACTCACTTTTCAAAACTCACATTACTCATTACTTTCACACACACATACTATTCATCTTCTCAAAAACCTTCATTTCTTCCTCACTTCAACAATGGCGTCTTCATCATCTAACACCGCTTTCACCGTCTTGGCCACCTCGAACGTTGATTTTGGGATACACGATGGCAAAATTGCCTTAAACAATTGTGTAGCTCTCTTGGAACACACCAATTCACTCTACCAACCATTGTTCTCCTTCCTCAAAAACTCCACCATTTTTGAAGCCATAACCAGAGTACCTTCCACATGCTACCACCAATATTTGAAGGAGTTCTGGTATAGCGCCGAAGTTGATCAAACCTCATCACATATCACCTTCAACCTTTCCACACATCCCCAACCTCTCACTTTTGATCTTCATACCTTTGCTAAAGTCATTGGACTTCCAGTCAATGAAGGCATGTCCGCTGTGCCTGCCAGCGCCACGGTAAAGAAGGCTCTGGCTACCCTTCGTCCTCATGACGAAAATGATAAACCCTTCACCACACAAGGTTTCCAGAACAAATCCCTGATCAAAGTGAACTACTTTTCACCTATTTGGAGGACGCTGATGTTATACATTATGAAATGTCTGGGTGGAAACCAGGGGTCTCATGATCAACTTAATGGAGCCCAGCAAGCAATTGCTTACAGCTTAATTTAGGGGCAAGATATAGGGATCACTCATATACTTTACTCTGACCTCATTGCTAAGCTAGAAAACAAAGGGAAGAAGAACAGACTGGTCACCATCTGCTACACAAGATATCTCTCTCTTCTCTTAGAAGATATGCTGGTGAAGGCTACACAAATGATGAACTTCTCTCCTTCTCTCCTTATTACATCACTGTTGCATTACTAAAGACTCCCTTGGAAGATGAAGTACCTCTCAGCAGGCACATGATGCAGGTCGCTGGGCTACTGGTTGCTGATGGAGAGCCCTTGATCCCTCACAATGAGGTGAATGCTGAAAGAGCAACTGACAAGTCTCTGTTAAAGACCTCTATGCAGTCTTCTTCTCAGCCCAAGGTGCCCAAGGAAAAGAAGAAGAAGAGGAAAGACATCCCCCTTTCCTTTGAAACCCCTTCTGTTAATCCTTCCAAGTCCAAGAAGACTAAGAAGAACCCATCCCCTTCTCTGGTGGATGTGGTTGAAGAGCCTACCGCTGACAAACAACGTGAGTCTAGCGTCTCCCAGTCAGCAGAGACGACTAAGAACCTTCTCAACGCTGATATCTCTCAGGTATTAGTTTGCCATTTTATTCTCTTGGAGGTTCACATACAATCACTCTCAACATTCTGTAGGAGAGAGTGATGAAGTCTTAGGGTTTGCCTCAACCCATAGAGTGTCTGTGTCAACACCTAGAACTCTTAGGATTATCTGTACACTCTGTCTTAACACAAGGATATGATTTATTTGTGCTCATAACGCACCCCGATGATCCTTCACCCTCTGGATTATGCTCTTGTCCATACCAACTTGAGCATGCTATAGGTCCCGACCCAGAGTCTCTACACTTCACGCAGTCTCTGGGTCCCATCATTTGAAAAGAGTCCCAAAGAATTTATTCTTTTGGGGGGACTGAATAATCACCCTCAGTCTTCCTAGGGGCAGCGATAAAAGGCGACCATTACCTTCAAATAATTCACAACTAAAAGAGTCCCAAAGAATTTATTCTTTTGGGGGGACTGAATAATCACCCTCAGTCTTCCTAGGGGCAGCGATAAATGGCGACCTTTAACTTCCATGACTTCACAACTAAAAGAGTCGCAAGGAGCAATCCTTCAGGGGGAGCTGGATTATCACACCCAGCTATCCTAGGGGCAGCGAACGGCGACCATTCACCACATAATTTTCACAACTCAAAAGAGTTTCAAGGAGTAATCCTTATGGGGAAGCTGGATAATCACACCCAGCTATCCTAGGGGCAGCGAATGGAGACCCTTCAACATAACTATTTCACACTTAAAAGAGTCCCAAGGAGAAATCCTTAGGGGGGCTGGATAATCACACCCAGCTTTCCTAGGGCAGCGAATGGCGATCTATAACTTCATATCTGTTCCCAATTGGTTACTAACAAATGTCATAACAGGCTCATAATCTTCATGAAGAACAGCAGAATGATGATGCCTATTCCATTGCTGGTGATGAAAATGCTGAAGCCCCCCACATAGATCTCGATGCCATGTCAGACATTGATTCCATGCCAGAGGATGAGGTCTTCATTATTGAAGAGAACTTGACCATTTTAGATTATGTTGATATGGATGCTGATGATGACCAAGTTACATCAGATTTGAAACCCATCTCTTTCCCATCAATGCCCAATGTGCAAGAATTGGCTGCTAAGCGGCTATATGACCAGAGGTTCTGTACACCAACCCCAGTTCCCTTCCCAACCTTACCAAATGTCATGGAACTAGGGGCCAAGCAACACTTAGAACATTTACAACAACTCAAGCCTGTCCATGTTCCTCGAATGAAAGATGTTCAAGAACTCGCTGCTGAGGCTCTCTGGGTTAAGAGGGGTGACATAAGTAAAACCAAGCCCAAAGTCACAAATGATGTCATCCTCTCTGAATTACAAACACTAACCCATGTTTGCAAGCTCACCTCCCAGCTGTTCTAGACCAGAGCCTCCAGCAATACATACCATCGGTCCTCACATCAGCTGTCAAAGCAAATGTTGCAGCTATTGCTAAGGCGTCTGAGCTTTCAAGAAAACTTCTTCAAGAGCTGTTGCAAGAGGAACTTAAAGAGATATGCTTATTTGTTCATCAAGAATTCGTTAAGTTCCTCAAGCCTGGATCAGGCACAGCTACTACCGGCGCTATGCCTGAGGGGGAGAATTCAGCAACCTCCACCTCTAAAGAAGAAGAAGACACTGCCTCACCTAAGGGGGAGCAGTCACTTAAACAACCAAAACTTTCAACAAGGATTCCTACACCAAAACCTCTTAGATCCTTCAACCCCAGCACTGATGCAATAAAGGACAAGGGAAAAGGAATTGCTATTGAACAGCCTGAAATAACCCTGCACTCCCTCTAAGAAGAAGGCGGATCTACAGCCAAGCTCTCCAAACACTCTGACCTGAACAAATTCAAGAGCGCTGATGAACCACCACTTACCCCAGAGCAGGCAAAGGCTCAAATTTTGGAACACCAAAGGCTGGCAAACATTAGAGCAACTGAACTCAAGAGCAAAGAAGCTCTGAACAAACTCTCTCTTGCTGTAAAGGAAGCTCAGCTGGTTAAGCTCAAAGAATTGGAGGTTAAAAGGAGCAACCTTCAAAAGGAATATGAAAGACTTGTAAACCAGAGAGCTGAACCTAGTCAAATCACCAAGTATGCATGTTATACTGAAAAAGACAAAAGAGTGGTGATGACCCTTACAGAGAGAACCAACTAACCAACTACAAAGTCTTCAGTGACTTTAAACTCAGAGATCTGGGCCTCTCTGAATGGTTAGAAATGTTGTCTCTTGCCCAAAAGAAGACTGGGCCTTGTGCTGCCCAAATGATGAAAAACATTCAAGCAAAACTAAATTGGGTAAGAGACACGACAAAGAAGCTGAAGGTACCTCTGCCTCCTCAACTTTCACAACAACAACCTTCTCAAGGACAAAGGAAAAGAAAAACCCAAATGGGGCCTCTGTAATAGAGAATGATTTTCCCTTGAATGTGAATGATACTGATCACAGTATATATAACGCATTACATGGTGTGTTGCCCTAGCAATCTATACAATGGGCCATGAGGCCTATGGGCTCTTAATAATAATACAGAGTTTATACAATATATATGTCCTCTAATACGCCCCCGCAGTTGGAGCGGGAGATGTACGAACGCTCAAACTGGATCGAAAATCTGCAAATAATTGATAGGGGAGGCCCTTCGTAAAAATATCTGCATACTGAAACCTCGACGGCACGTGTAGAACCCGGACATGGCCAGCGGCTACTTTGTCTCGAACAAAGTGGATGTCAATCTCGATGTGCTTAGTCCGCTGATGCTGCAACGGATTAGCAGACATGTAGACAGCGCTAATATTATCACAATAGACCAAGGTGGCTGTGGAAAGTGGTGTGTGTAACTCACGAAGAAGATTGCGTACCCAAGATGTCTCAGCTACTGCATTTGCAACCCCTCGATATTCAGCCTCTGCACTAGAACGAGACAACGTCTCTTGGCGTTTAGAAGACCACGCTAGGAGGTTGTCTCCTAGAAAGACACAGTAGCCCGAAGTAGAACGGCGGGTAGTCGGGCAACCTGCCCAGTCAGCATCAGAATAGGCCGTAAGCTGTGATGTAGAAGATCTAAACAACTGTAATCCAAGATCAATGGTCCCCCTAAGATAACGAAGAACACGCTTCATGGCGTGAAAATGTGGCTCACGAGGGTCATGCATGTAAAGACATAACTGTTGTACTGCATACGATAAATCAGGCCGTGTAAAGGTAAGGTACTGAAGAGATCCGGCAAGACTACGATAAAGAGTAGGATCATCGACAGGTGATCCATCAGGTCCAAGCTTCTTCTCAGTATCAACAGGTGTCCTACAGGGATTACAATTAAGCATGTGTGCCCGCTCGAGTATCTCTGTGGCATATTTGGACTGTGAGAGGAAAATACCGTCTGAAGTACGAGTGGCAGCAATACCAAGGAAATAGTTAAGCGGCCCAAGGTCTGTCATGGCAAACTCTCCGTGAAGGGAGGAAATAATACGCTGTAAGAATGTTGTAGAAGAAGCTGTCAAGATGATGTCATCAACATAAAGTAGTAAATAAGCAGTATCAACACCACTTCTAAATATGAAGAGAGATGAGTCAGTTTTGCTATGGTGAAAACCAACTCGAACTGCATACCCTGCAAACCGCTGAAACCAAGCCCTAGGTGCCTGTTTGAGTCCATATAAGGATCGTTGTAAATGACAGACATAGTTTGGATGTGTAGGATCTCTAAAACCAGGTGGTTGATGCATGTAGACAGTCTCAGTAAGATGCCCATGAAGAAAGGCATTCTTCACATCAAGTTGATGTATAGGCCACCCGCGAGACACTGCAAGGCTAAGAACGGTACGAATAGTTGCGGGTTTAACTACCGGACTGAAAGTCTCGTCACAATCGATACCTGGCTGTTGACTTTTACCATTAGCAACTAGGCGAGCTTTGTACCTGCTTAGAGTTCCATCTGCATTAAATTTATGTTTAAAGAGCCACATGGACCTAACAACATTCACATTAGGCGGTCGCGGGACAAGAACCCACGTTCCATTGTTAATTAACGCATTAAATTCATCTTGCATATCATTTTTCCAATGATGGTTTTGGGAAGCTTGTGTGTAAGATTTAGGTATGGGAGATAGCAACGAAGTATGAAGAGTGAAAATTTTAGTAGGTTTTGTCGTGCCATCCTTCGTGCGTGTGACCATAGGGTGGCGATTGGTGTTGGGACGTTGAGTATGAGGGGCTGCTTGGATGGGTGTGAGGCTGTTGGATTGTTGAGTTGAGGTAGTTGTGTTGCATGGTTGGACGTTGGGCTGTGTCGAGTGTGTGTTGGACTCGTGTTGGGCTTGTTGGGTAGTAGGAATAGGGTGTTGTGTGTTTGGCTCGTGGGATGGGTTTTGAGGAGTGGGATGGTGAGTGGCTTGCGGCACAGTGGAGGAAGGTGATGTTAGTAATTTAAGTTGTATAGAGGATGGTGAGTCATGGTTATCGAGAAAGGTATAGGAGGGAGGTTGGGAAGGTGTCATTGAACCAAAAGGAAAAATAGTTTCCTCAAAGTTCACGTGACGTGAGATGATTATTTTGTTTGTGGACAAGTTTAAACATCGATAGCCACGATGTTGTGTTGGGTAGCCGAGGAATACACAAGGCACGGACCGAGGTTGTAGTTTGTGTGTGGCATGAATGTATGGGTAACATAAACATCCAAAAATGCGTAGGTGTTTATAGGAGGGTGGTTTATTAAAGAGTTTAGTAAACGGGATTTCATTTTTTATGGCGCTGGAGGGTAGTATGTTAAGGAGGTGAGTGGCCATAAACAAGGCTTCGGTCCAATATTGAGGCGGTAAGTGGGCTTGAAAGAGTAAAGTACGGATAAGGTTATTAATTGTTCTAATCATTCTTTCAGATCGTCCATTTTGTTGTGATGTTTTGGGACATGAAAAACGGAATTGAATTCCATTGGATTTAAAAAGTTCATGTTGTTGGGTGTTGTCGAATTCGCCCCCGTGGTCACATTGGAAAGATTTTATTTCTTTGTTAAATTGTGTTTTCACATAAGCACGAAAATGGAGAAACTTACTAAAAGCATCACTCTTCTTTTGAAGAGGGTAAACCCACAAGAAATGAGAGAAGTGATCAAGGAATAGCACATAATATTTAAAACCACTAACACTCGGAATGGGTGAAGTCCACACATCCGAGTGTATAATATCAAAGGTGTTCGCAACAATAGAAGTGGAATGCAAAAAAGGGTGTCGAATATGCTTACCAAGTTGGCAGGCATGACATAAAGTCGAGGACTTTGTCTTATTACATGTGATAAATTTATTGAAAACTAAAAAACGTAAAACATCATCAGCCGGATGCCCGAGTCTTTGATGCCACGTGGATTGAGCGGATGTTAAGAGAGCTGTGGGAGTGATGGTGGTGGAAGAGTGAAATGGATAGAGATCTCCGGTACTATCACATCGGAGGAGCAGACGACGAGTCCGGTAATCCTTCACAGAAAAACCAAATTCATCAAATTCAATAGTACATTTGTTATCACGTGTAAATTGACGAACGGAAATGAGATTTTTAATAATGTTGGGTGTTACAAGGACATTTTGAAGATATAAAGGGCGGTGTAATGAAGGTAAAATGCTATGGCCGGAGTTGGTAACCGGGATGGTTGCCCCGTTACCGACAACTATAGATGTATTTATGCGTTTATTAAAAATAGTAGTGAGATTACCTGCGTCCGAGCTAAGATGTGATGTAGCGCCGGTATCCATATACCACCCCGAGTCGTCATTGTTGTCCGCATATCGAAGAGTGGTAGCATTAAAAGCTTGTGGTATGGTAGTAGGCTGGTCATGATAGATGTTACCAGAAGGATTGTATTCCCAGTAGCCATAGGATGCACTAGGTCGTGGGCCTGTTGGGCCATAAGCAGAGTGAACAGGTGCTGGACCAAGGATGCCACCTGATGCATAAGAATTAGCAGTCCACTGAGGACGAGGGCCTGTTGGACGAGGACTGATATGTGGCCCACGTGTCATATGAGCAGGATATTGACGCTGATTAGGACGAGATTGACTGGTCCATTGCGTTTGTTTTCCAGCATGAGAAACACTACTGTGAACAAACTTGCATTTATCACCAAACCTACAATAACCACGTTGAAAGTTTTTGCAAAGTTCTTTTTGACCAGTACCCTTACTAGTGTTTCCAGACCTGGCCATTAAAACAGTGGATGAGGACGGTGTGTCACTGGCCTTACCACGCCCTTGTTTGCGGTTCAAACGAGACTCCTCGAGTAGAAGCATTGAGCGAGTCTCGAGGAGGGTCTGAGGGGTTTTTGAGTGACGAATGATACTAGCCACGTGATCATACTGATCTCCTAAACCATTAACAGCATACATGACAAGGTTTTTGTCATCAATAGGGGAATCAATATTAGATAAGAGATCAGATGCAACCTTAATCTTTTTGAAATATTCAGCAATTGAGAGGGAGCCAAGTTCCAGCGAACGTAGTTCCTCGTGAAGTTCCATAGCTCGTGCTTCTTTGTTGTCATGGAATAGATCTTCCAAGCTCTTCCAAACGTCCTTC
Organism: Glebionis coronaria; assembly: GCA_025667525.1. Classification (NCBI taxonomy): domain Eukaryota; kingdom Viridiplantae; phylum Streptophyta; class Magnoliopsida; order Asterales; family Asteraceae; genus Glebionis; species Glebionis coronaria. Next base: position 164,186,237 of record CM046881.1, read on the forward strand.
GCGGACACATTCTTTTTGAGGACAGTCTGCAACAGTGAGGTAGAGATTGTACCGTAGATCCATACTTTGACAAGAGAATCCAACCTTTTCCATTCAGTCGCGTTTGCGCTGGTGGAAACAGAAGTACCATCGAGAAAACCTTGGACGCCAAAGCTATGACAGTGAGATGTGAATAGTTCACACCACGCGTCGTAGTTTAGTTGGTCGAGATCAAGGATAAGCGGGACGTGAGACTTGATGTTAGTAACACCAAAGGGTTTCTCCATGTTGGCAGGTGGTGGTGGTGGTGGTGGGGGATTGTCATTGACAGCCATGAGATTGAAAAAGGGGGTGGCGGCTAGATAGGGTTTTTGAGGGAGGCAGAAGAGGGGAGCGTGTTGGGAGAGAAAAAGAAGGAGATGATTTCGGGGAATTTGTAATTAGGCTCTGATTACCATAATAGAGAATGATTTTCCCTTGAATGTGAATGATACTGATCACAATATATATAACGCATTACATGGTGTGTTGCCCTAGCAATCTATACAATGGGCCATGAGGCCTATGGGCTCTTAATAATAATACAGAGTTTATACAATATATATGTCCTCTAATACTCTGGTGGAGAAGTTGGTTACTAAAAACATTGTTGTTGATGGGATGCACACGAACTTGGTACTGCCCAAAGAGATCACTAAACCAGTAGGGGGCTAAGTATACTCAGAACCATAGACAGGTATGGTCTTTATGAATGGTAATTGTGAGTATTGGTTTCAGCGGATGAATGAACTACATCTGGCATCAACCATCCAGCTCATCAGACTCAAACAGGGCATCCTAAGGAATTGCAAAACAGTTGAGGATTTTGAGTTTGAAGTTGAGCTAGTCATCAACTCTAGGAGTGACAAAGTTGAAGCCTAGAGAATCTGTGATCAAGGCCTCGATCGCTGAAGAAACTTTTACTTTTTGTTTATGTTTACACTTCTGGGTGTTCTTGTAATAGACTAGGTTCTTTATGTTTAATAAAACTCTGAGCTATGTTTGTTAAATTATGTGTAAGAAGAAGCTGTGTACTCACTTACAATAATTTTAGACTTAGTATAATTTATAAACAAATAGGGGGAGATTGTTGGGCCAATGAAAGTTTTAACTATGGCCCAGTCTAGATTTGTTTAATTAGACTAAGTGTTTACTGATCGCTGAGAGGACCAGCGACAGATACTAGACCAGTGGAAGGCAAAGCCTCAGCTAGCACACCAGGAACATTCAAGTCAAAGACAACGTCAGAGAAGTCGAAGACAATCTGAAGTCATACTCACCAGCGATTATGGATAGCTGGAATGTTGAAGGAATGTACTGGTGTTCAAGGATCTCTGAGTTGACAACACTCAGAGATCACTTAAGAACCCTAGAAGTTTGGGATAAGCAAAGCTTATCCAATCCTTTATAGTTTAGGCGGGAGAATCTACCAAGTGTTTTGAGCGGGACAAAACAAGAGATTCAAGATAAAGCCTAGTACGACCTAGTGGGACAAAAGGTGAACAGTTGGCAGAACTGTTCACCTAAAGTTGTTTAAAGGTATGTCTCGATTTGGACATGCATTTAATACGTTGTACTCTTCCATTCAGAAGGTGACACGTATCAACTACTCCCACTAAGGAAGCAACCTCGTACACTATAAATAGGAGTGAGAAAGAAGAATTAAATCAACCCTTGTGCTTGGATAATTTATCTAAGTTCTTTCTCACCTTGGAACCGCTGAGCCCCCAACTGTCTACCAGCGTCTCATTGGTTCCCTTGTAAACTTGTATCTCGAATCTAGTTTACTTGTTTCTAGGGTTCATACCTTGTTGTCATTCAACGAGTGTATTCATAGCACTTTGTAATACTTTGTTTATAATACTTAATAAAGCATTACGCGTTTGAAAAGTATTTCATTGTGTTTCGTGGTTACAAGAGTTATAGTTTATCAACAATTAAGGGACTTTCAGTTTGACACGTGTAATCCACTACGCATATCTGACGGTGCGGATTTCTGACACTTCTGAAACGTCAGAAGGGGCCCACGGGTCATCTCTTACCCAGTTTTACGTGGCTCAAGGGTGGGCCTGACTGGTGCACTTTTGCAGACGAGGCGTCCGACTAATGACTGCCATTAATGTATTCAATAATGTTGTCCCGACCGGCCTTTCTTGGAGCGGGTATGTTTGCGACAGCAATGTTTACGGGACATTCATTAGTCTAGAGGTCACGCCTACGACTGTGACAACTAGACTGGGGGACATGATGACGTATAGTCCCCAGCCGGGTCATGAACCCGGCCCACGGGTACTACCCGTGTCCGACCCATCACGAATGAGTTGGATTAATGATATCTCAGCTTATGGGCTTGAATGAATAGTGGCCGCATAAGATGTATCCGGCCCATGACCCGGCACGGCCGGAACAGGTTTAGACAGAATCACAATCCTATCATGATTGGGATTTGCCTTAACGAATAGGATATACACTCACCATAATTAGAAGATAACAATCAAGTTAATTATGGTGATTATCTCATGCTTGGGGCCGAAGTAAAGCAGTAAGCCCATTAGGGTTTCACTGTCTATATAAGGAACCCCCAAGGGTTCCACAAAGGTATTACATTCTACATACTCTCAACTCCCATCCGATTCTTAAACCCTAACTGATTACTTACTCTCACGCCGGAGTCTAATCGTGGGATACATTCCCACGGTAAGCCTAACGCGTGTTGCTTTAGTGTGCAGGATCTCAACAAGATAATTCACTTGGTGCAAGAGCCGGAGCCCAGCCAACCCGAATTAAGCCTAATTCGGGTCTAGCAAGGATCATCCAACTTTTGTATCAACATTTAGTAACTTCTTTATGTATTAAGAGACCAAGTTTGTGTATTAAATTCTTTGTGTAACCTACTTAGCCGGTAACCCTTCCACAAAATCCCTTTATTATAAAGTTTAACAATCTTTAGTAACCTACTTAGCCAACCCGTATACTTAAGTAACTTGAGTGAACGAATTGAAACGTTATTACTTTAGGCGCACTTTTTTGAAAACGTTAGTTACCTACGTATGTATTAACCCAATTTGTATTTGTATTTTTTTTATTATGAATGAAATGTGTTTTTAGTTTAAAATAAATTGTTGAAAAATAAAAAAGAAAACGGTGGGGTCACGATAACACCAGAATTTTGGTGTTAACCAGAGATGAGGGTTGTGGGTTATGGGGTGTTTTGGTGTCATGGGAGAAAAAGATGACGTGACATCACTTTTTGCACACGACACGAGCACGATGGCTCAACCTATCGTGTGCTCTAATCATAATAATTTCGCCAATATAATTAATTTACAAAAATATATATAAAGAACAAAAGTATAGGATCTAAAGTACATTAAACAAACTATAGGGAACATATAGTAAATATAAAAATCTAGAAAAAAACTTATACCCTTCATTTCGAGATCCTTCTTTATTTCTTATTCCAAAAACTAGGGTTTATCAACAAAACCCTAATTTCAATTAATCAAAAATGGCGTTTTCATCAGCTTTTCGTCGCGTTGTTAATGGATCATCTTCAATTGTGACTTCACCATCTTTTTCAGCCCGATTTAACTCAACTTTAACTGCCCCTAAGCTCTTTATCAGTGGTAAAATATAAATCTTCATTTTTAATCAATTATTATGTATTGATTCTATTATTTTTTGTTTCAACATTTGTAGACAGATTTAGGATTTATGTTGTGTGATTTGGTTATAAGAAATTAATAGGATTGAAATGTTTGTTTTTAATAAGGAGACGCGATTTGGTAGTTTGAATTTGGTGATGATCTGGATGTATATATTGGGTGGCCGGAAGTCCGAAACTAGACTAGATAGTTATGTTATGACAGTGAATTATTAGGTTGTAGTGACCCATGTTATGATGAAATGCGATGGTTTCTGAATTATAGATTGGATAAAGGCGAGGGGTGTTTGTGTTTATGTAATGCCGTGTGCTTAGTATGGGAGTCTTTACATAATGAAGTAAAAATCTTTTGAATTTTTGGTATATAAAATAAGTTTGGGTGTCGTGTTTAACTGATTATGTGTTTACTTTGTGCATCCTAAGCGATTTGTGGTTAATGCGACTCTTTAACTCATCTCGCAAAGATTATAAGTCGCCGTGTGTGTAGGTTGGGTTAGGTCAGGGTCTAGACGGGTTTGGGCTAAACGGGTCTGGGTCTAGATGGTCATTTAGGACTACGGGTCTAAACGGGTCTGGGTCAAATAGGTCTCAAGTCAGGTTGACCGTTTTCACGTTATTTTTCTCACATTTGACCCGTTACACTCTCCCTAAACCCGTTACTTGTTACACATTTGGAGGTTATCTCAAATACCCATCTAAAATATGGAAGACCCAACAAAACCCATCAAAGCTGGAAGTGTGGTCGATGCCTTTGTCTGTGGTCAAAAGCTGGAAGTGTAGTCAAACTTGCATTGTTTTAAGTGTTTCATCCAGAGTGCACCCTGTTACAAGCTGTATGTAAGGCGTCTAAGAAGTTATGTCAGGTGGAATATAAGCAAGTTATTATTTGGGGTGCATTTCTTTGGCATTTAGTAATATATTTTTAGTGTACTAAAAAGAATAAGCAATTAGAGTTAAGGAGCGATGTAAACTCTCAAAGGGTCATCATACCTATCTAAAAGCTATATTTTGTATTGTAATACCAAAGTTGGTCAATGATCTGCCTTTGCTACGGGTACTAGCATATAACATAACTGTTTGAAAGGTGGCTGGAGGAACGTTATTAGATCTCCATTTTGTTACATGTAATGCAATAACTTACCTCTTGGCGTAAGATTAACATTGGGTTGTTGCATGTAACGGACCCATCTATCTATATAAAGTTTTTGATTGTTTTATGTGCAAGCGCAATTACCCTTTGGCGTAAGATTAACATTTGGTTGTTACGTGGCTTGACATGGCTTTCTTTTTGATGTTATGTTTGAATGTAATATGCAGGTTTGAACAGAAATACTACTGACGAAAAACTTAGAGAAGCATTTGCTCCTTTTGGTCAGCTTGTAGAGGGTAAAGAAATCATTACTTTCTGTAATTTGCATCCGTCTTTCTCCGTAACTATTTTCACTCATGTAACACCATGCTCTTTTTTTTCTTGTCTTTGTAGCCAAAGTAATCATAGATCGACAAACTCAGAGATCAAAGGGGTTTGCATTTGTTACATATGCAACAATAGAGGAAGCTGAGAAAGCTCGTGAAGGAATGAATGCCAAGTTTTTGGATGGATGGGTTATTTTTGCTGATCCTGCAAAGCCTAAGGAGCACAGACCTCCTCCTCAACCCGAATCTCAGCAATCATCTGAGCTTGGCTTCAGAACAAACAAGACCATCGGCTGGTGTGGTAACTAGGAAGGCAATCTTTTGGCTCGTGTAGCATGTATCACATAAAACTTCTATTCTTGAAGAAGTTTGCTACGAGTCTATTCTTCTCATTTTCTTATCGAATTTGATAAGTAGAATTTATGATGGCTCGCATAGCTTTTGAATGAACAATGAATTCTAAATTAATGGCTTTAAAGGAACTTGATTGCTATTTGCTAACTAGTTGCTTGAAACCTCTGATGAATCGGTGGAGAGATTGCCGCCTATAATGTTTTCTATCTGGCAATCGTATTGTTCTATGGTTGTAATACCCAGGAATGGTAAATTTACATCTCCATAGTTGTAAGAGTGGTAAATTTACATATCCACTAGTTTTCTTTTTAACAAAGCACAAAGTAATTATCAAGTTTATTGGTTTGGTTTGGTTTGGTTTGGTATGCTCTTTAGGGTAAAAGTTTTGCTCAAAATTTAATTCTTTGTCCTATACCGAAAACCAAACTGCTGACTAGGGGTGAGCATACCGGACCATGGACCGGATCGATCGAAGGATCAAACTAGACCGAACTATACACATTCAGTATGGTACATCGTTTTGGCCTAACTCGGTCTTTCACCCGATAAGCTTAACAATTATTTAGCTCACCTAATTAACAAAAATAAAGGTTTTAACCAATGTTCTAAAAGCCGGTTTTTTAATTATCTCGGTTAAGATACCTGATCACGATTCAACCAGTTTAATTGACGATGTAACCAGGTTTTTTTTTTTCAAAACCAGAGTCGGATCACCCAGCTTAAATGATGCCATATCATGTGACTTAATCGAGTAGTACGACTGCGACATTGCACTTTCCGCATCATATTTCCAATAACACCCAAACAACAGATATGTCTTCACACAATCTTTTGATTCTTTTCCTTTTAATATTAAACCCTAATAACTCTCTCTTTATTCATTCGCCCACCCTCAAAACAAAAGTAGTTGCAACACTCAAAAATCACAACAAACATAGTTATTAGTCAAAAACAATGTTCTCACTGTGTGTTGTTCATCCTCCTCAGTTTGTTTCTGTTAAGTTGCCACACTTTACTACTTCTCCTAAGGTCAGTCAGTCAGTCAACTCATTTACATTTTTTCATTAACTTTATTTTTATAAATATATATTGTATTGTTTATAAGATAGTTGGACTTGTAATATGAATATTTGATTATTATTTGCTGGACAAATTAGGTTGTGTTAATGTTGCTCATTTTAATGGGATTTCTTATTAAGAGCCGCGTTTCAGGCGGGTTTCGGCCTTCAGGGCAGCTTCGATCCAAACGGTATATGTGCTCCAAATAAGTGACCTGTTTTCGCACCAAAAATTGGGCGACAGTCTTGTCTGTTAACCATTTTTAACCCTAATAACAGTCGACTTCATTTGATTGACAACAGAGGTTTTGGTCTCATTTGGAACTTAGGAGATTCACATAAACTTCCTTTGTTTTGCTCAGTTGAATCTAAGTGCTTGTCGTGAATTATCCCAATAGAAATTTTGTAGGCGCCTAAGGGTCGAAATGCATTTTTTTAAAGGAACAAACACGATTTAAGTAGATTATCCAAGATTATCATCTTATCCTACTTTTGTGACAGTATATACACGTTTCCGTATGTATCCAAGAGAAAGAATGTTTCTAATTAGAATTTTAAGAAATGCTGTAGGACTGGGTCATCGAAGCTTTTTCTGATAATTTTTTTATGGAGTTTCCGAAGGCGTTGAGTTATGCCGCGTAATTTTGAATTCTTTAAGGATAGTGAAACCAACATTCGTCGAAATAGTAATATTCTGAGTTTCTGACACTGCCCCTTGGTGCGATCAGATTTATGAGAATTCTAGAATTGAGACTCTAGTTTATGATATAAACAGATGGTTTTATGCTTGTAGGTATTGAGTTCATATAGCTCTCCAAAAAGAGACTTCCGGGTTTTGGCTATGAGCTCAGTCGCAAGCGAGACATCAAATTATATCGCAGCTGCTCCAATATTTTTGCCTGAAGGGCCATGGAAACAGGTAATGGATTTTGTTTGTGATACATGCTTGAAATGTTGACCTGATGGATCTTTTGTATTGACATTATCATTGACTAAAGTATCTTTGTTCCTGAAGATTCCTGGTGGAGTGACTGCTGCCGAGGGATTTAAAGCTGCAGGGATGTATGGAGGATTGCGAGCCTTAGGACCAAAGCCTGATCTTGCGCTCGTCACTTGTGATGTAGATGCTGTTGCTGCAGGTTCATTTTAATGCAGTTGACCTTTTACAGCTTCAAAAGGCTATAATTGATTAGACTGTTAAAGTAAAATAATCTAACTTACCTATGATATATCATCCTCTGACTTTGTTATGACAAACTTACTTCAGGAACATTTACTAAAAACGTGGTTGCAGCTGCGCCTGTTGTTTATTGCAAACGTACATTAGAAAAATCTAAAACGGTATGTTATCTCTACGACTCCTGTTTTAATTAATAAAATCAATTAAACGTATTATACTTACTCCAAAAATGCAACCTCTTAGGCTCGTGCAGTGTTGATAAATGCTGGCCAAGCAAACGCAGCAACGGTAACTTTTATTTGAGACTTGGGATTTAAATTCATGTTGCCTGTGAAACCTGTTCCCTATAAATGGTTCAAGGTCTTGTACAGTTTGGTTTGATCAATTCATGGTTCATGAAGTTTGTATGTGATTCTTGTACGACTTCCAGGGGGACGCAGGTTACCAAGATGTAATAGACTGTTCAGATGCCCTTGCTAAGGTATGAGTACTTCAGCAGGGTTTTCTATTCCTTGTTATGACGATAGCGATACTGATATATGAAAATTCTACAGTTACTTCAAGTGAGGCCGGATGAAATTCTAATTGAATCGACCGGCGTGATTGGGCAACGAATAAAGAAGGTAAATAAGAGCATTTAGTTTATTGTTTTATACTTTTATTCATGTGTGTGGCTTATGTATCATGTTTATGCGTAGGAGCCTCTTCTCAACTCACTTCCTAAGTTGATTAGTTTGCTTTCACCAAGCGTAGAGGCGTAAGTACTAATTCCTATCTTTCAACTCAAGTACTTCATCTTTTTCGTTCATTTTATATCTTTAGACTTTTCCTTCGAATGTTTCATTGATTCTTGATTGTACTTCTAGTCGGTATAAGTAGTTCTTATTTGAAAGCTAAATGAAATATTTGACTTGTCACAAAGACTAATAGAAAAGTTTGACTGTGGAAAAATGTCTAAAGTTCCCCTTTATAAGTACAAAACAAAAGCCAAAACTTCTAAAGTCGCTAATTTTGAGTGGCAATTACATTCGAGAAAAATGTACTTGAATCAAAAAATACCAGAAAAGGGAAGTGTTACGATGTTTTCCTGCGGATAAAGAGTAATAAATTTCAACAACTGTTTGCAGAGCAGATTCTGCTGCTGTGGCGATAACAACAACCGATCTTGTGAGCAAGAGTGTGGCAGTAGAACTCGAGGTATAAATGTGATATCATATATCCTTTCACTATCATACATCTTTTTGATTTAATTGCCTTTTTGCCTTTCTAGAAAACGTTGATTTCCTTTTTTATCCCTTATACTACACTAGTGTATTTCACAGTGGTCAACTTATTGTCAGATGTTAGTTCTGTATCCACTTGATTTGAGCCTAGTGGTCTGATTTGTTTGGGCAGTTTGATAGTTGTATTTATCGCGTCTTGTTTATCAGATACATGAGTATAATTGAATTTATTTTTAGTCACTAGAAATAAAGTCCTATATACTCCGTACTTATTTTTATCTGCTATAACGGTATTTGCAGGTTGGTGGCACCCGCATAAAAATTGGGGGAATGGCAAAAGGTTCCGGCATGATCCACCCAAATATGGGAACACTTCTTGGTGTATGTAAATTGCCTACCTATGGACTATCATTGTTATACCACAAAATGTGTTGCAATGAATTTGACATTACTTTTAAACCATGTATGTTCTAAATTCATATATGCTGCTTGCTTGGTTTTTCAGGTTATAACCACTGATGCTCTTGTAGACACTGATATTTGGCGTAAGATGGTGCAGACTGCTGTAAATCGAAGTTTTAACCAGATCACTGTGAGTAGCTTGAGCACCGTTGTTGATGAATTTGATTGTCCTTTTATGTATAATCACGCTTGTCTTAAAATAATTGCAAATTTGCAATGTCTCTCCTTTATAGGAGTCCATTAATAAACGTAAAATTTCATTGGCTTACAACTCAAAATTACATCTTGTACCATTAGTTATCATTACAAAAAGGGTTAAAGCTGATTTTGGTCCACAAGATCAGAAGTCAACATGGTTCGGTTTGCATGATCTATTTGGAACTGTTGAAGAAACTTTTAACCACTATCCACTCACCCACGTCTCTCCTTGTAGGTAGACGGGGATACTAGCACCAATGATACCATTATTGCTTTAGCTAGTGGCCTCTCCGGGTCGAAATTGATATCAGCACTGCAAAGTTCTGAAGCAACACAACTACAAATGTGTCTTGATGCAGTATGTTTTTTTAAGCCCAGTCTTTACCTAAAATTCTAAAACCCGTGTGTTTCTTTGCATGCCAAATCAACAGGTGTGTGTTTATCTTATTCAGGTAATGCAAGGGCTCGCCAAATCAATAGCTTGGGATGGAGAAGGGGCAACATGCCTCGTTGAGGTTTGGATATATTTATATTCTATTTCTTTATATTTTCTTGTTGAAATTAATTTTTTTATGATCAAAACGCACTAAAATTTTCCTAACATTTTGGAAGTGTTCCAGGTAAACGGGTACTTATTATGCATAAACATTATCCTAAGTTTCCTGAAAAAGGGACAAAAGTGTAAATTATTCATATTTCTATAAAATGTAAAAATATTGACAAATGAACACGAATGCTGGGCTAACAGAGGGGTATATGTGCCAATTGTGCAGGTGACGGTAACTGGTGCAGGCAGTGAAGCTGATGCAGCAAAGATAGCACGCTCTGTGGCATCTTCATCACTTACCAAGGCATGATAATGTGGACATGTGTGTGTGATATGAAACTCTTATTTGAATATTTAATGTAGCTAATGATTTATTTTTATTTTTATTAGGCTGCAATTTATGGTAGGGATCCAAACTGGGGGCGCATAGCTTGTGCTGCAGGATATGCAGGAATTCCGTTCGACTCAAATGCACTCAGAATAGCTCTTGGAGATATTCTGCTTATGGAGGGAGGGCAGCCACTTCCTTTTGATAGGTAAAACAAACTCGATCATGCACTTGATCATTTATATCATTTAAACATTAAGGTGACTATCTTATCCCATATGTGCTTATGATAGGGTCAATTTAGATGAGATAAAAGGGGCACTAGTCCAACCGGTTGAAAGTCGGCCACTATTTGTTTTTTTTGAATGGATACAACCTTCCATTTTTTCTAATTTTTTCAGAGATTTAAGAAATTTACTGTTATAATATTGTTTTTGTAATCATATACAGTCTCCAATATACCGTAGCATATATTCAAATTGGATAGAAAAGTGTTGTGGGTCAACCCGAGTACCTCACCTCGACCCGTGTATTGATATGTTGAAACTAAGAACCTTGTATTGCTGCAGGTCTGCTGCTAGTAATTACCTCAAGGAAGCTGGTGATGCGCATGGCACCGTCAAAATTCAAATATCCATAGGTAAGTTTATTGGTTAAGCACCATTATACATTTATACCATGGACTCATTTGACTTTGTTTTTCTTTGACTCGATAGGAGATGGATCAGGAACAGGGACTGCGTGGGGATGTGATTTAAGTTATGATTATGTGAAGATTAATGCTGAGTACACAACCTAGACTCCAATCTTCCATTACGCGCTTTACTTTAAAGATCTTTCCTGTAAAATAGTAGTGACTTAAGAAAGTCAACGTAAGTTTAGCACCTTTCTTTGCAACACATAAACTGATTTATGATCAACTTGATTCAAATCTCTGTATCACTTTTCTCTTTCTTTGGGTTAGTTGGAATTGCCATTAGTCTTATTTTCAATCAGTATCAAATACTGTTTGTAAAAAACTCAGAATCCTACCTATATGACTCATATAGTCATATCCAACAACATTATGAGAAGTAAAAAACATAAAGGAAGCATAACTTCTTTGACACCAGTTTCACTTCATAAAGACAAGAAGTTGTGATTCATACACTTCATTTACGTTTAAAGGTTCTAATACTAGACGATAGTCGTAATACTTCATAATTTGTAACTACTAGTGCAGTCATCTACCCCTAAGCTTCCGCGGTAACACAATGTTCTTCACACACCTAATTAAAAACATACCCTCAGATTCACTTTCTTTGGCTCCTTCGCTGCCTTTGACGGCGACTTTGTAGCCTTTGACGGCGATTTTGTGGGATCCTTTGTCACAGATGACTTCTTTGGCAAAAGAACTGGATTGATATTCGGAAGAACACCACCATGAGCAATCGTCACACCACTCAAAAGCTTTCCCAACTCTTCATCATTCCTCACTGCCAACAAAACATGCCTAGGAATAATCCTAGTCTTCTTGTTATCCTTGGCCGCATTACCAGCCAACTCTAAAACCTGTATTTCAGAAAACATTTTATTAAATGAATAAACGTTCATTTTATTTAAACCCTGCCAAAACACATATATAAGTAAATAAAAGTGCTACCTCAGCAGCAAGGTACTCGAGAACAGCAGCAAGGTAAACCGGAGCGCCAGTACCAACACGTTTAGCATAACGTCCTTTTTTCAAATACCTCCCAATCCTACCAACAGGAAACTGAAGACCAGCTTTCACAGACCGCGAAACAGGCTTCTTTTTAGGACCACCAGTTTTCCTACCAGCTGCGCCTTTCTTAATCTTTCCACCTGTCTCCATTTTACGCGCCGATTTAGAAAATGCTTAGAAAAGAAAGGAGAACAGTTGGGATGTTTGAAATGTGTGTTGGATGGAATAAGGCGAATGTGGCGTGTATATATAAGGCAAGTTGTTTGGTTGGTTGAGAACATGTTTTGTGTGTGTGTTTTTGTAGCCGTTGGATTTGGGTTTGATCGGATGGATGAGAATGCGAGTTTGGTGATCCGTGTGAGTTTGGATTGACCAATGAGAAGAAGTGAGGACAATGCTACTTACTGAAAACGTGACTAAACAAATTGGTTAAGTTCAAAAACTTTTACTTTGGTTCAAATTTCAAGTTTATTTGATATCAAATTATGAGTAAAATACATAAGGTTTTGCGCATGCACAAAGTTTATACATTAATATAATCTATTTTGAAATTTTAATTTAATAAAATTGCTCACGTTTAATGTTGGAGAATCGTAATATTAGTATAACTAATCATTGTGTGCGAGTTTATATAAATTTTTATTTTGTGTTCATATGGACTAATATTTTGTAAATTTTTTTGCTTGATTAAATATTCAACTTTATTTCATTGACATATGTGTTTGAATTGATATTGTTTAAATTTAACAATTCAGTGATTTTTGATGATGCCAAAAGAAAAAGTTATTAAAATGTTTTTTCTATGTCATTCGAGTAATTTAGTTAATCACCATGAAGACTTAATAAGCTGTTTGGTTTGGCTTTTCTATATCGTACGATTATACGACACTCTTTCAGCTATCAGATCAGATAAAGGTTCACGTTCGCGTTCATTATTTACGTTCACGTCCGTATGACTATTTTAGCTCGTGAGTTACGTCTCATGTTAGCGTTCACGACCTTGTCCACATTTATATTTTCTTTCATTTTTATGATTGACTTTCACTTCCACGTTCATGACATCGTTCACATCTATGATCGTATCCTATCTCACGAATTACGTTACACTTTTCGTTCTGGAAAGAATTGCAGAAAACTTGGGAGACGAGACTCAAGCTTAGTATGACTTGCCATCCTCAGACAGACGTTTTACGTCATATTTCACGTCTCATCTCGTATCGTTCATCGTTACCTCCTCAGTTATCTCACGTTCACGATATGTTCCCATATCATGTTCACCCTACGTTCTCATATCACGCTCACGATATGTTGCACGTATCACGTCCACCATATGTTTTCTCATTACGTTCACCATATCCCCACGTATCACGTTCACAATTGTTCACGTATCACGTTCACAATTGTTCACGTACTACGTTTCAGTATGTCTCGCGCATCGTTGCTCAGACGTTACTAACGTCAGTTATTCCAGATTATTTCGCATCATAACGTTTCGTTATCTTTGCACGCTATTCCTTATCAACTCAATCAGATTCATGAGGATACATCTTACGATGTTAAACCAGAAACTTTTCTGTATCGTCAAGACCAAGTCATGGAGACCAAGATTATGTATCTTCGTCAAGACTTTTGGAGGAACCGTTCGGAGCAGGAAGCTACTTGGAAACGGAGGAGTCCATCAGGATTTCTTATCCTCTTTTCCTTTCATAATTCAGATATGTTCTTTTCCAGTCACTTCATGTTCCATGTTCCCTTCAGACACTTAATGTCCCATGTTCCCTACAGTCACGTCACGCCCATGTCTTTCTAGTTTATCGTATCTCTAATTCGAGGACGAATTATTCTTTTTAGAGGGGAAGAGTTGTAAAACCCGCATAAAAATCCCTAGAACATTATGTACACGAAATTACGGGTAAATTAAAACTTTACGATTGGTTAATATACGACACACGACACGAATATTTAACACGATAGTTACGTATATTAAATAAACACGACAAGTAATTATGCATATTATTATTATTATTATTATTATTATTAATGTACTTTATTCATTTACGTATAACATGTATACTATATAACAAGAAATAATGAACGCGACACTGGGAAAAACACGAACACGCGTGAGTATAAATTAAACACGAAAAATGCATAAGTATTTAATTAGGCCGAAATAAAATCAAAAGGAGTTGGACTTTATTTTGTGGGGCGGTTTGAACAAGGAGGAAATGGGCCTAAGGCCCACAAGGAATCCTAGTACGACTCAAACAAAAGGACGGAGGAGTACATGTTTATTAGTGGGAAACAGTTTAATAAAATCCTAAAACCAAAAAGAAACAGCCGTCGACCTTGTGTTTTTTTTGGCGTTCTTTTCTACCACGATCGTTGTTCCCCAATATCCTTCTGCCGTCAACCCTCATCAAGAACCAAGAAAAAGCAACGTGGGTTTTTAATCAGGAACTCAAGATTTGGTGTTCGTGTTTCATTATTCTAAACCTAACGCAAGTTAAGTAATTCCTTTTCTTTTATTCGTTAAGATTAATGGGTCTATAATACATCAAACAGATTAGAAGCAGGTAAATCATATTAGGGTTAAACAAGAATAAGAGGGAATCGTTTGTTTTGGGCAGTTTTACATTCGTTTTACACAAACCGAGACCCATATGGGCCTTAGTGGTATTTTTATTCCACCAGCAGGGTGGTTGGGTCAGACAGTGGCAACCCCAAAACCTCAAACAGGGGGATTCTTTTTAAAGTAGTGGGAACCGAGACACCTTGTGTCTCGGTGGATAGAATAATACAAACAGCAGGAACGAAACATGAAACAGTGGGTAGCAGTAACTAAACAACTGGGACAAGGGTTGTGTCTGGGGTTATATCGGACAACACTGCAGTTGTTACATCGGACAACACTGCAGTTGTTATATCGGTCAACACTTCAGTGTTATATTGGACAGAACTGATGCCTTTAGATATCGGACATAACTGTTAATAAGACCCGTATATTGGACAAAAGGGATATTTGGCTAAGTTATTAAAACTTGTATTTTATTTATTGGCAGTTTAATTGAATCTAGTTAATTAGACTATAAATATGCATGACTTAGGTTATAAATTATTTAAATAAAAACTATGGTTTATGTATGTACATGTTATTTAAATAAAACCTATGATTAAATAATTATTTATATAATTATTCATGTGTATGAAATTAATTAATACTTGGGTTAATTAATTTATATCCTTTAAGGTAAAGTTTAATTATTAAATCATGGATTATTATTAATTAATAAATACATATGATATCATGAAATATTATTATTAATAATTACAAGTTTAGACTAAGTATTTAGTCATTATTAAAATTTACGATATAATTATACAAGACATATTATAAGCTTATTAAAACTATATGTTATGTCATTTTTTGATAAGCCTATTATTATTTATGGCAATATATGATGTATGGAAACATATTAAATATGGTAACATGTTATTTATAGAAATATGCTAAATATGGAAACTTTCTATTTTTTTAAACTTACTATATATAGAAACCTGCTATTTTTTTAGAAAGTTACGCATTATGATGCATCAAGTGCTTAAACATATAGAAACATGAATTACATTAATCAGAACACATGAAACATTAAGAAAACACAAGATGGAACATGAATTAGTAAAACAAGTCCATAACACGTAAAACAAGACATGAATAAGTAAATAAGTAATAACACGTCAAGTAAACTAATAATCAGTTAAGTATAAGATAATCAGACAACTCATGCACGTCCCTCTTTATTATGTAGCATTTATTGAGTCGGAGTAGGATTCTTCGCGTCTTCTTCTTTCACATTACTGGACACAAGGTACGGATATTCCATCCTTTAGTATGGACAATTCCCTTTGCATGCTTGATTAGGTTTTCCCGTTTTGCAGCCATCTGTTTTCCCTGTAGTCATGTGTCTTAAACACGTCAGGAAATTTATGTTTATTTTTATTGCCTGAGCTATGTAAGAATCCGTACTTTCCCGGTATTATTTTATTCTTTTATTCGTGCTTCTTGAATTTTCCAACGTATTATATTTTCTTGTATTCTTATATGTAAATCCTGAGATCATGATAATTTTAATAAATTATACTTTTTAAGTATTTCCTGATCATTGATAATACTTTATTTGGAATTATAAAATGTTTATTTTATTTTTCCATGTTTGTTCAAAATCAAAGTTTTGATTTAAAAGCACCCACGTGCATCTTACAAAGAGTTTATTCAAATCAATAAATAACGATAACTACTAATGATCACGATACTGACGGATGCCCAAATTTTATATTTTATTATCGATTGTTTCGATAATTAATATTTTCGACGATTTCGTTTTAATTACGTGTTAAGTCGTGCCGGGAAACCATATTATCATAATTATGATGCATTCTAACTTTTGAAAAGTATTTTTACGAAACCCGAGCCCCGTAAATATTTTCAAAATTTACTAATAGTCATTTTCTACCCTTTAAACTATTAAATTGCTTTTAGGTCCAAAATATTTCACAATAGGCAAAACTAGCCCTCCACCCCACTATATAAATGATTTTTCTTACACCTAACCTCATTTTCTACATTAAAAAATACACACACATTAAAACTTGCTCTCTCCCTTTCTTTTTCTTATTATTTCCGCCACCCTAACACCACAAAACACCACCATAATCAAAATTCTAGCACGAATCTCTTAATTCTAATCAAAGACCACTTCCTAAAATATTCTTGTGATTCTTTTGGTACCAAAATCTTCCACATGCATCAAGTTTTAATATTTTTATGATTTTGTGGTTGGAAAATATTTTAATCATCATACATGTGATGATCTTGGTAAGATCATCATCTTTTGATCCTAATAAGTTTGATTTCTGATCTTTGATTTTGTTAAAATTTGACATGCAAGTGTTTAGGAGTTTGTTTGGTTGATGGGTATGATAGTAGGGTGATTTTAGAGGTATGAATCATGTTAAAATTGGTCAAAATATTGATTTGATATGATTTCTAAAAGTGTATATTACATCAGTGGGTTAAGGGCTGTATTTCGGGGTTAAAGATTGGATATAGGTTGAGATTATTTGATTTTATTGTAGTGTTTTTCGATACGCTCGTTTTGATATAACATAGAACTTCTAACTCATTACGGATCAAAAGTTATGCTAGTTTTAGTATGCATGTACCGGGAGACGCAAATCGGCACAATCCGATATTGTGGCTGATTTTGGGTCGACTCTCGGGGACTTTAGGCATGGTTAGATAAATTATACTGCTGGTTTTCAAAGTTTATAAACTTAATATGATGAGTCTAGTAGTGGGTTTAAAAGGCGAAATGTCATGATAGTAATTTTGAAAACGGGTTTATAAAACAAGTACACATTTTGTCCCAAATTTTAGAGTCAAGTAAAGTGTCGAGCTGATGGGTTTTAAAGTATGAATTTTGGCTCAAATTTTGGTGAGGTCTTATACAGGTTATAAGTGACCTTGACACCAAGTTTCGTCGAAATCGGACAAGTCTAGATAGGGTAGATCGGTGTGTACATTCGGAGTGTACTTGCTGATTTGTATTTTGGACACATAGTTCAATGCTCGTGTGGCGTGAGTTTGAGTATTCACTATTAGACATGGTGACTTACTCAAGTTTTTAGTCATTATATAAATGACTTAGTTACTGGTCCGAGTGATGTAAAGTGATAGTTTGACTTGCGTTGACTTGACGTCTTATGACGGGTCAATTTCAAGAGTGCATGTGTTTAAACGAGTAGTGTTGGATAAATGGAATAATATGGATTCATTTGGTTCGTGTCGTTAGTCATGAAGTATGAATACTTTGAAAATATTTAAAGTCATATTATACTTGGTATATATTGATATTTGAGTTCGGGTCTTAACACGCGCCTTATTTTGATAGATTGTGGTTTTCGTATTTACCGGGCATCCATATCGTCGGTGATCGTCATGCTACTACGTTTTCTACTCAACTTCTGAGTACAATGATTCACTTACCTTGTGGCGAAGGTGAGTTCATATCCCCTTTTACTTGTACATGTTTCTAAACGCGGGGTGAGATTATACATGGTGGAACACAACCATTTAAAAACTGTATGCTATCCTGAACTTGTATGCTATCCAGAACTTGTATGCTTTCCAGACTTTCATTATTATTATTTCTTTTGGTCTATAGCCTTAAGTTTCTTCTCCTGATCATGAACCGTTAATTATTGAGTACCAAGCGCGAATGTTGTGGGTAGATCCATCGGGATTGACTATCCCCGTCTCAAATACCTTGACGCACTAATATTGGTTTATACTTGAGTATTTAGGCTGAATACACCCTAGAGGAACTTACATGAGTTAAGCTTCGATTCATGAACTGAACAACAATAATAATGGTCTCGGACTATGGTTAATGATCATAACCATACTCCCTATTTACTTGTTTTACAAATGAATGTTTGTGTTCCACATCTTTACTACTAAACCTATGAATATCACTCAACTTTATGTTGACGATTTTACATGTTTAATCTCAGGTATTATTACTTAGCATTGCTTGGATGGGAGCCCGCAGGATATTATCACAGCTTGGAGATTTCTGTGTATAATTAAACTTTGGTTTTAGTGATAGCGACCAAAATATACATATTCAACCCGTTATTATAATGCCACTTTGTAGAGCTTTCGATACTTAATATATTGCGTTTTATATGCAGGTATGAAGTATGGAGAACCAAAGTGAAGAAAATACAAAGGAGGGTCCTTATTGTGCAAATATGCCAAACTATTGAAAGAAGAATCTGGAATGCACAAAAGTGCGGCGCACATTCCCACATCCAAAGTGCGGCGCACTTTCGGATAATTGCGGCACACATTTGCTCTCAGCCAACACTATAAATAGGAGCCACTTCTACTCATTTTACACACACCTCTCAACTACTAATCTATAAATCCGAGTATTCTTAGCTTTCTTAGTGATATTTCAGTATTATCCACTTTTGGGAAATACGTGTAACGAGAGTATTCCACTCTTTGATTCTTGGAGAAACGATACAATTATGACACTTGTGTACTCGTTCATTCAATCAATCTAAGTATGATGTTCTCTTACTCTTTTCCATTTGTTACTTTGATTACTATGTTAGGCTAAGCTATTTGTGACTATATGGGTATGTGACTATGATTAGTGATGATGCTATGATATGATCCTTTATAATTGATTTCAAGCTAATGTTGTAGAACCATTTTACCACCTAGTTCTATAAACCATATTTTATCTAGAGTTAATTTGTTATGATGGCTTGACGTTGAGAAACGCAAATCGTTGTAATAAGTTTTTAAAGACTTGTCTATGGTTTTGAATCTTTGGTTGGAGAAATCCGCTTAGAAACCGTGATAAAATATTAAGCTCGTTGGCAACTTGTTTTGAGCTTAGTCGCTCGAATAAACATAAGTCTTGAATCACACTAAGTAAGTTGTGTAAACACCATTTTGACGAAAAATGTTTATCACTCTTTACCTACCTAAACATATCTCGATCTTTATTATTATCACCACAAACTCATACGAACTATCCCATATTAGTCATATTTGTTATTATTGTTATTCATATCAATCATTTCTTTCTTCAATTATTATATTGATTACCAAAACGAAACTAAGTCTCAGCGAACGATCCTGGCTTACCACTACAAGCTATAACGGACGAAAGGGTATACTTGCCCGTGTTTGTATTTCTAGTCCCTTGTTTTGTCTAAACCTTGTAATATAAATTTAAGACTTGCAAAACGAACATCAAGTTTTTGGCGCCGCTGTCGGGGACTTATAATCCTGTTTTGTAACCAAAACTTTCATAATCTTTGAAGAATTGAATCATTTCCCACACAAACAAAACCCAAAAATTTTCTGCACTACAGAAAGTACGCCGCACAATCCAAAAAGTGCGTCACACTTCCTGTAGCGAACGAAAGTGCGTCACACAATCCAAAAAGTGTGTCACACATTTCTTCAGTAAACCAAAAAATCTTGTTGGATGCACACCCGTTCATCCGAAACTCCACCATTATCACCGTTATCAGAACCTGAACGTACCCTTAACCGAAGGTTACATTGACTTCACCTTCGTGTACCTTTAGATAGGAGACACAAGCAACATCAACCTCGCGAAATCAACCAACCTTTCGACAACCTTTCTCAATTACTATTTCTCACCAAACTCATCAACCGTTACGATCCAATGTCAGATACCGATGATGAACCAATGTGGTCATCCAATAAAGTTGTAGCACCAACTCTTAGCTCCGCAATTGTTTTACCTAAAATTGCGAACGATTTTGCAATCAAAGGAAACCACTTGACACTTGTCAAAAACCACCAATTTGATGGTCGAATAAAAAATCCTCATAAACACATCCATGAATTTAGCGGAATATGCAAAATGTTTAACTATGGAGAAGGACAAGCCGAAGACGTTCAACTCATGATGTTTCCATCATCCTTGACTGGAGAAGCCAAGTCATGGCTCGACGAACTTAACAAAGGAACCATTCGAACATGGGAAGGTATTAGAACCGCTTTCATTAGCCGATTCTTTCCTCCTGCCCTATTTGAAAAACTCCTCGGAGAAATCCGAAGCTTTTCTCAACAAGATCGAGAAACTCTCACTGATGCATGGTTAAGAATGAAAGATTACTCAGAAACTGTCATGGTCATGGACTAAAAAAGGAAGGAATAATCAAGATTTTCTATCATGGTCTTGACGATGCTACCCAAGATGCATTGAACGCCGCAGCGGGCGGTATTTTCCTTTACAAACCCCCTAACCAAGCTTACCAATTGTTAGATGACAAAGTCTTACTCAAGCTTGATTGGTACAAAAACCACAAAAACAAAAACCCACGAAAAAACGTAGCTTTTGCCGAAGAAAGCAACAACCCAACCGACACTAAAAAAATTATGGCTCGTATGGACGCCATGTCTCTAAAAATCGACACTCAATATAAAGAGATGAAAAACAAAAGTCGTGAAACCTGCAAACACTGTGGAGGAAACCATCCTTCTAGTGAATGTGATGACGATGACACACCTATGACAAAGGAAGAAGAAGCCAATTTCATGAACACCTTTCGTCGAACTCGATTTTATAACGATTATCGTAAGCGTGAACGCGATAATTGGAGATCTACCGATAAACCAAGTTACGATCGAGACGACAAGAAACCTAACCAAACCGAAAACAAACCCAACCTCGAAACCAAGCTCCATAATTTTATCGAATCTCAAAGAATAACCAACCTTTTCGTGCGAGATACATTCACTGACCTAAAAACAAAGTTTGAGACTTCAAACAAAAACCACTAAGCTTCCATTCAAAACCTTGAAGCTAAGTTAGATCGTTTTGCCGATAAGCAATCGAATCACGCTTCTGGTTCTTTACCTATCAACACCAACCCAAACCCCATAAACAACAACAAATATCAACCACCGTAAGCTCGTAACGAAAATGTGAATTCCGTATTCACGCGGAGTGGTTTATCTTATGAATCACCTACCAAACCTACCCAATACACACCAATTGAAAACCCACTCGATAGTGACGATGAAGATGAAGCCCAACCAACCAAAACTAAAACCACTGAAAACCCAACACCCAAACCATAAAAACCAAAAGTACCATACCCCCAATGCTTACGCATGCAAAAGATGCAAGCTAAGTATGATAAATTCCTCACCTTAATCCAAGAAGTTAGAATCAATATGCCTTTAGTCGATGTTCTGGCTGGAATGCCAAACTATGGCAAATTTATCAAAGAACTTATCAAAAGCAAACATAAGTTTGAATATGTATCTTCAGCTTTCTAAATGATGAATGTTTTGCCATTATCCAAAACAAAGTAACACCAAAACTTGGAGATCCTGGAAGTTTTCTAATTCCATGTACTTTCCATTACTCATACTCTTGTAACGCCTTGGCTGATCTTGGCGCTAGTATCAACCTCATGCCATACTCCTTGTATGCTAAACTCTCAAAATATGTTCTAAAACCCACAAAAATGAGCGTTCGCCTTGCGGAATGTTTATTTCAATACCCAATGGGAATAGCTGAAAACATGCTAAGTTGAAGTTAAAAAATTCATTTTTCTTGTCGACTTTGTAATCCTATAAATGGAAGAAGATAGCAAGGTACCACTTATTCTTGGTAGACCCTTCTTGCATACAGTTGACGTTGTGATTCGTGTGAAACAAAAACAACTCAACCTTGGAGTTGGAGAAGATAGAATATCCTTTTCTATCGATGAAGCAATGAAACACTCTTATTCTAATGACGACACTTGCTTTAGCATTGATGTCATGGACGAAGTCGTTGAAGCCGATTTCGACGCTCTTCTTGATGAAGGAAGCGAAATTTTGTATTCTATCGAAGGAACCATCCTCGAAGAAGAACTTTTTGCTAAATTTGATGCCTTCATAGCCGTTAATACGGACGAACCTATAGAAACACCGGAAGATGAAAAAGAAACACCGTTTGAAACCATAACCTTCGAAACCGATTTCAATGTTAAGAAATCTGTGGAAGAACCCCCTACATATTTAGAACTTAAACCTCTTCCTGAACATCTGGAATATGCATTTCTTCATGAAAAAAAATTATTACCTGAAATTTTTCATCCCAACTTTCGGAAGAACACAAAAACAATCTAATTGAAGTTCTCAAGAAGCATAAACAAGCTTTTTCTTGGAAAACTTCTGATATTCCTGGCATATGTCCATCGTTCTGTAAACACAAAATCCAACTTTTAGATAACAAGAAACCGATTGTTGAAAAACAACGAAGACTAAATCCTAACATGAAGGACGCTGTTAAAAAGAGATCCTTAAACTCCTTGATTCTGGAATAATCTACCCAATCGCCGATAGCCCCTGGGTTAGTCCTATTCATTGTGTACCTAAAAAAGAGGTATCATTGTAGTAACTCACGAGAACAATGAATTAGTACCAACACGAACCATCACCAGATGGAGAGTTTGTATTGACTATCAATAATTAAATATCGCAACTGCGAAAGATCATTTTCCTTTTCCCTTTATAGATCAAATGTTAGAAAGACTCGCAGGGAATGAATACTTTTGTTTCGTCGATGGTTTTTCCGAATATTTTCAAATCCCAATCAACCCTATGGATCAAGAGAAAACCACATTTACTTGTCCATTTGGAACTTACGCGTATAAGCGCATACCCGTTGGCTTATGCAATGCACCTGCTACTTTTCAGAGGTGTATGATTGCAATCTTTCACGATATGATTGAAGAATCAGTCGAAGTCTTCTTGGACGATTTTTCCGTCTTTGGAAACTCTTTCGACACATGTCTTAGCAATCTTGATAAAATGTTAGCACGATGTGAATAAGCAAATCTTGTGCTAAAATGGGAAAAATGTCACTTTATGGTAAAAGAAGGAATTGTGCTTGGACACAAGTTGTCTGGAGCAGGCTTAGAAGTTGACAAATAAAAAATAGACGTAATTTCAAAACTCCCACCACCTACTAATGTGAAAGGTATTAGAAGTTTTTTAGGTCATGCCGGATTTTACCGACGATTTATCAAAGACTTTGCGAAGATCGCAAGACATTTAACTCAACTTCTTAAAAAAGAAAGAACATTCGATTTTAATGATGAATGTCTTTTAGCATTTGAAACTCTTAAAGTAAAGCTTACATGCACACCAATTATTGCAAGCCCTAATTGGAACCTTCCATTTGTGCTTATGTGCGATGCAAGTGAACATACCCTTGGAGCCGTCCTTGGACAAAAAGATGGAAAACAATTTCACCCCATCTACTTTGCTAGTAGAACTATAAACGCAACCCAAAAAAATTACACCATCACGAAAAAGAACTCACGGCTGTACTTTATTCGTTTGACAATTCCGATCATACCTCGTATTATCGAAGACAATAGTTTACACCGATGTCTCAGCCTTAAAATACTTGTTTAAAAAGCAAGATGCCAAACCTCGTCTCATACGATGGATATTGCTTTTACGAGAATTCGATTTAGAAGTTAAAGATAAAAAAGGTGTTGAGAATGTTGCTGCCGATCATTTATCTCGCATAGTGAATGATGATTCTAGCGATGATGAAATCGATGATTTTCCAAATGAACACATAATGCAAATAAATACTAACATTACACCATGGTTTGCAGACTTTGCAAACTATTTGGTTGTAGGTATTTTACGAAAGGGAATGACATATCAACAAAAGAATAGATTCTTTTCTGAACTTAAAAAATACTTTTGGGACGATCCCCACCTGTTTAGAATCTGTTCCGATGGAATGATCCGACGTTGTATTTCCGGATCTGAATCTCAAAAAATTCTCGATGAATGTCACTACGGACCGACCGGAGGACATTATGCAGCGAACACCACCGCTAAAAAAGTGTTCGACGCTGGCTTTTACTGGCCAACGATTATTCGTGAAGCTCATACCTTAGTACGATTATGCGAAGCATGTCAAAGGACTGGAAATCTTACAAAAAGAGATGAAATGCCTCTTAATAATATCCAAGTCTGGGAAATCTTTGACGTGTGGGGTATCGAATTCGTGGGACCATTTCCTAAATCTTATAAATGTGAATTCATTTTAGTCGCCGTCAACTATGTATCAAAATGGGCCGAAGCTCAAGCCTTGCAAACTAACGATGCAAGAGTTGTTATACCATTCTTAAAGAACCTTTTTTGTCGTTTTGGAATTCCAAAAGCACTAATAAGCGACAGAGAAACTCATTTTTGTAACAAACTCATGGAAAAAAATCATGAAAAGATATGGAGTAAACCACCGATTTTCCACATCTTACCACCCTCAAACGAGTGGCCAAGTTGAAAACACTAATAGAGCTCTTAAGCGAATCCTTGAAAAGACCGTTCAAAACAACCCTGCTTGTTGGTCTAAGAAATTAGAAGATGCTCTATGGGCCTTTCGTACCGCTTTCAAAACACCAACTAGAACCACACCGTACAAGCTCTTGTATTGAAAAACATGTCACTTACCAATAGAAATTGAACACCGTGCATACTGGGCACTTAAGAACTACAAACCTGATCTTATTACAACTAGAGAAAAACGTATCTTTCCACTACATGAGTTAGATGAATTTCGACATCAAGCTTATGAAAGTTCACGTTTATACAAAGAACGAACCAAAGTGTGGCATGATCGCAAACTGCGACAACGAAAAGATTTCAAACATGGAGAGAAAGTACTTCTCTTTATATCGAAATATAAATTCAAGTAACCTAAGCTTACATCGAGATGGACTGGACCTTACACAGTAAAACACCAATATCCATCCGGATATGTTGAACTCTACGGTAGAGACAATACCACTTTTATTGTCAATGGACATAGACTCAAGCTCTACCACGAAAAAGAAAACTGTAATGAATTCGATGAAGAAGAAATCCCCTTCTTTTTAAAATAAAACCGAATAGCCGAGTCTGGCTGAAGGCTCTAAACTTAGCGCTATTCGAATGGCAATCCGTATTTTATCCCCCACTTTTTACCTTAAGTGTGGAGGAGGACCTGAGTGTGGAGGAGGACCTGCAAATAAATAAAACGGTCCTTGTATATATTGCATGTGTTTTGTTTTGTTTTGTTTTATTCGTAGGAAAATAACAAATTTGGAGCTCTAAGTTGGATTCATCTGTTGAAGTCCCGTAATTTTCTACTTAGCCCCGGGAAGTTCTCGTTTCCCTTTGCAATTTTCCTATTTTTAGTTTTATCAGTTATCACATCGAGGACGACGTTCACCTTAAGTGTAGAGGAGGGACAAATAGGAAAAATAATAAATAATAAATTTCTCCACATGAAAAATCTTTTTGAAAATAAATAAAAAATGATATATTTTAAATAAATAAAGTTTTAGCAAAGCAAAAATCTCATTGATTGACACTATAAATAAGCACAAAAACCATCCACCAAATATGTGAGGAAACCTAGCTTTATATTTCTCTATTTTGTGTGAAAGCCGATAATCTAGTATGCTTCAGAATTTGTGCTTTATAATCATTTACTAAACCACAGTGAGGTTAATTTATAGATATTTTTGAGAAGAGGCAAAATAAATCACCATTTTATCATTTTAGTTAAGCTACACTGTCTTGCTAAAATATGTTGCACTTGTACCTATGTGCTATATTATCCCTTGTGCTATTATCCTTATGTTTATGCCTATCCATTTGTCAAGTCAAAAAAGTATATATGATGTTCTCTTAAAAAAAAGTATTTTAGTATAGTTGTTTTACGACTTTGACAAGGCATATTTTGTTCCTACACCCTCATCATTATCACGTTTTGTCTCTTTGAAAATTTATCTGGTGCTCACGCCGCAACGGTTATATTTATGTGACATGTACAAACTTATGGTAGCAATATATCTTATGTCCGTGCTATTTGAATGTTATCTTACATATACCCTTTGTGACTGACATTTGTGTGAACTTAAAATCTAACCACTATCCATGTGAGGTGTTGAAGTTATTTGTCATTTGCTTTTGCTACTTATAAAAATTTAATCATTTTGCTATCATACTTCATAACACTTAAAAGCATTTTTAAAATCATATTTGTTTTCTCGCTTTGATTGCTTGAGGGCAAGCAATAGCTAAGTGTGGAGGAATTTGATAACAACCAAAATATACATATTCAACCCGTTATTATAATGCCACTTTGTATCATAAATAAGAGCTTTAGATACTTAATATATTGCGTTTTATATGCATGTATGAAGTATGGAGAAGCAAAGTGAAGAAAATACAAAGGAGGGTCCTTATTGTGCAAATATGCCAAACTACTGAAAGAAGAATCTGGAACGCACAAAATTGCGGCACACATTGTCAGAAGTGCGGCGTACATTCCCACATCCAAAGTGCGGCGCACTTTCGGATAAGTGCGGCGCACATTTGCTCTCAGCCAGCACTATAAATAGGAGCCACTTCTACTCATTTGACACACACCTCTCAACTACTACTCTATAAATCCGAGTATTCTTAGCTTTCTTAGTGATATTTCAGTATTATCCACTTTTGGGAAATAATTGTAACGAGAGTATTCCACTCTTTGATTCTTGGAGAAACGATACAATCGTGACACTTGTGTACTCGTTCATTCAATCAATCTAAGTATGATGTTCTCTTACTCTTTTCTATTTGTTACTTTGATTACTATGTTAGACTAAGCTATTTGTGACTATATGGGTATGTGACTATGATTAGTGATGATGCTATGATATGATTCTTTATAATTGATTTTAAGCTAATGTTGTAGAACCATTTTACCACCTAGTTCTATAAACCATATTTTATCTAGAGTTGATTTGTTAGGATGGCTTGGCGTTGAGAAACGCAAATCGTTGTAATAAGTTTTTAAAGACTTGTCTATGGTTTTGAATCTTTGGTTGGAGAAATCTGCTTAGAAACCGTGATAAAATATTGAGCTCGTTGGCAACTTGTTTTGAGCTTAGTCGCTCGAATAAACATAAGTCTTGAATCACACTCAGTAAGTTGTGTAAACACCATTTTGACGAAAAAGGTTAATCACTCTTTACCTACCTAAACATATCTCGATCTTTATTATCATCATCACGAACTCATACGAACTATCCCATATTAGTCATATTTGTTATTATTGTTATTCATATCAGTCATTTCTTTCTTCAATTATTATATTGATTACCAAAACGAAACAAAGTCTCGGCGAACGATCCTGACTTACCACTACAAGCTATATTACGAACGAAAGGGTATACTTGCCCGTGTTTGTATTTCTAGTCCCTTGTTTTGTCTAAACCTTGTAATATAAATTTAAGACTTGCAAAACAAACATCATTTAGTAAAAGCTGTCAGAAAGTTTATTATATATTCTTGGTATCTATATGTTACAAAACGATAATTAAATAATAGATTTTTCCGCATATATTAAACTCTGGGACCCTTTGTATAAAAACTCTGATCTTTTATGATGTGATGTATATGTTTTTATTTCGTCAACTTTGTGTCAACAGTATTTCATTATTTCTTGTACCATGACGTGGAACCCCCTTGCTGCCTAGTTGTTTCCTTGCCTGATTTTGGGGGTCTCACAGATTGGTATCAGAGCGATGGTTATAGGGAACTGAGTCGTTTTTCAAAACTTGGTGTCTATAACCGAAATTTCAAAAATTTCATCTGTAAAACCCGCATGCTTTTACCATGAACAGTACACTTAGTAAGCATACGTACATATTAACACTTTCCTTTTATAACATGAAAACGTGTCAAGATTATTAATTACAGAAGTTATGTACGTGTTCTTACACGATAAGTATTAAGTACGTGATAGGACATGATAATTATTAACAATAATAATTATAATCACGAACATGAAATCATGAACGAAAACATCACGAACATGTAGTTACGTACTTACTTTTTATAATACGATAAATATCGTTACAAACAAGTATTTATCTATAACACGAATAACTAAGTATAACATAACACGAAAACGTGAACATACGAACACATAAAATATTAGACACGGGAAAACTTCGGGTTTCCCCTTGTGGGCCCCATATGTCGCGGACACCAAAGACAAGAGGGCCAAGCCCACTGTTGGTTTTGTTAAAATAAACAAAAAGAGAAATATTTTTTTCATTTAACAGAGTTTTATAAAAATTACAAAACCCTAGCCTCCCTTTTTCTCTCTAGCCGCCGGCCTAAGGAGCTCCACAAGTGGGTGTTTGTTGATCTTGGTTAATTAAATTCTAGTGATTGTGTTCGTGTTATTAACCTCCATTTTTTTCACGCATTCGGTAATCCCTTATCCCTTTTCTTTGATTCTTTTATTTAACTAAGAACACATGAACATGGATTTATAAGAACAAGTAACTAAAACATGTTAAGTTAATCATGGGGGTAAAATAAAATGTGTTTTGGGGTTGGTTTGGTTCGGCCGACGCAAGGAGCCGAGAGCCGAAGCTCTCGGTGGTCCTCAAATCACCACCAACCGGGACCATGGTCTCGGGGGGGGGGGGGGGGGGGGGGGGGGGGGGGGGGGGGGCTGTCTGGTCTCGGCAGCAAGAACCAAGGGACCCTGACGTGAGTCGGGGTACCGTTTTGTTTGTTTGAGGTCTCGGCAGCAGCAACCAACACCACCGGCCCAAGCCGGTGGCGGTTTTGGTCTAGCAGGGGGAAACGCAGGCTCGGCAGGAGGAACCACCAGCTCACGACCGGTGGGAAACTTGTTGTGGTCGGCGACTAGCCGAGGCTAACCAGTGGGAACCAACGGCTACAGCCGGTGGTGTATCCGCATGGGCAGTGGCAACCGGCTGAGCTGGTTAACCACTGTTAAGGGGGTGTTTGTTTTGTTCCAGTTCATGGGGTTTTCGGTCCGGTTCACATTATGTCTAAATGAAATTCACGGGTCCGGTTCATGACTAACTTTTACAAGTATTTATTTTTATGCAAGTATATTATTTTAACAAGAGAATTAAATTAATTAAGACATGACAAATAATTAATTTAATTTAGCATGGACTTAGGTTAATTATTATTTATGAAATAATACATGTTTTAGCCTAAGTATTTTATTTATTTAATTTAGACTATAGTATTAATTAATTATTTAAACATGGACTATAATTAATTAATAAGTATGACTTAGGTTATAATTAATATAATATTAATACATGTTAAACCTAAGTATTTTATACACCTTAATTTAATTAAATCATGCTTATGTTTAATTAAATCATATAACCTATAGTTTTATTTAATAACATGATATTATTAATAAACTATACTAATAATCACATGACTTATGATATTTAACCAGTAAACTTAAGTTATATTATTAGCTTATTAGTCCAGCTTATTTCTTAATATGGAAACTTTCTAATTCAGGAAACTTACTATTTTTGGAAACTTTCTATTTTTAGAAACTGATCTATTTTAAGAAGTTAATCTATTTTTGGGAACTTTCTATTTTTAGAAACTTTCTATTTTAGGAAACCTGCTATTTTTAGAAAGTTACTTATTATTACACAACAAGTATAATAATACAAGAAATACAAGTAATACTTGATCAGAATACATAGAATACATGATAAACACAGCATAACCTTAAAATCAATTAAACAAGACAAGAACATATAAAACAAGCTAAGACACGATATAATCAGTTAAGTACTTAGTAAGCAGAATACTTATACATGTCCCCTATTTTATGTAGCATTAGTGAGATCGAAGTAGGACTTTCATTCTCTCGTCTTCTTCGTTCACTGGACATAAGGTACGGATTTCTCATCCTTTCAATATGAACATTCTTTCCTTGTTAGGATTCCCCGTTTGAAGCCAACTGTTTTCCTAGTATTGTTTTATATGTTTGATTACTTATGTTAGTTTAAGAGCCTAAGCTATATACATGCATGACCAGTGTCACCTAGTTATGGAGGTACCATAACCATAACACTAGAGGCACCAGTGTTATGACTTCCCCGCGGCGAAGTGATTGCTTGTGGCGTCCCTTTACACTTTTGGCCATTATATTATATTATTATCATGTGGGGCATATGGGTGCATCCTAGTTACATGTTTATCAGTAATATCAAAGTGAATGCGATGTGCGCCTTGCATCCTTCACTAGGAGTTGATCCCTCCTACCCAGACTATTTAATTAGAGGAAACCCCTCTAATTGCATGACGAGGTCTCCCTTCCAAGTATTCATGCACGATGGAACCTCATGACCTATGTGGGCTATTGGCTAATTAATACAGATTTTACATAAAAACATAAGTCTTTTCAAACTATAAAACTAGTTTTATGAACATGTTCCAGGTTACTTAGGACTTATACATTTTCGCTGCTATTAGTCTTTATGCTTATGTTATTACATGCTATATTTGTATATTCGTGCACTGAGCGTTATGCTCAGCCGTTTTCCTTTCATGTTCCCAAACGGCATGTACTCAAGGGTGCTCGTAGACTTTAAGCGTACGTGCATATGGATTGGAAGCTATCTAGCCTTCTCTACTTTATGCATTTCATCATACATTTTGCTACTTATTTCTTTGGACATTATTTAGTCCTTTTCCTTTACAATACTTATGTTTGTGTGTGATGAGATTATACTTAGGGTACCGATGTTTGTTTCCGGTATTTTCATTCATTGTCATTTAATGTTTTTAAGACATTTACCTTGTATGCTTTGATGAAACGCCATAATCACGTGTGACATTCCATTTACCAAAATGGGGTGTTACATCATCTTTCTAAGTGTCAACCACATAATCTGCCATGGTTGTTCGATATCTACGCGGGTAACTCTCTATTCCTTATTATTTACCTTTAATTATCGTTGTAGTATTTAATCTCTTGATTACATGTTGCAATATTACATTACCCTAATGACGATAATTACTATGTCTTTTCAAAGCCTTTGTGCTTCATGAATTATCATTGGATATTACTTGGTTACATATGCTCTTACTGTATTTTTTGAATTCTCGTTCTTGTGAACTGATCTTGTTACAATGATTTTATATTGTTATGACGTTACATACTTGTATTCAGAGCGCGTATGCTGCCGACTTTTCATACTCACTTTTCTGAGTACTATTGCTATCTTGTTTATGCGTGATACGACTGACCTCATATACTCGTTCTTTTTTAACCATCTATTTCTCAACTCACTATTACACGTTGTGCATACTCTCGTGATACCATTGTTCGGGATTGAATAAGTGTTGTTTTCGATGAAACATCTAATTTTCATATTACTAC
Organism: Glebionis coronaria; assembly: GCA_025667525.1. NCBI lineage: Eukaryota > Viridiplantae > Streptophyta > Magnoliopsida > Asterales > Asteraceae > Glebionis > Glebionis coronaria. Next base: position 164,218,243 of record CM046881.1, read on the forward strand.
CGTGCGTGTTGCTTTTATTGTTTAAGCTCCTTTAAGATATCAGTCAAGATATCTACAATGCTTTCCGACCATTTGTGATTTGATGTCTTGGAAAAACAGTCTATCGACCATTGTGTAGCTCAATGTGTCTCCGTAAAAGACAAAGGACATCGTGTGAGTCACACATCTTGAAGCATTCCTTGAATCAGTGTTGAATAATATCGTGAGTTTTCATAACCATGATTTACCTCTACGTCACCGTTTTACATGACACTTGTATATCGATTAAATATTACTTCTTGACCATTCTACGTTCCGACTTCGAAATTACAACGTCCGTTGTACCTTGAAAACATCATCGTCATCTTGTAATATATCCTCTATTACGTGACGATTGTTTGGAACACGATTCTACTTCTATAAACTTGTATCCTCCTTTCATTAAACTTCCTCGCTCTAGGAGTGTGACCCGTTAATGTTCCAATTCTTTCTCGGTATGTCTTGTGATTTTGGAAAATCACGCTGCCAAGAGACCTTCCTGCATTGCATCTTGAAATAGAAGACATGAATGTCATGCGTCGTTTTTTTATTTCTTAGATTTTCGTTGGTATTCTTGAACCATTTATATAATGTGTTTTCTTTACATGATTAATTATACAGTTATTCCCTTTCGTCTTTATGGAATCCACAAGTCTTGTGTGTACCTTAATTCTGAGTTATTGTGAAATTTGGATTTAATTTCAAGCCGTGTCGAAGAATATACATTCTACAGAAACTTTACAGGAAATTTAACAGTGTCGAGAAAATAATTTTATAAGCTTTAGACATAAAAATATGTTTCTACTTGTTAAGATGTTCTTTTAGGACATAAAATTCGACTAGAAAATCTTAAAAACGAGCAAGTTACGCTCATTTGAAATTGTAAAATTTAAGAACTTATTTTCTTCATATTTCAAAAATATCATTAGATTGACAGATTTAATGCAAGGGCATTTTCGTCTATTTTTTATCCGTTCCAAGTCTCGAGTAAAACTAGAAAGTTGTTCAAAACATCGTTTTACACCAAATTGATTTGACTTCGAGTCTTAAAAATGCCATTAGCAAGTCAATTGGTCCACTCACACCCCAAAAAGTCAAAGCTGATAGAAATTTTGAAAATATGGTTTTTAGGCGTTTTTGAGTTCGTTTGAACTCGTAAAACTTTAACGAATGATATTTGACAATTAAAAACATTGATTACGTTTAAAAATGTAAAAATAATAACTTTGAGTCCGGTCATACATATATATATCTTGAACTTTTGGAACCAAGTGGTTTGATAAAACTATGATGAACTATATGTTTCGAAAAATGTGTACATTTTTATGCGTCACTATTTACGTGCTAAATTTCGAAACTTTCCAGATTCATAAACTTTCCCAAAATAGGAACTTTTCGAGTTAGTTGTACGCTCCGAAAACTGATATTCTAGTTTTCTTAAAAGCATATTTATGTTAAATAATTTACGACATGAGCGCATATGGATTTTGATAACGACCAAATTATACATATTCAATCTATCATTATAATGCCACTTTGTAGTATAAATAAGAGCTTCCGATACTTAATATGTTGTGTTTATATGCAGATATAAAGTTTGAAGGAGCAAAGTGAAGATATATAAAGAAGGGGCCTCAATATGAAAATAAGCCAAAGTTGTTGAAAGAAGATTCTGGATCTCCCAGAAGTGCGGCGCACAAACTCAGAAGTGCGGCGCACATTCACGTCTCCAAAGTGCTGCGCACTTTCGGAGAAGTGCGGCGCACATTTGACACCAGACATCATTATAAATAGAGGCCATTTCCACTCATTTTACACACACCTCTCTCTCTCTCAATACCCCATAGCTTGAGTATTTTAGCTTTCTTAGTAAATTTTCAGTATTATCCACTTTTGGGAGATACTTGTAACGAGAGTATTCCACTCTTTGATTCTTGGGGGAACGATACAATCTGACACTTGTGTACTCGTTTATTCAATCCAATCTAAGTATGATGTTCTCTTACACATTTCCAATTGTTACTTTGATTACCATGTTAGGCTAAGCTATTTGTGACTATATGGGTATGTGACTATAATTAGCGATGATGCTATGATATGATCCTTTATATATGATTTCAAGCTAATGTTGTAGAACCATTTTACCACCTAGTTCTACAAACCATATTTTATCTAAGTTAATTTGTTACGATAGTTTGGCGTTGAGAAACGCAAATTGTTATAATAAGTTTTCAAGAACTTGTCTATGGTCATGAATCTTTGGTTGGAGAGATCCGCTTAGAAACTTGATAAAATATCGAACTTGTTGGCAACTTGTTTTGAGCTTAGTCGCTTAAATAAAGGGAAAATCACTTAAAAATGTAGTAAACTTACCACTTTTTATGGTTGTGTGTACTAAACTATTTTTTTCTCATTGTGTTTATTAAACTTTCAAATTCATATCATTGTATGTATTTTACGACCATTTTACCCCTACTTTTTTCAAAATTTGAAGGGCAAAATGGTCATTTTACAAAGATAAATCGTCTCAAAATACACGCAATGATCGAAATTAAAAAATTTAATACACACAATAAGAAAAAAAAATAGTTTAGTACATATAACCATAAAAAGTTGTAAGTTTACTATATTTTTAAGTGATTTTCCCCTTAAATAAACATAAGTCTTGAATCAACCCAAATAAATTGTGTAAACGCCGTTTTGACGAAAAAGGATTATCACTCTTTACCTACATAAACATATCTGGATCACTATTATCATCATCATGAACTTATACGAACTATCACATATTAGTCATACTTGTTACTATTGATATTATTTCAACTATTTATTTCTTCAATTATTATCTCAATTATTATCTTGATTACCACTACAAAGCTATATTACGAACGAAAGGGTATACTTGCCCGTGTTTGTCTTCTAGTCCCTTGTTTTGTCTAAACCTTATAATATAAATTTAAGACTTGCAAACGAACATCAAGTTTTTGGCGCCGCTGCCGGGGACTTATAATCCTGTTTTGTAACCAAATTCGTATAATCCTTGAAGAACTTGAACCATTGCTACTCATTTTAAACCAAAAGAATTTTCTGTAGTACAGAAAGTACGCCGCACAAACCAAAAAGTGCGCTGAACTTCCTGTAGCGAACCAAAGTGCGTCGCACAAACCCAAAAGTGCGCCGCACATTTCCACTAAAAACAACAAACACCTTGTTGGATGCACACCCGTTCATCCGGAACACCACCAATATCATCGTTACCTGAACCTGAACGTACCCTTAACCGAAGGCTACGTAGACTTCATCGCCGTGTACATTTAGCTAGGAGACACGAGCAACCTCAAACTCGCATAATCAACCAACCTTTTGACAACCTTTCACCAATCCTATTTCTCAGCAAACTCATCAACCGTTACGATCCAATGTCGGACACCGATGATGAACCAATGTGGTCAGCCGATAGAGTTGTAGCACCAACTCCTGGCTCCGCAATCGTTTTACCTGAAATTGCAAATGATTTTGCAATCAAAGGGAACCACTTAACCCTTGTAAAAAATAACCAATTTGATGGTCGAATCAAAACTGATCCTCAAAAACACATCCACGAATTCAGCGGAATTTGTAAAATGTTCAACTATGGAGAAGGACAAGCCGAAGCCGTCCAACTCATGATGTTTCCATCATCCCTGACTGGAGAAGCCAAGTCATGGCTCGACGAACTTAACGAAGGAACCATTCGAACATGGGAAGGTATTAGAACTGCTTTCATTAGCCGATTCTTTCCTCCTGCCCTATTTGAAAAACTCCTCGGAGAAATCCGAAGCTTTTCTCAACAAGATCGAGAAACTCTCACTGACGCATGGTTAAGAATGAAAGAACTACTCAGAAACTGCCATGGTCATGGACTTAAAAAAGAAGTAATAATCAAGATTTTCTATCATGATCTTGACGATGCTACCCAAGATGCATTGAACGCCGCAGCGGGTGGAATTTTCCTTTACAAAACCCTTAGCCAAGCTTACCAATTATTGGATGATAAAGTCCTACTTAAGCTTGATTGATCCAAAAATCACAAAAACAAAAACCCACGAAAAATCGTTGCTTTTACTGAAGGAAGCAACAACTCAACCGATACCGAGAAAATTATAGCTCGAATGGATGCCATGTCTCTTAAACTTGAAGAGATAAAACACAAAACCTGCAAACACTATGGAGGAAACCATCCTTCTAGTGAATGTGATGAGGATGACACACCCATGACGAAGGAAGAAGAAGCCAACTTTATGAATACCTTTCGTCGAACTCGATTTTATAACGATTATCGTAATCGCGACCGCGATAATTGGAGATCAAATGATAAACCAAGTTATGATCGAGACGAAAATAAACCCACTCAAACCAAACACAAAAACAACCTTGAAATCAAGATCGACAACTTTATATAATCTCAAAGAAAAACTAACATTTTTGTTCGAGAAACATTCACTAACTTCAAAACCAAGTTCTTACGAATCACCTACCAAACCTACTCAAGTTGCACCAATCGAAATTCTATTCGATAGTGATAATGAGGATGAAGCCCAACCGACCCATACCAAGCCAACTGAAAACCTAACACCCAAGACATATAAACCAAAAGTACCACATCCACAACGCTTACGCAAGAAAAAGATGCAAGCTAAGTATGGTAAATTCCTCGACTTAATACAAGAAGTTCGAATTAGCATGCCTTTAGTCGATGTTCTGGCTGGAATGCCAAATTATGGCAAATTTATCAAAGAACTTATCAAGAGCAAGCATAAGTTTGAAGAAGTTTCTTCAACTTTTCTAAATGATGAATGTTGTGCCATTGTCCAAAACAAAGTACCACCAAAACTGGGAGATCCTGGAAGTTTCCTGATCCCATGTACTTTCCATCACTCATATTCTTGCAACGCCTTGGCCGATCTTGGCGCAAGTATCAACCTCATGTCGTACTCTTTGTATGCTAAACTCTCTAAAAACGTTTTAAAACCCACAAAAATGAGCGTTCGACTCGCGGACCGTTCTTTCCAATACCCAATGGGGATAGCTGAAAACATGCTCATAGAAGTCGGAAAATTTGTTTTTCCTGTTGACTTTGTAATCTTAGAAATGGAAGAAGATAGCAAGGTACCACTTATCCTTGGTAGACCTTTATTACACACAGCTGACGCTATATTTAGAGTAAAGCAAAAACAACTCAACCTTGGAGTTGGATAAGAAAGAATTTCTTTTTCTATCGAAGAAGAAATGAAACACTCGTACTCTAATGACGATACTTGTTTTAGTATCGATGTCACTGAAGAAATCGTTGAAGCCGATTTCGACACTCTTCTTGATGAAGGAAGCGAAATTTTGTATTCTATCGAAGGAACCATCCTCGAAGAAGAACTTTTTGCTGAATTTGATGCCTTCATAGCTGACCATACTGATAAACCAATCGAAACAATCGAAGAAGAAATCAAAACACCATTTGAAACCATAACTTTCGAAACCGATTTCAAAGTTAAGAAATCTGTCGAAGAACCTCCTACAGATTTAGAACTTAAACCTCTTCCTGGACATCTGGAATATGCATTTCTTCACGAAGAAAAATTACTCCCTGTAATTATTTCATCCTAACTTTCTGAAGAACACAAAGACGATCTAATTGACGTTCTCAAGAAGCATAAACAAGCTTTTGCTTGGAAAAATTCTGACATTCCTGGCATATGTCCATCGTTCTGCAAACACAAAATCCAAGTTTTGGATAACAAGAAACCAATTGTTGAAAAACAACGAAGATTAAATCCTAACATGAAAGATGTTGTTAAAAAAGAAATCCTTAAACTCTTAGACTCTGGAATAATCTACCCAATCACCGATAGCCCATGGGTTAGTCCTATTCATTGTGTACCTAAAAAGGGAGGTATCACTGTAGTAACTAACGAAAACAACGAATTAGTACCAACACGAACCATCACCAGATGGAGAGTTTGTATTGATTATCGAAAACTAAATCATGCAACCGCGAAAGATCATGTTCCTTTACCCTTTATGGATCAAATGTTAGAAAGACTCGCAGGAAATGAATACTTTTGTTTCCTCGATGGTTTTTTTGGATACTTTCAAATCCTAATCGACCCTATGGATCAAGAGAAAACCACGTTTACTTGTCCATTTGGAACTTACGCTTATAGTTGCATGCCTTTTGGTCTATGCAATGCACCTGCTACTTTTCAGAGGTGTATGATTGCAATCTTTCACGATATGATTGAAGAATCAGTCGAAGTCTTCATGGATGATTTCTCCGTCTTTAGAAAGTCTTTCGACACATGTCTAAACAATCTCGCTAAAATGTTAGCACGATGCAAAGAAGCAAATCTTGTGCTAAACTGGGAAAAATGTCACTTTATGGTTAAAGAAGGAATTGTGTTAGGACACAAAGTGTCTTGAGCCGGCCTTGAAGTTGACAAAGCAAAAATAGACGTGATCTCAAAACTCCCACCACCTACTAATGTTAAAGGCATTAGAAGTTTCTTAGGTCATGCCGATTTTTACCGACGATTTATCAAACACTTTGCGAAAATCGCAAGACCTTTAACTCAGCTTTTAGAGAAAGAAAGAATGTTCGATTTTAACGACGAATGTCTTTCAGCATTCGAAACACTTAAAGTAAAGCTTACATGCACACCAATTATTACAAGCCCTGATTGGAACCTTCCATTTGTACTTATGTGCGATGCAAGTGAACATTCCCTTGGAGCCGTCCTTTGACAAAAAGATGGTAAACAATTTCATCCCATCTATTTTGCAAGTAGAACTCTTAACGCAACCCAACAAAATTACACAATTACAGAAAAAGAGCTCATGGCTGTAGTTTACGCGTTTGACAAATTTCGATCATACCTCGTATTGTCAAAAACAATAGTTTACACCGATCACTCAGCTTTAAAATACTTGTTGAAAAACCAAGACGCCAAACCTCGTCTAATACGATGGATATTGCTTTTACATGAATTTGATTTGGAAATTAAAGATAAAAAAGGAGCTGAAAATGTTGATGCCGATCATTTATCTCGCATAGTGAATGATGATTCTAGCGATGAAGAAATCGATGATTTTCCCTATAATGCAAGTAAGTACCAACAATACACCATGGTTCGCAGACTTTGCAAACTATTTGGTTGTAGGTATTTTATGAAAGGGAATGACGCACCAACAAAAGAAAAGATTTTTCTCTGAACTAAAAAAATACTTTTGGGATGATCCTTATTTAGAATCTGTTCCAATGGAATAATCCGATGTTGTATTTCCGGATTCGAATCTAGAAAAATTCTCGATGAATGTCACTACGGAACAACCGGAGGACATTATGCCGCGAACACCACCGCTAAAAAAGTGTTCAACGCTGGCTTTTATTGGCCAACAATTATTCGTGAAGCTCATACCTTAGTACGACTATGTGAAGCATGTCAAAGGACTGGAAATATTTCTAAAAGAGACGAAATGCCTCTAAACAACATCCAAGTCTGCGAAATCTTTGACGTATGGGGTATCGACTTCATGGGACCATTTCCTAAATCTTACAAATGTGAATACATTTTAGTCACCGTCGACTATGTATCGAAATGGGCCGAAGCTCAAGCTTTACAAACAAATGATGCAAGAGTTGTTATCACATTCTTAAAAAAATTATTCTGTCGTTTTGGAATTCCAAAAGCACTAATAAGCGACAAAGGAACTCATTTCTGTAACAAACTCATGGAAAATATTATGAAAAGATATGGAGTGACCCACCGATTTTCCACATCTTACCACCCTCAAACGAGTGGTCAAGTTGAAAACACTAATAGAGCTCTCAAACGTATACTTGAAAAGACCGTTCAAAACAACCCTGCATGTTGGTCTAAAAAATTAGAAGATGCTCTATGGGCCTTTCGTACCACATTCAAAACACCAACTGGAACCACACTGTACAAACTGTTGTATGGAAAAACATGCCATCTGCCAATAGAGATTGAACACCTTGCATATTGGGCACTTAAGAACTGCAACCCAGATCTTATTGCAGCCGGAGAAAAACGTAACTTCCAACTTCACGAGTTAGATGAATTTCGACATCACGCTTATGAAAGTTCACGATTATATAAAGAACGAACCAAAGTTTGGCATGATCGCAAATTACGACAAAGAAAAGAATTCAAAAAAGGAGAAAAAGTACTTCTCTTTATCTCGAAATATAATTCAAGCAACCTAAGCTTACTTCGAGATGGACTGGACCCTATCTAGTAAAACACCAATATCCATCCGGATATGTTGAATTATACGGTAGAGACAATAGCACCTTTATAGTCAATGGACATCGACTTAAGCTCTACCATGAAGAAGAACACTGTAATGAAATCGAAGGAGAAGAAATTCCTTTCTTCTTAAAATAGATCCGAGTAGCCGAGTCTGGCTAAAGACTCTAAACTTAGCGGCTATTTAGAAGGCAATCCGTATTTTATCCCCACCTTTTAACTTAAGTGTGGAGGAGGACCTGTAAATAAATAAAACCGTCCTTGTATATATTGCATGTGTTTTGTTTTGTTTTATATCATACAGGAAAATAGCAAATGGGAGCTCTAAGCTGGATTCATCTCTCGAAGTCTTGCAATTTTCTACTAAGCCCCAGGAAGTTCTCGTTTCCCTTTGCATTTTTCCTATTTTTAATGTTTTATCAGTTATCACCTCGAGGACGATGTTTAACTTAAGTGAGGAGGAGGTGACAAATAGAAAAAATGAAAAGAATAAAAAATTAAATAAATTTCTCCACATGAAAATCTTTTTGAAAAATAATAAAACTATATATGTTTTGTAAATAAATAAGTTTTTAGCAAAGCAAAAATATCATTGATTGACATTATAATTACGCACAAAAACCATCACCCAAATATGTGAGAAAAATTTAGCCTTATATTTCTCTATTTTGTGTGAAAGCCGATAATCTAGTATGCTTCAGAATTTGTGCTTGATCATCATTACTAAACCACAACGAGGTTAATTTATAGATATTTTCGAAAGGAAGCAAAATAAAATCACCCATATATAATTTTAGTTAAGCTACACTGGCTTACTAAAATATGTGGCACTCATATGCATGTGTTATATTATCCATTGTGCCAATATCCTTATATGTTATACCTAACCACTTGTCAAGTCATAAAGTTTATGATGTTCTCTTAAAAAAAGATGTATGAAAAAGAAAGAAATAAATTAGTCAAGTATTCTAGTATAGTTTGTTCTATGACTTTGACAAAAGGCATACTTTTTGATCCTACACCCACATCATTTATCACGTTTTGCTTCTTTGAAAATTTATATGGTGCTCACGCCGCAACGGTTATGCTTATGTGTCATGTACAAACCTATGGTAGCTATCTATTTTATGTTCGAGCTAATTGAGTGTTACCTTACATTTACCCTTTGTGAGTGACATTTGTGTGAACTTAAAATCCAAACACTATCCACGTGAGGTGCTGAAATTATTTTGTCATTTGCTTTTGCTATTCATAATAATTAAATCATTTTCCTATCATACTTCACAAAACTTAAAAGCATTTTTAAAATTGAATTTGTTTTCTCGCTTTGATTGCTTGAGGGCAAGCAATAGCTAAGTGTGGAGTAATTTGATAACGACCTAATTATACATATTCAATCTATCACTATAATGCCACTTTATAGTATAAATAAGAGCTTCTGATACTTAATATGTTATGTTTTATATGCAGATATAAAGTTTGAAGGAGCAAAGTGAAGATATACAAAGAAGGGGCCTCCATATGCAAATAAGCCAAAGTTGTTGAAAGAAGATTCTAGATCGCCCAGAAGTGCGACGCACAAACTCAGAAGTGCGGCGCACATTCACGTCTCCAAAGTGCGGCGCACATTTGACCCCAGACAACACTATAAAAAGAGGCCATTTCCACTCATTTTACACACACCTCTCTCTCTCAATACTCCATAGCTCGAGTATTTTAGCTTTCTTAGTAAATTCTCAGTATTATCCACTTTTGGGAGATATTTGTAACGAGAGTATTCCAATCTTCGATTCTTGGAGGAACGATACAATCTGACACTTGTGTACTCATTTATTCAATCCAATCTAAGTATGATGTTCTCTTACTCTTTTCCAACTGTTACTTTGATTACTATGTTAGGCTAAGCTATTTGTGACTATATGGGTATGTGACTATAATTAGTGATGATGCTATGATATGATCCTTTATATATGATTTCAAGCTAATGTTGTAGAACCATTTTACCACCTAGTTCTACAAACCATATTTTATCTAAGTTGATTTGTTACGATAGTTTGGCGTTGAGAAACACAGGTTGTTTTAATAAGTTTTCAAGAACTTGTCTATGGTCATGAATCTTTGGTTGGAGAGATCCGCTTAGAAACTTGATAAAATATTGATCTTGTTGGCAACTTGTTTTGAGCTTAGTCGCTTAAATAAACATAAGTCTTGAATCAACCCAAGTAAATTGTGTAAACGCCGTTTTGACGAAAATGGATTATCACAAACATATCTCGATCATTATTATCATCATCACGAACTTATACGAACTATACCATATTAGTCATACTTGTTACTATTGATATTATTTCAACTATTTACTTCTTCAATTATTATCTTGATTACCAAAACGAAACTAAGTCTCAGCGAACGATCCTGGCTTACCACTACAAAACTATATAACGAACGAAAGGGTATACTTGCCCGTGTTTATCTTCTAGTCCCTTGTTTTGTCTAAACCTTATAATATAAATTTAAGACTTGCAAACGAACATCAGATTCCTTTATCCTTTCTTTTATATATGACTTATTTGTCATTATATATTGTCTTTCTTTGCTTCTAATGTACCACTGATTTGGGCCGAGGTTTGAAGTTCTTGTTTTCATATTATTCGTTATCAACTTGACACGTGTCTCATGACGATTCCGGCTAAACATTTCGAAACCTTATCACCTTGTAACAACTTCATTGATTGTCTTGAACTACTATGTATTACCCCCATGTAACCCACTCGCTATTTTGTAAGCTATCATCATGTCACCATATGAATTTAAACTGGTATTGTTTGCGAATCATTTTACAAGATGTTCCACTTGGGCCTTATCAAAATACTTGAATGTTATCTTATAAAATTAATTTATATTAATTTACAATGTATTTTCACAAATTGTTCTACCTTGGTCTTATAAAGATATCTTGTAACATTAAAATTGTTGTATTAAATATCTAGCCAGTAACTTATTGGCGAAAAGTTTCATAAATTATTTTGATTCCTTTTTTTTACAAATGGCATTATATACATACTTTAAATCATATGACATGTAATACTGGTTTGACGAAGCCGAGCATCGCATTGCTAGTCCTAAATTATGCATGGCCTAGTCACCTATGCGTAATTTAGAAGAAGCCATGCGAGGCCGAATAGTATTCACCTTAAATATTTGGCCAAGAACCAACTTTTAATTATGTTCTTTAAAAAGCTAGACAGAACAAAGTTTAGAAAACTTTTACATATTATGTGAGTAGCACCCTTTCGTGATATATACACATATAATCCCTTATCTTTTCGTGAAACGAAGTACATGCCTCAAGCACATATCTCCTTACTCAACGATCTTTTTTTACTTGTTACCTCATCTTCCTCCGTGATACAATTCTCGATACCACTCGTCTAATTTCTTACCATTGATACCAGACTTGAAAGTTTCAACGTTGTTATGCTTCTACATCGATCGACCTTCTCTATCTATTTTGGTAGACCTTCGAAACGTCTCTGGACGCGTATAATGATTTTGACTGGACGTGAACAATGATTTCGTGTACTTGTCATGATGTGTGTTAGACTATTGTCTTGAAATTCATTCGTGTGAACCATGTGATGACTTCGCTCTCTCGTTGCTAATGTTTTTCATCTTGTTGGAATTACTCTCAAGTGACTTCTTAAGATTTTTCATTGATTCGAAAACTAGTTGTGTGGTTGTTCTCTTTCGATCGTGTATCGATCACCGAGAACTTAATAAGCCATTGTTGGTGACACCAACCGCACTCGTGAATTTACCATTTGCTAAAACCTTTGTTTCTCATTGTCCTTATCACTGATGCATCTACTCTATCATGTTCGTTAAGAAAATTGATACGAATTTCGTTTATTCCCTCGTGTTGTTACTCGGATACTAATTGTTGATTATTATTCGGTTCATACTCGTTTGCTATTTTGTCACCTTTTGAAAATCCAAACATGTCCTATGTATATCATTTGATACCTTAATCACCTACTTGGATTTCTAAAAAAAATTGTTACAAATTTTTAAGAACGTTTTACACATTATATCAAATGGTTGAGTTACCTAAAATACCCGTTTTAAGTTTAATATCGAATCTATACATCCTCTTTGATAGATTATACCTAGTGTTACAAAGGTTGTCAAGCTGTATCTTTTAAAGTATTTGATCATGTCATACTTTACTTTCAACCTAATGAAATTATCAATTTAATTTATAATTTCTAACAATGATTCTAAATAATTTGGAAACTTGATTTTATCTAATGATAACGATAAACCCGAGTTTTTAACAATAATATCATACTGTCGTTCAAAAGTTCTTGAGTCGATTAAGATAACTATTTTGAACAGTTCTACTTTTTGGCTTTGAAATCCTGATCAAGAAAAAGATTTAGCAACTGCTTACTCGTTAAATATATATAGTTTGATTTCAAATCACTGAACCTTGTAAATTTTCTTTAAATCAAGAAAGTACCTAAACTGAGTTATAAAGTAATACCAAAATCCTAGACAAATGATTGTGACAGCTTGTATTTTAAATGTTCATATATAATTAATTTTTCCCTTCTATTTCTCTTGTAACTAGATTGTTACGTTTTAAGATTGTCATGCTTTACAGTTTGCGCGATTTGTGATTCTTTGTTGATTAACAATCTTGATTCATTTTAACGCACTTTATCCGTTCAAGTAATTTTTGTGTTTGTTCTATCTCTTGATATTTTTCCGTACTGAAAGGTCATTATTCTAATACAAGTTTGAAAATTTATTCGGGAAGGAGTTAAGAAACTGAAACATAGTGAATTCTAATTGTTAAGGTATGCAGTGGTGCAAAAATTACCTGGGAAGCAATAAATCAGTTCTAAACTATGTATCACCTTTTGTTTGCATCTTCTTCTGTCTCTAGTAGAACTCTGAGGGACCAGAGTTCCTTTAGTGGGTAGACTGTAAGAACCCGTACTTTCTCGGTATTATTTTATTCTTTTATTCACGCTTCTTAAATTTTCAAACATATTACATTTTCTTGTATTCTTATATGTAAATCCAGAGATCATGATAATTTTAATAAATTATACTTTTTAAGTATTTCCTGCTCATTGATAATACTTTATTTGGAATTATAAAATATTTATTTTATTTTTCCATGTTTGTTCAAAATCAGAGTTTTGATTTAAAAGCACTCGCGTGCATTTTACAAAGAGTTTATTCAAATCAATGAATAACGAGAACTACTAATGATCGCGATACCGACGGATGCCAAAAAATTTACATTTTATTATCGATTGTTTCGATAATTAATATTTTCGACGATTTCGTTTTACTTACGTGTTAAGTCGTGTCGGAAAACCATATCATCATAATTATTATGCATTCTAACTTTTGAAAAGTATTTTTACGAAACCCGAGCCCCGTAAATATTTTCAAAATTTACTAATAGTCATTTTCTACCCTTTAAACTATTAAATTGCTTTTAGGTCCAAAAAATTTCACAATAAGCAAAACTAGCCCTCGACCCCACTATATAAATGATTTTTCTTACACCTAACCTCATAATCTACATTTAAAAAACACACACACATTAAGACTTGCTCTCTCCCTTTCTTTTTCTTATTATTGTCGCCACCCTAACACCACAAAACACCACCATAATCACAATTATAGCATGAATCTCTTAATTCTAATCAAAGACCACTTCCTAAAATATTCTTGTGATTCTTTTGGTACCAAAATCTTCCACATGCATCAAGTTTAAAGATTTTTATGATTTTATGGTTGGAAAATGTTTTAATCATTATGCATGTGATGATCTTGGTAAGATCATCATGTTTTGATCCTAAAAAGTTTGATTTTTTATCTTTGATTGTATTAAAATTTGACATGAAATTGTTTAGAAGTTTGTTTGGTTGATGGGTATGATAGTAGGGTAATTTTAGAGGTATGGATCATGTTAAAATGGGTCAAAATATTGATTTGATATGATTTCTAAAAGTATATATTACATCAGTGGGTTAAGGGCTGTATTTCGTGGGTTAAAGATTGGATATAGGTTGAGATTATTTGATTTTGTTGTAGTGTTTTTCGATACGCTCGTTTTGATATAAGATAGAACTTCTAACTCATTACGGATCAAAAGTTATGCTAGTTTTAGTATTCGTGTACCGGGAGACGCAAATCGGCACAATCCGAAATTGTGGCTGATTTTGGTCGACTCTCAGGGACTTTAAGCATGGTAAGATAAATTATACTACTGGTTTTCAAAGTTTATAAACTTAATATGATGAGTCTAGTAGTGGGTTTAAAAGTCGAAATGTCATGATAGTAATTTTAAAGTGGCATAAACGGTTTTATAAAACAAGTACACATTCTGTCCCAAATTTTATAGTCGAGTAAAGTGTTGAGCTGATGGGTTTTAAAGTATGAACTTTGGCTCAAATTTTGGTGAGGTCTTATACAGGTTATAAGTGACCTGGACACCAAGTTTCATCGAAATCGGACAAGTCTAGATAGGGTAGATCGGTGTGTACATTCGGAGTGTACTTGTTGATTTGTATTTTGGACACATAGTTCAATGCTCGTGTGGCGTGAGTTTGAGTATTCACTATTGGACATGGTGAATTACTCAAGTGTTTAGTCATTATATAAATGACTTAGTTACTGGTCCGAGTGATGTAAAGTGATAGTTTGACTTGCGTTGACTTGGCGTCTTATGACGGGTCAATTTCAAGAGTGCAAGTGTTTAAACGAGTAGTGTTGGATAAATGGGATAATATGGATTCATTTGGTTCATGTCGTTAGTCATGAAGTATGAATACTTTGAAAATATTTAAAGTCATATTATACTTGGTATATATCGATATTTGAGTTCGGGTCTTAACGCGCGCCTTATTTTGATAGGTTGCGGTTTTCGTGTTTACTGGGCCTCCATATCGTCGGTGATCGTCATGCTACTATGTTTTCTACTCAACTTATGAGTATAATGATTCACTTACCTTGTGGCTAAGGTGAGTCCATAGCCCCTTTTACTTGTACATGGTTTCTAAACGCGGGGTGAGATTATACATGGTGGAACACAACCATTTAAAAACTGTATGCTATCCTAAACTTGTATGCTATCCAGCACTTGTATGCTTTCCAGACTTTCATTATTATTATTGCTTTTAGTCTATAGCCATAAGTTTCCTCTCCTGATCATGAACCGTTAATTATTGAGTACCAAGCGCGAATGTTGTGGGTGAATCTATCAGGATTGACTATGCCCGTCTCAAGTACCTTGACGCACTAATATTTGTTTATACTTGAGTATTTAGGCTGAATACTCCCTAGAGGAACTTACATGAGTTAAGCTTCGGTTCATGAACTGAACAACAATAATAATGGTTTTGGAGTATGGTTAACGATCATAACCATACTCCCTATTTACTTGTTTTACAAATGAATGTTTGTGTTCCACATCTTTACTACTAAACCTATGAATATCACTCAACTTTATGTTGACGATTTTACATGTTTAATATCAGGTATTATTACTTAGCTTTGTTTGGATGGGAGCTCGCAGGATATTATTGCAGCTTGGAGATTTCTGTGTATAATTAAACTTTGGTTTTAGTAAAAACTGTCAGAAAGTTTATCATATATTCTTGGTATCTATATGTTACAAAACGATAATTAAATAATAGATTTTTCCACATATATAAAACTCTGGGACCCTTTGTATAAAAACTCTGATCTTTTATGATGTGATGTATATGTTTTTATTACGTCAACTTTGTGTCAACAATATTTCATTATTTCTTGTACCATGACGTGGAACCCCGTTGCTGCTTAGTTATTTCCTTGCCTGATTCTGGGGGTCTCACAAGCTATATACATGCATGTCAGTTTCACCTATTTACGGAGGTACCGTAAGCATAGCACTGGAGGCACCGGTGTTAAATCTTGCTTATGTTTTAGAGAGAGAAAGAGATAGAGAGATGGTGAGAACACACACACTTAGAGAGAGAAAGTGAAAGAAAAACACTTTTTCACTATGTGTAAAATGAAGAACCACACCACCCTCTCCATCTAAGGAGAGGGTTTATATACCCAAGCCCTTGACATGGGCTTGGGCTTACATTTGGGTCGGCCTACATATGTTGTAGGCTAGGCTTGTTCTTGTTTGTTAAATAAAGATAATTAACTAAACTACGAGCTATTACATGGACTATTGTTGGAGTGACCGATCCTTCTTAATACGTAAGACGTATTTCCAACAATCTCCCCCTAAGGGAGGTCACTCCAAACAAGGGTGTTACCCTAGTTACAATAATAAAATAAATCTAGCATACTATGCTTGTCTTGAGCTCGTAGTATTCGTCTTTCTTTTTCTTTTTCTTTTCTGGTGAACATGCTGATGTGATCTTTGATATCAATCTTGAGAATTAATCTCTTGCCTTGATCTTGTGCATCCATCACTTGTGATCTTCGCCTCCTTGTGACACCATGTCCCACATACTTATACCTTTTGTAATTCTTGAAAGCTTCAGAGTTCAATACAGCGGAAGACTTAACCTTTAGGCTTTCTTGAATTAGATAAGGTATTAAGTGCATATAGTATAAGCATGCGGGGACGACTTCTTCTCGAATTCCGCAACGCCACCGTCTTCAAATGCCGCAACATAAGTAGACACGAATGAAATGGCTTTGAACATTTCATTCTAATTCGGTAGCATTTTACCTCCGGTCGGTGAAGACCGTTGGACGATATAAAATATCGTACTTGTGGCAGGTAGATTTAATTAAAAATCTCCTTGACAAGATTTCGCGGGTAAACCCGTTCTCTTTACTCGACCGTCCAAAGCTGAATGCGAACGTAAAGAGTGAATCATTTGGATAAAATTATCCGCTTGATTGAAGCCGTCAATTCTGATTCCTGAAACAAGTTTGATTCATTAAAGAATCACACCATCGTTGCTTTCCAGTTGTCACGAGCTTGATTCATATTGAATCTTGCAAGTTACCTACCAAGTGCTGTTTGAGGTTAACACTAGAAGGATTTCCAATCACCGTGAACACTAAGGTGTAACTCTGAGTGTTCTGGCAAGATCACTAAGATATTGCGTAGAGGCCTGGAACGTGTTTAAATTCAGTTAAGAATTAAACCACTGTTGCTTTCTAGTTATCACAAGTTTGATTCATAAATAATCGCACAAGTCACCTACCATGAGCTTTTTAATGTTCGCTCAAGAAGGATTTCCATCTTCATTGTAAATACTTTCATATTACTCGGATGTTCACACAAGATCATGAAGATTTTGCGTAGGACTCTTGAAATCTTTCTTACTTTTCACAGTGTGTGAAGAAGCAAGGAAATATGAAAGTGTGTCCTAATGAGATATTTGATGATCTCAAATGTCTCTAGAATCGATCGTGCATTTTGGATTTTAGTGATCGGAGGCTGGAGAGGAGTGCCACCATTTCAATACCAATTTATTCAGAGTGAATTGATCGATAGATAACGTGTTGTCTCCGTGTGATTAAAACAAATATCTTTTAAGAGATATCTGAGTTAGCTGGGATGGGTTGTGCATTGCATCACTGGGTCCATGATGTCTGTCTTCAATATCGAGAATCATTAAAATGATCTTAATAGCATATGTGTTGACCCGGTTTCTGCCTAAAGTTGTAAGGAGGGCTTCTTTCTTTACACCCTTTATCTTTACAATTCTTTTTCATTCTTCAACCCCTTCAATGCTTACCAATACGTCATAACTAGCACCTTGTTGTGATTGTTCCAGTGCTAACTTAAGTACTTGGTCGGCATTCAGCTACATTCATAATCTTTCTCCATCTTTCCTAAGGACTACTATTTCTAGCTATGGAATGTCCTTGGGAAGATTCCTCCGGTTCTAGAAGAATCATTGGACTTAACCTATCCTACCATCCTTATGGCACCACAATCTTCATCGTCGTGAAATAAATGGGTTTTGGGTAAGTATATGTCACCATGAAAATCCATTTTGATATGCAAATCCGTTTTGCTCCCCCTTAACATATGCCACGATATTCGAAAACATTTCGCATATGTCGGGATGAGCCAGCACATTAAGTCAAACCATTTGTGATAATATCCCATATTAAATCACATTTTCTCCCCCATATTAAAAATATTAACCCAATCGATGTTTTTAATATCAATTGATTTAATGAAGTTTTAACAAAGGTTTTGGGAAGAAAAATGCAAGTCCATTTTATCTTCATGATATCAACCGTATGCGATATGATACCGATTTGTAACATGATCACATATTCACCATATTAGAAAAAATTGACAAGGTTGGACCTGATTGACGAGAACATCATATGGTAAGATCAAATGGTTCTTGTCAGCATATGTTGGTCGCCTCGTCATGTCTGAAGTCATCTCTTGACACCACGTGTACGATTGGTATTGTTGTCTTGACACCAGTTAGTGAGCTTGGCACGTTCGACATCGAAGATTCTGAATGCTTGACAATTGCTCCCCCTCAATTGTTGACCGTGTTCTATTGAAAGAGCTGTAGTCGTCGGTTGAGTAGTCGCATCGTCAAGTATGTAGATACCAATTGTAGAGTGCTATGGTTGTAGAGATGATAGATTCATAAAAACAAGACTTCTCTTGTTTTAACAAATAAATGCACTGAAACGTACATAGATTTGTGTTAGACCAAGTTATAAAGTAAACTTGATCCCTTACAAGGTTTTAAAGTAAACCTTGCCCGAGAAAATTAATTCTCGTTGTGAGCCAAAGCTTTTATAAGAAATACTTGACTTTAATATGAAAACCGGGTTGCAGTCTGAAATAACTACAAGCCATGTAGGCATGTTTTATGAGATATTTACAACTTTTGTACGAACTCTATTTATGGCGCCATGTCAATATTAATCAACATTTCTAAGGCCGTAAATATTATCGTACCAAAAGACATGCCTTTGAAAAATAAAGTAAAAATATTTTTGGATTTTTATGAATTTTTTAATTTTTATGGTTTTTATATGGTTTTATATTTTTCTATTTTGCTTTTGTAGATAAAAATATATAAACAATATATACAGATGATCACCAAGGATACGGAGAATAGTTTACCATCATTATTCTTTCGCTTCATCTGCCAGTTCCTTTAGAGTCTCAGGCGAGAAAGTTCTCATTCCTAGCTTGTCGGCCAAAAATTCAATTCGAGCGCGATCTAAAGCCTTCGTGAAAATATCCGCCAATTGATACTCAGATCGGACAAAGTAAAGCTCGATTACTCCATTTTCCACTTGCTCCTTGATAAAATGGTAGCGAATGTCGATATGCTTCGACCGGGAGAATTGAACATTGTTGCAGCATAAGGCAATTGCACTCTTGTTGTCGCTGTACATCGGAATTTTGTTGAAACCTAGACCATAGTCGGTTAATTGCGATCTCATCCAAAGAATTTGAGCACAGCAACCGGACATAGCTATGTATTCTGCTTCCGTACTTGAAATTGCAGCGCTTTTCTGCCTTTTCGATGCTCAACTGATTAGTCGATCTCCTAGTAGTTGCAAAGTTCCACTCGTGCTACGCCTTGTATCTTGACAACCCGCGTGATCCGCATCTGCATATGCCATTAGTGCAATAGAAGAGTCCTTCGAATACCAAAGTCCCCGATTAATGGTTCCTTTAAGATATCGAAAGATCCGTTTCACAGTAGCCAAGTGTAACTCAGTAGGCCGAGTTTGATAGCGAGCACACATACATATAGCAAACTGAAGATCAGGTCGACTAGCTGTGATATACAGAAGGGTACCGATCATTCCACGATAAAGTGTCGGATCAACGGTAACTCCATGTGGATCTTCATCAATCTTAGTTCGTTCCACCATTGGAGTATCCACGGGGTCGCAAGATTCCATCTTATATTTCTTAAGCGATTCAAGGGCATACTTGGATTGATTGATAAAGATGCCTCTGGGACTCTGAGATATCTGAAGACCTAAGAAGAATGATACCTTGCCCATCATTGACATCTTAAACTTGGAAGACATGAGTGTCTCAAATTCGTCGGATAAAGTTTGGGTCGAGGCTGCAAATATAATATCATCAACATATATTTGTACCATAATCATATCTTTACCTCGTTTCTGAATGAACAGCGTGGGATCCACCTTGCCTTTAGCGAAGCCTTGCGTAATGAGGAATTGCGACAATAGATCATACCATGCGCGTGGAGCTTGCTTCAACCCATAGAGAGCCTTCTTAAGCTTGTACACATGATTAGGATATTTAGGATTCACAAAACCATCCGGCTGTTGAACATAGACCTCTTCCTTGATTTCACCATTAAGAAATGCCGTCTTCACATCCATCTGATAGACGATCATATTCATATGGGATGCATAAGTGAGGAATATTCGAATAGCTTCCAAACGGGAAACAGGTGTAAAGGATTCCATAAAGTCGATGCCCAATAATTGCTTGTATCCACGAGCTACTAGTCGAGCTTTGTTCTTCAATATTCCGCCTAACTCATCGAGTTTCACCTTGTAAACCCATTTCAAAGTGAGTAACTACACTTGATCCGGGCATGGGACAAGTTCCCATACTTTAAGACGTATAAATTCATTAAGTTCTTCTTGCATAGCTTCTATCCAACATGATTGAGTAAAAGCTTGTTGCCATGTCTTAGGTTCAACTTCAGTGAGAAAAGCATCAAAGTGACAAAACATTGCATTTTCTTGTAACTGACTTCGTGTGGATACCGGACGATTAGGGTCACAAATAATAGAATCTATAGGATGATCCTTTGTCCACTTGTTGTCATGTTCACGAATCCGTGGATTGGAGTAAACTGTAGAAGGAGCTTCCTCTGAGGTGGACGACCCGGCTTGATTAGGGTCGGGAATAGGTACACCAAAGAATGGAAGTTCACGCATTTGAGCGAATTCCAAATCGTGATCATCATCATCCTCTTCATCATCAATAGGCATGACATGGGTAGTTGGTTCGGGTGTTGGTTGAGAATTACTCGTTGTTGGTATATCTTGACCAATTGTAGGTGCAGACGTATCTGATTGTGCTTCGGTTGCTGGAGCGACAACTTCGGTTACCGGAGCTATTACCTCAAGTTCTGGAGCAACAATAGTTGGAGGAGTAAAGGATTCATCAAAGAACGGTTGAAACAACGTATCCCATTCAGTCCTAGAAGGTGGTGTAAATGATGATGAAGTAGGGTTGTTTGGGACAAGACCAGAACTAATATTACAGGGTCCCATTTCATGAAGTGCGGGTTTAGAGCTGCTTTGCTCAGAAGCCATTGTTGTCAGCTCATCAAAATCAACATTCATAGTTTCAAGGATCTTGCGAGAGTTACGGTTGTAGATTCGGTATGCCTTCTTTGCGGGTGCGTAACCAATGAAAATACCAATATCAACCTTTGGTTGAAGTTTTCCCAAATTGTCACCATCATTATTTGGATAGCAAAGAGAACCAAATACATGAAGATATGATAAATCGGGTACTTTTCCATGGAGAAGCTCATAAGGTGTTTTACCATGGCGTTTACGAATTAGTGACCGGTTTTGGGTGTACACTGCTGTAGATACTGCTTCTACCCATAAAAACAATGGAGCCTTTGCGTAAATTAACATCGTTCGAGCAGCTTCCATAAGTGTGCGATTTCGCCTTTCAACGACACCGTTTTGTTGTGGAGTGCGAGCAACGGATGTTTCATGAGATATGCCAACTTTTTCATAATAATCATGCAAGATTTGATTCACAAATTCGGTTCCATTATCTGTACGAATGCGTCGAACAGTAGTGTTGAGACGCACTTGTATCATCTTGAGAAATCCGATGATGAATTTAGGTGCCTCATTTTTTGCTTTAATAAATTTCACCCATGTAAACCGGAGTAATCATCGACAATGACGAGGATGTACTTTTTGCCATTAAGACTTTCAACACGCATTGGCCCACAAAGATCCATATGCAAAAGATAAAGTTTCTCTTGGTTGGTGTCTTCACTCTTGGATTTGTATGACTTCTTAGTGCTTTTCCCCATTGTACACGCGGAACACAAATGATCCTTGTGAAATGATAGTTTAGGAAGACCACGAACAAGTTCGTTTTTCGCCAAGTGATTAATAGCGTCAAAGTTAAGATGAGATAACCGTCGATGCCATAACCATGACTTAGTCTTCGATGCTTTGGAGAGAAGACATACAGGAGAAGCGGCCATCATGTCTTGTAGAGACAAAGTATACAAATTATTCCCTCGAGTACCTTTCAATAAATCAACCCCTTCCAAATTACGAATGAAGCAGGTATGCTCTCGAAAAGCAACTTCTAGGTTTGCATCACAAAATTGTCCCACAGAAAATAAGTTGTGACCGAGACCTTCCACATAATACACTCTTGAAATTATAACATTCCCAATATGATATTCACCATAACCCATTATCTTTGCAATATGATCATTTCCAAATCTAACCGTACCAAGAAACTTGCTGACGAAATTTCTGAGCTGAGAGCGATCTCCGGTCATATGCTTGGAGCAACCAGAGTCCAAATACCAGAGAACAATTTGGACCACCTATTTTCAACAACAACAGTAGACAATGCATTGGAAACTATTGGTTCCGGAGTGTTAGCAGATACATATATAAGATTATCAGAATTGCTAACATTTGTGTGACCCTTAGATTTCCTGCGTTTTCTAATGTGAGTTTTAGCACTAACAGGTTTTACTGTTCCAACTTTCGTAGGTTTTGGATTATTCGCGGGCACTACAGTGGGAGTAGACCTATTTAAAGGGCACTTGGTTCCTACAGTAGTGTCGGTGTTCCTAGTTAAAGGACACACTTGTGTTTTGGTAGCCTTGGTACTCCTAGTTAAAGGGCATGCTTTCTTCGCTTTAGTGGGAGTGATCCTAGTCAAAGGGCACGTATTTCCTACTATAGTGAAAGTTCTACCAGTGGGGCGCCACAACCAACCAACTTGGGTTAACACTTTCTCAGTCGGTTTCCATTCTAATCCATTTTTCTGGGCATACATCTCATTCACATGGTCAATAAGGCAAGAATCATGACGACTAGAAAACATACATTCATTGCAATTCCAACATTTCAAATTAGAATTCACACTAGGCTTAGAACGCTGCACAACCGCAGAGCCTTTAGGTTTAGCTACATGATTCTTTTTATTCAAAACAGAAATAACATTCCTAGGATGGGCTTCTACTTTCTTCTTCACTTGACTACTAGATGGGGGCAAGATCCTATCTTTCTTCTTGTTTCTTTTAAGCTTAGATCTTTGAGTCTTAGTAGTGGTGCTTACTCCTGTAGAAGGCAACACGGGAATATTAGAAGCTGGTTTTGATTCCGCCTTATTTGTAGTGACCAATGTTTGAGATGGTTTAGTCCTAGGGCCCTTATTAAATGGTGTGACGGCTATAAGGTTCCTTTTGATTGCACTAGAGGACGATGCTGAGATAGTGGCTGCATTATCCACAACATTCTTACCTTTTAGAGTACGAAGTGTTTCCTTTAACTCAACCAAGACCAGATTTTATCACAAATTTGTTCCTTCAAATCAGATATTTCCACCGACTTTTGATTCAATTGTTCAATAAAAGATTGATTCTGTGCAATGGTATTAGCACATGCGGGCTTTACTGAATCAAAGAGTCGTGTATTTTTCTGTTTTAAGTTATCAACTTTGGACAAAATCTTGGAAACCCGATTATCTAGATCAAGTTTAAAATTCTCAGCGGCCTCAAGTACGTTCACACAGTTAAGCTCCTTAGATTTCTCTATTTCTATCGACAAAGATTTAGCAACTTTGTCACTTGGCTGACGCTGTTTTGATTGTAAATTCAATCGAAAATTCTTTTCAAAGTTTGCATCATCGATATTAACACCTTCGAATGACGTTTCAAAGATTTCTTGAATAAATTGTTGCTTGCATTCAAGCGAAATACAATGTGTTTGAATCTCATCAAAACGTTTTGAAAGCGAAGAATATGAATCTTGAAGCCTTAAAAATTCAGCGTCAGATTCGTGACAAGTACTATCTACCACATTATCCACAGATTCAACATTATGCACAATAGAATCATTATCAACACTTTTATTCACACAGACGGAAACTATATCATGAGACATCACTTGCTTCAGAAGCTGATCATTTTGGCGTGAGACCCGTTCTATTTCAAGTAAACTGTTTTCATAAGCATCATCCATTTCATTGAAAACACGTCTAGCTTCTTCTATTTCCAAAAGCAAATCTTGATCAAGATTACTAAGACAAGCCTTAACATTCTTTACAAACGGAACAATTTCATCTCGAAACGCAGCTCTAGTGTGCTCAAAGTTCCACTCACCTTCCGTTATGGCCGAAGCCGTCGTACGTTCCAAAATGACCTTGTCAAAATCGGCTAAGTGTTGGTGTACCGCATTTAAGTTAACGGACGCCTTACTTACCGGTGGAATTAACTTCGTTAAATCCGTTTTGACAAGTGTAGGAGACGTACTAGGAGGGTTTTCATTTGACAAACTTTGGGGCACAAAAACTTCCAATTCAGCTAATTCCTTTTGTAAGCGAATGCGGGTATTTTTAGACAATTGATCTTTGTTATATTGATCATAATCAATTGTATGGAATTTTGAAAGCATTTTAGAATGAGTTTCATCCGCAAGTGATTGTGTCTCCTCAGAACTACGAACAAAAGGTGCTTCTTTCGATTTGCCAATTAGGGTCATATCATAAAGACACAGAATATATTCCTGAGCTTGTTTTGCATAACCGGGATTAGGTGGTAAATCTTGAAGACGCTTGAGTTCGAGTTCTTTAAATGATTTAGTTAAAAGATGAACCTTTTCTGTGGAAGCGTATTGTTTTAAAAGCTGTTGTTCCTTGAATTTAAGAAGTTTGGTAGCATTAATTTCTGATTCAACCTTTTTAGACTCGAGAGTTTCGAAATCCATTTTAAGTTTCTGAAAATCATTGACAACCGACTCTTTTGCTTTTAATTCATTGGAAAGATTAGCTTTTAATGATTCTATTTCTTTCAAGTGTTCAATCTTTTCAAAACGAAATTGGTCAAATTCAGAACATGTTATTTTCTCTGCTTGAGGGACCATTTCAAAAGCTTTGACCTTTTCTTTATGCAACGCAAGCTCAGCAGTTAGGGTGGAATTGGTATCTACGGATTGTCTGAGAGCCATATGCATTTGATCAATAATATGTTTAGGTACCATGACCAAATCATGTTGAGCATAAGATTCCATACCCGTCGTAGCATTTGGTTGAGGTTCACTCAAATGTGTTGGATTGGGTACCACATCATTTGAGTTACTAGTTCCTGAATGCTGTTCGAGGTTGTCATTTTCATGCTCAACTTGATGTTGGTTATCATCATTACCAAGATTGGTTGTGGTGGGCACCTCACTGACGACATCAGAACCGTAGTGAGAGAGATTAGCAACGAGAGCAACTTGGGTAGAGTGAATGTCATCACAATCCGAATCATATGCGTCAAGATCATCTGCTTGATAAGCTGCATTAGAAGTGGAAATGACTGCAATGCCTTCAGTATCTGCTGCCCCTGGGTCTGCAAGAAATGCTAACTCCTCTGAATCCAAAATCTTTCCCTTTGACTGAGCATCGACCAAATACATCTTTTCACGAAACCATGCATCATCCCTCCTCCTTTTCGGCTGAGTACATTCCCTAGCCATATGACCTTGTCCTCGGCAATTGTAGCAAGTCACAACCTTTTTAGGACCAATGGGACTTCCATTTCCATTAGCTTGTGAATTCACAGCTTGAGCATTCATTGTCTTTGTAGGAGGTCTATATGAATTTTGCCTTCCCTGAATAGGTTGCACTGTTACTTGTCCATCATGAACAGTAGCTTGTTGTCGAGGATTTGAAGAGGTGCGGAGCTGATTGTTTGTTGGTGGAAATCCTCTAGTTGCAACAAGTTTTGACAAGTAGGCAGTGAGATGGTTTAGTACATCAGCTGGCGTATCATTTGGAGTAGAGACCGGTGCTTGGATTGGTGGAAGTTCATTAGAGTAGAAAGCTTGTGCTGGTTGTGCTTCTATTAGAAAATATACTTGCTGAGGAGTATAGCCCATTGGAGAAGTGTTGGCTTGTGATGATGATGTCTGATATGGTGGTTGCTGCGGAAAAGATTGTTGATGAACACTTTGTTGAAATGCTTGTTGTGGCATCATTGGTGGTTGATAAGATGGTTGCTGATAGGTGTGTGGTGGTGGTTGCTGCAAGTATGATGGTTGTTGATAAGTATAAGCCATGTTTTGTTGAGAAGCATACATTGCAAGTGGATCATGAACTTGAGGTGTAGACAACCGAGCCTCGATCACATGGCATTCGTGTTGTTGAAGAAAAGTTTGAAGTTGATCCACATTGGTGTTATGCAAGTCCTTGGCCAATTTAACATCCGTCACGTATTTTTTCCATTCTGAAGGAAGAGTGTTCAAATACTTGGTGTTCAATTGAAAGGTAGGAATTGTCATGCCATAGATATTGAGCTCATTCAACAATAGGGTAAATCTCAGATAGTAATCATTGAGAGTCTCCCCTGGCACATAGGCAAACTTATCAAAAGTATCATAAAGCTTACACTCTCGTTCTTGTTTAGTTAACGAGGTGCCTTGCATGAGAACACGAATTATATCCCATAACTCTTTGGCAACTTTATGTTTGCTGACGAGTTTGTAGACATCTGGAGGAAGGGCTTAGAGAATGATGTTTGTAGCATACTTATCACATTTGTCTTGAATCTTCATATCTCCAGTCAATTCACCCGTTGTGCGAGGACGAGTAGTTGTACCTTCCGTCACTGTACCATAATCTAATGGTCCATTGAGTACCGATGCCCAAATGAGATGTCCATTCTCCTTGTTCAACATATAAAGCTTCATTCGGGAAGCCCATTCCTCATACATAGTCTTCACCAACATTGGTGGACGATTATCCGTACCCGAGAGGATGGACTTATCCGTAAGAGATGTGTACTCCATTTCAATAAGTTAAGATTTACAAATGTTGATCGATCAATGAGAGAAAGTAAATGTGTTTGTTGTTGTGAGTTGAAGTCGAGAAACAGTGTTAAAATTATCTAAAATATGTTCTCGATAAACCAAAAATTCTAAGTCAAAATTACACACGGTTCGAAATTTTTTATGGAATAATTTTGATTATCGGAATGTTGATCGGAATAGTGATCGGAATATCAGTCGGAAAGCCGTCGGAATAAACCCTATCAGAATAACCTTGATCGGAATGTCCCTAATCGGAATAAACCAAATCGGAATGTCCCTTTTCGGAATGTGCCAAATCGGAAAGTCCCTTTTCGGAATGTGCCAAATCGGAATGTTCCTTTTCGGAATGTGCCAAATCGGAATGTTCCTTTTCGGAATGTGCCAAATCGGAATGTACCTTATCGGAATGTACCAAATCAGAATACCTAAACCCTATTCCGATTACACTGATCGGAATGTCCTATAAACCCTTTTCCGATGACCTGATCGGAATAATTCCCACTTTTCTCGGACAAAACTCAACGAATTCGTGATTTTAAGCCAAAAAATGATCAAAACACCCAAACATTTTGTGTTTTTAGCCAAAGTAACTATACCAAATCCCTACCACAACTATGTAGAAGATTTGTATCAAGAAAAAACCATAAAAAGCACAAAAAAATTTTTGGACGTGTGTTTAAATGGATCAAAAGGCTACAAAGATCAAGAACACAAACACATAAACAATACAATCATCCCATGACTCTTGATACCATTTGTAGGATATGTAAATCTTGCTTATGTTTTAGAGAGAGAAAGAGATATAGAGATGGTGAGAACACACACACTTAGAGAGAGAAAGTGAAAGAAAAACACTTTTTCACTATGTGCAAAATGAAGAACCACACCACCCTCTCCATCTAAGGAGAGGGTTTATATACCCAAGCCCTTGACATGGGCTTGGGCTTACATTTGGGCCGGCCTACACATGTTGTAGGCTAGGCTTGTTCTTGTTTGTTAAATAAAGATAATTAACTAAACTACGAGCTATTACATGGACTATTGTTGGAGTGACCGATCCTTCTTAATACGTAAGACGTATTTCCAACAATTACTATTATCACGTGGGGCGAATGGGTGCATCCTAGTTACATGTTCAGACAGTATTTTCATGGTGAATGTGGTGTGTGCCTTGCATCCTTCACAAGGAGTTGATCCCTCCTACCCAGACTATTATAATTAGAGGCAACCCCTCTAATTGCATGACGAGGTCACCCCTTTATGTATTCATGCACATTGTTATATTCATGAGCTATATGGACTCTTGGGCATTTAAAATACAGTTTTTATGAAATAAACCTAATCTTTTCAGAATAAACCAGTTTATTACATGTCACCAGGTTTCCAGGACTTACATTATTCCGTTGCACTTTCATTGTCATGTTTTCATTTCAGTCTTTACTTATGTTTATGGCTTTATGCTATTCCATATTATGTCATATATCTGCACACTGAGCGTATCGCTCAGCCGTTTTCTCTTTTCATGTTCCCAAATGGCAGGTACTCAAGATCAAGCAGGAGCATGTAGAGGTTGTGCATAGGATGGGAGCTATTTTATGTTTCTGTTCCTTTTGCATTACTTTTACTTTATGCTTTGTTTATGAGTTTATGTTGGGAGCCGATGTTTGATTCCGGTTATCCCTTATGGTCATGTAATGTTTTAGGACATTTACCTTGCCTTTGATGTCACGCTATAATTATCATGTAACGATCCATTTTTCCAAATGGGGTGTTACAAAGCTATATTTCGGTTTATATTCATAAACCTTAATTTTTAAAGTATTTGAAGACTTGTGTCGTTACATAAGTTTATTATATTATAATAAATTTATATAACTCTATAAGTCTTTAAATAAACGACACAATTAGTGCCATTTTATTTAAGATAAACTGAATTTACGTTATATAAAAGACTTGTTTGGTAAAAGATTTTTTGAAGCTTTTTTTAGAATTGTTAGTTTTTTTTTAAAATAATCTCTTCTAGATTATGTAACTCTGTTCCGCATAACAATTTTTTTGAGCGATTAGTTTTTTAGTTTAAACATATAGCTTCTAAATGAAAAGTTGATTCATAAAACTTTTTATATTGTTAAGAGCTATTATAGCTATAAATTATTAATACACCTTTTAACTATATTACAATTTATTTAAATATGTTATTTAAAGCTATTTTACATCTTAATTTTATAGCCAACAACTAATTTATCAAACACTTTTAAAAAAAAATATAACTTATAATATTAACAACTTTGAAGTTTACAACTTACAGTTAACAACTTATAACTAGTTTTATTAAAAAAATGATTCTTATGCCACTTATCAAGCCTACTTGTATGGCTAATAATTTGATTGATGGATTTGAGAAAGTGATTGGTAGAAATTTGGAAAAAGAAAATATATAATACAAATTTATAAGTGATTAATGCATTAGGCATTTATTTAAACATCTAGATAGCATTACCCTTTACTAAATATATCTAGGGTTGAGCGGCAGATTCAGACCGGACCAGACCGATCAAAACCGGACCAAATTGGTCCAAAACCTTGGATCAAGACCAGACTAAAATAGTCCGATCAGGTTCGGGTCGGTCCGGTCTTTAGTTCGATTAGATCATATTTAAGCAAAATAAATGAATTTTTGGTAAGACCGAACCGGACCAGACCCGACCGTCCATACCGAGAACT
Organism: Glebionis coronaria; assembly: GCA_025667525.1. Lineage (NCBI taxonomy): Eukaryota > Viridiplantae > Streptophyta > Magnoliopsida > Asterales > Asteraceae > Glebionis > Glebionis coronaria. The sequence continues at coordinate 164,248,377 of CM046881.1, forward strand.
GAAATGATCCAAAATTACGGACCGAAGACCGAACCGAATTTACTTGGTCCGATCTAAGTCAGTTTGATATGATTCGATTTTCCGGTCCAATCTGACGGTCGTAATGCTCACCCTTAAATATATCACTTAAACAAACAGCCTGACCTACGAGTAACTTGGACTTTCTTCATATACATCATTACATTGCAAGCCCACAGACTCACCAACAAACCCAACCCAAGCCGATTCCATTACCCGGTAAATTAGAAACAAAAGAAAGCCAATCCGATCGTTGACCTGTCCAAAAGCAAACCAAACCAAACCAAACCGTACTCCCATCCTTTATCCACTCACCTTTAAATATACTCAAATTCACAAAATAAATATCCCCAATATCATCATCACCATCAAACCCTCATCATTTTCAAACACCATCATGTTCTTCGATCCCGATCATCGACTCACATAACCACCCAGATCTATAATCAAATCTTTATTTTTTTTTTTTATAAAAATAAAAGCACCGAAAAATGCATTCGGTGCTTTCATTAGATTATATAAATATAAATAATAATAATAAACCTCCTAATAATTTTTATTCATCTTCTCATCGTATGAAACATCGTAGTCTTGAAAAAAGTGATCGTCGTGGTAATCTTAGTTAATATTTTGATTTAATTACTACTTACTATTCTCTGTCATCTGTTTAATACTACTTTTTTTAGTATTATCTATTTTTGAGTACCTATTAGCTGTATTTCTTTTATCCGGGATCGAATCCATTGCGAAAAACGGAAGTAAAGGTACTGTTTTTTTTTTTTAATTTTATTTAAATGGTTTATGATAGCGAGTATGTGTGCTTGGTAGCTATTTAGCTTTTATAAGACCGGAACTAGAACCGTGTTACTATTTTGACCAAATAGAAATAAGTTTAGACCGTGCGCAATTGAGTGTCCCTTGAGCTAGAATAAGGAAGATCCCGACTCGACTTAAACAACTCTTAGTTGGATATCTTAACAGCTCATAAGTGTAGTGGAAGTGGCTAAACTTTCTTTAAAGTCGGCAATCGGCATACATACAATGTTTCCGTATTATTTATAATAATAAATAAATAATACTATGAATAACATGCTTTCTAAGTGTTTACACCTACCATACTACCATACTTAGGCAATCATTTCTACCAAATACTGATGCATGTGATTATTTAGTTTTCAAGCTCAAGTGTGATGATGTTTGCTCCAATCTGGTTATGTGGTTGTGTTAATCGTGTGTAGCTTCTATTTTTTGTCATCTGGTTCTTTACTAGGTCAATATTTGTGACTATCACATAAAAAATGTTCGAGGTCTCGAGTTCAATTCCTGCTTGGTGTAATTAACCCTTAAGTGGCCGTGCCAAGTTCCTGCAAAGGTCGGAAACTATGTTTCCTAAGACGACAACAACAACAACAAGGATACCCAATCCCGCTCGAGCAGGGTATGGGGGAGGTGAAGTGTAGACAGATCATACCCCTATCCTCGGGAAAACCCGCAGATAAGGAGACTGCTTCCGAATAGACTATGGTTACCTAAGAATAACATAAAATAATAAAGAAACAAAATTGGTCATATGATAAATGATCTATACTTTCTTTTATGCTTCATGCTCACTTGTTTTTTAATGGGTGATTCCGGAAAGAAAAAATTGTAATATGTACAAGCTGACAGTCTATCCTGCTTGCAGTAGTTACTGTTAATTGGTTATGACTTATGAGTCTACATCTGTTAACTATCACACTGTAGAAGGTTTTTTTAAATCCCGAAATATGGAGGTTCTTTGCATGCAATTGGTAAAGATATGACATATACTTAAAATTCTTTTGTTTTTTCATTTCCTCTTTTTTGTTAATTTATTTCTGAAAGTGTCGTTAGTTATGCAGTTTCTTGTATTTATAACCATGAATATCTATCATTAGAGGTATCTGCTATATAGAGTTAAACTAAATATCATATACAAGTATACAACTGGTTTGTTGTTACCAGTAAGACATAACTCGAGCACTTTTTTTCTCTGGGAGTGCCTCATTATTTGGTGAGGTGCATCTTATAGCCCTACTAGCTATTGTACTTCTGCATAGTTGTTTGTGCTTTGTGATATTGTTATACTACTGTTCCGTCAAATGGTGCTAGTTTTCTTGTATGCTGTGAACTGCTGTTTTTATAAGTCATTATGCTTTGCTATCTGATAAATCACACTGATTTTGATGTAGCTTTTTTGTGACACTTTGGCTTTTGCAGCGTTGATAGTGCACCCAGTTAGTGTTGAATCCACAGTTTTTGCAAACCTTTTGCAGCTCTTGTTTGATGTCGATGGACATTTGCTCTCACATTGGGTTGTCAGCTACAGATAACATTAATGATATTCATGGTTTGTGTACGAACCCACCCGAATCCACTCATGGAGTTCTCAAAGTTCCTTCTGTTGATGAACTTTGCGTTGATGTAACCGGATTTCTGAACATTCAAGATGCCAGAGAAGATAATGCAAAATCCTCACCGCCCCCAAAAAGTTTTCAGGAAAAAGACGTGTGTAGCAAGTTTCATGGGAACAAAAAAACAAGTCAAGCTTCGGAAAAGTGTCTTAGCAAGGCTGCAACATTTCCATCTTCAGATAAGACCCCGTCTTCAAAAGATGCCATGACGAGTGAATTGTCAACACAGGGTGAGAATGTTAGATCTCTTGATCCATCTGGCTTCCGCTCCACATCTATGCCTGTAAGTATTCACTGATGCTCTGAGTCTTGGGTTTTGTTTAGGAAGCGACCTTTGGGTCGATTTATTTATGAATAAGTTCACATCCTTTAGGACCTTCTCCAACTTATGTACCAATACAACAAATTTGGTGTTTAGATGTAAAATTCATTTTCGACCCAGACATCAGAGATTCGTTGTAATTTTTTGTTCCACTATTTGGTACAACACATTTTCTCCATACTAAATTTTCAGAAGTTGCCACTCTGGTGGCTTTGTAGCTAGAACGGAGAAAGGGTCATATAGGCTGATTGGGTTTAAGTTTACTTGTTATTTATCTCTTGTATTCTCTCACAGACCCATCTGAAGCCTGTATCTGCCATGAAAGGAAGCCGTGAGAAACGTGGAGTTGCTCCAGCAGTTAAGTTGACAGTGAAGTGGGCACCAGATGTGTACGACCCAATTCCTACTTCAGTATCACATGTTGCGACAAACAACAGGTCTTCAAGACACAGCAAGAAGAACTCAAAGAACAAGCAAAAAAGCGGGAGCAAATCTTCACGTGGAAGCAAAGGTAAAGATAAGAAGCAAGTTAGAAAACGTGGTGGAAACTCTTCCAGCACGGGTTACATGTTGCCTGAGCATGAAGAAGAGGAGATGGTTGATTTTCATGTGCATGAGTCTAAGCCTAAGCCTAAGTCAGGTGGCATTGATTTTCATGTCGGGAATGCAGACCAATTATGTGGAAGTAGCTTTCTCCAAAGATATGGAACAAGCTTGCACCTCTCGTCAGTTACCGAAGCTACCTAAGCCTCTTTTGTGGGATCATTGTATTACTTGTGTGTAAATAAATAATAAGATTGCAGTTTTGCTGGTTAGTTTGAGAACTTGAAAACGCTAGTACGAGTGTTCTTATGGTTGCTTTGATTTTTGTAGATAGTATCTGATGTTTAAGTGTTTTTCTTTCTGGAATGGAAGTACTGCTTTCTTATTCTTTTGGCAGAATGATTAATTTTGCTTCTTGTCGCTTGTCACAGCTCAAATTATGTGGCTGAGCGTGAGAGTTCTAGCAAGAAAAAGCTGGTTGGGCTTGATCAATGTACATCAACTCTTCACACCGTTGATCGGGTCAACGGAAGTCAATTCCACTCGGAAAAATTTAATGAGATGGAAATTATAAAAGTTACGTTTGTAATATTGGTCCCAAGTAATTTCTCAATGGTTTTTAACTTTTAACCCTTCAAAAAAAGATAAATTTAAAACTCTAATAAGTAAAGCTAAGATAAATTTATTGGTGTAAAAAATAAATTCCATAAATAAAATATAATAAAACAATTTTAAATATAGGCTTGATTCTCAAGATTCCGTAGATATACATATAAATCTCTGTTTATAAAAGTTATATATATTTTGACCCGATATTTTTTTATCACCAGACTACGGAACAAGTTTTATTTATAGGGTTTTTGGTTATTCGTATTAAATTTAAACTAATACGGAGTAATAAACATGGCCGTCCCTCGAACTATGTCTCGAAATTATGATTATCTTATGAAACTTCTTCTTATTGGTGATAGCGGTATGTTTTTTATTCACTGTTTATTAGGTGTTAGGGGTGTTTGGCATTGTGTTTTCGAAGTAATCATTATACTGTTTTCGAGTATGGTATGATTGTTCTCTAGTGTTTGTGTTAATTAACACTGTTTTTTATTAGTATGGAGCAAGTTGTTATTTGGGAAAATTGAAGCTGTTACATGCACATGCACATGCACATTGCTGCCCGCTTTCATAGCTTCTCGATTAGTTATATTTATACTGCACAATCACTCTCGATACACTATGTTAAATGCCTCATATGTTTATGCCCTACATATATGTGCATGTGTGTTTTACAGAACTTAGATTTCTTGTGTAATTAAGTTAATCAAAGTCAAGTGCATTTGCTTAAGGTTTATTAAGGTATCAAGTTTTGTTAAAGTCAAGCTCCTGAGTACTACTTTGCTTATTAAGGATGGCAGATATTTTTTCAAGGATTAATAACAACTTGTCGTAGTTGATTAACCGCTTATGTTTTTATTTGAGATGCGATTGTCAATTGGCCACCCCAGTTTCTAGTTTATTTAAGATTGCTTTGGCTTATCTTAGTATCAAGCTTACCTGTTTGAAGCGGTTGGTTGAATATGAATTTAGACGGAGCTTAAGGCATTTGATTTTTATCACCTCAATCTGAATTGATATTCTAAATTTCTGAATTCAAAGTGTAAAACAGCTAATTACAGATTTATTGTCCTGTTGGGATGTGCTATAGCAGTCACTTGGTGAAGAGCTTTTAGAAGCATTTAGGAGCGGTGAGCGGTGAGTATTAAGCGTTGTAAAATTTAATGTTCGTTTGGTAAGCTTTTAAGAGCGGTGGCTATTTTTTCGGAATGCTCATTTTCCAATGCTCATTGAAGTAGCATTTGATAGCATTGAGCATTAAGTTTACATAGTATATTTACAAATACAGCTATGTTACCAAACGTCTTTATTAAAAATTACAGCTCCTGCTCACAGCCGCAGCTCACAGCTACTGCTCACAGCCACAGCTCACAACTACTGCTCTCTGTTACTGCTATTTCTGCCAAACATAGCCCATATATCGCCTATGTAGTCCTTATAAGAATTGGTGCAATAGGTTCATGTTGTTTCTTATCGCAAAGATTCTGAGAAATATGGGCAAACCCTGGGAGCACACTCAATACTCCGATTAACAATTGGAGTTTGTTAGTTTCATTGACAGTACTTGCAAGCTGCATCTGATTTGTTTAACATTCACCAACATTTTTTTATAGAATCTTGAGCACGTGTAATTAACTATATCTGACAATATACTTTTGTGCGTGTTTTGCGGTTGTTGTCTATATCTCATAGCTTCTCACTTTGTTACACTCCTATCATTTCGATATCCAAAGACCTTTTTTTGGTCTTGTGGATTTATTCCTTGAACTTTAAAGTTTAAACTTTAAATTTTACATTGATACTTTTAGTTTGTTGCTAATATGTTTCCTCTATAGAACTCTGCGAGTCTTTTCCATAGATGAATGTAGTTATCAGCTCAATCTTTGATCCTCCTCTAATTAATTGATGCAGGCGTTGGTAAGAGTTGTCTTCTATTACGATTCGCAGATGCTACCTTCACCACTAACTTCATTACAACTATTGGGTTTGTATATTTGCTTGTTACTTGTGAAGAAATTGACTTTAAGTATCGACATGCTCATTACCCAAAAAAATTTGTCTGTCATATAGTATTGATTTCAAGATAAGGAACATCGAACTTGATGGAAAAAGAATCAAATTGCAAATCTGGGACACTGCTGGTCAGGAGCGATTCAGGACAATAACAACAGGTATGTCTCTTACGAAAGATTTTCTTACACATTGCGTGATTTGACCATTTTGTCTTTTGTTTTATTGTGTATCAAAGGAGCCTTTACAAGTGTACTCTATAAATAAAAAAGTAGTCTGATAGTTTAACTTCCATATTTGAGTGCAAATACATAGATCAATTGAGCATAACGAAATTACAAATGATGATTCTTAGGGGAGTTTGGAAGGATAAGCTTTCGAGAGTTGTGCATGTGCTGAATGATTATGAACACATAAATCTGAGAATTAGACCAGTTACTATTGAATAATTTCACATTATCTATGTTCATCAACCCCATACGCCCTATTTCCCCTATTGGCTATGCTTTTTTGTACTTATTAATATAGGATTGTAAAGCTAAAAGAATCAGCCATGGAAGGTAAGAAAAGGAATGTATCCAATACGTGGCTGTAGAAATGTGTTACGAATGAGTAAATGGAATCATAGCTCATGTGTGAAGAAAGGGTTCATAATCTAGTGTTCTCAAAATCTTGTCAACTATGTGGAAGAAAATTACTTTTGTAGAAGCTTCCTACTTTTGGATTACTTCTTATACGCATTTTTGACTTTTTACTCTGCTTATTCCTGTTCTTTACTGAACAAATTGCTTTTGTGACTTGAGTGGTTACACTCTGGTTCAGTGAACAACAAAAAGCACCATGTGACTAACATTGATATTAATTCAACCAACTAGTTAAATGGAAATTTCTACAGAACTTATTGTTTTGCCTTTAGATTTAGATGTGCATTCATGCCCCATTCTCTACCAAAAAGTTCAAGTTGGCAATGAAGTGTAAATGTAAGCAATAGAGATTAGATCTCAGATAAGTTAGACTGCTTATTTATTTTTTGTATTTTGCAGCTTATTACCGGGGAGCAATGGGTATTCTTCTGGTGTATGATGTAACTGATGAAACATCATTTAATAGTAATTTCTTATACCTCTCATCTTATGGTTTACGTTGTTATTTGCCATGCTTAAAGTTTTTCTAGTTCTCCCACTACCAAATTTTGTGGGTATCATATTTACTTTCCAGTCATCGCTGTTGTACTGTTTCCTGTATTTAGTCATTTCTCCTGTCAACTCTTAATTAAAAGGCATGTAATAGTAACTACTATTTTCAGACATCAGGAATTGGATCCGTAATATAAAACAGCATGCATCTGGTAATGTAACCAAGATACTGGTTGGGAACAAGGTTGACATGGAAGAAAGCAGAAAGGTAAGCTCTCTCTACACATATGCTCTAATAATTGCATATGCATGGCATATCTATGTCATCATCTATTTATTTCCACACCGACTTACTGAGTGAAATTGGAAATGCGTAGGCTGTTTCCACTGAGAGAGGACAGGCACTCGCTGACAAGTATGGCATGAAATTCTTCGAGACTGTAAGTATACATAGATGTTCTTCTCTTGACCTTCTTTTTAAATAAGTAAATTCACTATTGGGTATTTACATTGGCGTTTCAACAGAGTGCCAGAACGAATATGAATGTGGACGACGTCTTCTTCTCTATATGCCGGGATATAAAGAACAGAATCGAAGAAACTGACACAAAGGCCGAGGTGTGCTTTTTTTAATCATGCGTTATTAATTTGACTTCACAACACCAACTTTTTTGCAGTCACCCTGCAGACCCTTATTTTGTTAATATTCCTGTTAATTGCAGCCACAGACTCTTAGGATAAATCAACACGGCCAGGCAGCAGGGTCATCATCTTGTTGTGGGTCATAATGGGAAAATGAAGAAGGTTAGTTCACATTGACAAAAGAATGCAGATATTAAACTTTCAGTTTTCACATCAAATGGATAGCGTGTGATTATACTAATCTTGTTTTAACAACATTAACGTTGCTTTTTTTTCCAAAGCATTTCAAATTTTTACTTACCAATTTGCGTTTAAAAGCTGGTTCGTATTATGAGTAATCAAGTACATTGTTCTTCTTTTCAGTTATTACAGTACTTTCTATTTCTGTGTATCCATTAGTCTTGTCCTGCTTTTTTGTGGTCATATTTCCATTTATAACAACAGGAAATTTAAGGGTGTGAATCACATTGGTTCTATGGTACTTTGGCTCTATTTACATATTTTACGCATTCTGTTGTGTTGAACCAAAAAAAATCTTAGTGATTATCATATTGCCATGAAAGTTTGCATCGTTTATGCTAATGTCCTGTAAAAGAAGAAGGATTTTACAAAAGTTAATATATTTGATTATGGAAATCTCCTACGATACTGATTTTTACACGACTAACACTATGATTTACAGATAAAAGTGACATAAGTATTCATAAATTTCTAGTGCTAATTAAATTGTTGAATGTCATATGACATGTAAGGCCGGAGGAAGTGGTGTCTCAAAAACACACTGCCACCTCAACTAAGCTTTCTCTTTCCTCTCACTAACTCACTTAAAACTCACCTTTCAAGGTTATTAAAGAAAAAAAATCCCACCACCACCTCACATCCACATCATCTTTCCACTATCACTTTTACTTAATTTATTCATAAATTAAAACTTTTGTTTCATAAAATAAAATACGATTCCACAAAAGGTGAATATTGGCGGGAACACCTTAACCCCGGTGACTTTTGGCACCAGCCATTGTCCACCCCACAATGAATAGTTCCGGCAACTCTCCTGGCCCAGAGGAGCAACACGGGTAAACAAAAACGTAAAATGCCGAAAATAAAAACGATACAAAGTAAAAAAAACCACCACTCCAAATTGTAACGCGCTTTGATTTCCGCCCGGCATGACTCGCGGTATGCCAATTGTGGCCCAACCAAGTGATCATAGGGTGACATATATAATTCTATTTCTCTTTCCTTCCTGTCGACGGCCGCAATTTCCAATTGTTTGACATAATTTTCCAACTCAAGACAATGACAACTCTTTATCCTTCAATTCCAAAAATTTAAGGCGTTCGTCTTTGCCCGCCTTGTGAAACTCGGACACCATCAACCTAGCAAACTCTTCTTCTTAGGACCCAATCGATGAACGCGACGACTGACCTTTTTTCTTCCTCGTAGCACAGGAGCTTTGGCTTTATCCCTGCCTAATGGTCGTTGAACACCACTGCTTTGACTGTCGCCAACACTTTGAAAAGAAGCATCATCCCGCATCCCCTTGACTCTGATGTCTTAGACCTCTTGCTGCCTTGGCTTTCTTCCTCCTAATTAAATGCTCACAGCTCCATCTCGCCCCCGTAAATTTCTGACTACCATTCAAAATTTCCCAACAATGACGATACCTGAACTTCGAGTTGTGCTCTACTTGATAGTCCTCACATGCTCTGTTAATGTACGCCTCATCGTCGGCTCCACTCATAACTCCCATTCGTATCATATTGTTATACACTCCAACAAACTTACACACTTGAGGCCGGATCAACTTCTATTTCCCGTTCACACTGTCATATGTTTTTTTACGGTCACGTGCTCAAAATAAGGAGGATAACGAGAGAGATAATAAGAAACGAAGTGATGAATTAAATGTACTCGTCTATTTTGTATTAGTTGGTGAGTAATACTAATACTCTTAAAGCGATGTCCAGAGCAAATGAAACTTGGCGTCATGTGTTTGTAAAGCGATGGCAATTTTGGATAACTCAAACGTTTTTAAGTGTATAAAGTTATACAAAATAGGTCAAATGGGAGTGTTTGAGTTAACATCCATAATATAGTTTATGGAAAGTAAATTACGCGCATTTTAAATGAGTAATTTGTAATCAAACAATATGTTTTGATGCATGGAAAAGTGTTTTTAGATTTAGAGAATTTGGCGTGGTGCAAGTCAAGTCTTTTGGCAAGTTTAGCTTTCATTTTAAATAATAGCTACGAGGTACATGAAAGTTTATGGATATAAAATTAAATAGTCGTGTGATAGGATCGAATTCGGGATTACGGGATTGCACATAATATGTAAAAGATTAATTAATTTTAACAAATATATTTATTATATTTATTAAATATAAATCGAGCTTATTTAACGATCGTTAATAATTAATAGCTAAGTGTAAACGAGCGTTATGGAATTAAATAGAAGAGAAAACAAGAAACAGAAAGTTCCGGAAACCCCTTTGGGGATTCTATAGGCGTCGGCTATAGGGGAAAAAAGGAAGGGGGGATTTGTTTCCTAATCTTGATTAGGACTTGGAAAACAAGTTATGTAATCCTATAAATACCCATCAAGCCTTCATATTATTTTGTCCCTCCCCTCCTTCTCTTCTCTTGCGATCGCAACAAACAACCCACATAGGGTTTCAGTTTGTTTTCGATTTAGCTATAATTTACAAGTATTGAAGCTCCGGTTTATTAGTGCTAGCCTCACGATTGATCTGTTGCATTACGTGTGTACAAGAGCGTAATATAGTTTCACTATAAACTATATCTTGGTGTTCTTCATATAAACCATAATTCGTGATTTGTCGGTGTTCTTGAGGAATTGCTCTAGCTAAAAGGTATGCAACCCTAACTCGATTAATTATGAATGTGTTATTAATTATGATCTTGTTAAACGCTTCCGTTATGTGTGCTTTGATCTTAATTAGGGTTTTACGTAATTGTTATGAGTAATATAAACCTTCAGTATAACCCTGTGTTGCTTTCAGTTATCGCAAAACTTCGGTCCAAAAACCTTTAGAATTCCTACCTTTACCCTTCGCGCTATTTTCAGAAACGGATACCCATCCTTTACACAACTCCACTTCTTCAATATGTGTCCATGCATTTTGCCGAGATGTGTCTGGAGCCTTTGGAGATTGCCGTCCTCTAGACGCCTTCGACGAAGTTGGAGTTGGGGCGGAAACTTCAACCGTGTCATCGAGAGGCCCCTGATATGACCCGAAAAAGATGGCCTGTATCCTCAGTATGAAAGGAAGGTATAGGAGAGGTGGGTATGGGAGAGGTAGGTATGTTGGCATGGTGTTGTGATGACGAACGACCAACATAGTTATTAAAATAAAAAATTTCATGTTTGATCCCTATCGTTTACACCAAACATCAAGTATGGTCCCTATCTCAAACTAAGTCCGTAGATCGTCCCTATCGTTTACACTTTGGATAAAAAATGGTCCCTATCTTGGATGGGAGTTAGTTTTTCTCGTTAAGTGGTATAAGTGGAGGGGTATTATGGTCCTTTACTTGTTTTCCATGCATTTATGTATCCACCCACCTCTTTTTATTCTCTCTCTCTCACTGCCTCTATCTCTCTCCTTAAAATACCAACTCACCCAACCCAAAAACCATCGCCCAATATACTACCACTGACAATCACCATCCAATCCTAAAATATATACAAATTGAATCAATTCTTAACCTTATTATAACCACTATAAAAGCATACGTAAACCCATTCACTTTCCCCACCAAACTCTTGACTTTTATGAGGGGATATCGTATCACCTTCCTCTTCCGCAACCTTCACTCCCACCGCAACTCCACCTCCCCCGCCTTAATAAACCCACAAAACCCTAACCACACCATCACTTTCCAATGCTTGAAAACCCTCATCACCACCGTCGCCCACAACCTCACTCACACACATGTGTGTGAGTGAGGTTGTGGGCGACACCTTGGTTGGATGAGAGGCATGACGTGGTTCTCATCTTCTCACCGAATTCCACCCTTTTCCCTGTGGCGTTCTTGGCTGTGACTGCTGTCAGTGGGGTTGTGACTACTGCGAACCCGGTTTATGGGGTGACTGAGCTTGCTCATCAAGTTGCTGATTCTAAACCGAAGATGATTATTACTTTTGATGAGTTGGTGGGGAAAGTCAGTGGGTTTGGGATCCCGATTATAGTATTCAACCTCACAACATTGAACGATGGCACCATGTAAACCCCATTGATAGATCTTCTCTACCGCAATATCACAATTCTTCAACCAAGAGGAAATCTTTTCTTGAGACATATGCCCCTTATCTATGATAAGAGCCAAAACTTCAAGAACCTTTCTAGATTCTGAGATGGGTAGAAGTGAGAAACATTTGGAAGGCATCACCCTGGTTGCATCCTCAGTAGAGGAGTTGACTGGATTCAGTGGTGTATTGAGAGGGGATAAAGGAAAGGTCGGAAGGGATAGGAGGGTTTGTGATGACAGAGTATGATTGTGATTTTTGTGTGAGGATAAGAAACTGGTTAGTAGTTGCTTTTTATACATATTTAGAAGCTCAATAAGTGAAATCGTTTACCTTGACAGTTTTAATATCATTCATAAGTCGGCAATAAGTCCTCGTGATCTTATATAAGTTGTAATAGATATGCGACTAGGATAAGTACAACAAGATCCGATGAGATCTATGAAAGATCCAACAAGATCTGTGGTTGGTGGTTGTTGGGTGAGTGTTAGGCTAGCGATTATGAACGTCAGTTGTGGATGGTGGAGGAGGACGGAGGTGGATGGTGGGGGCAGACGAAATGTGGTTGTGGTTGACGGTGGCAGAGGTGGCGGTTATGGGAGATGGTTGTAGATTAGTTTTTGTGTTTTGATAACTTGTCCAAACAAAACATGCCTCTGTCAGTCTCTTGTGACTCAATCAAACTAACTACGTCCATCTCCTCGATAACTTGTCTAAACACAACATGCCTCTCATCCAACCAAGGTGTCTGCTCACTATAGAAACAAAGACTCAAACTTGACACTTGATCGACAAACCCATGGTTTCTCGCTTCAGTGATAAAAGATTAAAAGAACAAAAAAGAGTGATAGAGAGAGATATGTGAGAGAAAAAGATATGCGGCGGACGGATCTTGAATGATTGTAGCAAGATCTAATGGTGATGACAAAGAGAGATATGCGAGAGAAAAATATTAAAAGAAAAAAAAGAGTAAAGGACCATAATACCCCTCCACTTATACCACTTAACGGCTAAAATTAACTCCCATCCAAGGTAGGGACCATTTTTGATCCAAAGTGTAAACGCCAGACTTAGTTTGAGATAGGGACCATACTTGATTTTTGGTGTAAACGATAGGGACAAAACATGTAATTTTTTCTATTAAAATTGTATGGGTTTTGTGAACAAAATTCTTGAAAGACGAGAGTTTGTGAGTATTGGGTAAAAGTATAAGGGTTTTGGTAAGGTTGATTCGGGTATGAGTCCGGAGCCGGTGGATGTATCGGTGCCAGCATAGGGTTACGGTAAGGTTGGTTTGGATATGGTTGATTATATGGGTTTGGTTGTCGATATGGTGACGGGTTGTTAAGATCAAAGGTTTCGGTAGCTGTAGGCGGAGAGGCGGTCGAATTTCTATGTGGGCGGCGTTTGCCGGACTGTGAGGTTTGTTAGCCGGACATTGTTGTATGTTGAGGGAAGAAGATGATTTTTTTGATTGAGAAATAAGATGAAATGAGAGTTATGAAAAAAAATAAGTGAAAATGGGGATTATATAGAAATAAATGGGGATAAAAAAGAAAGATTTGGGGTAGTGTGAATGGTGAGAAACTTACCTGTAGCAACTTTTTTTTGTCTGGGAACCTCAACCCACGCGTGGGTTTTTGAGGTGAGATTATGAGGTTACTGGCAACCCACGCGTGGGTTTTTGCCAAATTAGACCCACCCGTAGGTTTTTGCCAAAGCAGATTCTAAGGCAAAAGAGTAATGCCTTGATATAATAAATTGTGAAGAATGTTGACATGGTAATGTGAAATCAAGAATGACAAGTTTCAAAGTCAAATTAAAGCATCTCCAATGCAGTATTTAGTCTAAATTGTTATGTCCTTCTACTATCCCATTTTTCAAGAAAGACTCATGAAACTTCCAACTTTTGCAAAAAAAGTCACTCCTGCTTACGTGATATTGCAAAAAAAAAACCACTCAATCGTTATTTCTAACGATCCTATCTTTATGCAATGTACGTAGGGGTACTTTGGCCATTTCCCACTTCCCACCTACATTCCTACTCTTAAGTACATGTGTTCAGTAATAATAACGTTTTAGGGACTAAATTTGCAACACAACAACATTTGTTTCCCGCCACCATCACCTGGCAAAGTTATTTTCCAAGGGTGAATTTGTATTTTAAACAATAGTTTTTCTTCACTTCATGTTTATGTGAATCGTTCTAGATTCACATCTCGTCTATCCTAAACAAGGGCAGAGCTATGTTGTTGGTAATGGGGGAAAGGCCCCCAATAAACCTCCAAAAGAGTAGAAAAACTAATAGAAAAATGGTAACATTTGTTGCTAAAAAAGACATTGCCCTCAGCCAAATTTATAAAATGCCCTCTATAAAGGAAGCTAAGGTCAATAATTGCGTCTTCAATTTATTATTTATGAAATCCATTGATTGGATAAAATGGAAAAAAATAGTGAAAAATAAAGCTGTGAAGGGGAAGATGATATCATTAAATTTGGGGAAGTGGCTAATAAAATATAAAGTTAACTACATTTTTGGTCTTTATGATTTGTCGAGTATAACGGTTTTAGTGCAAAGTTTAAAAAGTAACAGATCCAGTCTTATTTTGGTGACCCATAACACTTTTGGTTTCAAACGTTAGTTTGACTAACTTTGACTGTTAACTATGAGGGCACATTTGTCTTTTAGCCACCACCACAAAAATTAACAGATTTTTTTATTACTGTATCTCATTAAACAAAAAGTGAACCCTCTGACTTGTCATCTTCTTCAAATAACATACATCCCCCATAAAAAACTCTAAGGTGGTGTTTGTTTCATTCAGATGTTTTGGGTCTGAATTTGACTACCGCGTCTTACTGGTAAGAGGCGGTTACAAAGTCTGAATCTGAATGAAATAATGTTGTTTGTTTTTTATACTTGTCTGAATGGTATTAATTGTTAGTTTTTGAGTATATAGTAAAATCATAACAATGAAATGGAAAGATTTTTTAATTTTCGATTCCTACATATCTTAACTACTATATAAAGCATTTGAGACCTTTTATTTTAAGCAAGGCTGAATTTTCAAGACACTTTTACTTGCTAAATAAAGCAATGTGTCAGATTATATATACCAGGGCTTTCAGAGTATATAAAACTGTCGTCCTCAGCGTCACACTGTTGTCTACGCCACCACCATACTAACCATCCTCACCACCATCTCCCTCACGACGTCCGTCGTCTTCGCCACTCACCACCACATATGCAACGGGAATCCGCCGGAAACTACCATCGGCTCACCATCACCAATGTTTAATCCGGATATGGTGAGTTACTTTGGCAAATCGATTTCGATTTTTAAATTTGAATGTTAGAAATGTTATTTCTTCTGATTTCTTTGGCTTTTATGTGTATTAAGTGAGGATAAGATTTAGTAGCAGAAGAGATAAGATACTTATATACCTTATTTTTTAACCAACCTCTCATTTTAAACCCATGACCCAATATAACTATTTTTAATTATGTGAATCCCATCAAACAAATATGAAACATTGGTACGGATATTATGGTGCATGTGACTTTTTTTAATTATTATAACAACTTTTTTATTACTATAACAACATATAAATAATATGTTTAATGAAATTTACATCTTATATGTTAACCAGCATTTTAAAAATGAAATCTCGACGATCGATTAAATGTAAACTGAATGTATAATGACGTTATAAGGTACTCGCTGCCGCATTCTGCGGGTACCTACTAGTATTATTGAATTATGAACATTCTTTTATATATAAGACACGGTTTCATTTCACACTATCACCTTAATAAATACAACACAAAATATGATAATACTAACGGATTAACAAATTTCGGCCCATAATAATTGATATTACCTTAGGAGAAAAACACAAAGTATAATAATACAATTGGCCGTATTACAATTGGCCCATAACTGATATAATACATTGAACCCTAGGAGTGTATCCTTCAACCTAAATGATAATTATTTCAAATCGACCCCAAGTTCATCCTATTACGGGTTCTTTAAGATCAGGTCCTTCAACATCGATGACAGGTTCTTCAACATCGACCCCAAGTTCATCCTCGTTGCCTACTTCCATCTACACAAAAAACCATAATAAATAAATATTAGTTGAATAATAGCAAACCATTTAATAGAATACATGTACTGAGAGCACATATAATTCACAAAGTTTTAGTAGCACAAAGTCATAAACGCGTG
Organism: Glebionis coronaria; assembly: GCA_025667525.1. Classification (NCBI taxonomy): domain Eukaryota; kingdom Viridiplantae; phylum Streptophyta; class Magnoliopsida; order Asterales; family Asteraceae; genus Glebionis; species Glebionis coronaria. The sequence continues at coordinate 164,264,597 of CM046881.1, forward strand.
CTCATGATGGATTAAAAAACAAATGAACATGACCAAGATTCTTATAACAAAAATTATTAATTTAATTACACACTTACATTAGTAACACATGTTGGTCCCTTGTAATTAGTACTATAATTAAGTATACTAAGTATAGTCCTAACCCATGGTTAAGTAATGCAATAAACTTAATACAAGTAAGTAAATAACACAAAGGTTTCAACGTTTAACTCTTAGCTTTATTAAAGAATTATACCCCCTATTGTATACGAAGCTACAATAAGGATTGAATAGACAATGTGTGGTTTTGTGATCTCCTCACTAACAAGCTAGTCTAATCCTAACGATTGCTAAGCTTGACGATTCTATCAACAAGAGTTTAGAACTCAAGTGTGTGATCGTGTTTGGAGGAGAGAAAACTTGTTTGTGAATGTCTAAAGCATTAAGTGCACAAATTTATTTTCTCTCCTTTACAAGCATCCTATTTATAGAAGGAAAGTTGGGTAGAAGACAATAATTGCCCATGTGCAATTCTTGTCTTATTAGTATAATGTAGTATCTTGTCTTACCCTATTCTAAGTAGTAAGGCGTACGTCCTTTACACTTGTCAGTACCCCATCTATCCCAAAAGGGTAAGTCACGCTAATTGTGTGATGTACTTCATCTTGTCACAATTCAACTTATCCCGCCTTTTCTTCAGTCTTGGAGAATGCTTGTTTTCTTCAGGGAGATCGTATGGGGTTCAGTGAGTCTATTGCCACAACTCACTGAACCCATCACCTTCTTCTTCGTCATAGAAGACATTCATTGAGCTTCGCCTCTCTGAATGCTCGAGTCTTTCTTCTAGACTCAGTCTAGGAACTCGAAGGCAACTCACTGAGCAACTGTTCACTCAATGACTTCTTTATGTTCAAGGTTAATACTTCACTTAGGCTGATTGTTATTCAAATCCGTCAGGGAGGTCATTAGGTACTGAATTGACCTAACAATCTCCCTCTATTTGGATATAAAATTTGCCTAAGTGAGATTGTTATAAGTGAGCAAAGAGGCTTCTTCTTATTACAAACTATTCTACTGATGAAAAGACTTAATATAACAAAGTACTTCATTTTCATTCATCATTACATAAGACTGAATAGTCTGATACAGGAAACATAAATAAAACAAAAGATTACAGTTATTCAGGAATCCATTGCTTCCCTCTTCACCCTTGATGACTTTAACACATTTTCTTTGTCAGGCCTCCTAGCAATCATCTCCCTGAGCTTCTAAGCAAATCTTTTATTCTCATCAGTCTGAACTTGTCCAGCCATCACAAGAAAGATGAGAACACTCTCAGTAGTGCATTTCTCTATGTCACTCATTCTTTGAAATGCTTGATCCCCAAATACATCAATGAAGAAAATACCCCAATCAGGTTCTTCTATAACCATGTTGTTCACAAATGGGACATTTTCAAGGAGAGTACGATTGCAGTCTAACCCAGGGATCTTAGTCTCAGCTTCAAGCTCAACTCTTTTTCTCTTTCTTCCCTGAGTTTTGGTAGGATCCTGTTCAGCTAAAGGAAGATCTTCAGTGATTCCTAATTGTTCCTTCATCCGATTCAACCTCTCATATCTCTTACTGAGAGAGTTGAGTATTTCAAGGACACATTTCTTTGTTTTGGTCCTGAAGATCCTTCCCATTTCGTCCCACTCACTGAGACCGAAATCACCAAATGAAAGTTTCTTCATAACTTCAAAGTTCCTCTCATCATTGTTTCTGTAAACAAATACTGAGACAGGTGTGGTATGAGGAATGATCTGAAGGTTAGTGATTGGTTCGGGCTTTCTTCTTTGGGTGACGACTTTGGTGTATTGGTCATACAACTTCTTAAGTTGGGTGGTTCTTTGTTGTTGCTTCAAGACCATTTCATCCTGAATGGCCTTGAGTTCTTCCTCCTGCTTTTGGATGAACTCCTCTCCCCCTTTCTTGCTCAACAAGACCTCAGGGTTACCACCCACTTCTTTCACAAACTCAGTGGATACCTTTAAGATCTCAACACTTGTTGCTTCATTAGCCTTAGCCGACTCCATTCTATCTAAGTACACTTGGATTTGATCAGGAGTCATCTTGTACATTATTCCATTAATCTCATATGGTACCAAGACCATGGCATCAGGATCAGGCCTTGTTTCTATTGAGGCTTTTACAAGTTTCTTTGGTGAAGGTGTTAGGGTTTATCAGCAATACCTTTGCCCTTATCTAACTTAGATACTGAGGGCTCAAGGTTGGGAAGAATTGAGTTTAAGGGTTGGGGTTGTGCTAGTTCTTCCTGCTCCCTCTTAGTGTGAAAAGGAGGTTCAGTCCAAGTTAACATCATTGGTGGCACATTCTCCCCCTCAAAAGTTGAAGGATCAGCCTGACTAATCCCAGCTTTTGCCCTATGTGAGGGTCCTGAGGTGGTGGAGGATCCCTTGAAAGCCTGAAACATCTGAGTCACCATTTCCTTCATGGACTGAGTGTTAGCTTTGATAGTTTAAACATCCAACTGAATTAGGGATTGAGTGTTTTCTATGGTGGTGATTCTTGTCCTAAGTCTAGGAATATCAGCTTCTTTCAGGGATTTGGAGATGTCAGAGAGATTAGAGGCATTAGCCATGTAACCTTGTGCAACCCTTGACAATATGAATTCTGCTTCAGCATCCATATGAACATCCTCATAAATGGCATCACATTTCCCTTTCACCACATCCAAGTCAGACCTGAGAGAGTCTAACCTATTGAAAACCTCAGTGAGCCTATCCACCTTCAGTAACTCAAGTAATTGACTAACTCTAGAATTGGACTTAGTGGTACTATTGATCAGTCCATCCAGAGTTGTCTTTAAGGACACATTTGCTTCGACAGTAGGAAGAGCATGGTTGAGGAAGTTGATGAGCTTCTTCTCTTGATTTTCATGACTATTGTTAACAGAGCTGATGAATTCCATTTGGTTGTCTACCTGAATTCTCATCTTCTCCTCAGCTACATCAAACCTATCACCATATGTCCTGAACTCATCAAGGAGTTCATCAGCCTTTGAAGCCAAGTCTTCATGAACATGAGTGACCTCAGCTTTCAAGGTTGTGGAAGCATGAGTTAATACATCCTTGAGAGTTGCTTTCAAAACTTTCTCATCCAAAACCACAGTCTGAGTCCCCAACGAAGAGGTGTCAAGTTTTGCCTCTTGGGAGGGATTTTTCAGTACCTCAGGGGAGGGCTATTTTTGTTCGGATGCCTCAGGGGAGGGCTTTTGTTGAGCCTCAAGGGAGGGCGGTATGTCCTCGAACACTGGTGGGGACTGTGGCTTCTTGTCTGATTGAGGAGGGGCCTGAGTGTCAGGTTCATCCCCAGCCTCAATCATATCATCGTCGTCACTGAAACCTTGGAGCAACTCGTCAGGCTTCTCGAGTAAACTTATAAAATATCTAAAGTTCGGTGAACCCTTAGGTTTGTCCAGTTCCCCTTCAAAAGAAGGTTTGCCTTGGTTATCGTCACTCCCTGCCCCAAATCCTGAGGCTTGGGATTTAGCCAACTGATACTCAGGGGAAGTTTGTGATTGATCAGTTGTGGAGGTAAGATCCCTATCAGCGGGGTGTTTTACCCGTGGGCGTCCCTCTGAGTCTTTGGGGTCAAGAGTGGTTCCCTCAGGCAAAGACTTTTGTTTTAGTGTGCCTTCATCGGGAGTTGTGGAGGTGAGATTCCTATCAGCGGGGTGTTTTACCCGTGGGCGTCCCTCTGAGTCTAAGGAATCAAGTTTTGGGTCCTCAGGCAAAGACTTTTGAGCTAGTGTGCCTTCATTGGACTTGGTGGAAGTGATAGGCCTATCAGCGAGGTGTGTTACCCATGGGCGTCTCTCTGAGTCTTTGGCCTTAGTTTTGACCTCAGGCAAAGGTTGTGATTTACGAATGCCCTCATCGGTCTGAGTGGAAGGCAGTCCCGTAGGAGAAGGTTGTTTGTTTCCTTCTCCATCAAGAGGACCAGTAGGTTGGCCCGTCGACCCTGACTGTGATGTATCAGGGCCTCCCGAAAGCTCTTTCCCTTGGGGTATTTGAAGCTTGGTCTGAACAAGGGTAGTCTTTTTAGCTTGGCCTTTTTGGGTCGTGCCTCGGAAGCCCCAGGGCCCTGTGCCTTTGTTGGTTTGGTCTTTGGCACAGTCTGAGTCTTCTTGTTCACCTTCTTTGGTAAGAAGGGAATGGGAGACACGGATGATTCACGAATGATCACCTCAGTCATGTGAGCCGTCAATACAATGGGGTTGACTTCAGATGGGTTCTTTGAAAAATTTGTGGAACTCAGGATGGGAGTAGAAAAAACATTGAATTTTTCATGAGTGTAAAGGGAACCCAGTAACCGTTCTAAGGCGCATGATATGAATCTTGGGTAAGAAACATACTTTTTCCTAGACTCCTTCAGGAGCCTTGTTACGAGATCATTATAAACGATCTCTCCTATGTCAATCTTCAGTCCATTAATAAGACTGTAGATTAGCATCTGCTGAGTAGAATTAACTTGCTCAGTAGATGAATAGTTCCCACCGAATCACCTAAATACAAAAGTGACCAGGATCCTCCAAGCCATGGGGAAAGCAGTTTTGATCAATGGGGTTGATGAGACTGCTTTTATACATAGTCTCATCGTCCAAAACGGGCTTTTAATGCATAAAATATCATGAAAATGGCCAAATATATGCTTGTGTTTGTTACTTGTGTATTTTAGGTACGGATATTGAGGAAATGACAAAAGATCATAAGAAACATGCAAAAACGAACACGGGAAACGAAACCGCACAATGAACCAAGCCCTAATGAAGATTTTCCAAGAAAAACCCTTGAAGAATTGAAGATTATGCAAGAAGGTTCCTCTGATATTGAAGAATTAACACTTTAAACCCTTGTATATTCATAATTACAAGTTTGGTCCTTAAAGTTTGTCAAATTTACAAAAGGGCCCTCCACTTTGAAGAATTGGCAAAAATGGTCCCTCAACAATCATGACTTGTCAATATTAGTCCTCCAAAAAGTCAATCGTACAAGTCAGGACCATTAACTATGAAGAAAATGCCAAAACAACCCTTCAAGAATCAACAAATGGCAAGAAATACCCCTTAAAATACTTTGGAAAAGTATTTGGGGCAAAATTGTGAAAATGGAAACTTCAAATACAAAGGAATCCGGTTTTGGTTTAATAAACTTCAAGTGAAAAGAGAAAGGAAGACAAAGGACTAAACTGGGCAGACAAGGATACTTACCTTAACCTGTGAGGGGGTGACACGTGCCCCCACTCACTCCAACCCACCAATCACAACCCACCTTTCATCTACCTCACCATCCCACTCAGTTATTAAACTAATCATAACTGATTAGTTAATTTTTGGCGCTTAACACATTGTTTAAACCCAAAAACGAATTAAAAGTGTCACTATTCACATGAAGAACAAAATTAGGGATTTGTTAATTACCAAGAATTAGACCACTAAACTCTCTAGATTAATGATTAAGCTAGTCTTACTCATATCCCAACCTTCAAAACCCATGCCACATCACAACATGTCACATGCCATCAACCTTGTATACGGTTTTGTGAGGAAGATGCCAAAAACTGCCAGTCATCCAACGTCCAAGATACTAGCTTGAAACTTAAGCTTTTTGTAAGCCCTTGATGCAATTTCACCTATGCCAACTCACACATACAACCAAGAAAGCTTCACATGATCTTCAATATATTCAAAAGTTCAAAGGGCAAAATGGGACTTCTACAGCTTTAGGGTTTATGTTTTTTATGTTCTTAGCAAAACATTGTAGCCTATAAAAGGCATAGGGCCTCATACATTGAGCCCTGCTCTTGGTTTTTCCTTTGTTCAAGTTCTGTAAAGCCATTTTCATGTTTAATGAATTGTGTTTGAATCTTTGAAGAAAACCCAAGTGCCAATCTTATTTACTGCTTGATATTGTTTAATGTTTGCTAAACTTGAATCTTAAAACGTGTTTTCAAGGAGTGTGCAAGAAATTGCATATTTTCCTAAATCTTGATATTTTGCTAAGTTCTTGGTACACCTTTGGAATTTTTGGGCTATAAGTGGATCATAGCACCCTGATAAAGAGTTATCAAGGTGTTGTGAGGCTTATAACTTAGGGATAATCAAGTGTGGGGTACAAGGGTTGCATTAATCAAGATTTTGTCACCTTTCAGTTTTATATTTTTTGCTTCTAACTTTGTTCTGTCTTAGCAGCTTGATATTGGAAGCTTGTGCTTGTTCTTGCTAGCACATCAGCTCAAACATACGTGGGTGTGGATGTACATCCATGAGGTTTAAACCCTTAATCTCAAAATCTGTCAAAAATTTGGATATTTGTGATATTTGAGTTCTGCTTGTGTATGTGTTGATCTTGGGCTCCAAATCTTGTTGTTTCTGTTTAAGTTTGATGTTTTGATCCTTATGTATGCATGTGCTAACCTAAATCCAACTTTTGATTTGAAAATATTGATTTGAAAATATAAAAAGGTGTTTGGGTCAACTGCATATTGAAGTTATTGTGTTATAGGTTAAGTGTTTGCTGTTGTATGTTGCTATTCCTTGTTTAAGAAGTGCAATAGAGTGATAATCTGCAAGTTGTATGCTTTTGAACACCTAAATCAAACATATGCTTATAAAATCTTGATTAATTGATATTTTGGACTGTGATTTGGTGCACACCTAGTTCTAGGCTTAGACTTAGGATAAAAAGTGATAAATCATATCCAACATAACCTGTTAAGAAGATTTAAGTGTTTAAATTTGGTTGTGTTGTCAAGTATATCAGCAAGTGTTCATAACTGCATGTTCTTAGTTCATCAGTAATTTTTTTGTGCTTGAATATTGATCTAGACCTTGAACCATTGCATGAAACATGTTTAAATTTGTTCATTTGAACTTTTTATTGCTTTTGTATGCTTTTGGTGCACTTTGGTTGGCTGATTTTTGCTAAAACTGCTTATTGAGTGTAAAACTGCTTATTGTTCAATTCTGTGTCTGATCTGGTGCTTAATTGAATTGACTGTATCATTTGGCTGATTGGAAGTGTGATTTCTTTGTTGTTCTTGACTCCTTGTGATCCACTGATTACAAGGGTGCCTTGTTTGTAACTTGATTCCAACAAAAATTCACATAAGACAAAAGGTCAAAGAAGTCAAACAGTGGGAAAAGTTCCCACTGCTCAACCTCCAAAACTAGCCCCTACTAGTGTAAATCTTCAAACAGCTTATTCATAAACCATATTGGCTTATCCAGACTTGCAATAACTTATTTTTTGTAATAGATCTTCCTCATTTGACCCATTTATTTGATCTGGAGCTTATTAGACTTTGACTTTGACTTTTTACTAGAAAACTCATTAAATTGACTTTAAAACAAGTTCTTATCTGCTTATTCTGGCTTATTGCTTGTATTATTTGAAAACTTTTTGATTATTTTGCTTAGTTAAGTCATTTAAAAGCTTTTGAAAGTTGAACCAGCACTTGAGGTGGTCTAGAACTCAAAAACAACTATTTTGTCGTTTTGTGAAGAGAGTCTTGGCTTATTTCAGGCTTATTTCTTGTGCTTTTTCCAATTTTCTTTTTACAGATCTCTTAAGTAACTCAGATTTTGGGCCTTCAGAGTTTTGTTCTTAAAATCAAATTTTAAGTCAGATAGGAGATTTTGAGCTTATTTGGACAATATTTTTCTTATTGGGCCTATTTCAAGCCCATTAAGGGACTGTTTGGACTTTTAGCCCATTTCAAGGCCCAATAGGGGTATTTTTGGAATTTCAACTTCATTTCTGTGTTATCTAGGTTAAAATAAACTAGTTTGCAACTTTTTAGAATTTTTTATAATTTTTGGATTTTTATTAATATTTTATTATTAAAAATTAAAACTTAGGTTTTTCAACATTTTTCATTTTCTTTAGATCAAATACATTAAGTTAGGAATTTTACAATTTTTATAATATTTTTATTGTCATTAGATTAATTTTTAGAATTACTTTAAGTTTTAATAGTTTTTAATTGTTTTTAAATAGTTTTAATTAATTTTAAAATTTTCAAAAATAGTTATAAGATTAGTTAAGTCATTTTAGAGGTTTACCAGTGAAAAAATCTCATTTTGGGCTTTTTGTTAATTAAATTGATTTTTGGGCTTTAATTAGCATTAAAAAATTATTATTTAATTAAATAAAAGGTTTGAGTGATATTTGATTTTTTGTAAACTCTAATTACATTTTTTAAGATTTATTGCAATTTTCTAGGAATTTTTAGGGTAATTTTTAAATTTTGTCACTTTTTACGGTTTTACGTGCACGACTATTCGTCTTAGTTTAATTCATAATCGTAACCGTCATTCTCTTCTAATCTCTTTTCATCTTTTCATTTCTCATCAATATAATCACAAACCATTAATTATTTCTTAACACAACGCACTTGCCTCCTTGAGAACGATCCCCACTTTGGGTCATAAGTGCTTTGGTTTTCCTAAACCGACACTTAATACTTTCCACTCTTGCTCTCTTTTCCTAAAGAGTAGTAAAACCACTACATCAGTTTTGGCTCTGCTTCCGGGGAGGCGTGTTGTGTTTTGATTTGAACAATTGTTGTTTTTTATATAGCCATAATAGCTAATTGTATTAGTAGCACTCTACTAATACGTATTATCGGTTTTTCGTTTTTTGTGAATACTATTACTATATTGTATACGTAGAACAATAAATTCACAAGTACTCCAAAAGTGTGAAAACACAACCTTGATTGGGAGGTCATTACTCAATCATTGTATTCGAATCTCAAACAAGAAAGAAAAGGCAAAATAGATAAATACTTTCGTGAAGCTTAATTTTGATAAACACAAACTATAAGGTGGGTATAAGGCGGGTATTATAAAATATACCCTAAGGAAAAAGGCTCTTAAGTGCTTCGCGCCGCCTCGTTTCCCCGCTTGCTTGTGCGTGTTTAGATAAAAAGGGCTAATCGAGGGTTTGCCAACCAAAGTATTATCTACATATCATATATATTTTCTTGGTTTCATTTGATTAAACCCTCTTGAACGTTTTGGTGTTCCACCAACGTTTTAAAGTCGTCGAAGGCGTTCACTTCACGTGCTCGTGTTCATTCCTTGAGGCTTCTTTAATCAAGAGATTTGATTAAGGAGGAGATTTGTAGATTTTTGTCTACTTAATACAATCACAAAAATCCAAAAAAAGTAAAAACAATCAAAAACTACAAAAAATTAGAAAAATTAAAAACACCAAAAAGAATCTTCTTTGCTCATCCCCACGTTGTACGTGACGTTTATGCTTACTCGTAATCAAGCAAGACGTGCACGTAAACGAAAAAACCGAAAAGAGTCAACACCTACTCCTAATCTTTCTAGTGAGGAGTCTCCTATTGACGAACCTATCGTAGAAGAAGAACCAACCATGGCGAATCGAACTATGATGGAGTTACTTCAAGCACCCACCGAGGGTTATAGAGAGGCTATTGTAATTCCCGCTATCCTTGCGGAGAATTTTGAAGTTAAAACGGATTTGTTGTCGATGATCCAAAACAACAAATTCCGTGGTGATGAAAAGGACAACCCGCACAACCGTATCCGCCAATTCAATCGTCTTACCGCCAGTTGCAAATTTAAGGATGTTGCTAATGACTCGATTAATATGATGCTTTTTCCGTATTCCTTAGCGGGGCCCGCTAAAATTTGGTTAGAGAAAGAGCCACCCAATTCTATATTGACGTGGAAGGATCTCGTTTCTAAATTTGTGAACCAATTTTTTCCGCCCTCTAAGACTACGCATTTGAAAAACGAGATTTCAAAATTTTCACAAGAATTTAATGAGAGTTTTTCAACGGCTTAGACTAGGTTTAAGGAAATGCTACATGAGTGTCCTCATCACGGTTTTTCCGACTTGCATCAAATTGACACGTTTTACAATGGTTTGAATGATCATGAAAGGGATTATCTAAATGCCGCCGCGGGTGGTAATTTTTTGTGTAAAACGGTTGAGGAAGCGTTATTGATAATTGAGAATAGATCTAAGGTGTATAGTCCTCGTAACACATCGAGTGTTTAATGAATAGATTTTGCTAGGTTTAATTGTTGTTCTCGGTATCTCTTCGAATTGATTTCCGGCTTAAAGTACGACTCAGTTGATCTTGGTGAAACAAATATGTTTTGGTTGTTTTTAAATAAATGTGCAAAACAATTAAAGTAAAAGGCAGGTAATTTAAATCTAAAACTAATTTAAAGTAAGTGCAAGTATTTAAAAACGTGACGAGAAATTAAAGGGAACTAAACGTAAATGACACAAACTTAAAACTACCTAAGGCAAACTTAAAACGCAACTAAAACTTAAACTAAGGCAAGGCTAAAGTAAAGCTAGGACAAGTAATCTTAAAGTGCAATTAAATAAAAAGGCGGGAAAAATAAAGCTTGAAAATGAAAGACAGAAATTTAAAACAGATACTAACAAAAACCTGAAAGAAACCTTGATTCGGAAGTTTTGAGTCGGAACTTGTTGATTCGGAACTCTTCCGAATGAATGCTTGACTCGGAACTTTTTGAGTTCCGAATAAACCTTCTTGATCCGGAACTTTTTAAGTTCCGAATAAACCTTGGTGATCCGGAACTTTTCGTTCGGAAGTCTTGACTCGGAATATTTCGTCCGGAACTTTACTCGGAAGATTCGTTCGGAACTTCTAATGTTCCGAATAAGTTGCTGATCCGGAACTTCCCCTTGATCCGGAAGTTTCGTTCGGAAGTCTTCGTCCGGAAGTTTTCGTCCGGAACTTTGAATGTTCCGGATGAAGCCCCTTGAGTCGGAACTTTGAATGTTCCGGATGAAACCCACTGGTTCGGAACTTTGAAAGTTCCGAATGAGCAGCCTTTCTTATCTTGATCCGGAACTACCTGGGAATCTCAGACACAGAAACAAACACCCCCGAAGAACAAGGGATCACAGTAACAAGAATCTGAACACAAATTTAACAAAAATCAAACAAACGATTAAACTAAACTAATAACAAAACATTCAATAATCATAAACTAACAATTTAAATCAACAAAACAAACAAATTTAACCATAATAATCAAAAACCCACTTGATCAAAATAAGAACATGAACATAAACATAAACATAAACACAAAAATCAAAGATTAAGAAAGGTAGATGAGAGATTAACAAGATAAAATAAAGATTGACAAGAATTAAATGGAAACTTACTTGAAATTAAAGGAATTTAAGGTGCAAGACAAGGTATTTAAATTGACAAGTATTTAAATTGACACGAATTAAAGGGTGCAAGGTAAGTAAATGGTGGAAGACTAATTGTCACACTTAGCCAACAAAGAAGAAAATTAACTAGTCCTAAACTATATATAGGGGAGGATTAGGAAGCTTCCTCCCCTTCTTCCTTTTCTCTTAATTGCAAGAGTAAGTCCTTCCTTCTTTAATCTTCTTTTAATTGCACCATTAGTCCTTTATTCTTCTAATCTTCTTTAAACTTGGACTTAAATGACTTTTGGCTCGGGATTTCTTTGAACTCGTCTTTAAATTCTTCAATAAATTAGACTTGAGTTTCTCGGCTTTTAAAAAAACTTCCGTCTTTTGACTTTTTCTTCGATAAATCTTCAGAATTGGTCTCGGACTTCCGTTATTTTTGCACTCTTGACTTCTTGACTTCGTCTTTCATCTTTTTCTTCAATAAAAGTCCGTAAATGCCCGTGAATTTCCGTGTTTTCTCCACTTTTCACCTTTTCGTCCTAAATCACAACAAAAACACAAACCACGCATAATTCTGACATAAAAGACATAAAATACACGTTTTGGCTCGGTATTATTGTAATTAAGTGGTAAAGAGGATGGGTGTTTACACACCTATCAAATCCCCTACACTTGACCATTGCAATGTCCTCATGCAATGCATTAGTTACAAAGCACGTTTACATTTTTCATCATAATTAATCCACGTTGGCCTTTATTAAAGAGATAGAAAATTAAAAACATACAAAGTAAAGAAATCAAAAAACATACCTTGGGTTTTGGAAATGCTATGGAAAATCATCATCCTCAAGTTTTCACTTTCTCCATACCAAGCTTAAAAACGAGATCATTGTTATTATAAGTTAGTAAACTACACGAACTCATGTGGGCCAATTACTCACTTAGACTCCCTTATTCCTAGGTGTATCTCTTATATTTTATTGTTGTCTTGAATGATCACGAGGATACATTGTTGACTTATTTCGATAGTTATTTAGTCCGAAAATAAAGTGAACGATTTAATCAATAGTTAGCTAAAGGACAAAATCTTTTAAAACTGCTTCTCGAGACCTCATAAAGTTCATATCTTGGCATAACTCGCTTCGCGATTTGAGACATTTCTCGGACCGATATTTGGCAGCGACTTCATACTTCAAACCTTGAGAGACGTTCATGAAATAATGGTCTTCTCTTCATATAGGAATTTCTTCACTTGAAGTTTTGAGAGATTCATACTTGGACCACGACTTCTTCATTTTTCTCCAATCTTTATTTTGGATTTTGGATATACAACGATCCGCCTCGTTTTATGACTTGGATCTATTTATCCTCATACCTTGTTAGGGTCTTTTCGGATACACTTCTCCATGACTTTTGGGGAGTATTTGCTTTTCGTCGTGTGTCTCGATCCTTCATATTGATTTTTGATAAACGATTCTTCACATCACTTGGATCTTTAGCAACAAAATATAGCCCTCATGCCTTGTTAGGGCCTTTTCGGACTTGCCAATCTTCGCATCCCGCTTCAATAAGTTATGCCTTGGCTATGAACTCTAATCCATACCGAGCAACTTTTCAAACGATCTTGGGCTAGAAGCTAAGTAACTTTTCAAATCGTACAACCTTATTTATTAGCAGATAAATTATTTAGCAAGCGATGGGAGAATAGGCTCATAATTAACTCACATAAATTCACGAAAGAATACCGAACTTATAATTGGCTCTATCATCTCTCGTTCTCCACAGTTTAAAATCTCAAGTAATGAGACTCGTGGATGCTTAGCCTATTAAATCAAAGTTTTGGGTTTTCGAGTCGCCTATAGGATCTTGCAAATTCTTAGACTTTTTCAAGTTTAGAAATCGCGTTTTAAAGTTCCCTTGATAAACGACTCTCTAGGATCAATTATAGGAACTTGCGAAAAGTTCTTGTTCTTAACCCGTGAGAGTTAAGACTTTCGCGTTTTATAGCTCCCTATATAAAATCCTAGCAAAACTTGACTTAAACACGTTAAGGATAATAGCTAGAGTAACTTAAGATAAGTAAACTCGGGTTGAGTCAAAAGATTCACAACGTTTGAAAATTAAAACCACTTTATTAAACATTTATTCTAATAAGGAAAGAAAATAACTATACAAAGGGAAAAACTAATAGGCCAAAATAGATCAAAATTTTTGAAAAATGTCGAAAAATTGATTTTCCGGTTAAAATGAGGACAAATACAAGGAAAAGACCACTTAACTTCGATAGAAGTCCCCCCTACACTTAAGATAAACATTGTCCTCAATGTTTAAGCATGTGGGAGTAAACTCCCCTACACTTAGGACATTGTGCACGTTGTTTAAATCTTGCTAAGGAAAGGACAACTAAAGAGATTCCTATTTTTATATTGAGAAAATATAAAAATAGTGAATCGAAAAGAGTTTAGGATAGAACCGGGAAGAAGTGAACACGGAATCACGGGTCGTCAAGAATCATCAAGAGTGGATCTTTGAAGCTCGAATCCCTGATTAAGAGAGGAGAGGAGAGGAAATAGCAAACCAAAGGGTCTCCCCCTACACTTATGAGAAAGAAAGCCAAAAGATAGATGCATGGGTTGCCTCCCAAGAAGCGCTTGATTTTTGTTAACCGAGTCATGAGCCTGACTCGACCTTGATTATCAACGGAAGAAGCATGAAACATATCCACCAGGATCGAAGACATAGTTTTCGTCCATCAAATAGCACAAGCTTAAGGCGAACAAGGCAAGCCAAAGAAGAATAGGCAAGGTTCCCTTAAGCAGCGATGGAGCACGGTGGAAGCAAGTATGGTGAGGTGCAAGCATGTCTTCAATAGTTCCAAAGATATTTCCTTTTATTTCATCAGGTGGATACTGAGATGGCTGCAGAATGTCAATACCAGGGTCGAACACCTTTTCCTTTAGGGGAAAATAGCACTCAGGCTCAGCAGAGTGTGAAGAAGATCCGCGAAGAAGCACAACCTCGTCCTCAGAAGGGGGACAAAGAGGTGTTAACTCATACGTGCTGCGGATTTCGGTGTCGACCGGTTTCTTCTCCTTAGAAAGAATGTGCTTCAAATCCAAAGTAGGATCAAGAAGATAGTCTTCAAAGTCATAAGGAGGAGCATCACTCTCATGAGGGAAGTAAGTGTTGAGAAATTCAGAGAAGTCTTCCTCAAATGAGTAATCGTCCAAAGTAGGATCGAGTGATGGCGGAGGATCTTCATCATGTGAAGAATCGCTCGAAAGAGTATCGGCCTCATCAAAATCATCGAAAGTGGGCAGCTCGGGATACTCAGAAGTACAATCATCAAAATCATCCGAATTTGAGGTAGAATCATCATCATCATAAGCATCAAAGACCGGTGGAGAATCATAAATGGGAGAAGCTTCCAAAGTAGGGAGAGAATCATTCACATCATCTTGAAAAAGTGGATTATCATTGCAAGACTCGAATAGAGGATTGTCGTAGACAACGAAGTCATCATGCACATTAATCATATTCACTGATTCTCGGCCTCCAAAGGATTTGCCTGTAAGCTTCCCCATTTTAAAAATTTGTGAATCATCCCCGACTCTTAAGATTAACTCTCCTTCGGCCACATCGACTAAAGTTCGTCCGGTTCTCAAAAATGGCCGACCAAGTATTAAAGGAATACGAGGGTCCAATTCATAATCAACTACGACAAAATCTACCGGGAAAGTAAATGTGCCAACTTTAATAAACACGTCTTCGGCTATACCAACGGGGTAAGCGAGAGTGCGGTTTGCAAGTTCAAGAGTCATCTTTGTTGGAGTGAGGTCGGGCAATGATAGTGTTTTCCAAACACTCAGTGGCATCAAATTAATACTAGCCCCGAGATCAGCAAGGGCAGTAAATTCTTCAGTTTTGTTGAACACGCAAGGCAACACAAAACGACCGGGATCTCCAAGCTTTTCCGGAAGTTCTTTAAGAATAACTGCAGAGCAGTTTTCATTTAAGCGTGTGTTGGCGAGTTCAATCAGCTTCTCCTTCTTGTTAAGCAATTCCTTAAATGCTTTAACAAATTTGGGCATGTGGACAAGTGCTTCAAGAAAGCTAATGTTGAAGTTCATTTGAGAAATCATCTTGATATAGTTTGTTATTTGAGAGTCCTCCTTTGTTAGCAAATTAGGCTTGTCCAAGCGAGAAGGATATGGGATGTTGGGTTTATAGGTGGAAGGTGTAGTTGGTGAAGGTTGAGATGTTGAAGGTTTCTTCTTGGGGACATCGTCATGACGAGGCGGAGACGGTAATGGTGCACTAATACTAGGTGTAGGATGAGTAGGGATACATGGTGGTGGAGGAGGTGTAGATGATGGGGGTGGGATTGGTGGTCCTACGATGGTAACTCCACTACGAGTAGTAATAGCACTCACATTAGCTCGCGGATTAGTGACGGTGTTTGAAGGTAGAGAACTTGAAGTAGAAGGTTGAGTAGAGGGCAAGAAACTAGCCAACATATTCTTTAATTCATTCGTTTGAGTGCTGAAGGAGGATTGAATATTATCGCGAACCTCGGATCTTATATCATTTTCTTGCTTCGTGATATCTCCTTTCAAATTGATTATTTGGCTCTGTAGATTCTTGATTTGCTCACCTTGGGTTCTCATGATGGCTTCAACATCCGGGTTAATGGGTGGGATTTGTTGGGCGGGTGGGTTATAAGGATTAGAAGCTCTTGGTGGGATTTGGTTGCTTCTATTGTAGTTGTTGGTGGGGTTTTGGTTTTGAGGAGAAAAACCGGGTGAAAGGTAATTGTTAGATCGGTAACTCAGCAAATTTCTATCCCCTTGAGGTCGAGCTTGGTAATTTTCCGGTGAATAATTACCGTAAGCTGCATACACATTTTTCGGATTTCCTGGTGTGGAAGGACAATCGGTGTATGAGTGAGGACCGCCGCATGTTTCACAAGGAGCAGCAACAGCTTTAACTTGTTGTTGTTGTTGGTTTGAAGCCAAGAGTTGCATACTTCTGTTCATTTCAGTCAGCACACGGGTGAGTTCGGTCATATCAGGGTTTGCTGAGGTGGAGGAAACATTGACTCTCGGTGTGTTCCTAGAAGATGCGGAGGAATCCCAGTTTTTGTGGTGAGTAGTCATGTTCTCAATAAGCTCTCTACACTCCTCGGGTCTCCTTTTCATGAATGTGCCACCGGCGGCTGCATTAATCGTATCACGATCTCGAAAAGTCAAACCGTTGTAGAAAGTGTCTATTAAGGTCATAGGGAGCATGTTGTGGTTTGGAAATCTATCGAACAAGACATTATATCTCTCCCAAGCATCAAAAAGAGATTCATCAGGGTCTTGCATGAAACCGCTGATTTGATTGCGAAGGCTCGTGACCATGGACGGTGGAAAGTAGCGCGACAAAAAGCGTTGAGTCATGTCATCCCAAGTGTGAATAGAATTCTTAGGGAGACGATCAAACCATTTCTCGGCATGATGTAATAAAGTATGTGGAAAGAGTTGTAGGCGAAGTTCATCCATTGTGGCACCAGCCAACTTCATGCTTTGGGTGATTGTAATGAACTTGTCGAGATGTTTGTTGGCATCATCATCAGTCAATCCACGGAATGGGTTTGTTTGCACTTGCTGAATTATGTGGTGCTTCAACAAAAACTCAGGAGCGTTGATTTGCATCGGCGCAATCGGTCCTCCTCGTCCAAACATGGTTGGTTGACAAAGCTCCTCCATGGTCCGAAGATCGGGCTGTGGAAGAACATTGTTGTTATTATTAGGGTGCGGTGGATTATTGTTGGTAACACCTGACATAGCTAAATCTTCTTGAGTCTCGGGCTCTTGATAATTAGAAGATCTAGTACGCATACACCTGAAAATGCAAAAGAAAAAGAAACCAAACACAAAGACAATATATATACACAATAAAGATAAAATCTTTTTGGATTTTTGAAATTTTTAATTTTTATGTATTTTTATCAATTTTTAATTTTTATGATTTTTTGAATTTTTTTATGCAAGAAAAATAACGCTCACAAGTGAACGGATCCCAAAAAGCAACGCGTCTCTCACAGAAAACCGTTAATCTTTACGAAAAGAGCCGGAAGCGGCGCCATTTTAATGAATAGATTTTGCTAGGTTTATTGTTGTTCTCGGTATCTCTTCGAATTGATTTCCGGCTTAAAGTACGACTCAGTTGATCTTGGTGAAACAAATATGTTTTGGTTGTTTTTAAATAAATGTGCAAAACAATTAAAGTAAAAGGCAGGTAATTTAAATCTAAAACTAATTTAAAGTAAGTGCAAGTATTTAAAAACGTGACGAGAAATTAAAGGGCACTAAACGTAAATGACACAAACTTAAAACTACCTAAGGCAAACTTAAAACGCAACTAAAACTTAAACTAAGGCAAGGCTAAAATAAAGCTAGGACAAGTAATCTTAAAGTGCAATTAAATAAAAAGGCGGGAAAAATAAAGCTTGAAAATGAAAGACGGAAATTTAAAACAGATACTAACAAAAACCTGAAAGAAACCTTGATTCGGAAGTTTTGAGTCGGAACTTGTTGATTCGGAACTCTTCCGAATGAATGCTTGACTCGGAACTTTTTGAGTTCCGAATAAACCTTCTTGATCCGGAACTTTTTGAGTTCCGAATAAACCTTGGTGATCCGGAACTTTTCGTTCGGAAGTCTTGACTCGGAAGATTTCGTCCGGAACTTTACTCGGAAGATTCGTTCGGAACTTCTAATGTTCCGAATGAGTTGCTGATCCGGAACTTCCCCTTGATCCGGAAGTTTCGTTCGGAAGTCTTCGTCCGGAAGTTTTCGTCCGGAACTTTGAATGTTCCGGATGAAGCCTCTTGAGTCGGAACTTTGAATGTTCCGGATGAAACCCACTGGTTCGGAACTTTGAAAGTTCCGAATGAGCAGCCTTTCTTATCTTGATCCGGAACTACCTGGGAATCTCAGACACAGAAACAAACACCCCCGAAGAACAAGGGATCACAGTAACAAGAATCTAAACACAAATTTAACCAAAATCAAACAAACGATTAAACTAAACTAATAACAAAACATTCAATAATCATAAACTAACAATTTAAATCAACAAAACAAACAAATTTAACCATAATAATCAAAAACCCACTTGATCAAAATAAGAACATGAACATAAACATAAACATAAACACAAAAATCAAAGATTAAGAAAGGTAGATGAGAGATTAACAAGATAAAATAAAGATTGACAAGAATTAAATGGATACTTACTTGAAATTAAAAGAATTTAAGGTGCAAGACAAGGTATTTAAATTGACAAGTATTTAAATTGACATGAATTAAAGGGAGCAAGGTAAGTAAATGGTGGAAGACTAATTGTCACACTTAGCCAACAAATAAGAAAATTAACTAGTCCTAAACTATATATAGGGGAGGATTAGGAAGCTTCCTCCCCTTCTTCCTTTTCTCTTAATTGCAAGATTAAGTCCTTCCTTCTTTAATCTTCTTTTAATTGCACCATTAGTCCTTTATTCTTCTAATCTTCTTTAAACTTGGACTTAAATGACTTTTGGCTCGGGATTTCTTTGAACTCGTCTTTAAATTCTTCAATAAATTAGACTTGAGTTTCTCGGCTTTTGATAAACTTCCGTCTTTTGACTTTTTCTTCGATAAATCTTCAGAATTGGTCTCGGACTTCCGTTATTTTTGCACTCTTGACTTCTTGACTTCGTCTTTCATCTTTTTCTTCAATAAAAGTCCGTAAATGCCCGTGAATTCCTGTGTTTTCTCCACTTTTCACCTTTTCGTCCTAAATCACAACAAAAACACAAACCACGCATAATTCTGACATAAAAGACATAAAATACACGTTTTGGCTCGATTATTATTGTAATTAAGTGGTAAAGAGGATGGGTGTTTACACACCTATCAGTGTTCGTAAGGCTTCGTCTTCGGCTTCACCTTCTTTGTCCAATACCATCGATGCCTGCTAAATTGAGGCGAACTTGGAAAACAAAATCTTTGATAAGCTTAAAGGACTTTTAATTGAATTCAAAGTTGGAGAACAAAGTGCCCCCGCTACGACTAAAGCGGTTGAGGTTTCATGTATGTATTGTGGTGGAGGTCATGATTTCTCCGAGTGCGTTACCAACGGTGGTAACACTTCGAGTGCCTACGCGGCCACGGTAACTTACAGCCAAAACGGTCAAGTTACCCGCTTCAATCAATTGACTCCACCGGGTTTTGCTCCCAATCAAAATGCTAACAACAACTATCGAAACAATCAAGTTGGTTTTAAAAACAATTACAAAGGAAACTATGGGAATCAAGGGGCTAATAACAATAAAGTTTCAAACAAAAATCAAAACAATAATTTTCAAAACAACAACAAGGGTTTGCAAACTTTGAAAGATCTTCCAAATGAATTTGTTGAATACGCTAATGGAAACGATGCTAGGTTTGACAACATTCAAAGAGAAATCATTAGCCTAAGATCCGAGTTTAAGAATGACTTGAAAAAGGAGTTGAAAAAAGAGTTAGCAAATGAGCTTAAAATCCATACAAACAAAATGGAAGGGAATGTAACTAGGTTACAACAAAACCAACAAAAAATGGAACAAGGGCAACATGAAATAAAACAAGAGATGATTAAGGCCGAGAAGAGGCAATCCATGTTTGAGGATAAAATTTCATCTATGTTTGAGGCTATAATGTACAAACCGTCTTCGAGTAGTCTTTCTAGTAACACCATATCGAACCCTAAGGGAGAGATGAAAGTGATTACCACACGTAGTGGTAAGACACTTAAGGAACCGACTCCTCGACCAATTGCTCCTACGGAGGATGCAATTGAGGAAGAACCCGAGGTGATGGTCGAAAAGGAGCATGTCCAAATCCCACGAAGTACCGCTCATGCCACACCTATGGTTGACCCATTACCAACATTGGAACCCGAGATTCCAAAGGCTATGCCTATGCCTCAACCCACACCACCTTTGCCCTACCCATCGAGACTTAGAAAGGAGAAACGTCAAGAGCGTGATAACTACCAATTTGAGATTTTTATGAAAATGTTTCGTGACACTCATTTTAATGTGATTTTCGCCGATGCTTTGGTCATGATGCCTCGATTTGCCGCTAACTTCAAGAGTATGTTGAAAAACAAGGAGAAATTGCAACAATTGTCTAGTTGATCATCAGTTTATCTTAACCGCATACCTCAAAAAGTCGGTGATCCCGGTAAATTCTTGATTCCTTGTGCAATCCAAGATATGGAGGAATGCTATGCCTTGGCCGATCTTGGTGCTAGTATTAACTTGATGCCACTTGCAATCTTCAAGTCGCTCAATCTTCCTAATCTTACTCCTTCACTAATGTCTATCGAGTTGGTCGACCATTCCATGATTCCCGCATGTGGATTGGCGGAAGACGTTTTTGTGAAAGTGGGAATGTTCTATTATCCGGTAGAATTTATCGTTGTCGATATTCCCATGGATCCTCAAGTTCCTCTCATTTTAGATCGTTCGTTTTTAGATACGTCTATGGCTTTAATTGATGTGCATGCTAGAAAGATCACCTTACGTTTCAACGACGAGGAACTTGTTATAAACGCAACTCAAAATTCTCCAATTTCTCATGTTTATTCCGTTGCAACCATAAACCTCGTTGATATGATCGACGTTGTTTGCGAGGAATTTTCACAAGAAGTTTTAGGTTTTGGTGATGATGAAATTAGTGGCAATCCCACTATGTTAGAAATCATTCTTGATAACTCGACACCAACCTTCACTCCATTTGAAGGTGGTGGTTTTACGTTGGAAGAATTCGATGTTCCACGTACTTGTGACGAAGACCTCGACAATGATGAGGACTTCTCGATTATCAAGGATTTTCTTAACGATTTCCCATTTCCTCCACCCGAGGAGGTTATGAGTATCGAGCCCAAATCTTCAATTGAGGAACCACCTATCATCGAGTTGAAAGATTTACCTCCTCATCTCGAATATGTATTTTTGGAGGAGGACGACAAGTTGCCGGTTATTATTGCGAAAGATCTTTCGGATGATGAAAAAACCGCACTTGTCGATGTTCTAAAGGATCAGAAAGGGGCAATTGTGTGGAAGTTATCCGACATTAAGGGGATCGATCCCAAATTTTTTACCCATAAAATCTTAATGGAGGAGGATTACAAACCCGCAATCCAATGTCAAAGGAGGGTGAACCCCAAAATTCACGACGTCATCAAAAAGGAAGTCCTAAAACTCCTTGACGCGGGAATGATTTACCCTATTTCCGATAGCCCTTGGGTGAGTCCTATTCATTGTGTCCCTAAAAAGGGAGGAATGACCGTTGTGCCAAACGATGCCAACGAGTTAATTCCAACTAGACTCGTGACCGGATGGAGAGTGTGCATTGACTATCGTAAGTTGAATGACGCCACTCGTAAGGACCATTTTCCCTTGCCCTTCATGGACCAAATGTTGGAGCGTCTTGCGGGAAACGATTTCTATTGCTTTTTAGATGGTTTTTCCGGTTACTTCCAAATTCCCATCGATCCTCGTGATCAAGAAAAAACTACGGTTACGAGTCCATATGGAACGTTTGCCTATCGTAGAATGCCATTCGGACTTTGCAATGCACCGGGAACCTTTCAAAGGTGCATGATGGCTATTTTTCATGATATGATCGAGAAGACGATGGAAGTCTTTATGGATGACTTTTCAGTGTTTGGTATTTCGTTCACTTCGTGTTTGTCGAATCTTTAGAGAATGTTGAAGCGTTGTGAGGAAACCAACCTTGTGCTAAATTGGGAAAATGTCATTTTATGGTTAAAAGTGGAATCGTCTTAGGGCACAAGGTTTCGAAAGCGGGGATTGAGGTAGATCAAGCTAAGGTAGACGTCATCGCCAAATTAACTCATCCCAAAACCGTCAAGGGAGTTAGGAGTTGATAGGTGTGAAAACACCCATCTTTTCTACCACTTAATTACAGTAATAACCGGACCTAAACGTGTATTTTATGTCTTTTATGTCAGAATTATGCGTGGTTTGTGTTTTTGTTGTGATTTAGGATGAAAAGGTGAAAAGTGGAGAAAACACGGACATTCACGGGCATTTACGGGCTTTTATTGAAGAGAAGGATGAAAGACGAAGTCAAGAAGTCAAGAGTGCAAAAAGAACGGAAGTCCACGACCAATTCTGAAGATTTATCGAAGAAAAAGTCAAAAGACGGAAGTTTATCAAAAGCCGAAGAATTCAAGTCTATTTTATTGAAGAATTTAAAGACGAGTTCAAAAGAAATCCCGAAGTCAAAAGTCCCTTAAGTCCAAGATTAAAGAAGATTAGAAGAAAAGGACTAAGTACGCAATTAATGAAGATTAAAAAGAAGGAGGGACTTAATTATGCAATTAAGAGAAAAGGAAAGAGGGAAGGAAGCTTCCTTAATCCTCCCCTATAAATAGTTTAGGATTAGTCATTTTTCATTTTGTTGACTAGAGTGACACTAGTTCTTCCACATTTACTTTTAATGCACCTTTAATTACTTGCACCTTTAATTACATGTTTTGCACCTTAATTACCTTTTAATTCCAAGTAAGTTTTTAATTTGTATTCTTTAAATTCTTGTCTTTACCTTTCTTTATCATTTGATAAAGTTCTTTTTATCTATCTCATTCTACTTTTCTTTCTTTTTGATTCGGTTACAAGTTCGGATTAAGCAAGTTTTGCTTAATCCATTTGCTTATTTTGATTAAAGTCTCGTCTTTTTTTTAATTCCTCATACGAAATAAGCCACGAGATTGACAACCTTGTGTGCTTATTGGGTGTTTTGTTTTAGTGTTTTGGAAGTTTTCTTTAAAGTTTTGACTTTTAAGTTTTGATTTCATTTAAGTTTCGTCTTTTAAAGTTTGAAAGATTTTAACTATTTAGCTTATTGTTTCGTTTTGTTTCCATTTCATTTAAGTTCGTTGCAACTGCTTATTGGATATAGCTTATTAGGATTTGTGCTTATTACGAATTTGGATTCCATCGGAAAGTTAGGGTTTTCTCCACATTGCGACGGTTTGCTAACCACATTTCGATAGTGACAGTATTGGCCTAAGGGTTTTGCTTTCCGATCCGGGATTGCGATCTGTTGTACCATCTTCCTCATTCCGATCTGGGGATTGCGATCGCATATTGCGATCGCTCTTTTCGACGGCTCTTGAGGCTTACTTAGACGAAGTGCTGCCCAATTTTCCTTAGCCACATTCCGATAGGTGATATTCCGATAGGACACGTTCCGATCTGGACTACATTGCGATCTGAGGTTGTTTGGTTATTCCGATCTGAAAAGGTGACATATTCCGATCTGGGTCTCTTCAACATTCCGATAGGTGGCGTGTTCATTCCGATGGTAAGGTCGATCAGAATATATTCCGATCTGGGTTAACTCTCATATTTTGTCTTGTTTAATTGTTAGGTTTTAATTTTAATACTTGTCTAACTTTAATTTCCGTCACGCTTTTATTTTTAGTCATTTAATCATTTTACCTTTCGTCAAAGTTTTAAATATCGCACCTTTCTTTTTAATTAGATTTAGATTTAATTTCACGCACTTTTAATACTTGCCTTTTATTTCAACGAACTTTTACTTTAATTGTTTTGCACACTTTATTTTAAACACTACAACGACAAATTTTTGTTCCACCAAAATCAATAGAGTCACACATAGAGAGCTTAGATCAATTCGATTAGACCAAATCAACGAACATACATAACTTTCTTACTAGGCAAAAGCCGTGTATCAGGAGTTTCCTAGGACACGCGGGCTTTTATCGTTGATTCATCAAGGATTTTTCGGAGATTTCTCGACCTATTACACATCTCCTCGAAAAAGATGCATGTTTTGTCTTTGACGAAGATTGTGTACGAGCATTTGAAATCCTTAAGAAGAAACTTACCGAAGCTCCCATTCTTGTTGCTCCCAATTGGAACCTCCCCTTTGAGCTCATGTGTGATGCTAGTGACTACGCTATTGGGGCCGTATTGGGGCAACGTCATGATAAGCACTTCTTGCCTATTCACTATGCTAGCAAGACGATGACCGAGGCTCAACTAAAATACACTACAACGGAAAAGGAATTCCTTGCCGTGGTGTATGAATTTGAGAAATTCCGACCTTATCTCGTCTTGACTAAATTCATAGTGTATACGGATCATTCGGCTATCAAGTATCTTATGGATAAGCAAGATGCAAAGCCGAGATTACTTCGTTGGATTCTCCTCCTTCAAGAATTTTATCACAAAATTGTTGACAAAAAAGGAGCCGAGAATCTAGCGGCCGATCATCTTTCTCGTTTGGAAGATCCTCACCAAAGTGTTTACGAGCCCAAGGAAATCACCGAAATATTTCCGCTAGAGATACTTGGTGTAGTGATTTCTAAGCTTGATTCTTCTACCCCATGGTTTGCGGACATCGCAAATTACCATGCGGGGAATTTCAACATCAAGGTTATGACGACTCAAGAAAAACGAAAATTCTTTCGTGACGTCAAGTTCTATTTTTGGAACGACCCTTACTTGTTTCGAACTTGTGCGGATCAAATTATTCGACGTTGTGTCTTTGGTACCGAAGCTTCTAACATCCTTAGAGCTTGTCACGAGGGACACACGGGTGGTCATCACGGTGCTAATCTCACGGCTAAGAAGGTCTTTGATGCCGGTTTCTTTTGGCCTACTATTTACCGAGATGCACATGCACTTGTGAAGTCGTGTGACTCATGCCAACGACAAGGAAAAGCCTCACAAAACGATGAAATGCCACAAAATATCATCCAAGTGTGTGAGATCTTTGACGTTTGGGGCATTGACTTTATGGGGCCGTTCCCATCATCTCGTGGTAATAAGTACATCCTTGTCGCCGTTGACTACCTATCTAAGTGGGTGGAAGCTAAGGCTTTGCCCACCAACGATGCTCGTGTGGTATTCAAGTTTTTGAAAAGCTTGTTTTCTCGGTTTGGAACCCCTCGTGCGATCATAAGCGATCGTGGAACCCATTTTTGTAACGACCAATTCGAAAGGGTCCTAAGGAAATATGGGGTTACACATCGGCTTTCTACGGCTTATCACCTACAAACGAGTGGGCAAGTCGAGGTTTCAAACCGATATTTGAGGAGGATCTTGGAGAGATCTATTGGGGAAAACCGACAATCTTGGTCGGAAAAGTTGGACGATGCTTTATGGGCCTTTCAGACCGCTCATAAGACGCCCATCGGGTGCACTCCTTATAAGCTTGTGTATGGGAAGAATTGTCACTTGCCAATTGAACTTGAACACAAAGCTTATTGGGCCCTTAAGCATTGTAATGATGATATGGAGACCGCTAGAAAACACCAGGAAAAGCAATTAAATTAACTGGATGAATTAAGGGACATTGCTTATGAAAATTCATTGATTTATAAAGAAAAGACTAAAAAGTTTCATGATTCAAAAAATTAAAAACCGGGTTCTTAACATTGGAGATCAAGTGTTGCTTTTTAACTCTCGTTTGAAAATATTTTCCGGTAAGTTGAAATCCCGTTGGTCCGGTCCATTCACCGTGACTCAAGTTTTTCCTTATGAGACCATCGAGCTAGCTCAAAATGATGGCCCCAATTTCAAGGCTAATGGACATAGGTTGAAGCACTACTTTGGCGGGAAAGTTCCATCGTTGAACTAACTCGACCAAATCACCTTCCCCAATGATAAATAGTATTGAGGGGATCGAGTCGAGCTCATGACTCGGTAATAAAAAACGAGGTGCCTCGTGGGGGAGTCCCATGCTTATCCTATGTACATATTATCGCTTTCTAATGTAGTAACGTGTGGGTTTGTGCCCTTCCAACCTTTGTTCCGTGGTTGTTTGTGAATTGTGGATTTTAGATGATCATGATCTTCACGATTAGAGCCTCTCGTGTTCGTTTTATGGGAGCACTCGATCGTTTGCTTTGAAAACTTTCTCAATATCCATGATATATCCTTTGATGATCTAACCTTAGGTTTATAGCACACTTTATAAATGACTTTAAATTTAACGGTTACACCCTTTCCATGCTAGATTAAGCATTCGACTACGTCTTTAGTATGGGGGTGTTTGCACCCTAGACTCGAAACATTGAGGACAATGTTTAACTTTAGTATGGGGGGGGGGGGGGGTGAATAGATACTTGCCTTGCCAAATCTTCACGCTTTCCAAAGTTTATCTTTTTGTTGCGAAATAAGGCTAAAAATGGCCAAATTTTAAAATTTTCTCATGTTTTATAAGTGTCTGAAGACACGAATGTAGATTTTCCGATGGCAAGAATAAGAGTAGTTTTTGACTCGACCGTGTGTGTTGAGCACTTAGCTTCGATTCCTTAACTTTATATTAGGCTAAGTCTCTTAAATGAGGACGAGAAATGATAGAGTTAATTATAAGTTACTATGCTAAACGTAGAGTACTCGTATTCTTTCAAACTCATGTGTTCTCGTTGTTTACTTATTCTCCCTTCGCTTGTATATATTTTTTGGTTAATAAATATTGACTTAGCGTTTTAGTCTTGATTGTTGGTTACTAGTCTTTTCTAGTAGCTTCCATGTAATTAAATTGGGAAGACATTAAGGTATCGCCAGCGTCACGGTTTTGAAGTATTGGCAACCCGAATAATCGAAAGCTTCACCTAATAATAAGATTTCAAGTGCTCACCTAAATCAAGCAAACAATTTGAAGCTCACAAGGCCGAAAAATCTATGCAAAATTGAAAGTGAATCAAGCCTTAATCTTTGAATCTTTAAAGATCCAAAATTCGCTTTTAGCGTGAGGATATACGTCTTTGGCCACAATAAACAACTCATGGCGAGGTTAAATAAAAGGCAAGGCAAGACCGAAGTCATCACAAAAGCTTCATGGCGAAGTTGAATAAAAGATGGAGGTAAACCTATGATAATAAGGCCCTTCCGTTAGGGGGCGTATAAAAGTCTTGGTAATAAGTCTCATTTTCAAAACCGTTATAAAACCGTGTTTATCGATCCTTCTTGTTGACTTAATTTTTTGACATCGTTGTCTATTAGGAGGGGTTATTAAATCGATGGTCTTGGTTACACTGTTAGGACTCTATTTTTAGACCTAAATCTCTATTATCGCATAAGTAAAAAATGTATCATCGTGAAACATTCAAGACAAAATAAAATATAAGAGATACAACTTAGGAAAATGGGAGGATAAGCACGTGATTAGGGCATATGAGTAGTGTTAGCATTACTAACTTATAATGACAATGATCTCGTTGCGCGCTTAGCATGGAATTGAGGTGAAAATCGAGGACGATGAAATTATTTCTAACGAAGCATTCACGTGTTCTTGTTCTATGAACCTAAACGTCCCATTTTGCGATGAAAATCATACATTATGTCTAAAACACAAGTAGAAGTAATAGTAGTAGTGTAGCTAGTTTATCATTCAATAAAAGTGAATAAAAATGAATTTTGGAGGTGCTACGATACGTTATTCTAGCATTGCGTGAGGGCACGACAATGGTTTAGTATGGGGGAGTGATGAGACTGCTTTTATACATAGTCTCATCGTCCAAAACGGGCTTTTAATGCATAAAATATCATGAAAATGGCCAAATATATGCTTGTGTTTGTTACTTGTGTATTTTAGGTACGGATATTGAGGAAATGACAAAAGATCACAAGAAACATGCAAAAACGAACACGGGAAACGAAGCCGCACAATGAACCAAGCCCTAATGAAGATTTTCCAAGAAAAACCCTTGAAGAATTGAAGATTATGCAAGAAGGGTCCTCCAATATTGAAGAATTGACACTTTAAACCCTTGTATATTTATAATTACAAGTTTGGTCCTTAAACTTTGTCAAATTTACAAAAAGGGCCCTCCACTTTGAATAATTGGCAAAAATGGTCCCTCAACAATCATGACTTGTAAATATTAGTCCTCCAAAAAGTCAATCATACAAGTCAAGGCCATTAACTATGAGAAAATGCCAAAACAACCCTTCAAGAATTAACAAATGGCAAGAAATACCCCTGAAAATACTTTGGAAAAGTATTTGGGGCAAAATTATGAAAATGGAAACTTCAAATACAAAGGAATCCGGTTTTGGTTTAATAAACTTCAAGTGAAAAGAGAAAGGAAGACAAAGGACTAAACTGGGTAGACAAGGATACTTACCTTAACCTGTGAGGGGGTGACACGTGCCCCACTCACTCCAACCCACCAATCACAACCCACCTTTCATCGACCTCACCATCCCACTCAGTTATTAAATTAATCATAACTGATTAGTTAATTTTTGGCGCTTAACATATTTTTTAAACCCAAAAATGGATTAAAAGTGTCACTATCCACATGAAGAACAAAATTGGGGATTTGTTAATTACCAAGAATTAGACCACTAAACTCTCCAGATTAATGATTAAGCTAGTCTTAATCATATCCCAACCTTCAAAACCCATGCCACATCACCACATGTCACATGCCATCAACCTTGTACACAGTTTTGTGAGGAAGATGCCAAAAACTGCCAGTCATCCAACGTCCAAGATACTAGCTTGAAACTTAAGCTCTTTGTAAGCCTTTGATGTAATATCACCTATGCCAACTCACACATACAGCCAAGAAAGCTTCACATGATCTTCAAGATATTCAAAAGTTCAAAGGGCAAAATGGGACTTCTACAGCTTTAGGGTTTATGTTTTTTATGTTCTTAGAAAAACATTGTAGCCTATAAAAGGCATAGGGCCTCATACATTGAGCCCTGCTCTTGGTTTTTCCTTTGTTTAAGTTCTGTAAAGCCATTTTCATGTTTAATGAATTGTGTTTGAATCTTTGAAGAAAACCCAAGTGCCAATCTTATTTACTGCTTGATATTGTTTAATGTTTGCTAAACTTGAATCTTAAAACGTGTTTTCAAGGAGTGTGCAAGAAATTGCATATTTTCCTAAATCTTGATATTTTGCTAAGTTCTTGGTACACCTTTGGAATTTTTGGGCTATAAGTGGATCATAGCACCCTGATAAAGAGTTATCAAGGTGTTGTGAGGCTTATAACTTGGGGATAATCAAGTGTGGGGTACAAGGGTTGCATTAATCAAGATTTTGTCACCTTTCTGTTTTATATTTTTTGCTTCTAACTTTGTTCTATCTTAGCAGCTTGATATTGGAAGCTTGTGCTTGTTCTTGCTAGCACATCAACTCAAACATACGTGGATGTGGATGTACATCCATGAGGTTTGAACCCTTAATCTCAAAATCTGTCAAAAATTTGGATATTTGTGATATTTGAGTTCTGCTTGTGTATGTGTTGATCTTGGGCTCCAAATCTTGTTGTTTCTGTTTAAGTTTGATGTTTTGATGCTTATGTATGCATGTGCTAACCTAAATCCAACTTTTGATTTGAAAATATTGATTTGAAAATATAAAGGGGTGTTTGGGTCAACTGCATATTGAAGTTATTGTGTTATTGGTTAAGTGTTTGCTGTTGTATGTTGCTATTCCTTGTTTAAGAAGTGCAATAGAGCGATAATCTGCAAGTTGTATGCTTTTGAACACCTAAATCAAACATATGCTTATAAAATCCCGATTAATTGATATTTTGGACTGTGATTTGGTGCATACCTAGTTCTAGGCTTAGACTTAGGATAAAAAGTGATACATCATATCCAACATAACCTGTTAAGAAGATTTAAGTGTTTGAATTTGGCTGTGTTGTCAAGTATATCAACAAGTGTTCATAACTACATGTTCTTAGTTTATCAGTAACTTTTTTGTGCTTGAATCTTGATCTAGACCTTGAACCATTGCATGAAACCAGTTTAAATTTGTTCATTTGAATTTATTATAGCTTTTGGTGCAATTTGGTTGGCTGATTTTTGCTAAAGCTGCTTATTGAGTGTAAAACTGCTTATTGTTCAATTCTGTGTCTGATCTGGTGCTTAATTGAATTAACTGTATCATTTGGCTGATTGGAAGTGTGATTTCTTTGTTGTTCTTGACTTCTTGTGATCCACTGATTACAAGGGTGCCTTGTTTGTAACTTGATTCCAACAAAAAAGCCACATAAGACAAAAGGTCAAAGAAGTCAAACAGTGGGAAAAGTTCCCACTGCTCAACCTCCGAAACTAGCCCCTACTAGTGTAAATCTTCAAACAGCTTATTCATAAGCCATATTGGCTTATCCAGACTTGCAACAACTTATTTTTTGCAATAGATCTTCCTCATTTGACCCATTTATTTGATTTGGAGCTTATTAGACTTTGACTTTGACTTTTTACTAGAAAACTCATTAAGTTGACTTTAAAACAAGTGCTTATCTGCTTATTCTGGCTTATTGCTTGTATTATTTGAAAACTTTTTGATTATTTTTCTTAGTTAAGTCATTTAAAATCTTTTGAAAGTTGAACCAACACTTGAGGTGGTCTAGAACTCAAAAACAACTATTTTGTCGTTTTGTGAAGAGAGTCTTGGCTTATTTCAGGCTTATTTCTTTTGGTTTTTCCAATTTTCTTTTTACGGATCTCTTAAGTAACTCAAAAGAAGCTTGTGTGTCAAATTTTAGCTTTTGGCATCAGCTTATAGCTTAATGGGCCAAAAAGCCCATTAAGAATAAGCTGCTTTGAAATAAGCTAGCTTAAACACATTTTCAGCTTTTAGGCCTTCAAAGTTTTGTTCTTAAAATCAAATTTTAAGTCAGATAGGAGATTTTGAGCTTATTTGGACAATATTTTTCTTATTGGGCCTATTTCAAGCCCATTAAGGGACTGTTTGGACTTTTAGCCCATTTCAAGGCCCAATAGGGGTATTTTTGTAATTTCAACTTCATTTCTGTGTTATCTAGATTAAAATAAATTAGTTTGCAACTTTTTAGAATTTTTTATAAATTTTGGATTTTTATTAATATTTTATTTTTATTTTATTATTAAAAATTTAAACTTAGCTTTTTCAAAGTTTTTCATTTTCTTTAGATCAAATACATTAATTAGGAATTTTACAATTTTTAGAATATTTTTATTGTCATTAGATTAGTTTTTAGAATTATTTTAAGTTTTAATAGTTTTTAATTGTTTTTAAATAGTTTTAATTAATTTTAAAATTTTCAAAAATAGTTATAAATTTAGTTAAGTCATTTTATAGGTTTACAAGTGAAAAAATCTCATTTTGGGCTTTTTGTTAATTAAATTGATTTTTTGGGCTTTAATTAGCATTAAAAAATTATTATTTAATTAAATAAAAGGTTTGAGTGATATTTGATTTTTTTGTAAACTCTAATTACATTTTTTTAAATTTATTGCAATTTTCTTGGAAGTTTTAGGGTAATTTTTTAATTTTGTCACTTTTTACGGTTTTACGTGCACGACTATTCGTCTTAGTTTAATTCATAATCGTAACCGTCATTCTCTTCTAATCTCTTTTCATCTTTTCATTTCTCATCAATATAATCACAAACCATTAATCATTTCTTATCACAACGCACTTGCCTCCTTGAGAACGATCCCCACTTTGGGTCATAAGTGCTTTGGTTTTCCTAAACCGACACTTAATACTTTCCACTCTTGCTCTCTTTTCCTAAAGAGTAGTAAAACCACTACATCATTTTTGGCTCTGCTGCCGGGGAGGCGTGTTGTGTTTTGATTTGAACAATTGTTGTTTTTTATATAGCCATAATAGCTAATTGTATTAGTAGCACTCTATTAATACGTATTATCGGTTTTTCGTTTTTTGTGAATGCTATTACTATATTGTATACGTAGAAAAATAAATTCACAAGTACTCCAAAAGTGTGAAAACACAACCTTGATTGGGAGGTCATTACTCAATCATTGTATTCGAATCTCAAACAAGAAAGAAAAGGCAAAATAGATAAATACTTTCGTGAAGCTTAATTTTGATAATCACAAACTATAAGGTGGGTATAAGGCGGGTATTATAAAATATACCCTAAGGAAAAAGGCTCTTAAGTGCTTCGCGCCGCCTCGTTTCCCCGCTTGCTTGTGCGTGTTTAGATAAAAAGGGCTAATCGAGGGTTTGCCAACCTAAGTATTATCTACATATCATATATATTTTCTTGGTTTCATTTGATTAAACCCTCTTGAACGTTTTGGTGTTCCACCAACATTTTAAAGTCGTCGAAGGTGTTCACTTCACGTGCTCGTGTTCATTCCTTGAGGCTTCTTTAATTAAGAGATTTGATTAAGGAGGAGATTTGTAGATTTTTGTCTACTTAATACAATCACAAAAATCCAAAAAAAGTAAAAACAATCAAAAACTACAAAAAATTAGAAAAATTAAAAACACCAAAAAGAATCTTCTTTGCTCATCCCCACGTTGTACGTGACGTTTATGCTTACTCGTAATCAAGCAAGACGTGCACGTAAACGAAAAAACCGAAAGGAGTCAACACCTACTCCTAATCTTTCTAGTGAGGAGTCTCCTATTGACGAACCTATCGTAGAAGAAGAACCAACCATGGCGAATCGAACTATGATGGAGTTACTTCAAGCACCCACCGAGGGTTATGGAGAGGCTATTGTAATTCCCGCTATCCTTGCGGAGAATTTCTAAGTGAAAACGGATTTGTTGTCGATGATCCAAAACAACAAATTCCGTGGTGATGAAAAGGACAACCCGCACAACCATATCCGCCAATTCAATCGTCTTACCGCCACTTGCAAATTTAAGGATGTTGCTAATGACTCGATTAAGATGATGCTTTTTCCGTATTCCTTAGCGGGGCCCGCTAAAATTTGGTTAGAGAAAGAGCCACCCAATTCTATATTTACGTGGAAGGATCTCGTTTCTAAATTTGTGAACCAATTTTTTCCGCCCTCTAAGACTACGCATTTGAAAAACGAGATTTCAAAATTTTCACAAGAATTTAATGAGAGTTTTTCAACGGCTTAGAATAGGTTTAAGGAAATGCTACATGACTGTCCTCATCACGGTTTTTCCGACTTGCATCAAATTGACACGTTTTACAATGGTTTGAATGATCATGAAAGGGATTATCTAAATGCCGCCGCGGGTGGTAATTTTTGTGTAAAACGGTTGAGGAAGCGTTGTTGATAATTGAGAATAGATCTAAGGTGTATAGTCCTCGTAACACATCGAGTGTTCGTAAGGCTTCGTCTTCGGCTTCACCTTCTTTGTCCAATACCATCGATGCTTGCTAAATTGAGGCGAACTTGGAAAACAAAATCTTTGATAAGCTTAAAGGACTTTTAATTGAATTCAAAGTTGGAGAACAAAGTGCCCCCGCTACGACTAAAGCGGTTGAGGTTTCATGTATGTATTGTGGTGGAGGTCATGATTTCTCCGAGTGCATTACCAACGGTGGTAATACTTCGAGTGCCTACGCGGCCACGGTAACTTACAACCAAAACGGTCAAGTTACCCGCTCGAATCAATTGACTCCACCGGGTTTTGCTCCCAATCAAAATGCTAACAACAACTATCGAAACAATCAAGTTGGTTTTAAAAACAATTACAAAGGAAACTATGGGAATCAAGGGGCTAATAACAATCAAGTTTCAAACAAAAATCAAAACAATGATTTTCAAAACAACGACAAGGGTTTGCAAACTTTGAAAGATCTTCCAAATGAATTTGTTGATACGCTAATGGAAACGATGCTAGGTTGGACAACATTCAAAGAGAAATCATTAGCCTAAGATCCGAGTTTAAGAATGACTTGAAAAAGGAGTTGAAAAAAGAGTTAGCAAATGAGCTTAAAATCCATACAAACAAAATGGAAGGGAATGTAACTAGGTTACAACAAAACCAACAAAAAATGGAACAAGGGCAACATGAAATAAAACAAGAGATGATTAAGGCCGAGAAGAGGCAATCCATGTTTGAGGATAAAATTTCATCTATGTTTGAGGCTATAATGTACAAACCGTCTTCGAGTAGTCTTCCTAGTAACACCATATCTAACCCTAAGGGAGAGATGAAAGTGATTACCACACGTAGTGGTAAGACACTTAAGGAACCGACTCCTCGACCAATTGCTCGTACGGAGGATGCAATTGAGGAAGAACCTGAGGTGATGGTCGAAAAGGAGCATGTCCAAATCCCACGAAGTACCGCTCATGCCACACCTACGGTTGACCCATTACCAACATTGGAACCCGAGATTCCAAAGGCTATGCCTATGCCTCAACCCACACCACCTTTGCCCTACCCATCGAGACTTAGAAAGGAGAAACGTCAAGAGCGTGATAACTACCAATTTGAGATTTTTATGAAAATGTTTCGTGACGCTCATTTTAATGTGAGTTTCACCGATGCTTTGGTCATGATGCCTCGATTTGCCTCTAACTTCAAGAGTATGTTGAAAAAAAAGGAGAAATTGCAACAATTGTCTAGTTGCTCATCAGTTTATCTTAACCGCATACCTCAAAAAGTCGGTGATCCTGGTAAATTCTTGATTCCTTGTGCAATCCAAGATATGGAGGAATGCTATGCCTTGGCCGATCTTGGTGCTAGTATTAACTTGATGCCACTTGCAATATTCAAGTTGCTCAATCTTCCTAATCTTACTCCTTCACTAATGTCTATCGAGTTGGCCGACCATTCCACGATTCCCGCATGTGGATTGACGGAAGATGTTTTTGTGAAAGTGGGAATGTTCTATTATCCGGTAGACTTTATCGTTGTCGATATTCCCACGGATCCTCAAGTTCCTCTCATTTTAGATCGTTCGTTTTTAGATATGTCTATGGCTTTAATTGATGTGCATGCTATAAAGATCACCTTACGTTTCAACGACGAGGAACTTGTTATAAACGCAACTCAAAATTCTCCAATTTCTCATGTTTATTCCGTTGCAACCATAAACCTCGTTGATATGATCGACGTTGTTTGCGAGGAATTTTCACAAGAAGTTTTAGGTTTTGGTGATGATGAAAATAGTGGCAATCCCACTATGTTAGAAATCATTCTTGATAACTCAACACCAACCTTCACTCCATTTGAAGGTGGTGGTTTTACGTTGGAAGAATTTGATGTTCCACGTACTTGTGACGAAGACCTCGACAATGATGAGGACTTCTCGATTATCAAGGATTTTCTTAACGATTTCCCATTTCCTCCACCCGAGGAGGTTATGAGTATCGAGCCCAAATCATCAATTGAGGAACCACCTATCATCGAGTTGAAAGATTTACCTCCTCATCTCGAATATGTATTTTTTGAGGAGGACGACAAGTTGCCGGTTATTATTGCAAAAGATCTTTCGGATGATGAAGAAACCGCACTTGTCGATGTTCTAAAGGATCACAAAGGGGCAATTGCGTGGAAGTTATCCGACATTAAGGGATCGATCCCAAATTTTGTAACCATAAAATCTTAATGGAGGAGGATTACAAACCCGCAATCCAATGTCAAAGGAGGGTGAACCCCAAAATTCACGACGTCATAAAAAAGGAAGTCCTAAAACTCCTTGACGCGGGAATGATTTAGCCTATTTCCGATAGCCCTTGGGTGAGTCCTATTCATTGTGTCCCTAAAAAGGGAGGAATGACCGTTGTACCAAACGATGCCAACGAGTTAATTCTAACTAGACTCGTGACCGGATGGAGAGTGTGCATTGACTATCGTAAGTTGAATGACGCCACTCGTAAGGACCATTTTCCCTTGACCTTCATGGACCAAATGTTAGAGCGTCTTGCGGGAAACGATTTCTATTGCTTTTTAGATGGTTTTTCTGGTTACTTCCAAATTCCCATCGATCCTCGTGATCAAGAAAAAACTACGTTTACGTGTCCATATGGAACGTTTTCCTATCGTAGAATGCCATTCGGACTTTGCAATGCACCGGGAACCTTTCAAAGGTGCATGATGGCTATTTTTCATGATATGATCGAGAAGACGATGGAAGTCTTTATGGATGACTTTTCCGTGTTTCGTAGTTCGTTCACTTCGTGTTTGTCGAATCTTGAGAGAATGTTGAAGCGTTGTGAGGAAACCAACCTTATGATAAATTGGGAAAAATGTCATTTTATGGTTAAAAGTGGAATCGTCTTAGGGCACAAGGTTTCGAAAGCGGGGATTGAGGTAGATCAAGCTAAGGTAGACGTCATCGCCAAATTACCTCATCCCAAAACCGTCAAGGGAGTTAGGAGTTTCCTAGGCCACGCGGGCTTTTATCGTTGATTCATCAAGGATTTTTCGAAGATTTCTCGACCTATTACACATCTCCTCGAAAAAGATGCATGTTTTGTCTTTGACGAAGATTGTGTACGAGCATTTGAAATCCTTAAGAAGAAACTTACCGAAGCTCCCATTCTTGTTGCTCCCAATTGGAACCTCCCATTTGAGCTCATGTGTGATGCTAGTGACTACGCTATTGGGGCCGTATTGGGGCAACGTCATGATAAGCACTTCTTGCCTATTCACTATGCTAGCAAGACGATGACCGAGGCTCAACTAAAATACACTACAACGGAAAAGGAATTCCTTGCCATGGTGTATGCATTTGAGAAATTCCGACCTTATCTCGTCTTGACTAAATGCATAGTGTATACAGATCATTCGGCTATCAAGTATCTTATGGCCAAGCAAGATGCAAAGCCGAGATTACTTCGTTGGATTCTCCTCCTTCAAGAATTTTATCACAAAATCGTTGACTAAAAAAGAGCCGAGAATCTAGCGGCCGATCATCTTTCTCGTTTGGAAGATCCTCACCAAAGTGTTTACAAGCCCAAGGAAATCACTGAAATATTTCCGCTTGAGACACTTGGTGTAGTGATTTCTAAGCTTGATTCTTCTACCCCATGGTTTGCGGATATCGCAAATTACCATGCGGGGAATTTCATCATCAAGGGTATGACGACTCAAGAAAAACGAAAATTCTTTCGTGACGTCAAGTTCTATTTTTGGAACGACCCTTACTTGTTTCGAACTTGTGCGAATCAAATTTTTCGACGTTGTGTCTTTGGTACCGAAACTTCTAACATCCTTAGAGCTTGTCACGAGGGACGCACGGGTGGTCATCACGGTGCTAATCTCACGGCTAAGAAGGTCTTTGATGCCGGTTTCTTTTGGCCTACTATTTACCGAGATGCACATGCACTTGTGAAGTCGTGTGACTCATGCCAACGACAAGGAAAAGCCTCACAAAACGATGAAATGCCACAAAATATCATCCAAGTGTGTGAGATCTTTGACGTTTGGGGCATTGTCTTTATGGGGCCGTTCCCATCATCTCGTGGTAATAAGTACACCTTTGTCGCTGTTGACTACCTATCTAAGTGGGTGGAAGCTAAGGCTTTGCCCACCAACGATGCTCGTGTGGTAGTAAAGTTTTTGAAAAGCTTGTTTTCTCGGTTTGGAACCCCTCGTGCGATCATAAGCGATCGTGGAACCCATTTTTGTAACGACCAATTCAAAAGGGTCCTAAGGAAATATGGGGTTACACATCGGATTTCTACGTCTTATCACCCACAAACGAGTGGGCAAGTCGAGGTTTCAAACCGAGCTTTGAAGAGGATCTTGGAGAGATCTATTGGGGAAAACCGAACATCTTGGTCGGATAAGTTGGACGATGCTTTATGGGCCTTTCGGACCGCTATAAGACACCCATTGGGTGCACTCCTTATAAGCTTGTGTATGGTAAGAATTGTCACTTGCCAATTGAACTTGAACACAAAGCTTATTGGGCCCGTAAGCATTGTAATGATGATATGGAGACCGCTAGAAAACACCAGGAAATGCAATTAAATTAACTGGATGAATTAAGGGACATTGCTTATGAAAATTCATTGATTTATAAAGAAAAGACTAAAAAGTTTCATGATTCAAAAATTTAAAACCGGGTTTTTAACATTGGAGATCAAGTGTTGCTTTTTAACTCTCGTTTGAAAATATTTTCCGGTAAGTTGAAATCCCGTTGGTCCGGTCCATTCACCGTGACTCAAGTTTTTCCTTATGGGACCATCGAGCTAGCTCAAAATGATGGTCGGCCCAATTTCAAGGCTAATGGACATAGGTTGAAGCACTACTTTGGCGGGGAAGTTCCATCCTTGAACTACCTCGACTAAATCACCTTCCCCAATGATAAATAGTATTGAGGGGATCGAGTCGAGCTCATGACTTGGTAATAAAAAACGAGGTTCCTCGTGGGGGAGTCCCATGCTTATCCTATGTACATATTATCACTTTCTAATGTAGTAACGTGTGGGGATTTGTGCCCTTCCAACCATTGTTTCGTGGTTGTTTGTGAATTGTGGATTTTAGATGATCATGATCTTCACGATTAGAGCCTCTCGTGTTCGTTTTATGGGAGCACTCGATCGTTTGCTTTGAAGACTTTCTCAATATCCATGATATATCCTTTGATGATCTAACCTTAGTTTTATAGCACACTTCATAAACGACTTTAAATTTAACGGTTACACCCTTTCCATACTAGATTAAGCATTCGACTACGTCTTTAGTATGGGGGTGTTTGCACCCCTAGACTCGAAACATTGAGGACAATGTTAACTTTAGTACGGGGGGGGGGGGGGGGGGGGGGGGGGTGAATAGATACTTGCCTTGCCAAACCTTCACGCTTTCCAAAGTTTATCTTTTTGTTGCAAAATAAGGCTAAAAATGGCCAAATTTTAAATTTTTCTCATGTTTTATACGTGTTTGAAGACACGAATGTAGATTTTCTGATGGCAAGAATAAGAGTAATTTTTGACTCGACCGTGTGTGTTGAGCACTTAGCTTCGATTCCTTAACTTTATATTAGGCTAAGTCTCTTAAATGAGGACGAGAAATGATAGAGTTAATTATAAGTTACTATGCTAAACGTAGAGTACTCGTATTCTTTCAAACTCATGTGTTCTCGTTGTTTGCTTATTCTCCCTTCGCTTGTAAATATTTTTTGCTTAATAAATATTGACTTAGCGGTTTAGTCTTGATTGTTGGTTCCTAGTCTTTTCTAGTAGCTTCCATGTAATTAAATTAGGAAGACATTAAGGTATCGCCAGCGTCACGGTTTTGAAGTATTGGCAACCCGAATAATCGAAAGCTTCACCTAATAATAAGATTTCAAGTGCTCACCTAAATCAAGCAAACAATTTGAAGCTCACAAGGTCGAAAAATCTATGCAAAATTGAAAGTGAATCAAGCCTTAATCTTTGAAGCTTTAAAGATCCAAAATTCGCTTTTAGCGTGAGGATATACGTCTTTGGCCACAATAAACAACTCATGGCGAGGTTAAATAAAAGGCAAGGCAAGACCGAAGTCATAATAAAAGCTTCATGGCGAAGTTGAATAAAAAATGGAGGTAAACCTATGATAATAAGGCCCTTCCGTTAGGGGGCGTATAAAAGTCTTGGTAATAAGTCTCATTTTCAAAACCGTTATAAAACCGTGTTTATCGATCCTTCTTGTTGACTTAATTTTTTGACATCGTTGTCTATTAGGAGGGGTTATTAAATCGATGGTCTTGGTTACACAGTTAGGACTCTATTTTTAGACCTAAATCTCTATTATCGCATAAGTAAAAAATGTATCCTCGTGAAACATTCAAGACAAAATAAAATATAAGAGATAAAACTTAGGAAAATGGGAGGATAAGTACGTGATTAAGGCATATGAGTAGTGTTAGCATTACTAACTTATAATGACAATGATCTCGTTGCGCGCTTAGCATGGAATTGAGGTGAAAATCGAGGACGATGAAATTATTTCTAACGAAGCATTCACGTGTTCTTGTTCTATGAACCTAAACGTCCCATTTTATGATGAAAATCATACATTATGTCTAAAACGCAAGTAGAAGTAATAGTAGTAGTGTAGCTAGTTTATCATTTAATAAAAGTGAATAAAAAAGAATTTTGGAGGTGATACGATACTTAATTCTAGCATTGCATGAGGGCACGACAATGGTTTAGTATGGGGGAGTGATGAGACTGCTTTTATACATAGTCTTGTCGTCCAAAACGGGCTTTTAATGCATAAAATATCATGAAAATGGCCAAATATATGCTTGTGTTTGTTACTTGTGTATTTTAGGTACGGATATTGAGGAAATGACAAAAGATCACAAGAAACATGCAAAAACGAACACGGGAAACGAAGCCGCACAATGAACCAAGCCCTAATGAAGATTTTCCAAGAAAAACCCTTGAAGAATTGAAGATTATGCAAGAAGGGTCCTCCAATATTGAAAATTTGACACTTTAAACCCTTGTATATTCATAATTACAAGTTTGGTCCTTAAAGTTTGTCAAATTTACAAAAAGGGCCCTCCACTTTGAATAATTGGCAAAAATGGTCCCTCAACAATCATGACTTGTAAATATTAGTCCTCCAAAAAGTCAATCATACAAGTCAAGACCATTAACTATGAAGAAAATGCCAAAACAACCCTTCAAGAATCAACAAATGGTAAGAAATACCCCTGAAAATACTTTGGAAAAGTATTTCAGGCAAAATTATGAAAATGGAAACTTCAAATACAAAGGAATCCAGTATTGGTTTAATAAACTTCAAGTGAAAAGAGAAAGGAAGACAAAGGACTAAACTGGGTAGACAAGGATACTTACCTTAACCTGTGAGGGGGTGACACGTGCCCCACTCACTCCAACCCACCAATCACAACCCACCTTTCATCGACCTCACCATCCCACTCAGTTATTAAACTAATCATAACTGATTAGTTAATTTTTGGCGCTTAACATATTTTTAAGCCCAAAAACGGATTAAAAGTGTCACTATCCACATGAAGAACAAAATTGGGGATTTGTTAATTACCAAGAATTAGACCACTAAACTCTCCAGATTAATGATTAAGCTAGTCTTAATCATATCCCAACCTTCAAAACCCATGCCACATCACCACATGTCACATGCCATCAACCTTGTACACGGTTTTGTGAGGAAGATGCCAAAAACTGCCAGTCATCCAACGTCCAAGATACTAGGTTGAAACTTAAGCTCTTTGTAAGCCTTTGATGCAATTTCACCTATGCCAACTCACACATACAACCAAGAAAGCTTCACATGATCTTCAAGATATTCAAAAGTTCAAAGGGCAAAATGGGACTTCTACAGCTTTAGGGTTTACGTTTGTTATGTTCTTAGAAAAACATTGTAGCCTATAAAAGGCATAGGGCCTCATACATTGAGCCCTGCTCTTGGTTTTTCCTTTGTTCAAGTTCTATAAAGCCATTTTCATGTTTAATGAATTGTGTTTGAATCTCTGAAGAAAACCCAAGTGCCAATCTTATTTACT
The DNA here is from genome assembly GCA_025667525.1 of Glebionis coronaria. Lineage (NCBI taxonomy): Eukaryota > Viridiplantae > Streptophyta > Magnoliopsida > Asterales > Asteraceae > Glebionis > Glebionis coronaria. The sequence continues at coordinate 164,306,080 of CM046881.1, forward strand.
GCTTGATATTGTTTAATGTTTGCTAAACTTGAATCTTAAAACGTGTTTTCAAGGAGTGTACAAGAAATTGCATATTTTCCTAAATCTTGATATTTTGCTAAGTTCTTGGTACACCTTTGGAATTTTTGGGCTATAAGTGGATCATAGCACCCTGATAAAGAGTTATCAAGGTGTTGTGAGGCTTATAACTTAGGGATAATCAAGTGTGGGGTACAAGGGTTGCATTAATCAAGATTTTGTCACCTTTCTGTTTTATATTTTTTTCTTCTAACTTTTTTCTATCTTAGCAGCTTGATATTGGAAGCTTGTGATTGTTCTTGCTAGCACATCAGCTCAAACATACGTGAGTGTGGATGTACATCCATGAGGTTTGAACCCTTAATCTCAAAATCTGTCAAAAATTTGGATATTTGTGATATTTGAGTTCTGCTTGTGTATCTTTTGATCTTGGGTTCCAAATCTTGTTGTTTATTTTTTAGTTTGATGTTTTGATGTTTATGTATGCATGTGCTAACCGAAATCCAACTTTTGATTTGAAAATATTGATTTGAAAATATAAAGGGGTGTTTGGGTCAACTGCATATTGAAGTTATTGTGTTATTGGTTAAGTGTTTGCTGTTGTATGTTGCTATTCCTTGTTTAAGAAGTGCAATAGAGTGATAATCTGCAAGTTGTATGCTTTTGAACACCTAAATCAAACATATGCTTATAAAATCTTGATTAGTTGATATTTTGGACTGTGATTTGGTGCACACCTAGTTCTAGGCTTAGACTTAGGATAAAAAGTGATAAATCATATCCAACATAACTTGTTAAGAAGATTTAAGTGTTTGAATTTGGCTGTGTGGTCAAGTATATCAGCAAGTGTTCATAACTGCATGTTCTTAGTTCATCAGTAACTTTTTTGTCCTTGAATCTTGATCTAGACCTTGAACCATTGCATGAAACCTGTTTAAAAATTATTCATTTGAATTTATTATAGCTTTTGTATGCTTTTGGTGCAATTTGGTTGGTTGATTTTTACTAAAACTGCTTATTGAGTGTAAAACTGCTTATTGTTCAAGTCTGTGTCTGATCTGGTGCTTAATTGAATTAACTGTATCATTTGGTTGATTGGAAGTGTGATGTATTTGTTGTTCTTGACTCCTTGTGATCCATTGATTACAAGGGTGCCTTGTTTGTAACTTGATTCCAACAAAAAGCCACATAAGACAAAAGGTCAAAGAAGTCAAGTAGTGGAAAAAGTTCCCACTGCTCAACCTCCAAAACTAGCCCCTGCTAGTGTAAATCTTCAAACAACTTATTCATAAGCCATATTGGCTTATCCAGACTTGCAAAAACTTATTTTTTGTAATAGATCTTCCTCATTTGACCCATTTATTTGATCTGGAGCTTATTAGACTTTGACTTTGACTTTTTACTAGAAAATTCATTAAGTTGACTTTAAAACAAGTGCTTATCTGCTTATTATGGCTTATTGCTTGTGCTTATTTGAAAACTTTTTGATGATTTTGCTTAGTTAAGTCATTTAAAAGCTTTTGAATGTTGAATCAGCACTTGAGGTGGTCTAGAACTCAAAAACGACGATTTTGTCGTTTTGTGAAGAGAGTCTTGGCTTATTTCAGGCTTATTTCTTGTGTTTTTTCCAATTTTCTTTTTATAACTCAAAAGAAGCCTGTGTGTCAAATTTTAGCTTATGGCATCAGCTTATAGCTTAATGGGCCAAAAAGCCCATTAAGAATAAGCTTCTTTGAAATAAGCTAGCTTAAACACATTTTCAGCTTTTGGGCCTTTAGAGTTTTGTTCTTAAAATCAAATTTTAAGTCAGATAGGAGATTTTGGGCTTATTTGGACAACATTTTTCTTATTGGGCCTATTTCAAGCCCATTAAGGGACTGTTTGGACTTTTAGCCCATTTCAAGGCCTAATAGGGGTATTTTTGTAATTTCAACTTCATTTCTGTGTTATTTAGGTTAAAATAAACTAGTTTGCAACTTTTTAGAGTTTTTATAAATTTTGGATTTTTATTAACATTTCATTATTATTTTATTATTAAAAATTAAAATTTAGATATTTCATAGTTTTTCATTTTTTTAGAAAATACATTAAGTTAGGAATTTTACAATTTTTAGAATATTTTTATTGTCATTAGATTAATTTTTAGAATTATTTTAAGTTTTAATAGTTTTTAATTGTTTTTAAATATTTTTAATTAATTTTAAAGATTCAAAAATAGTTATAAATTTAGTTAAGTCATTGAGGTTTACAAGTGAAAAAATCTCATTTTGGGCTTTTTGTTAATTAAATTGATTTTTGGGCTTTAATTAGCATTAAAAAATTATTATTTAATTAAATAAAAGGTTTGAGTGATTTTTTTTTTGTAAACTTTAATTATATTTTTAGGATTTATTGCAATTTTCTAGGAATTTATAGGGTAATTTTTTAATTTTGTCACTTTTTACGGTTTTACGTGCATGACTATTCGTCTTAGTTTAATTCATAATCGTAACCGTCATTCTCTTCTAATCTCTTTTCTTCTTTACATTTCTCATTAATATAATCACAAACCATTAATCATTTCTTAACACAACGCACTTTCCTCCTTGAGAACGATCCCCACTTTGGGTTATAAGTGCTTTGGTTTTCCTAAACCGACACTTCATACTTTCCACTCTTGCTCTTTTTTCCTAAAGAGTAGTAAAATCACTACATCAGGGGTTTTAGTCACAAGTAACTAAGGGACCCTGATTTCTTTTAGTCATTTTTAACCGACTCCATGTCAGGATGTGCAACATAATTTCCATTGTTATAATCAAGTCCACTGGTTTGACAAAATGTTTTGAAGTATAAAATCAATGGTGTCTTCCCATTTTTTACAGTGAACATGATGACACAATTCTTATGTGACTTGATCTCAGACCCCTGAGATCCTTCAGGCCCTTGGGTAGGGGTTACAACCACAGAAACCAGAATTCCCTGAGATATTCATGGTAGAAGACTGAGGGGGTTTTTGTAAAAGCATCAGCCCAATCACAGTTTTTCAAGAATTTGCAAATTGGTTTGTAGGCTGATACACTACTAGGGTAATTGAAATTTCCGTCATAGTTGTTTCCTGCAAAATGGACACCCTCATTGGTGAGATGTTCAGCCTGAGGGACATTTTTGATAGCTTTGGATATTGCCATTAAAGATAGCTTTTAAAGATTTGAAAAAGGACAATGGCAATTTGTGGAAATCAAATCAAGACTTGTTTCTTGGTATAATACAACAAGATTCACCAAGTGACCTAATGAGAACTTTTGCCTTATAAAAAAGATCAAGAGTTATAAACAATAGGTAACTTTTATTATTTGTGCTATATAACAATAAAACAAGTGATCAATGTGATTGCCTTTTTACAAGAAACCTTTTCTGGAAACTCGTTTGAACACACACACTTTTTCTTTGAGAGAAAATTTCGGCAGAGTAAAATTGAAAGTTCTTTGTGTGTGTTTGTTTTGATTGAGGGGTATTTATAGGCTCGGATGTGAAAGAGATTTTTATTTGTTATAATTTCTTTTCATATCCGCATTAAATGAAAGCGTACAAGTGGTCCCCCTATTTTCTTGGCAACTGTTCCATTACTTCAAAGATAACGCTTTTTACAGAGATGACGTGGGGTCACGTGCATTTGAAAGGACGTTTTTACAACGGATTTTGCTAGAAAAAGGGTAAGCATTTAATTCTTAGTCGGATACTTGACATGAGTGACCCATTGACTGGTTTATCACAATTTATTGAAGGAATATATGTTCCTTATTTAATATTGTGACTCACCAACCTAGGACATTAAGTAACTAAATCCTTAGAGTATTTAGTTACATCATTTAATGTACCTCAGTGTCAAGGGGAAGACGATAAGATATATTTACTCAGAAAGAGGATCAAGAATATACATTATACTGAATCCAATGTCATCAGGGAGACTGATTAATCAAAATTCAGCATACCAAGTTCAGCTTTCTGTCTAGTGAACGTTGGTTCATCCAAAGGTTTGGTGAAAATATCAGCTAGCTGATATTCAGTGGGGATGAAATGCAATTCAGTATCTCCTTTTAAGATGTGATCCCTGAGGAAATGATATCTTATGTCTATGTGTTTATTCCTTTAATGCAGGACTGGATTATTTGAAATGGAAATTGCACTAGTGTTGTCACAAAAGATAGGGACTACTTTGTATTCCACATTATAGTCCCTGAGTTGACTTTTCATCCAAAGGATGTTTGCACAACAACCAGCAGCTGCCACGTATCCAGCCTCAGCAGAGGACATTGCGACTGACTGCTGTTTCTTTGCACTCCAACATACTAGCTTCCCACCTAGGAATTGAGATGCACCTGAGGTACTTTTTCTATTCATATTGCAGCCAACATAGTCTGAGTCTGAGTATCCTTTAAGATCGAAGCCTGAGCAACGAGGATACCATAGAGCTAATGAGGGAGTACCCTTCAGGTTCCTGAAGATTCGTTTAACAACAGTAAGATGTGATTCTTTGGGATCGGCCTGATATCTTGCACATAAGATAGTTGAGAACTAAATATCAGGCCTGGTTGTATTTAGGTACATCAATGATCCAATCATTCCCCTGAATAAGGTTTGATTGACTGATTTACCAGTAAGATCGAGACCTAAGTTGTTGGGGGGGGGGGGGGGGGGACCATGGGAGTCTTTACTGAAGCACACTCAGAGATGTCATATTTCTTAAGTATTTCTCTGGTGTATTCTTCTTGACAGACTGATATCCCTTTGTCCTCATGTTTGATTTGTAGTCCAAGAAAATATCTTAACTCACCCATCATACTCATTTCAAATTTCTTTGTCATAAGTTTTTCAAATTTCTACAAAGATTGTAGTTAGTAGATCCGAATATGATTTCATCAACATATATCTGAACTAGTAGAACATCCTCCTTGGTTCTGAAGATAAACAAGGTGTTGTCTATCTTCCCCCAGACAAATTTGTTCATTATCAGGAATGTAAAGAGAGTTTCATACCATGCCCTTGGTGCTTGTTTCAGTCCATAAAGGGCTTTTTCAAGTTTACAAACATGGTTTGGAAACTCAGAACTCTCAAAACTAGGAGGCTGAGCAACATAAACTTCTTCAGTGATCTTTCTATTCAGGAAGGCACTTTTTACATCCATTTGGAAAACTTTGAAGTTCATGTAAGTAGCATAGGCATGGAAGATCCTGATGGCTTCCATTCTTGCTACAGGGGCGAAGGTTTCCTCATAGTCGATCCCTTCAAGTTGACCACACCCCTGAACAACCAACCTAGCTTTGTTTTTAATGACAATTCCATCTTCGTCAGTCTTGTTTTTAAATACCCATTTGTACCAAGAGCTGATTTCCCTTTGGGGAGAGGAACTAGTTTCCACACTTTGTTCCTGAGGAATTGGTTGAGTTCTTCTTGCATGGCCTCAACCCACCTTGGATGTGTCAGGGCCTTTGAAACCTTCTTTGGTTCAATTTCAGAGAGAAAGTCTGCAAACAGACATTCATGGGCTGAGGCAGCAGAGAGCTTAGCAGCCTGACTGCGTGTGAGCATCCCCTCAGATACATCACCAATTATATTTACAAGCTCTATATGTTTTTGTCTTGACCATCTGTCCTGAGGACTTGGATTAGAGCTTGTCGATGGTTGGTAATTATCAGGGACTAGAGATTCAGTACATTGTACTGGGACATCACCTCTTACTGAAGGATTTTCAGTAATAGGGGGATCGATATTTTCATCACTTGTCCCTTCAGTGTTCTCATAGATGGGTGAATCATTCGATTCATCAGCTTGAGAAGTGATAACTTCAGGGACATGTTGAGGTGTGATTAAATTATCAATTGACCTATTGTGAGGTGATATGTGGAAGGATATATCAGCATCAGTTTGATACTGCTTTGAGGGACAATGTTCATACTCATCAGGAGGATATCTTGATGAGTCATTGATCCCAATCTCTTCTATTGATTGATTTGTGAAGTTAATGGCATCCATACTTTCATCAAAGGTGACATGAAATGACTCCTCAATCTGTTATCTCCTTGTGTTAAAGACCCTGAAGGCTTTGGAGACAAAAGAGTATCCAAGAAAGTATCCATCATCAGCTTTGGCATCAAATTTACCAAGATGGTCCTTTTGATTGTGAATGAACACAGGACATCTAAACACGTGAAAGTAGCTGATATTTGGAATCCTTTCCCTGAATATTTAATAAGGAGTCTTATCATGTCTTTTGACAATAATACATCTGTTCTGAGTATAGCAAGCTATTTTTACAGCCTCAGTCAAGAAGCGTTTTGAAAGATTGGATCCATTGAGCATGGTTCAGGCAGCTTCAATGAGAGTTCTATTCTTCCTTTCAGCCACACCATTTTGTTCAAGTGTGTAAGGAGAAGGGAAGTTATGAGAAATTCCTTTCTCATCACAAAAACTCTCAAGCTCTTGGTTCCTGAATTATGTTCCATTATCAGTTCGTATTTGTTTAACTTTAGTATCATTTTGATTTTCTACTTGCCTGATAAAAGACATTATGAATTCAGGAGCTTGACTCTTCTTCTTCAGGAAGTATACCCAAGTGTATCTAGAGTATTCATCAACAATTACAAGAGTGTATTTTCATGATTTATAGACATTGGACTGACTGGTCCAAACAAGTCCAGATGAAGAAGATGAAGACACTTCCTGATAGAAAAGTTTTGTTTTGGCTTGAAAGAAGCTCTCTTTTGTTTACCTTTTTCACAGGCTGAACAAGGTTTGTCTTTTAAATACACAAGATAAGGTAAGCCAAGAACTTTGTTTTGTTTGCAAGTTTGTTCATATCTTTGAAATTTAGATGTGACAGTCTCTTATGCCAAAGCCAATTGACAGAGTCTGAGGCTTTAACAAAGAAACATGCTCCTGAGTTTGTTATAGATGATATATCTAGGACATATACATCATTTCTTCTTGGAGCAGTCAACAAAATTTCTTTGTTAGCATTGAAGATTGTACCTTGCTTATCATCCAACTGAACGATGTACTTAGCATCACACAGTTGGCTGATACTGATGAGATTGTACTTCAGACCATTTACAAACGCCACTTTTGAGAAAACTATTCCACCACATTTAAGTAAACCATATCTGTTAGGACCATTGGAATAGTTATTTGTAATAGGTAGACTAGGAGGTATGTAGTTCCTCCTGGTCATAGTAGTAGTAGGAGCAAGTCGTGCTCCTTGTCATAGTTAAAGTCAAACTTTATTATTTAGTTATTATTCTGTTAGGATATGCATGAGATATGTTAGGAAAGGATATGCATATCAGTTTTACACGTTTTGTTTAATGATGTATTAGGGTTTCCTTGTAGTATAAAAGGAACCTTAGGCAGAAGGGTTTGATACACCTTCATCAAACATAATTCTAGTTGTTATTAATATTAGAAATCCTTAGAAAAGGATCAAGTCATTATAGTAATTATGTTCTTCTTTACAGTGTTTGTATTTCGCACTTATATTGTGTATAGAGTCTCTCTGTGAATAGACTTGTGATTACAGAAGTCGTTCACCGTTCTTGACAGGCTGCAAGATCCACATCTAGTGGACCAAACAAGTGGTATCAGAGACTGGGAGAGTCTCTGTACAAGAAGAATCAATTTTTCTCATTACTAACATTTTTGTTTAATCATGTCTGCCTCAAGTTCTACTAAAAAAAGAGAAGATAGTACTCCTAGAACTCAGAAACCTCAGCAGATCATTGCTACGGTTTCCAACACAAATGGTAAGTTTCCTCTTCTGAAAAAGGACGAGTATGATAGCTGGGCAATGAAGATGGAATGTTGGATCACCAACACTGATCAAGACATTTGGAAGATCATTCTGAATGAAAACAGCAGGAAGTTGACTAGAAGAGACAAGAATGGTAATATTACTCTTCTTGACCCTAAAACTCATGAAGAAATCACAACTGTTCAGAAGGAGATCAAAGCAAAAACTATTTTGCTTTAGTCTCTTCCTGACGATCACATGGGTGACTTCTATCATCTGGATGATGCTAGAGAGATCTGGAATGGAATAAAAGCAAGGTTTGGTGGGAATGAGGAGTCAAAGAAAATGCGAAGATCCATGCTGAGAGATGAATTCATAGAATTCAAGATCTCAGAAACTGAAGGTATCCATCAAGGGTATGACATGTTCCAAAAGATATTGAGCCAGTTGAATCACCTTCGGTCGAAACCTGACGATGGTGATATCAATGCAAGGTTTCTTAGAGCCTTACCCTACTCATGGAATCAGGTGGTAATCTCTCTCAAAGCAAAATGTGGGCTTGACTATCTTAATTTTGATGGTTTGTTTCATAAGCTCAAAACCTTTGAGCCTCATGTGAGGGGATACTCAAGTGATTCTTTTCCTACTCCTGGTAACTCTGCATTTGTGAGTTCTATGGGATCCAGTCCCATGTCTTATGCTAGTAGCCCAAGCAATACTGTGTCTTCTTAACATACTTATCATCATACTTCTACTCCTGAACCAAAAGCCAAGTCTGGTAGCATGGTAGAAGCTGTTCTTCACTCTTTTGTTGCTGATGTTGATGCTCAACAGCAACTTGCTTTTGATGACTTCAAACAGGTTGATAAACTTGACCTGGATGAAATGGATCTCAAATGGCAGATGGCCATGCTCACTCTTAGGGTTCACAAGTTTGAAAAGAAATCCGGTCAAAAGTTTAATTATAACCCAAGAGAGCCAGCAAGGTTTGACAGAAGCAAGGTTCGATGCTATAACTGCCAGCAGCAAGGTCACTTTGCAAGGGAATTCCCTAACAAGAATGACCAAGAGAAGAGCAGATATTCAGCTTTTAAGATTCAGGAGGTGAAGGATGACAAGAAGGCATTGGTGTCAGTTGACTCTATGGTCAACTAGAATGATCATCAAAACGCTACCCTAGAGACAGTTGAGCCTTCTACTGATGTGTTTGCAATGATTGCTGGGAATCTATTTGATGCCGAGGAAGCAGAAGAGTTTGCTCTTATGGGCATCTCACCTCAGGTACAACATTGTCCTCTTGGTTGTCATGATAAATATTCAGAATTGTTGTCCCAATATAATGACTTAAATGATCAGAATGATAAGTATTTTTTAGAGGTTCAAGCCTATAAGGCTTCTTTAAAAACATTGGAACAACAAAAGAGGTGGCTTCAAGATACTCAACGTGAGTATGAGGATAAAATTAGGATACTGAACATTGATTTAGAAAACACAACAAATATGCTTAAATACACCGAAAAGGTAAAAGATGACAGTATCAAAGAAAAACATGAGATGAAAGAAAAATTAGATGCTACACTTCTGAGATTTGAAAAATGGCAAAAGGCACCTAAGAATCTTTCAAAATTAATTGATAGTAGCATGTCTGGTAGGACTAAAAGAGGGTTAGGATTTGATAAATATATTGATTCAGAAGATGTGTTTGATTTATCTTTTTCAAGTGTCTTTGATCCCGACAAAGAGGAAGAGGGAGCACCTAGCTACAATAGGTTTAAACCAGCAGCAGAAATGCACGCTGTCCCTCCACCTCTTACAGGAACTTTCATGCCCACTCCTAGGCATAACGACTTGGATGGATCACAGATGCATGAGTCCCCAAAAAGTTCTACTAATTCTAATGACTTTGTCTCATGTACTTTCAGTGACAAAGCCAGTGACTCTGCATCAAGTGGTTCAAGTGAAGAGTCGAGACCTACAAGTTCCAAGTCGAATGATCATGCTGCTACTAGTGATAGGAAGTGTGAAGAGAGAATTACTTTTACTTCAACAGTGTCTAGTCCTGTTTTATTGAGTCCTAGGAAGAATGTTTCTCCTAGAATTGTATGTAATATAGTTAGCAGTATGAAACAATGTCGTTCTAATAAAAGGTCGTTTAAAACATGTTTTGTTTGTGGGAGTGCATTTCATTTGATTAAAGATTGTGATTTTTATGACAAACATTCTTCTGTACATCAAGCATTTCCTGCTCCTGGTTCACCAGGAGTTGTTCCATATTCTTCTAGAAGACTAAACCCAAGTGCTCAATTTTTTTCTTCTTCTAGAAGGACCTCTCCATTAGCTTCTGATCATTGGAGAAACATTGGATTAACATCAAATAGACCAACCAGCAACTATTTTCAGAGTTTTAATCCAAATTATGCATATAATTTTGACCATATGTTTTTTGGTTTGGGAAATCTTGGAACTGCTGTTAAGTCCTCAGCAGGTTGTTCTTGGTCAAACAATAACACCCATATGATGCATAGGCAACCAAAGAACAACGGTGATCTCATCAATCTTCTTGGCTATCTACTAAAAATCCACAAGGCAGGCTCAAACCTGAAAAGGTTTGGGTCCCCTTAAGACACTAACTTTTGTATTTCTCTTTTCTTGTTGTTGTAGGTTACTCCATACCAAGATCCTACTCTAGGAATTGTTGATAGTGGATTCTCTAGGAGCATGACAGGAAATAAAAGTCTTCTATCTAATTTTGTACCATTTCAAGGCGGAAAGGTCTATTTTGGAGGAGGTGAAGGCAGGATCACTGGCAAAGGAACGATTCAGACGCCTAATCTTAATTTCGAGCAGGTCTATAATGTGGAAGCACTTCAACACTTCAACTTGATATCTGTCTCTCAGATTTGCGACAAGAAGCAGTTTGTCCTCTTTTCGAATACTGATGCACTAGTGTTATCCAAAGACTTTAAACTTCCGGATGACTCACAGGTTCTACTCAGAATCCCTAGAAGACACAACCTGTATAGTATCAAGCTGAATAAAGTCAACCCTACTGGTCAACTAGCATGTTTGGTTGCTAAAGCCTCAGAAGACGAAGCCACTCAATGGCACCGAAGGATGGGACATGTGAACTTCAAGACCATTCACAAACTAGCAAATCTGAATCTGGTCTCTGGTTTACCTCCCAAGTCATTCGGAAATGATATTAATTGTCTTGCATGCAGCAAAGGCAAACAACATAAAGCATCCTTTAAGGCCATTACTGCTCTCAGCCTTATAACTGAACCATTGCAGCTACTACACATGGATTTATTTGGTCCTACCTCTATTAGGAGCATTGACCACAAACAATTCTGTCTGGTGGTAACTGATGGATATATCAGGTTTACGTGGGTTTTCTTCATGGCTGCCAAGAGTGAGACCTACTCAATTCTCAAGGATTTTATTACACTTATAGAGAATCATTTGTCCAAGAAGGTTAAAGGTATTCGATGTGATAATGGAACAGAATTAAAAAATGCAGACCTCATAGCACTTTGTAATTCTAAAGGCATCAAAAGAGATTATAGTGCAGCAAGAACTCCTCAACAGAATGGCATGGCAGAAAGAAAGAACAGAACTCTAATAGAAGCTGCAAGAACAATGCTTGCCGATTCCAAGCTTCCAACCATGTTTTGGACAGAAGCTGTCAATACTGCAAGTTATGTTTTGAATAGAGTTTCTATTACAAATCCTCACAAGAAGACTCCCTATGAGCTACTAACATCCAAAGTACCAAACATTGCTCATTTGAAGCCATTTGGGTGTCCTGTCACCATTCTGAATACTAGTGACTATTTGGGGAAATTTGATGGCAAGGCAAATGAAGGATACATTGTGGGATATTCAGCTCACTCTCGGGCTTATCGTGTCAACAATCTCCAAGCCAAGCGAGCAATTGAAACTATAAATCTCAGGTATTTTGAGGAGAAGTCAAACATCCAAGGCAAGGGTCCTGAATGGTATTTTGATCTTGATTATCTTAGTGATTCATTAGGATATTTTCGTTTCAAAACTAACCATGATGCAGGTCCACAAGTGTTTGCAACTTCTAGTACAGGTGCTCATTCTAGTCTTTCCGACTCAGATGACGAGGATGATATTTTTGTTGTTCCATCCTATTCCACCACAGTCTCTCCTACTCCTCCTAGTGATGCAACTCCATTGGATGTATTGGATTCACAAGTATCTCTTGACACATTACTCAAACAACAACAAGAAGCTACTACAACATCTGCTCAAGGTGGCTTTGAGTTTCCCTTGAATACGACTGCTAACAAAGCTGCTCCTAGTACTCCAACTGTTACTCCTAGTGCTAGTTCAACACCTATTGGTAGTCCGGCTAGTGATTCTACTTCCCATACTAGATTCTCAAGTCCTTCTGACCTGGGGAACTATCAAAAGAAGTCTTCTACCAAGCTGGATGATATTCATAAGCAACCAATAGATGGCATTTTCAAATCTGCTTCATATGATGATGACTTTGTTGGGGATCTTAATAACTTGGCACCAGAAGTGGAAGTAGCTTCCAATCCAGTGTTGCAGTCACACAAAGATCATCCTACTATTAAAATCATTGGAAATCCTGGTTCTACTGTCAAGACTAGCAGAATGCATAAGAAGGCCACGTCTGATCATCATGCTCTTGTGAGCTATATTGAGGATCAAAAGCGTAATAATCATACAGACTTTCAACATTGTTTGTTTGCTTGTTTTCTTTCACAGGTGGAACCTAGATCAGTCTCTCATGCTCTTGAGGATCAAAGTTGGGTGGAGGCTATGCAGGAGGAAATGCGGCAATTCTTGTTTCAGAATGTTTAGATCCTAGTTGACTTGCCGGATGGAAAGCCAGCAATTGGTACCAAATGGATTCTCAAAAACAAGAAAGATGCACGGGGTATTGTGGTGAGAAATAAGGCGAGGTTGGTTGCACAGGGTCATACACAACTTGAAGGCATTGACTACACTGAAGTTTTTGCTCCTGTTGCTAGGATTGAAGCCATTCGTCTGTTTTTGGCTTTTGCTTCTTATGTGGGCTTTACAGTTTTTCAGATGGATGTCAAGAGTGCATTTCTCTATGGCAAGATTGACGAGGAAGTTTATGTCACTCAACCTAAGGGCTTTGTAGATCCACTTCATCCCAAGAAAATTTACAAGGTGGTCAAAGCTCTTTATGGACTTCATCAGGCTCCTAGAGCTTGGTATGAGCGTCTGTCAACTTTCTTGTTGAAACATGGCTATAGAAGAGGCACAATTGACAAAACACTATTTCTTAAGAGGAATACCAAGGACATTATCCTTGTTCAGGTGTATGTGGATGATATTATTTTTGGTTCTACTAAAAAGGAATGGTGTGATGAGTTTGAACAACTGATGAAGGGCGAATTTCAGATGAGTGCTATGGGAGAGCTTACATTTTTTCCTTGGTCTTCAAGTCAAGCAACAGTCGGATGGAATCTTCATAAGTCAAGATAAGTATGTTCATGCGATCCTTCAGAAGTTTGATATGGATCCTCTTAGACCAGCAGCAACACCTTATGAAGTTGCTAAAGTCAAACTCAAAAATGAGCCAGATCCTCTGGTAAATGTTCATATGTACAGGTCCATTATTGGCTCACTCATGTATTTGACTGCATCACGTTCGGATATTATGTTTGCAGTAAGTGCTTGTTCTAGACATCAGGTGGCTCCAACAGTTTCTAACTTGAATGCAGTCAAGAAGATTTTCAAGTACATCAAGGCTCAACCCAAGCTAGGCTTGTGGTATCCAAGAGAATCACCTTTTGTTCTTGAAGCATATAGTGATAGTGACTATGCAGGTGCTAATAATGACAGAAAATCTACTACTGGTGGTTATCAGTTTTTGGGTCGAAGACTTATTTCATGGCAATGCAAGAAACAGACGATAGTAGCTACTTCTTCAACAAAAGCTGAATACGTAGCTGCTGCTAGTTGTTGTAGACAAGTTTTGTGGATCCAAAATCAGATGCTGGATTATGGGTTCAATTTTATGAACACTAAAATTTTCATTGACAACCAAAGCACTATCTGCATTGTGAAGAATCCTGTTTTTCATCAACGTACAAAACATATTGAAATTCGGCACCATTTTATCCGGGATGCCAATGAGAAGAAGTTGATACAGGTTCTTAAGGTTCATACGGATGATAATGTTGCTGATCTGTTGACTAAAGCCTTTGATGGTCCTCGGTTCAACCACTTGGTGGTTCACATTGGGATGGTCAATCCTTGAGACCTAGGATTGAGGGGAGCTAAGCCTAAGGGGAGGCTTAGTGTATATATTTACTTGCACAAATTAACATTTTGGTAGATTTTAACAACAGACTGAATGGGTTCTTGTGGTGTGTGTTACTTCTAGTGGAGGATTTTGCTCACTTCTGGTGATTGTCTTCATTAATGGTTGGCTTCTAGTCATTTATGGTTGGCTTCTAGTGGATAAATATCCTTCTTTGACAAGTGCTGGTTGGCTTCTAGTCTTGGTTTGGGTCACTGTTCACTTCGTTGACTTCTGTTGACCATATTATGCTTCGAGTGTCGACCCTTATGCGTTTTGACTTTTAGTCAACGCAAGCTAATTCTGGTATATATCATCTTATTTAACTTTGGTAAATTGGGATTTGCAAATAAGGTTATAAGGGGCAAGTGGTTACTTTGCATTAACTGCCTAATTTGAAAGGGCAACCCACATTATTAGGGGTCAATGAACAGTTACTAGACCATTATTTATGGTCAATTACCCCCCTTGACTCATTCATCACAATCATAACACACACACACACGCTCCTACTCTCTCAAACCCTAACAAATCAACTTCCATTACTTCTAATCAACATCAATGGCTGCTTTGGTCTACCAACCCGCTCACAATAAGGTTGCATATCTGGGAGATGGTCTTAAACGTGATGAATTCACAGACATACTAGAGTTTATTGAGGCTTCTAACCTCAGGTATGCTTTTACTGTTTGCCCAATTGTTTATGATAGTGTGATTCGCCAGTTTTGGGATACTGCTACTCTTGTGGCTGTGTTTGGTCGTCCACGTGAACTCCATGCTACCATTGATGGATGTTCTTATGTGGTTATCGAAGCTTCTATTAGGAGTTCCCTTCATCTTCAAGATGAAGGTGGTGTTGTTTCCATCCCCAATGCTAAGGTTTTGGAGGGGATGGCTGCTATTGGGTATAACCATGGGGGGAAGTTTAACTTCCAAAAGAATAGGTTTTCCCCCCAGTGGAAGCTTCTAGTGCATTTTTTGATTCATTGTTTAAGCCCCAAGTCTGGGAGTTGGGATGCTTTTCCGACTCCTTTGGCTACTAGTCTGATCTGCATAGCACATGGTAGGGTGTTTAATTTCTCTCGATATTTGTTTGATGGGATGGTTAGTAATCTGTCTAGTACCGGTTCTAGGAAGAAATTTTTAATGTATCCTAGGTTTTTACAGTAGTTCCTTGTGTGTTTACCTCGTGATAGGGAGGAGTATGAGACCCCTAAGCTTACTGCTAAAGTTTACTACAATATGGCTCATGGGTTTAGAGGGGATTGGAGGCCCTTTACTGATGCAATGCTGGGCCTTGCCCAAGGTCCTCCTGATGTTGTTCCTCCAGCTGTCCAAGCCGAGGAGGAACTTCTATTCGGTGATGACCCAATGGAGGAGGAGCATCCTGCTGGTGGTGCACCTAATGTGGTTGTGGAAGAGCCGGTTGAGGAAGTGGTGGTTGCAAGGCCATCCACTTCTAAGGCTGCCCTCTCTTCGATGCCACATTCGTCTCCATTTGTGGATACCTCCCTCTAAGTCCTGTCCCTCACTCTTCTGATAAGCCCTCTGGTTCTCGTGCTCATAATGATGACCCCTTTATTGCTTCCGGTTCCAATGATGCCTTCCCAGACCCAAGTCCTCTTGGTGGGAAAGCGGAGGAGCCTACTACACTTACTTCTTTGCTTGATCTCATGCACAGGTACCATGAAAGGATTCTTTCTTTGGAGGCCGATTTGAATCAACATCGTAAGCTTACCAGGGAATTTGTTCTTCCCATGGCTGACCAGATTAAAGCCTTGGAGACACAGTAGAGGAGGAGGAAGAAGCATGTGGTTCAGTCTGATTCTGATGAGGAGGTTGAAGATCTTGTGGAGGATGGCTTGAATTTGTTGGTGAAGGCTGCGTTTGCTGATAAGTCATATGATGATCTGCCGATTCCTCCTACTTCATCAAGCATCCCTCCTACTGCTGCTACCCCTACACCAAAGGAAGATGTTGCTGGTACTATTACTGGTTCAACTGCTGGATCATCTCATGATCCTAAAGGAAAAGCCCCTATGCCTGCTGCTCCCGCACCCCCTCGCAAGCGTACTCGCAGACAACTTGAGGAGGATAGGTTGGGTGAGGAGGCTGCACAAAGAATGCAAGCGGAAATTGACCAAGCTGCAAGGGCTAAGGAGGAAGCTCTTCAGAAGCAAAGACGTGAACAGTTGCAGCATGATGCTATGCATTGGGACCATAACGATTGGATGCGCGTGCTCACTATTCTTACCTTGGATTATTCGCAGTTTACTGATCTCTTGGGTTCTGATGTGAATGAGCAGAATTGTATTCCTCGAGCTATGGTGTTAATGCGTAAGCAACATTTATCGCTTGCTGCTCAACTGCGTGAAAAGCGTAAGAACAGGCCGTTGACGAGAACCGAGGAGAAAAAGTTAATGCAGAGGTATGTCAAGTATCAATCGGCTGCTCATTTTACTGTTGGTTGGACATGGGAACGAGTTCGGGCATTGTCTTTTGACGAGCTTAAGGCTCTATATGAACAAATGATCAAGCGTCAGAGCACAACGGTTTCGGAGCGTTTCATCTATCGTCCTCCTCTACGAGTGGTTCCTACATCTAGTGGACCCAACAATATCCCTCAGTAACTCAAGATGAATTATCACCGAATACTACCTTAGGACCTGGTTGCTCCACGTATTTGTGCAGATAACTTTTGACCCCTGTCATACTTCTTGAACACCCACTGTCTAAGTACCAGACAGACTCCTTGAAGTGTTTCTGCACAAACAACGAGGTGGATTAGTTTCTCTTGTGAGCCTACTTTTTAGTAGGCTCTTTGGCTCGAAAAGCCTGACGTCTTTCACCTCGTTTGAAGTACTCAAACTCAGCATGATCTGAGGTAGAATGAACATTGCTTCCACATGTTTTGCAGCTTAGTCCGACTAAGGATTCAGTACTTTGAGATGACTCAACTAGCATTCCTCTTCTGACCATGATGATTCTATTGTGTCCTGAGGTAGTGTGATCATTGCTTCCACAAATCTCACACTTAGGGTAATATACATAATCATCAGGTCTATGATCGGGAATGCCACAATGTGTACATGGTGGGTAAGGCTTAGCCTTGTATTTTCTGGTTTGTTGTGAGGTGGGCCCATAGTTGTAAGGCTGAGCATTGTATCTTTTAGCATTTTTAATAGAAGCTTTGTGCATCTCATGATCTGCTGTCCTGTGATCTTCACTTTTGCATTTCATGTAATAGAGAACTCTAAAGCAGTCGTCAGTGGTGTGATTTGTATAGTGACATAGCTCACATGAGGGTTTCTTTGTTTTAACTTTCTTAGAAGACTCAGGTTCAGTTTTGTTACTTGTTGATGATTCAGGCTGTGAGGACACAGATGTTTCACCCTGAGTTTTAGAGGCCGAGTTCAGCTTCTCTTCCATGAAAAGTTGGAACAATCTACTTAACTCCTCTTGATTTACAATAGGAGTAGAGTTGACTGAGTGTGTAGGAGTCCCTGAGGGAGATATAGGTTTGGTTGTTTTCTTAGTGACAGTTCCTGATTCAGTGTGATTTGGTATCACTTTTGAGCCAGGCTTTGTTTGTTCAATACAACCTAACCCAGCTCTTCCTCTAGGTGAGTGTTCTTGATAAGACAATGGAATTAGTTCAGAACATGGACTTGCCCCTTGAAGATTCTTCAAAGGAGGTAGAGGAGTCTGAATATCTTCAGCAACACTAGATGTTTTAGTGTTACTCACTTTATCAGTCTCTTCCTTCAAACCAAGTTTTTCATTAATAGCCTGAGATTCAGGAATTAATATTTTTCCAGTATTAAAGTTAAGCAGAACACTCTCAGGGTTTGATCTCTAAACCCAGTCTTTTGACTTAGGAATCATTTCATGATCAAACCCAACTGAGGCAGGGAGAAATACCTTTTCACTCATTTCCTTAGTAGGTGCCTTTTCAGTGAGTTGTCGTGCCCAAAGAATTTTCTTCTTTTGGGCAGGTATTTGACTGTTTATACACTGAGAAGCTAAGGTAGAGATATTTTCTATTTCTAATTTATGCGTTTTTCCTCCTTAAGTTGTTCTTGAAGAGCATGATTGATTTTAGTAAGTTCAGTGTTCTGAAGTTGACAGCTTACTACTTCAAGTTTAGTTTGTTTTCAAATTAATAAATCTTCTCTACATTTGTTTACTTCAAAAGCAAGTTTATTATATTTTAAAAAAAGATTCAATCTCTGCTCTTCAACAAATGATAGATCAATGTTAATATACTTAAGGAATTTTTGCCAATCAAATTCTTCATCCATAGAGAGAAGCATGTTTACCTTTCTCATATTGATGTCAACCCATTCTCCATTTCGAGCATGATTCTTTCCAACTGACAATTCATCATCAGCTAGAGCCATTAACACTTGATACATGACTTCCTCCTCTTCTGAGGAAAAGTCTTCATCATCCCAATCAAAAGTTTCAGCTACCAGCCCTTTGGCTTTGTTTTGAGCAGGCTTTTGAGTCTGAGCAACATTAGGTTCAGCTTCCAAGAGTGCAAGTTTTGCTTTTACCTTTTTATACTCAGACCTATAGTCTTTCTTAATTTTCTTACTATTCTAAAAACTTTGGTTAATTAGAGAAGCCTGAATTAGTTTTGGTGTAAACTTGGGTTGAAAATTGTCATTGCCTGATGAAAAATTTTGATTTTTATAAGAGGCCAATGGGTTTTTTGAAAGACAATAATTAGCAAAATGCCCAGTTTTACCATATCTATAGCAATCCACTCCCTTAGTGGATTGGTTACCAGCAAATCTAGTTCTTTTGATATATCGTTTGGTTTTTGCCAACATGGCCCTTTCATGATATTCCCTGTTCAAATCCCTTATGTATTCAGCACTAGATCTTTCATCCACCTCATCATCTGAGGTTTCCTGAATATCTTGAACAATTACATTTGAGTAAAAAGCAGTTGTAATGGGGCCATGATCAATTTGGATAGGTTTGGCTGAGGTGTATGTTATTAAGGCCTTCTTGGACTTAGGATATCTTCTATTTATTAGATTATCTTCATATATAAATCTCCCATAAATGTCTGCAAGGTCCTGAGTCTGTATGTGATTAGCATTTCTCAATCCTTGAGAAAAACCAAGCCATTTTTTAGGTAGAATGTTCACAAAACCAACATTGATTTCATGCTTAGACAGTTTCACCCTGTCATTCGTTAGCTCATTGAGCAAGGTTTTATACCTGGTGTAAGTCTGAGGAAGTGTTTCAGATGGTTTGGCCCTGAAAGTGTTATATTCTAACTTTAGGTCCATAATCCTATTTTCCTTAGTGTCGGATGGTCCTTCGAAACTATGAACAAGATCTATCCAAGTCTCTTTGGCCATCTCACACTCGATGACAGCCTCTATAATATCGTTAGGAAGACAAGATATTATGATGCTTTTGAGATGTTGGTCTTGATTGACCACTCTCCTTTCATCGTCAGACCAATGGTTTTCAGGTTTGTCATCACCAGCTGCTGTTTTTGGTTTGAAGGGACCATTCTTAATACAAGTTATGTAATAAGGTTCCATTCCCATCAAATAACATAGCATTCTTTTCTTCTATTTGTTATATCTTTCAACTTCTAACTTAGGAGCGTTAACAGAGTAACTCTCTCCTTTATTGTTAACAAGTTGGGGTACATTACTTTCAGCCATAATGGATCAAGGTTTTAAAAACTTTGAGACAGTGGTTAAAAGTTTTATAATCCTACCGCTCTGATACCACTTGTTGGTCCCTTGTAATTAGTACTATACATAAGTATAATAAGTATAGTCCTAACCCATGGTTAAGTAATGCAATAAACTTAATACAAGTAAGTAAATAACACAAAGGTTTTCAATGTTTAACTCTTAGCTTTATTAAAGAATTATACCCTATTGTATACGAAGCTACAATAGGGATTGAATAGACAATGTGTGGTTTTGTGATCTCCTCACTAACAAGCTAGTCCAATCCTAACGATTGCTAAGCTTGACGATTCTATCAACAAGAGTTTAGAACTCAAGTGTGTGATCGTGTTTGGAGGAGAGAAAACTTGTTTGTGAATGTCTAAAGCATTAAGTGCACAAACTTATTTTCTCTCCTTTACAAGCATCCTATTTATAGAAGGAGAGTTGGGTAGAAGACAATAATTGCCCATGTGCAATTCTTGTCTTATTGGTACAGTGTAGTATCTTGTCTTACCCTATTCTAAGTAGTAAGACGTAAGTCCTTTACACTTGTCAGTACCCCATCTATCCCAAAAGGGTAAGTCACGCTAATCGTGTGATGTACTTCATCTTGTCACAATTCAACTTATCCCGCCTTTTCTTCAGTATTGGAGAACGCTTGTTTTCTTCAGGGAGATTGTATGGGGTTTAGTGAGTCTATTGCCACAACTCACTGAACCCATCACCTTCTTCTTCGTCATAGAAGAAATTCATTGAGCTTCGCCTCTCTGAATGCTCGAGTCTTTCTTTTAGACTCAGTCTAAGAACTCGAAGGCAACTTACTGAGTGACTGTTCACTCAGTGACTTCTTTATGTTCAAGGTTAATACTTCACTTAGGCTGATTGTTATTCAAATCCATCAGGGAGGTCATTAGGTACTGAATTTACCTAACAACACACATGATTAATCAATAAAATCACATCACATATAGGATTCGGTGCATAATTAGATATTACAAATCATCTATATAGAATATAAAATATAAGTAAAGTATAAAAAAACTTACATGATGATGTTAATTTTTTGAAAGGAATTTGATTGATGAGGTAAATGAATGTTTCAATCATAACTTAGATCTAGATCTGATATCCTTATCTCCTCAATACGACAACCTTTTAACTTTTGAGGTGGGCCAAAAAGTTAAAATTGGTAAAAGTAGCCCAAACAGCCCGCCTTTATCATTTTGGAGAAAATTGGTATAAACTTGAAATATTTTTAAAATTTATTATTTACAGCAACTGCGGTGTGGTTCGGTTATTTTGGTGCAGTTTTTCAGGTAAAACCGAAATCGCACCGCAAACTCGGTTTTTATTTTTTTAAACCAAACCACCAGTTTTAGTCGTGGTGCGGTTTTTGCGATTTGCGGTGCGGTTTCTGCTCACCCCTAATCATTTGTTGGTTTAATAACTTCACATGTCACACACTATCTCACTCAAACCATACTCTAACCTAACCTAATTACAAGATGAAACTCAGCTGTCTTTTTTTTCTAACTCACAAAGCACAATCACCATTAACAACCCCTTTTGAGATGGTCTTGGCTCCTGTGGGTTTTGGCTTAAAGATGGTCGTGTAGGTATCTCATATATTCATATGTATATAGAAAGAGGCAGTTAGATAGTTTCATCACATCTTACCTAGTCAGACGAAAAAGCTCTTACGGTGTCTGACTCTCGGAGAAAAAACAAACAACCAAGATGTCTGACCACGTTTGACTCGTCAGAGTCAGAGGCGGTTCAGAACTTTTGGGCGAAAATTGTTGATCCCAAACTTAGATCGATTTAGCTTTATGTATACGAGATTAGATCAAGTAATACACTTAGAGAAACCTTTGTATATGTTTATGAATCTAAGTGTTATGCGGAATTTAACACTTAAACAAGAACACACAATGATATAAACAAACTTTCACTTTGATTATCAATATCAAACTTGCTTACAATGAAAGTAGTTTACGAATGAAAAATTATATCAAACATTAACATAAAGGTCTTATTTTATAGATATAAGAAGCCTTGTACAATAATCTACGTATCAGCTATTCTAGGTAAAGATAAATATAGAAAATACATTGTTGTTCCTATCTTTACTAGAACTATTCTAGAATACAATAAACGCGTAGAGAATATCTTCCTATCAGTGCTTGTCTTCAATGTGTCAACTCTTGACTTTATCTTGTCAACGCTTGAGCTGTCAGCGCTTGTTTTGTTCTTGTCAACGCTTGTTTTACTCTTGTCAGCGCTCAAGTGATCTGGCCTTAATTTATTCCCAACAATCCTCCCCTAAACTTGATATCCACTCTTATGATCAAGTTTCTGAATAAGCATTAAGGACTAGGAGGAATCTTACAAACCTTCTCATATTGGTAATGAATAAATCTGATCAAATCTTTTGCCACGTCACTTGAATAATCTATTTCCAGCTGAGTGTCCTTCATCTTCTCCAAAATAGCTTTGGATATGAAATACTGACCATCTACAAGTAGATACTCAGCAAACTTTGTAGAACTCAAATGGTATACACCAGCAGCTGAATATAACCTCCATTGAAGACCACTGAGGTCATCTTAAAGATCCTTCCAAATTGCAGGATCCTCATCTTTTGGTCCACACATTCTTTTGAATGTGGTCCAAAGTTTTATTCCATTAGCTGAAGTTGGTGCTTCAGCCTCATACTTGGTCTCCAGCAACCTCCAAAGGTCCACCAAGTCTTCTCTATCACAACTTGCAAACAAAGATATGAGAGTGGTAAAAGTGTGTACCTCTTTACCATATCTGCCAATCTTCCAGAATCCACATTCATCTTCTTCATAGCTCACAATTGGATTCCTGGAATCTAATGGTAACACTTGCACCATATCTGAAGCTTCTAATGGTGAGAGCTTGAGGCTCTTTCTTATAACAGCTTCACTTGGATATAGTGGATCCATATCTTTGGGAAACTCAACAGAAATTCCCTTCTTCACTGGCATGGGAACAAACATAGCTTTCTTGAGTTCCATTTCTTCTGCAAGTTCTTCCTTTCTTTCATCTGAAAGAAGTCTGAGAGTGTTTGCTTCCTGCACTCTCACCCAAATGGGATAAGCCCTGCTTTCCAACTCATCAAACGTCAAAGCCTTCAACTTCTGATAAGTCCATCCAACTCCATGACATCTGAGCAACATAAAGTATAGCTCCCTTCTATCCCTTTTCAACTCTAAGAGAATATTACTTGCCTTGTGTTTCAAAATTACCTGGCAATCCTTCTGAACTCTAAGAAGAATCTCCAAACCCCATATTTGATCTGAAATGGTCAAGTCTGGATTCTCCATACATATTTCTTCCCAAGCATTGTACATTTGAACCACCTCTGGCATGCCAAAGTCAACCTGAAATTTCAACTCTCTCAGCTTCTCCTCAGCCAACTCAACACCATACTCAAGTCTTTCTGGTTCTATAATCATCATACTTGAGTCTGAGCTAGCTCCATCACTTCCTTCTTCTAAAGTCACAACAAATGGTGACTCCTTTTTATCTTGTTCCATGATTTGTGCAGCTAATCTTCTATCAAACTCAACTTGAGCTGCATCCTTTGGAACAATCTCTTCTACCATTATACCCTTACCCTTATCTAATGGTGCAATGGTTGGTAAGGTAGATGGTGATACCTGTGTAGAAACCTCCTTGATGATAGATGATGACTGGGATACATCACCTTCATGTGCAGGTCTGTCAACGCCCATATTTGTCCTATCAGCGCCCAAAATATTTCTGTCAGCGTCCAAATTCTCCTTGTCAACGCCTAAATATCCTCCCTCAGCGCCTTTTGTAACCTCTCTCAACATAGCTGTAAATGACAAATTCAAATTGGTAGGAGAGACTAAGGACGTATCAAAACCTGTTTGTTTCTTCAAAGTTGTAAGGGCCTCAGCAACATCCATTGATTGACCATCATGACTGCCCTTATCACTCAGATTTATTGGATCTTCCTCCCATTTGGAAGATTCCTCCATACCCCTCCTAGCATGATCACTTTCCAAAACAACAATCCTCTCCCTCAATTGCTTGAGTTCAAGGCCTTGTGAGCTGACAACTTGTACTAAGTCTGCATTTTGCTTTTGCAAGCTTATGCAGACTGCCGTCAATTCTATAAGAGTCATTGGTTCCAGTCTGCCCTCTTCTAAAATGGGGATTTGACCTCCCAAGTCAGATTCATTGGGCATGGATGAGGACTTAATGATGGTGGGACTGCCTTGGCCATCATCTAAGCCAGAACCAATAGTCCCAGCCTCATCCAGGTCACCAGCCACACTTGTGGTGGTGGTTCTCTCTGCTACATGGCTAGGACCACCAGAGGAGAACACTCCAGTAGTCCTTTGGCGTTTCATCAACCTATATTCAGGGGGTGTGGAAGATGGTGTGGAAGAATGAGTGGATGTGGGTTGGTTAAGGGGTGTTTGGGTTTGTGAAGGTTGTGTGTCAGCGTTGGAAATAGGCACATCAACGCCAACATTTAATGTGTCAGCGTTGAGGGATTCTGAGTCAATTTGCATGTGTTCAGGTGAAGGTAAAGGTTCAGGAATGGGTTCAAGTTGTGGTTGGGGGTCAATTTGTGGTTGGGGGTCTGGTTGAGGTTGTGCTGCTGCAATAACAGCAAGCATAGATTGGGTCAAAGGTAGGTCACGATGGGGTGGTGAGTTCATCTTCATAAAAATAGCTTTCTTTTGCTCAGAAATTTTATAAAAATCATTGTGATCCCTTGAGCAGTAACCTTGAACATAAAAAACCATTTGCAGAAAACGGGGATAAGCTAAAGTCATTTTGTTCCCCTTGTTTTTACACATGCCCTCAAAAATCATTTTAGAATAATTAAATTTTTGCCCTGTTGCAATGCACACAATAGCACTTGCAATGGATCTATTGATCTCATTGTGTGCAGTGCATTTGGGACTCAAACATTGAAGGAGGACATGTATGAGGTACTTCTAGGCTGGGGGAAATTCCTGCTTATGATACTTGTTTAGAGTACCTTCATCAAGAAAAGGATATCCCAAAGCCCTAAGCCCTTGTTCTATTTCATTTATGGGAAGGATGGCTATACCATCAGCATCATCAAGATGCAAGGCTTGGCTTACCAAAGCCTCAGTAACCACCCAAGGTCTCCCATGAACAATAGAAGTCAATGTAGTCACTCTATTAACTGTTGAGGAACTTACAGTGTTCCAAAACTGTTTAATATGTGTGACTGGAATGAGTGGTGCATGAGAAAGAGCATACCTTAAAGGGGATGCGTTCAAATACGCCACCATTTGTGTGTATTGGGGGAACAAAGTATCATCAGCTTCAAGATACGCAACCATGTTGTGTTGAGATCTGAACCCCAATTCCAATTCTGATGGTCTAAACTTTGGTGCCATTGATGAAAGCTGTTAAATTTAAGTGAAGAAGATGAAGTTGATAAGAGAAAATTGTGTTAGACAAGAATTATAGATACCTTGTTTAAAATAGGAGCCAAATTTATAGGAGAAGAAAATGCATGTGATAGGCCCAAAAATAGGCAAGTATTTTCAAAAATCAATCATGAAAATATTTAAAAGTTATAAGTTTATCTCATGCATTAAATGTAAAGCAACAACTCCCAAAATTACGGCCTAAAAATATGTCAAAAAGTAACAACTGGGTAGGTCCCATTGAGTGTCAACGGTAAAAAAATAACCTATCAACGCCCAACGGCTATAATCTTGTGTAACACTCCCAAATTTATACAACTCAATACAGCGGAAGACTCGTTGGTGTTACGGGTTAGCACATTACTCACATCATAGACAACGCATAAAAATGGCGTCGTTTAATAATAAATCATTTCCATTCATAAATATCAAAGTTACATAGGTCCCAAGTCATTGTATTTAATACAGGTTTTACAAAACATTTGAATGGAAATAAGTATTTAGGTGCGGGCCATGAATTCTTGATGTCTTCCCGAGAATTACCTTCAAGTACCTGAGATAGAACATGTTAAAAGAAAAGGTCAGCGATAACGCCGAGTGAATTCATAGAGTTTAATAAATTCCATCAATATAACTTTGGTATAAAATTATTACTGAAAATCATTTTGTACAAATCATTTTAATAGGCCATAAAATAGCCAAAGTCATTTTATACAAATCTTTATCGAAATAATAACATAAGCATTTGCCTTAAAAATCATTATACGAGCCAATGTCGTAAAAACAATCATACAATACGTCTTATAACGTTGTATGAAAATAAAAACCGTTATATGAATATGTTATGAAAACCAAAACACAAACATAATATCAATAGTATGACCCTGTATTGCTAGTCAGGCAATACGTCGTAATTCTGAGCGTCTAGTAGTATTTCGTTAGTCGGATTATTATAAGCCGCATGACATTGTTACCTTACTAAACCAACAACGGGTAGCTAACCCGATACCAATTTTGCCCATATAAAGTAGCGTGTCGTCACAAAGGTCACGCTATGGAAATCTTCTCATACATAAATTCGCTTACCAATCAATGTGGCACGACGGGGATCAACCGTCAAGGCGCGAACTGGGGTGATTGTCCCCAAATAGTACTATTAAATGCATAAGCGTCTACCAAATCCCGGTAGTTCACAATTCATGCTAATGGGACTTTTAGTGACATAACCTAACTTTAATAATCCATTTAATTTCATCTATCGGGTCCTTTAATCATTTATCGGTTCATACAATCGGGTCATTCAATCATTCGGGTCCAAATCAATAAACAAACAATCGGGACAAATGCTGTCCTATTTTATAAAAACTAACATGTTATCTCCCACGCGGGTTTATAAAACATTTATAAAAACATTTAAAAGAGTGCGAGGCTATGAACTCACGCTGATATGGGAAGGCGGGTTCTCGGCAATTCGGACGTACGGTACATGCTTCAATCACGGAAACCTAGACAAATAATACTCGTCTTAGACTCATGTCCAATGACTTTATAAAAATAATAATTATGTATACATATGATGATTATATATATATGATGATCAAGTGGGTTTACATATTCTAATTTACTCATTTTTGTGTTATATGTCGATAACTTTTATACTAGTTTACTAGTTTTACCTATTTACACGTTTTAAGTCCAATAAGCTTGTTATAAGTTCCTTAACTTGTTTTAATCCATTTTATACTTATATTATCAGTATTTAAACTTTACAAGTTGGGACCAAATGGGTTAAGCCCAATAAGTTCTTTTTTATAAGTGTTTAACTTATTTAGTCCAATATGTTTACTTAGCTCGTTAATGTCCGTATGTCCTATAGTTCGGGTTTTATCGGTTTTTACTTGTTATACATGTTTATATATCAGTATATAAGTTTTATAAAGTTTACGTTAGACGGGTCCAACCATCTAAGTTTTATTTAACAAAAACGTTAATTTTACGGTATTAGCCGAAAAAGTCGTAAAAGTCATGTTTATAGTTTTATAACTTATAAAACATAACAAGTTATCATTTTTATTAAATGTCCACTTATTTATCATTGTACATATTTATATAAATAAAATTCATGAGTTAGTGGGTTTTAACTTTACATTTTATACAATATAATTTTGAGTGCTTATATAATAGTATTATACTTTAATTTCCAAAATCTGATTTTTATCTTCACTTTCACCAAAACTGCCATATCTTGAGTTCTATGTGGAGATAGAAGCTCAAATTTTTATCACATAAACTACATGATATGTGCTCCATTTAACTCTTTTATAGCTACTGTTGAATCATCTTCTAAGTATTTTCTAAAAATCGTCCAAAACAGTGAACTCAGATTTGTATCTTAAACTTGTTTTGATCATATCTCACTCATTACAATGATTTCATTGCATGGCCAACTCTCATATGTGTAAAAGACCCATAGCTTACTGTAAATCAATTCTACTTCATCATTTTATCATTTCATGACATGTTTCTTTACTGTTTTATACAGCCATTAAATTTAGACAAGATTTTAGCCTTGTTCTTTATAGTTTTTCACCTTTTTAATCATGTTTATCAACAACAAATCCCCACATAACATTTTTATCATCATATAATCATCATATACATATACAATAGGAAATAAAATACATGTTTACATAATCAAAATAACAAGAAGATGAGGAGGACAATCTTTATACCACCAAGTTGATGTAGGTTATGAGTTTGACATGGATTTGGATGGAGAAACTTGTGCATAGCCAAGACCATCTTCAAGACCACCAATCTTCATATACTCCTTGTGGAAAATCAGCCTTAGTACTCCATGGAAACTCCTCCTTGGATGTTATAAGCACCACCAATCAATAGGGTTTCAAAGGGGCTTCAACATATGTGTAAATAACACATGATTTTGTGGTGGAATCAAGATCAAATTGGGTGTTTTTGGGTGAGAATGGACGAACTAAGAGAGGGAGATGAGAGGATTTTGAGGTGGTTTGCATGTATGAATGGTGGAAATGAGAAAACTAGTGGTTTTGTTAGTTTTTGGTGTGTGTTAGCTTACAAGGTAAGCATTTAGCAACAAGTGTTGCTAGTAGGCATAAAAACATGACACATATGTTGGCTTGGTGGAGCATTGTGGCTAGATAGGGCCGGTTTTGAGTGGGGGTGGGGCAAGTGTCCCACTTGTCTCATCCCCATTTATTTACGGGTACTCCTCGATTCTAGTTTCCTCGATTTGCGTGCCCTCGGGTCGTTTTACGAAATACGTTTTTATAAATTATGAATCAACGTCACAAAACGAATCCAATAAAAATTATCTCATCAAAAACGGAGTTCGAAAACATAAATACGTAATCCTAAGGTTTCCGGTTTAGTCGTAAAGGACGTTAAAATAAAATCGTAAGTCCTAATCTCTTCTCGTAAATTTGTGAGTTTATGAATCAACACAAATTTAAAACTCCAAAATAATATTCGCGGATAAATTTATTTTCTGAAATGTCGGACTGTCACCAAAGACGGTGCATGTAAACGTAAGCACGTAACGTTGAATCCTCCGGTTTAGACGTAGTCGATGCTACTTCAAGATGTAAATCCAAATTAATTCCCAAAAATAAGTGAGTTCATATTGTAACATTAAAATAATGTTTTCAAATAAATATTGAGAATAAAATATCAACCATAAATTGACGGATTGTCACAGCATTTACCCCTAAACAGGATCTTTGTCCTCAAAGATCATCTTACTACTCGCTTCTTATAGAGTTAAAGCCATGTGGGTATTTCCTCCACATTCGGTCTTTTCTCACAAGTGCAATCCATTATAATACGCGAGTTTCATCAAACATAACTTCGGGAATAAGATCAGGCTAAATGTTGACTTACTTTCTCTATCCATGATGTTCACGGGTTTCTGATGAATGCAACTTTTCGCCGATCTAAGCTTTACTAAGAACAATCAGATTTTCACTTGATAGATATCCCATCAAGTTCGATATACGAAACATAATTCACGCAGCTCTTGTAGTCCTAGGGTAGATCCAGCTTATATGCCTTTCAATCCCAACTTTTACATCATCTCAATGGTCCCATACAACGGGGACTTATATCCCATGATTTGTCAGATCATGAATTCATTTTTCCAAGTTTAAAAATTGTGGCATAACTTCGCTACCCATTTGGCACTTCAAGATCTACGTTTCTCATTCACATAACCTCTTGCCCACTACCGGCTATCAATAATCAGATCCTAATTTCAATAATCATTTCAGATCTCGCGGGTCGGGTATTTTGTAAGGTTAGGTTTGCCATCATAGGAAACCTTAAACCTAAAAGACATGTCCAACTCACAATGGGTGTATGTCGGGTGTCTTCATCTCAACTCCTGCTTACAGATGCTCTAACATTTAGATCCTAACAAGATTCGATCTCAATCCTAACAAGATGATTATCAATGATAATCTCTCCAAAGGAAAACGATTATACGGTTTATTGCCAAAGGTCATTCATTCAAACATAAAACAACACTTATATTACTTTGTATCGTTACTTTACCTCGTCCCTTCGATTGGGGTGGTACATAGTACTCTCATCAAGGTTCGTTCTCAATGACTTCTGAGCAAATCTCTAGAAATTCGATGCGAAGCGAGGATCTTGATAAAGATGATCGATACAGGCACACTATTTTTACATATCTCTTTTGCATTTATCATTAACGGGAATGATATTAGCAGATTTGGTCAGTCTGTCGACGATGACCCAAATCGAATCAAATTCAGATGATGACCTTTGCAATAGCTAGATGTTTACTAATGTATGAGGCGATGTCTGCCTTCATAACTGCCATCAGTACAACTTCTTCAGACAAAGATACTTTTAGTCGTAAATGACATAAATAGAATACTTATACTTACAAATTCCAACATAACTATATCTCACAATCTCCATATTTAGGCAACCACCAGTGGCCTTTAAAACATTCAACGCTATTGGCTTCTCAATTTTAATGGTTCACATTAGACGCGAACCCCTTTTTATTATCTATATTATCTCTTTTTACAAACATCAGCTATATTTTAAATTGTTTGGCAATTTATTTTGCACCTTCATTATTAAGGAACATCTCCTAACTGGTTCTTTATCTTTTCTACATAATGCATCGGTATCTATATTCACTTCTCATGATGATGTAATTATCATGTCCACAATTCACTCATATATTATTTCTATATTATGCGTCAGTAATTACGTTCACCTTTCTTCATATTTTCTATGTTTCAGTTTCGTCTTTACTATTATCTTTATCTGTTTTACTCACTCTGACGTCTAAAGCGTCGATAATTATTACATGTAAATTAACAATAATTATTTAATTTTTATGAAACGTAAACGTAAAAATTTTAAATTTCTTAGTTCGACCAATTATATAAAATGTTCAAAAATAAATTTGAATTTAATTAACAAGATCTTTGTTGATTTATCGAAAATATTTAGCAAGATCTGTAAATGTTCGAAAAACCTTTGTTTATACTTTGGTCAAAATTTCCTTAGTTTGAAAAGCGTAAATTATCGTTTCAAATTTCAAGTCATGTTTTAAATGGTTTCCTCAATCCCTCTTAAGTTGTCTTGAGGTATACACAAACATTTACCCCTAAACAGAAGTTTAGTTAAATGGTTTGTGTATAAGGGAATAATCCCTTTAAAATCCTTTGTTAAAACATTTGTCAAAACATATTTCCATTTCTTTTTTGGTAAAATCCAAAGTCTTAAAAGGGCTCTAAATTTTTGAAGAGTCAATATGCATACATCTTACCATTATTAATCCAACGGTCATTTTATGTAAAGGATTAAGTTTTTAATCCCTAAGAATTAATGGTTCTAATCTTTGAAAAGTCAATATAGCTTCCATTATCTATTAATCACACGGTTAAATCATGTAAAGAATTAAGTCTTAAGTCTTATGTTAAATATTTAAGGTACATGTTTTCATTGTTCGGCCAATTCAGGGCAATCTATAAATAATTATTAACTCATTCTTATTCTTATAAACGAACAAATGATCCTTAATGATCACAAGCATGAATTTATCAAATTACGGCCTACACACGTGATTCACCAAATATATGAATGCTATATGTGCATTAGTCAATCCAAACGACATCACATGAAACTCATAATATTCATTACAAGTATCGGATGTAGTGATTGGAATACATAATCTTCTTCGCGGACGCGAAGTTGATGATAACCATGCCGTGAATCAAATCTTTAAAACAAACGCTAAAACCTTGTAAATGATCGAACAAATCTTCCATTTCGAGTTATGGATATCGTTTTCGATTGTCAATTTACTCAGTTCACAGTAATCTATAAATATAAGGAATGATGACACCATAGCTCTTCAGGATGACGGGCTTGGTATAATAAAATCTTTCTCCGACAACTCTCTCAGTTGTACGGTAATTCCTTCAATTTAGATGGTGCTGACGTACAGTGCACAAGCCACAGGTGCAGCACCGGAAATATAATCAATACCAATTTCAACTTGCCTTAATGGCAAAAGTCTAGGTAATTCACCAACAAATACCTCCTAAAGTTTCAGATAAGATAAACATCTTTTAATAAATACATATTAGGTTCCTTCTAGATTATAATATCTATGACTAATTCACAACCATTTACGGTATAATTTCAAGTCAAAATGCGGGATATGGTCATCCATCAATAATTATTTAGATCACTTTTGATAATCAGCATCTTATCATTTAGGGGGAATTCTACTCGAGTTCCCATCAATTAAGACAATGTCGTCATGTCATAATCAATCAATCCATTCTACTGGCACTACCAGCTTTCCAGTTTCATTACCGTCGATAAGATGTGAACTTCTCAAAAGTCTAATAATAACTCACAATCCTTCACAAATTCAAGGATATCTGGAGACACAACTACTATTAAAAGAGTAAGGTCAACGCATAATCTATGCGAGAGAATTTCAAATCAGATACAGACGAAAACATTTAACGAATATGAATATATCCCATGTTTTCATAATTTGAGTACGCATTCGAAAGTTCCTCGGATCGTTACCCAGGTCATTCAAATGAAATCAAATCAAAAGAAATGATTAGAACGTCAATACATCCAGTCGGGTATCAACATTCGGTAATAAGATACTTTTCCTAAGAATCTCACTACGGGAGAATTGGACAAGAAAGAATTGTCAATTGTCAAATAAGACAATTTTCACAGATGAGTAAATTCGACTCAGAAGAATAGGTGTTACAGGCACATATGTAGGTGTCCCTAACATTATGTCCTTATTTTTCACTTCTTGCAGATCTCATTAAAATTTAATCTTCCACAATCTTCATTGAAAATTCAGTGTTTGTTAATAATTTTATGGTGACTACTAATCAGCCTTGCATGGTCCATTCCAAATTGTATGTAGGCGCGCAACTATATACAATTTCAAGATTAACGATGCAATACTCAGTTCGTCAAAATTTTATCATCATGTTTATAATAAAAACATTTTCATTCTTAATTCTTAAATAAGAATCAAAAATAAATTTACAAAGATGTTCTTTGTTATACAAACAATTAAGTTTTCCAAGGTATTTTATAATCAACTTTATTTCAATAATGATTATTTATAAGTCTCACTTTAAATAATCCATATAGTGATGAAAATTCAATTTTCTCAAAGGATACTGTTTTATCTTATAAAAACAATGAGTGATCTGCAAAAGAGTGATGAAAGCTTGTTTACCAAGAACTAACTATAATATGATAGGAAATGAGCTTTAGCCAAATAATCATGAGGTTCATGACCTTGATGGCACTCAAAAGAGAATAATCCACAACATAACTCAAATCGAGATGAGTATTTGTTCAATGGTTGCATCACTAATGCGAGCATTAGGATGAAGCAATAAAAGATAGATAACATCAATACATGTAGAATTTAGCAATCAAAGGTAGTCTTTTCATTAATCACAAACAAGTCGAATTGCACCGTAACACATTACGTGTCACCATGTCATACAATTCCAAGAACTCATCCTACCAACTGATGTCTCAGTTAGGTTAGGGATTATTTTTAAAAGATACCACAATGAATACTAATCTACAAGAGTCATTAGGTGTTCCATATGTCCCGGAAGATCCATTGGTCCCAATTCAGAAGAAGATTTCTTCAATTTATTTCTTGGGCACTGGGCATCCTCGTTAGTGGACAATGGCCTAGGAACAACCCTTAACACAAATTAACAATCAATTAAATCCTTATAATTCAATCACAAAACTTAACGACTTCCTCTTAACAATTTCTTATTCCATACAGGTTAAATTTTACTTTATTCAAGTTTCAACCAATTTTATACTCAATTCAATATCCTACCTCATATTCCAATACTTTCAATCTTATTCTTAGGCCTTAATAGGCAATAAAAGCTCAGTATGATCAATACTTAATTTCCAATCCTATAGCTCTTACAACAACAATTATCAAATGAGTCACTAGTATGAAATGACTCATACATTCAATTAGACTTCTCGGAAAGGTATTAGTGGCATGAGGCTTTTGGGTAATGGTTCCAATGACCGCCTTAATTGCAACATTCACCCTTTCGATTTCAATTTAAGAATTGGATGACAACGAATCAGATGACATCTTTCTAGGTGGTAACATTTTGTCAAACTCCACTCTATAAGGAAAGATCGTCATGACATCGATATCAGATTTAATCTCGCTAATTCTTTTTCAATATCACAATCAACTAATATCTACATTTCTACGAATATCAACCATTTGTTTGGATCATAAATATCCACAACTTGGTTTAGATCTAGGATAGCTAGAATTCCTACGAGAGTAGCTTCGATTAATTTACTAGGGGATTTAGGGTTTCTTGTGACAATCGACGTCGTATAAATACCTCGTATAAAAATCAAAATAATCATCAAACAATCATGTAATAAAATTACATCATATATATATATATAATCTAAGTTATATATATATATATTAAAATAACACTGCTCAGTCTTGGCCTTGTCGGTAACTCGGTAATTCTTCGGCACCGTTATAGTAAAAAGATTTTTAGACATTTTTAGAAAAATGTTTATAGTTAAAAGATTTTGAGAATTTTTATTCAAAACCTTAGTTTTAAAAATCTTTCGTTCTCTATAACGAGAGCTCTGGTACCAAACTGTAACACCCCCAAATTTATACAACTCAATACAGCGGAAGACTCGTTGGTGTTACGGGTTATCACATTACTCACATCATAGACAACGCATAAAAATGGCGTCGTTTAATAATAAATCATTTCCATTCATAAATATCAAAGTTACATAGGTCCCAAGTCATTGTATTTAATACAGGTTTTACAAAACATTTGAATGGAAATAAGTATTTAGGTGCGGGCCATGAATTCTTGATGTCTTCCCGAGAATTACCTTCAAGTACTTGAGATAGAACATGTTAAAAGAAAAGGTCAGCGATAACGCCGAGTGAATTCATAGAGTTTAATAAATTCCATCAATATAACTTTGGTATAAAATTATTACTGAAAATCATTTTGTACAAATCATTTTAATAGGCCATAAAATAGCCAAAGTCATTTTATACAAATCTTTATCGAAATCATAACATAAGCATTTGCCTTAAAAATCATTATACGAGCCAATGTCGTAAAAACAATCATACAATACGTCTTATAACGTTGTATGAAAATAAAAACCGTTATATGAATATGTTATGAAAACCAAAACACAAACATAATATCAATAGTATGACCCTGTATTGCTAGTCAAGCAATACGTCGTAATTCTGAGCGTCTAGTAGTATTTCGTTAGTCGGATTATTATAAGCCGCATGACATTGTTACCTTACTAAACCAACAACGGGTAGCTAGCCCGATACCAATTTTGCCCATCTAAAGTAGCGTGTAGTCACAAAGGTCACGCTATGGAAATCTTCTCATACATAAATTCGCTTACCAATCAATGTGGCACGACGGGGATCAACCGTCAAGGCGCGAACTGGGGTGATCGTCCCCAAATAGTACTATTAAATGCATAAGCGTCTACCAAATCCCGGTAGTTCACAATTCATGGTAATGGGACTTTTAGTGACATAACCTAACTTTAATAATCCATTTAATTTCATCTATCGGGTCCTTTAATCATTTATCGGGTCATACAATCGGGTCATTCAATCATTCGGGTCCAAATCAATAAACAAACAATCGGGACAAATGGTGTCCTATTTTATAAAAACTAACATGTTATCTCCCTCGCGGGTTTATAAAACATTTATAAAAACATTTAAAAGAGTGCGAGGCTATGAACTCACGCTGATATGGGAAGGCGGGTTATCGGCAATTCGGACGTACGGTACGTGCTTCAATCACGGAAACCTAGACAAATAATACTCGTCTTAGACTCATGTCCAATGACTTTATAAAAATAATAATTATGTATACATATGATGATTATATATATATGATGATCAAGTGGGTTTACATATTCTAATTTACTCATTTTTGTGTTATATGTCGATAACTTTTATACTAGTTTACTAGTTTTACCTATTTACACGTTTTAAGTCCAATAAGCTTGTTATAAGTTCCTTAACTTGTTTTAATCCATTTTATACTTATATTATCAGTATTTAAACTTTACAAGTTGGGACCAAATGGGTTAAGCCCAATAAGTTCTTTTTTATAAGTGTTTAACTTATTTAGTCCAATATGTTTACTTAGCTCGTTAATTTCCGTATGTCCTATAGTTCGGGTTTTATCGGTTTTTACTTGTTATACATGTTTATATATCAGTATATAAGTTTTATAAAGTTTACATTAGACGGATCCAACCATCTAAGTTTTATTTAACAAAAACGTTAATTTTACGGTATTAGCCGAAAAAGTCGTAAAAGTCATGTTTATAGTTTTATAACTTATAAAACATAACAAGTTACCATTTTTATAAAATTTACACTTATTTATCATTGTACATATTTATATAAATAAAATTCACGAGTTAGTGGGTTTTAACTTTACATTTTATACAATATAATTTTGAGTGCTTATATAATAGTATTATACTTTAATTTCCAAAATATGATTTTTATCTTCACTTTCACCAAAACTTCCATATCTTGAGTTCTATATGGATATAGAAGCTCAAATTTTTATCACATAAACTACATGATATGTGCTCCATTTAACTTTATTATAGCTACTGTTGAATCATCTTATAAGTATTTTCTAAAAATCGTCCAAAACAGTGAACTCAGATTTGTATCTTAAACTTGTTTTGATCATATCTCACTCATTACAATGATTCCATTGCATGGCCAACTCTCACATGTGTACAAGACCCATAGCTTACTGTAAATCAATTCTAATTCATCATTTTATCATTTCATGACATGTTTCTTTACTTTTTTATACAGCCATCAAATTTAGACAAGATTTTAGCCTTGTTCTTTATAGTTTTTCACCTTTTTAATCATGTTTATCAACAACAAATCCCCACATAACATTTTTATCATCATATAATCATCATATACATATACAATAGGAAATAAAATACATGTTTACATAATCAAAATAACAAGAAGATGAGGAGGACAATCTTTATACCACCAAGTTGATGTAGGTTATGAGTTTGACATGGATTTGGATGGAGAAACTTGTGCATAGCCAAGACCATCTTCAAGACCACCAATCTTCATATACTCCTTGTGGAAAATCAGCCTTAGTACTTCATGGAAACTCCTACTTGGATGTTATAAGCACCACCAATCAATAGGGTTTCAAAGGGGCTTCAACATATGTGTAAATAACACATGATTTTGTGGTGGAATCAAGATCAAATTGGGTGTTTTTGGGTGAGATATGGACGAACTAAGAGAGGGAGATGAGAGGATTTTGAGGTGGTTTGCATGTATGAATGGTGGAAATGAGAAAACTAGTGGTTTTGTTAGTTTTTGGTGTGTGTTAGCTTACAAGGTAAGCATTTAGCAACAAGTGTTGCTAGTAGGCATAAAAACATGACACATATGTTGGCTTGGTGGAGCATTGTGGCTAGATAGGGCCGGTTTTGAGTGGGGGTGGGGCAAGTGTCCCACTTGTCTCATCCCCATTTATTTACGGGTACTCCTCGATTCTAGTTTCCTCGATTTGCGTGCCCTCGGGTCGTTTTACGAAAAACGTTTTTATAAATTATGAATAAACGTCACAAAACGAATCCAATAAAAATTGTCTCATCAAAAATGGAGTTCGAAAACGTAAATACGTAATCCTAAGGTTTCCGGTTTAGTCGTAAAGGACGTTAAAATAAAATCGTAAGTCCTAATCTCTTCTCGTAAATTTGTGAGTTTATGAATCAACACAAATTTACAACTCCAAAATAATATTCGCGGATAAATTTATTTTCTGAAATGTCGGACTGTCACCAAAGACGGTGCATGTAAACGTAAGCACGTAACGTTGAATCCTCCGGTTTAGACGTAGTCGATGCTACTTCAAGATGTAAATCCAAATTACTTCCCAAAAATAAGTGAGTTCATATTGTAACATTAAAATAATGTTTTCAAATAAATATTGAGAATAAAATATCAACCATAAATTGACGGATTGTCACATCTTGTCAACGTTTGCCTATAGCCATGTCAGCGTCCAATTTGGTCACAACAACGCTTGGAAAATTCTTGTCAGCGTCCAAAAATAAAAATGTTTTAAAAATGAAAAATGACTTTAACAAAGTAGTTTATCCTAGAGAAGATAACCAAAAGCTGATAATTATTATAGGGCGGCAAGCACTGTCCAGTTATGCACACTTGCATAAGCAAGATAGACATAACAGACCTCTAGTGTCCCTTGCTAACCAAAACTCTTAACAACCAAGTTACCTTACAAAATTCCTTGTTACTCCCAGGTAAATCCCATAACAAAATTATTCCCAAGTCTCCCAACAGACCACAACCAATTCTAGGTCAAAAATGTCTTGGCAGCATGCATAGTATATCAACTTTGCATGCTACAGTGCCTCATGATTTAGTAAAACTAACTCATACTCACCTGTGGACACAATCTAGAATTGTGATAAGAGTATCATATGGATACCCAAACATCCTAAAGGTTCCTAAAACCTCCCCTTAAACTATGATACAAAAGGTTGCTAAAATCATGCATGAACATAAAAAATTTATGTCAAGATAGGAATGAAACATTCCAACCATCATCCATAAATAAAAACTTGTCCAAATGCTTCTCCATTGATCCATAAGCAACTCTGTATCCAATGGTATACTGCTAACACCATCTGCACATTTAGATTGAAAACCACAAAACTAACATTGTTGCTGACAACGCCCCGATAACACATGACAGCGTTGAGGGAAGCTTTGTCAGCGTTAGACAATTATATTGCTGACAACGTTGCAAAAACACTTATCAGCGTTCAAGCAACCTTTGTCAGTGTTAGAAAAATATAGTGGAAAATCTAAATCATCAATAAGACCAATAATAATGCATCATCCTGTACATACTTTTACAAAAAGACTTCAAAACACATATTATGTGAGATTGACCATTCCAATACTTGTTACCAAGTATTGAAATCTCCCAGCATCAAAAGGTTTAGTTAATAAATCTGACACATTTTCCTCAGTGTCAACCCTATCTGGTTGTATTAAACCTTTTTCAAAGCAATCTCTTATAAAATGGTGTCTAATTTCTATGTGTTTAGTTTTAGAATGATGTACAGGATTCTTAATGATGCATAAAGTAATATTATTGTCAACAAATATCTTAGTATGTATGAAATTGTACCCATAGTCCAACAGCTGGTTCTGAAACCACAACACTTGGCCCAACAAGCAGCTGCAGCCACATACTCAGCTTCAGTTGTAGAATTAGCCACCACTGTCTGTTTCTTGCATTACCAAGATATCAACCTGCTCCCAAGAAACTGACATCCACCAGTTGTGGATTTCCTATCAAATTTATCACCTCCATAATCACTATATGAATATGAAATCAGCTCCAATGGTGAATCCTTTGGGTACCACAAACCAAGACCAGGATAGCATCTTAGGTACCTAAAGATCCTCTTCACAGCATAAAGGTGACATTCTTTGGGAGTCACTTGATGGCGTGCACAAGCACACACAGCAAACATGATGTCAGGTCTAGAGGCAGTAAGATACATCAAGGATCCAATCATGGATCTATAGTGCCTGACATCAACATCTTTTCCATCTCCAATCTTTCCCCAAGGGTGTTCTCTATTCATAGGAGTAGTAACCCTCTTTTCATGTGGAGAAAAGCCAAACTTCTTCAAGATCTCAGCAACATATTTATCTTGGGAGATGAAGATACCATCTTCTTTCTGCTGAACTTGTAAACCAAGAAAGAAGTTCATCTCCCCCATAGCACTCATCTTGAATTTGTCTGTCATAAGCTTGGAGAAATCCTCACTCATCTTTGGATCAGTAGACCCAAAAATGATATCATCAACATAGACCTGCACAAGCAACACATCCTTGCCTTTCTTCTTTGTAAACAGTGTCTGATCTATGGTGCCCCTCTTGAAGCCATTGTCCACCAAATAGGTAGACAAAGTACCATACCATGCTCTAGGGGCTTGATGAAGGCCATACATAGCCTTTTTGACTCTATACACTTTATCTGGATGCTCTGGATCCTCAAAACCAGGAGGTTGCATTACATATACTTCCTCAACAATAGTGCCATAGAGAAAGGCACTCTTGACGTCCATTTGATAGACAGTGAAGCCCATGCAGGATGCATAGGCTAGAAAAATCCTTATAGCTTCAATCCTTGCAACTGGTGCAAAGACTTCCTCATAGTCTATCCCCTCCTCTTGTGTATAACCTTGAGCCACTAACCTTGCCTTGTTTCTGACCACAATGCCTCTTTCATCTCTTTTGTTCCTGAGAACCCATCTTATCCCTATAGGTCGGACATATCTAGGACAATCAACCAGCTCCCAAACATCCTGAATTACAAATTGGTGAAGCTCATCCTGCATTGCTTCCACCCAACTTGGTTCTTTGAGAGCATCAAATATTTTCTTGGGTTCCTCTTGTGACAGAAAACAGGCAAACAAACATGCTTGCACAAGAGGGGTATCAACCTTCTTGTGCATATTGGCAATAAACCCACCAAGACCTTGATGAGATCTTCTAGTCTGAACTGGAGTCATAACATCACCAATGATCTGGGAAGGGGGGTGATTCTTCATTGTGGAAGTGAGAACTCCTCCTTCAAAAAGTCTGGTGTCCTCAACCTCACGCTCCATATTGCCAATATCTTCTTCATCAGACTCTCCTTCATCAACGTGAGGATGAACCTCTTCATATAAATTGGAAGGTTCACCTTGTTCAAAATTGGAAGAGAAAAGATGTTCAGTATTGTTGTCAACGCCTGAATCTTGTTTGTCAGCGCTTGGGCTAACAACGCTTGAAGTGTGGTTGTCAAAGTCTGAACCATCAACGTCTGAATTGGTCTTGTCAGCGCTAGATTTGCCTTTGTCAGCGCCTGAAGGACCATGCATGTTTGTATCTGGTGGTACTTGGAAACCACCATTATCTTGTCCAGCAGCAGCAGCAGCAAAAGCATCTGTCCAAATAGGAATGGTAACATATTCTAGGATGGGAGATGTCTTTTCTGCTTGTGATCCAACCTTTTCATGAACCTGAGTACCTGAAACATCAACAACTTGTTCCTCCATAACATTTGAAGTTACCTTCACAATGTCTGGATTAGTGACAGGCATATAATTTAAAGTTCTAGATAAAGGTTCCAAGTCAAATAACCAATTAGGACCACTTTCAGGATCACTAGGTTTATTCTCTAAAAACCTAACATGTACTCTTTCAAGTATACGTTTGTCCTCTTTAAGATAAACCCTATATCCCTTGCTCTGCACTGAATACCCCATGAAGTAACCCGCATCACCTTTTGCACTAAATTTCCCTAAGGCATCACTAGTGTCTAACACTACTACATGACAACCAAAAGGTCTGAGAAAACCAATATTAGGTTTTCTACCCCAAAGTAACTCATAAGGTGTTTTGTTCTGAATTTTGTTAATCAATGCTCTATTTTGCACATAGCAAGCTGTATTAACAGCCTCAGCCCAAAAGGCTATAGGAAAGTGAGCATCAGCCAACATTGTTCTGGCTGCTTCAATTAGGGTTCTATTTTTCCTCTCAGCAACCCCATTTTGTTGTGGGGTTCTAGCAATGCTAAATTGCCTTGTAATTCCTTTCCTGGCACAGAAATCATCTAGCTTCTTATTCCTAAATTCTCCACCATTATCACTCCTAAACATTTTAACCTCATTGCCAGACCTCTTCTCAATCTGAGTGATAAAATCAATTAGAATATCAGCTGTGTCACTCTTCATAGCTAGAAAGAATGTCCAAGTAAACCTAGAAAAGTCATCTGTGATGACAAAGCAATATGACTTACCATTCAAACTTTCTATATTGGTTGGACCAAAGAGGTCCATGTGTAGCATATGAAGAGGTCTAGAACTAGTGTGCACCTGTTTGGACTTGAATGAGACCTTGTGTTGCTTGCCTTTAAGACATGCAACACAAGAGTGGTCATTGTGGAAGGCCTTCTCAGGCAAACCATCAACTAAACCAAGCCTCACAAGTCTATTTATATTTTTAAAATTTATGTGCCCTAGTCTCCTGTGCCACAAATTACTCTCATCTACTGAGGCCTTAGCATAAAAACAAGACATATTGTTATTCATTTTAATCCTATTCAAATTCACATTATATATGTCCTTATGCCTAGGTGTTCTATACTCAATATATTTCTCATCAGGGATCTTAAAATCCTTGCTTAACACCAAACACTCAGTATCAGTAAAAAGAACTTTATTTTTGTTATCATAAACTTGTGATACACTAAAAAGGTTGTAATCAAGTTCTTTTACCAGAAAGACGTTCTCAAAATGCAAATTCTTGGTGATAAGGGTTCCTTTGCCTGTGATAGTACCATATCCGCCTCCAAAGTAAACCTTGTCACCATCCTTAATGGGAGTGAAGTTAGTAAGATAGTCTTCCTTCCCTGTCATGTGCCTTGAGCATCCACTATCCCAATATCCATAATCATTTTCCTGTCTTTGAATGCCCTGCACATAAAGAAAACAAATTAGTTTTCTTTGGGAACCCAAGTCTTAAAAGACTTGGATTCATCTGGTTGTTCAATAAGAACAGACTTAGTTCTCACAACAACCCCATTCTCATCCTTCTTAGGATGAAATACCTAGTTAACCCCAATAGGTTTTGTAATGACCTTTGAAATGTAATTAAATCTGTTGCAGGTCATTGAAATCCCATTATAATTAGGGTTTTGATCTTTCTTGGGTCTCCATGTTAAGCTTGAAGAAGCTTTAGACCTCTTACCCTGTGGTTGCAAATATTTAGGTCTGGTTACGTTTCTGTCAGCGTTAGAATTTGTCCTGTCAACGCTGAAATTACCCTTGTCAGCGTTGAACCTAGGGTTTGCTACAGAAACCCATTGCCTATTTGACCAGGTGTTTGTCTTTTGAAATGGTCTTTGTCCATGAGTGTTAGACCCTCTAGTAAAGAATAGGGCAGGTCTAATCACTTGTGGACTTTGCTGCACACAAGGTTTGGGTCTGACAACGTTTGACTTCCTAACAACGTTGACTTTGTTCCTGTCAACGCTGAAATTGTTCCTATCAGCGCTGGCTTTGGGAGCGTTGACACACTTGTATGCCAAGTGTGAAAAGCTACCACAAGTGTAACAAGCTTTTCTAGACACAACCTTAGGTCTAGAAGAGAAGAAGCCTGTTCCATGATTGCTAACTTGGCTCTTGGGAGACCTAGTATTCTTATACATCTCTGCATATTTAATGGTAGGTCTTCTAACAGTGTTTGAGCCTAGGTCAACAGCTTTACCAGTGATTGGGTTAGTAACCTTAATGGGTGTTGACTCATTTGGACTTTCACATAGCAAGCCACCCTTGACAAATAAAGTAGGGTTCGCCTTCTTCCACTCATTCAGGTCAGTCAATTTTTGTTGATACTCTTCAACTGGAGTGACAACTCTTGGTGGAGGAATGAATTCCTCCTCTTGGAGCTCTGGCAAACCAGTCCAATATAGGTCCTTTTGTTGGACACCATAGAAGTCACCAGCTGGTGGTGGAACCAAAGAGTAATCATTCATCCCAATCCCAGTCATGTCCTTAGGATCCCTTTGTTTAGCTACACAGTCTCCTAGGGTTTGGGTGGCTCTATCAAATCTTTGAATTTTAAGGCCAACATTATCTTTAATCTTAATGGCCTCATCTAACTTAGCCTGTAATTCACCATTAACCCTTTCCATGATGTTTCTAATATCCATACTAGCCTCCAACTCATGTTTTAAGATATTGATTTTATCTTTTAAGTCAAATTCCATTTTCTTGTAATCAGAAACGGTTTTCTCAGTTTCAGTAAGAGCTAGTTGGTAATTAGACAATTTACATCTTTCAGTACTCATATCATCTAATAATCTTAACACCTCTTTGTTAAGTCTTTCAGTATTTAACCTACAACCTTTGCTACAAAAAGCATCATCATATACCTCATTATCAGATGAAGAGGAGGAGTGTGCCATGAGAGCATATTCAACATGCTCTTCTTCTTCAATATCAGCAACCAAAGCTTTATCCTCTTCAACATTCTTAACTAGATAGCTCCAATCCCATCCCATACCATCAATTCCTTGAACTGCAACCATGGCTTTGGAATCC
Organism: Glebionis coronaria; assembly: GCA_025667525.1. Classification (NCBI taxonomy): domain Eukaryota; kingdom Viridiplantae; phylum Streptophyta; class Magnoliopsida; order Asterales; family Asteraceae; genus Glebionis; species Glebionis coronaria. Next base: position 164,350,213 of record CM046881.1, read on the forward strand.
TGAGCTTTAACAACCTGACTTGAGGGTTTACCAGCATCAGATCTTCTAGGAGATCTGCATTCCCTCATGAAGTGCCCCATACGATGACAGTTGTAGCATTCAACTTTGGATTTATCAAATCCAGCTATGTCTTTTGCATTGAAGGTCATCTTCTTCTTAAACCTTCTGTTCCACCTATTTGCTCTTATACTAGCAAGAGCCATGTTCCACTTAATGTCCATCTCTTCCAAGTGCTCATCACTTATCTGCTCAAGGTCCTCATATGTAATCACTGAACCATTGGGAAAAGAAGCAATGTAAGCAAAAACAGTATCCAAATCCAAACCAGCAGGTTTAACTCTTGGGAAGTCATTCTTGTATGTGTTAGCGTCTGAATAGGAGACGTTGACAGGACTTATTCCAGCGCTGACATATGATGATCCAGTAACTGGATGCATGTAAGAGTCCTTCTAATTGAATTGACCTTCACTATGAGAGAAGAAGGCCATGTTGCTGTTGGTAGATTTGCTTCCATGTTCTAAGAGAGTTTCATCTTCCAACAGCCTTAGTTTGTTGTAGATGTCATCAAACGAGGAGCTCTTGTAAGTATTGTTGGCAAGAATAGATCTTGCCTCAATCTTCCAAGCCTCACCAAGACTTTTAAGAAAGGTAGCATTAATGTCAACATCACCAACTTGTGTCCCCATAAAGGACAACTTGCTTGTAATGTCAAGCAGTCTGCTTCTCACACTACTCAGTTTCTCATTGGGTTGAGCTTTGAAGACAGCATAATCATGCAAGAGTTGCTTTTTCTTTTCTTCCTTAGTGTCTGCATTGCCACCATATGCAACTTCAAGAGCTGCCCAAAGATCCCTAGCAGATTCATAGCCTCTGTATTTATGCTGGTTTTCTTGTCCCAAAGAGACTTTCAGAATATTTAGGGCTTTCATGTCAACCCTTCTCTTTGCTAAGTCATCAGCAGCCACAACTCTACCATCTCCAGGTTTTTCTCTCTTATCCTCTTCAGAACATCCAGCAACAGCTGTTCTTTGAGCAATGGCATTTAGAATCTTTTGAGCCTTATTGAATGTGTTTCCATATTCAATAATCTCCCAGAGTGTGTAGTCATAGATCCCCATATATTGTTCAAAGTTGAACTTCCACAAGTCAAAGTTGGTTGCATCAAGCATGGGAATCTTGATGTTTGGTAAAGCTGAGGAAGAGGAGGTTATTGCTTCAGACATGATGTTGTTAGGGTTTCTGAGAAAATTAGGGTTTTGGTGATTTTTTTAGGGTTTCGGTGTTCTTTAAGATCAAAAGTTCCTCAACAAGCTCTGATACCACTTGTTGATCCCAAACTTAGATCGATTTAGCTTTATGTATATGAGATTAGATCAAGTAATACACTTAGAGAAACCTTTGTATATGTTTATGAATCTAAGTGTTATGCGGAATTTAACACTTAAACAAGAACACACAATGATATAAACAAACTTTCACTTTGATTATCAATATCAAACTTGCTTACAATGAAAGTAGTTTACGAATGAAAACTTATATCAAACATTAACCTAAAGGTCTTCTTTTATAGACATAAGAAGCCTTGTACAATAATGTACGTATCAGCTATTCTAGGTAAAGATAAATATAGAAAATACATTGTTGTTCCTATCTTTACTAGAACTATTCTAGAATACAATAAACGCGTAAAGAATATCTTCCTATCAGTGCTTGTCTTCAATGTGTCAACGCTTGACTTTATCTTGTCAACGCTTGAGCTGTCAGCGCTTGTTTTGTTCTTGTCAACGCTTGTTTTACTCTTGTCAGCGCTCAAGTGATATGGCCTTAATTTATTCCCAACAAAAATAAACACCACCTAACCCTATCCATCACCGGGAAACACATCGTCGCCGCCACAACCAATCGTCGACCACCACTCACAAACACCAATCGATGGATCCAAACAAAAAAATCATCAACCCACTCTTCATCTTCTACTTTTTTTTCTAATCTAAACACTCACCTATACTTTTAGTCACCCCAATATAGCTTACCTCACCCATCGATCCAAACATAAAATCATCATCAAAAGCTCACCTCCGTTTGACTAACTTTGATTGTTATAGATCTGAGGTATCGATTGGAAAAGAATCATACATTTTTTATATAAAAATAATAATTTGGGATCTGGTAAAGATGATTTGGGATTGGGTTCATTGAATATTTTACTAACCATTCTTTATTAGATCTAAAAAGATCAGTTGGAGATTTTGTTGTTGTCGATTTGCAGTGGTTTAGATTTGTGGATAAATTTATTGGTTAAATTGGAATAAATTGAATAACTTACATAAGAAAGTGTGGAGTATGGCGCATTTAGTTTAGCTGAGATGGTGATTTTGGTTTAGGACAGTAGTTGCTGCACTTTGGTTGAAAGCATTTTTGGAAAATGAAGATCGGACGATGATATAATAATAATAATAATTGTGGATATATTATTATTATTATTATTATTATTATTATTATTATTATTATTATTAATTTTTTTTTAATTATTTTAAACCATCATTTTATTAGAAACAAAAAGAGATTGACAACAAATTGGATGGGAGTCGAGATACTATCTACGCTCCCACCCCTTTAGCAATGGCAAAGCCTATTCTATGGAAAATATGTACAGCAGCCCGCGCTCCAATGTCTTGAGCCTTAGAAAATCTCTTGATCCGCTTCAGCAACGCAACTGCATCTTCCTGTAACTCCCCTAAAGAAGAAAAGGAGAAAGGAAGAAACCCATATCCGAGAGCTGCACACTTAGCTAAATACTTGCATCGTTTACGTTGTGCAGCATCAATCACAGCTCGGCCAGGTACAAAGTCATTCATCCCCGTACGAGTCAAAGGAGAAGAACCAGTCAGATCAACACACACATCTTTACCTCCATCCCAAGAATAAAATAAAATATCTGTCGGACGTAAGGTATTATCAAGTCCTCCATCTAATCCAATATTAACTTCCTTTCCGACAGATATCCCTGAACGATAGCATATATCAGCAAGAGTATCACGTACCAAATTGTGACGATGCTTAATCCCAACAATGCCAGCACACGATACCGTATGATCCCCAAATATATCCCCATCAAATACTCTTGAACAAGCTGAACAGGGCTTCAAAACAGAGAACACGGGAATACCTAAACGATAACACAAAACACATCGATAAGACCTCCCATTCATAGTCTGAACAGGGCTTCAAGTATTATTATTATTATTTTTATTTTTTTTTTAATTTTTTTACAACAAATTTGATGGGAGTCGAGATACTATCTGCACTCTCACCCCTTTAGCAATAGCAAAACCTATTCTATAGAAAATATGTACAGCAGTGCGCGCTCCAATGTCTTGAGCCTTAGAAAATCTCTGGATCCGCTTTGGCAACGCAACTGCATTTTCCTGTAACTCACCTAGAGAAGAAAAAGAGAAAGGAAGAAACCCATATCCGAGAGCTACACACTTAGCCAAATACTTGCATCGTTTATTATTATTATTAATTTTTTAGTATTATTAATGTTTAGTATTATTATTATTTTTTGTTATTATTATAATATAATAACAATGAGGTATTTTAGTCATTTATAAAAAATTGACAGTCAAAGTCAGTCAAATCAATGTTTGGGACTAAATGTGTTACGAGTCGATCAAAATAGGACTGGATCCGTTACTTTTCAAACCTTTGTACCAAAATCGTTATACTCGGTAAATCATGAGGACAAAAAATATAGTTAACTCTAAAATATACAATAATAGGAAAGTGGTTAATAGTAATAAAGGTATTTATTTTAATGCAAACTTGTATCTAGTATCTTAATACTAGTCCGTCTGTAGGTAATTGATGTTTAATGTTTGATTTTTGTTTTTCATATTGCTTTGAATGAGATAATTTTTAATGTTATTAGAAAAATAATTTAAGAAAAGTTAATATTTATTTTTGATACATACCCTCAACCTTCTTTTAGTCTTGATTTCTTTGATTTGTTTAAAATTCAAAATAGAAAACAAGTACTTATTCAATTTATGTTCAACTTAATGGAATAGCGTTATTGAGTGGGTTCAAAATCGACCCATTTTTTCAAAGTTTTATTAAAACAAATGATTTTTTCATTTTGTTAAAAGTGACCCGACCCGATTTTTTAATCGATTTTCTTAACCCATGCCTGAATCATTTTTATTGCACGTCGCCCCCGTTGATTAGATTTCCTGGCTCCGCCACTGATCCTAAACAATTCCATCATTATATACTCCTACAAGACAATGGAACACCTACTTCTCCATCTTAAAAACTAGCAACTGATGTGAATTAAAGAATGATCGTCGATTCGGTTCTCGTGTTGATGGAGAAGGAAATAGACAAAGAACCTAACTTTGAGGGGGAATTTAGAAGCTTTTGTTAAGAGATGGAGGACAATGTGAGTGTAACATCCTGTTCCGATAGAGAGACAAAGAGTCAAATTATGGTGTTCTATAAAAACATATACTAACGTAAGCGAAAGACTTTATTATTGAAAATGCCAAGTCATAAAACATAGACTTCCAAAAGTATTTAATCTTCAACAAAGTCTAGATAAAATAAATTTTTAAAAGATAATGGTCTTAAAACATAAATCCAAAAGATAAGAGTTCACTAGGATAGGTCTCTAACTCTTGCTACACACATCTCTCATTTCCCAGCTTCCCGTTTAATACCTGCCGCAAGAAAAGAAAACGTGGCTAAGCTAAAGCTCATGAACAAATATATACAATATATAACAAATGAAGGAATAACGAATGGATAACGAAAACTTGCCAAACAGATGCCATATGGTATATATAGATTAAGAAATAGAGTAGAAATAATCAAAGAATTAAAGCATATAGCACAATATAAGAAACTCACACGGGCCCACAAATATGTCTAAACATGATACATGAGTAGAACTAAACAAATATTTCCACATAGATACATAGTCAAATTGTACATAGGTGGATCAGACCCAATGTACCAAATATGATATGAGGTATATTGCACACACTCACCATTCACCTAAACAAAACAAAACAAAATACCTAGGATGCATCCATACGCTTCCTGCAAAACAAAGTCGTATCCGTACACAAGCACTATGACGAGTATACACACATATATAATCATATAATAAAGGCCATCATGAAAGGGAACGTAGTGGACTAATCACACAACCACATATAGTGTCATGCTATTGGTGCATCAATGACATGGTCGTGGTACATCCATGACTAGTTACAAATAGCTCGGGCATAAGAACAAATCAAAGGGTTCATATAGTGTATCAATAAAAAAGTCATGTATAAATGAAACGAGTAACTTATGTCATGGAAATGTCAAATGACACATGTAAAACCCGCATATAAATACCATGAACAGTACATCACGTAAACATACGAACAAATTTTAAACCTTCCAGTTATAGAATATAACACGTGTCACGAACATAAATTACAAGTAATACGTATATAATTAATGCACGATAATCGTTTTGTATAATATTAAATTTATGAACTGTAGAAACTAGAAGAGGGGGGGGGGGGGTTGAATAGTTTCTCTAGTCACCTAATTTAAGTTACCTTGAATTAAGTGTGTATCAAAACTATCTTTTACTTGAAGCTAAGTTGCATAATGATTAGGTTCAATTCAAATGCATTAGCAATGGTAATAGGTAGGTATAATGATAATGAAAATAAGTAAGAGTAAGGAAAGAGACAACCTAGTGAGACGACACCAAGATTTATAGTGGTTCGACAACAAGGCTCTATCCTCGTTTCTACTCCACTCCTCGAGTACACCTACTCGAAATTTCCACTATATCCACAAGCTCCCTTCTTAGCGGAGAAAGCCTTACATCGTTGGTTGCAGGAAATTTACACCTCTTGTTTAGGAAAACAAAGAGCGTAAAGTAGGGAAAGTATTAAACAAATGATTTAGGGAAATCAAGTGTTAATGACCCAATGAAGTTCGTTTCCCAAGGAGGTATATGTGTGTGAATAATTCGTAATTGGTTTGAGATTAATATTGGATAGAAGGGGATGAGAAAATAGAATGACGAAGACGTGAAATCAATTACTACAATGACTAAACGTAAAACCGTAAAAATAGCTAAAATAAAAATTAATTCTAAAAATTCCTAAAAATTTACCAAAACTCAAAATAAATAAACTAAGAGTTTACCAATGATCAAAACTTTTTCAAACCGTTTAATTAATTAAATATTAATTTTTTAATGCTAATTAAAGCCCTAAAAATTAAATTAATTATCAAAAAGCCCAAATAAAGATTTTTCAATTGGTAAACCTCTAAAATGACCTAAAAAGATTAAAAACTATTTTTATAAATTTGTAAACTAATAAAAACTATTTAAAATGATTTAAAAACTATTAAAACTTAAAATAATTATAAAAATTAATCTAATGATGATAAAATTAATCTAAGAGTTGCAAAAAATCCTATTTTAATGTATTTAAGCTAAGAAAAATATAAAAAGTGCAAAAATGTGAAATTTGAAAAATAATAATAAAATAATATTAAAATAATATTAAAAATCCAAAAATTCTAAAAAGTTCTAAAAACTTGCAAACTAGTTTACTTTAACCTAAATAATTAGAAAATGAAAGTGAAATTACCAAAATACCCCTAATGGGCCCCTAAATGGGCTAAAATAAAAAACAGTCAACTCTATTGGGCTTTTTAGCCCAAAAAGTCAAACTAGGCCTAAATGACCTGAAAAAGCCCTATCTAACTTAAAATTTAATTCTAAACACAAAAGTCTGAAGGCCCAAAAGCTGAAAATGAGCTTATCACAGCTTAAATAACAAACAACTTATGCTTATTGGGCCAATAAGCCCATTAAGCAATAAGCCAATGCCATAAGCTCTGCTTAAACACACAACCTTCTTTTGAGATGCCTAAGAGATCTGTAAAAAGAAATTTTGAAACAGCTCACTCAATAAGCCAGAAATAAGCAAAGAACAATTTCACTAAAAGACAAAATAGTCGGGTTAGAGTTCTAGGGGGTTTCAGAAGCTCTGGTTTGTTGCAAAAGCTCACAAACAGCTTAACTAAGAATAATCAATCAAGAAAATCACAAAAAGCCAAGTAGAATAAGCTGTGTGAACCAATAAGTTGGCTGAAAAAGCCAAATAAGCTAGTTTTCTAGCAAAAGCTTAATCAAAAGACTTGTAACCTTCCAGACTTGTTATTAAGCTAAGAAAAATGATTTCTATTACAAAAGCCAAGGTGTTGCATGTACCAATAAGCAGTTCTCAAAAATAAGCCAATTTGTCCTTATTTGACCAAAAGTCAAAGTATTCCAAAGTTCACCAAATGATCAGGGATGGTATTAGGGCTTGTTATAAGCAACTTTTGTGAAGAACTCAAGGAGGAGTCCTTGTGAATCAAGAGGTCAGTTGACCTTTTGATGACAGATTTTGGCAATAGGGGCTTGATAAGCCAGTTAGCTTATAAGCCAGAAACAAGGCACACCAAATATCAAAATCCACTCACAAGCAGCACATAAATAAGTTCCAAGCAACAAAACCACAAGGCATACACTAGAATAACCAATGCAAGCACAAAATGAGGTGGTCACTTTGCTGATGCAAATGACCACTTCAGCCAACTTTGATAAGCTATAACACACTCAATAAGCTACCAAATTCAACAACCAGATAATCAATAGATAGCTTATCACCTAAACTATCCCCAAACCTGATTTCAGACCTTAGATCCAACAAACAAAGAAGTTATTGGATCGGATGTGTTTGACCAATTCCAAAACACTTTTTATCAGATTTTTGCAAAACTTGAAATCCCTTTTCCAAACTTTCAGAAACTTAACCAATGACTAAAACTTGTTCAATATGACTAGTTTAGACTTCCCAAACCCTAAGAACCAAGGGCACAAGGCCACAAGGCCTTATGAACCAGTAATCCCAAACAATCCTTTAATAAGCACTTTTCAAACAAAATTCGTAATCCTTCAAACAACCTACTGATTTTAATGATCAAATAGCTACACTAGGTGATAACTAACAGATACCAACCATAAAACACAAAGCACAAACACAAAACCACCAAAACACATACCAAAACATAAAACAGACAATATCATGTGATTTTTTAGAGGAATCTTAACAAGAGCTTATACCTGTCCTCCACAACATCCTAGGAGGACCAGCAATGCTCCTTGGACCTTGTTCAACAACTAGAACAAGACCAAGGTACTTCAACAAGAAAGATGGATGACTGCCTTGGTAGATGTTTTAAAGCAGAAACTCAAGGGCTTGATTTCTTCAACACAATGAACAAACAGCCCAACCAAAGGCTCCAATCCCTTCACAAGCTTGGTGTCAACAAGCTTGTAAGAGCTTATAGCTTTTGGTCAAGGATTAGTACAAGATAAATAGCATAATCAGAAACCACTTTTCAAACTTGAAAACCTTACCAAACATAAACGTCCTTGAACCACAAGATTCAAGCACACTTGTAACATATAATGGAACTCAGAATTACCCTTAAACAACACCAACTTTCAAAAACATAAAAAGGAATTACAATTTTCTCAAAATACCAACTTTTATAAAATTTAAAAAGGAATTACAATGTTTAAAAGGTAAAAATGGAACAAAGGCCTCACCACAGGTTGGGGGTCCTTTTATAGAGTACAAGGGATGATTCTAGAATGCTGAAATACATGAAACCCTAGCTAGGAATTCCCAAATTTGCCCTTGAGTGCATTAAGTTGTTTAGCTGTCCAAAATGATCTTGAGCGTTCCTTTTAGCTTTGTGACCAAGCAAAGAGTGGCAGCTGTTGATTTGGACACGTGGCATTCCTTGGAGGTTAAGTTTTGATGTGATAGGTGGACGGGTTTGAATGGTGGGGTCACATGGTGAGTGGGAGTGAGGGTTTTGGGTGTGGGATGAGTTTCTGCTTGTGTGAATTAAGCGTGTGTCAAGGTAATTGTAAATTACCCTTTGTTTAGTAAAAGTAAAATCTGGGTGGGATGAACATGAATAGTGGTCCCTTTGATCCGTTTTTGGTAGAGTGGGATTTGTTTGGCACATTTCTTTTTTAAATGTTTCAAATGCCCAACTTTGGCCCTTGTGTTTTCAGAAAGATGGTAAAACGTGTTTTCAACCACCAAAACTTGGTTTCCTTTGTTAACTAAGTTTTAATCTTCACACTTTTGGCACAAGACTTTTCCAAAAGGATTCCAAGGGTTGATTTTGCCACTTTTGCATATATGAAGGACTGATCATGGACATTCTTGATCTTCAAAGGTCTTCATTGGTTCTTTGACTTCATGAGGGACCATAAATGACAAATTAGATTTGATGAGGGACTAATCTTGCCATTTCTTCAAAGTTGAAGGACCATTTTGTAATTTTGACAAACTTAAAGGACTAAACTTGTAATTATGAATATACAAGGGTTTTAAGTGTCATTTCTTCATATTTTGAGGATCAATCTTGTACATCTTCAAGTCTTCAAGGGTTAATCTTGGATAAATCATGAACTAGGGCTCGGTTCTTTGTACGGCTTCGTTTCTCGTGTCCGTTTTTCCTTGTTTCTTGTGATCTTTTGTCTTTTTCACGATATCTATACCTAAAACAAATAAGTAAACAAATACAAGCATATATATGGTATTTTATGACATTTTAATGCATTTAAAGACCGAAAAAAACGATGAGATCATGTATAAATGCCATATCATTACTCCCCCATACTAAGCCATTGCCGTGCCCTCACGCAATGTTAGAATAAAGTATCTAAGCATCACCAAAATTCAATTTTATTACCCTTTATTGAAAAGTAAAAGACTTGCAATAATACTACGATGATGTGTAAAGACATAATTTATGATTTTCATCACAAATGTGACTTTTAGGGTCAATGAATAGAAACAAGTGAATGTCCCATAGAGTAAATTTCGTCATCCTTGATTGTCATACATTCCATGCTAAGTGAAAAAATGAGATCATTGTTGGTACAAGTCACAATGCTAACACTGCTCATACGTCCAAATTGTGTAATACTTTTTCTCCCCGCAATCCTAGTTATTATAAAAGGAAATGGGTTACTAGCATTTTTTAACTATTTGTCATGGATCACAAGTGATTCATATTAACATATTTTGAGTATTTATTAGTCCAAAAGCAAAGTAGCACGATTTAATCGATAGTTAGCCGAAGGACAAAATCTTTTAAAACGGCTTCTCGTGTATCTCCTTAAGTTCATATCTTGGCATAACTCGTTTCACGATTTGAGACCTTTCTCGGACCGATATTTGGCATGTACTTCATACTTCAAATCTTGGGAAGACGTTCTTGAAATTATGGTCTTCTCTTCATATTTTGGAATTTCTTCACTTGACATTTTTGAGAGATTCTTCATACTTGGACCACGACTTCATCATTTTTCTTCAATCTTTATTTTGGACTTTGATATACAACGATCCGCCTCCTTTTCTGACTTGGATATATTTATCCTCATACCTTGTAAGGGTCTTTTTGGATAGACTTTCTCCATGATCTTTAGGGGAGTAATTGTTTTTCGTCGTGTGTCTCGATCCTTCATATTGATTTAGGAATAATGATACTTCACATCGTCTTGGATCTTTAGCAAAAATAGAGCTCCTCATGCCTTGTTAGGGCCTTTTTGGATCTTCACCAATCTTCGCGTCCCGCTTCAATAAGTTATGCCTTGGCTATGAACTCTATTCAACCCCGAGCAACTTTTAAACTATCTTGGGCTAGAAGCTAAGTAACCTTTCAAATTGTACGACCTTACTTATTGCAATTATTTTTATTCCTAATGCATTGATCTTATGGGAAGAAAAAGCCACAATTAAAAACATATGAGCTTTTGAAAGAACATTTTCATGTTCTACGTTTAGCATGATCACTTGTCTAACTCTATCACTTCTCGTTCTTCACTATATAAAGACCTCTAATTAAAGAGACTCGTGAATACTTAGCCATGCAAGTCAAAATTAAGCCAAATTTCGATTAGCTTTCATTAAGATTATATCAAATCAAAGTTTTGGGTTTTCAAGCCACCTATAGGATCTTGAACTTTCTTGGACTTTTTCAAGTTTAGAGAATGCATTTTATAGTTCCCTTGATAAGTGACTTTCTAGGATCAATTATAGGAACTTGCGAAAAGTTCTTGTTCTTAACCAGAATGAGCTAAGACCTTCGCGTTTTAAAGTTCCCTATATAAAAGTCTAGAAAAACTTGAATTGAGCGGGTTAAGGAATGTAAAGGGCTCCAAATGCCCATCAAGTCAAAAATTAGCTCTTATTCTACCCATCAGAAAATATACATTCGTGTCTTAAAAACACTTATGAAAACTAAGAAAAAATTTAAAATTTGGCCATTTTTAGCCTTATTAGCAACAAAACAAAACAAAACATTGAAAGTTGGAAAACGTGAGGGTGTAGCAAAGCAAGTACCTATTCACCCCCCATACTAAAAGTAAACATTGTCCTCAATGTTTCGAGTCTAAAGGTGGAGCACCCCCATACTAGAGACGAAGAATCGAATGCTTAGGATCTAGCATGGAAAGGGTGGTCAACAATATATCTAAAGCCGTTTATGAATTATGCCAAAAGATAATTGTTAGAACAATAAAGGATATGTCATGGATTCGTGAAAAACTTCTTCAAGCAAACGATGGAGGCTCACGTAAACGAACACGAGAGTCTTCAATCGTAGATGATGATGATCTAGATAACACAATCACAAACAACCACGAGACAACGAGTTGGAAGGGCACAAATCCCCTCTCATTATTTATTAGAAAGCATAAAAAAGATCAGCATGGGATCTCCCCCACGAGGCACCTCGTTTTTGATTACCGAGTCATGAGCTCGACTCGATCCCCTCAATGCTAATTATCATTGGGGAAAGTGACTTGGTCGAGGTCAACTATTGAAGGAATTTCCCCACCAAAGTAGTGCTTAAGCCTATGTCCGTTCACCTTGAAGTTAGGACCATCATCTTGAGCTAGCTCGATGGTCCCATAAGGAAACACTTGTGTAACGGTGAAAGGACCCGACCAACGAGATTTTAATTTCCCGGAAAATATCTTTAGTGTAGAGTTAAAAAGTAACACTTGATCACCAACGTTAAAAACCCGGTTTTTAATCTTTGCATCATGAAACTTTTTAGTCTTTTCTTTGAAAATCAATGAATTTTCAAAAGCATTGTCTCTTAGTTCATCCAATTCATTCAATTGTATTTTCCGGTGATCTCCCGCGGTCTTCAAGTCAAAGTTTGCACGCTTTAGGGCCCAATATGCCTTGTGCTCCAATTCAATGGGCAAATGACAATTCTTCCCATAGACTAACTTATAAGGAGTACAACCGATAGGTGTCTTATAAGCGGTCCTAAAGGCCCATAAAGCGTCATCGAGTTTGTCAGACCATGAAGCACGGTTTTCTCCAATCTACCTCTCTAAAATCCTCTTCAAAGCTCGGTTCGAAACCTCGACTTGCCCACTCGTTTGCGGGTGATAAGCCGTAGAAAGACGATGAGTAACTCCATATTTCTTTAAGACGTTCTCGAATTGGTCATTACAAAAATGGGTTCCACGATCGCTTATAATAGCACGAGGGGTTCCGAACCGAGAGAATAGTTGCTTCAAAAACTTCACTACCACGCGAGCATCATTAGTAGGTAAAGCCTTAGCTTCCACCCACTTAGAAAGGTAGTCGACCGCGACGAAGATATACTTGTTACCATGAGACGATGGGAACGGCTCCATAAAGTCTATGCCCCAAATGTCAAAAATCTCACACACTTGAATTATGTTTTGCGGCATTTCATCATGTTGAGACGATTTTCCTTGACGTTGGCACGAATCACACAACTTCACAAGTGCGTGTGCATCACGATAGATAGAAGGCCAAAAGAAGCCGGCATCGAACACTTTCTTAGCCGTGAGATTAGCATCATGGTGACCACCCGTGGGTCCCTCGTGACAAGCTCTAAGGATGTTAGAAGCTTCGGCACCAAGAACACAACGTCGAACGAGTTGATCCGCACAAACCCGAAAGAGATAAGGGTCGTCCCAAAAATAGAACTTGACGTCAAGAAAAAATTTTCGCTTTTGTTGTGTCGTCATACCCTTGATTATGAAATTGCCCGCATGGTAATTTGCAATGTCGGCAAACCATAGGGTGGTGTCTTTAGAATTCACTGCACCGAGAGTCTCGAGAGGAAATGTTTCGGTGATTTCCTTGTTCTCGAAAACATCCTTGTGAGGATCTTCTAGACGAGAGAGATGATCGGCCGCTAGATTCTCGGCTCCTTTTTTTTCAAGCATGGTGACATCAAATTCTTGGAGGAGGAACATCCAACGAAGCAATCTCGGTTTAGCATCTTGCTTAGCTAAGAGATACTTAATAGCCGAATGGTCGTTATACACGATGCTTTTAGTTAAGACGAGATAAGGTCGGAATTTCTCAAAAGCATAGACCACGACAAGAAATTCCTTTTCTGTTGTGGTGTACTTTAATTGAGCCTCGGTCATCGTCTTACTAGCATAATGGATAGGACGGAAATTGATAGTTGTAAATTAGCACTTGTTTAGGAAAACAAGGCAATTAGGGCAAGTATTAACAAGTAGTTTAGGAAAACCACAAGTTATGACCCTAAATGGGGATCGTTGTCAAGGAGGCTTAGTGTGTGTGTAATGAATTGATTATATTTGTGATTATATATTTGAGAAAGAAAAATAGAAATAAGATTAGAAGAGAATGACGGTTACGAAGACGGATTAAACTAAGTCGAAAAAGGCGTACACGTAAAACCGTAAAAAGCACCAAAATTAAAATTTTACCCCAAAAATTACCAAAAATCACTAAAAATTCAAAAAAATATTCTAAGAGTTCACAAAAAATCCAAACTTGCCAAAACCTTTTAATTAATTAAATAATGACTTTTTAATGCTAATTAAAGCCCTAAAAATCAAAATTAACTATTAAAAAGTCCAAAACAAGATCTTAAAGTTTGTAAAACTCAAAAATAACCTAATTAAGCTAAAAAGTATTTTTCAAAATTTTAAAACCTCTAAAAACTATTTTTAAATAATTAAAAACTACTAAAATCAATTAAAACTTAAATTAATTCTAGAAAATGATTAAAAGACCCTAAAAATATTTTGAAAGTTGCAAAATTCCTAATTAAGTGACTATAATCTAGGAAAAATATAAAAATTTAGAAAATCAGACTTTTAATTTTTAACAATAAATTAATATTAAAATATTATTAAAAATCCAAAAATCATAAAAAATTCTAAAAACTTGCAAACTAGCTTAATTTAACCTAAATAACTCAGAAATGAAAGTGAATTTACCTAAATACCCTTAATGGGCCTAGAAAATGGGTTATACCAAAACATATCCTTAATGGGCAAAAATTGAGCCCAATATAAAAAAGTGTCCAAAATAAGCCCAAAAAGCACTACTTGACTCAAAATTTGATTTTAAACAACTTTTTCCAAAGGCCCAAAAGCTGAAAGTGTGAAATAAGCTAGCCTATACCAAACAGCTTATTCTTAATGGGCTTTTTGGCCCATTAAGCTATAAGCTAATGCCATAAGCTGAAATTAGACACACAAGCTTCTTTTGTCCTAAATAAGACTTCTGCAAAAAGAAATTTGAAATAAGCCCAAGGAATAAGCCTGAAAATGCAATAAGCAATCTATAAAAAACGACAAAATAGTCGTTTTTGAGTTCTAGGCCACCCCAAGTGCTGATTCAAGTTTCTATAGCTTTCAAATGACTTAATTAAGCAAAATCAACAAAGAGTTTTCAAATAAGCTGACTCAATAAGCTGGAAAAAGCAAATAAGCACTTATGTAAAAGTCAAATAAGTTGGTTTTCTAGCAAAAAGTCAAAGTCAAAGTCCTATAAGCTCCAGTCTAGTCAAATGGGTCAAATAATGAAGATCTATCACAAAAAATAAGTTGTTGCAAGTCTGGATAAGCTAAAATAGCTTATTGATAAGCTGAGTTTAATTTTACACTAGCAGGGGCTAGTTTTGGGTGTTGAGCAGTGGAAACTTTTTCCACTGCTTGACTTATAGACTTTTTTGTCTTTAGTAAAATTTTTGGAGATTCAGATTACACAAAGGCACCCAAATGATCTTTGGATCAAAATGAGTCAATAACAATCAAAATATCACAAACACAATCACCCAATTGATACAGTTTAATCAATAAAGTACCAGATGTTGCACAGATATGAACAAGTAAGCAGTTTAGGTTCAAAAAGCAATTTTAGCACAAATCAGCCAGCCAAATTCAACCAAATGCATACACAAGCTATATTAAACTCAAATAAGCAAGTCTAAACAGGTTTCATGCAATGATTTAAAGAATTAAGCAAGATTCAAGCTAATAAATGTTACTGATGAACACTAACACAAGCAGTTTTTCACTTTGGTGATGTATTTGACACACAAGCCAGATTCAACACCTCAGATCTATCAAGTATGTTATATTAATGATATTTAAACAGATTTTATACCTAAACATGTATAAACTCTAGGTTTTCCCAAATTTTTAGGTCAAAAACAGTCAAAGTCAATAAGTTATAGCACAATCTTTGATTCAAGGTTTCAAACCACAAAACTAGCAGCAAAACACTCTCAAACAAGTGTATATCAGATATAGAGCACAAATACTAACTTCCACAAACACAATAACAAGGTTCAATCACAAACAGGTAATCCCAAACACCCCTTTAACTTTTCAAAACCAAGTTTTTCAAATCAAAAGTGAGATTTTAGACCACCCAAGCCCAAATTAACACAATAACAGATGAGAACAACAGATTCAAGCAAGATTAAGCCACAAAATACACAAGAACATAGGCAACACTCAAATATCACAAATATCCAAAATATTTTTAGATTTTGAGATTAAGGGTGTGTACCTCATGGATGTACATCCACACCAACGGATTTTAAGCTTATGTGCTAGCAAGAACAAGCACAAGCTTCCACAACAAAGCCTGCTAAGAATCAACAAAGTTAGAAGCACAATTATAAAATCAGAAAGATGAAAAATCCTTGATTGATGCAACTCTTGTCCTCCACACTTAATTATCCCTAAGTTATAAGCTTCACCACACCTTGATAACACAATATCAGGATGCTATGATTAGCCCTATAGCCCAAGAATTCCAAGATAGACCAAGAACTTAGCAGAATATCAAGAAAATGAAGAAAATGTGCAAACTTTTGCACACTCCTCTTTTGAAAACAGGTTTTTGATTCAAGAATAATGAACAAAGAACAATAATAAGCAGGTTATAACAATGGCACTTGAGCTTTCTTCAACATTTCAAACTCATTTCATTAATATTGAAAATGATTTATAGAAAAGTGAACTTAGGAAAATTCAAGAGCAAGGATAAATGTAATGAGCTAGACCCTTTATATAGAGGGTGTACATGGTCCTAGAAAGCTGAAAATGTAAAAACCCTAAGCATGGAACTTCCAGAAATGCCCTTGTCTTGTTTGAATATCTTGAAGAATCATGTGACGGATTCTTGTTGTGTAGTGATAGCTGGCAAGCAAAAAGGTGATCCAAAGGCTTGTAACAAGCTTAGAAAGTAAGCATAATTGTGGGACGTTGGATGACTGGCCAATTCTTGTTTTCTTCCTCATTTTTGTAGCAGGGGAGGCACGTGTGGGGCAAAGGGGTGGTGAGTTGTCAAGTTTATAAGTTGGGTTATGATAATGACATCCTTAATCTTAAATCTGGAAAAGATTAAGGATTAATTCCAAGTAATTAAGAAATCCCCAATTTGGATTAAGAACACCAAGAACAGGTTTTTGATCTTGTTTTGGGTTTAAATACATGTTTGGCGCGTGTTTAAACTTAATTAATATTAAGTTAAACCGGTTGGTGAGTGGGATGGTGACATGGAGGAAGGGTGGGCTGTGATTGGATGAGAGTGTGTAGTGGGGCACGTGGCAGAATGTGGTTGGTCTAGGTAACAATATTGTCTGGCCAACTTAAGTCCCTCACCTTCCTTTCTTCTTTCACTTTGTAAATAAAGCCCAAAAATCTGAATCCCTTTGTTAGCAAACTTTTCATTTTCACACTTTTGCCCCATATACTTTTCCAAAGTATTTTCAGGGGTATTTCTTGCCATTTTGTGATTCTTAAGGGACTGTTTTGGCATTTTGTTGATGGTTAATGGTCTTGACTTGCATATTTGATATTTTGGAGGACTGAATTTGCCAAGTCATAATGATTGAGGGACCATTTTTGCCAAATATAGAAAGTTAAGGGTCCTTTTTGTAATTTGGGATTTTCAAAGGACCAAACTTGTAATTTCTTGTACTTTGAAGGACTTCATGATGGATTTGACTTTTTAGAGGATAATGGTTGACAATTTAGCTTTGTTGAGGGGCTAAACTTGTCAATTCTTCAAAGTGGAGGGTCCTTTTTGTAATTTTGACAAACTTTAGGGACCAAACTTGTAATTATGAGGATACAAGGGTATAAAGTGTCAATTATTCCATATTGGAGGACCCTTCTTCATAATTCTTCAAATCTTCAAGGGTTTATCTTGGGAAAGTCTTCATTAGGGCTTGGTTCATTGTGCGGCTTCGTTTCCCGTGTTCGTTTTTGTATGATTCTTGTGATCTTTTGTCATTTTCTCAATATCCGTACCTAAAATACACAAGAAACAAACACAAGCATATATATATGGGTATTTTGATGATATTTAATGCATTTTAAGCTCTTTTTGGACGATGAGACTATGTATAAAAGCAGTCTCATCACTCCCCCATACTAAACCATTGTCGTGCCCTCACGCAATGCTAGAATAAAGTATCGTAGCATCTCCAAAATTCATTTTTATTCACTTTATTGAACGATAAACTAGCTACACTACTACTATTGCTACTATTACTTGCGTTTTAGACATAATGTATGATTTTCATCGCAAAATGGGACGTTTAGGTCCATAGAATAAGAAAACGTGAATGCTTCGTTAGAAATAATTTCATCGTCCTCGATTTTCACCCCAATTCCATGCCAAGCGTGCAACGAGATCATTGTCATTATAAGTTAGTAATGCTAACACTACTCATATGCCCTAATCACGTACTTATCCTCCCATTATTCCTAAATTGTATCTCTTATATTTTATATTGTCTTGAATGTTTCACGAGGATACATTGTTTGACTTATGCGATAATAGAGATTTAGGTCTAAAAATAGAGTCCTAACGGTGTAACCAAGACCATCAAATCAATAACCCCTCCCAATAGACAACGATGTCAAAAAATTAAGTTGACAAGAAGAATCGATAAACACGGTTTTATAACGGTTTTGAACATGAGACTTATTACCAAGACTTTTATACGCCCCCTAACGGAAGGGCCTTATTATCTTTGGTTTACCTCCATCTTTTATTCAACTTCGCCATGAAGCTTTTATTATGACTTCGGTCTTGCCTTGCCTTTTATTATCCACCTCATCGGTAATTTTATTAGCCAAAGACGTATATCCTCACGCTAAGGCGAATTTTGGATCTTTAAAGCTTCGAAGATTAAGGCTTGATTCACTTTCAATTTTGCATAAATTTTTCGGCCTTGTGGGGCTTCAAATTGTTTGCTTGATTTAGGTGAGCACTTGAAATCTTATTATTGGGTTAAGCTTTTGATTATTAGGGTGCCAATACTTCAAAACTGTGACGCTGGCGATACCTTAATGTCTTCCCAATTTAATTACACGGAAGCTACTAGAAAAGACTAGAAACCCAACAATCCCAACTAAACCGTTAAGTCAATATTTATTAAGCAAAAAATATTTATATACGAAGGGAGAATAAGCAAACAACGAGAACACATGAGTTTTTGAAAGAATACGAGTACTCTACGTTTAGCATAGTAACTTATAATTGACCCTATCATTTCTCGTCCTCATTTAAGATACTTAGCCTAATGTGTAGTTAAGGAATCAAAGCTAAGTGCTCAACACGCACGGTCGAGTAAAAAATTACTCTTATTCTTGCCATCGGAAAAAACCTACATTCTTGTCTTCAAACACTTATAAAACATGACAAAAATTTTAAAATTTGGCCCTTTTTAGCCTTATTTTGCAACAAAACGATAAACAAAAAGATAAACTTTGGAAAGCGTGAAGGTTTGGCAAGGCAAGTATCTATTCACCAAAAATGATAGTTGTAAGTTAGCACTTGTTTAGGAAAAGAAGGCAATTAGGACAAGTATTAACAAGTAGTTTAGGAAAACCACAAGTTTTGACCCTAAATGGGGATCGTTCTCAAGGAGGCTTAGTGTGTGTGTAATGAATTGATTATCTTTGTGATTATATATTTAAGAAAGAAAAATAGAAATGAGATTAGAAGAGAATGACGGTTACGAAGACGGATTAAACTAAGTCGAAAAAGGCGTACACGTAAAACCGTAAAAAGCACCAAAATTAAAATTTTACCCTAAAAATTACCAAAAATCACTAAAAATTCGCAAAAATATTCTAAGAGTTTACAAAAAATCCAAACTTGCCAAAACCTTTTAGATAGTTAAATAATGACTTTTCAATGCTAATTAAAGCCCTAAAAATCAAAATTAACTATTAAAAAGTCCAAAACAAGATCTTAAAGTTTGTAAAACTAAAAAATAACCTAATTAAGCTAAAAAGTATTTTTCAAAATTTTAAAACCTCTAAAAACTATTTTTAAACAATTAAAAACTACTAAAATCAATTAAAAATTAAATTAATTCTAGAAAATGATTAAAAGACCCTAAAAATATTTTGAAAGTTGCAAAATTCCTAATTAAGTGACTATAATCTAGGAAAAATATAAAAAGTTAGAAAATCAGACTTTTAGTTTTTAACAATAAAATAATATTAAAATATTATTAAAAATCCAAAAATCATAAAAAATTCTAAAAACTTGCAAACTAGCTTAATTTAACCTAAATAACTCAGAAATGAAAGTGAAATTTACCTAAATACCCTTAATGGGCCTAGAAAATGGGCTATACCCAAAACAGATCCTTAATGGGCCAAAATTGAGCCCAATATAATAAAGTGTCCAAAATAAGCCCAAAAAGCACTACTTGACTCAAAATTTGATTTTAAACAACTTTTTCCAAAGGCCCAAAAGCTGAAAGTGTGAAATAAGCTAGCTTATACAAAACAACTTATTCTTAATGGGCTTTTTGGCCCATTAAGCTATAAGCCAATGCCATAAGCTGAAATTTGACACACAAGATTATTTTGTCCTAAATAAGACTTCTGCAAAAAGAAATTTGAAATAAGCCCAAGGAATAAGCCTGAAAATGCAATAAGCAATCTACAGAAAACGACAAAATAGTCGTTTTTGAGTTTTAGGCCACCCCAAGTGCTGATTCAAGTTTCTATAGCTTTCAAATGACTTAATTAAGCGAAATCAATAAAAAGTTTTCAAATAAGCTGACTAAATAAGCTGGAAAAAGCAAATAAGCACTTATGTAAAAGTCAAATGAGTTGGTTTTCTAGCAAAAAGTCAAAGTCTAAGTCCTATAAGCTCCAGTCTAGTCAAATGGGTCAAATAATGAAGATCTATCACAAAAAATAAGTTGTTGCAAGTCTGGATAAGCTAAAATAGCTTATTGATAAGCTGAGTTCAATTTTACACTAGCAGGGGCTAGTTTTGGGTGTTGAGCAGTGGAAACTTTTTCCACTGCTTGACTTATAGACTTTTTTGTCTTTAGTGAACTTTTTGGAGATTCAGATTACACAAAGGCACCCAAACGATCTTTGGATCAAAAGGAGTCAATAACAATCAAAATATCACAAACACAATCACCCAATTGATACAGTTTAATCAATAAAGTACCAGATGTTGCACAGACATGAACAAGTAAGCAATTTAGGTTCAAAAAGCAATTTTAGCACAAATCAGCCAACCAAATTCAACCAAATGCATACACAAGCTATATTAAACTCAAATAAGCAAGTCTAAACAGGTTTCATGCAATGATTTAAAGAATTAAGCAAGATTCAAGCTAATGAATGTTACTGATGAACACTAACACAAGCAGTTTTTCACTTTGCTGATGTATTTGACACACAAGCCAGATTCAACACCTCAGATCTATCATGTATGTTATATTAATGATATTTAACAGCTTTTATCCCTAAACATGCATAAACTCTAGGTTTTCCCAAAATTTTAGGTCAAAAACAGTCAAACTCAATAAGTTATAGCACAATCTTTGATTCAAGGTTTCAAACCACAAAACTTGCAGCAAAACACTCTCAAACAAGTGTATATCAGATATAGAGCACAAATACTAACTTCCATAAACACAATAACAAGATTCAATCACAAACAGGTAATCCCAAACACCCCTTTAACTTTTCAAAACCAAGTTTTTCAAATCAAAAGTGAGATTTTAGACCACCCAAGCCCAAATTAACACAATAACAGATGAGAAAAACAGATTCAAGCAAGATTAAGCCACAAAATACACAAGAACATAGGCAACACTCAAATATCACAAATATCCAAAATATTTTCAGATTTTGAGATTAAGGGTGTGTACCTCATGGATGTACATCCACACCCACGGATTTTGAGCTTATGTGCTAGCAAGAACAAGCACAAGCTTCCACAACAAAGCCTGCTAAGAATCAACAAAGTTAGAAGCACAATTATAAAATCAGAAAGATGAAAAATCCTTGATTGATGCAACTCTTGTCCTCCACACTTGATTATCCCCAAGTTATAAGCTTCACCACACCTTGATAACACAATATCAGGATGCTATGATCAGCCCTATAGCCCAAGAATTCCAAGATAGACCAAGAACTTAGCAAAATATCAAGAAAATGAAGAAAATGTGCAAACTTTTGCACACTCCTCTTTTGAAAATAGGTTTTTGATTCAAGAATAATGAACAAAGAACAAAAATAAGCAGGTTATAACAATGGCACTTGAGCTTTCTTCAACATTTCAAACTCATTTCATTAATATTGAAAAGGATTTACAGAAAAGTGAACTTAGGAAAATTCAAGAGCAAGGATAAATGTAATGAGCTAGACCCTTTATATAGAGGGTGTACATGGTCCTAGAAAGCTGAAAATGTAAAAACCCTAAGCATGGAACTTCCAGAAATGCCCTTGTCTTGTTTGAATATCTTGAAGAATCATGTGACGGATTCTTGTTGTGTAGTGATAGCTGGCAAGCAAAAAGGTGATC
This sequence comes from Glebionis coronaria, assembly GCA_025667525.1. Taxonomy (NCBI): domain Eukaryota; kingdom Viridiplantae; phylum Streptophyta; class Magnoliopsida; order Asterales; family Asteraceae; genus Glebionis; species Glebionis coronaria. The sequence goes on from CM046881.1 coordinate 164,372,496, forward strand.
CAAAGACTTGTAACGAGCTTAGAAAGTAAGCATAATTGTGGGACGTTGGATGACTGGCCAATTCTTGTCTTCTTCCTCATTTTTGTAGCAGGTGAGGCACGTGTGGGGCAAAGGGGTGGTGAGTTGTCAAGTTTATAAGTTGGGTTATGATAATGACATCCTTAATCTTAAATCTGGAAAAGATTAAGGATTAATTCCAAGTAATTAAGAAATCCCCAATTTGGATTAAGAACACCAAGAACAGGTTTTTGATCTTGTTTTGGGTTTAAATACATGTTTGGCGCGTGTTTAAACTTAATTAATATTAAGTTAAACCGGTTGGTGAGTGGGATGGTGACATGGAGGAAGGGTGGGCTGTGATTGGAGGAGAGTGTGTAGTGAGGCATGTGGCAGAATGTGGTTGGTCTAGGTAACAATATTGTCTGGCCAACTTAAGTCCCTCACCTTCCTTTCTTCTTTCACTTTGTAAATAAAGCCCAAAAATCTGAATCCCTTTGTTAGCAAACTTTTCATTTTCACACTTTTGCCCCAAATACTTTTCCAAAGTATTTTCAGGGGTATTTCTTGCCATTTTGTGATTCTTGAGGGACTGTTTTGGCATTTTGTTGATGGTTAATGGTCTTGGCTTGCATATTTGATATTTTGGAGGACTGAATTTGCCAAGTCATAATGATTGAGGGACCATTTTTGCCAAATATAGAAAGTTAAGGGTCCTTTTTGTAATTTGGGATTTTCAAAGGACCAAACTTGTAATTTTTTGTACTTTGAAGGACTTCATGATGGATTTGACTTTGTAGAGGATAATGGTTGACAATTTAGCTTTGTTGAGGGGCTAAACTTGTCAATTCTTCAAAGTGGAGGGTCCTTTTTGTAATTTTGACAAACTTTAGGGACCAAACTTGTAATTATGAGGATACAAGGGTATACAGTGTCAGTTCTTCCATATTGGAGGACCCTTCTTCATAATTCTTCAAATCTTCAAGGGTTTATCTTGGGAAAGTCTTCATTAGGGCTTGGTTCATTGTGCGGCTTCGTTTCCCGTGTTCGTTTTTGTATGATTCTTGTGATCTTTTGTCATTTTCTCAATATCCGTACCTAAAATACAAAAGCAACAAACACAAGCATATATATATGGATATTTTGATGATATTTAATGCATTTTAAGCCCTTTTTGGACGATGAGACTATGTATAAAAGCAGTCTCATCACTCCCCCATACTAAACCATTGCCGTGCCCTCACGCAATGCTAGAATAAAGTATCGTAGCATCTCCAAAATTCATTTTTATTCACTTTATTGAACGATAAACTAGCTACACTACTACTATTGCTACTACTACTTGCGTTTTAGACATAATGTATGATTTTCATCGCAAAATGGGACGTTTAGGTTCATAGAATAAGAACACGTGAATGCTTCGTTAGAAATAATTTCATAAGTCCTCTATTTTCACCCCAATTCCATGCCAACCGTGCAACGATATCATTGTCATTATAAGTTAGTAATGCTAACACTACTCATATGCCCTAATCACGTACTTATCCTCCCATTATTCCTAAATTGTATCTCTTATATTTTATATTGTCTTGAATGTTTCACGAGGATACATTGTTTGACTTATGCGATAATAGAGATTTAGGTCTAAAAATAGAGTCCTAACGGTGCAACCAAGACCATCAAATCAATAACCGCTCCCAATAGACAACGATGTCAAAAAATTAAGTTGACAAGAAGAATCGATAAACACGGTTTTATAACGGTTTTGAACATGAGACTTATTACCAAGACTTTTATACGCCCCCTAACGGAAGGGCCTTATTATCTTTGGTTTACCTCCATCTTTTATTCAACTTCGCCATGAAGCTTTTATTATGACTTCGTCTTGCCTTGCCTTTTATTATCCACCTCATCGGTAGTTTTATTAGCCAAAGACGTATATCCTCACGCTAAGGCGAATTTTGGATCTTTAAAGCTTTGAAGATTAAGGCTTGATTCACTTTCAATTTTGCATAGATTTTTCGGCCTTGTGGGGCTTCAAATTGTTTGCTTGATTTAGGTGAGCACTTGAAATCTTATTATTGGGTGAAGCTTTTGATTATTAGGGTGCCAATACTTCAAAACCGTGACGCTGGCGATACCTTAATGTCTTCCCAATTTAATTACACGGAAGCTACTAGAAAAGACTAGAAACCCAACAATCCCAACTAAACCGCTAAGTCAATATTTATTAAGCAAAAAATATTTACATGCGAAGGGAGAATAAGCAAACAACGAGAACACATGAGTTTTTGAAAGAATACGAGTACTCTACGTTTAGCATAGTAACTTATAATTAACCCTATCATTTCTCGTCCTCATTTAAGAGACTTAGCCTAATGTTTAGTTAAGGAATCAAAGCTAAGTGCTCAACACGCACGGTCGAGTCAAAAATTACTCTTATTCTCGCCATCGGAAAACCTACATTCGTGTCTTCAAACACTTATAAAACATGAGAAAAAATTTAAAATTTGGCCATTTTTAGCCTTATTTTGCAACAAAACGATAAACAAAAAGATAAACTTTGGAAAGCGTGAAGGTTTGGCAAGGCATGTATCTATTCACCCCCCCATACTAAAGTTAAACATTGTCCTCAATGTTTCGAGTCTAGGGGTGCAAACACCCCCATACTAGAGACGTAGTCGAATGCCTAATCTAGCATGGAAAGGGTGTAACCAATAAATTAATATCTGTTTATGAAGTGTGCTATAAACCTAAGGTTAGAACATCAAAAGGATATATCATGGATATTGAGAAAGTCTTCAAAGCAAACGATCGAGTGTTCCTATAGAACGAACAAGAGAGGCTCCAATCGTGAAGATCATGATCATCTAAAGTCCACAATTTACAAACAACCACGGAACAAAGGTTGGAAGGGCACAAATCCCCACACGTTAACTACATTAGAAAGCGATAATATGTACATAGGATAAGCATGGGACTCCCCCACGGGGCACCTCGTTTTTGATTACCGAGTCATGAGCTCGACTCGATCCCCTCAATACTAATTATCATTGGGGAAGGTAACTTGGTCGAGGTAGTTCAAGGATGGAACTTCCCCGCCAAAGTAGTGCTTCAACCTATGTCCATTCACCTTGAAGTTAGGACCATCATCTTGAGCTAGCTCGATGGTCCCATATGGAAATACTTGAGTCACGGTGAATGGACCGGACCAACGGGATTTCAACTTACCGGAAAAGATTTTCAATCAAGAATTAAAAAGCAAAACTTGATCCCCAATGTTAAAAACCCGGTTTTTAATTTTAGAATCATGCAACTTTTTAGTTTTTTCTTTGTAAATCAATGAATTTTCATAAGCAATGTCCCTCATTTCATCCAATTCATTTAATTGCTTTTCCGGTGTTTTCCCGCGGTCTCCATATCATCATTACAGTGCTTTAGGGCCCAATAAGCCTTGTGTTCTAATTCAATAGGCAAGTGGCAATTCTTCCCATACATAAGCTTATAGGGAGTGCACCCAATGGGCGTCTTATGAGCGGTCCTAAAGGCCCATAAAGCATCGTCCAACTTATCCGACCAAGATCAAAGCTCGGTTTGAAACCTCGACTTGCCCACTCGTTTGTGGGTGATAAGCCGTAGAAAGCCGATGTGTAACCCCATATTTCCTTAGGACCCTTTCGAATTGGTCGTTACAAAAATGGGTTCCACGATTGCTTATGATCGCACGAGGGGTTCCAAACCGAGAAAACAAGTTTTTCAAAAACTTGACTACCACACGAGCATCATTGGTGGGCAAAGCCTTAGCCTCCACCCACTTAGATAGGTAGTCAACCGCAACGAGGATGTACTTATTACCACGAGATGATGGGAACGGCCCCATAAAGTCTATACCCCAAACGTCAAAGATCTCACACACTTGCATGATATTTTGTGGCATTTCATCTTTTTGTGAGGCTTTTCCTTGTCGTTGGCATGAATCAGACGACTTCACAAGATCTTTTGCATCTCGGTAAATAGTAGGCCAAAATAAGCCGGCATCAAACACCTTCTTAGCCGTGAGATTAACACCGTGGTGACCACCCGTGGGTCCTCATGGCAAGCTCTAAGGATGTTAGAAGCTTCGGTGCCAAATACACAACGCCGGATGATTTGATCCGCACAAGTTCGAAACAAGTAAGGGTCATTCCAAAAGTAGAACTTGACGTCACGAAAGAATTTTCGTTTTTCTTGAGTCGTCATACCCTTGATGATGAAGTTACCCGCATGGTAATTTGCAAAGTCCGCCAACCATGGGGTGGAAGAATCAAGCTTAGAATTCACTACACCAAGTGTCTCGAGCGGAAATGTTTCGGTGATTTCCTTGGGCTCGTAAACACTTTGGTGAGGATCTTCCAAACGAGAAAGATGATCGGCCGCTAGATTCTCGGCTCCTTTTTTGTCAACAATTTTGTGGTCAAATTCTTGAAGGGGGAGAATCCAACGAAGTAATCTAGGCTTAGCATCTTGCTTTGCCATGAGATACTTGATAGCTGAATGATCCGTATACAATATGCATTTAGCTAAGACGAGATAAGGTTCTAATTTCTCAAATGCATACACCACGGCAAGGAACTCCTTCTCCGTTGTAGTGTATTTAAGTTGAGCCTCGGTCATCGTCTTGCTAGCATAGTGAATAGGCAAGAAGTGCTTTTCATGACGTTGCCCCAATACGGCCCCAATGGCATAATCACTAGCATCACACATGAGTTCAAAGGGGAGGTTCCAATTGAGAGCAACAAGAATGGGAGCTTCGGTAAGTTTCCTCTTAAGGATTTCAAAGGCTCGTACATAATCTTCGTCAAAGACAAAACGTGCCTCTTTTTCAAGAAGATGTGTAATGGGTCGAGAAATCTTTGAAAAATCCTTGATGAATCGACGATAAAAGCCCGCGTGGCCTAGGAAACTCCTAACTCCCTTAACGGTTTTGGGATGAGGTAATTTGGCGATGACGTCTACCTTAGCTTGATCTACCTCAATCCCCGCTTTCGAGACCTTGTGCCCTAAGACGATTCCACTCTTAACCATAAAATGACACTTTTCCCAATTGAGCACTAGGTTGGTTTCCTCACAACGTTTCAACATTCTCTCAAGATTAGACAAACACGAAGTGAACGAATTACCAAACACGGAAAATTCATCCATGAAAACTTCCATCGTCTTCTCGATCATATCATGAAAAATAGCCATCATACACCTTTGAAAGGTTCTCGGTGCATTACAAAGTCCGAATGGCATTCTATGATAGGAAAACGTTCCATATGGACACGTAAACGTAGTTTTTTCTTGATCATGAGGATCGATGGGAATTTGGAAGTAACCGGAAAAACCATCTAAAAAGCAATAGAAATCGTTTCCGGCAAGAAGCTCCAACATTTAGTCCATGAAAGGCAAGGGAAAATGGTCTTTTCGAGTGGCTTCATTCAACTTTCGATAGTCAATGCACACTCTCCATCCGGTCACGAGTCTAGTGGGAATTAACTCGTTGGCATCGTTTGGCACAACGGTCATTCCTACCTTTTTAGGGACACAATGAATAGACTCACCCAAGGGCTATCAGAAATAGGGTAAATTAATCCCGCGTCAAGGAGTTTAAGGACTTCCTTTTTGATGACGTCGTGAATTTTGGGGTTCACCCTCCTTTGACATTGGATTGCGGGCTTGTAATCCTCCTCCATTAAGATTTTATGGGTACAAAACTTGGGATCGATTCCCTTAATGTCGGATAACTTCCACGCAATTGCCCCTTTGTGATCCTTTAGAACATCGACAAGTGCGGTTTTTTCATCATTCGAAAGTTCCTTCGCAATAATAACCGGAAACTTGTCGCCCTCCTCCAAATAGACATATTCGAGATGAGGAGGTAAATCTTTCAACTCGAGGATAGGTAGTTCCTCAAGTGAAGATTTGGGCTCGATACTCATAACCTCCTCGGGTGGAGGAAATAGGAAATCGTTAAGAAAATCCTTGATAATCGAGAAGTCCTCATCATTGTCGAGGTCTTCGTCACAAGTACGTGGAACATCAAATTCTTCCAACATAAAACCACCACCTTCAAATGGAGTGAAGGTTGGTGTCGAGTTATCAAGAATGATTTCTAACATAGTGGGATTGCCACTATTTTCATCATCACCAAAACCTAAAACTTCTTGTGAAAATTCCTCGCAAACCACGTCGATCATATCAACGAGGTTTATGGTTGCAACAGAATAAACATGAGAAATTTGAGAGTTTTGAGTTGCGTTTATAACAAGTTCCTCGTCGTTGAAACGTAATGTGATCTTTCTAGCATGAACATCGATCAAAGCCATAAACGTATCTAAAAACGAACGACCTAAAATGAAAGGAACTTGAGGATCCGTGGGGATATCAACAACGATAAAGTCTACGGGATAGTAGAACTTCCCCACTTTCACAAAAACGTCTTCCGCCAATCCACATGATGGAATCGTGGAATGGTCGGCCAACTCGATAGACATTAGTAAAGGAGTAAGATTAGGAAGATTGAGCGACTTGAAGATTGCAAGTGGCATCAAGTTAATGCTAGCACCAAGATCGGCCAAGGCGAAGCATTCCACCATATCTTGGATTGCAAAAGGGATCAAAAATTTACCGGGATCACCGACTTTTTGAGGTATGCGATTAAGATAAACCGATGAACAACTAGACAATTGGTGCAATTTCTCCTTGTTGTTCAACATACTCTTAAAGTTAGCGGCAAATCGAGGCATCATGACCAAAGCATCGGCGAAACTCACATTGAAGTGCAAATCACGAAACATTTTCATAAAAAGCTCAAATTGGTAATTGTCGCGCTCTTGACGTTTCTCCTTCCTAAGTCTCGATGGATAGGGCAAAGGTGGTGTGGGTTGAGGCATAGTAGGCATAGCCTTTGGAATCTCGGGTTCCAATGTTGGTAAAGGGTCAACCATAGGTGTGGCATGAGCGGTACTTCGTGGGATTTGTACATGCTCCTTTTGGACCACCACCTCGGGTTCTTCCTCAATTGCTTCCTCCGTAGGAGCTATTGGTTGAGGAGTCGGTTCCTTAAGTGTCTTACCACTACGTGTGGTAATCACTTTCATCTCACCCTTAGGGTTTGATACGGTGTTGCTAGGAAGACTACTCGAAGACGGTTTACACATTATTGCCTCAAACATAGACGAGATTTTATCTTCAAACACGGATTGCCTCTTCTCGGCTTTAATCATTTTTTGTTTAATCTCATGTTGCCCTTGTTCCATTTTTTGTTGGTTTTGTTGTAACCTAGTGACATTTCCTTCCATCTTGTTGGTGTGGATCTTAAGTTCATTAGCTAACTCATTTTCAACTCTTTTTTCAAGTCGTTATTAAACTCGGATCTTAGGCTAATGATTTCTCTTTGAATATTGTCAAACCTAGCATCATTCCCATTAGCGTATTCAACAAATTCATTTGGAAGATCTTTCAATGTTTGCAAACCCTTGTTGTTGTTTTGAAATTCATTTTGATTCTTGTTTGAAACTTGATTATTAACCCCTTGATTACCCTAATTTCCTTTGTTGAAATTGTTTTTGAAACCAACTTGATTGTTGTGATAGTTGTTGTTAGCATTTTGATTTGAACCAAAACCCGGTGGAGTCAATTGATTAGAGCGGGAAACTTGACCGTTTTGGTTGTAATTTCCCGTGGCCGCGTAGGCACTCAAAGTGTTACCACCGTTGGTAATGCACTCGGAGAAATCATGACCTCCACCACAATACATGCATGAAACCTCAACCGCTTTAGCCGTAGCGAGATCACTTGGTTCACCAACTTTAAACTCAATCAAAAGTCCTTTTAGCTTATCAAAAATCTTGTTTTCCAAGTTCGCCTCAATTTGGCAAGCATCAATGGTAGTAGACAAAGAAGGTGAAGCCGAAGACGAAGCCTTACGAACACTAGACGTGCTACGAGGACTATACACCTTAGATCTATTCTCAATTATCACCAAAGCTTCCTCAACCGTTTTACACAAAAAATTACCACCCGCGGCGGCATTTAAATAATCCCTTTCATGATCATTAAGTCCATTGTAAAACGTGTCAATTTGATGCAAGTCGGAAAAACCGTGATGAGGACATTCGTGTAACATTTCCTTAAACCTATTCCAAGCCATTGAAAAACTTTCATTAAAATCTTGTGAAAACTTTGAAATCTCGTTTTTCAAGTGCGTAGTCTTAGAGGGCGTAAAAAATTGGTTCACAAACTTAGACACGAGATCCTTCCACGTCAATATAGAATTGGGTGGCTCTTTCTCTAACCAAATTTTAGCGGGCCCCGCTAAGGAATACGGAAAAAGCATCATCTTAATCGAGTCATTCGAGACATCCTTAAACTTGCAAGTGGCGGTAAGACGATTGAATTGGCGGATATGGTTGTGTGGATTTTCCTTCTCATCACCACGGAATTTGTTGTTTTGGATCATCGACAACAAACCCGTTTTCACCTCAAAATTCTCTGCAAGGATAGCGGGAATCACAATAGCCTCTCCATAACCCTCGGTGGGTGCTTGAAGTAACTCCATCATAGTTCGATTTGCCATGGTTGGTGCTTCTCTTACAATGGGTTCGTCAATAGGAGACTCCTCACTAGAAAGATTGGGAGTGGGAGTTTTGTTCTTTCGTTTACGTGCACGTCTTGCTTGATTACGAGTTAGCATAAACACGTACAACGAGGGGACGAGCAAAGAAGATTCTTTTTGGTGTTTTGTATTTTTCAATTTTTTTTTTGTGGTTTTTGATTGTATTAACCTTTTTTGGATTTTGGTGAATGTATTAAGTAGACACAAATCTACAAATCTCCTCCTTAATCAAATCTCTCGATTAAAGAAGCCTCAAAGAATGAAAACGATCACGTGAAGTGAACGCCTTCGTTGACTTTAGAACGTTGGTGGAACACCAAAACGTTCAAGAGGGTTTAATCAATGGAAACCAAGAAAATATATATGATACTTAGTAATAATTTGGGCGGCAAAACCCTCGATTAGCTCTCAAAATCAAATACTCACAAGCAAGCGGGGAAACGAGGCAGCGCGAAGCACTTAAGAGCCTTTTTCCTTAGGATATATTTTATAATATCCGCCTTATACCCACCTTATAGTTTGTATTTTCCAAAATCGAGCTTCACGAAAGTATTTATCTATTTTTGCCTTTTTCTTTGGTTTGAGATTCGAATACAATGATTGGGTAATGACCTCCCAAGTCAAGGTTGTGATTTCTCACGTATTTGGAGTACTTGTGAATTTATTGTTCTACGTATACAATATAGTAATAGTATTCACACAAAAACCGAAAACCGATAATACGTATTAGTAGAGTGCTACTAATACAAATACTATTTTGGTTAGTATATAAAAACAACAATTCCAAATCAAAACACAACACGCCTCCCCGGCAGCGGCGCCAAAATGATAGTTGTAAATTAGCACTTGTTTAGGAAAACAAGGCAATTAGGGCAAGTATTAACAAGTAGTTTAGGAAAACCACAAGTTATGACCCTAAATGGGGATCGTTCTCAAGGAGGCTTAGTGTGTGTGTAATGAATTGATTATCTTTGTGATTATATATTTGAGAAAGAAAAATAGAAATGAGATTAGAAGAGAATGACGGTTACGAAGACGGATTAAACTAAGTCGAAAAAGGCGTACACATAAAACCGTAAAAAGCACCAAAATTAAAATTTTACCCTAAAAATTACCAAAAATCACTAAAAATTCACAAAAATATTCTAAGAGTTTACAAAAAATCCAAACTTGCCAAAACCTTTTAATTAATTAAACAATGACTTTTTAATGCTAATTAAAGCCCAAAAAATCAAAATTAACTATTAAAAAGTCCAAAATAAGATCTTAAAGTTTGTAAAACTCAAAAATAACCTAATTAAGCTAAAAAGTATTTTTCAAAATTTTAAAACCTCTAAAATTATTTTTAAACAATTAAAAACTACTAAAATCAATTAAAACATAAATTAATTCTAGAAAATGATTAAAAGACCCTAAAAATATTTTGAAAGTTGCAAAATTCCTAATTAAGTGACTATAATCTAGGAAAAATATAAAAAGTAGAAAATCAGACTTTTAATTTTTAACAATAAAATAATATTAAAATATTATTAAAAATCCAAAAATCATAAAAAATTCTAAAAACTTGCAAACTAGCTTAATTTAAACTAAATAACTCAGAAATGAAAGTGAAATTACCTAAATACCCTTAATGGACTTAGAAAATGGGCTATACCCAAAACAGATCCTTAATGGGCCAAAATTGAGCCCAATATAAAAAAGTGTCCAAAATAAGCCCAAAAAGCACTACTTGACTCAAAATTTGATTTTAAACAACTTTTTCCAAAGGCCCAAAAGCTGAAAGTGTGAAATAAGCTAGCTTATACCAAACAGCTTATTCTTAATGGGCTTTTTGGCCCATTAAGTTATAAGCCAATGCCATAAGCTGAAATTAGACACACAAGCTTCTTTTGTCCTAAATAAGACTTCTGCAAAAAGAAATTTGAAATAAGCCCAAGGAATAAGCCTGAAAATGCAATAAGCAATCTACAGAAAACGACAAAATAGTCGTTTTTGAGTTCTAGGCCACCCCAAGTGCTGATTCAAGTTTCTATAGCTTTCAAATGACTTAAATAAGCAAAATCAACAAAGAGTTTTCAAATAAGCTGACTCAATAAGCTGGAAAAAGCAAATAAGCACTTATGTAAAAGTCAAATAAGTTGGTTTTCTAGCAAAAAGTCAAAGTCAAAGTCCTATAAGCTCCAGTCTAGTCAAATGGGTCAAATAATGAAGATCTATCACAAAAATAAGTTGTTGCAAGTCTGGATAAGCTAAAATAGCTTATTGATAAGCTGAGTTCAATTTTACACTAGCAGGGGCTAGTTTTGGGTGTTGAGCAGTGGAAACTTTTTCCACTGCTTGACTTATAGACTTTTTTTGTCTTTAGTGAACTTTTTGGAGATTCAGATTACACAAAGGCACCCAAATGATCTTTGGATCAAAAGGATTCAATAACAATCAAAATATCACAAACATAATCACCCAATTGATACAGTTTAATCAATAAAGTACCAGATGTTGCACAGACATGAACAAGTAAGCAGTTTAGGTTCAAAAAGCAATTTTAGCACAAATCAGCCAGCCAAATTCAACCAAATGCATACACAAGCTATATTAAACTCAAATAAGCAAGTCTAAACAGGTTTCATGCAATGATTTAAAGAATTAAGCAAGATTCAAGCTAATGAATGTTACTGATGAACACTAACACAAGCAGTTTTTCACTTTGCTGATGTATTTGACACACAAGCCAGATTCAACACCTCAGATCTATCAAGTATGTTATATTAATGATATTTAAACAGATTTTATACCTAAACATGCATAAACTCTAGGTTTTCCCAAAATTTTAGGTCCAAAGCAGTCAAACTCAATAAGTTATAGCACAATCTTTGATTCAAGGTTTCAAACCACAAAACTTGCAGCAAAACACTCTCAAACAAGTGTATATCAGATATAGAGCACAAATACTAACTTCCACAAACACAATAACAAGATTCAATCACAAACAGGTAATCCCAAACACCCCTTTAACTTTTCAAAACCAAGTTTTTCAAATCAAAAGTGAGATTTTAGACCACCCAAGCCCAAATTAACACAATAACAGATGAGAACAACAGATTCAAGCAAGATTAAGCCACAAAATACACAAGAACATAGGCAACACTCAAATATCACAAATATCCAAAAAAATTTCAGATTTTGAGATTAAGGGTGTGTACCTCATGGATGTACATCCACACCCACGGATTTTAAGCTTATGTGCTAGCAAGAACAAGCACAAGCTTCCACAACAAAGCCTGCTAAGAATCAACAAAGTTAGAAGCACAATTATAAAATCAGAAAGATGAAAAATCCTTGATTGATGCAACTCTTGTCCTCCACACTTAATTATCCCCAAGTTATAAGCTTCACCACACCTTGATAACACAATATCAGGATGCTATGATCAGCCCTATAGCCCAAGAATTCCAAGATAGACCAAGAACTTAGCAAAATATCAAGAAAATGAAGAAAATGTGCAAACTTTTGCACACTCCTCTTTTGAAAATAGGTTTTTGATTCAAGAATAATGAACAAAGAACAATAATAAGCAGGTTATAACAATGGAACTTGAGCTTTCTTCAACATTTCAAACTCATTTCATTAATATTGAAAAGGATTTACAGAAAAGTGAACTTAGGAAAATTCAAGAGCAAGGATAAATGTAATGAGCTAGACCCTTTATATAGAGGGTGTACATGGTCCTAGAAAGCTGAAAATGTAAAAACCCTAAGCATGGAACTTCCAGAAATGCCCTTGTCTTGTTTGAATATCTTGAAGAATCATGTGACGGATTCTTGTTGTGTAGTGATAGCTGGCAAGCAAAAAGGTGATCCAAAGGCTTGTAACAAGCTTAGAAAGTAAGCATAATTGTGGGACGTTGGATGACTGGCCAATTCTTGTCTTCTTCCTCATTTTTGTAGCAGGGGAGGCACGTGTGGGGCAAAGGGGTGGTGAGTTGTCAAGTTTATAAGTTGGGTTATGATAATGACATCCTTAATCTTAAATCTGGAAAAGTTTAAGGATTAATTCAAAGTAATTAAGAAATCCCCAATTTGGATTAAGAACACCAAGAACAGGTTTTTGATCTTGTTTTGGGTTTAAATACATGTTTGGCGCGTGTTTAAACTTAATTAATATTAAGTTAAACCGGTTGGTGAGTGGGATGGTGACATGGAGGAAAGGTGGGCTGTGATTGGAGGAGAGTGTGTAGTGGGGCACGTGGCAGAATGTGGTTGGTCTAGGTAACAATATTGTCTGGCCAACTTAAGTCCCTCACCTTCCTTTCTTCTTTCACTTTGTAAATAAAGCCCAAAAATCTGAATCCCTTTGTTAGCAAACTTTTCATTTTCACACTTTTGCCCCAAATACTTTTCCAAAGTATTTTCAGGGGTATTTCTTGACATTTTGTAATTCTTGAGGGACTGTTTTGGCATTTTTTTGATGGTTAATGGTCTTGACTTGCATATTTGATATTTTGGAGGACTGAATTTGCCAAGTCATAATGATTGAGGGACCATTTTTGCAAAATATGGAAAGTTAAGGGTCCTTTTTGTAATTTGCGATTTTCAAAGGACCAAACTTGTAATTTCTTGTACTTTGAAGGACTTCATGATGGATTTGACTTTGTAGAGGATAATGGTTGACAATTTAGCTTTGTTGAGGGGCTAAACTTGTCAATTCTTCAAAGTGGAGGGTCCTTTTTGTAATTTTGACAAACTTTAGGGACCAAACTTGTAATTATGAGGATACAAGGGTATAAAGTGTCAATTATTACATATTGGAGGACCCTTCTTCATAATTCTTCAAATCTTCAAGGGTTTATCTTGGGAAAGTCTTCATTAGGGCTTGGTTCATTGTGCGGCTTCGTTTCCCGTGTTCGTTTTTGTATGATTCTTGTGATCTTTTGTCATTTTCTCAATATCCGTACCTAAAATACACAAGCAACAAACACAAGCATATATATATGGGTATTTTGATGATATTTAATGCATTTTAAGCCCTTTTTGGACGATGAGACTATGTATAAAAGCAGTCTCATCAGAAATGCTTTTCATAACGTTGCCCTAAGACGGCCCCTATAGCATAATCACTTGCATCGCACATGATTTCAAAGGGTAATTCCCAATTAGGAGCAACAAGAATGGGAGCTTTGGTAAGTTTCCTTTTAAGAGTTTCGAAAGCTCTAACACAATCCTCATTGAAATTAAAAGGAGCATCCTTCTCGAGAAGGTGTGTCATAGGTCGAGAGATTTTCGAAAAGTCTTTGATGAAACAACGATAAAAGCCCGCGTGGCCTAGGAAACTCCTAACTCCCTTAACGGTTTTGGCATGAGGTAACTTGGCGATGACATCTACCTTAGCTTTATCGACCTCAATCCCTGCTTTCGAGACCTTATGTCCTAAGACGATTCCTTGTTTACACATGAAATGACAATTTTCCCAATTAAGCACAAGATTGGTTTCTTCACAACGTGTTAACATTTGCTCGAGATTAGATAAACACGACGTGAATGAATTTCCAAATACCGAAAAGTCATCCATAAACACTTCCATCGACTTCTCGATCATATCGTGAAAAATAGCCATCATACACCGTTGAAACGTACTCGGTGCATTACAAAGTTCGAAAGGCATCCTACGATAAGCAAACGTTCCATAAGGACACGTAAACATAGTCTTCTCTTGATCACGAGGGTCGATAGGGATTTGAAAGTAACCGGAAAAACCATCTAAAAAGCAATAGAATTCATTTCCCGCTAGTCGCTCCAACATTTGATCCATGAAGGGCAAAGGAAAGTGGTCTTTACGAGTGGCGTCATTTAACTTTTGGTAGTCAATACACACCCTCCAACCGATCATAACACGAGTGGGAATTAACTCGTTGTTTTCGTTGGGCACAACGGTCATTCCTCCCTTTTTGGGGACACAATGGATTGGGCTCACCCATGGGCTATCGGAGATAGGATAAATCATTCCCGCGTCAAGGAGTTTTAGAACTTCCTTTTTTATGACATCGCGAATTTTGGGGTTTACCCTCCTTTGACTTTGAATTGCGGGTTTGTAGTCCTCCTCCATTAAAATCTTGTGAGTACAAAATTTTGGGTCAATACCCTTAATGTCAAAAATTTTCCACGCAATTGCCCCTTTATGAGCTTTAAGAACTTTCAAGAGCTCGGTTTTCTCATTATTAGCAAGACCTTTTGCAATAATAACCGGCAACTTGTCATCACCTTCCAAGAATGCGTATTCAAGGTGAGATGGAAGATCTTTCAATTCAAGGATAGGTGGTTCCTCGATTGAAGATTTTTGCTCAACACTCATAACTTCCATTGGCGGAAGAAATGGTGGAATAGAAGTATCATCACTAAAAACACCTCATCTTCATTGTCGATTTCATTTGAAGTAAAATCGCCTCCTTGGAATGGAGTGAGATTTGGTGTAGAATTAGTGATATGAGTGTAATTACTCATATCATTTGTAGCTTAAAACAATGAAATATTGCACAAAATGTATCAAATATGCCTTGTATATGTTGTTTTGTTGTTTGAATGTGTGTAGGTACCAAGTTCGCAAAAACCGGCAAATATCAACACGAGTTTGATGATAAAGATCAAAGAAGCCAAAATCGAGCTCGACTTTAGCGGATTTCATCATTTAAAGAGAAAACGGGTTTAGTGGGTCCCACATTGGAGCATTTGGGCTTACAAGCCCAATATTGGATAAACATGATATCACTCTTGTTAATTGGGTCTGTTGGAAATACGTTTTACGTATTTATGAAGGATCGGTCGCTCCAACGATAATTATGTAATGGGCTCGTGATCCATTTAGTTAATGTATAGTCCATATAGCCCACATGTAGGGTGGGCTATATATATCCCCTCCTAGCATGTTAGGAGGGGTTGTTAGTTGTTCATTTTGACACAATTAATCATTCCATCTTTATTTCTCTCTCTAATTTTCCCCTTTTCTCTCCTTTCTCTCTCTAATCCCTCATCTCCTTCCTTCATCTTCTTTATATTTATCATCTAAATCAACCATCCAAATCCATCAAATACATCATGTAGAATAGGCCAATGATTACGTAGACCTTCAATTGGTATCAAGAGCCAAGGTTTGATTGGTTTATTCTTGCTTTTATTTCTTTTTTATTTTGGTGGGTTTTGATTTAATCATGCTTAAAAATTAAAAAGTTTGTATTTTTTATATATAAAGTTTGTGTTTTTATGTTTTAAATCATAAAAAGTTTGTATTTTTCATATAAAGTTTGTGTTTTTATGTTTTAAATCATAAAAAGTTTGTATTTTTTTATTGTTTTTAATCACATATTTAATCACAAATTTCTATAAAAAGTTTGATTTACTTATTTTATATAAAAATCACAAATTTTTTGTTAATCATCAATTTCTATAAAAAGTTTGTATTTTTTTTATTTTTTTATTGTTTTTAATCTATCAATTTTCTTGATCTGGTTTCTGTCAATTTTTATGTCCAAATGTCTTTCTTTATATTTTTTTATTATTTTATTTTTATTTTTTGTATCAGTTTTCTAACTGTCAATTTTTGTCCAATGTCATAACTGTCCAAAATTTGTCCCATCGTTACTGTCCTTCCACTCAAAGTTCCGGACGAAAAAAGTTCCGGGTGAAATAAAGTTCCGGGTGAAAAAAAACTTCCGGACGAATGAAACTTCCGGACGAAACAAACTTCCGAACGAATCTTCCGAACGAAGTTCCGAACGAAGTTCCGAACGAAGTTCCGAACGAAACTTCCGAACGAAACTTCCGAACGAAACTTCCGAACGAAACTTCCGAACGAAACTTCCGAACGAAACTTCCGAACGAAACTTCCGAACGAAACTTCGAACGAAGTTAGTTCCGAACGAAGTTAGTTCCGAACGAAGTTTGTTCCGAACGAACGAACTTCCGAATGAAGCATTGACAATTCAAACACAACGGGCAAGTCATCGTCGTCTCTTAAATCGACTCATACCCTCGACATCTTAACTGACACACACAAAAACACATCCACACCTTCGGACAAACAACTAAACAAACACCCTCGTCACACTCTAACAAATCAGCCTCTCGACTCAATCCAACTCGACACAAACTCTCCTCGGTCAACACAAACCCACCCACACTCGACTGACAACTCACACTCGACACAACAAAAACTAGCCGAGACACACACAAGACTTAACACACTCACCCTGACACTTACCCTGACAACACCTTCGACTCGACACTCACACACAAATCTTTACACATCTCTCGACTCACTCACAACCCTCAACACTTTCTCATCGACTGACTCACACCCTCACCACACCCCTCCACAACACTCGACACCATTGAACACAAAACAACCTCTTTCACTCTCCCTCACAAGACCCTCACAACCTCACACCCTCTCGTATCAACCAAAACCCACTCAAACAATCATCTCATTCTCGATTCGACCCAAACCCACTAAAACAACCTATCAATCACTCTATCTTGACTCATCTCACAAACTGACTCAAAAACACTCGACCTCCCATTTCACCCTCGAACACCCTCGACCATAAAATCAACCAACCTCGACACAACTCTCGTTTGAACCTCACACCTTCACCACACAAAACCCACAATACACTTACCCAAAGACTCGATACACGATAGAACGACTCAACAGAAGATAGAAAGACTCAACATAACAACAATTTTAAACACCTACCCGAGACCTTAATTAAAAGATCTTGAAGTCGTTTTTTTTTGTGGAGCATCATTCTTTCTTCAAGTATCAAGGGTGTTTGACTTCTTTGTAGGATTAGGGGCTGCTACAACTGATTCTGCGGAGAAACAGAAGTGTGATTATGATTGGATCTGGTTTTGGTATGGAGAGAGATGGGGGGCAGATTTTTTGAGAGAGAGATTTATGAAAGAGACGTAGAATATTATTGGTTTTGTGAGAGAGATTTGTTTGTGAGAATTTTGAGGAGAATGGAGATAAGGTAACACGGGACGGAGTTTACAAGAAACAAGTTTGAAAGACACGTGTGTGGTATTGAAAAATCTTTCATAAAACATTTGATAATCATTTGATAAAACGTTTGAAAAATTTTATATTAAGTTTATTTTCGTTTTTTATTTTGAAATCTCTTATTTTTGATATTAATTTTTTATTTTTTTGATAATCATTTCTTAGTTTGATTTTTATTTTCATTTTTATTTTTATTTTAATTTTATTTTAATTTTATTTTATTTCCAATTTTTTTATTTTGAAAAACTTTTTGATATTAAGTTATAATCGTGACGTGACAAAGTGACAACGTGACAAAGTGACGTGTTAAGGCGACAAGATTTATTTGTTGACGGGTTTATTTTTTTGAGTCAGACGAGGGAGTATTGGATTCCGATTTGTTTTATCAAACGGTTGAGTCGACAAAAATTCCTTGAGCTGACAATAGAGATATATCATCTATCAAGAATTATTAGAGTCATTTACGGATTTTTTTTTTGGTTTGGCAAAACCCGAGAACTCAATTTCTCGTCGAATTATATTCTCCCGTTGTCACTTATCGTTCATCGATTTTCAATGGATTTTTTGAATTCGACATCGAACAAGGGAGAATTGCATCAAGTGCAAGCCAACGCTAGAGAAAGTGGTATAACTTCATTTCAAATGCTTCAGTCTCATCTTGTCACTCTTTTAAGGATTCAAGGAGGGAGCGAATTTGTGACCATCTTTGGACAAGATCGTCATATATTTATCGACTCAATCTTCACCACTTTGACCCAACTCGCCGAGCAACTCAACCATAACAACTTTAATCACTCTGCATCGGCACTTGCCTATAAGGCTCTTGTGACACAACTCACGCCTTTCCTCCAATTCAATATCATCAAGCCTGAAAGTTCAGTGATTTGCCAATCTTTTCTTCGAGATACACATACCGAGCTTTCCGTGATACAATTTTGAAACTCATGACATCGGTCTCGTCTTCGATTTATCAAAGATCACAACTTCAGCAAGTGTATGATAATGGAGTGCAAGAATCAATGACGCAGATGCAAGAGGATAATGGTCATACGGTTGACAACTTGGAGCCTAACGATGGCACGAGCACAGAATCAGGAGGACAACATGATGCCAGTGGCACGTCAGGGAATGTTTACGAGATTTCTCTTGATGACACCTTACCCATTTATGACGCAGAGCCTGCAAACATGGTACAATGTAATGTTGTTTATGATGTATATGCTGATGATATGCCGCATATTGAGAATTCTGAACCTAATTATGACAAACATGGGATGGAAACGAGTGATAGCAATACCACTTCTGATTCATCCGATGTAAGTCATAATGGGGGAGAGATTGTTCAAAATGCTATAGTACATCATAATAATTGTTCCATAACTGCTTCATTGACTGCTTCTGATTCCAAGATTAGAGAGCTCGAAATGATTGTAGCTCAACAATTAAAAGATCTTGAGGATGCCAAACTTGAATTTTCTAAGAAAACGGACAAATTTGAAACATACTTTGAAAAACTTGAAAAGTCAAACGTTGTTCTTGAAAGAAAATTGGATCAAACTGTTCTAGATTCTAAAGCTGAAAAGGATAATCTTTTGAAACAAATTAAGTTGCTTGAATCTAAGTTGGCATCCCAAGATGAATTGCTCAAAGAGAATGAGACATTAAAAGCTCAAGTACAGGAAAAGGTTTTTGCTATAGCTGCGTTGAAAAACGAGTTAAGGAAAACTAGAGGACCTAGTGTGGACACTAAGCTTGAAAAACCATCAATCTTGGGGAAACCGCCTACAAATCAGTTCGTTAGACAACCGATTGTCAGACAACCTACTGCATTTAGATCCGAGCGACCACAATCCTCGAGACCGCGGTTTGCCTCCCAAGTTGATTTGGGTCATATTTCTAGAACTGTCACTCCACCAACTAGGCCTAATGTGACTAAATCAGTTTTGGCAAGACCTAATCACATGATTGCCTCTAGTTTCTCTAAGAATAGCTCAATGAACACGTCTAGAACTAGTTCAACTGATGTGCGCCAGGATTTTGGTCAAAGGGAAGCTAAGCAAAAGACACAAGTAAGAGATATGAATTTCAAACCTAGTCAGATGCCTTCTAGTTTACCCAACACTGCTAACCGTAGCATGTCACATCCTAGGAGCATCAATCAATCATCTAGGAATTCTAGATCTTACTCGGACATTAAATATGCTACCTGTAAAACATGTAGAAAATGTGTCTTTACGGCAAATCATGATTCCTGTATCAAGAAACTACTTAATGAGGTGAACTCCCGTGCTAGACTTAAATCCCAGTGGGTCGCTAAAATCAAACCCGTTGGTAAAATGTGGCGTCCCACTGGTAGGACTTTCACTCTTGTAGGAAACGAGTGCCCTTTAACTAGGATAATCTCCGATTCTACTAAGACTGCTAGGGAGGAAATTGAAAAAGATGATACATCACTTAAGCCTGAACTTAAGGTTTTCTATAAAAGGAAACGTTTGCCAACTAAGACAAGTGAATTATCTCCTCAGGCCACCTCTGACACAAGAAAAGAAAACTGTGAACCCCCACGTGCTTCTAAAATAGATATCTCTAATCCATGCAAAAGTATACAAACTCCTAATGAGAATGCAGGTACCAAAGTTGATGTTCCAAAAGAACGAAGCGGTCCAATCATTGTATACCGTTCGACTAAGGACACTCTCAGAGTTTGGTTGCTGAAGAAACAGATATCAGAGAAACTAGTATCTCAGGGGATTCATGGTTAAAGCTCATGTACAAGGACTTATAGTCACATCACAGACTATAACTCGCTCTTCAAAGAAAGGAAAGTTTATCGCCGATGGTAAACTTATCCTAACAACGAGAAATTAATTTTTCTCGGGCATGAGCTTATATAAAAAACATTCCAAGTTTTTAAGCTCATGCACTATGGCTCCTCGTTAAATGACAGACGACGACCCGGACTTCAGAGACAGGGAAGTTTATCCACGAAACGATAACTTACCCTCTTAACAAGAAATTAAGTTTTCTTAGACACGAGCTTGTCCTAAAACCATTCAAAGGTTTTAAGCTCGTGTATATGGTTTATCATTAAATATCAGATGGTAACCCGTGCATCAAATAAAGGAAAGTTTATCGCCGATGATAAACTTATCCTTACAACGAGAAATTAATTTTTCTCGGGCATGAGCTAATAATAAAAACATTCGAAGTTTTTAAGCTCATGCACAATGACTTACAGTTAAATGTCAGACTGTAACTTGAACTTAAAATAAAGGAAAGATTATCTTTTATGATAACTTATCCTCTTAACGAGAAATTCACCTTTCTCGGTCATGAGCTTGTATTAAAACATTCGAAGTTTTAAGCTCAGAAAGGAAAGTGTATCTTTTAAATAAGAGAACTTTTCCTCATAACGAGAAATTAACCTTTCTCGGTCATGAGCTTTTCGTTAAAACAGTCCAAGTTTTCAAGCTCATGAACACGACTTCTAAGTAAATGTCAGCTTAGGACTCGTCCATCAGATACAAGGAAAGTTTATCGCCGATGGTAACTTATCCTTAACAACGAGAAGTTTACAACTTCTCAGACTTGAGCTTTCCTAAGATATTCCAAATCTTAAGCTCAAGTAATTGGTTTTCAAAACTTTGAACACAATTTTTCAAGAATTTCTCAAAAGGTTTTTCTAAATCTTTCAAAATTGTGTGTTCAAAAATGTTTTGATAAAAAGAGCATGTCTTATGGAATCGATAATATTTACGAACCTAGAAATGTCATTCAATAATGACACGGGGTTGTAAATAAAGTTCGAGCAGAAGTTCAAACTTTTAAAACATGCTCAAAATGGTTTGCTATTATTTCCGATAGTAACCCGCTTTTCACTTTGAAGTCAAGCTTCACCGGAAAGCTTTGACTTCAGAATCCGAAGTTATCATCTCCACCAACCGTAGCAACTTACAATTGATATCTACATACTCGACGATGCGACTACTCAAACGGTGACTACAGCTCTTTCAATAGAACACGGGTCAACAATTGAGGGGGAGCAATTGTCCAGCATTCAGAATCCTTGATGCCGAGAGTGCCAAGTTCACATATTGGTGTCAAGACAACGATATCAATCATACACATGGAGTCAAGAGATAACTTCAGAAGTTTCGAGGAAGACCAACATTCGTGAACAAGAACCATGTGCTTCTTTCATATGATGTTCTCCATCATTAAGGTCCAACCTCGTAAATTGCTAATATTGTGAATTCATTATCATATATGATCTTTGCACGTGATAAATACCTTACACTTGTGTTTAAAAGGTATTTAATTTACGTTTCAAGTACACCCTCATTAATTTGAGGGGGAGCTTGTGTAATTTATGAAGATAATTGGATTTGCATTTTTCTTCCCAAATTTTCTTAAAATGCTATTAAATCAATTGATATTAAAAACATCGATTGGGTTAATATTTTTAATATGGGGGAGAAAATGTGATTTAATATGGGATATGATCAATCATAAATGGTTTGACTTAACGTGATAGCTCATCCCGACATGTGCAAAATGTTTTCGGATATCGTAGCATATGTTAAGGGGGAGAAAAATGGATTTGCACTTCAAAATGGATTTCATGGTGACATACACTTACCCAAAACATCTCTATTCACGACGGTGAAGATTGTGGTGACATAAGGATGGTAGGATAGGTTAAAGTCCAATGATTTCTCTAGAACCGGAGGAATCTTCCCAAGGACATTCCATAGCTAGAAATAGTAGTCCTTAGGAAAGATGGAGAAAGATTTTGAACGTAGCTGAATGCCGACCAAGTACTTAAGTTAGCACTGGAACAATCACAACAAGGTGCTAGTCATGACGTATTGGTAAGCATTGAAGGGGTTGAAGAATGAAAAAGAATTGTAAAGATAAAGGGTGTAAAGAAAGAAGCCCTCCTTACAAATTTAGGCAGAAACCGGGTCAATACATATGCTATTGAGATCATTTTTGTTAATGATTCTCGATATTGAAGAAAGACATCATGGACCCAGTGATGCAATGCACAACCCTTCCTAGCTAACTCAAATATCTCTCAAAAGGTATTTGTTTTAATCACACGGAGATCAACACGTTATCTATTGATTTATTCACTCCGAATAAATTGGTATTGAAAAGGTGGCACTCCTCTCCAGCCTCCGATCACTAAAAATCCAAAATGCACGATTGAGTCTAGAGCCATTTGAGATAATCAAATATCTCATTAAGACACACTTTCATATTTCCTTGCTTCTTCACACACTGTGAAAAGTAAGAAAAATTTTAAGAGCCCTACGCAAAATCTTCATGATCTTGCCTGAACATCGGAGTAATACGAAAGTATTTACAATGAAGATGGAAATCCTTCTTGAGCGAATATCAAAAAGCTCATGGTAGGTGACTTGTGCGATTCTTTATGAATCAAACTTGTGATAACTGGAAAGCAACAGTGGTTTAATTCTTAAATGAATTTAAACACGTTCCAGGCCTCTACGCAATATCTTAGTGATCTTGCCAGAACATTCAGAGTAATACTATTAAGTATTTACAGTGACGAATGGAAATCCTTCTAGTGTTAACATCAAACAGCACTTGGTAGGTAACTTGCAATATTATATATGAATCAAGCTAGTGACAACTGGAAAGCAACGATGGTGCGGTTCTTAATTGAACTTCACTTGTTCCAGGAACATGAATTGACGGCTTCAAAATCATGCGGATAATATTATCCAAATGATTCACTCTTTACGTTCGCAGTCAGCTTTGGACGGTCGAGTAAAGAGAACGGGTTTACCCGCGAAATCTTGTCAAGGAGGTTCTTTATTGAAACTACCTGCCACAAGTACGATATTTAATATCGTCCAACGGTCTTCACCGACCGGAGGTAAATTGCTACCGAATTAGAATGAAATGTTCAAAGCCATTTCATCCGTGTATATTATTTGTTGCTAACTGTCTTATGCAGCGTAACAAGAAGGTGGCATTGCGGTGTACAATCCAGAAGAAGTCGTCACCACATTCTTATACTACATACAATTAGTACTTCAACAAATTCAAGAAAGCCCGAAGGTCAAGTCTTCCGCTGTATCAAACTCTGAAGCTTTCAAGAATTTAAAAGTATAAGTATGTGGAACATGAAGTCACGAAGAGGCAAATATCACAAGTGAAGAATGCACAAGGTCAAGGCAAGGAAACATGCTCAAGACTAAAGTCAAAGATCACATCAAGCATATTCACAAGAACAAGATCGAAGACTCAAGCATAGATGCTAGGTTTAAGATTTTGTAAAAAGATGTGACCTCCCTTAGGGGAGATTGTTGGAAATACGTTTTTCCCTATAAAGTCTCGGTCACATCTTAGTTAGCATAGATCACGAGTTATAGACTATCTAGAACTTTGTTTCTTGGAGCGACCTCCCTTAGGGGGAGATTGTTGGAAATACGTTTTACGTATTTATGAAGGATTGGTCGCTCCAACGATAATTATGTAATGGGCTCGTGATCCATTTAGTTAATGTATAGTCCATATAGCCCACATGTAGGGTGGGCTATATATATCCCCTCCTAGCATGTTAGGAGGGGTTGTTAGTTGTTCATTTTGACACAATTAATCATTCCATCTTTATTTTCTCTCTCTAATTTCCCCTTTTCTCTCCTTTCTCTCTCTAATCCCTCATCTCCTTCCTTCATCTTCTTTATATTTATCATATAAATCAACCATCCAAATCCATCAAATACATCATGTAGAATAGGCCAATGATTACGTAGACCTTCAGGGTCCTAATTCACTCTTGGCCCAATATTTATACACGGCTGAGAATTAATTGATGGCCCAAGCCCAACAGTCCACAAACTGAGTAAAGAACGAATGAAGTGCAAATTGTATTTGGGCCTTAGGTTTTACAAGCTTAGATTCTTCACACGTTTGTTTTCTTCACACGTTTACTGTTCTTAATAAATAAAACCGTCCCTCACCAAACCTTCCATTCACCTTCTTTTCACAATAAATAAATACCTCACCCACTCACCTCACATAAATAAAACCCATTTATCACCACACATTACAAAACCGTTTCATTTTTCCATTATCTTTCATACAATAAATATATTCGATAAAACCTATGTTACTTTCTTCTCCACTTTGTCATTTTACCCAAAACCAGTAACCCTAGTTACTGTTACAAATCTTATGTCACAATAAAATAAATTTAACAAGGGGCTTTTTATTTACACAAGTAATTCACACCAAGGGAAATAAAAGCCCCAAGTTTTTAGGAAGAGAGGAGATGGTATGCCAAGGATACGTGGCATCTAATTACTGGAGGCAACAACTCATTCTTCACAATCAACCAATCAGAGGCCTTCAAAGAAACACAACTAGCACACGGATGCCACGTTGGCAATCCGTGTGCTAGATTGAGTCATCTCAACCATCCGATTAAAGCCTCACAGGAGAGAGAAGGAAGAATAAAGATCTAATAGCCAAGAGAGAAAGAAGAATATTCCAGGGAATATTCGAAGATGCTCTTCATCAACAGCCTGGGGAGGCTATAAAAACCCCCAATTTTTCTTGTAAAAATCATCCTTTACTTACTTTAAAGTTATTCTGTTAAAATAGTGATAGGATTAAATCTTGTATTTTCTTTTTAAATCTTGTAATATTTCTTGAATTTAATAAAAGTTACTCATTTAATTCGATTGGTGTCTCGTTTATATTTGTTTAAAGTTCTTTATGAATTAATTTTATTACTGTTTCTAAAGAATAATGTTTGAGATGTTAATTATAAGCTAATTAATAGTTTATAATTAATATTTAAAGTTAAGTTTGGATCAAGTTTTTCCCCACTGGAAAAGACTTAAAATAATCTGTTCGTGATGGAGATGGTTCGTTTAGTGGTGCGAATGGTGGTCTCGTGTCAGGTTTATTAGGCAGCACAGCGCTGACCTACTGCTCAAAGGGTTTGACTTAAGGTACTAATCTCTTTTCATTTTGTGTTTTATTTTATAAGCTTAATTAGATCTGTTTCTTTGATTTACTGTGATGCTGATTATATGTCATTTGATTATGTGAAGTTATATGATTAAATGTTTGAATGATTATACGTCTGTATGATTAATGAGATTGAATACTTGACTGCAATGGTTACTTTTACTGATTTTGAATGAGTTTCTGATTGCTGAATTTATGTGAAATGGTTTAAACATGTTGAATTTAGAAGTCTGCTGTTTGGATATTTTTTGTACCATGCGTATATGATTAATTTGGTGAAAATCCTTAATACAGAATGAAAGATTTATCTGTTATGTAGTTTGCCTGTGATTTACTCTAAGTTCTGTTTGTTTGATTTGTTAAACTGATTTAGATAGATTGTGTTCATTAGGATCAGACACTTGCTGAGACTGTTTTGGTTTTATTACTATTTGAATTACTGAGTTCTGATCTGCTGAGTAGTACTGATTTGGTATGTTTTGAGTTAGTGAGAGTTTTTTAACCTGTATTTGATTTGTTATTTGCACTTAAATGTAACTAATTTGTGAGTCTGATGTATGTTTGATTTTTATTCGCAAGCTTAATCTGTGTTGTTCTGTTTTTGGATAACTGATATTAAGTGACTGTTTTTTACTGCTTTCTAATAATTTGTTCAAATTTTTAGCTTATCAGATCCTAATGATCTGATAAGCTCAATAGGGCTGTTTCCTAACAGCTTTTAGCAAATAAGCTACCATAAAGTCTCCCCTGAGACTCCTTTTATTGAACTGTCAAAAAAGTATTAATTCCAAAAATTGTCACTAATGGGTTTCGAACTCGAGACCTTGAGTTTGTATGCCCAGCGTGTCAACCAGCTGGGCTGCAAGCTGTTTTGATTTCTATATCAAAAGTTGAATTAATATAGTAATAGTTAGGTTGGCTGGCTTTGCACTTCTAGTTTAAATTTAAGTAAGGTTACGTTTTTTGTCATAAACCTTTTAATTAATGTTTTTATTTTTACTAAAATCTTAGTTTAATTAAAATAAATAATAGTATAATATTATAAATAAATAAAAAAAATAAAAAAAATGTTTTTATTTAAAAAGTTTAATTAGTTTATTTTTAAATAAGTAGATTTTTATAAAAGTAGAATTGGAATAATTTTTAAATAGATTTGTTTTAGAGTATTTTGTAATAAAGTAATTAGATTTAAAAAGCTTAATTAGTTTTTTTTTAAAATAGATTAAAAGTTATTAAATAGACTTATTTTATAGATTTCTAAATAGATTAAATTTTAAAGATTTTTAATTAGTTTAATTTTAAATAGTGTTAATTTTTAAGTAAGCAAGTAATTGTGTAGACTTTTAAATAGCGGGGTTTACGATTCATGCACTTTAGGATAAATTTTAATGGCTTAAAATTGGTAGATTTTAATTGTAGTTTAAAAACCAAAAGCTTATTCAAATCGATTGTCCAAATCAAAACGAAACGTCTCAAATTCATAAGATCTTTGTGTACAACGAACTCGAGTCACCAACGTGTTTAATTGAATTCGTCATTGGTAATATTAGTCTATTACTTTTTCCTAAAGGTAATTTTCTAATTTACCCTATAACGTAATCTCAAATTATCACTATACACATCACGACACATCAAAAATTTTGGCGCCGCTGCCGGGGATCTTGTGTACGATTCGTCTTTGTGGAGATTTGTTGATCGTGGATTTAAAGACCCTTTCCGTCCTCGGAAAGTTTGTTATTTTTCTATTATATAGTATGTATCGGTTTTCTCGTTTTTTGTGAATAATATATTATATTACGTAGAACAATCAATTTACTTATCTTCCAAATAAGGCCTTAGTTGGGATTTCATCACCTAGCTATTGTATTCGAATCCAAAACAAAAATAAAGGCAAAATAGATAAATACTAATAAGAAGTTTGAACTCAATTTATACAAACTATAAGGTGGGTATAAGGCGACGTGCTATAAAAGGCCGTCTAAGGAAAAAGGTTTTTAAGTGCTTTGTGCCACCTCGTTTCCCCGCTTGCTTGTGCGTATATTGAGAGGGACAACCTATTATTGGTTTGCCGACTCAAGTAGTAATAAATCTTATTTTTGTTGTTTACTTATTAAACCTCGAGACGTTTAGGTTTTCACCTATCGTTTCAAAGTCGACCGAGGGTAATTTACTTCCATAGTAGTTATCCTTATTCCTTTTTTTATCGATCATTATTGATTGAGCAATACCAAATAAAATACCAAAAATAATATTCTTCTTGTCTAAATTCTTTTCTTCAATCCTCTAAATTCTCGTTTTTATGAAAAATACCAAAAATAATCTTCTTAATCCTCTATCATGTTTAATTCTTTTTCTCCTCACCCTCTAAATTTTAATTCTTCTTTCGTCATTTGTGAAGGGTGTGGAGAACCGTTATATGGTTTTTTACCATGTCGGTGGTGCACGTGTGAGCGTTGTGGAAATGACTTACGAAACGATGTACGTGTTGGATTTTGTCCTTCTTGTGATAATATTACTTCATTTGGAAATCCGAATTTTTCGAATAATTCTCTCGATTTCAATCCACCTCCACACCCTACATACGAGACACCCTCGAGTGGGTTTTGTGGAAACGATTCTCATTTTGGTGATGATTGTTCGCATCGATTCTCGCTTAATTACGAGCAAGAACCGAGCTACAATCAAAACTTTAATGATAATTGTTATCCACAAGATTTACCGAGTTTATCACAACAATATCTTTGTTGTGAGTATTGTGGAGGTCCTCACGAGAGTTTTTGTTGTCAACCGAGAGATCAAAATTTTTATGAGCCTAATCCTTGCTATAATTCGATTCCTTCCGGTTTTGACCAATCTCCACAATATTCTTTCGAAATTGAGCGATTTCAAACAATGAATCAAAGAAATGTTGAAATTGTTGAAAAAAGTATTGAAGATTTGTTGCTTGAAAAGAGACAAATTAATCAAGAGATTAATGACATTACAAATGAATTAGGAAGTCGACGATTTCATGGAGAAATAATTGATGAGGGATTTAGAAGAGATTGTGAACTTAAGATTCGACAACTTTCACAAGATTATAATGGTTTAAGCATTGAGATTCGAAAGAAAGAAAAAATTCAAGAGGAAGAAAGATATCTTGCTAATCGTGAAATCGAGCGTTCTCTTCTTTTGGATGATGATGAGGATAGTACTATTTCTTTGCGAGATCTTATGGCTCTTCATCCTCCGTCTAGTGCTATCATATTTCCTATTCGTATCTTGCCGGCTATTGAGCCCGAGGATTCTCCCATCCTAGATGATGAGGAAATTTCTCATGACATCACCACTCCTATTCTTGATTCTTCCATCGTGGAACCCGGAAATTCTCTAAGCAAGGGGGACGAGCATATTAGCACTATTCTTGTCCAAAACCCGAGAGAGTTCGACGGTATTTCCAATGAGATGTGTGATTTGCCACATTGTGATGACTCGACTTCTTCCATTCACCTTGAGATTTTATCCAAATCTAACGATGAAAATTGTGATGGAAATGAAGATTTTGAGGATGATTCTACTTCTACTGAATTTTCTAATGAGGAGTTCTCCGATGAACTTTCTTATAAAGATGACATTCACGACTCGGATTTTGAGGGGTTTACCGATGAACCTACTCTTCTTCACCCATTTCCACCTGGAAATAAGGATGATAGTGATCCGTTTTATGATAGGTTCACTTTTGAACTTGCTCCTTTAAACCCATTTCCACCGGGAAATGAGGTTGATTTGACTATTCCGATCATTGAGAAGTTCACCGATGAACTTACTCATTTAGATGTGGAAGACGTGGTTCTTTGTGAAAAATTATCCAACGTCTATCTTCTCATATCTAGGATCGAGGCTTTGAATTCTAAGCCTAATGCCAAGTCTTTCTCTCCATCTCCTATTCCCGTTGAGGATAGTGATCCGCTTATGGAGGAGATTGACACTTTTCTTGCTTCTCATGATTCGATACCACCGGGTGTTGATGATATCGACCCGGAGGGGGACGCTCTCTTTTTAGAGAATTTACTTGATGATGATTTCGTCCCAAGTCCTCCTCCCACCCACTTTGACCTTAATGTGAGGGTTTTTCATGTGTCTCATATTGAGTACCATAACCCTATTGATCACATTCCTAAGGGTGAAATGGTCGTTAAAGCTAAGAATATTGATTCCACTATGGATGAGATTTTTATCCCACCATTACCATGTGCTTTCTATGATCATGGATTAGCATGGGGGGACGACACCGTGTTATCCTTTCCTTTCTCCACCGAGGATGAGGTATTCGACCCTGGAATCGTTGATTTAGGGAAATCTCCGGCTTTCACCGATGTAATAAATGAAAGATTTTTCGATCATCTTGGTGCGAGTTTATCTCGGGGAGCATGCTATATCCATACCATTATTTGTGACTTCTATCTCTTTTTAGAGATTTATGTTGAAGTTTTATCATTTCGTTTGTCACCGGACACGAGGATGAGATCTTTGACCCCGGCATCACGCTTTATCATGGATTTTATTCCATTATGCCGGTTTTCACCACTTTCCCTAAGGACCAATGAATGCAGGGATCGAGTCGAGCTCATGACTCGGTTAACAAAAACGAGGTGCCTTGTGGGGGAGTCCCATATATTCTATCTTCTTTCTATTTTCTAACACCTAATAAGGCTTGATCTTTCAAGCTCGTGCTCGTGATTTTTTGTGTTGTGATCTTAGGTATGACCCTACTATTTGAAGACTCTCGTGTTCAGTTTTTCCCGGTCCACTTGATCTTCCATTCTTTGAATGCCAAAAAGGGGCACACTTTCTATCCCTTGATTTTTATCGACTAACGTTTTATCTTGAGGCATAATTAATAAACGGCTTATAGATTTGCGTGCTCTTTCCATGCTAGGAATTTGCATTAGACTCTTCATGTTTTAGCAAGGGGGTGTTACTCTTGAGCTAAGAAACATTGAGGACAATGTTTGGTTTTAGCATGGGGGAGTCAATCGATATAATCGCTTGCTATTGCTTTTGTCATGTCCAAACGTATTGTTTTTCTCATTTTTCAATAAAATTTTAAATTTTTAGTGTTATTTTTAAGTTTTAATAAATAAAATAAGTGCTTTTGACACGAATGTAGGCTTTCTGTTGGTGAAAATAAGAATAGTTTTTGACTCGACTCGGTTTTTAACCTTAACGTATTTGAATTAAGTTTTGCTAGGCTATTATATAGGGAGCTTTAAAACGCGAAAGTCTTAATTCATACGAGTTAAGAACAAGAGCTTTTCGCAAGCTCCTATAATTGATCCTAGAAAGTCGTCTATCAAGGGAACTTTAAAACGCAAATTCTAAAACTTGCAAAAGTAAAAGAAGATGCAAGATCCTATAGATGACTTGAAAACCCAAAACTTTGATTTAATAGGCTAAGTATCCATTGATTTCACATTTTTGAAATTTTACAATATGGAGAACAAGAGATGATAGAGCCAATTATAAGTTTGGTATTCTTTCGGGAATTTATGTGAGTTAATTATAAGCCTATTCTCCCATCGCTTGTTAATAAATTTATTTGCAATAAATAAGGTTGAATGATTTGAAAAGTTACTTAGCTTCTAGCCCAAGATCGTTTAAAAGTTGCTCGGTATGGATTAGAGTTCATAGCCAAGGCATAACTTATTGAAGCGGGATGCGAAGATTGGCGAGTCCAAAAAGGTCCTAACAAGACATGAGGGCTATGTTTTATTGCTAAAGATCTCAAGTGATGTGAAGAATCATTTATCAAAAATCAATATGAAGGATCGAGACACACGACGAAAAGCAAATACTCCCAAAAAGTCATGGAGAAGTCTATCCAAAAAGACCATAATAAGGTATGAGGATAAATGAAGCCAAGTCCAAAAAGGAGGCGGATCGTTGTATATCAAAATCCCAAATAAAGATTGGAGAAAAATGATGAAGTCGTGGTCCAAGTATGAATCTCTCAAAACTTCAAGTGAAGAAATTCCTATATGAAGAGAAGACCATTATTTCATGAACGTTTCTCAAGGTTTGAAGTATAAAGTCACTGCCAAATATCGGTCCGAGAAAGGTCTCAAATCGCGAATCAAGTTATGCCAAGATATGAACTTTATGAAGTCCCGAGAAGCAGTTTTAAAAGATTTTGTCCTTTAGCTAACTATTGATTAAATCGTTCACTTTATTTTTGGCCTAATAAATTATCGAAATAAGTCAACAATGCATCCTCATGATCATTCAAGATAACAATAAAATATAAGAGATACACTTAGGAATAAGGGAGTCAAAGTGAATAATTGGCCCACATGAGTTCGTGTTAGTCTACCAACTTATAATAACAATGATCTTGTTTTTTCACTTGGCATGGAAAAGTGAAAAGTCGAGGACGATGAATCTATTTGAGTTTTATGATCCTTAAAGTTATTTCTCAATAATGAAAGCAATACATTATGTCTTTGCAAAATAAAGTTAAATAATGGTGTAGTTAGAGTTTAATTTTATCATTGCGTGAGGACACGGCAATTGCTTAGCATGGGGGAATTTGATATGAGTATAATTACTCATATCTTTTGTAGCTTAATACAATGAAATATTGCACAAAATATATCAAATATGCCTTGTATATGTTGTTTTGTTGTTTGAATGTGTGTAGGTACCAAGTTCGCAAAAACCGGCAAATATCGACACGAGTTTGATGATAAAGATCAAAGAAGCCAAAATCGAGCTCGACTTTAGCGGATTTCATCATTTAAAGAGAAAACGGGTTTAGTGGTTCCCACATTAGAGCATTTGGGCTTACAAGCCCAATGTTGGATAAACATGATAGCACTCTTGTTAATTGGGTCCTAATTCACTCTTGGCCCAATATTTATACACGACTGAGAATTAATTGATGGCCCAAGCCCAACAGTCCACAAACTGAGTAAAGAACGAATGAAGTGCAAATTGTATTTGGGCCTTAGGTTTTACAAGCTTAGATTCTTCACACGTTTGTTTTCTTCACATGTTTACTGTTCTTAATAAATAAAACCGTCCCTCACCAAACCTTTCATTCACCTTCTTTTCACAATAAATAAATACCTCACCCACTCACCTCACATAAATAAAACCCATTTATTACCACACATTACAAAACCGTTTCATTTTTCCATTATCTCTCATACAATAAATATATTCGATAAAACCTATGTTACTTTCTTCTCCACTTTGTCATTTTACCCAAAACCAGTAACCCTAGTTACTGTTACAAATCTTATGCCACAATAAAATAAATTTAACAAGGGGCTTTTTATTTACACAAGTAATTCACACCAAGGGAAATAAAAGCCCCAAGTTTTTAGGAAGAGAGGAGATGGTATGCCAAGGATACGTGGCATCTAATTACTGGAGGCAACAGCTCATTCTTCACAATCAACCAATCAGAGGCCTTCAAAGAAACACAACCAGCACACGGATGCCACGTTGGCAATCCGTGTGCTAGATTGAGTCATCTCAACCATCTGATTAAAGCCTCACAGGAGAGAGAAGGAAGAATAAAGATCTAATAGCCAAGAGAGAAAGAAGAATATTCCAGGGAATATTCGAAGATGCTCTTCATCAACAGCCTTGGGAGGCTATAAAAACCCCCAATTTCTCTTGTAAAAATCATCCTTTACTTACTTTAAAGTTATTCTGTTAAAATAGTGATAGGATTAAATCTTGTATTTTCTTTTTAAATCTTGTAATATTTCTTGAATTTAATAAAAGTTACTCATTTAATTCAATTGGTGTCTCGTTTATATTTGTTTAAAGTTCTTTATGAATTAATTTTATTACTGTTTCTAAAGAATAATGTTTGAGATGTTATTTATAAGCTAATTAATAGTTTATAATTAATATTTAAAGTTAAGTTTGGATCAAGTTTTTCCCCACTGGAAAAGACTTAAAATAATCTGTTCGTGATGGAGATGGTTCAGTTGGTGGTGCGAATGGTGGTCTCGTGTCAGGTTTATTAGGCAGCACAGCGCTGACCTACTGCTCAAAGGGTTCGACTTAAGGTACTAATCTCTTTTCATTTTGTGTTTTATTTTATAAGCTTAATTAGATCTGTTTCTTTGATTTACTGTGATGCTGATTATATGTCATTTGATTATGTGAAGTTATATGATTAAATGTTTGAATGATTATACGTCTGTATGATTAATGAGATTGAATACTTGACTGCAATGGTTACTTTTACTGATTTTGAATGAGTTTATGATTGCTGAATTTATGTGAAATGGTTTAAACATGTTGAATTTAGAAGTCTGCTGTTTGGATATTTTTTGTACCATGCGTATAAGATTAATTTGGTGAAAATCCTTAATACAGAATGAAAGATTTATCTGTTATGTAGTTTGCCTGTGATTTACTCTAAGTTCTGTTTGTTTGATTTGTTAAACTGATTTAGATAGATTGTGTTCATAAGGATCAGACACTTGCTGAGACTGTTTTGGTTTTATTAGTATTTGAATTACTGAGTTCTGATCTGTTGAGTAGTACTGATTTGGTATGTTTTGAGTTAGTGAGAGTTTTTTAACCTGTATTTGATTTGTTATTTGCACTTAGATGTAACTAATTTGTGAGTCTGATGTATGTTTGATTTTTATTCGCAAGCTTAATCTGTGTTGTTCTGTTTTTGGATAACTGATATTAAGTGATTGTTTTTTTACTGCTTTCTAATAATTTGTTCAAACTTTTAGCTTATCAGATCCTAATGATCTGATAAGCTCAATAGGGCTGTTTCCTAACAGCTTTTAGCAAATAAGCTACCATAAAGTCTACCCTGAGACTCCTTTTATTGAACTGTCAAAAAAGTATTAATTCCAAAAATTGTCACTAATGGGTTTCGAACTCGAGACCTTGAGTTTGTATGCCCAGCGTGTCAACCAGCTGGGCTGCAAGCTGTTTTGATTTCTATATCAGAAGTTGAATTAATATAGTAATAGTTAGGTTGGCTGGCTTTGCACTTCTAGTTTAAATTTAAGTAAAGTTACGTTTTTTGTCATAAACTTTTAATTAATGTTTTTATTTTTACTAAAATCTTAGTTTAATTAAAATAAATAATAGTATAATATTATAAATAAATAAAAAAAAATAAAAAAAATGTTTTTATTTAAAAAAGTTTAATTAGTTTATTTTTAAATAAGTAGATTTTTATAAAAGTAGAATTGGAATAATTTTTAAATAGATTTGTTTTAGAGTATTTTGTAACAAAGTAAATCAGATTTAAAAAGCTTAATTAGTTTTTTTTTAAAATAGATTAAAAGTTATTAGATAGACTTATTTTATAGATTTCTAAATAGATTAAATTTTAAAGATTTTTAATTAGTTTAATTTTAAATAGTGTTAATTTTTAAGTAAGCAAGTAATTATGTAGACTTTTAAATAGCGGGGTTTACGATTCATGCACTTTAGGATAAATTTTAATGGCTTAAAATTGGTAGATTTTAATTGTAGTTTAAAAACCAAAAGCTTATTCAAATCGATTGTCCAAATCAAAACGAAGCGTCTCAAATTCATAAGATCTTTGTGTACAACGAACTCGAGTCACCAACGTGTTTAATTGAATTCGTAATTGGTAATATTAGTCTATTACTTTTTCCTAAAGGTAATTTTCTAATTTACCCTATAACGTAATCTCAAATTATCACTATACACATCACGACACATCAATTAGCAAGAATCGGATCCAAAATAGTGGGATTGCCACTTGACGAGCTATCGGAAAAACCTAACACTTTTTGTGAAAACTCATCACAAACCACATCAACTAAGTCGATGTGATTGATGGCAGCGATTGCATAAACATGAGAAGGTTTTGAGTTTTGAGTAGCGTTTATAACATGTTCCTCTTCGTTGAATCTCAAAGTGATAGTTCTTGCATGAACGTCGATAAGCGATCTCGAGGTGTTTAAAAATGGACGACCTAAAATTAGAGGAACTTGAGGATCCGCGGGGATGTCAACTACTATAAAATCAACGGGATAGTAGAACTTCCCCACTTTCACGAAAACATCCTCGGCTACTCCACATGCTAAAATCGTAGAATGATCGGCCATCTTGATAGACATGTTCGAAGGAGTAAGAGCCGGAAGCGAAAGCGATTTCCAAATGGAAAATGGCATCAAATTAATGCTCGCACCAAGATCGGCCAAGGCGAGGCATTCTTTCATATCTTGTATGTCACAAGGAATGATAAACTTTCCGGGGTCACCAACATTTTCTGGTATGCGGTTAAGATAAACAGAAGAACATTTAGCTAGCTTTGAAAGCTTTTCCTTATCGCTCATCATACTTTTAAAAGTGGAAGCGAAACGAGGCATATATAACAACGCGTCAGCTAAAATCACATCAAAATGCACTTGTTGAAACATTTTTATAAAGAGCTCGATTTGTTGTTTGTTACGTTCTTGCAATTTCTCTTTGTTTCGTCTCGAAGGGTAAGGTAAGGGTGGTGTGGGTTGGACATTAGGCAACGGCCTTGGAATCTCGGGTTCCATGATTGGTATTGGTTCAACCGTAGGTGTGGTATGAGCGGTTCTTCGTGGGATTGTGATATGCTCCTTTTCGACCATCACCTCGGGCTCTTTCTCGATTTCCTTCTCCGTAGAAGTACTTGCGAGAGATTGGTTCCTTGAAAGTTTTACCACTACGTGTAGTAATAACCTTCATTTATCCCTTCGGGTTTTCAATGGTATCACTAGGAAGACCACTCGAGGAAGAGGGTTTACACATGATTGCTTCAAACATTTTTTCCATTCGGTCCTCAAATTTTAATTGCCTTAAATACGCTTTTAACAATTCTTGCTTAATCTCATGTTGTCCTTGTTCTATCTTTTGTTGATCTTGTTGAAGACGTTGAACATTTCCTTCCATTTTATTAGCATGAGTTTTAAGTTCATTAGCAAGTTCGTTCTTAAGCTCGTTTTTCAACTCGGATCTTAAGCTAATCATCTCACATTGCATGTTATCAAATTTAGCATCATTTGCTTCAGCATAATCCAAAAATTCTCCTTGAATATGTTTAGTGTGAGCATTTTGAAAACCTTGTGTAGTGTTTTGATATTCACGGTTTTGATTTTGATTAGTAACTTGTCCATTCCCACTTTAATAATTCCCTTTGTTATAGTTACGTGAATTGCCTTGATAATTACCACTTTGGTTGTTGTTTCGATAGTTATTAGCATTTTGATTTGGTGGAGCTTGATTTGGGCGGGAACCTTGGACGTTTTGGTTGTAAGTTCCCGTTGCTAAGTAAGCACTCGAATTGTTACCACCGGCGGTAATGCACTCGGAAAGATCATGAGCTCCACCACAAGACAAACAACTCTTATCATCCGCTTTAATCGAAGCGGAATTCAAAGCATCTTGTGCTTTCCAATGAGTCATAAGATTTGAAAACCTATCGAAAAACCGATTTTCTTCATTAGCTTCATCATGTAAGGCATTAATGCTATGAGATGACGACGACGATGACGAACCCATATTGGCAACACTCGGTGTGTTATGAGGGTTGTAAACCTTAGATCCATTCTCGATAATCTTTAAAGCTTCGTCGGTCGTTTTGCACAAAAAATTACCACCCGCGGCGGCATTCAAATAATCTCGTTCATGATCATTAAGCCCATTATAAAAAGTATCAACTTGATGCAATTCCGAAAAATCATGGTGTGGACATTCATGTAACATTTCCTTAAATCGTTCCCATGCTATTGAAAAACTCTCATTATTTCGTTGTACAAATCTTGAAATCTCATTTTTCAAATGTGTTGTTTTAGACGGTGGGAAAAATTTGTTCACAAACTTAGAAACGAGATCACCCCATGTCAAAATTGAATTTGGCGGTTCTTTCTCAAGCAAAATTTTAGCGGGTCCATCTAACGAGTATGGAAACAACATCATCTTAATGGCGTCATGTGGAACATCCTTAAACTTGCTAGTTGCGGTGAGACGATTAAAATTCCTTATGTGATAATGCGGGTTGTCTTTTTCATGACCTCTAAACTTATTAGCTTGCAACATCGACATTAAACCCGTCTTAATCTTGAAATTCTCCTCATGGATAGCGGGAATCATAATGGCCTCTCCAAAACCCTCGATGGGTGCTTGAAGCAACTCCATCATAGTACGATTAGCCATGACGACTTCTTTTTCTACAATAGGTTCAACAATTGGAGTTTGTTCTTCAATCAACGTCTCTTGATTTCCTTGATTTTGACGACGTTTACGGGCTCGTTTAACTTGACTACGAGTTAGCATAAACTTCACGTAGAATGGGAGGTGAGCAAAGAAGATTCTTTTTGGGTGTTTTGTGAATTTTCAATTTTTTTGTGTTTTTGGATTTTGGTGTATCTTCATAGACAACAATCTACCAAATCTCTCCTCGAATCAAACTCTTGATTAAAGAAGCCTCACAAGAATGAAAACGATCACGTGGAGTGAACGCCTTCGAATGACTTTAGAACTTTGGTGAAAACCAAATTGTTCAAGAGGGTTTAATCACAAAGAAAACCAAGCAAATATATATGATACGTAATAATACTTTGGTGGGCAAAACCCTCGATTAGCCTTCAATCTCAAAATACTCACAAGCAAGCGGGGAAACGAGGTGGCGCGAAGCACTTAAGAGCCTTTTTCCTTAGGGTATATTTTATAATACCCGCCTTATACCTACCTTATAGTTCGTATTTTTCAAAATCGAGCTTCACGAAAGTATTTATCTATTTTTGCCTTTTTCTTTTGTTTGAGATTCGAATACAATAATTAGGAGATCAAATCCCAATTAAGGTTGTGTTTTCACACTTTTGGAGATATTTTGAATTGATTGTGATACTTAATACAATATAGTAATAATAATTCACAAGAAAAACCAAAAAAACGATAATACGTATTAGTAGATTTCTACTAATACAAATACTATTTATGGTTAATATTAAAAACAACAAGACAAATTAATCACGACACACCTCCCCGGCAGCGGCGCCAAAATGGTTGCAAGAAAATTACACCTCTTGTTTAGGAAAACAAAGAGCGTAAAGTAGGGAAAGTATAAAACAAATGATTTAGGGAAATCAAGTGTCAATGACCCAATGAAGTTCGTTTCCCAAGGAGGTATATGTGTGTGAATAATTCGTAATTGGTTTGAGATTAATATTGGATAGAAGGGGATGAAAAAATAGAATGACGAAGACGTGAAATTAATTACTACAATGACTAAACGTAAAACCGTAAAAATAGCTAAAATAAAAATTAATTCTAAAAATTCCCAAAAATTTACCAAAAATTTGAATAAATAAACTAAGAGTTTACCAATGATCAAAACCTTTTCAAACCTTTTAATTAATTAAATATTAATTTTTAATGCTAATTAAAGCCCTAAAAATCAAATTAATTATCAAAAAGCCCAAATAAAGATTTTTCAATAGGTAAACCTCTAAAATGACCTAAAAAGATTAAAAACTATTTTTATAAAATTTTAAACTAATAAAAACTATTTAAAATGGTTTAAAAACTATTAAAACTTAAAATAATTATAAAAATTAATCTAATGATGATAAAATTAATCTAAGAGTTGCAAAAATTCCTATTTTAATGTATTTAATCTAAGAAAAATATAAAA
This sequence comes from Glebionis coronaria, assembly GCA_025667525.1. Taxonomy (NCBI): domain Eukaryota; kingdom Viridiplantae; phylum Streptophyta; class Magnoliopsida; order Asterales; family Asteraceae; genus Glebionis; species Glebionis coronaria. The sequence goes on from CM046881.1 coordinate 164,411,852, forward strand.
AGTGCAAAAATGTGAAATTTGAAAAATAATAATAAAATAATATTAAAATAATATTAAAAATCCAAAAATTATAAAAAATTCTAAAAACTTGCAAACGAGTTTATTTTAACTTAAATAATCAGAAAATGAAAGTAAAATTACCAAAATACCCCTAATGGGCCCCTAAATGGGCTAAAATAAAAAACAGTCAACTCTATTGGGCTTTTTAGCCCAAAAAGTCAAACTAGGCCCAAATGACCTGAAAAAGCCCTATCCGACTTTAAATTTAGTTCTAAACACAAAAGTCTGAAGGCCCAAAAGCTGAAAATGAGCTTATCACAGCTTAAATAACAAACAGCTTATGCTTATTGGGCCAATAAGCCCATTAAGCAATAAGCCAATGTCATAGGCTCTGCATAAACATACAACCTTCTTTTGAGATGCCTAAGAGATCTGTAAAAAGAAAATTTGAAAAAGCTCACTCAATAAGCCAGAAATAAGCAAAGAACAATTTCACTAAAAAGACAAAATAGTCGGGTTAGAGTTCTAGGGGGTTTCAGAAGCTCTGGTTTGTTGCAAAAGCTCATAAATAGCTTACCTAAGAATAATCAATCAAGAAAATCACAAAAAGCCAAGTAGAATAAGCTGTGTGAACCAATAAGCTGGCTGAAAAAGCCAAATAAGCTAGTTTTCTAGCAAAAGCTTAACCAAAAGACTTGTAACCTTCCAGACTTGTTATTAAGCTAAGAAAAATGATTTCTATTACAAAAGCCAAGTTGTTGCATGTACCAATAAGCAGTTCTAAAAAAATAAGCCAATTTGTGCTTATTTGACCAAAAGTCCAAGTATTCCAAAGTTCACCAAATGATCAGGGATGGTATTAGGGCTTGTTATAAGCAACTTTTGTGAAGAACTCAAGGAGGAGTCCTTGTGAATCAAGAGGTCAGTTGACCTTTTGATGACTGATTTTGGCAATAAGGGCTTAATAAGCCAGTTAGCTTATAAGCCAGAAACAAGGCACACCAAATAGAAAAATCCACTCACAAGCAGCACATAAACAAGTTCCGAGCAACAAAACCACAAGGCATACACTAGAATAACCAATGCAAGCACAAAATGAGGTGGTCACTTTGTTGATGCAAATGACCACTTCAGCCAACTTTGATAAGCTATAGCACACTCAATAAGCTACCAAATTCAACGACCAGATAATCAATAGATAGCTTATCACCTAAACTATTCCCAAACCTGATTTCAGACCTTAGATCCAACAAACAAAGAAGTTATTGGATCTGATGTGTTTGACCAATTCCAAAACACTTTTTATCAGGTTTTTGCAAAACTTGAAATCTCTTTTCCAAACTTTCAGAAACTTAACCAATGACTAAAACTTGTTCAATATGACTAGTTTAGACTTCCCAAACCCTAAGAACCAAGGGCACAAGGCCACAAGGCCATATGAACCAGTAATCCCAAACAATCCTTTAATAAGCACTTTTCAAACAAAATTCTTAATCCTTCAAACAACCTACTGATTTTAATGATCAAATAGCTACACTAGGTGACAACTAACAAATACCAACCATAAAACACAAAGCACAAACAAAAAATCACCAAAACACATACCAAAACATAAAACAGACAATATCATGTGATTTCTTAGAGGAATCTTAACAAGAGCTTATACATGTCCTCCACAACATCCTAGGAGGACCAGCAATGCTCCTTGGACCTTGTTCAACAACTAGAACAAGACCAAGGTACTTCAACAAGAAAGATGGATGACTGCCTTGGTTGATGTTTCAAAGCAAAAAATCAAGGGCTTGATTTCTTCAACACAATGAACAAACAACCCAACTAAAGGCTCCAATCCCTTCACAAGCTTGGTGTCAACAAGCTTGTAAGAGCTTATAGCTTTTGGTCAAGGATTAGTACAAGATAAATAGCAAAATCAGAAACCACTTTTCAAGCTTTTTTCAAACTTGAAAACCTTACCAAACATAAACGTCCTTGAACTACAAGATTCAAGCACACTTATAACATATAATTGAACTCAGAATTACCCTTAAACAACACCAACTTTCAAAAACATAAAAAGGAATTACAATTTTCTCAAAATACCAACTTTTATAAAATTTAAAAAGGAATTACAATGTATAATAGGTAAAACTGGAACAAAGGCCTCACCATAGGTTGGGGGTCCTTTTATAGAGTACAAGGGATGATTCTAGAATGCTGAAATACATGAAACCCTAGCTAGGAATTCCCAAATTTGCCCTTGAGTGCATTGAGTTGTTTAGCTGTCCAAAATGATCTTGAGCGTTCCTTTTAGCTTTGTGACCAAGCAAAGAGTGTCACCTGTTGATTTGGACATGTGGCATTCCTTGAAGGTTAAGTTGTGATGTGATAGGTGGACGGGTTTGAATGGTGGGGTCACATGGTGAGTGAGAGTGAGGGTTTTGGGTGTGGGATGAGTTTCTGCTTGTGTGAATTAAGCGTGTGTCAAGGTAATTGTAAATTACCCTTTTTTTAGTAAAAGTAAATCTGGGTGGGATGAACATGAATAGTGGTCCCTTTGATCCGTTTTTGGTTGAGTGGGATTTGTTTGGCGCATTTCTTTTTTAAATGTTTCAAATGCCCAACTTTGGCCCTTGTGTTTTCAGAATGATGGTAAAACGTGTTTTCAGCCACCAAAACTTGGTTTCCTTTGTTAACTAAGTTTTAATCTTCACACTTTTGGCACAATACTTTTCCAAAAGGATTCCAAGGGTTGATTTTGCCACTTTTGCATATTTGAAGGGCTGATCTAGGACATTCTTGATCTTCAAAGGTCTTCATTGGTTCTTTGACTTCATTAGGGACCATAATTGACAAATTAGATTCGATGAGGGACTAATCTTGCCATTTCTTCAAAGTTGAAGGACCATTTTGTAATTTTGACAAACTTAAGGGACCAAACTTGTAATTATGAATATACAAGGGTTTTAAGTGTCATTTCTTCATATTTTGAGGATCAATCTTGTACATCTTCAAGTCTTCAAGGGTTAATCTTGGATAAATCATGAACTAGGGCCCGGTTCTTTGTACGGCTTCGTTTCTCGTGTCTGTTTTTCCTTGTTTCTTGTGATCTTTTGTCTTTTTCACGATATCCATACCTAAAACACACAAGTAAACAAACACAAGCATATATATGGTATTTTATGACATTTTAATGCATTTAAAGCCCGAAAAGAACGATGAGATAATGTATAAATGCCATCTTATCAATCGTCGCTTACATTATTTTCCGACACTAAGCTAAATGTCAAGACCTAATCATTAGCTAGGACCAATCTGCACAACGTTGCCTACTTCACAATTTAACGACACAAGGCTAGATGTCGAGTTCTAATCTCAAGGTAGAACCAATCTTCACGACGTTGCCTACTTCACCATTTAACGACACAAGGCTAGATGTCGAGTTCTAATCCAAAGCTAGAACCAATCTTCACGACTCTTCACTTTGAAGCTAAGTGAGAACTTCACACAACACAACTACTAATCACTTTCAAGATTAGTGAGAACTCACAAGACACAACCACATCACTTTATAGTTTAGTGAGAACTACTACACAAATCTATTACAACTCAACTAGACATATCCAAGTACACACATGTAGCTTGGATCTACACAACACAAATCCAAGCAAACACATATGCAATGGATGTACACAATAAATCCAAGTATTTACAAATAGCTTGGATGAACACAACTAGTCCAAGTATTTCATAAATACAAATAGATTAACAAAAATAAAAAGGCTAACATGATGAACATGACTAATTCATGGATTCATCTTTATCACAACACTAGTGAGTGAGTGATCTTCTCATTGGACAAGGTAAAGGAGGGGATCAAGAGGATAATCATATGTAAACATCCTTAACACTTTAAGTGATCATTTACTAATGATTATGCTATAGAAAAGAGAAAGGGGGCTGAGAAAAACGTCCAAGAGGCTTGTTGGAAAATGAGATTTGATCCACTATTTATAGAAGACAAAGTCCAACGGCTAGCTGGGTGCGGATCCTTATCTAGCCGGCGGTACCTTATCGATAAGAAACCGCCAAGCTATTTAAGGTACCGCCCAGTAGAGTTCGCTCCCTTTTTGTCTTTTAGTGGGGTAGGAATATCTGAGGTTTTTAAAACCTTCAAAGGATATTCTTATGGCATATGGAATATGCCATTTTCAAATTTACATTTTCCATTTTAATAAAACATTTTCTTAAAAAGAAAGTTTATTAAAAAATCTTTTGTCATATTAACAAAAGTGAGTTTTAAGGATAATCACTTTGATGATCACTAAGTATGATTAAGAAAAGTTAGTGATATGATTATTACCTTGATGATAGTGTTAGTTAAATAATTCGTTTTGTGTTTCTACACTAAATGTGTTGTATAGTTTGTTGTGATCAAAACTAATTAAGATTAGTTAACATTAATAATGTTTTTAGGCATCACTTGCATTAACAATCTCCCCCTTTTTGATTACGACAAACTATAAACTCATTTACTTAGAAACACAAAATATCGAATTATTAACGAGTTTATCACTATCATTTCTCCCCCTTTGTCGTAGCAAAAAGGTAAGCACAAGTCTTTGAAGATATCCGGACTTTGCTAGTAGCTCCCCCTTGGTGGTTGCTCCCCCTTGCTTGGGGCACCAAGTGTATGAGCTAAGGTGACATGCTACACAAAGGTTAGTAGAAAGGAAATAAACACCAATGTATATATGATCACTACCTACTAAGTAACTTGAGATGGAGAAGGAGAAGAAATCTCAAATTAGAAGCAAGTATTTGCTAAGTATGTCCAAAAAGGTAAATGACAAAATCAAGGTTCAATTGGTGGAATGGAGGTAGAAGTGAAACATCCAACCAATGAAGATGATAAATTTGTCAAGGGGTTAAAATTTAGAATTGATGGAATCACCCATAAACAATTGTAAAGATTAACCACGGTCAACTCAAAAGGAAGAGAGAATGATCAAATAAAGAAAACAAACACAACACAAAGATTTCATATTATATAAATATGAAAAAGACAAACAAAGTAGATAGTCATACACGCAATATGAGTATCTAAAGCAAAAAATTTGGAAAATAAACCACAAAGCATAAGCTAGTCTGATAGTGATAATTTTCCAAGATTGCTTAAAAACACTAATGACTCTAAAACAACTAAAGTTTTATTGACTCCAAGGGAGTGTAGCCCTTTAGTTGGAAAAATAAGACGACGATGCATCATTCGAAGTTTTGTCCACGGAAACAAAAACTTTGAGGGGAGGTCGAGTGAGGAGGAATTCAAGAAAATTTAACTTCTCATACACATGAGCAAGTTCAATTTGTTGAAATCGACAACAAGCACATGAGGATCCATGATGCAACACAAATTCGGTTGATGGGGGAAGGCCATCACACCTAGGGTTTGGTGGTGGTGAGAAGAGTGGGTAGGTAATGTTATCACAATGCCTTGTGAGGTTTGGGAAGGTTGAAAGATCATTGAGTTGAGGGGTGTCAAAGGGTTTTGGTGGCGGGGGGGAGATTTTCCTTTTCTCCGGTGATTGGGTTAATGGAGTAGGTCTCATTCTAATACTTGATTGGAGAGAAGGTGGGATTCTTGGGTGGTTTGGATGAAGAGGGTTCATTTTTCATGATCCAAATAGGTCTAACCGAGATTTTCGGTTTCTTGGAAATCTTGGATGAGGAAGCTTTGGGTGAGGAGGTTTGTGACAATGAAATGTCAAGGTTATGAAAGGGAGAGTTAGGCATTGTTGAGGTGTGAGAATGAGATCTCAAGGTGGGGGTATAAGAAGAAAGTATACAAGGAAAGGGTTTGAAAATCCAATGTAACGTGTCAAGGAATGTTTAGCCAAATTGAGTAAACATGGAATCTTGACTGGGAATAGGGTGATGAAGAAAGACCAAAAACGAGCCATAAAATGGCTTTCTGTCCGCGGTACCTTATAGGGACTAGCGGTTCCTTATCACTTAAGGAACCGCGCGTCTTTAAGGAACCGCGTGCAGTGGACTTAAAACCTAGATTTTCTAGGGTTTTGAGAAAAACTAAGACTTTTTCAAAAAATTGCAAATCTTGGAATTTTACCTCTATTAGCACTGAATTTTGCTAGGGTTGCATAAAAGTAACACATTCACCAAGAATATCTTGACAAAGGGTGACAAAATTTTGGATAAAATTTTGAACCAATTTTAGTCAAGTTTTAGAGGTTGTGATAGATTTAGGTTCAATTTTAATTTGGAATTAAAGTTGATTAATTTCCACATAAAGATAGAAGCACACAATGCTAAGTCTATAATTCATTCTCATAAAACACTCATGAAAGAGATACATAAAGGAAATAAAGAAAAACAATTAACTAAACTAAAGAAAGATAAAAACTAGGTCTTGATTAGTAATCTTCCTTGGCTTGGTTTAAAGAAAAACTTATTAGGGAAAATCATCATTTATCTCCTAGGAGGATGATTGGCAAAGAGACTCAACAAAAGGCTTTGAAACTCTATGTGAGCCCCAATCATCTCCATTCTAAGAATATCAAGGAGATAGAAGTTGTTGATGCAACAAGGGAAATTAGTGCCATTGTTCATGAAATACCCATAAAAGCTAGGATCACCCAAGTTTGGAGTGTTTGAGGGAGGTGAAGGTGGAGGAGTTATGTTCTTCAAGGGTGATGTTGGTGAGTGTGGAGGCATGCTCTCCAAGGGTGAAAAGGGTGAGTTTGGAGGGGTAAATGGTGAAGTCACCAAGGTATCATCAAAGTCATTCACAATGGGAATGCTTTGGATGGGTTGTGGTTGGGTAGTCACATCCAAGAGATTACTTGGAATGAAGGGTGAGGAAATCTCATTCATCCTAGATTGGAATGAAGAGGAGGTAGAACCATGAGAATGGTTGGTTCCATGGGTTGATGAAGTCTTGCATGGAGCAAGAGGTGGTGAGTTTGATGAAGAAATGAGAATTGGGACAATCTCATTCTTGGGAGTGTGAAAGGGTGAGGAGTTAGGTTTAGCCATTTTAATCTTAATCTTAAGATTTTTCTTTGTGGTGGAGGTTTTGGATAAGTTTGAGCTTCTTGTTGAAACCATGGTTGAAATGAAAGGTTTAGGGTTTAAGGAATAATGGTTTGATGTGTGAAGAACATGGCTAACAAGGTGGGTTTAAAAGGGTGAAGGGATGATCCAAACTAATAATGGGTTAAAAACATTTTATGTGAACAATGAATTTAGCTAACCTAGTTTAGGAAATGTGCAGGTTTTTGCAAAGAATCAAGCAAGGTTTACATAGATTAAGGAAAATAGTGTAAAGCAAAGATTCTGTCGGACACAGTAGCCGGTGGTTCCTTATCTAGGGGCGGCGGTTCCTTATCAACAAGGTACCACGGGTCGATAAGGAACCGCGACCAGTGGTGTTCAAAAATGGCCCTTCCTCAAACTTTGGTTAGCCCAGATTTTTACCAAAGGATTTTCAAGCCAAAGTTTGTGAGACCCCCAAAATCAGGCAAGGAAACACGTAGGCAGCAAGGGGGCGTCACGTCATGGTACAAGAAACAATGAAATACTGTTGACATAAAGTTGACGTAATTAAAACTTATACATTACATCACAAAAAGATCAGAGTTTTTAAACAAAGGTCCCAGAGTTTTATAAGCGGAAAATCTATTATCTAAACATGGTTTTGTAACATGTTGTTACAAAAAATATAGGATAAACTTCTGACAGCTTTTACCAAAACCAAACATTAAAAAGTAACACAAAAATCTCCAAGCTGCGATAATATCCTGCGGGCTCCCATCCAAGCAAAGCTAAGTAATAATACCTGAGATTAAACATGTAAAATCGTCAACATAAAGTTGAGTGATATTCATAGGTTTAGCAGTAAAGGTGTGGAACACAAGCATTTATTTGTAAAACAAGAAATAGGGAAAATGGTTACGTACGATAACCATAGTCTGAAACCATTATTATTGCTATTTAGTTCATGAACCGAAGCTTAACTCAATGTAAGTTCCTCTAGTGAGTATTCATCCTAAATACTCAAGTATAAACAAATGATATGCGTCATGGTTAAACAACCGCAACATGGGACGGGGATTGTCAATCCCGATGGATCCACCCACAACATTCGCGCTTAGTAACACAAGTAAATTAACGGTTCATGATCAGGAGAGGAAACTTAAGGGCTATAGACTAAAAGCAATAATAATAATGAAAAATTGTTGGAAATCATCAAGTTCTGGAAAGCATACAAAATCTGGATAGCATACAAGTTCTGGATAGCATACAGTTTTAAATGAATGTGTTCCACCATGTAAAATCTCACCCCGCGTTTAGAAACAATGTATAAGTAGTAAAAAGGGGCTATGAACTCACCTTAGCAAAGCGATACCGAACGATGATGAGAATCGACAAAGTAGCCACGAAAGCATAACAAAGAAATAAGATAATACGGGAAGTTGCGAGCTTCTAACGACGACCTAAAATAATATGGCGTGTCTTAGAAATATACACGACAACATACAAAATTGAAATAAGTTTAATAATGTTTTCATCAATAATGACCAGTAACTGGGTCGGGTTTAAATATTAACAAAGATAGTTCTTACAATATAAAATATATTATTACAATTTATAATTTTATATTTAAGGATATTTACACTTTAGTCCTTTTAGTTTTAAAAATGGCAAAATTAGTCCCTATAGTTTCAAAAATGGCAAGTTTAGTCCCTCGTCATATTTCTAAGTATTTTACAATTCTAACATCAGTTTTAAAAAGTTTTAGAATTGTCAAAACATCCCCTATAGGTTTATAACTAAAAGACTTTGAAATATTTTTCAAGATTTCATGTGATTTGTGTTTTGAGGACAAGATTTTACATGACTATATCTAGATCTAGTAATAGAGTTAGGACCTGAAATTTGGGGTATTTTTAGTCTCCTATATGGTGATATACTAGATCTAAAGAAATATGGTGGTCGCATTTAAGAATTTCGAGTTGTGATGGTGAGAAAGGGTGTCCCCATTCACGATCATAATTTTATGTGGAAATCCCATTTGGGGACGGATATTGCATTAGCAATAACTCAACCTATATTTCGATTCAAGGGCTGATATTCATGGATCTTAGAGACCTATGGAAGTTCTAAAAAATATATAAAAATCAGCATAGGTTGTTAAGAGAAATCGCAAGATATAAAGGGCGCAAAAGTGACCCGAGATACTTGATCTATGATTTTATTTGAAAGTTAAAAATGACTTTTAGCTTGGTTTGTGTTGAGAGTCCTTAGGGACCAGCTATTTAGGTGTTATAAAAGATATACTGAGAGTGTATAAAATGAAATGGAAGCTTACATAAGCTCAAGAAGATACGGAAATTGTCGAAACGGATCGAGATGATGCGAAATGATCTCAATGGTTGAAGGACTTGATTAGGACTTCGTATGTTCTTCTCATTGGATTATAATCAGTGTGAATCCTACCCTCTTTGCTCCTATGTCTTATTAATAAATAGATTTGGGTATGTGTTGGTTTTTTGAGTGCGTATGTGTTACGGATGAATGATAACCAAATGGTGCGTGTTAGTTTATAGGCTATAGGGTTCACACGTTGGTGCTCAAGGATCGTTAAGAGGGGTAGCATGTTATCATGGAACGAGTAGGCTAAATAGAATGACGAGGCTTAGAAGACTTCAAGGCTAAGTTTATGAAAAAGAGGCGAGAGGATTAGATGAAACACAATTGTTGATATGTGAACACGTGAAAAGTTGACATATAAGAATGATATTAGATAGCAACTAGTACCTAGGTTTTGTTTTATACAAAGAATGATATATTAGTATATGGTATTGTCGGCTAAGAAGAACACAATGAAGTTTATAGTTTTGTTTTGGATAAAAGCGGGTATTATCGAAGCCCGATATTTTAAAAGTTACGCGATTAGAAAGTTACACGTGAAACACGAAAAATAAACTCTCAATATAAAATAAAAACTTCACCATTCGGAGAAGATTAATATTTCGATAAATAAATGTGGCTTATTATTTAAATTATGTTAATAAAATATATTAACACTTTATATAAACGAACGACGCCTAAGGGTTTAGCGTCAATTACGAAGAAGGCTCGTAAAACAAAAAAAATTAAAACGACGAGAATAGAAAATAATTCTATGTCATAACGAGGATATTTATTGTCGATGGACGTAAGCTTGCTAATAAATAATAATTGATACATTTTCGATACGTTAAAGCCTTAACCTTGCCGGTTAGTCAAGAATTCGATATTAATTGTAGAACAAACATGACAAATAAAAGTTGGGTAATAAATATTGGTCCGAATATTAGGAATAGAATTAGAGCTTGGTCTAAATGTTGATATTAAATTTTGAGTTACTACATTAAATAAATATGGAAAAATAAGAATAAAATTTTTATAATTCCGAATAAAATATTATCACTGATCAGAAAAATAATTAAAATATAGTTTAATTAAAATTCTCGAGATCTCAGGATTTACGTATGAAAAGTAAAGAGGAACATGTAAAACATTGTAAAATCGAGAAGTACGAATAAAAGAATAATTTAATTACCGGGAAAAATACGAGTTCTCATAAAGTTAACTACTGACCAAAATCTAGGAAGCTAACTAACACATAGGATGCACAAAGTTATGCAAATCATAATCACAATGGCATACATTAAGGATAAATAACAAATAATCCAAACAAGTAGAATTTAGTTAATACACATCCAAGATAAAAAATGTTTAACATTACATGTTTACCAACATGTATTCTTTGAAAACACTTCAAAGTCTTCACCTTCTTTTCTTGCCCAATCCCTTGATCATATTCCCCAAATACTTGAATCCCTTCCTTGACTCAACCCGATGTTCATGCAATTCACCTCGAGTCCTAAGATTTTCACGGTAGAGATGCTCCATGTTGAGATCTTCCGGTACTTCACTAGAGGAGTAATGAGGTGGGGGAGATAAGTCTTCAAGTCCATCCACGAATGAGTTTGAGGATGGGTGGGAATTACTCGAAGAGTTGAAGTGAGAACTAGAAACAATGGCATCACCATCACTTGTTGGCATATAGGTGTCCTCATCATCCATCTCTTGATGATCGGATTTTCTCGAACCTCGATCACTTCTAGGCTTTCTTGCATATACCTCTTGAATAGGCAACATAACCCGATGAACCGGGTGAAAGCAAGAAAGGTCGAGGTGGGGAAAGTCATGAGCAACCCTTTTGAAAAGGCGAGTAATAAGCATAGCATATGGAAGGTTTGTTTTGGGCTTTGAAAGGGCATAATTTATTCGTCGAGCGATATAGAATGCCAAATTGTACTTGGTTTATGTAAAGATGCAACTCAACATATGCACCATACAAGCCGGGATATGATCTCGGTTTCCACCAAGACAAAATACATTCTCCCTAAGGATATTTGCCCATTGGACCAAAAAATCCTTAAGGTCGCTAGAGAGCACTTCATAGCGATTCACATTTTGCACATTTGAATGAAGGCTTCTCACAACGTTTCCATCATGCTCTTTTGAAAAGATGTCAAGGATAAACTCTGGATCAATTTCGGTGTGGTCAGTTGGAGGTTTATCATAGGATTCCAAGAGAGCATCAAGTCTCCATTTATCCGTAAAACGACAAACGCCTTCATATGGCACACCAAGAATTTCACCAAAGTTTTCGAGAGAGTATTGAATCATTTGACCATTCAACAAGAATCGAATCAAGATTTCTCCATTGTATTCAAACATGGAGTAAGTGCTAAAGAATTCTAGAAGAAACAAGGGGTAAATATCTTCTTCTATGTTGAGCAAGCAATCAAACCCCGAAAGCTCAAACATAGATTGGATAAGTCATAACCCGTTATTCCCTCGTCAACGACTCTACCCTCATGGAAACAACGAGTAGAAAGGGATGGAAAGGAGTTTCGAAGTTGAGTGGAGGCATAGGTTTGGGAAAGGTTTGGCATGTATTCTCTAGTGAGTTGATGATCCTTTTGGTATTGTGAAGGCATGATTAGTACCTAAATAAACACAAGAAAATATTTTTCCAATCACTCATATGAAAAATAAAATCAAAACTCAAAAATATGAGAATGTGTTATATCAATTTCTTGAGAAACAAAAGATTGAATCCATATCATTATCATCCTCACAATGTATCTATTCCATTATTAACCAAGAACATATAACCTATGTTAGATCAACAATGGACTAGAACATTGGTTTTTCAAAACAAGGTTTTTAGGTAAGCATTAACAATGCCACTACCTATTTGTTCATGGCTTCATCTCAATTCCATCTTTTAACCAAAATCATTTAGCCAAAATTTGGATTTTTTCTACAAGTGGGTTTTAGTGAAATTTTAATGAATATGAACCTAAGGAATCATAGTAAAATAACCATGTCAACCCATATTCCTATTAAGGTTCTAATTCAATTTCAATTTTAAAAATCCCCAATTATGAAAGGATGAACCCTAGAGCAAAATAGATGAAATTAAAAGAAAGTACTTACAATTAATTGATGTTTGATGAAGGATGAGTGAAACCCATAACTTGGAATCAATTAATTTGAGTGATTGAAGATTTTTGAAGCTTTAACAATGGTGGAAAAGGTGAAACCCGTCGGTGTGTGTTTTTGGGAGAGAGAGGGTTTGGTTTAAAAAGGTTATTTTAATAAAACTGGCGCTCTGACAAACTTTACTGCCCGCGGTACCTTAGTGATAAGGAACCGCGGGTTTGAGCCGCCAGAGATAAAGAACCGCCTGCAGAGGCTGGTTTTTATCAATGAAACACGCCAAAATTTTGAAAACCAAGTTTTCTAAAATACTTAAAAATATATCTTAAACCTTTTAGAATATCATTGGATCATCATAACACTAAGCAGTATGCATTAATGAAGGATTACGAGTTGAATCGAGATCGAAAAGAACCGTAACAGACAAACGACTACTCGTAGCGAAAAGGAAAAGTGGAGAGAAGTTAAGGGAAGTGGATCCAGACTAAGATCAATGGTCAAGGGATTAATGAAAATCTTCAAATCATGGAGACGAAGAGCTTGTGTCATATATAGTGGTTTAAGACGTGCCTTTCCGGCGAAACATTAAACGGCTTTGGAAATGAATAAACACAAAGCAATTATTCATGTATAGACTAAGATCACTTTAACTAATAGTCTTAGTCTAAACCAAAATATGAGCAAGGTATTGATTCACTTTCTCTCCCATAAAGGGCCTACTAATCGTAAGGGTGCAAACCATGGAAATCATGCTTGATACTTTAAGCTACTACTAACTCACTCTGCATCACCATAGTGAGTCAAGTATCCAAGCAATGAAGGTTTGAGAGGATAAAAGAAAAGAATCACAAACCACAAACAAATGTCAAGGCAAGGATGCCAAGAACAAGCACATAGTCAAGTAATGATCAAAAGAATGATCAAAAGAATGATCAAAGGGCGTGTGGAAGAACGAAAGCGTACCTTGGCCACAAAGAGCAATCCATCAAGGAATCAATGCAATGGCCAATAAAGACTATGATGAATACTAAGTCTTCAAGGACTAATATCATTCCCAATCATCTAGATATCATCATTCAAGGATGTTGAAGATCAACGAAGATAAGTCTTCTACAAGTGCAAGTAACTCAATCCACAACCAATTAAATGATTGATCTTTATGAGTACCTACACAAAGCAAGATGCAAACTAGTAGATAAATTTCAAGAGTAGATCTAAAATGCATAAGGGCTACTAATCTACGAAGGATGCAATATTACCAATTAAAAGACCTATTTTCCAAGAAAAAAATAGTTTTAACCAAAGAGAAACTTTAGTACAACTTGACCTTCTAATTTGAGGAGACAATGGATCGATCCAAGTTTTAAAGTGCATTATACTTCAAAGATCTTGAGTGACCATCGCTCTGATACCAATTGTAGAAACTAGAAGTGGGGGGGGGGGGGTTGAATAGTTTCTCTTCAATTAGTCACCTAATTTAAGTTACCTTGAATTAAGTGTGTATCAAAACTATCTTTTACTTGAAGCTAAGTTGCATAATGATTAGGTTCAATTCAAAGGCATTAGCAATGGTAATAGGTATGTATAATGATACTGAAAATAAGTAAAGAGTAAGGAAAGAGACAACCTAGTGACACGACACCAAGATTTATAGTGGTTCGACAACAAGGCTCTATCCTCATTTCTACTCCACTCCTCAAGTACACCTACTCGAGATTTTCACTATATCCACAAGCTCCCTTCTTGGCGGAGAAAGCCTTACATCACCGCTTACATTATTTTCCGACACTAAGCTAAATGTCGAGACCTAATCATTAGCTAGGACCAATCTACACAACGTTGCCTACTTCACAATTTAACGACACAAGGCTAGATGTCGAGTTCTAATCTCAAGGTAGAACCAATCTTCACGACATTGCCTACTTCACCATTTAACGACACAAGGATAGATGTCGAGTTCTAATCCAAAGCTAGAACCAATCTTCACGACTCTTCACTTTGAAGCTAAGTGAGAACTTAACACAACACAACTACTAATCACTTTCAAGTTTAGTGAGAACTCACAAGACACAACCACATCACTTTATAGTTTAGTGAGAACTACTACACAAATCTATTACAACTCAACTAGACATATCCAAGTACACACATGTAGCTTGGATCTACACAACACAAATCCAAGCAAACACATATACAATGGATGTAAATAATAAATCCAAGTATTCACAAATAGCTTGGATGAACACAACAAGTCCAAGTATTTCATAAATACAAATGTATTAACAAAAATAAAAAGGCTAACATGATGAACATGACTAATTCATGGATTCATCTTTATCACAACACTAGTGAGTGAGTGATCTTATCATTGGACAAGGTAAAGGAGGGGATCAAGAGGATAATCATATGTAAACATCCTTAACACTTTAAGTGATCATTTACTAATGATTATGCTATAGAAAAGAGAAAGGGGGCTGAGAAAAACGTCCAAGAGGCTTGTTGGAAAATGAGATTTGATCCACTATTTATAGAAGACAAAGTCCAACGGCTAGCTGGGTGCGGATCCTTATCTAGCCGGCGGTACCTTATCGATAAGGAACCGCCTAGCTATTTAAGGTACCGCCTAGTAGAGTCCGCTCCTTTTTTTGTCTTTTAGTGGGGTAGGAATATTTGAGATTTTTTAAACCTTCAAAGGATATTCTTATGGCATATGGAATATGCCATTTTCAAATTTACATTTTCCATTTTAATAAAACATTTTCTTAAAAAGAAAGTTTATTAAAAAATCTTTTGTCATATTAACAAAAGTGAGTTTTAAGGATAATCACTTTGATGATCACTAAGTATGATTAAGAAAAGTTAGTGATATGATTATTACCTTGATGATAGTGTTAGTTAAATAATTTGTTTTGTGTTTCTACACTAAATGTGTTTTATAGTTTATTGTGATAAAAATAAGAAAGATTAGTTAACATTAATAATGTTTTAGGCATCACTTGCATTAACATAACATTGAACACGAGCATACTCGTAAATTTTTAGAAATTTAAAATCGTTTGGTTGGCCTTTGGGCTCGGTGGTGTACACGACACAAAAGGAAGAAGAAAGGGGCCCGACCCATTGAGAAATCCACTAGTGAAAATAAACCTCCAGGGAAAACACACATCATAATTTGTTCTAAGAAAATAAAAACAAGAAACCCTAGCACACCACCTAGTGGCTGCCAGCTTCAACAACCACAAGGAAGAGAGTTTTTGAGTTTTGATGTTGGAAAAGTACGTGTTTGTGTTCATGATTGGGTTCTTGAATCATCCCCGCATTCGGTACAAACCAAATCTTCATCTTTAATTTTTTTATTCAAACGATCATAAATCTTGAGAACTTAAATAAAACATGTTTTGATTAACAAATTAAACAAGGAATCGGGGTGTTTGGTTTTGTTTTGATTTGGGAACACACTAACCGAGACCCTCCAAGGTCTCGGTGTCTATTTCCTTCCACCAGCCGAGACCCTTAAAGGGCTCGGTGTGATTTTGTTTCGGGCAGCAACAACCAAAGAACCCCAAGCAGTGGCAACCAAGACCACATAGGTTCTCGGTGGGTCTTTGGCTAGGATAGTGGGAACCGACTGAATGTCGGTGTGTGTCTCAGCTTAACAGTGGAAACATGCGAGAACCGGTGTGAACCATAGCTGACCAGTGGTAACCCACAGCTAGCTAGTGGCAAGCCACGACTACAGCAAAGGGCTGCTAGCCGCCGACCAAACCACCAGCCGCCGACTGAGAGGTGTTTGGTTTAGCTGTGGGCGTGGTTTGGTTTTGTGATTCGGGTTCGGGTAAAAGTAATTTGTCACGGGTTTTCATGAATTAATTGATTTAATTAATTAACATGAACTAGTAAATTTATTTTATTAATTAATTAGATTAATTAATTTTCATGAATCAAGACTTTATTTATTAAAATCATGACTTAGGTTAATTATTAGAAATTAATAATCATGTTATAACCTAAGTAATTTAAATGGCATAATTAAATTAAAACAATGTTTAATTTAGCTAATTGGTATAATGTAAAGCTTTATTAAATTATCATGACATAATATTAATTATTAAAAGCATGCATATCATTAATAATTAATAATCAGTTTAATCTATAGTATTTAATTAATAAACTTTACCATAAATTATCATGACTTATAAGTTTTAACCAATAAGAGCTAGCTTATATTGTTAGACTTATTAATCCAGCTTATTTCTATTTTTAAAAACTTTCTATTTTTGAAAACTTTCTATTTTTGGAAACTTACTATTTTTGGAAACTTTCTATTTTTAGGAAACCTGCTATTTTTAGAGAGTTACTTAGTATTACAATACAAGTATAGTAATACAAGAATACATGACTTATATCATTAAATTACATGAATATACACCAGATAACATATAAAACAGTAAAACATGATAGAACATGTATAATAAGCTAAGAAAACACAGAACCAGTAAAATACACAGTATATCAGACAACTCACACACGTCCCTTATCTTATGTAGTATTATCCGTGAAGGCGAAGTAGTTTTGTTAGCTTTTCCATTCTAGCTTCCACTGGACATAAAGTACGGATATTCCGTCCTTTAGTATGGACACTCTCTTTCCTTATTAGGATTCTCCGTTTGCAGCCAACTGTTTTCTGAAGTATTTGTTTTATATGTTTTGATCTGCTTATTTTAGTTTTAAATGCCTAAGACATATACATGCATGCCATGTCATCTAGTTATGGAGGTACCATAACCATAACACAGGAGGCACTAGTGTTATGACTTCCCCACGGAGGAGTGATTGCTCTTGGCGTCCCTTTTCAATTTTGGCCATATATTTGTATTATCATGTGGGGCGTATGGGTGCATCCTAGTTACATGTTTTTACAGGATTTTCATGGTGAATATGGTGTGTGCCTTGCATCCTTCACAGGGATTTGATCCCTCCTACTCGAACTAATTTAATTAGAGGCATCCCCTCTAATTGCATGATGAGTTCACCCCTCCAAGTATTCAGGCACGGTGGAACCTCATGACCTATATGGACTATTGGCTAATTAAATAAAATTTTCATATAAAAACATAAGTCTTTTCAAACTATAAAACCAGTTTTATGAACATGTTCCAAGTTTTCCAGGACTTATACATTTCCGCTGCCTTTCAGTCTTATTTATGTTTCAGTCATTCACACTATGTCATATATTCGTTCACTAAGCCTATTGCTCAGCCGTTACTTTCTTTTCCATGTCCCAAAACGACACGTACCCAAGGACAGACTTGAGCATTTGGAGGACGCGCATAGGATGGAAGCTACCTTAGACTTCTTCTCCTTTTGCCTTCTTATACATATGCTTGCTTGGACACTTGTTTTGTTCTCTTTATTCCATTTATTTTATTTATGTTTAGGGCTTATGTTTGGGAACCGATGTTTGATTTCGGTTATTCCTTTTGGTCATGTATGTTTTCGGACATAATATCTTGCATGTGTTGGAAATAAATGCATGAGTCTTAGTTCCCCATGCTGGTTGGTCAAAGTTCCCCCTGCTAGAGTAAGTTCCCCCTGCTG
Source organism: Glebionis coronaria (assembly GCA_025667525.1). NCBI lineage: Eukaryota > Viridiplantae > Streptophyta > Magnoliopsida > Asterales > Asteraceae > Glebionis > Glebionis coronaria. The sequence goes on from CM046881.1 coordinate 164,430,026, forward strand.
ATTAATGAAGACAGGGGGATTGGTCCCCCTGCTAGAAGTCAAAGACCCTGCTGCATGGATAAACTAGGAAGAGATATTGACGTGTTTATGTTACTACTCCAAAATATACTTTCCTAGTTTTTTAGTAGTTATCTTGTACATGAGTCCTGGTGCTATAAAAGGACTCATTAGGTTTTGGTTTCAATATATCTTTTCTGTCAGTTCATTTCAAAGCTTTAAGGTTGTAAAACCCTAATACCATCTTTGGGTATTCGTATATCATTAATATATTAAAGCTTAACATTTGGTTCTATACTTTTCTTGTGCTAAACATTACTTTTCGCATCTTGTTTAGTTACTTTGTGTATTGCAAAGTTTCTCTCATAGTAGTTTGAATTCTTTCTTTCTACTATAACCCTTAAACAAGCTAAGGCTTAAGATCTGAGTTTGGGGTCAACAAGTGGTATCAGAGCTTGTTGAGAAACTTTGATTAAACCAAGAACAATACAAACCTCACATCCATCCACAATCATGTCTACTGACTCTATTTCATCCACAAACAACAATGCACTAAAACTTCTAATATTGGATCTTGAAGACTTTAAAATATAGGAATTCAGGATTCAACAGTATCTCAAGATGGAACACTATGCCCTCTGGGAGGTCATAAAATTTGGTGATTAGTTCGCTAAAATAGTAGCATTTGAAGATAAGAACAAAGAAAAGGTAGACAGTGGTGAAAGATCCAAAGGTGATGGCAAGAAAAAGCATGCTGCTGTTTTAGACAATGAGATCCAATTGAGAAGGCATGATGTCAGAGCTCACAGTTCTTTGCTGTTAGCTCTACCTGATAGACTCAGCTAAGGTTTAGGAAGCATAAGATGGCTAAGGATCTATGGGAAGCCATTGGTAACACATTTGGAGGAAATGAAGCTACCAAGAAGAAGAAGAATCAGATGATAGACCAATTTACTTCTTTTAAAGCAAAAGGTGATGAAGCAATTGGTTCCATCAATAATAGGCTTTAATATCTAGTTGCTCAACTGGAATTCTTTGACATAGAGGTCTCAAGAGAACAGGTCAATGCAAGATTTCTCAATAGTCTCAGAAAGAATGGTTTGTTTACAAAGCCATTTGGCAAAATAGAGATGATATTGATGACAAAAACATTGATGTTATATACAACAACCTGACGGTTTTTGAGCCTGTGGTTAATGAAATGAAGGACTTAGGGATTATCCCACAAACTCAAGTGGAACTACTGATCCACCTGCCAACATGGCTTTCATTTCTCAAAGCAGTAGAATTGTTGTTTCAGACAAAAGCAATGGGATTGAAGTTTCCCCTGCTACACACTCCACTGTTTCCAATGGAGAAGATAGACCTGCAACATTCAGTTGTGACACTGCATATGCTTTCATTGCATCACAAGGAGCTCAAGGATCCACTGTGCTACATGAAGATTTGACACAAATCAACAAGCAAGGACTGGAGGAAATGGATGTCAAATGGAATATGGCCATACTCAGCATAAGAGCCAACATATTCTATAACTAATGTGGGAAAAATATTTCCATTAATCCTTCTGATGTGGCTGGATTTGATAAATCAAAGGTAGAATGCTACAATTGTGGGAAGAAAGGACACTTTGCCAGGGAATGCAGGGGTCCAAGGAATGGAAGCAGCTATAGGAAAGAGAGCAGGGATGAGGATTCTAAGGCCAAGGCTATGGTAGCCATGCATGGAATAGATGGAGTTGGATGGGACTGGAGCTCTATGACAGAAGGTTTTGAAAGGAACCAAGCTCTAGTTGCTGAGGAGATAGAGGAAGAATTTTCTCTTATGGCTATGTTAACAGCTAGCTCAGACAATGAGGTATACGATGACTCCTATTGTACCAAAGCATGTAGGAAAAATACTGAGTCATTAAATGACCAAATAAGAAGTTTAAATACTAATTACATAAATTCTAAGAATAATTTAGACAAGTACAAACGTGCTTTAGAACAACTAGAGTCTAGCATTAGAGAATATAAGCAAAGAGAAAACCAATATAGAGATCACATTGGAATTCTAGAAAGAGATGCTAGAGAAAAAGATGATTCCATTAAGAAATTAACTGATGAAGTTGAAATCCTTAGAGCTAATAAAAAGGTAGATGAACAAACAATTGAAAAGTTTGGAAAAGCCTATTAAGATCTAACTAAGGCTGTTGAAATAGGACAATCTCCATGAGGTAAAACTGGTTTTGGTGTTAAAAATGAACATGCTGCTTTTCTACCACCACCTGCTAACATACATGGAGCCACTCCTATTAAAGATCTTTCTTGGAATGGTCTTCCTTGTTTTGCCAAGCAGGTAGATATTGAGTTTAGCTTAAATGATTATGTAAAAACCAATGAGGTTAGGGACTTTGAAAAAGAACAAGCTGCTTTAAAGCAGTGGAAAATAGATAACCCTATCCTTTTCACTAGAGAAGGTTTGTGTGGTAGTGACACTAGTTCAAAAAAGTACTTCATCTAGAACTAGTAGTGCATCAGGAGCTAAAACTAGAACTACTAGTCCAAAATCTTACAAAACCACCACTAGATATGCATAGATGTATAGATCTAAATACAATAAAAATGTGGTTAGAGGAAATCGAAGGAACTGGAATAATCAAAAGTCTATTCAACTTGGAAAGGACTTTGTGAAAAACACCAAACATTTTTTCACCTATGGCAGTTTTGATCACATACACTAAGACTGTAAAGCAACCAAGGGAATGGTGGCTGCAAATCCTTTAAAGGAAATGCATCCACAAGCTATTTTGTTGAATGCAGGGGCAAAACCTTTTTCCCCTGCTAAGTACATTCCCCCTGCTTTGAGAAATAAGGCAACTGATAAGTATGTTGTGCCTTCCTTGAGAAAGAAAAGTGAAGCATACCCCTAATCTAGCTCTAATGTGACCAGACCAACATCTCATAATACATTTGCATCTGGTCATAGACCTTACCAACGCACCTATAAAGGCCAAAACAAGCAATGGGTTCCCTCTGCTAAGCATAGGGATTCTCCTTCTAAGCCTAGGGTTTCCCCTACTGGCAAAGTTATGGCCTTTAGAAACATGGATAGATGGGGAAAAGTTGTGAAAGCCTCAGCTCGTTGGGTTTGGGCTCCCAAAATGGGTACTCAACCCAATGGTGTATCTTTTGCCATTGACAAATTATCTTACATTGATACACGAGGTAGATCTAAGTCAGTAATGGCTTGGGTCCCCAAGAAAAACTAATTTGTTTTTCTTTTTGCAGGTAACAAAGCAGACCAAGAATGACAAAGCATACTAGGATAGTGGATGCTCAAGGAGCATGACTGGTCATAAAGCATATCTGTCAAACTTTGTTCCTCTACATGATAATGATGGTGTCTCATTTGGAGATGGGCATGGGACAATCGCTAGGAAAGGGACCATTATGACTAATGGAATGACATTTGATAATGTCTATATGATGAAAGAACTGAAGTACAACCTTTTTAGTGTGTCTCAGATGACTGACAACAAGAACTTTGTTCTTTTCACTGATACTGAGTGTCTGGTGTTGGGAAAGGAGTTTGTTTTACTACAAGAACATGTACACCATTGACTTAAAAGATATTTATATTCAAGACAATAAGAACTATTTTATTGCCAAAGCCTCAGTAGATGAATGCAAGAAATGGCACAGAAGACTTGGTCATTTAAACTTCAAAAATATGAACAAATTGGTTAAGTTCAATCTTGTTCATGGTTTGCCTTCCAAGACTTTCAATAATGATCATACTTGTGTTGATTTTTTGAAGGGAAAGCAACATAGAGCTTCTTGCAAATCAAAAGTTGTTGTCTCTACCACCGAACCATTGGAGTTACTTCACATGGATCTTTTTGGTCCTACATCTGTGGCAAGCATGAAAAAGAAGTGGTACTGCCTAGTGGTGACTGATGACTTTTCAAGGTTCACATGGACCTTCTTCTTGTTTGAAAAGAGTGATACAGCAGGAGTACTGAAAGACTTCATCACTCAGATTTAGCTTCAAAAGAGTATGAAGGTGATGACAATTAGGTCTGATAATGGTGGAGAGTTTAGAAACAAAGAGCTGGACACTTTCTGCACCAACAAAGGGATCAAAAGGGAATACAACATAGCTAGGAAACCTCAACAAAATGGAGTTGTAGAGAGAAGAAACAAAACACTCATTGAAGCTGCAAGGACAATGCTATCTGATTCCAAGCTTCCAATTATATTTTGGGCTGAAGTTGTTGCCGCTACTTGCTATGTTCAAAATAGGGCCTTGGTGGTTAAGGCTCATAACAAGACCCCCTATCAGCTATTTAATGTTATACCTCCTCTATTTGACTTTTTTAGACCATTTGGGTGTCATGTTGTGATACTCAACACTAGTGATAATTTGGGAAAGTTCAATGAAAATGGTGATGGTGGATACTTTGTTAGTTATTCACTAACAAGTAAGGGATATAGGGTCTTCAACAAGAAGACAAGCAAGGTGACAGAGAACTTACATGTGAATTTTCTAGAGGATAAGCCTGAGGATACACAAACAGGTCCCAAATGGTTCTTTGACATTGAAGTACTTTCTAAGTCTATGAATTATGTGCCTGTTACTTTGAAAAATACAAAATTTCAGGTACAAAAGAACCAACTGCTGTGGAGAGTTCACTTTTGAGGTACATGACTATACCTTCATTATTCCCAGTTGATGATGCTACCAAAGTGATGGATGAAGAAGAAGACCTCTCTCATAAGGATGCACAACCAGTTTCTTCCCCTGCTAAGCCAAGCCATGAAAGCAGTGGAATGTCTGAAAGCAGTGGAATCATGGATTCCCCTGCTGGTCTAAATGTTTCCCCTATCGTTGAAGAAACAGTTGTTAATGATGCAGAAAGAGAATCCCCACTCTTTTCTACATCTTCTCCAATGACTATGGCAAGCAGTGGAAGTAGAATCATTAGACATGAAGCTCCAAGCTATTCAGAGCTACATACAGCTCATCGGTATCCATCTCTCAGCCATGTAGTATCATTTGGGAACTCCTTTGAAGAGTTCTTTCCCAATCAAGATAGTCCCATAGAACCTAATTTGGGAAATGATGAAACTAAAGTCCTTATGAATATGCATCTTACCTACATAATCAATAAACATTACCCTCAATCTCAAATCATAGGTGATCTTGATACTCCTAGGCAAACAAGGTATCAAGCAAAGGAACATAGCTTTATTGCCAACTTCACAATGAAACTCAATCATGAAAATATGCAATGTTGCCTATTTGCTGCCTTTTTGTCACAAGAAGAGCCAAAGAAGATCTTTCAAGCTTTGAATGATCCAAGATGGGTAGAGGCTATGCAAGAAGTGTTGTTGCAGTTTGATATTCAAGAGGTTTGGATTTTGGTTGATTGTCCAAAATGGGCAAGATCCATTGGGACAAAATGGGTGCTTAGAAACAAGAAGGATGAGAGGGTTATAGTGGTCAGAAACAAAGCCAGGCTAGTAGCACAAGGATACACACAGGAGGAAGAAATTGATTATGATGAGGTCTTTGCCCCAGTTGCCAGAATTGAAGCCATTAGACTGTTTCTTGTATATGCTTCTTTCATGGAATTTATTATGTACCAGATGGATGTTAAGAGTACCTTTTTATGTGGCACCATTGATGAGGAGGTGTATGTGATGCAGCCTCTAGGTTTTGAAGATCCAAAACATCCAGACAAGGTCTAAAAGGTAAAGAAAGCAATGTATGGGCTTCATCAAGCTCCTAGGGCCTGGTATGGAACTCTATCCAAGTATCTATTAGATAATGGCTTCAACAGGGGGAAGATTGATCAGACCCTGTTTATAAAGAAACAAAAAGGTGACTTCTTTTGGTTCAAGTATATGTAGATGATATCATTTTTGGATCCACAAACTCCATGCTTAGCAAGGAGTTTGCCAAATTGATGCAAGACAAATTCCAAATGAGTGCAATGGGAGAGCTCAACTTTTTCTTAGGGTTACAAGTTCAACAGAGGAAAGAGGGGATTTTTATTTCCCATGACGAATATGTTGCTAAGATTGTGAAAAAGTTTGAATTATGTGAAGGAAAGAATGTCTCCAATCCTATGGACAAAGAGCATCCTTAGGGAAAAAGGGCCAAGGAAAACCTATTGATGTCAGACTCTATAAATCTATGATTGGATCTCTTATGTACCTTACAGCGTCAAGACCTGACATCATGTTTGCTGTGTGCTTGTGTGTAAGACATCAAGTGACACATATGGAGTGCCACTTGTTTGCTATGAAGAGAAGCTTTAGATATCTCAAGTGTCACCTTACTTTAGGACTTTCGTATCCTAAAGAGTCGCCCTTTGAGCTGATAGCCTATTCAGATAGTGACTATAGGGGTGACAACAATGATAGAAAGTCTACAACAGGTGGATGTCAATTTTTGGGGAACAGGCTTATATCTTGGCAGCATAAAAAGCAAACTATTCTGGCAACTTCCACTACTGAAGCTGAATATGTGGCTGCTGCTACATGTTGTGGACAAGTCCTTTGGATTCATAATCAGTTGCTTGATTATGGGTACAATTTTCTTATAACCAAGATATTTATTGACAATAACAACACAATTTACATAATTAAGAATCCCGTTTTTCACACTAAAACTAAACATATTGAAATCAGACATCATTTTATTAGAGACTGTTTTGAAAAAGGGTTGATTGTCCATGAGACAATTGATACAGAACTTAGTGTTGCTGATCTTTTGACAAAACCTTTTGATATAGGGAGATTCTAGTACTTGTTTGCAAGTATTGGGATGGTCAATCCCTAAACAGATGTCTATAGCTTTGTGTGTATAATCAGAAATTGTATTATTCTATGTTGTTGTAAAATTGCTAGTCACTTTTTCCATAATTGTTAATGCCACTGCTTTTGAACAAAGTTTCCCCTACTTGGGTTAAATCCCCTGCTAGTGTACTTTCCCCTACTTAGGGTTTGTTCTTTTTAAGTGGTTACATGTGGTTTTTAGACTAACAATGTAGAGCTTAATATGGAGTATGGTATACCCTATCGAAAAATCTGGTATGTACTCTATGTTTCAGGGGAGGTTAGGTCACACCTTTAGGATTCAGGGTATCCTTAGGATACTCATGTATGATTCTAGATCATATCCACTGGTGAGTAGGGGCTTGGAACAATGACAACTTGCTGCAAAGCTTGTTGGAGTTCTAAGACCTTTAGGCACTGTAATGTGCACTCAAACTCTTGATTGAGCAGCTTGCTACACAAATGGAGCTTTCGAGTGCATGTTGCCAAGACCACTTGACCATATGAAGGGAATGGTAGCGTTGGAGACCTGGGTATGAGTATTTCATTCGTTGACCAGGTGCATGGTTGCTTATGTGTTAGCTTTTCTGTTTGGGACTTTGCTAAATGGAGGACTCTAGAGATTCTATGTATCTAGCTTGCTTATGCAAGTCTGTGCATTAGGACAGAGCTATTTAGCATTGACCTATTCAAGTTAATATAATACCCTTAGCAAAGCATTCCCCTGTTTGACCATTGACCGACAATACCGTTACACTGCTTATAGTCGTTGGGCCTGCTTGTTGAATTTTTGGTTAGGGAATATTCTATTAATTTCAAAAGATATTTAAGGCGCTTTCTTCGCTTATTGGTAACCTTTTTATTATTATTTCAAATACATTACTTTCTTAGCAAGATTTATTTCTGATTTTTATGCAAATTGATAATTTGGTCCAACCACAAGCCTTCAATTCGCATATATAAACTCAATTCCCTTAACCAACAGACCTAACTCATTCAGTCGATCATATCCCACTTCTTTTTACAAACTATAAACCTTTCTTAATTCCAAAATTTTCAATGGCTCTCAAAATCTCTCCTAACCATAACTAAATTGCTATTTTATCTGGTGATACAGCTGAATTCACTGATGCAGTGGCTTACCTAAAGTCTAGTTATTTCAGATTAGCTCTTATGATCAGTCCAAGGATTTATACCTCACACATCCAACAGTTTTGGTTGAATTTCATGACTAAAACAGTGGATAGAAAGGTTATACTTAAGAGTCTGGTTGATGGCCACCCAAAGTGATTACACTTGCCTCCATTCGATACAAGTTAGTTTTGAATGATGAGGATGGGGTGGTTACCCTGCCTGAGGCTGAAATTTTTGAGGGTCTAACAAACTTAGGGTACAATATTTATGAAAATCAAAAATGTAAATTTGCTAATGGTCAATTTGCACCCCATTGGAAGTATTTAATTCATACAATTTTGCAATGCTTGTCTTAAAAAACAACTGCTTTTAATGAATTTGGGAATCAAGTTGCTTCTGCTCTAGTGTGTTTGGCAACAGGGCGAAAATATTGTTTTTCTCAAATGATTTTTGAAGGTATGGTGAAAAATGTTAAAAGCAGTTCAAAATTTTGTATGTATCCAAGGTTTATAGAACTTTTGCTGGATATGAGTCAACATGGCCTCATTATACACAAAAATCCCTTCACACCCAACCTCCACACCACTAAATTGTTCACCACTCTAGCAGCAACCACCCCACAATTTTCTGGCAGGGCAGTTCCCCTCACTTAAACCATGATGAACCAGATCAGAAGAAAAGCTTCTTTACAACCAAGAGCAGCCCAAACCACTCTTGCTGATACCCCTGCTTCATCTGCTGATGCCCCTTCTGGTCAACTACCCCCTGCCAACCCACATAAAGAAAGGAGGACCAAAACCAGGTTTGTTGGGTCTCCCTTGCCTAGTGATCCTTCACAAGCAGAAGAGAGGAGAGTCTCCATAGGTATGGAGCAAACTGGGGATTTGGCTGACACTACTGTCTCATCCCCAAGGGGTGAACAGGATAGTGACACCATAAGTAAGTCCACTTCCTCACTCAGTGATACCCAAAGAGGAGAGAAATCTCCTACTAGGGTTGAGAGCAGACTAAAACCACTATCCTTATTGGAATTGACGAATATGTGCATGAGCTTGAAAAAGCAAAATGCACAACTGGTACAAACTGTCCAAAAGCAAGGGTTGGTCATTAATAGCTTGAAGACCAGACTTGCTCCACTTGAGGGGAGGAGAAGACCAATGCTGATTATATCCACAAATGAGGATGCTCCCAAAGGGGAGGAAGTACCTCACACAGATGAGTCTACTCAATGGTATGCCTTTCCAAGTGACTAGGAACCTGGAATAGAGAAGATAGTTAGTGAGGAGAAAGGCAGTGACAAGGGGAGTGCAACAAAGGACGTAGCCCGAACATTGTTGAACTTGGGTCATAAAAAAGAAGCCCCTGCTACAACAAAAGATTCCCCTGCTAGTATTATTCCCCATGCTGTAAGTAATCCTCCTGCTATTGTTATTAAACCTACAAGGCAACATATCTCTTAGACATTTGCTAGGAAGAAGAAGAGACAACCAGCTCAAAAGGGGACACAAATTGGAGAGACTGCTCCCAATACAAAAACAACAGTTGATCCAAAATATAAAGGGAAGGGGAAAATGGTTGAACATCCCAAGAGGAAATACAAGAACAAAACACCAGAAGAACTAAGGGCTCAGTCTGAACATGATAAACTTGTGGCTCAAAAGGATGCATGAAGAAGAGCTACACATGCAAGAGGAGAGAATGCAAAATAGGAGAAAAGAGGCACAACTGGATGTCTCCAAATTAGATCTCTTAGAACAGGAAAAGGTACATATGCTGCTAAGGGAAATGCTTAAGTAGATTAAGATTATGCATAGAGAGCTGGATGAAAGGGTACCTAATGTTACATAATTCTTGCAACAATGGAAGCAATAACTTGTTAATGCTTCTTTGGAGGAAAGATATGAATTGACTCTTTTGATCTTTAACTTTCAAAAGGACTTTTTGGAAAAGAGAGCAATGCAGCTTCAAAAGGTAATATTTGAAGTTTGAAAAGGGGAGGTTAGAGCATTACAAGGTCATACATAGGAGGTTTAAGAAGTATAATGATGCATACTTTAGAAAGATGACCTTTGAAGAGATAGAGAAAGCAACCATTCCAGTGATGAGGGCCACCAGTGTTGAGAATTTTATTGGTATAGGCACTCCAAAAGAGGCTGAATACATTAGAAAACAAAATGAAATGATGAAAAAGGATAGGGAGGCTAAGAAAAGAAAAGCAGAAGGGGAAGCAGGTGAAACTACTAAGGCAGTGGAAACTGTACAAACAGGTGCAACTTCTCACGCAGGTGGATCTTCATTAGCAGGTGAAAGATATGCTCTTAACTTACAAAGAGCTGCCAAGAGGATGAAAATAATGGAGAAGATTGGAGAAATAACTAAAGAAGATCAGCACCCTCCAATGAGGAAATTGATAAACACTTAGTTTTGCAGGAATCTGATGAAATTACACCAAGTAAGTTAGGAAAGAAGTACTCCATAGTAAAGTATGAGGTGTTTCAGTATAGAGGCATGTCTTGGTGGAAACTTATCAGGGCAGATGATACAACTCAGACATTCCAGAGTTTGAGTCTTCTGTTTTAAACTTTAGATAGAGAAGACCTAGATGGTTTATGGAGAATCTTAAAAGGGATGTTTGCAGCAAATCCTCCTACTATGGAAGGAGTTGATAAGGATTGGCTAATTTGGGAGAGTATGCATAGGATGTATGAGACAAGGTAGAATGATCCTATTTTTGATGCACAGAATGGAGCCAAAATGTTATATTGGAAGCTGTTCACAAATTCAGGAGTCTATGAGCTGGATATAAAAGGAGTAACTATTCATTTGCTCAACAATCGTTTCTATCCTTTCTCCCAAGAGACAATGAAGAAGATGGTGCAGACTGACTTGATAGTGGATTGCAAGAATCATGTACCATATGATCTTATCAGGTTTATTCATAGTCACATTTGGCCAGGGAGTTTGTAAGTATCCTCATCAACCAGCATTTATTCATAAACTTGTCATTTTGTGAAAGCACAAGTTTAGGGGAGGATTGTTGGGAATAAATGCATGAGTCTTAGTTCCCTCTGCTGGTTGGTCAAAGTTCCCCCTGCTGATTAATGAAGACAGGGGGATTGGTCCAGCTGCTAGAAGTAAAAGACCCTGCTGCACAGATAAACTAGGAAGAGATATTGATGCATTTCTGTTACTACTATAGAATACTTTCCTAGTTTGTTAGTAGTTATCTTGTACATGAGTCCTTGTGCTATAAAAGGACTCATTAGGTTTTGGTTTCAATATATATTTTCTGTCATTTCATTTCAAAGATTTAAGGTTGTAAAACCTTAATACCATCTTTGGGTATTCGTATATCATTAATATATTAAAGCTTAATGTTGGTTCTATACTTGTTCTTGTGCTAAACATTACTTTCTGCATCTTGTTTACTTACTTTGTGTATTGCAAAGTTTCTCTCATAGTAGTTTGAATTCTTTCTTTCTACTATAACCCTTAAACAAGCTAAGGTTTAAGATCTGAGTTTGGGATCAACATCATGCTTTGATGACACGCCATAATTATCCTATGATACTCCATTTATCTAAATGGGGTGTTACAGTTATGGTATCAGAGCCAAGGTTTCGACATGTAGGTTCTAAAACTTGACCTGTGACTAGTGGGTAGTCACCAGGAGCTTCCTAAGCCGACGCTTGTTATTCCACGTATTATATTTTCAGCACCTTAATGTTTTAACCATGATGTTTTCTCGAAATTGTTTTTTTTCTAATATGGATTGAATAACCATCATCCATACTTAGTTACATGTCATTGTTTTATGTATAATGTTCCTTGAAAATTTTGGCTAATATGGACTGAACCACCGTAGTTCATACTTGGTTATATGTTTTCTGTTAAGTTTTGACAGTTGATTTTAACTTATTTATTTTCATGTATTATTGTTGCAGGTATTTTGACTAAGTAATGGTTGGTACAGGACTGGCCATATTTAGTCGCATGTGCTTTTCATTCGAATTTTGTTTTGGTGAACCGACCCATAGGTGTTCACCCTTGCCATGTCAATTTTGTTTTGATGAACCGACCCATAGGCGTTCATCCTTACTCAATTTAGTTTTTTTTTGTGAACCGACCCATGGTCGTCCACACCAGCGATTTTTCAGATTTCATTTAATTACAGTCATGTTTCTTTCATGTCCCCTCATTAAGTGTTATGTTCTTTATGTCAATTATGTTTTCATACTATCATGGTTAACTTCGTTTTCATGCTGATTATGTTTTATGCTCCTTCATGTTAATTTTGTTCCATGTTTCTTCATGTTGATTTCGTCTTCATGCTGATTATGTATTACGTCTCTTATGTTGATTATGCTTTCATCATGTTGATTATGCTTTCACGCAAGACATTGATGGATTTCATTTAATCCTACTTTCATGATATTTGTTTTTATTTTAAACTTTTAATGAAAATAAATCTTTTACTTAAAATTAATAAAAACTTAAACTTGTATTTAAACTTTTTAATAAACTGACAGTCTAAAAATAACCCTATATTAATTAAATAGCGTGCAACTAAACACAAAAAAGGGTTAAGTCTAGATGGTAAGGGTGTTGGCTGTTGAGCGAGAGGTCGCAGGTTCGAGTCTTGCTATGGACAAATTTTGCTTATATTTTTTTTTTGGAATTATTTTTTGGAATTCTCTTGTTAACACTCAAACCAAGTGGGTCTGAGTTTATGCAGTAAATCAGCAAACGAAAAGAAAACAAATAGCACTAAATCAGCAAACTAAAAAAAGATAAGCAAATAAGTTAAATAATCCAAATAAGCAAAACCTAAATAAGCTAAGAAAACTGAAAAGCAATAAGCAGAGAAGCTAATAAGTAAACAAAATAACAACAGATAAGCAATCTAACCAACTATAGCAACTAACTGAATAAGCTAAATAGCTCACAACTTAATACTGAAAACAAGCAGATCATCTTTAAACTGAATGAGCATAGCAGTATTCAATAAGCCAAAAACTGATCAAACTATTAAGCAGACTAATAAGCAAAATAAAATAAGCAAATCAAACCTATAAGCAAAACTAAACCAAACAGTAAGCAAAACAAAGATAAGCAATAGACTTAATCTTATTACCAATGAAACTTAAACCCAAAACAAATAATAAACTACATAAGCAGATAAACTAAACAAATAAACTCATAAATTAAATAGGCTTAAATCCAAACAGTATTAACTCAAATATCAACAAAACCAAACAGTGCACTTAACCTAAATAAGCAGATTCAACAAACTCAAATCCAAAGCAAATAAACAAAGAAGATTAAAACTAAAAAAATAAAAATAGAAGATCAAACCTGATGATGAAAGCCTTTGGGACGAAGAGGTGCGCTGAGCACTCTTATAACCGAATACAAACACCTCCTTACCCAAGAAACATCATCGAGCCAAAAACCACCATATTCGAACCAGTTTTTTTTATTATTATTATATTTTCCCAGTGGGGAAAATTAACACCACTTCTTATTATCAATAATATTAAGCAAACAGAATAGAAAAAATTGAAATAAAAATTAAATTAATTAAAGAGACAAGATTAATACTGAAATAAAATTTTATTAATAACTGAAAAGGGATTACAAAGTTGAAAGAAAAACTACAATTTTAAATCTAATCTAATTTTGCATAAAATTAAAATAAAAATAAAATGTGCACCAACAATTACAGATTAAAGGGGGTTTTTATAGCCAACCCCCAAGGCTTCTTCATGAAGCTTCGTGAGTAAGCAATTAGATCTTGACCGCTCTTTCTTCCTTTCTCTCTCTTTTTTTCTTCATCTACGGTGGAAAACATCTCTCATCACACGGATTGCCAGGCTTTCCATTAAGGTGTGTTAGTTGTGTTTGTTGAATCTGATGTGGAGTTATATGATTGGTGAAGTGATTGTGGTGAGGTGGTGAGACCAATCAGGAGAAGGGATTTAGCCACGTGAGATGAGGACCACCAGTGAGTTGCTTCCGATAAACCTGGGGATTTAATCCCCAAGTGTGTGAATCACACGATTCCAATAAAACCCCCAAATAATTTGGTGAATTTCTTGATTAGGGTTTTGGGGGAATAGTAACTAGGGTTGGGGTTAAAAGGTGAAAGGTGCGTTTGGTTATTTTGTTGGGAGAGAAAGAGGGGAAGTTGTTTCTAGGTTGTAACGAAAATGAATAAAGGGTGGGTAAAGTTTTATTAAAAAAGTGTGTGGGGTGAGAGTTTAATACGTGTGAGTTTGTTGACCAGGGTTTGTTTGTGTGAGTTGACCAAAACTCGTCCCGTTTTATTTAGAAAATGGGCTTGGCCCAAATTGTTTTAAACATTTCCAACCGTCCATTGTTTATAGTTGGGCCATTAATGGGCTTTTGTCCTAACAGTTAAGTAGTACCCAAATACTAATGGGCTTTTAGGCCCATTAGCTAATGTGGGACCCACTTGGCTAAAATCTTTCATTTAATATTAAATCCACTAAAAACGGACTTGTTTTTTGCTTCCTCGTTCTTTTTCTTCAAACTCGTGTCAGTTTAGCCGGTTTTCGTAAACTTGGGCACACTTTTGGTCTTTTGACTTTGTCTTCGTCTCTTTCTTGGAATTTTCTTCAACATTTGACCATGAAATCCCGTGTTTTCTTTCCTTTTGATCATTTGTACCTATTTCACACAAAAACACAAAACCACGCGTAATTCCGACTTTTACGATGTCAAACACATGATTAGGTCTTGTTTTTCCTTGATTTTAATGGCAAAAGGATAAGTGTTTACACACTTATTAAATCCCCTACACTTGACCATTGCAATGACCCCATGCAATGCATTATTTTAAAGCATAAAGTTACATTTTTCTTATAATTAATCCATTTTGGCCTTTATTAAGATATACTATTACTACTACGATGAAAAGATAAAAACTTTGTAGGAAACAAAAGTTATAACAATTTATTAACTTGGAAATTATTTGATGGAAGAAACTCGTAAAGAAATCTAAGACTTAGATTAGGGCTTTGGTATCATGAATATTAATCACCCTTAAGTTTCACGTTCCCCATACCGAGCT
Organism: Glebionis coronaria; assembly: GCA_025667525.1. NCBI lineage: Eukaryota > Viridiplantae > Streptophyta > Magnoliopsida > Asterales > Asteraceae > Glebionis > Glebionis coronaria. Next base: position 164,445,077 of record CM046881.1, read on the forward strand.
TAAAAACGAGATCATTGTTTACCATAAGTCCTTAAGTTAAAACCACTTATATAAGATAATTGTGTAATACTCTTTCTCCAATTCCTACGTTGTATCTCTAGATTTTATTGATTGTCATTCACCCGTAGGCTCATTTGACTTATTTGATAATTATTAGTCCAAAAATGAAGGCAAAACAGTGCAAACACGATACTCAAAACCTAACCTCGTCCTCAAAAACGTTGTTACTAAAGTAAGCCCACATCAAGGATGATTTAACACGATTTGGGGAATAAATTCCCGGACCCAAAATTTGGCCAATAGTACTACTTATTAATTATTCCTCCAAAGTCATGTAGACTTTATGTGGAGTTTAGCAAGTTCACATCATATACCCTTAGGCTCTTTAAGATGTAAAAATGCTCCTCATCTATTGTCCACACCCTAAGGCTCCTTGAACGATAAACGAGGGAATTGATTTTTGATCAATTTTTATTCAACACTTACCATGCCATACACCCTAAGGCTCTAATGACAAGGTTCGTGCTACATGCCCCACACCCTAAGGCTCCTTGAGGTCATGTTTTAATCTTATTCTTTCTTATTTATGATATATATAGTAGGCCAAATTCCGCGGTCACATGGTCTGAATACCTCCTACTTAGTGGTTATGAGCCACCTTAGTCGGAAGTGCACACCGCTGGCACCCTCAATGTGTTCATGCTTTAATTACAAGGAGAATAAAGATTTCGCTAAGAGTTAAGATATCAAATCTACACCGCAAAAATCCTCATTTATTAAGCAATTAAATATACAAGCGGGAAGAAAGAGCCACAAAAACTCATATAAGCAAGAATTAACCCTTAAACTTATTATCAACTCTATCATCTCTCGCTCTCCACAATTTAAAATCTCAAGGAATGAGACTCGTGGATGCTTAGCCTAATAAACCAATTAAGGTCCATATGGTTAAGGATACTAGCTAGAGTGAACTTGGATAAGTAAACTCAGGTTGAGTCAAAATATTCACTACGGGCCTAATATATCAAAGATATCTAAACTTGTTAAAACCATTTTATTTATTTATTTATTTTTTACTTTATTCTTGAAATGGAAAGTATAAATACGATGCAATGACAAAAGGAAAGAAAATAATAGGCCAAAATAGATCAAAAATTTGAAAAACGCTGAAATTTTTTTAATTTTCCGGTTAAATGGGGTCAAATTCAGTGAAAAGCCCACTAAAATTTCGATAGAAATCCCCCCTACACTTAATATAAACATTTTCCTTAATGCTTAAGCATGTGGGAGAATAAACTCCCCTACACTTAGGACATTGAGTACGTTGTTTAAATCGAGCTAAGGAAGAGACAACTAAAGTGATTATATTTATTCGCGTTTTATTTATATACAAGATTGAATCACAATAGCAAAAACTTATCGAAGGAACCGGGTACACGGGAAACACGGGAACACGGGTCGCGTCGAAAACTTAGATCCAACCATGGGATCTTGAATTTTATTTTAGATCCTTGTTCTCCTATTCATAACAATCAAATTGATATATCATTTTACCATTTAATCTTTCCTGTTCATCCTTAAAAAACATTTTATTAAACGTATTCATTTCATTAAACTTTTCCCTCTTCTTTATCCTTGCTAATCATTTCTAAACCTCGTACCAAATCCACTATGTCATATGTCTGATTCATTTAATCCTCCCTTGGTTAATCCACCCATGGTGGTTAACCTCTCACCGGTGATGGACTTTCCATCGCCGGTGAATACACATGTCATGAAGAAAGCTTCCAAGCTTAAGCCAATGAAAACAACAAGAACTATGAATCCTGATGCTGGTAATACGATGAAACACACAGATTTATTAGGTAAATCTTCTGGTGTTAATTTTAAGAAGGTTGTTACACGTTCGAGGTCAAAAGGTGATAAGGTTACTGGGGTTAGTGATGATATGGAGGTATATGATGATGGTGATTATATGGAGGAGATGGGTGGTGATGTTAGTAAGGGAAATGGGGACAAAAAAGTTTCAGTTAACTCGGGGGAGGAGACTGAGCTTTTTTGGGGTCCAAACAAGGAGAATGTTTCTGGTAAGGGTAATGGGGTTAATAATCATTCTACTGATTTGAAGGGGGTAAGTATTTTAGCTAAAAATGTTGCTAGTGTGTTTGTTGATAAAGTGTTAGTTAGTAATGATGATGAACTTAATGAAAAACTTAATAGTGTGCCTAATGAGATGCCTGTGCCTTTTAGTGAAAATCGTGTGCTTAATCCTAAGGTTTCTGTCCCTGCTAAGCCTAGAAGTCCCACTAAAGTGAGTTTTGGTGGGGTTTGTAAGCCTGGTTTGTTTAAGATTAGTGAAATAGATGGCATTAGTGGTATTAAGTCTGTGTCTAATTTTGAAGTGGGGGAGGGGAGTAATACTGGTGATGTGAATATGAGTGAGGGAGAGAATGTTAAGAAGAAACTGTTTTCATTCCTTACTGCTGTCACGGGTGGTTATGTCACTGGAAGTAGAAAGTTATCTTATATCCCTGGTATAGTTAATAGTATGGGTAAGGAGGTGGCTGTGTTGGATTCTGTCATGGTAGATGTTAATGACAGATGGGGGTTAACTCTGATTGGTCATTTTGTGGGATATCACATGAGTTACAAAGAACTTATGGGAAATTTGAGAAGGATGTGGAGGCCGTGTGCGCTTGATAACATTATTATGAACAATAGTGGGTTATACTTTTGTAAGTTTAAGTCGGTGGATGGGATGCAATATGTTTTGGAAAATGGACCTTGGCTAGTTGATAGCAAGCCATTTTTTGTTTAAAAGTGGGAGCCGGGTCTATGCTTAGCAAAACCTATGTTATCTAAAGTTCCGTTATGGGTCAAAATTTTTGATGTTCCATTGGAAGCATGGAATGTGGAAGGAATTAGCAGAATTGCAAGTATGGTGGGTAATCCGATTAGCATGGATAGGATGACTGCTGAGATGTGTGATAAAGCTTATGGTAGAGCGAGTTTTGCTAGGGTGTTGATTGAAGTGGATGCTGATAGGGGATTAGTGGAGGAAGTTGAAGTTTGGTATGAGAGCTTAAAGAGATCTATGTTACTTGAGGTTGAATATGCTTGGAAGCCGCCTGTTTATGAGTATTGCAAGATTTTTGGTCATTCGTCCAAGAGCTGTCAAGATCACGAGACATCTATTCAAGAGAAGTCAGTCAAAGAAGAGTTGAAGCCTAACAATGTTGTGGTGAAGCCGACTGTTGTTTCTAGTGGGGTGAGTGCTAACAATGAAGGTTGGAGAAAAGTTAACTATAGAAGAGGAGGTTTTAGCAACTATGGTAGAGGAGGGTATAATAGTGGTAGGGGTGGTGCTGTTAATGGTGGTAGAGGTTCTGGTGCTGTTTACAAAGGTAATGGGAATAGTTATAATGTTAAAAATAGTACTCAAATTAATCAAGAAAAGGATATTTGGCCGAGTACCAATATCAGAACTGAACCAGTGAAGGCAAGTGGAAGTGTGAGTAATATTCAAGATCGGGTTGGGAAAAAGAGTGGTAATGTGGTGAAAAAGAATAATAATAGTAGGGCGGGGAATGTGAAGAAAGGTAATGTGAAAGAGGTTGGAAGCTCAACAAACAGATTCGAGGTCTTAAGCGAGGAAAGTTGTAGTGAGGAATTGTTACAATGGAAGGAATTTTGTCTTAGAATTGATACTATGTGTGACATGGGAATCAGAATAGATGAAGAGGAAAAATCAAAGTGGTCTGCGAGTATGGTTGATTATTATGTGATGAAGTGGAAGAATTGTCAACAGAAAGTTTTAACTAAGGAAGAAGTTATTCAAGGTGAAATGGGAAGATTAGAAAATGAGATTGAGGAAATGAAGAAGAATTTGCATGGGAAGGCTAAACACATTGTTGAGAAGAGAATTGTAGATGAATGCGCAGGTAATAAAGATCAAAATATCTACAACTCCTTCTATGAGCAAGCTTGTGTTGCTGAACTCGCTAACATCAGTGAAATTAAATGGCGTAAAGATAAATTGTATGTTGACTTATTTTGTTGTTCAAAGAAGCCATTAACTGATAGTATCAAGAAGTCATGGTCGAAAAATATGTTTGAGTATTATGAGAGAATTTGTGAGGAGGAAAGAAGTGATAGAATTAATGGCCATTTTGAAGATGTTGGTGTCTCTGGGGATGATACTGCCAACTTCATGGCTCAAGATGAAGTATCGAATGATAATGATGTTTCCTTGGCTGCTAGGCAGCAAGGTGGTGTGCAAGAATCCTCTAGTTTACAATGATAGGTAACTTTGCTGCTTGGAATGTCCAAGGTATCAATTCTACCTTGAGACAAAATGAAGTTAAGAATCTGATTAAGGATTATAATATTAGTATGTTGGCGATTATAGAAACTCAGTTAAGAAAGAAATCGGCGGACCCTGTTTGTAATGGTGTTTTTGGAAACTGGCCGTGGGTGTCTAATACCATTGATAGCAGGAAAGGTTGCAGAATTGCCGTAGGGTGGGATCCATTTGTTGTTAGAGCGAGTCTTATCTCTCAAATTGATCAGGTTATGCACTTTAAGATTTTGCATTTACATAGCCAGGAATCTTTCTTTGTTTCTTATGTTTATGGTGAGAACTTTATTAAAGAGAGATTGAAATTATGGAAGAATCTGATAGAATTTAAAAGCATTATGGGTAGTTATGCTTGGGTGCTAATGGGTGACTTTAACGTTACCCTTAACTTTGAGGAATGTTCTAGGGGTTTTGACTCAAGAGATGGGGGTATGGAAAGGTTTAAGGATTGTGTTCAAGAGTTGGAGTTAGAAGATATTAACAGTTATGGAATGTTTTTTACATGGATTGAGAAGAGGTCTAACCCGGAACTTGGAATGCTTAAAAAGCTTGATATGGTTATGACCAATGAGGCTTTTATTGATGCATATGGTAGAAGCTTCGCTAATTTCCTTCCATATCTTAATTCAGACCATTGTCCTATGCTTTTAGTCTTTCCAGACAATGGTTGTGCTAAACCTAAGTCGTTCAGATTTATGAATTTTTTGGCTGAGAAGGATAGTTTTTTGCCTATGGTTAGGGACAATTGGTATGCTGATATTAAGGGGTTTTCTATGTTTGTGTTGGCAAAAATATTAAAGAATATGAAGAAATTCATGCGTAGGTTGAATAAAGATAATGGAAATGTTTTTGAGAAGGTTAAAGTTTTAAAGGAGGAGCTTAGCAAGGTGCAACAAGACCTCGATAAAGATCCTCACAACCCTGTTTTGAGAGAACATGAGATGGTGTTCTCTAAAGCTTATTATGATGCAGCCATTGATGAAGAGAGACTTTTAAAGCAAAGGACTAAATTGGAATGGCTTAGAGAAGGTGATTACAATTCTGCTTATTTTCATAAAGTCTTGAAGGGCAGAGTTAGCAAGAGTAGAATTGAGTTGGTGGAAGATGAATGTGGAAACAGATTCTATGGAGATGAGATTCCGGATCAATTTGAGGCTCATTTTAAGATTTTTTTCAGGCTAGTGAAGATATATTTCCTATTGAAGATGCTGATGGTTTATTTAGTAAAAAGCTTGATCCGGTTGTCGCTTCTAATATGATTAGGCCAATTTTGGATGAGGAAATTAAACAAGCAATGTTTAGCATTCATGATGATAAAGCAGCGGGTCCAGATGGTTATACTTCAAAATTCTTTAAGAAAGCTTGGAGTGTAGTTTGTCCTGATTTATGCAAGGCGATTAGGGAGTTCTTCATCTCGGGAAAACTTTTGAGGGAACTGAATACTAACCTTATCTCCCTAATTCCTAAATGTAAGGTTCCTTTAAAGGTTTCTGATTACAGACCTATTGCTTGTTGTAACGTGGTATACAAATGCATTAGTAAGGTGATAACAAATAGGATTAAAGAAGGTCTTAACAGTATTGTTGATTCTAATCAATGTGCTTTCATCCCGGGAAGACAAATCAGTGATAATATCCTGCTCACACAATAACTGATGGTCGGTTATCATTGGAGTAAAGGTACAAGGAAATGCGCGTTTAAGGTTGATATCAAGAAGGCTTATGATACTGTAGATTGGGGCTTTCTTAAGACTGTTTTAGTTCGGTTCGGGTTTCACGAGGTGATGGTCAATTGGATTATGACTTGTCTGACTACTGCTTCTTTTTCCTTGTGCGTTAATGGTAATGTTCATGGGTTCTTCAAGACTTATAGAGGTTTAAGGCAGGGAGACCCTATTTCTCCTTATTTGTTCACCTTAGTGATGGAAGTCTTTAATTTGTTCATTAAGCGACAGATTGCCAGGGATGATAGATTCCGTTTCCATCCGGCATGTAGAAAGATTGGTCTCACTCACTTATGTTTTGCGGACGATCTTCTGTTACTTTGCCATGGGGATACTATATCTGCTTGTATTTTTCATCGAGCCCTTAATGAATTCAGTATTTGTTCTGGATTGTTTCCTAGCTTGGATAAAAGCTCGGTTTTCTTCAGCAATGTTCCAAGTGGTGTTAAGGATCATATCCTTACTGCTATGCCTTTTAGAGAGGGTGCTCTTCCTGTTCGCTATTTGGGTGTTCCATTGATGACTAGGAAGCTGTGTATTACTGATTGTAAGCTTTTGATTGATAAAGTCAAGAGACGAATCCTTGACTGGAAGAACAAATGGTTGTCATATGCAGGTAAGTTACAACTCATCTCTTCTGTTTTATCTGCTGTCAATATTTACTGGTCTTCCATGTTTGTCCTCCCGAAATATGTTTGTACTAGCATTGACAGGATTTTTAAGAATTTTTTATGGGGTATTAGTAATGATGGTAAGGGTATTGCTAGTGTTTCGTGGGAGGAGGTTTGTAAACGTAAGTCTCAAGGCGGCCTAGGTTTAAGATCCACATTGTTTATGAATGAGGCCCTTATTATTAAGTATTTATGGAATGTAGTCTCTAAGAAAGAGTCTTTGTGGGTCAAATGGGTTCACATTTATAGATTGAGAGGTCAATGTGTTTGGAGTCATAAAACTTGGAACCGTAATGCTTGGACTTGGAGACAAATAATGGGGTTTAGAGATAAGGTCAGAAATTTTATTGGTTGTAAGGTTGGAAATGGCATGAATTGTTTTATTTGGCTAGATAAATGGCATGTTAATGGTCCTTTGTGCGATAGAATGTCTCAGAATATGTTCTCTCATTTGGGAATTAATATTGAGGATAAGCTTAGGGATTGGATTAGAGATAATAAATGGTTATGGCCTAATGAATGGATTATTGATTATGGTCACATTTTTGATATCCCTGTTCCGCCTTTAAGTGATGTTAAAGACTGGGCCATCTGGATTAATAAGAAGCAAGAAATTGTGAAGTTTAGTGTTCGGGAAGTTTTTAATGCTACGAGAACGGATACTCAGGAGGTTCTATGGTATAAACTTGTGTGGTTTCCGTATAGCATTCCTAGGCACTCTTTTATCCTTTGGCTTGCTTTAAAAGGACGGTTGAAAACCCAAGATCGATTATCTAGGTGGTTCCATCTAGATGATGGGCTTTGTTCTTTATGCCGCACATGTGTTGACTCGCATACTCACCTATTTTTTGACTGTATTTTTTCTCGGTCTATATGGGACAGAATTAAAGTTATGGCCAAAATGGAAGATTTGTCTTGTATTTGGGCTGAAGTTATCTCTGGTATGTGTAATAAGAGTGCCAATAGATCGATTTGGAGTGTTATTCGTAGATTAGCGTTTAGTGCTTCCGTTTACTTCATTTGGCAAGAACGTAATTTAAGGTTGTTTGAGAAGAAGTTTAGAAATATTGAGGTTGTTTTCAACATTGTTGTTAACTCTCTGAGATTTAAACTGATGAGCTTAAAGGTGGTTTGGTCTACGGATGTTGCTAAAGCTTCTGATATTTGGCAAATCCCAAATCTTGGTCGTAAGGGGTTGAAGGAGTTGGTCCCGGACTATATGGATTCTGATGATAGGTGTATATAGTTATTTGCTTTGGTTGGTCCCTTATATGCTAAGTATGCATATTTGGATGGATATGTGGTTCCTGATTATTTATATCTCATGGTTTGAGCTTGATCCTGTGGTAAGTAGTTGGTATAGGAGTGGTGGTGGGGAAATAGCGATGAATGATGAGTTTTTTTGGACTTGTCGTTTCAGAAAGTTGATGTTATGGTTGGTGTTGTGTTGCTGTTACAGGTCTGCTATACTTTGCTTAACTTTTTTATCATCTCTGTTGTGGTTGGTTTTTCGTTGTATTTTCAGGTTGAGGAATCTTTTGCTTCTCACTTGGTATGTTTATTATGCGACGGAAGCTTGTACTTTGATATCAGTTTGTTGCATTTGCTGGTATGAAGAGCTAAAGGTCCAGGGAAAATTTCTTGGTTTTCAGTCCCATCTCTTGTTCCTTGGTAAAGTCCCTTGGTTCATTGCTACTTGTATGGTTGTGCTTTGCCCTGGTATATTTCTCTGGTGGGTTGAAGGTTTTTTGGATGATGATATTTGGTTCTTGGGTATTCCATTTTCTGATGGGATGTTTGGGAGGACATTTTGGGTGGATTGTGGAGGTTTGATGTGCTATTAGTGGTCATTAGGGTAGTTAGTGGGGGAGTGAGCTATGCCTTCTAGAGCGTGCTGAAAGATGTGCCGTCTTGCTAGGTATGGTTCATTTCTTCCATTGTTCTATCCTTTTGAACAATTTTTTAGATCCCAAACCTGGTTTTGTTGATGCTTTGTCCTCCCTTGTTATCTTTTTAACCTTGTATCTGTTGATTGTCAAGCTAATAGATATATAGGTTTTGCATCATTGAGAGGATTCATGTTCAGTTGTACTCTTTCCCCCTTCTATGGTTTCCCACTAGGTTTTACATAGATGGGGGTTTTGAGGAGGCAATGAATGTGATGTGCTACACTGGCACCTCTCTTATTTCCTGCATTTAGTCTGATGGCGTTTTGAGTAGGTCTCTTTTATCTACTCTGCTTGTTTCTTAGTTGTGGTGGGGTTTTCCATTGGGATGGATTGGTTGGTCTTGGTTGCTTCCCTTTGTGGTTGAATCAAGATCAATCATGGATTCCGAAGTGGTTTCCTCATCACAAGCTAAGAACTTGCCTTCTATTAGGTGTGCCATGGATTGCAGAAGCTTGATCTTTTCTACTGGGATCAAGATTGTGTTATGGGGAACAACTAGTTGACATTCTTTTAGTTGCTTAGGTTATTTTTTATGTATTGAGCATGGGGCTTGTCCATTGCCTTTACTTTGTAGTTTATTAGAGTATGGGATGTTGTCCATACCTTTTTTGTTGCTATTGCTTGTTAGTTGGGGATGTGTCCCATCTAATTTTTGTCAAGCTTTAGCTTTGTACTTCTGCCTTTGTGGCCTTTTCTTAATAAATTTACCGTTAAGAAAAAAAACACGGGTCGCGTCAAAAACAACAAAAGTGGATCATTAAAGCTCATGTCCCTGCACAACATCACAACACACAAACAACCTACTTGGCTCCCCCTACACTTATTGGTGAAAATGGGTGAAGGCGAAAAAGGGTGAAAGGTTGGAAAAGGGTAAAAAATCTAACCTAGTTAAACGATGCTTGATTTATTTATCACGAGTCTCTAGCTCGACTCGAATTCCCGAATGTTATCATTCAAATAGGAAAATCATGGGGAAAACCGAGATTTCCAAGGGAGGAAAATCTCTCCATGATAAAGGGGTGAAACAAAGTTATATAAGGAATACCCCATGAAAATCCACCCGGGTTAAACACATAATTTCCATCACAAAAGGAAATAAACCCCGAGGTGGTAACATCACATAAGTCAATGAAAAGAGGGGTACCCTTAGTCAAAAGTCTCTTACGAGGAAAGGTGTTATGGTGATAAGGCAATGATAGCACGAAAATCTCTATTCCGGGATCAAACACCGGTTCCTTAACGGGAAAATAGCAAAAGGTGTTGACATTTAAGCTCAAAATATCATCAAAATCCAAAGTGGGAAGGTCGTCCTCTTCCAAACTCGATGTGAAAACATAAGTATCATCGGAGTCATAGGAAAACTCATCCTCGTGAGGAAAATAGGTATTTAGAAAGATATCTAAATCCTCCTCAAATGGAATAACCTCTAAAGTAGGAATGATCTCTAAGAGAGGAGGATCCTCCTCAAAAGTCATGACTTCTAAAATTGGAGTATAAAAGTCAAAAGGAGTTTCCATGGAAGAATCACTCATAGGGATATGAGGTGTATTAAGATCATGGGGTGGGTCATCAAAGTTAATGAGATCACTTAAAGAAGTGTCATCATCGTAAGTATCAAAGATTGGGGTATCAAAAATGTGTGGGTTAAAAGTGGGTGGGTCAAAAGACGGGTCGTCTAAACCGAAGATAGTGTGATCACTTGAAGAAGTGTCATCACTATAGGTATCATAAATAGGAGTTTCAAAAATTTGAGGCTCTAAGGGAAGGGATGAATTTATCACAAAATCATTTTGATTAGACTTTTGAATTCCAAAAGGATTGATAAAAATTTCTTCATTATCATAATTAAGAACATCAATCATATTGACCGACTCTTTTCCATTTGATTTTGTTGTGATTTTTCCCATTTTAAAAACTTGTTATTCATCCCTAACCCTAAGAAGTAACTCCCCTTCGGCTACATCAACTAAGGCTCTTCCGGATCGTAAGAATGGTCTACCAAGTATTAACAGAATACGAGGATCCATCTCATAGTCGATGACGACAAAGTCCACGGGAAAAGTGAATGTACCAACTCGAACAAAAACGTCTTCGGCAATACCAACGGGGCATGCGAGAGTTCTATTAGCTAACTCGAGAGTCATGCGACTTGGTACAAGGTCGGGTAATGATAATTGTTTCCTTACCGAGAGTGGCATAAGATTCATGCTAGCGCCAAGATCCGCTAAAGCCATACAATCATCAATTTTAGGAAACGAGCAAGGTAACACGAATCGTCCGGGATCTCCTAGCTTTTCGGAAAGCTCTTTGAGAAGAATCGCGGAACAATTCTCATTTAAACGGGTGTTCACGAGCTCAACCATTTTTTCTTTCTTATTAAGCAAATCTTTGAACATTTTCACAAATTTTGGCATTTGAGCAAGTGCTTCAATAAGGCTAATGTTAACATTGAAGTTGGAAATCATTTTCCAAAAGTTTGAGACATGAACGTCATCTTTGGTGAGCACTTTAGCCTTGTCTAACCTAGAGGGATAAGGGATATTGGGTTTAGACTTGGAAGGTTGAGAAGGAAAAGGACTCGCTTCTCGAACAACCTTAGGGATAGGCTCATTAGGCAATGGAGCACTAGTACTAGGAGTGATAGTGGGAGGAATCACCAAAGGGGGAGTAGGATTACTCATTATGACCTCTGGGCCTTGTCTCTCCTTTATGGGCGAAGAGATGGAAGGTCCCACTAAAGTGGCTCCACTTCGAGTAGTGATATCACTTACATTAGCACGAGGGTTAATCTCGGTATTAGAAGGTAAGGCTCCTTTTGGTCTAAGGGCTTGAATCATTGTCAAAAACTTCTTATCGGTCGATTCTTGCATCTCTCTTATAATTCGCTCATGGTCGGTCAATTTTTGTAGAACCAAGTCCATTTGAGGATTATGCATGTTCATTTGATTATACCCTTGATTAGGAAAACCTTGATTAGGAAAACCTTGGTTTTGATATTGAGGTTGAAAACCGTTGTTATTATGAAAACCTTGGTTATTATTTTGAAACCCTTGATTTTGACCATTAAAATTCCCTTGATTTGCATTCCCTTGAAAATTACCCATTTGAGGACCTTGGTTCCTATTTTGGTATTGGGTATTTTGGGCGGGAGGGGGTGGTCTTTGTGGAGCTACAAAACCCGGGGGAGCCAAATAGTTAGTACTCTTATAAGACAAATGGTTAACATCAACATTTGGTTTAAATTGAACCCTCTCATTAGCATTGGTGTTATAAGCACACACTTGTTGTTGTTGATTGTAAACCTTGTCACAATTAAAATATGAATGCGGTCCACCACCAGTCTCACACGTTTCACTAGTCTCTTTAAGGCATTCACTTGACCTTTTATGGCTTGGGTTTGTAAAGCAATTGATTCAACAAGCGAAGTAAGCTTATCAATTCTTTTGTCGTTATCACTAGAACTAGTACTTGCCATAGTGGACCTAACACTCTTGGTTTGTACTTTAGCCTTGTTTTTAATTATAGCCCAAGCCTCGTTCATGGATTTCACAAGAATATTGCCCCCCGCGACACTATTAAGTGAGTCTTGGTCATTAAGAGTTAAACCATTGTAAAACGTATTAATTTTATGCACTTTAGTGAAACCGTGTTGTGGACATTTTCTTAAAAGCTCCTTAAATCGATCCCAAGACTCACTAAAAGTTTCCCCATATTTTTGTTCAAAGGTAATGATGTCATTCCTTAAAGAGGTGGTCCGTGATGGTGGAAAAAAGTAGTTAATGAACTTGGTCTCTAAATCAATCCATGTAGTAATACTTTGGGGTGGTTCCTTATCAAGCCAAATCCGGGCTTGTCCCTCGAGGGAAAAAGGAAAGAGTTGTAAACGAATAGCCTCTTGTGGAACCCCATTGTATTTCACCGTATTAGTCAAATGGATAAATCTCTTGATATGATCATGGGGGTCATCTTGGGAACGACCCAAAAATGGTGTAGCGGAAACCATTTGAATAAAACCCATTTTGATTTCAAAATTATTTGCTCCAATTGCGGGGAGAACGATAGCGTCGTCGTTTCCCTCAACGTGAGATTGTAAAATCTCGATCATAGGTCGGTTATCCGTTGCCATTGTATTGTCAAAAGCGCGATTCTCGGGATCGGCTTGAATGACGGTCTTTTTGTTTTTCTTCTTCTTCTTCTTGGAAGAATTAGAAGTGTTTGGTACACCAATCGGTATGTATGTACGCGCGTGAGTGCGCATACAATTAAAACTTGGAATGAGGTAGGTGACCTCGGTCGACTTTGAGAGGAAAGGGATTATCCCTCTCGAGGTGCAATATGAAAAAGCTACAAAAATATATACTTAATACTAATTGAGTTGGCAAACCAATAATCGGTCGTCCCTCTCAATATACGCACAAGCAAGCGGGGAAACGAGGTGGCACAAAGCACTTAAAAATCGTTTTCCTTAGACGGTCTTTTATAGCGCGTCGCCTTATACCCACCTTATAGTTTGTATATATCGAGTTCAAACGTCTTACTAGTATTTATCTATTTTGCCCTTTTATTTCGTTTAGGATGCGAATACAATAGTTAGGTGATGAAATCTCAACTAAGGTCTTATTTGAAAAGTAGGTAAATTGATTGTTCTACGTTATATAATATAGTAAAAGAAAAATCTTTTTGTATTTTTTAGAAAAATATATATTCACAATAAAAACGAAAGAAATCGAAATAAGAAAAATAATAAGAATACGTAATATTTTTGGTGTAATACTTTTAGGAAAAAGTATTACTTTTTGATTTTTTTTAATTCTTTTGGTGCAAATCTTAGGAAAGAGTTTGCTTTTGTGATTTTTTTAATTTTTTTGTATTTTTAAGTTTTTGATTTTTTTTGTGATTTTGATTTTTTTGCAAGAAAATTAACGTTCAAAAAGAACGGATCCCAAAATCCAAACGTCTCACGAAATCTTCAATCGTAACGAGCGAAGCGGCAGCGGCGCCAATTTAATGTAGGAATTTTTTCAAATTCTTTTTATGTCTCGTTTTCCTCGACTCACTCGAATTGATTTTCAATTAAACGTAAGATTTATTGTTTTTGGTAAATAAAACTTTTAGGTATTTAAAAACTATTTAATTAAAAGATAATTAATTAACAAATGAGAAATCTATTTTAAACTAATTTAAAGCTAAATTGAAAACCAAAATTAATTAAACTAAAAAAACTATTTTAAATTTAAATGAAATCTATGTAAAACTATTTTTTAAATAAAACTAGATTAATTAAAACTACTCATAAAAACTAATTTAAAAAAAAAACAATTCAAAATTTATAAAAGTAATAAAAATATTTTGTTTGTTTTTATTTTAAACTTTTAATGAAAATAAATCTTTTACATAAAATTAATAAAAACTTAAACTTTTATTTAAACTTTTTAATAAACTGACAGTCTAAAAATAACCCTATATTAATTAAATAGCATGCAACTAAACACAAAAAAGGGTTAAGTCTAGATGGTAAGGGTGTTGGCTGTTGAGCGAGAGGTCGTAGGTTCGAGTCCTGCTATGGACAAATTTTGCTTATATTTTTTTTTTTGGAATTAATTTTTGGAATTCTCTTGTTAACACTCAGACCAAGTGGGTCTGAGTTTATACAGTAAATCAGCAAACGAAAAGAAAACAAATAGCACTAAATCAGCAAACTAAAAAAAGATAAGCAAATAAGCTAAATAATCCAAATAAGCAAAACCTAAATAAGCTAAGAAAACTGAAAAGCAATAAGCAGAGAAGCTAATAAGCAAACAAAATAATAACAGATAAGCAATCTAACCAACTATAGCAACTAACCGAATAAGCTAAATAGCTCACAACTTAATACTGAAAACAAGCAGATCATCTTTAAACTGAAAATGAGCATAGCAGTATTCAATAAGCCAAAAACTGATCAAACTATTAAGCAGACTAATAAGCAAAATAAAATAAGCAAATCAAACCTATAAGCAAAACTAAACCAAACAGTAAGCAAAACAAAGATAAGCAATAGACTTAAACTTATTACCAATCAAACTTAAATCCAAAACAAATAATAAACTACATAAGCAGATAAACTAAACAAATAAACTCATAAATTAAATAGACTTAAATCCAAACAGTATTAACTCAAATATCAACAAAACCAAACAGTGCACTTAACCTAAATAAGCAGATTCAACAAACTCAAATCCAAAGCAAATAAACAAAGCAGATTAAAACTAAAAAAAAATAAAAATAGAAGATCAAACCTGATGATGAAAGCCTTTGGGACGAAGAGGTGCGCTGAGCACTCTTATAACCGAATACAAACACCTCCTTACCCAAGAAACATCATCGAGCCAAAAAGCACCATATTCGAACCAGTTTTTTTTAGTTTTTTTATTTTTTATTATATTTTCCCAGTGGGGAAAATTAACACCACTTTTTATTATCAATAATATTAAGCAAACAGAATAGAAAAAATTGCAATAAAAATTAAATTAATTAAAGAGACAAGATTAATACTGAAATAAAATTTTATTAATAACTGAAAAGTGATTACAAAGTTGAAAGAAAAATTACAATTTTAAATCTAATCTAATTCTGCATAAAATTAAAATAAAATTGAAAAGTGCACCAACATTTACAGATTGAAGGGGGTTTTATAGCCAACCCCCAAGGCTTCTTCATGAAGCTTCGTGAGTAAGAAATTAGATCTTGACCGCTCTTTCTTTTTTTATCTCTTTTTTTTTCTTCATCTACGGTGGAAAACATCTCTCATCACACGGATTGCCAGGCTGTCCATTAAGGTGTGTTAGTTGTGTTTGTTGAATCTGATGTGGAGTTATATGATTGGTGAAGTGATTGTGGTGAGGTGGTGAGACCAATCAGGAGAAGGGATATAGCCACGTGAGATGGGGACAACCAGTGAGTTGCTTCCGATAAACTTGGGGATTTAATCCCCAAGTGTGTGAATCACACGATTCAAATAGAACCCCCAAATAATTTGGTGAATTTCTTGATTAGGGTTTTTGGGGAATAGTAACTAGGGTTGGGGTAAAAAGGTGAAAGGTGCATCTGGTTGTTTTGTTGGGAGAGAAAGTGGGAAAGTTGTTTCTAGGTTGTAACGAAAATGAATAAAGGGTGGGTAAAGTTTTTATTAAAAACGTGTGTGGGGTGAGAGTTTAATATGTGTGAGTTTGTTGACCTGGGTTTGTGATGGTTGAGTTTTTACGTCTTTTAGGGAAAAGAGCGTAATTAGGGCAAGTACACAAGTAGTTTAGGAAAACCACGAGTTATGACCCAAAGTGGGGATCGTTCTCAAGGAGGCTTGGTGTGTGTGTAATGTAATGATTAACTTTGTGATTATATTGTTATGATGAAGAAAATAGAAATGAGATAAGAAGAGAATGACGGTTACGATGACGATTTACACTAAGACGAAAAAGTCGTATACGTAAAACCGTAAAAGCACCAAATTTAAAAATTTACTCTAAAAATTCCTAAAAAATTGCAATAAATCCTACATAATGTATTAAGAGTTTACAAAAAATCAAAAATCACCCAAACCTTTTATTAAATTAATTAATGATTTTTTAATGCTAATTAAAGCCCTAAAAATCAATTTAATTAACAAAAATCCCAAAATGAGTTTTATCACTTTGTAAACCTCCAAAATACCCTAAATTAATTTAAAACTATTTTTGAAAATTTTAAAATTAAATAAAACTATTTAAAAATAATTAAAAACTATTAAAACTTAATATAATTATAAAAATTAATCTAGGGACAATAAAAATATTCTAAAAGTTGCAAAATTCCTAATTAAGTGTCTAGAATCTAGGAAAAATATAAAAGCTTAGAAAATCAGACTTTTAATTTTTAATAATAAAATAATATTAAAATATTAATAAAAATCCAAAAATCCTAAAAAATTCTAAAAACTTGCAAACTAGCTTAATTTAACCTAAATAACACAGAAATGAAGTTGAAATTACCTAAATACCCTTAATAGGCCTAGAAAATGGGCTAAACCCAAAACAGTCACCTTTTATGGGCCAAATTGAGCCCAATAAGAAAAAGTTTGTAAAAATGGCCCAAAAAGCACTACTTGACTCAAAATTTGATTCTGAACAACTTTTTCCAAAAGCCCAAAAGCTGAAAATGTGAAATAAGCAAGCTTATACCAAACAGCTTATTCTTAATGGGCTTTTTGGCCCATTAAGCCATAAGCTAATGCCATAAGCTCAAATTAGACACACAAGCTTCTTTTGAGCTAACTAAGACTTCTGTAAAAATAAATTTGAAATAAGCCAAAGGAATAAGCCTGAAAATGCAAAAAGCAATCTTTAGAAAACGACAAAATAGTCGTTTTTGAGTTCTAGGCTATCCCAAGAGCTGATTCAAATTGCAAAAGCTTTTAAATGACTTAAATAAGCTAATTCAACAAAGAGTTTTCAAATAAGCTGACTCAATAAGCTGGAAAAAGCAAATAAGCACTTATGAAAAAGTCAAATAAGTTGGTTTTCTAGCAAAAAGTCAAAGTCAAAGTCCAATAAGCTCCAGCTCAATCAAATGGGTAAAATAATGAAGATCTATCACAAAAAATAAGTTGTTGCAGGTCTGGATAAGCCAAAATGGCTTATTGATAAGCTAAAAGCAAATTAACACTAGCAGGGGCTAGTTTTGGGTGTTGGGCAGTGGAAACTTTTTCCACTGCTTGACTTGTTGACTTTTTTGTCTTTAGTGACTTTTTTGGAGATTCAAGTTTCACAAAGGCACCCAATTGATTAGTGGATCAAGAGGAGCCAATAACAATCAAAACATCACAATCAACAACAGCCAAATGATACAGTTAATTCAAACAATCACCAGATCTGACACAGACATGAACAAATAAGCAGTTGAGGTTCAAAAAGCACTTATAGCACAATTCAGCCAGCCAAACTTAACCAAATGCATACACAAGCAATATTAAACTTAAATAAGCAAGTCTAAACATGTTTCATGCAATGATTCAAAGTATTAAGCAAGATTCAAGCACCTTAAGTTACTGATGAACACAAGAACATGCAGTTTATACTTTGCTAATGCAATTGACCAACAAGCCAAATTCAACCACTCAAATCTATTAAACAGGTTATAATAACTTTATTTAAACCACTTTTAACCCTAAGCATGCATAAACCCCAAGTGTTTTCAAGATCCTAGGTCAAAACAGTCAAGGACAAAGATTTTATAGCAGATTGTTTGATTTGGTGTTTCAAGGCTGAAAACTTGCAGTAAAATGCACTCAAACAAGCATAAATCAGATACCAAGCATAAACACAAACTTCTATCCACAAAATACCAAGCTATGATTTCAAACAGGTAATCCTAAACACCCTTTTAACTTTTCAAAATCAAAATTTTCAAATCAAAAGTGTATTTTAAGACCACCCAAGCCCAAATTATCACAATAACAGATGAGAACAACAGATTCAAGCAAGATTAAGCCACAAAATTCACAAGAACACAAGTCACACACAAATATCACCAAAAATCAAGATTTAAGCAGATTTTGGGATTAGGTATGCAAACCTCATGGATGTACATCCACACCTATGAATTTTGAGCTTATGTACTAGCAAGAACAAGTACAAGCTTCCACAACAAAGCCTGCTAAGATTCAACAAGGTTAGAAGCAAAATAGTAAAATCAGAAAAGTGAAAATCCTTGATTAATGCAACTCTTGTGCTCCACACTTGATTATTCCCAAGTTATAAGCCTCACCACACCTTGATAACACAATATCAGAAGGCTATGATCAGCCCTATAGCCCAAGAATTCCAAGATAGACCAAGAACTTAGCAAAATATCAAGCTTGAAAGGAAATATGCAAACTTTTGCACACTCCTTAAAAACAGGTTTTGAGATTCAAAATTATCAAACTAAGAACAATAATAAGCAGTTAGAAATGATGGCACTTGAGCTTTCTTCAACATTTCAAACACATTTCAGTAATACTGAAAATGGATTTACAGAAAAGTGAACCAAGGAAAATTCAAGAGCAACTAAAATGTAATGAACTAGGGCCTTTATATAGGCATAAAATGAACTAGTTAAGCTGAAAAAAACGTAAACCCTAGCTTGTGAAGTCCCAAAATTGCCCCTTGTCTTGTTTGAACTTTGAAGAATCATGTGAATGATTTTGTTGTCTTGTGGTAGCTGGCAAGTGAAAAAGTGATCAAAGGGTGTGAAATGAGCTTAGGATGTAAGCTGAATCCTTGGACGTTGGATGACTGTCCTCTTCTTATCTTCTTGCTCAAAGTTGTATCAGGGGAGGTCCCATGTAGCATGTGGGTTGTTGAGGTGGCCAATGTTAAGGTTGGGATGTGATTAGGACATCATTAATCACTAATCTAGAAGAGGTGGTGGTTTAATTTTTGCTAAAACAATAATCCCCAATTTATGTTGTTGGCTGATGAACACAGGTTTTGATCTTGTTTTGGGTTAATTAGGATTTAAATCCTTGTTGGGGCACCAAGGTTTGTTAATTATTTAATCTGGATTAGTGGAAGGGTGAGGTGGCAAGGGGGTGAAATCTGATTGGTGGATTTTATGAGTGGGACACGTGTTGGATGGGGATTAGTCTAGGTAACTTTGGCTGTCTGCCAAGTTAAACCCCTCAATTCCTTAACTCCTTTCACTTGCTATTAAATCAGCCAAAACTCATTTCCCTTTGTTATCAAACTTTCCATTTTCACACTTTTGCCCCAAAAAGTTTTGTAAAGTAAATTCAGGGGTATTTCTTGCCATTTTGTGATTCTTGAAGGGTTGTTTTGGTATTTTCTTCAAGATTATGGTCTTGACTTGTATATTTGACATTTTGGAGGACTAAAATTGCCAAGTCATGTTTGATGAGGGACCATTTTTGCCAAGTCTTCAAAGTTAAGGGTCCTTTTGGTAATTTTGAGATTTTCAAAGGACCAAATTTGTAATTCTTGTAACTTGGAGTCCTTCTTGATATGTTTAACTTTGAGGAGGATAAATATTGACATTTTTAGCTTTGTTGAGGGGCTAAAATTGCCAATTCTTCAAAGTGGAGGGCCCTTTTTGTAATATTGACAAACTTTAGGGATCAAACTTGTAATTATGAGAATACAAGGGTATAAAGTGTCAATTCTTCCATATTAGAGGACCCTTCTTCATAATTCTTCAAGTCTTCAAGGGTTTGTCTTGGGAATTTCTTCATTAGGGCATGGTTCAGTGTGCGGCTTCGTTTCCCGTGTTCGTTTTTGCATGATTCTTATAATTTTTTGTCATTTCCTCAATATCCGTACCTAAAATACACAAGCAAAAAACACAAGCATATATTTGGGTATTTTGATGATATTTAATGCATTTTAAGCCCTTTTTGGACGATGAGACTATGTATAAAAGCAGTCTCATCACTCCCCCATACTAAACCATTGCCGTGCCCTCACGCAATGCTAGAATAAAATATCGTAGCATCTCGAAAATTCATTTTTATTCACTTTATTGAATGATAAACTAGCTACACTACTACTATTGCTACTACTACTTGCGTTTTAGACATAATGTATGATTTTCATCGCAAAATGGGACGTTTAGGTTCATAGAATAAGAACACGTGAATGCTTCGTTAGAAATAATTTCATCGTCCTCGATTTTCACCCCAATTCCATGCCAAGCGTGCAACGAGATCATTGTCAATATAAGTTAGTAATGCTAACACTACTCATATGCCCTAATCACGTACTTATCCTCCCAATTTCCTAAGTTGTATCTCTTATATTTTATTTTGTCTTGAATGTTTCACGAGGATACATTGTTTGACGTATGCGATAATAGAGATTTATGTCTAAAAATAGAGTCCTAACGGTGTAACCAAGACAATCAAATCAATAACCCCTCCTAATAGACAACGATGTCAAAAAATTAAGTAACAAGAAGGATCGATAAACACGATTTTATAACGGTTTTGAACATGAGACTTATTACCAAGACTTTTATACGCCCCCTAACGGAAGGGCCTTATTATCTTTGGTTTACCTCCATCTTTTATTCAACTTCGCCATGAAGCTTTTATTATGACTTCGGTCTTGCCTTGCCTTTTATTATCCACCTCATCGGTAGTTTTATTAGCCAAAGACGTATATCATCACGCTAAGGTGAATTTTGGATCTTTAAAGCTTCAAAGATTAAGGCTTGATTCACTTTCAGTTTTGCATAGATTATTCGGCCTTGTGGGGCTTCAAATTGTTTTCTTGATTTAGGTGAGCACTTGAAATCTTATTATTGGGTGAAGCTTTTGATTATTCGGGTGCCAATACTTCAAAACCGTGACGCTGGCGATACCTTAATGTCTTCCTAATTTAATTACACGGAAGCTACTAGAAAAGACTAGAAACCCAACAATCAAGACTAAACCGCTAAGTCAATATTTATTAAGCAAAAAATATTTACATGCGAAGGGAGAATAAGCAAACAACGAGAACACATGAGTTTTTGAAAGAATACGAGTACTCTACGTTTAGCATAGTAACTTATAATTAACCCTATCCTTTCTCGTCCTTATTTAAGAGACTTAGCTAATGTGAAGTTAAGGAATCAAAGCTAAGTGCTCAACACGCACGGTCGAGTAAAAAATTACTCTTATTCTCGCCATCGGAAACCTACATTCGTGTCTTCAAACACTTATAAAACATGAGAAAAATTTTAAAATTTGGCCATTTTTAGCCTTATTTTGCAACAAAACGATAAACAAAAAGATGAACTTTGGAAAGCGTGAAGGTTTGGCAAGGAAAGTATCTATTCACCCCCCCCCCCCCCATACTAAAGTTAAACATTGTCCTCAATGTTTCGAGTCTAGGGGTGCAAACACCCCCATACTAGAGACGCAGTCGAATGCCTAATCTAGCATGGAAAGGGTGTAACCGTTAAATTTAAAGCCGTTTATGAAGTGTGCTAAAAACCTAAGGTTAAAACATCAAAAGGATATATCATGGATATTGAGAAAGTCTTCATAGCAAACGATCGAGTGCTCCCATAAAACGAACACGAGAGGCTCCAATCGTGAAGATCATGATCATCTAAAATCCACAATTCACAAACAACCACGGAACAAAGGTTGGAAGGGCACAAATCCCCACACGTTACTACATTAGAAAGCGATAATATGTACATAGGATAAGCATGGGACTCCCCCACGAGGCACCTCGTTTTTTGGTTATCGAGTCATGAGCTCGACTCGATCCCCTCAATACTAGTTATCATTGGGGAAGGTGATTTGGTCGAGGTAGTTCAAGGATGGAACTTCCCCGCCAAAGTAGTGCTTCAACCTATGTCCATTCACCTTGAAATTGGGGCCATCATTTGGAGCTAGCTCGATGGTCCCATATGGAAAAACTTGGGTCACGGTGAATGGACCGGACCAACGGGATTTCAACTTACCGGAAAAGATTTTCAACGAGAATTAAAAAGCAAAATTTGATCCCCAATGTTAAAAACCCGGTTTTTAATTTTAGAATCATGCAACTTTTTAGTCTTTTCTTTATAAATCAATGAATTTTCATAAGCAATATCCCTTAATTCATCCAATTCATTTAATTGCATTTTCTGGTGTTTTCCCGCGGTCTCCATGTCATCATTACAATGCTTTAGGGCCCAATAAGCCTTGTGTTCCAATTCAATTGGCAAGTGACAATTTTTCCCATACACAAGCTTATAGGGAGTGCACCCAATGGGCGTCTTATGAGCGGTCCTAAAGGCCCATAAAGCATCGTCCAACTTATCCGACCAAGATTGTCGGTTTTCCCCAACGGATCTTTCCAAGATCCTTTCAATGCTCGGTTTGAAACCTCGACTTGCCCACTCGTTTGTGGGTGATAAGCCGTAGAAAGCCGATGTGTAACCCCATATTTCCTTAGGACCCTTTCGAATTGGTCGTTACAAAAATGGGTTCCACGATCGCTTATGATCGCATGAGGGGTTCCAAACCGAGAAAACAAGCTTTTCAAAAACTTGACTACCACACGAGCATCATTGGTGGGAAAAGCCTTAGCTTCCACCCACTTAGATAGGTAGTCAACCGCGACAAGGATGTACTTATTACCACGAGATGATGGGAACGGCCCCATAAAGTCGATGCCCCAAACATCAAAGATCTCACACACTTGGATGATATTTTGTGGCATTTCATCTCTTTGTGAGGATTTTCCTTGTCGTTGGCATGAGTCACACGACTTCACAAGCTCATGTGCATCTCGGTAAATAGTAGGCCAAAAGAAGCCGGCATCAAACACCTTCTTAGCCGTGAGATTAGCACCATGGTGACCACCCGTGGGTCCCTCGTGACAAGCTCTAAGGATATTAGAATCTTCGGTGCCAAATACACAACGTCGGATGATTTGATCCGCACAAGTTCGAAACAAGTAAGGGTCGTTCCAAAAGTAGAACTTGACGTCACGAAAGAATTTTCGTTTTTCTTGAGTCGTCATACCCTTGATGATGAAGTTGCCCGCATGGTAATTTGCAAAGTCCGCAAACCATGGGGTGGAAGAATCAAGCTTAGAATTCACTACACCAAGTGTCTCGTGCGGAAATGTTTCGGTGATTTCCTTGGGCTCGTAAACACTTTGGTGAGGACCTTCCAAACGAGAAAGATGATCGGCCGCTAGATTCTCGGCTCCTTTTTTTTCAACAATTTTGTGATCAAATTCTTGAAGGAGGAGAACCCAACGAAGTAATCTTGGCTTTGCATCTTGTTTAGCCATAAGATACTTGATAGCCGAATGATCCGTATACACTATGCATTTTGTCAAGACGAGATAAGGTCGAAATTTCTCAAATGCATACACCACGGCAAGGAACTCCTTCTTCGTTGTAGTGTATTTTAGTTGAGCCTCGGTCATCGTCTTGCTAGCATAGTGAATAGGCAAGAAGTGCTTTTCATGACGTTGCCCCAATACGGCCCCAATAGCGTAGTCACTAGCATCACACATGAGCTCAAAGATGAGGTTCCAATTGGGAGCAACAACAATGGGAGCTTCGGTAAGTTTCCTCTTAAGGATTTCAAAAGCTCATACACAATCTTCGTCAAAGACAAAACGTGCCTCTTTTTCAAGAAGATGTGTAATAGGTCGAGAGATCTTTGAGAAATCCTTGATGAATCGACGATAAAAGCCCGCGTGGCCTAGGAAACTCCTAACTCCCTTAACGGTTTTGGGATGAGGTAATTTGGCGATGACGTCTACCTTAGCTTGATCTACCTCAATCCCCGCTTTCGAGACCTTGTGCCCTAAGACGATTCCACTTTTAACCATAAAATGACATTTTTCCCAATTGAGCACAAGGTTGGTTTCCTCACAACGTTTCAACATTCTCTCGAGATTCGAAAAACACGAATTACCAAACACGGAAAAGTCATCCATGAAGACTTCCATCGTCTTCTCGATCATATCATGAAAAATAGCCATCATGCACCTTTGAAAGGTTTCCGGTGCATTACAAGGTCCGAATGGCATTCTACGATAGGCAAACGTTCTATATGGACACGTAAACGTAGTTTTTTCTTGATCACGAGGATCGATGGGGATTTGGAAGTAACCGTAAAAACCATCTAAAAAGCAATAGAAATCGTTTCCCGCAAGACGCTCCAACATTTGGTCCATGAAGGGCAAGGGAAAATGGTCTTTACGAGTGGCGTCATTCAACTTACGATAGTCAATGCACACTCTCCATCCGGTCACGAGTCTAGTGGGAATTAACTCGTTGGCATCGTTTGGCACAACGGTCATTCCTCCCTTTTTAGGGACACAATGGATAGGACTCACCCAAGGGCTATCGGAAATAGGGTAAATCATTCCCGCTTCAAGGAGTTTAAGGACTTCCTTTTTGATGACGTCGTGAATTTTGGGGTTTACCCTCCTTTGACATTGGATTGCGGGTTTGTAATCCTCCTCCATTAAGATTTGTGGGTACAAAATTTGGGATCGATCACCTTAATGTCGGATAACTTCCACGCAATTGCCCCTTTGTGATCCTTTAGAACATCGACAAGTGCGGTTTTTTCATCATCCGAAAGTTCCTTCGCAATAATAACCGGCAACTTGTCGCCCTCCTCCAAATAGACATATTCGATATGAGGAGGTAAATCTTTCAACTCGATGATAGGTGGTTCCTCAATTGAAGATTTGGGCTCGATACTCATAACCTCCTCGGGTGGAGGAAATGGGAAATCGTTAAGAAAATCCTTGATAATCAAGAAGTCCTCATCGTTGTCGAGGTCTTCGTTACAAGTACGTGGAACATCGAATTCTTCCAACGTAAAACCACCACCTTCAAATGGAGTGAAGGTTGGTGTCGAATTATCAAGAATGGGATCTAACATAGTGAGATTGCCACCATTTTCATCATCACCAAAACCTAGAACTTCTTGTGAAAATTCCTCGCAAACCACGTCGATCATATCAACGAGGTTTATGGTTGCAACGGAATAAACATGAGAAATTTGAGAGTTTTGAGTTGCGTTTATAACAAGCTCCTCGTCGTTGAAACGTAAGGTGATCTTTCTAGCATGAACATCGATCAAAGCCATAGACGTATCTAAAAACGAACGACCTAAAATGAGAGGAACTTGAGGATCCGTGGGAATATCGACAACGATAAAGTCTACGGGATAGTATAACTTTCCCACTTTCATAAAAACGTCTTCCGCCAATCCACATGCGGGAATCGTGGAATTGTCGGCCAACTCGATAGACATTAGTGAAGGAGTAAGATTAGGAAGATTGAGCGACTTGAAGATTGCAAGTGGCATCAAGTTAATGCTAGCACCAAGATCGGCTAAGGCAAAGCATTCTTCCATATCTTGAATTGCACAAGGGATCAAGAATTTTCCGGGATCACCGACTTTTTGAGGTATGCGATTAAGATAAACCGACGAACAACTAGACAATTGGTGAAATTTCTCCTTGTTGTTCAACATACTCTTAAAGTTAGCGGCAAATCGAGGCATCATGACCAAATCATCGGAGAAACTCACATTAAAGTGAAAATCACAAAACATTTTCATAAAAAGCTCAAATTGATAATTTTCGCGCTCTTGACGTTTCTCCTTTCTAAGTCTCGATGGATAGGGCAAAGGTGGTGTGGGTTGAGGCATAGGGATAGCCTTTGGAATCTCGGGTTCCAATGTTGGTAATGGGTCAACCGTAGGTGTGGCATGAGCGGTACTTCGTGGGATTGGGACATGCTCCTTTTGGACCACCACCTCGGGTTCTTCCTCAATTGCTTCCTCCGTAGGAGAAATTTTTTAAGGAGTCGGTTCCTTAAGTGTCTTACCACTACGTGTGGTAATCACTTTCATCTCACCCTTAGGGTTTGATATGGTGTTGCTAGGAAGACTACTCGAAGACGGTTTACACATAATTGCCTCAAACATAGATGAAATTTTATCTTCAAACATGGATTGCCTCTTCTCGGCTTTAATCATCTCTTGTTTAATTTCATGTTGCCCTTGCTCCATTTTTTGTTGGTTTTGTTGCAACCTAGTTACATTTCCTTCCATCTTGTTGGTATGGATTTTAAGCTCATTTGCTAACTCATTTTTCAACTCTTTCTTCAAGTCGTTCTTAAACTCGGATCTTAGGCTAATGATTTCTCTTTGATTGTTGTCAAACCGAGCATCGTTCCCATTGGCGTATTCAACAAATTCATTTGGAAGATCTTTCAAAGTTTGCAAACTTTTGTTGTTGTTTCGAAAATCATTTTGATTTTTGTTTGAAACTTGATTATTAGCCCCTTGATTACCTTAGTTTCCCTTGTTGTAATTGTTTTTGAAACCAACTTGATTGTTGCGATAGTTGTTGTTAGCATTTTGATTTGAACCAAAACCAGGTGGAGTCAATTGATTAGAGCGGGTAACTTGACCGTTTTGGTTGTAAGTTTTTGTGGCCGCGTAGGCACTCGAAGTGTTACCACCATTGGTAATGCACTCGGAGAAATCATGACCTCCACCACAATACATGCATGAAACCTCAACCGCATTAGCAGTAGCAGGAGCACTTGGTTCTCCAACTTTGAACTCTTTCAAAAGACCTTTAAGCTTATCAAAGATTTTGTTTTCCATGTTTGCCTCAATTTGGCAAGCATCGATGGTAGTAGACAAAGAAGGTGAAGCCGAAGACGAAGCCTTACGAACACTAGACGTGCTACGAGGACTATACACCTTAGATCTATTCTCAATTATCACCAAAGCTTCCTCAACCGTTTTACACAAAACATTACCACCCGCGACGGTATTAAGATAATCCTTTCACGATCATTAAGTCCATTGTAAAACGTGTCAAGTTGATGCAAATCGGAAAAACCGTGATGAGGACACTCATGTAACATTTCCTTAAACCTATTCCAAGCCGTTGAAAAACTTTCAGTAAACTCTTGTGAAAATTTTGAAATCTCGTTTTTCAAATGCGTAGTCTTAGAGGGCGGAAAAAATTGGTTCACAAACTTAGACACGAGATCCTTCCACGTCAATATAGAATTGGATGGCTCTTTCTTTAACCAAATTTTTGCGGGTCCCGCTAAGGAATACGGAAAAAGCATCATCTTAATCGAGTCATTAGAGACGTCCTTAAACTTGCAAGTGGCGGTAAGACGATTGAATTGGCGGATATGGTTGTGTGGATTGTCCTTCTCATCACCACGGAATTTTTTGTTTTGGATCATCGACAACAAACCCGTTTTCACCTCAAAATTCTCCGCAAGGATAGCGGGAATCACAATAGCCTCTCCATAACCCTCGGTGGGCACTTGAAGTAACTCCATCATAGTACGATTCGCCATGGTTGGTTCTTCTCTTACAATGGGTTCAACAATGGGAGATTCTTCACTAGAAGATGTTTGGTTTCCTTCCTTTTGACGACGTTTACGTGCACGTCTTGATTTGGAGCGAGTTTGCATAAACGTCACGTACAACGTGGGGATGAGCAAAGAAGATTCTTTTTGGTGTTTTGAATTTTTCCAATTTTTTTGTGGTTTTTGATTGTTTTTACTTTTTTTGGATTTTTGTGATTGTATTAGGTAGACCAAAATCTACAAATCTCCTCCTTAATCAAATCTCTTGATTAAAGAAGCCTCAAGGAATGAAAACGATCACGTGAAGTGAACGCCTTCGATGACTTTAGAACGTTGGTGGAACACCAAAACGTTCAAGAGGGTTTAATCAATGAAACCAAGAAAGTATATATGATACTTAATAATACTTTGGGCGGCAAAACCCTCGATTAGCTCTCAAAATCAAATACTCACAAGCAAGCGGGGAAACGAGGCGGCGCGAAGCACTTAAGAGCCTTTTTCCTTAGGATATATTTTATAATATCCGCCTTATACCCACCTTATAGTTTGTATTTTTCGAGATCGAGCTTCACGAAAGTATTTATCTATTTTTGCCTTTTTCTTTGGTTTGAGATTCAAATACAATGATTGGGTAATGACCTCTTAAGTCAAGGTTGTGATTTCTCACTTTTGGAGTACTTGTGTATTTATTGTTCTACGTATACAATATAGTAATAGTATTCACACAAAAAAACGAAAAACCGATAATACGTATTAGTAGAGTGCTACTAATACAAATACTATTTATGGTTAGTATATAAAAACAACAATTTCCAAATCAAAACACAACACGCCTCCCCGGCAGCGGCGCCAAAATGATGGTTGAGTTTTTACGTCTTTTAGGAAAAAGAACGTAATTAGGGCAAGTACACAAGTAGTTTAGGAAAACTACGAGTTATGACCCAAAGTGGGGATCGTTCTCAAGGAGGCTTGGTGTGTGTGTAATGAAATGATTAACTTTGTGATTATATTGTTATGAGGAAGAAAATAGAAATGGGATAAGAAGAGAATGACGGTTACGATGACGATTTACACTAAGACGAAAAGGTCGTATACGTAAAACCGTAAAAGCACCAAATTTTAAAATTTACTCTAAAAATTCCTAAAAATTTGTAATAAATCCTAAATAATGTATTAAGAGTTAACAAAAAATCAAAAATCACCCAAACGTTTTATTTAATTGAATAATAATTTTTTAATGCTAATTAAAGCCCTAAAAATCAATTTACTTAAAAAAAGCCCAAAATGAGTTTTATCACTTTGTATACCTCCAAAATACCCTAACTTAATTTAAAACTATTTTTGAAAATTTTAAAATTAATTAAAACTATTTAAAAACAATTAAAAACTATTAAAACTTAAAATAATTATAAAAATTAATCTAGGGACAATAAAAATATTCTAAAAGTTGCAAAATTCCTAATTAAGTGTCCAGAATCTAGGAAAAATATAAAAACTTAGAAAATCAGACTTTTAATTGTTAATAATAAAATAATATTAAAATATAAATAAAAATCCAAAAATCCTAAAAAATTCTAAAAACTTGCAAACTAGCTTAATTTAACCTAAATAACTCAGAAATGAAGTTGAAATTACCTAAATACCCTTAATGGGCCTAAAAAATGGGCTAAACCCAAAACAGTCACCTTAATGGGCCAAATTGAGCCCAATAAGAAAAAGTTTGTAAAAATGGCCCAAAAAGCACTACTTGACTCAAAATTTGATTCTGAACAACTTTTTCCAAAGGCCCAAAAGCTGAAAATGTGAAATAAACAAGCTTATACCAAACAACTTATTCTTAATGGGCTTTTTGGCCCATTAAGCCATAAGCTAATGCCATAAGCTCAAATTAGACACACAAGCTTCTTTTGAGCTAACTAAGACTTCTGTAAAAAGAAATTTGAAATAAGCCAAAGGAATAAGCCTGAAAATGCAAAAAGCAATCTTTAGAAAACGACAAAATAGTCGTTTTTGAGTTCTAGGCTATCCCAAGAGCTGATTCAAATTGCAAAAGCTTTTAAATGACTTAAATAAGCTAATTCAACAAAGAGTTTTCAAATAAGCTGACTCAATAAGCTAGAAAAAGCAAATAAGCACTTATGAAAAAGTCAAATAAGTTGGTTTTCTAGCAAAAAGTCAAAGTCAAAGTCCAATAAGCTCCAGTTCAATCAAATGGGTCAAATAATGAAGATCTATCACAAAAAATAAGTTATTGCAGGTCTGGATAAGCCAAAATGGCTTATTGATAAGCTGAAAGCAAATTAACACTAACAGGGGCTAGTTTTGGGTGTTGAGCAGTGGAAACTTTTTCCACTACTTGACTTGTTGACTTTTTTATCTTTAGTGACTTTTTTGGAGATTCAAGTTTCACAAAGGCACCCAATTGATCAGTGGATAAAGAGGAGTCAATAACAATCAAAAAATCACAATCAACAACAGCCAAATGATACAGTTAATTCAAACAATCACCAGATCTGACACAGACATGAACAAATAAGCAGTTGAGGTTCAAAAAGCACTTATAGCACAATTCAGCCAGCCAAACTTAACCAAATGAATACACAAGCAATATTAAACTTAAATAAGCAAGTCTAAACAAGTTTCATGCAATGATTCAAAGTATTAAGCAACATTCAAGCACCTTAAGTTACTGATGAACACAAGAACATGCAGTTTTATATTTTGCTGATGCAATTGACCAACAAGCCAAATTCAACCACTCAAATCTATTGAACAGGTTATAATAACTTTGTTTAAACCACTTTTAATCCTAAGCATGCATAAACCCTAAGTGTTTTCAAGATCCTAGGTTAAAACAGCCAAGAACAAAGATTTTATAGCAGATTGTTTGATTTGGTGTTTCAAGGCTGAAAACTTGCAGCAAAATGCACTCAAACAAGCATAAATCAGATACCAAGCATAAACACAAACTTCTATCCATAAAATACCAAGCTATGATTTCAAACATGTAGTCCCAAACACCCCTTTAACTTTTCAAAATCAAAATTTTCAAATCAAAAGTATATTTTAAGACCACCCAAGCCCAAATTATCACAATAACAGATGAGAACAACATATGAGAACAACATATTCAAGCAAGATTAAGCCACAAAATTCACAAGAACCCAAGTCACACACAAATATCACCAAAAATCAAGATTTAAGCAGATTTTGGGATTAAGTATGCAAACCTCATGGATGTACATCCACACCCACGAAGTTTGAGCTTATGTACTAGCAAGAACAAGTACAAGCTTCCACAACAAAGCCTGCTAAGATTCAACAAGGTTAGAAGCAAAATAGTAAAATCAGAAAAGTGAAAAGCCTTGATTAATGCAACTCTTGTCCTCCACACTTGATTATTCCCAAGTTATAAGCCTCACCACACCTTGATAACATAATATCAGGATGCTATGATCAGCCCTATAGCCCAAGAATTCCAAGATAGACCAAGAACTTAGTAAAATATCAAGCTTGAAAGGAAATATGCAAACTTTTGCACACTCCTTAAAAACAGGTTTTGAGATTCAAAATTATCAAACTAAGAACAATAATAAGCAGTTATAAATGATGGCACTTGAGCTTTCTTCAACATTTCAAACACATTTCATTAATACTGAAAATGGATTTACAGAAAAGTGAACCAAGGAAAATTTAAGAGCAACTAAAATGTAATGAACTATGGCCTTTATATAGGCATACAATGAAATAGTTAAGCTGAAAAAAACGTAAGCCCTAGCTTGTGAAGTCCCAAAATTGCCCCTTGTCTTGTTTGAACTTTGAAGAATCATGTGACTGATTTTGTTGTCTTGTGGTAGCTGGCAAGTGAAAAAGTGATCAAAGGGTGTGAAATGAGCTTAGGATGTAAGCTGAATCCTTGGACGTTGGATGACTGTCCTCTTCTTGTCTTCTTGCTCAAAGGTGTAGCAGGGGAGGTCCCATGTAGCATGTGGGTTGTTGAGGTGGCCAATGTTAAGGTTGGGATGTGATTAGGACATCATTAATCACTAATCTAGAAGAGGTGGTGGTTTAATTTTTGCTAAAACAAAAATCCCCAATTTATGTTCTTGGCTGATGAACACAGGTTTTGATCTTGTTTTGGGTTAATTAGGATTTAAATCCTTGTTAAGGCGCCAAGGTTTGTTAATTATTTAATCCGGATTAGTGGAAGGGTGAGGTGGCAAGGGGGTGAAATCTGATTGGTGGATTTTGTGAGTGGGACACGTGTTGGATGGGGATTAGTCTAGGTAACTTTGGCTGTCTGCCAAGTTAAACCCCTCAATTCCTTAGCTCCTTTCACTTGCTATTAAATCAGCCAAAACTCATTTCCCTTTGTTATCAAACTTTCCATTTTCACACTTTCGCCCCAAAAAGTTTTGTAAAGTAAATTCAGGGGTATTTCTTGCCATTTTGTGATTCTTGAAGGGTTGTTTTGGTATTTTCTTCAAGGATTATGGTCTTGAATTGTATATTTGACATTTTGGAGGACTAAAATTGCCAAGTCATGTTTGATGAGGGACCATTTTTGCCAAGTCTTCAAAGTCAAGGGTCCTTTTGGTAATTTTGAGATTTTCAAAGGACCAAATTTGTAATTCTTGTAACTTGGAGTCCTTCTTGATATGTTTGACTTTAAGGAGGATAAATATTGACATTTTTAGCTTTGTTGAGGGGCTAAAATTGCCAATTCTTCAAAATGGAGGGCCCTTTTTGCAATATTGGCAAACTTTAGGGACCAAACTTGTAATTATGAGGATACAAGGGTATAAAGTGTCAATTCTTCCATATTGGAGGACCCTTCTTCATAATTCTTCAAGTCTTCAAGGGTTTGTCTTGGGAATTTCTTCATTAGGGCTTGATTCAATGTGCGGCTTTGTTTCCCGTGTTCGTTTTTGCATGATTCTTGTGATCTTTTGTCATTTCCTCAATATCCGTACCTAAAATACACAAACAACAAACACAAGCATATATTTGGGTATTTTGATGATATTTAATGCATTTTAAGCCCTTTTTGGACGATGAGACTATGTATAAAAGCAGTCTCATCAGTTTGTTTGTGTGAGTTGACCAAAACTCTTCCCATTTTATTTAGAAAATAGGCTTGGCCCAAATTGTTTTAAACATTTCCAACCGTCCATTGTTTATAGTTGGGCCATTAATTGGCTTTTGTCCTAACAGTTAAGTAGTACCCAAATACTAATGGGCTTTTAGGCCCATTAGCTAATGTGGGACCCACTTGGCTAAAATCTTTCATCTAATATTAAATCCACTAAAAATGGACTTGTTTTTGGCTTCCTCGTTCTTTTTCTTCAAGCTCGTGTCGGTTTAGCCGGTTTTCATGAACTTGGGCACACTTTTGGTCTTTTGACTTTGTCTTCGTCTCTTTCTTGGACTTTTCTTCAACATTTGACCGTGAAATCCCGTGTTTTCTTTCCTTTTGATCATTTGTACCTATTTCACACAAAAACACAAAACCACGCGTAATTCTGACTTTTATGATGTCAAACACATGATTAGGTCTTGTTTTTCCTTGATTTTAGTGGCAAAAGGATAAGTGTTTACACACTTATTAATAGTCATGGTTGGTTTCATTAATCATGCTTTCATGCAAATCATCGTTGAATTTCGTTTAACCACACTTTTAGCGTTTCTCCATACAACTAGAATGATGTCTATGCTGGAATTGCCAGGCTATCATGATGCTCATTCCAGATCAGTTTTCTAAACCGTTTAACCAATTATTTTCCTTTAAAATCATGTCAGATGATCGAACCCATACCGATCATTTCATGTGCATTCCATGTGTACTCCATGTACATATTCCACGTGTACTCCATGTACCGTATCCCATGTGTATTACATGTACCATAATCCATGTGTGTACCATAATCCATGTGTATTTCACTTACAATACTCCACGTGTATTCGCTAGTCGTTTCTAAATCATATTAGACGTATTCTACTTGTTGATATTCTACAAGATGCTGATGCCGTTCATAAATTGGAGATGTTACTAAATGTTGATGCTGTTGATTATTTAGAGACGCTACGAGATGTTGATGCTGTTCACAATCTAGAGATCCTATAAGATGAAGACAAAGGTGTTAGATCAAAGCGGTCGGACGAGAAGATGCCTCACCACCAGACGATTTCCATCACAATCCATGTCCCTACCTTTTATTTATATGTCATACGTCATTCAGTTGTCTTTTCAGTCATAGGAGTGCGAATCGGTACCAGCCGGCCACTCAGCTGAATAGTTACATGAATCACCGTCATGAGAATGACCATCATGGAACTGACTGACAAGATGATAGTAACCACTACTGTGACAACAATTATTCTAGCAATCACAACAGAACACCGGTCACGAACGTGATCAGGAATACAAGGGGTCAACAGTCCAACCGATCCGCCAATTCTGGCATGATAACCTAAGAATTCAAATTTTATTCGTTTCGCACCTCGAGACACATGTCAAGACATCAGTCCAGACGCATGTCTCACGCATATTTTCTGAAGACACATGTCAAGACATTAGTCAAGACACATGTCATAAGCATATTTTCTCAAGGAACGAGTCAAGTCACATCACTCACGTCTATCTTCTAAAACAGATCTAAGAAATTCAGGGTACCCTCCAAGGGGTATATCCATTTTGTTGTGCCATGTATTAATCAGGCCACAAGAATTTCAGTACCATCACCGGTGTATTATTTGCATTTGGACACGTAGGGTTTGTTCCGCGTAAGACAAGCAAAACACATTCAATGAGATCTGTCACGTTTGCATCATGACACTTTCATTTCTTGATTTCATATCTCATATGGCCATGACAATAAAGGACGCCATTTGTATCACCCATGTATACGAAGGTTTTCCTTTAGTCTAACGAAAGGATCCAATCTACTAACGCACTTGCCTCGGACAGATACGAGTTAAATATAATTCTAATTATGGACTATGAAAAGCACACCATGCTACGATTGTTCGCCATTCATATCAGATTAGGTACAACAATGTTCAGGCTTCTGAATACATTCAACATGGTTTTTCATCAGGAAAATCTGTACAATTTTTTTTACTTCACAAGCATGTGTTTAGTTAGCCCAGCTGCGAAGATTTTCTAGACATCATTTATGACACGACTACTGATGTTCTTTTTTATTCATAACCAGCCGATTATTCCAAAATCTTCCCATATAAATCCAGAAGAACCTTCAAGGAACATGAGATTATGTGTCGACTACCGTCGATGTAAACGAATCACCATCCATAACCGTCATCCTCCTCCACGTATTGACGATGTATACTATCAATTACAGGGTGCTAAGCACTTATCCAAAATCGATTCATGATCATGCTGCCAACAGTGACGAATAAAAGAGCAGGACATTTCCATGACTTTCATTCGTACACGATTTGGTCATGCTAAATTCATGATTTTTTTGTGCTGGTCTCACGAATGCTCCAGCAGCATTGATAGATTTGATGAATGGAGTTTCCACGAACTCATAAACAGATTCATTTTACTTCTTTGATGACATCTTGATTTGCTCTAAGTCTAGAGAAGATCACGAAGACCATATTCGCATTATGTTACAAATTCTACGACAGAAGAAACTTCACCCTAAAATTTTTTTAGTACAAATTCTGGTTGATTACAGTGACACGCTAAATCACATCGATTCTTAAGGTTAATCTTACCATGACTCAGCTTACGCATAAAAGAGAGAATCCTACACTAAATTATGGGTTCTAGAGGATCCTACACTAAGATAAATCTAGTTACAAAGACTCATGGTGTTCCAAACTTCTATGTATCCAGTTCTATGAAACAAGATACAGTTACATTCATATCTAAATGCCTGTCTTACCAGCAGGGTATGATAGAGCGGCAACACGTTTGCAGTCATTCCAACTTTTAGAATTTTCGAATCGTCGTTAGACCATTTAACCTAGCCTACACATTGTCTTTCATCCGAACGGAGTACGTAGTAGCAGACTACCAAATAATTTCAAGCCGATGATCGTACGATTACACGGTACTCTTGCAGCTATCATATTAGATAAAGGTTCATATTCGCATTCATTATTTACGTATGACTATTTCAGCTCGCTAGTTACGTCTCACGTTAGCGTTCACGACCTTGTTCAGGTTTATATCCCTTTTCATTTTTTGGATTTTCACTTCCACGTTCATGACATCGTTCACATTCATAATCGTATTCTATTTTACGATTTACGTTTCACTTTTCATTTTGGAAAGATTTACAGAAACCTTGGGAGACCAAACTCAAGTTTAGTATGACTTTCCACCCTTAGACAGACGTTTCACGTCACATTTCATGCCTCACCTCTTCTCGTTTGGCGTTACCTTCTCAGTTATCTCATGTTCATGATATGTTTCACATGTCATGTTCATTCCACGTTTCTCATATCACGTTCACGATATGTTGCACGTATCTCGTCCATCGTATGTTTCTCTTATTGCATCCACCATATCTCCACGTATCACATTCATAATTGTTCACGTATCACGTTCACAATTGTTCACGTACTACATTCCAGTATGTCTCACGCATCGTTGCTCAAACGTTACTAAACTCAGTTATTCCAGATTATTTTTACATCATAACGTTTCATTCACCCTTGCATGTTAATTCTCATCCACTCGATCAGATGGATGAAGACCTATCTTACGTTGATGAACGAGAAATGTGACATGTGCGGTCAAGTCAGGGTCATGAAAACCAAGATTTTCTTTCGTCTCTATATCTTTTAGAGGGAATGTTCTGAGCGGGAGGCCACTTGGAATGGAGGAGTCTATCCGGAGTTCGTATTCTATCTATTAATCAGATACATTCTTTCCGCCACGTCACGTTCCATGCCCTCTCTAGCCATGTCACGTTCTATATTCCTTAAAGACATGTCACACCCATGTCCTTTCAGCTTTTGTGTCCTTTTAGATTTTGTAACTCCATCAACTTATCTTACCCTTAATTCGAGGACGAATGATCCTTTTAGAGGGGAAGAATTGTAGAACCCGCAACAATATCACGTCTCTAATTCGAGGACGAATTATTCTTTTAGAGGGGAAGAGTTGTAAAACCCACATATAAATACCATGAACAGTACATCACGTAACATACGAACACATTTAAAACTTTCCTGTTATAGAATATAACACGTGTCACGAACATAAATTACAAGTAATACGTATATTATTAATACACGATAATCGTTTTGTATAATATTAAATTCAGGAACATTAAACACGAGCATACCCGTAAATTTTCAGACATTGAATCGTTTGGTTGGCCTTTGGGCTTGGTGGTGTACATGACACATAAGGAAGAATAAAGGGCCCCGACCCATTGAGAAACCCACTAGTGTAAATAAACCTCCAGGGAAAACACACATCACAATTTGTTCTAAGAAAATAAAAACAAGAAACCCGAGCACACCACCTAGTGGCCGCTGGCTTCAAAAACCACAAGGAGGATAGTTTTTTAGTTTTGATGTTGGAAAAGTACGTGTTTGTGTTTGTGATTCGGTTCTTGAATCATCCCCGCATTCGGTACAAACTAAATCTTCATCTTTTATTTTTTTATTCAAACGATCATGAATCTAGAGAACTTAAATAAAACATGTATTGATTAACAAATTAAACAAGGAATTAGGGTGTTTGGTTTTGTTTTGATTCGGGAACACACCAACCGAGACCCTCTAAGGTCGCGGTGTCTATTTTATTCCACCAGCCGAGACCCTTAAAGGGCTCGGTGTGATTTTGTTTCAGGCAGCTGCAACCAAAGAACCCCAAGCAGGGGGAACTTGGTACAAGCAGTGGCAACCGTGAGCACATAGGGTCTCGGTAGATCTTTGGCTAGGACAGTGGGAACCGGCTGTATGTCGATGTTGGTACAAACAGTGGCGACCGTGACCACATAGGGTCTCGATAGATCTTTGGCTAGGACAGTGGGAACCGGCTGCATGTCGATGTGTGTCTCGACTTAACAGTGGCGACCGACGAGTACCGGTGTGAACCATGGCTGATAAGTGGCAAGCCACGGCTAGCCAGTGGCAAGCCACGACTATAGCCAAGGGCAGCTAGCCACCGACCAAACAACCAACCGCCGGCTGGGAGGTGTTTGGTTCGGTTGTGGGCTTGGTTTGGTTTTATGATTCGGGTTCGGGTACAAGTAATTTGTCACGGGTTTTTATTAATTAATTGATTTAATTAACTAACATGAACTAGGAAATTTATTTTATTAACTAATTAGATTAATTAATTTTCATGAATCAAGACTTCATTTATTAAAAACATGACTTAAGTTAATTATTAGAAATTAATAATCATGTTATAACCTAAGTATTTTAAATGGCACAATTAAAATAAAACAATGTTTAATTTAGCTAATTGGTATAATGTAAAGCTTTATTAAATTATCATGACATAATATTAATTATTAAAACCATGCATATCATTAATAATTAATAATCAGTTTAATCTATAGTATTTAATTAATAAACTTTACCATAAATTATCATGACTTATAACTTTTAACCAATAAGCGCTAGCTTATATTGTTAGAGTTATTAATCCAGCTTATTTCTATTTTTGGAAACTTTCTATTTTTTGGAAATTTTCTATTTTTGGAAACTTACTATTTTTGGAAACTTACTATTTTTGGAAACTTACTATTTTTGGAAACTTCCTATTTTTAGGAAACCTGTTATTTTTAGAAAGTTACTCAGTATTACAATACAAGTATAGTAATACAAGAATACATGACTTATATCATTAAAATACATGAATATACACCAGATAACATATAAAATAGTAAAACATGATAGAACATGTATAATAAGCTAAGAACAGATAGAACCAGTAAAATACACAGTATATCAGACAACTCATACACGTCCCTTATCTTATGTAGTATTATCCGTGAAGGCGAAGTAATTTCGTCAGCTTTTCCATTCTAGCTTCTACAGGACATAAGGTACGGATATTCCGTCCTTCAGTATGGACACTCTCTTTCCTTATTAGGATTCCCCGTTTGTAGCCAATTGTTTTCTCAAGTATTTGTTTTATATGTTTTGATCTGCTTATGTTAGTTTTAAATGCCTAAGCCATATACATGCATGTCATGTCATCTAATTATGGAGGTACCATAATCATAACACTGGAGGCACCAGTGTTATGACTTCCCCACCGCGGAGTGATTGCTCGTGGCGTCCCTTTACAGTTTTGGCCATATATTTATATTATCATGTGGGGCGTATGGGTGCATCCTAGTTACATGTTTTTATAGGATTTTCATGGTGAATGTGGTGTGTGCCTTGCATCCTTCACAGGGAGTTGATCCCTCCTACCCAGACTAATTTAATTAGAGGTATCCCCTCTAATTACATGATGAGGTCACCCCTCCAAGTATTCATGCACGGTTGAACCTCATGACCTATATGGACTATTGGCTAATTAAATACAATTTTCATATAAAAACATAAGTCTTTTCAAACTATAAAACCAGTTTTATGAACATGTTCCAGGTTTTACAGGACTTATACATTTCCGTTGCCTTTTAGTCTTATTTATGTTTCAGTCATTCACACTATTTCATATATTCGTTCACTGAGCGTATTGCTCAGACGTTAATTTCTTTTCCATGTCCCAAAACGGCAGGTACCCAAGGATAGACTTGAGCATTTGGAGGACGCGCATAGGATGGAAGTTGTCTTAGACTTCTTCTCCTTTTGCCTTCTTATACATATGCTTCCTTGGACACTTGTTTTATCCTCTTTATTCCATTTATTTTATTTATGTTTTGGGCTTATGTTTGAGAACCGATGTTTGATTTTGGTTATTCCTTTTGGTCATGTATGTTTTAGGACATAATATCTTGCATGCTTTGATCACACACCATAATTATCCTATGATATTCTATTTATTTAAATAGGATGTTACAACACATATATCAAACGAATTCAAAAGGCTTATGTCAAAAGGGTAGCAAACGAATGTTAAATCAAATATTATGAATCAAGTGTCATAAGAATTCTTTTAAAAGAAAGGATGTAATATATTTACCTTAGCAAATTCACACGAAAGAAATGAGCACAAATGGAAGAAAATCAAACAAGAGTCACCGAGTCTACAAAAATACATTTTGTAAAACCCGCGTTTTGAAAATATGAGATTTGGTCAATTAAGTTCGTTTTGAAAATTTGAAGTATCATTTCATTTCGTAAAATTTCATTTCATTCCATTTTGTTTAAATGTGTATTTAAATTAACTAAGAGATTTAGATAATAAAACGTTAGGTTATGATTTTTGAAAATAATAAGATATAACATAAAGTAAAAGTAAAAAAAAATATTTTCTTTCCTTACATATAAAAACGAAATTTTGGAAGAAAGACAAAGGGAATATTTGACTTTTATTTAGTTGATTATTATGAGAAACTAGTAAAAGCAATTAAACATGTTCCTATAAATTGTGAAACCTTTCCTAAATCACAAAAAATCAACTCCTAAACCTTTAGGCCGTGGTTTTTGTTTCTCCATATTCACAAAACTCCATTGTTGATTTTCTAAGATTTTCTCTCTCCATCTCCATTGTAGAAACCTTACATTTTTAGGCTTTTCTTGGTGATTTCTTCATTCATTCTCCTCAATCTTTAGTGTTTTTGGTGTGTGGTGATTCTTATATCATCTTCATCATCTCTTATGTAGTATTATTCAGTCCTAATCCATGTGTTACCATAGAATAATTTTTATGCTTTATTTTTATGTATTAGAATCGTATAAAACCTACTCTTATGATTTTGGTGGTTGACTGGTTTTGAAAACTAATGAACACTTAGATATATGCTATAACAAACCATACGGTCTTAAACAAGTTCTTACATCATATTATTCAAGATCTAGACACTCTAAGGTGATATGGATGGCTTTACCATGGTTATTAAAAGAAGGGTTTTGGGCAGTTTAGAAAAAAGGTCAACTTGTAACCATCATAAAACAAATTTTATAAAAACAACACACATGTTCTTGTGCCTAAGATATCTACTGTGAGTCTAATTTTTATAATGTACTTTTATTTATTTTTAAGAGGACTATAAAAATGTTTTTCTGAGTTTACAAGTTAAGTGGTCAGAATCTGATTTTTAAGACTAAAAATGTTATGTTCACCATAAAAATTCTAAATCATTAATCATGATGAATTTTACTAAGCCACTTCAGAGGGGTGTTTTTCATATGTTGGGACATCCTGTAGAATTTTTTTGGAAAATTAAGAAGGTGTTTGGGTGACCGTTACAACATTCTGTATGTTCTAACCATAATTGTTTTTGGGCTAGTTTAGGCTTTTAGGGTCATATCTTGGGTTGGGTAACCTTTGGGCTTAAACCCTTTTACAGAGGCCTTATATACCCATAAGGTAATCTCTGTGATTTTTATGAGAATTTTTTGGAAGTTAATTATGGGGTAGCTAAGTAGTGAATCTTACCTTAATTACTGGCAAAATCTTTTAAATAAGGAAACTGTTATTTTTTGAAAGTCAACCACCTATTTTTGGTAACTTTATAATATGACTTGTATAATGATATATGATCAGTATGCATATGTACTTTGTAGTTCCGGTGACACGTGGTTAGATCTATTAGCTTTTGTGTGTTGTTTCACGTGTACGCGATTTGCTATGGTACAAATATTCTGTCCTTTCAGCAAGGACCTTCTTATCTCTTTTTGATTTCCGTTTGCATGATCCCTAAAAGCCATTGCTATGATTCCCTTTAGGATTCCTTTTTGTTTTGATACGAGACTTTTGACTTCGCTGATTCACTATGATATATGAGCTTCATTTTCTTTAGTATGACTCGCATGCTTTCTTTTGATGATCCCTTCTGATTTGTATGCCTTATGATTTTGTTATGCCTTCCTTTTGCCCGAGCTATATGTAACTAGTCATGGAGGTACCATGACCATGTCATCTATGCACCGGTGGCATGACACCATCTGGGGCGGTGTGATTAGACCCCAGCGTTCCCTCTTGGTGCACATTGATATATATGATTATGTGTGTGTGTGTGTATGCTAGTCATGAGCTAGTATACATATTATGATTTTGTTTTACATGGATCGTATGGATGTATCTTAGGTACTATGATATGATATGATATGCAGTGAATGGGTGGTATGTGCTATATGTCCTATATCGCTTTCGGTACATTATGTCTGATCCACCTATGTACACTTATGGACCCCGTCGTTTCATCTTTCTTTCATCTCTTTTTCATATATGATTGTTATCCGCAGCTTCTGTTACTTCTCTTCACTTTACAGCTTTTATTATTATATCTGGGGCATTAGCTCAACGGCGTTTTCTTTTCCTATGGCAGGTATTAACCGGGAGGCTGGGCATTGAGAGTTATGATGCGAGAGTGTCAAGAGTTAACCGTGTCAATCAATTACTGAATACACTTATGATTTTTAGTACTTTGCTCTTTGGACCCCGTTGTTTTAGGTATTTGACTATGTTGGAGTTTATTTTTCATACTTTATGCTTTAATTAATAAGTTTCATTTTGGACCTTTATGTTATTATGTTTATGATAAGACACCATAACGTGGCACCTTATCTCTTTATAAGAGTGGATGTTACACATTTACTTATGTTACTTGACTTATTTTACAAGTTTCTACTTAAACTTTCCAAAAGTAAGAGTTGACTTTACTTATTTAGGGTTTTTTTCCATATTTTCATATGTGACTACTTATTTTAGGTAAGTTTCCATATTTAGATGACCTATAAAAACGACCTGATAATTCGTACAGAAAATATCAGAGGTTCTTATGTATGTCTAATATATCCATATTCAATGGTTTAATTTATTTTGAATTTTATATGCCCCTTTTACCCTTGTTTCCAAAACAAGATCTGACAAAACATACAAAAAGTTGATACAAATTTACCCTACTTAGAAAACTCCGAAAATTATGCAAAAATTATGGGACATATCTGATATCATGTAGTTTAACATATCCAAAAATTAAGGTTTAACTCCTTATTGTTTAGGGGAAAAAATCATACACTACAACTGAATTTTTAAGACTGAAATTCTTAATTTTGTAAAATCAGAAAAACATACTTCTCGACCATGAAAAATTACTAAACTTACTTTTCCAGAAACTAGACTCTTTAAACTTAACCCTTGAACCAAGAATCATGTTAAAATATGTTGAATCAAGATCTGTAAACTCAATGGTCTAAACCATTATCTAGGATTATCAATTGTACTTGTGATGAACACACAGTAGAATAGCACAACTGACATAAAAAAGATGTTTAACAAGATGATTATTCCCAAATGTTACTTGAATTAATCATAAACACATTCGTGTAGGTTTAGGATTAAAGAAAATAGATTAAGATTTATGTTAACAACATACCAATTCATGTAAGTTTAGGATTTAAGAATATGAACAAGTGTTTGTACCCGAATTTGATGATAAAAATGATCTCTCCCCTTGTTTCTTTGTCTGCCGTAGGTACCTACACCAAAGCCACAACCCTAATTTTTATTTTCTGTTTGGGAGAATGAGAAAATGTGTTTTCTTGGTTTCCTGTGTATGTTTACAAAACGGGTTGGGCTCAAAGCCCACTCTTTCTTTTGTTTGTTATATAAGCCGCATCCCACCACCAATATACACACACTTTTCTATTTTCGTGTCGTGTTTTAATATTCGCGTACGTGTTCGTGTTTTTATTTCTGACATGTATTTATCTATTTTACTGAAAATACTACTTACGTAACACTTGTATAGCTATTATTATTTATTATTCTGAAATAAATAATTGCGTAACTTTTAATTTAATCTGAGACTGCATGTAATTAATGTTCGTGATTTTTAAAGCGGGTTTTATAACTCTTCCCCTCTAAAAGAATAATTCGTCCTCGAATTAAGGATGCGATAATGCTGTGGTTTTACAATTCTCCCTCTCTAAAAGGAAAATTCTTCCTCGAATTAAGGTAAAATAAACTGATAGAATTAAAAGCTAAAAGGATACCTAAATTGAAGAGTCATATAAACTGAAAGGACATGAAAGCTGAAAAGACATGTAAGCTGAAAAGACATACCCGAATCATAACTAGAATTAAGGATAAGAAGTTCGTATACACTCCTCTGTTTCCAAGTGGCCTCCCGCTCGGAATGGTTCCTCCACAGGATCTTGATGAAAGGAATAATCTTCCTTCTCATAACTCGATCCTGATGACCTAAAACTACTTCGGGTTCCTCAATGTTGGATAGATCCTCCCGAATCTGATCGAGTGGGCAATTAACTTTATGAAGATCATGATTGTTGTACCCTCTGAGTAATGATACATGGAACACGTTATGAACATGTGAAAATTGAGGCGGTAACGCCCATCGATATGATACTTCACCGACATGTTCAAGGATTTCGAAGGGTTCGATGTAGCGAGGGCTGAGCTTGCCCTTGATGCCAAATCGTCTGACCGGCGTGCTGGTGATACTTTGAGGAACACACGATCCCCAGTCTGAAATGCTAGATCTCTACGATGTTTGTCGGCATAACTCTTTTTACGAGTCCGCGCTTCTTGCAGCTTTTCCCTGGCAATAGGGACCTTTTCATTGGTCAACTCTATAAGTTCTGGTCCTTCAATCAAACGTTCTCCAACTTGGTCCCAACAGATCGGAGCACGACATTTCTTGCCGTATAACATCTCAAAGGGAGCACACTTTGTAGAAACTAGAAGGGGGGGTTGAATAGTTTCTTATATTTACTTGTTAAAATGTGGTTTCCAAAAATCCTTTTTCAAAAAGTTAGGCTTGAGGAAATATGTGAAATCTTCTTATGCACAATATGAACAATGATAGTGTAACTAAGCTAATACTAACAAATATATATGCACAAAGAATAAAGAATGTAAAGAGTTAAGGGTAAAGAAAGATCAAACCGAACATCAAGGATTTATAGTGGTTCGGCAACGAAGCTCACTCCTCGTTCCTACTCCACTCC
The DNA here is from genome assembly GCA_025667525.1 of Glebionis coronaria. Lineage (NCBI taxonomy): Eukaryota > Viridiplantae > Streptophyta > Magnoliopsida > Asterales > Asteraceae > Glebionis > Glebionis coronaria. Next base: position 164,489,732 of record CM046881.1, read on the forward strand.
TCGAGTACTCCTTACTCGAGAGTTCACTACACAACAAGCTCCTTATGGTGGAGAAAACCGTACACGTCGCTTAACAAATTTCTGACTCTAAGCTAAAAGTCGAGCCCTAATCGTAGCTAGGACCAATCTACACAACTTATACTTAGTACATACACAACTTCCAAATAGACACAACTACTTGGATCTTCACAACTATGACACAACTACAAGTGTATAAAATTAGATCTTCAATGGATCTTTGGTGGTGGACTCAACACTTCACAAGGATAGTGTTCTTCTCTTTGCACTTGGAGAGGAAGGGATGGAAGAACAAGATTCACTTCTTAAACAAGTAGTAATAAAACAAATGATCAAAGATTTGAGTGATTAAAGAAGAGAGTTTGAATCTGGAAATAGATGTGCAAAAGAGGTGAGTTGAAAAGCTGAGAATGGTCCACTCTTTATAGGACAAAGGGGCCAACGGTTATATCTGCCCGCGGTACCTTATCTTAGCCCGCGGTACCTTATCGATAAGGAACCGCCTAGGGGCTAAGGTACCGCTGGACTAGACTCCGCTCCCTTTTTGTCCTTTAGTGGTGGAGGTCATATCTGGCTTAAAAATATCCTGATAGAATATTCGTAACCAAATAAGAATATGCCATTTTCAAATTTTCAAATAATTAATTTAATAAAACATTTTCTTAAAAAGAAAGTTTAATAAAAACTTGTCACACTTAATAAAAAGTGAGTTTTAAGAAAAGATTAAATCACTTGATCACTTGATTAAGGTTAGTACTTGTTTATCCATACCTTAAGTAAAAATGGGTAAAATGAAAAATACTTGAACTCAAGAATTCGTTTTTCGTTGTTTTCATAAATGCTTGTTTTTACATATTGTCGTAATCAAAACAAAGCGAGACCGAAAAATGCAAGTAACGTTTTTAGGCATTATTGCATTAACACACTTGATACTAGTATGCCAACTGTTGTTGTAGGAAAAAACTTCGACCAAGCAGATATAGTCATCCAAATTAGCTGTCCATTCTAATGCACAGGTGCGTAGCATGTCCTCCAAGGTCTGGATGGTACGCTCTGACTGACCATCCGTCTGAGGATGAAAGGTTGTGTTGAGCTTGAGCTTGGTTGCCAAAGCTTTATGCAGACCTCCCAAGAAATGTTAAGTGAATAGTAGATCCATGTCTTATATTATGTCTGAAGGTGTACCGTCTAATCGTACTATCTCCTTCGTATATATATCTGCTAATTTACTGATTGAGAAATCCTTACGGATAGGGAGGAAGTGTGCTGACTTAGTCAAACGTTCAACAATGACCCAAATGGCATCATGTTTCCTCTGAGTTTAGGGCAAACCAGTGACAAAATCCATGGAGATCTTGTCCCTTTTCCACGTTAGAATGTCTAATGGCTATAGTAAACCACTAATACGCTGATGCTCTATCTTAACCTGCTGACAGGTTAAACATCTGGAAACAAATGTAGCGACATCTTGCTTCATGTCGCTCCACCAGAAATTATACTTAAGACCGTGGTACATCTTGGTAGAACCAGGATGTATAGAAAACGGGGAGTTATGAGCCTAAGTCAATAAGGCTTCTCTAAGAGTAGGGTCTTCTGGAACACATAGTTTGCTACCCTGCCATACGATACCATCATTATCGATACGAAATTCAGTCTGCTGGTCAATATTCTGAACAATCGCCTAGATTTCACCAGCATCCTTTTGTGCAGCTTTATTCCGAGAGAGTAAATCTGGTTCCACTCTCAGACTAGCCTAGTAACCTATTTGTTCGCATACTAAAAGCTCAATATCATACCGCTTTAAGTCTCGTATGATCTCCTCTTTATCCTTGATGCCATTAATCATCCCTCACTTTCTGCTGAGGGCATCTGCCACCACATTCGATTTACCTGGGTGATACTGAATGTTAGTGTCATAGTCTTTCAGCAACTCCAACCAACGTCTCTGCCTCATGTTTAGCTCTCGCTGCGTAAATATATACTTAAGACTTTTGCGATCGGTGAAGATATCACACGACTCACCATACAGATAATGTCTCCAGATTTTAAGGGCGAAGATGACTGCTGCAAGCTCCAGATCACGCGTGGGATAATTCTCCTCATACGGCTTTAGTTGTCGTGAAGCATAGGAAATGACTTTCCCATGCTGCATAAGTACACAACCGAAACCTTTCCCTTAAGCGTCACTGTATATATCTGAATATCCACCTATGCCAGATGGAGAGTAAGGATCGGTGCTGAAACTAAACGATGTTTGAGTTCTTCAAAACTTTGTTCTCTCTCATCAGTCCATACAAATTTCTCCCCCTTGCGCATAAGTTTGGTCAACGGTAATGCCAAACGTGAGAAGTTCTCTACGAACCTGCGGTAATATCCTGCTAAACCAAGAAAGGTGCATACTTCTGTGGTAGATGTTGGTCTTGGCCGTTTAGTGATAGCCTCGACCTTTGTAGGGTCTATCGTGATCCCCTCTGTAGAAACAATATGGCCTAAAAATGTCACCTTACTTAGCCAGAACTCACACTTAGAAAACTTAGCATAAAGCTTCTCCTGTTAGAGAATCTAAAAGAAATGTACGAAGATAATCCTCATGCTCTTCTTTAAACTTAGAGAAGGTTAGATTTAGTCGATGAATACAATCACAAACTTGTTTAAGAACTCATGGAAGACTTGATTCATCAAGTACAGGAATACTGCTGGCACATTCGTGAGGCCAAATGGCATGATAACAAACTCATAGTGACCATACCTCGTGCGAATAGCAGTCTTGGATATATCCTGCTCTTTCAGACATAGCTGATGGTAACCTAACCGTAAATCGATTTTGGAGAAGTGCTTGGCACCCTGAAGCTGATCGAATAAATCATCGATACGAGGAAGTGGATAATGGTTACAAATTGTGAGCTTATTCAGTTCGCGGTAGTCAATACACAGCCGCATACTACCATCTTTCTTTTTTACGAACAATACTGGCGCGCCCCGTGGTGACACGCTCGGACGGATGAAACCTCTTTCTAGAAGTTCCTGTAGCTGATCCTTCAGTTCCTTAAGCTCAACGGGAGCCATACGATAAGGAGCTTTGGATACTGGTTCCGCTCTTGGAATAAGATTGTTACCAAACTCTACCTTTCGAGTGGGAGGTATGTCTAGAAGTTCTTCTTGGAAGACATCAGGAAACTCTGACACAATTGGCTGATCATGGAGTGAAGGTGTCTCAGAAGTATTATCATGAACGGTAGCTAAGAAACCCTCACAGCCATGGTATAATAGAGTACGGGCCTGTAAAGCTAAGATAATCTGAACATGTTTTCCTGGCAGAAAACCATGGTGAACATACTCTAGAGTCTGAATATTACCAAAAATGACTCGATATGCATGACATTCTATAGTGGCACGATGTGTTGACAACCAATCCATACCCAGAATTATATCTAACTCATACATGTATAGAGGAAGTGCACTAACTTGGCGGGTTTTATCGTCAAACTCTAGAGGAAGATCCCTGTACACCTGTGTAATGCCTACAGAGTCTCGCATGGGCGCAGATATACTTATCACACTATCAAGTGGTGTAGGGGTCATGTCTATACAAGCAGCAAAGGAAGTAGATATAACTGAATGTGTAGCGCCTGTGTCAAAAAGAACACAAGCAGCCTGTCCATTTAAAGAAAATACCGATGATGATACATGTGGTCTTGTTTGCCTACTCCCTGGTTGTGGTATAAACACGACCTATGGTTGGTGGTGGTGGTAAAATATAAGGAGTATGCCCTGAGGTAACGACAGTATCTCCATTCTTACAATCTCTCATCATGTGACCCTGCTGTCCACACTTGAAACAACCATTAGAACCACGGCGACACTGTCCGGGGTGTCACTTCCCACATGTGGTATAGGTGGGATTAGTATACCCCGTAGGAGTTGCTCTGGTTTGCTGTGAACCGGATTCAAAAAAAATGTACGAGTGTCACAGTCATGGTGACATAACATGGATACGACTGAAAATTTGTGAGTTCTATTACCATAATTTGCTGGTCTGGTAGACTACTGACCCTAAGAATTTTAGTTACATCACTTCCCAGCATCTCTGTTGATATACTAAAAGTTAGAATATATGTTACACAACAGTTTAGTATTGTGAAGTTTAAAGAAGCACATGTGGCTGCCAGACTAGTTGGAGTTACCACAGTACTTGTCACTAGCGCTCTCCTGTCTGATCTGTTATGGTCATAAGACTGACCGTTATTTCTGTAGCCATGATGTTGAGTAGCTGACCGTGATCGGTCTCCTCCTCTCTGTCTGAAAGATATAATTGGATACTGCATGTTATATAATGTAAAGTAAGGACAAGAGTTAATTTTGCTTATGTCTGATGAATGGATTTACCTCTATTCTCAGGTCGCTCTAAGTTCTCATGCTCATTCCTTTCGTAGAGCATCTCTAAATTGCGCGCCGCGTCAGATACCTGCGACACGTTAGTGTACGTGGCACTAAGTAGTCTATCCGCAGTCCCGGAGTGAAGAGCCCAGCAAAAGTGTATCGCCTGCTCCTCCGCAGTACCTGCAGCCGCTCCCAGGAATCCAGCTAACCTAAGATAGCGCTGCATAAACTCCATATTGTTCCCTCTAATTCTTTGACGAATGGAGTGAAACTCTCTCTTCAGCCTTGCCTGCTCAGCATGAGGAAAGAACTGCTCATAAAATATTGCCTTGAACTGTGTCTAAGTCAATGTGAGCACCTAATCATCTCCTCCATTCGTCAGCTTATATGCCCTCCACCAAGATAGGGCGTCACCCTCCAACTTGTAAACAGATAGCCTGACTGTGAAGGCATCCCCGCAATCAATAGCCTCAAAGATTTTCTCCATATGAGAAATCCAATTTTCTACATCCACAGGAATCACTGTTTGCTCAAAAGACCGGGGTTTCTGTTTGTTAAACCTTTCTAGCCAGATAGCTAGAGTAACTGGTGGAGGAGGAGGAGGATTGTTCTGATTCTGAGGTCTATTTTAGAACTCAGCCCGAATCTCATCCCGAATCTGTGGAAGCATGGCTTGCACAACTGCTTGAACAGCTGCAGCAATATCCTAACTGTTGCATCTGTGTGACATCTGAAAGTTTTAAAGAGGATATGATGATTAACTTGTTAGAGATATGAAATAAGTAATCTAAAATATGCATGAGGTAGTTCATGAAGGCATAACCAACAAAATTTGACATGAATACTGGTGAACGCCTATGGGTCGGCTCACAAAATGACATTCGACTAAAAGCATGAATATGACATGAGCAAGGGTAAACGCCTATGGGTTGGTTCACCAAAACAAAATCTGAATGTGTACAAGTGAACGCCTGTGGGTCGGTTCACAACAACAAATCTGAAATGGCAAAGGTGAACGACTATGGGTCGGTTCAACAAAACAAAAACAAAATCGCAGAAAAGCACATGCGACTGAATATGGCCAGTCCTATACCAACCTTTTACTTAGTCAAAATTAGGAAAACTGACTGATGAAATGCATGAAAACATGAAAGATAACAATGGCAAAATATAGGAAGTTTCTGGTGACTACCCACTAGTCACAGGTCTGTTTTAGAGCCTACAGGTCGAAACTTTGGTCTCTAATACCATAATTGTAACACCGCACTTAGATAAGTGGACCGTTACGTGTACTTATGGCATGTCATTAAAGCATGCAAGGTATATGTCTTAAAAACATTAACTGGCCAAAAGCAAATACCGGGATCAAACATCAGTAGTCCAATATAAGCTCAACATATAAAAGTAAGTACTGAAAGGAAGGACTAAACAATGTCTAAACAAGAAAAGTAATGTATGAAGTGCATAAAGTAAAGAAATCTAGATAGCTTCCATCCAAATGCACATACTCTCAGAATCCTAAGAGCGTCCCTGTGTACCTGCCGTTTGGAACATGAAAGGAAACTACGGCTGAGCATATCGCCCAGTGAACCGATATAGAGCATGATAAGAAATACTGGAATGAAACAGATAATAAATACTGAAGCTGTAAGACTGATAAGCAAAGCGCAACAGAAAAACTGTGTATGTTCTAAAAAGTCTGGTTTATAATTAGTAAAACGGAACTATTATCTATTAAATCTGAAAACAAGAATTTATTGTATTTTAAGTGCCAAGAGCTTATATAGGTCATGTGCTGAAACAATGTATGCATGAATACATTGAGGGTGACCTCGTCATGCTGTAGAGGGGTGGCCTCTAACTGATAAGTTGGGTAGAGGGATCAACTCCAATGTGAAGGATGTAGAGCACATACCACATTCACCTGATAAGCTGTAAACTTATAACCTAGGATGCACCCATACGCCCCGCTAATAATACTGACAAATGGCCAATTGAATAAATGGGACGCTGCGAGAAATCACTCCCCCACAGAGGAGTCATGGCACTGGTGCCTCAAGTGTCATGGTTACGGTACCTCTGTAACTAGATATAACTGGTCATGCATGTATATAAAGCTCATGCAATTTAACATAATTATCATGGCAATTCATGTAAACTTTATAACATATAACTGGAGAAAATATTTGGCTGCAGACGGAGAATCCTAATCATGCATAGGAAAGGAAGTCCATACTGAAGGACGGGAAATCCGTACCTTGTGTCCAGTAATTGACTGAAGAGGAAAACAGATGGAACTCCTACTCTGACTTAACAAAAGCTACATGAATAAAGGACGCGAATGAGTTGTCTGATGTCTTTTTACTTTTACTTATACTTACTGTTCTTAACTTTATTTATAATGTTCTTGTATAGTTTTACTGTTTGTGTATGCTCTGATAATTCTGACAGTTGTTAAGTATTTCTGATTAATGTATTACTTGTACTCTTATTAGTGTATAACATGTGTTCTACTATCTTTTAATATACTATTAATAGTAACCTGCTAAACATAGAAAGTTTCCTAAAGTAGAAAGGTTTCTTTAATTAATTTCATGATAAATAAATCATTTAATAATAATACGTCTTTAAATAATCAAAACTCATTAACTCGTAACTAATTTATTTATTGATTAAAATGATAAAATCGTTATAATATGTTTAGTTTAAATATAACAAAAACTTAATTATAGAAAATGATTTAAAACAAACATCCTTGCGATAATCTTATATGTGTATACCCGAAAAACCCAAGCCCAAGACCTCCCCGAGACGCCCTTGTCTCGGGTCAGTCCAAACCGAGGCCCACCACAGCCCACGGCTGTGGCCCCTTTTACCTACGTCACCCAAGCAGTAGGCACTGGCCTAGTACCGGTTTCCATTGTTGCACTTGAGGTTCCCACTGTTTGGTCAAGCATGGCCCCTGCTGTGTCCCTGGTTCCCACCGACTGTTGGTGGTTCCCACTGTTTGCTAAACAAACACCCTGGTGGGTTTTGGCTGCTGTCGTCCAACACCAAACCAACCCGCATCCCCTTGTGGGTTGCGACTGGTCTATAACCACCAACACCGAGACCTTAAGGGTCTCGGTTTCTCGTGAAATCCAAACAAACAAAACCCCTTTTCTCGATTACTGTTATACTTAAACCAAATTAACATGTGTGTTCTTCGATTTAATTCAAGAATTACAATTAGAAAAAATAGATTGAGATTTATGTTAACAACATACCAATTCGTGTAGGTTTAGGATTTAAGAATATGAACAAGTGTTTGTACCCAAATTTAATGATAAAAAATGATCTCTACCCTTATTTCTTTGTCTGTTGTCAGTACCCACTGATAACGCTCAAATCTAACATATTTTTAGGAGCGTATTCGTGGTGTTTATGCATATATTTATGTGATTAGTATGAACATATGATACTTTATTGTAGGTTCATCAATGGTTAGATCACGAGAAATGAAGAAAAGACGAGTATTGGAGGTGAAAGGATGAACGAGACATGAAAGCGTAGCTGTCGTATGATAAATAATACAAAGAGAAAGAGTCTTGGAAAGTCTGGAAAAAAAATGGAAGAAACAAAGAAAAAGGACCAAAGAAGAAATAAGGGAAAAGTTGGCCCAGTTGCCACCGGCAATATCCTTCTGCCGCCGTCAAAACTACATCAAGTTGCCACCAGCAGGATCAATTTTGCCACCATCATTTCTTCCTGCCACTTCTCCAAGTAAAATTAAACACCCCATCTACTTCACCTTGCTTCCCAATACAACCATAACTACATGTCTTCTCTTCCAAGCTTCATTAAAACCATAATAACACACCTTTGGCTCCAAGAAAACTACTTGGTGGCCAAGGCTAATTCAAGTATAAATAAAAACCATGGGGTAGTGTTTTTCATCTCCAATCATATCCTTGAATCATAATCCCATCTACCATCTCCATCATATTTCTGTGATTTTGATATCACCGCTCACCCAAGTGGTGAGGGGTGGAACTGGTTACCATGTTCATGTTATAAGACATAGAAGATGTAGAGAAGCAAGCCATACACCATAAACAATCCAATCTACAACAATCCTCATTCCCAAACACCCCAAAAGGCTCTATACTCGCACCAAGAGGTTGATGTCCAAGAAGGCTATGGGTAGGACGAATTGTATTTTGGTTGTTCATATGGGTAGAATGCATTGTACTTTGGTACTTTGAACTCTAATGTTTGGTAACTTCTTCTTTATTATTCAATGTTGTTTATGTTCATGTTCATGGTGATTCTTGTGTTTTATGATATTGTGAATGTGTTGATACTTGTATTGTTTATATGAAAACTTGTGATAAATGGATGTTTGGTATTTATTAGTGCTTGTCATTAGATTATGATGATAACATTATATTTGGTTGAATTGGAACTTGTTCTAGTTTGTCATTTTGGTTAATCATTGTTGAGTCTATATGTCGAAGTTATTCTCAATATGGTTGATTTCAATTCGTTAATCGACAAATTATTTGGTCTTGTGCTTTGTGAAGATTGTGCAAGAGACTTAATAAACATAACAAGTAAAGGTTTAATCTAGATTATAGGTCGAAAGGAGTCTTTTGAATATATTTTTCTAATCATATTTCAAGTAAATGGAACTTATCAAATTGATAACACCAAGTCTATGGGTCGAAAGGATTCTTGTTGTTGTTGGTTTAGGCATAAGGCTCATGAGTGACCACTTTATTGAGACTTATGTATATTTGATTTATAAAGCACTAGTTTATTATTATTGGTTCTATAGGTCGAAAGGATTACCTTTAATATGTTTTCCAAACTATGCATCCCAATATCCATGTGATCATTTGACCGTACATGTATGTTCTTTGTGTTCTTGTGCCTTTAAACGATTCTCATGGTGGTTTGATCGTGACAATCATACTTACCATTTATTACAAACAAAATACACATGAGTATAACCAAGTCCCATGGGACGACCTTGACTTACCAATCTAATTGCAACATGACTAGAGTATACTTGCTCGAATTTGTCTTCCTAATTAATATCGGTAAATCTTATTTATAAATTTAAAACCCAATGTGTGGAGAGAACATCAAGTTTTTGGCTTCTTGACGGGGATCTGTATTTGCATTCTTTAAATGTCTCTATTAGAGCACATCAAGTTTCTGGCGCCGCTGCCGGGGACTTGCTAGTTTGTACTCTTTTGTTTGTTTTTTTGTTTGCTTGCTTGTTACTTGAATCGTTTTGTTACTAAATTAATACTTAACACGAAAGAGTTGTTATACCCCATTTATCTGCATAGGGGGGACGAATTTCACATAGGGGGAATTCGGTTGGTGGTTGACTACTCAATTGGAGGCTTTGAATTGCTCTAAATTACGTTGTTCTTGAATTATTGCTCTTGTTCTAACCCTTGTCAAAGGTTAGAACACCCTTTTCTTAAAATCTCTTAATTCTCAAAAAGTTGCTTAAACAGTCTTGGCGCCAAATTCATGCATTTGGTGTTGGTATTTCCTCTCTTGTGTTCTCAAAAATTCTTGTTTCAAAGATTGCTTGTCAAATGTGTTCTAAAGTGCTTGTTCTCAAAACCCAAAAACCTTGTCCCGAATCACTCTAGTCGATGGCTAGAAATACTTGACCGCATGAATTTTTTTGTTTTTTGTGTTTTTCTTGTTTTGTGAGTTTGTATCTTGTTATGTGTCATGTGTTTAAGTGTTTTTATGTGTTTATGTGCTTGTGTGCTCATGTGATTGTGTGCTTGTTTGCATTTCCCATTGTATGCATTTTTGTTCTTTTTCCTAGTTTAAGGTGGCGTTTGGATTAGTCATTTTCTAATGATTTTGATCATTTCAAAAATTCTCCTTTCATCAAAATAAGTGGTATTCTATAACTTAAGTCATATTTGTTAAAATAAAAAATCAAAAAAATTGTTTTGAAAATAAATGGAAAATACATGAAAAATAAAAAAAAAGTTAGGAATCTAGTTTTTGTCATTTGTTTCATGTTATGTGGTAGATGTGTATTGTGTTGTGTCTTATTTTGTTATTAGAATGTGATGTGCTATGTGGTTTTACAAGTTTTGTTTGCTTATTCGTCTTTTCCTTTTAGTTTTTGTGCTTATTTTCCTTTTTCATGCATTATGTGTTTTTATGTTTCTTAAGGGTGTGTTTGGAATAAGCTAGTTTGTATATATCCAAATGATTTTTATAAAAGTGTTTTTACAAAAGTTCTTAGTTTTTATGTTTTACGGAAGTTTGTAAAAAAAAATTTTGGCGGCGGCAAAATGCCTTCGCCGGTAGGCAAAACACCTTCTGATGTCAACTTGGCGGCAACTTTATTTCGCCGGCGGCAACTTGAATTTTCTAAAAAAAATTCTCTTATTTTTATCTTTCTTTTATATAAACTAGGCCTTCACCAAAGTCATTCCTAATTGTGTTTACACTCATTTAAACATCTGTTCTTCGAGTTTTAAATCAATTATTAATGTTTGCTTATATCCCGCCCAACCACCCTGTTCTAATCATTTTGTGCCTTGTTCGTATTTCTATTCGCTCCGGTTAATTCCCAAACCCAGTGGATAGAACCCGAAGTCTAGAAAACCATCTGGTTTAATAGATTTGGTACAAAACTCCTATTATTTGTTTTTGTTTCAATTAGATAAAAAAATATTAGTTTTTCTTATTTAGTTCTTTTAGAGTCGTGTTATGTTTCTAAGTGTTTAGATTGTTTTTATGTGTCTTATGTGTGATGTTTATGTATGCATAATGTTTGTTCTTATTTGTGTTTGTTGTCTTGTGTGTTTGTTTCATTTTGTTTGCATGCGTGTTTGTGTTTGTGTTTGTTTAAGTTCATGTGGTTCATGTATGAACTTTGTGGGTGTGTTCGCTGGAAACCCTCACGAGACTATAACTCGTCCACTCGGGATATGAGGGGTTTAAAGGCTTGTTGCATACGCTAAATGAAATCGTGTTGCCTGCGAAAGTGTGCTTAATAAATTTAAGTGTTTTGTAGTCTAGTTTATTTTGCAGGTTCAATAAAGCTTATGGAGGATGGATTGATCGTGTTGATGGATTGTATGTGTATACGCTCGTTGGAGACGAAATCGCTTGATCTTCCTAACTTGGCATCTTATCATATGGAGATCAATTGCAATTTCTTATCCCGGGAAGTTTCGTTTCTCTTGGACAATTTATTTATTTTCCTCACTTTTCATGCTTTGAAGTTTATTTTCATATTGAGTCTGATCCAAAACTTAAGTGTGAGGGGAAATAAATGGGAAAATGAAACCGAATTTTCAAAATATAAATTTTTGGGCTAATTATAAAAAAAATTATTTAAAAAAATTAAAAGAAAAAAAAAGAGGGAGAGTTTGTGTACTTGTTTGCCCTTAGGATTTAATGTTTTCACATATATGTATGTAAATATATTTCAATAATCGTCCACATGGTGAAAAAAATATAATATAATAAAAAAATATATAAAATTTCGAAAAAATAAAAAAAATAATAAAAAAATAAAACATAAAATAAGTTTTAGTGAGATCACACTTGTGTGATATAAGTGTATATGTGTGACAAAGAGGCAACCTTAGGAATAAAACCCAAATAGCCTTTTCCATTTTTCTTCTTAGCTAGTTACATCGATTAGCTAACCTCCCATTTTAACCCTTTTGTTAGCACTCTCGTTTAGTGCTATATACCCTTAGAAAACCCGTTGAACCATTCTTTTCATTTTTGTTAAATCCACTAAAAAGAAAAAAATATTTAACTTTAAACCTTTGCCTAACCCTTGTCATAGTCTAAATGGTGGGCTAGTTGCTTGTATGGTGGATCGTTTTTAATGATTTATAGTTATGCCACACTTCGTAATGTGTGTGTGCCATTCCAACGAAGATGAAGTAGGCCGCTTCTTATTTGTATTTTTTGTGGTGTGTGCTTAAGCGAAGTGTGAGGGGAGCATGTGATGTATGTTGAAAAAAAATGAAAAAAAAGAGGAGGATGAGAAAAAAAAAGAGAAAAAGAAAATAAGTCATCGAAAAAGTAAAAAAAAGAGGTGATGATGACAAAAATAGCCAATGAGCTATATTATGAAGATGAAGGAAGATGAAGTATGATTGGATATCGATTAGCCAATGTGTCAAGACCTGATATGTATGTGTCGTATGTTGAATAAAGCACGTAGCTATGATCATTTTTGGGCTTGTGATTTGTTCGGTAACTAGCAACATGGGACTTAGACTTTTAACTTGTATATTTGTGATACACCTCTCATAAAATTCCCATGTCTTATACATACCTCATTAACCCTTAGCCTTGTAAACCAAATAAAAGTCCTCTTTATATGTGTACGCTTGGTGCTCATGCCATTCGGTTTTCTCTTGTCTGTACATTGTAGATTTTCATTTTATTTTTATAAACCATTTTTATGCACCATGTGGGTTGTATTTTCTTTTATTTGCTTCAGGAAAAGCAACCTCTTAAGTGTGAGGGGGTTTGCACCTTTAGCGATTTCGTATAAAAAATCCCAAAAATATTTTTCTTTTATTTGCTTGAGGACAAGCAACCTCTTTAGTGTGAGGGGGTTTGCACCTTTAGCCATTTCTTATAAAAACCAAAAATACTTTCAATATTTCATAGAATTTTAAAAAAAATTCTTTTCTTTTAGAACGTAGGTATTTTGTTTAAACTTTAATTTTCTTTTATTTGCTTGAGGGCAAGTAAAGTTTTTTTTTCCTTGCTCGAGGACGAGCAAAACTTAAGTGTGAGGGGATTTGATAACGCTCAAATCTAACATATTTCTAGGAGCGTATTCGTGGTGTTTATGCATATATTTATGTGATTAGTATGAAGTATGATACTTAACGAAGCTTATTTGTTATTGTAGGTTCATCAATGGTTACATCACGAGAAATAAAGAAAAGACGAGTATTGAAGGTGAAAGGATGAATGAGACATGAAAGTGTAGCTCTCGTATGATAAATATATAAAATCCATGATTTTACCATGAGAGTAATGTAATAAAAATCTACTCAACGATCCTAGATCATTTCTCAACCTAGTAATAGTAATCGAATTTCGAGGACGAAACTCAAGGTGGCATGTGGATGATGTAAAACCCAAGATTTTTCGTTCATTAAATAATAATGAAGTATGGTTCGAAACCCTTTTAGAACAATACAAAAATCATCGAAATTGAAAATTTTGACAAAACTCATACAACCCGCGTACCGACATTTCAATAATTTAATTTCATAAATTATTGTCAAGATATGTGTGATAAACAGTTTGATTAAATTGTTTATTATTACTTTCATCTACGGAGGAATTAAACGAGAAGTATTTTCATTAATATGACACTTACGTTATACAAACGATAAGTGACAAATACTTGTCGTTTAAATAAACGAACACGTTCTTCGTATTTATATGACATATAAATACTCCATGTTATGGGAAAAATGATTCTAAGATCAATGACGCGGTTTTCGTAAAACGAAACTAGTTTTATAAAATGTAAACGAGCCTCGAACCGTGTATTAACGAAAGTATAACATAAGTTACACTTTAGTCCCTACACTACTAGGAACCTTCCACTTTGTAATTAACTAGTGCATATAAAAAGGGAGAACTAGGGTTTCATCCCCACTTTAACCCTAGCCTCCACACACACACACTCCTCCATAAAAAATGGCAGCCGTCACATTTTTATGGCTATTTTTCGGCCATCGGAAAATATTTCCGTCACCACATCTAGCTTGTAGATCGGGTAGATCTATACCTATGTCCGTCTACCACCACGTTACCACCATGCTACCACCTCCGGCCGCCATAACATCACCACCAGCCGCATCCCCTGCTGCTATAAACACCCCAGCCGCCACCCTACTTGCGGTTTAGCCACCAGCCGTGACCCCCGGATCACCAGCCATCATCAGCCGTGGCCACCAGCCACGTAGCCACCACTTTTGTGGCCACTCACCACCATCACGGCATCACCACCATGCAACCACCACCTGGTTCATGGTCATCAGCCGCCACCCTTCACTGCTGAAGGCCCCAGTCACGCAGCAACCCTGCTGCCATCAGCCACCTCCATCGCAGCTCCTGCTGCCATTCATCCTCGCAGCCATAGGCTGCTACCTTCCACCCTACATCCAGCCACGCAACCACCGCCATTCTTGCTGCTATCCACCAGCATCCACCTGCCCGTCAGCCACCCACCACCATTCGTGGTTACCTCGAATCCACCACAGCCGTGGCATCCACCACCACAGCAACCCTCCTGCTGCCATCATCACCACCCCAAGATCCCTGCCTCCTCGAGGTGTTTGTTCTACGTTTACAAGCCCACCATGGGCGTTTGGATCTGCAGTTAACAAACAACATAAAGGGGTGTTTGGTTTTAGGGCAGAAAACTATCAAGGGAGCGTTGAAATGGCATAGATCCATACGGATCTATTTAGATCTAGTGTCGGGAGCGACATGCAAGACATTTGGGGCCAAGATCTGCTGCTATATAGCTCCGGGGGTGTTTGGATCTACTGATTAGGGGGAGTTTGGGACTGCAGAAAGCTTTAAAGGGCTGTTTGGGACTGCTGATAACATGCATGCTGATAAGGGGGCGTTTGGGACTGCTGATAACGACTAATGCATGTTAGATCCCGGAGTCATGACGATAGGGGTATACTTATGTTTATGTTGTAAGATGTAGACATGCATGTAGTATTCCCACCGATAGTTGTAATGTTCCTACTGTTAGTGTATATACACCAACTGGCCATTTAAAAACTTACCACCGTCAATATTAAACTACCTAAAAGTTCCCACTGTTAGCTATACAGTTCCCACTGCTAGCTTTAACATATTACACTACTAAGCTTAACAGTTTCCACTGTTAGCTTTATAATTACCACCGTTAGACTAACCTACCCACTACTTTTATGATATTCCCATTGCTTTAATAAGAGTCCCACTGTTAGCTTTATTAGCTACTCATGGTACACAAGAACTATTTTAAATAGTTTTAGAATAAAATATATATATATATATATACATATATATATATATATATATATATTATCAACGGGAGACATATTCTTAAATCTAAACTTAATTAATAACAATTTATTAATTAATTTTGGAACATAATAAATTATTAAATAAATTTAATATTTTATTTTACAATATAATACATGTTTATAAACATCGGGAATACAAGGAAACAGTGGATAAACAACATGCGCACTCAACCATCTTCATAACAGTATAATTAATAATTAAATATACTATGATATATTAAGGACACAAATGAGCTTATGACCAATTAGACTGCATGCATTTATTATTTATGCATTTACTGAAACATACTTAATTGCTTAGGTATTTGATGTACTGTGTGCTTAGTGATTGTATACTTGATCATCCTCGAGCTGTATTATACAGGTGAGTTCATAGCCTCGCTTTTTAAATCTTTTATGATTTTTCAAACCCGCGAGGGGGAGACATGCTATTAAATAACTGCAACTTGCTTTGACTATATGACTATAATTTAATTATAGAATGTAAATTGAACTGTAACATGTTTTAACTATATGATTGATAGATATTTATTCTATAGAACGCAAATTGAATGGTACTCATAATTACGATTGTCTATTGTTATTGAAGCTGTTATGTTGTTGTAAATCGTCGGAATGTTATAAAGGTATATTCGGGATTGACCATCCTCATCTGCGTGAGTAGCGCTCACAGTGCCTTGGCCGAGGCAACTGATGTATACCTTTCTGGGAACTGGGTTGGGCGCCTTTTTGTAAGGCCTGGGGTTCTCACCGGTCGAGAACTATGGAAGGTTAAGCTTCCGTTTCGATTAATAGAAAATGTAATTATCTTTTGTATATATATATATATATATACTTTGTGCATTGATACTATCTAAAGGCTTGCGTTACTAAACTTAATCATATGCTACTTAGCAAACACTAAAATGGGAATAATGGAAATGCTAAACTTGATTATTTTTACAAAACTCTATGAATTCACCAACTTTATGTTGACTGTTTTAAGTATCTTTTTCCCAGGTTATTTAGCAAGATTATTTGAGCATGGATTGAGCATCATTTAGGAGCATAAAAATGACGGGGGATTATCTTTTACTAGGATATTCATAACAAATGTTATTCAACGATTTAAATGATTGTACCAATTCAATGTTTACATAAATTGTATTTCAAAAATCATATAATTATGATCTGTGCTTTGTAAGCTATTTGCTCATCGATCCACCACTGTGATACCCGCTTTATGGGGGTGTTACAAAAAAATACAAAGAGAAAGAGTCTTGGAAAGATTGGAAGAAAGAAAGTGGTAGAAACAAAGAAAAATGACCAAAGAAGAAATAAGAGAAAAGTTGGCCCAGTTGCCACCGACAAGATTCTTCTACCGCCGGCAAAACTACATCAAGTTGCCACCAGCAGGATTAATTTTGCCACCAGCATTTCTTCCTGCCACTTCTCCAAGTATAATTAAACACCCCATTTACTTTACCTTGCTCCCCAATACAACCATAACTCCATGTTTTCATTTCCAAGCTTCATTAAAACCATAATAACACACCTTTGGCTTCAAGAAAACTACTTGGTGGCAAGGGTAATTCAAGTATAAATAAAACCCATGGGGTATTGTTTTTCATCACCAATCATATCCTTAAATCATAATCCCATCTACCATCTCCATCATATTTATGTGATTTTCATATCACCCCTCACCCAAGGGGTGAGGGGTGGAATTGGTTACCATGTTCATGTTATATGACATGGAAGATGTAGAGAAGCAAGCCATACACCATAAACAATCCAATCTCCAACAATCCTCATTCCCAAACACCCCAAAAGGCTCTATACTCGCACCAAGAGGTTGATGTCCAAGAAGGCTATGGGTAGGACGAATTGTATTTTGGTTGTTCATATGAGTAGAATGCATTGTACTTTGGTACTTTGAACTCTAATGTTTGGTAACTTCTTCTTTATTATTCAATGTTTTTTATGTTCATGTTCATGGTGATTCTTGTGTTTTATGATATTGTGAATGTGTTGATACTTGTATTGTTTATATGAAAACTTGTGATAAATGGATTTTTGGATTTTATTAGTGCTTGTCATTGGATTATGGTGATAACATTATATTTGGTTGAATTGGAACTTGTTCTTGTTTGTCATTTTGGTTAATCATTGTTGAGTCTATATGTCGAAATTATTCTCAATATGGTTGATTTCAATTCGTTAATCAAAAAATGATTTGGTCTTGTGCTTTGTGAAGATTGTGCAAGAGACTTAGTAAACATAACAAGTAAAGGTTTAATCTAGATTATAGGTCGAAAGGAGTCTTTTGAATATATTGTTCTAATCATCTTTCAAGTATATGGAACTTATCAAATTGATAACACCATGTCTATGGGTCGAAAGGATTCTTGTTGTTGTTGGTTTAGGCATAAGGCTCATGAGTGACCACTTGATTGAGACTTATGTATATTTGATTTATAAAGCACTAGTATCTTATTATTGGTTCTATAGGTCGAAAGGATTACCTTTAATATGTTTTCCAAACTATGCATCCTAATATCAATGTGATCATTTGACCATACATGTATGTTCTTTGTGTGCTTGTGCCTTTAAACGATTCTCATGGTGGTTTGACCGTGACAATCATACTTACTATTTGTTACAAACAAACTACACCTGAGTATAACCAAGTCCCATGGGACGACCTTGACTTACCAATCTAATTGCAACATGAATAGAGTATACTTGCTCGAATTTGTGTTCCTAATTAATATCGGTAATTCTTGTTTATAAATTTAAAACCCAATGTGTGGAGAGCACATCAAGTTTTTGGATTCTTGCCGAGGATTTGTATTTGCATTGTTTAAATATCTCTATTAGAGCACATCACCCACACCAAAGCCACAACCCTAATTTTTATTTTCTGTTTGTGAAAATGAGAAAATGTGTTTTCTTAGTTTCTTGTGTATGTTTACAAAACGGGCTAGGCTCAAAGCCCACTCTTTCTTTTGTTTGTTATATAAGCGGCAGCCCACCACCAATATACACACACTTTTCTATTTTCGTGTCATGTTTTGATATTCGCGTACGTGTTCGTGTTTTTATTTCTGACATGTATTTATCTATTTTACTGAAAATACTACTTACGTAACACTTTTATAGATATTATTATTTATTACTCTGAAATAAATAATTGCGTAACTTTTAATTTAATCTGAGACTACGCGTAATTAATGTTCGTGATTTTTAAAGCGGGTTTTACAATGAATTTAGTACATTGTGAACATAAGAATGATATGGATTAATCCTTTGTTTTTTCAAGAAATTGATTAAAAATATTCTTATGATTTTGATGTTTGGTCATTAAGTAACATAAGAGTGATTGTGGAAACATATTTGTGTTGTTTTTAGGTGCTTAATCATGCCTTCGAAATATCAACTAGACCACCAATATACTAAGAGATACATGCCAAATCTTGCCGACTTTTGTCCATCGGTAACTATTCTAACACCTTTCGTTCTCTTCAAAATCGTTCTTTCCATGAGGGAAGAGTTGTTCATGAGGACACTGAGGATTATGAATACACCGACTTTATGTTTGGTCAAATTTGGTTCGATTGTTTGTTAAAAATTGATGAAGTCATTTATCCTCAATTCCTCTTGGAGTTCTTTAGAACATATTCTCTTATCTCTAATGATAGTGGAATAGAGTGTTGATATTCATGCCTACATAATAGACCTACAATTAGGCCTAAGCTTTTTATTGTTACACTTGTCATTCTTTCAAAAGCACAAGTAAATAATTTATATTTTCCTAATATACCCTGGTATATACTTCCTACATTTTAGTATTCTTATTTGTTAATATCTTTTTTGTTTTAAGCATTTGACCTGTATGTTACAGCAATATCTCATCTAAGTGTATATGAAGTTTACCGAAAGTTGAACCGTCTATTCTGAGTTTACTGAAAGTTGAACAGTCTATTCTTTTTCGCATACAAATAACACAAATCAAGTCTAGTATTACATGCACTTATTTTACAAAACAGAAACGTAATCTTACAAAAAGTGAGATAAGCAAAAAAAAACATCACTCGGCATATGGATGATGTTTTTACAATACGATTCAAAAGTCAGATGGAAACTGATAATAAGTAAATCTGATATATCATGTTGTCTTCCATCGATACCCATTTCAACGTACATGTGTGAAGAACCGTGTTCCTTAAGATCAAAGTACACATGTTCTCAGTCCTTAAGGTCGAAGCGCACTTGTAGTGGTGTTGATGTCGACCAAACTCGAATTAACCTATAATAACACATATACAAGACTTTCACATTTAATCATACAAGCTTACTGTAACAAAAAATATATGCCCATTGTCTCATAAACACTCCCCATGAACACTTCTAAACATACCATTACCAACATGCATGCAAAATATATAATTCATCACACATATAGATTGTGTCAAGCAGAAGACGCTATTTGGTAGGTAAGTACTAAGTAACATGCACTATATACGACAATATAGATGGTGACAAAAATCATCTTTCTGTTCAACAATCACGATTTGTTGCAAACTCATATACTCCATTCATTACACTTGCAAAAAAAATACAACAATATAACTACAGGTAGTTATGTGTATACTTTACAGTTTACACGAGATTCATGTATAAACGAGATATCTCATTTATTAACATTAACATCTTGGAAAATGGAAATAAACATTTTTGCAAGAAAATTTATTTGGATCTAATTTGACATACCAGAACGCAACAATGTAATTGGCGGAGATTAGGGAGGGATGAGCGGTTCTAGGGAAATGAGGTGAATGACGTTGAATAGCTAGAAGAAAGTATATTACAGTTTAATTAAAGAGGGGTATATTAGGAATATCAAAAGTTAATTGTTTAAAGTTTAATGTGATGACAGGTGTCTCTATTAGATTAGTAGGCACAATATTAGGCATGATACGTAAGCCTAAAAATCATTTTTCAATAGAATATTTGTTAAGTTCATCATCAATGGTAAACTCATTCAATACTCTCTCGAGGAATTTGGCGAGGTACTTGGTGTGCCATATGTTGGTCAAGGTCGACTCACGAATTCATGGAGAACTGATGCTTTAAATGAGTGTGTCGACAACCATCCATATGACACCGACATGCTAGACCTTGACCTCATCCTTGAAGTCATCACCAAAGGACATGGTAGATCCGTTTTACGAAGTATTCACTCTACTAAGAGATCTTTGAATCACTATGAGATACTCATAAGCGACCTTAATAATTGTTTGATTCATTGGGCTGACATTTTGAGGGAAAATCTGTTTTGTCTTGGTGGAAACCGGGATCATATCCCGGCGTGTACGACACATATGATATATTGCATATTTACCGACACCAAGTACAATCTTTCATATTATATCGCTCGACGGATCAACTATGCCCTTTCTAAGACAAAAACGAACCTTCCCTATGCAATGCTCCTCACTCGCCTTTTCAAAATGGTTGGTCAAGACTTCCCCGAACTCGATCTTACTCGCTTTCAACCGTTCAACCGTGTGATGCTCCATATTTAAGCAGTGCAACCACGTAGGCCTAGGAGTAACCGAGGGAAGAGAAGAGGCGACCCTTAAGAGTCCGACAATGAGGACACTCCTATTCGCCAAGTGATGGAGATGATGTAGGTACTAGTGCTCACGTTAGCTCTTCGAGTGACTCCACCCCACCCATGAACACTTTCATGGACGGGTTAGACCAAATTGTTCCTCCTCCTCACTATGCCACTAGTGCTCTTCTAGAAAAATTTGGGCTTGAGCACGTTTATCGTTCAAATCTTCAAATTCGTGGTGAGTTGCATGATCATCGTGTGGAGTCAAGGGGTGCTTTAAAGAGCTTAGGGAAAATGATCAAGAACTTTGGAAAAAAAGAAAAGGTGATGATCAAGTGAAGCTATGTTATTGATGCAACTTTGACATGTGTGTTAACATCTTTATGTAACGTGGGATAATCCTTTCTTACATTAGACTTGTTTTGTTTTCTTGCACTAGATTTGGGTTTATTTAACAAATACTTTGTGTTTGGATTACTTTTTATTTTAATCCTAATGTGCTCATGTGATCGATCTTTCAATTTTCATGACTTTGTGAAATTATGTGTTAGTTAGCTATTTTGATTTTGGTTGGTAATCTATCTTGGCTTGTTAAACCTTTGCTTAAAATTTGGGCTTGTGAAAATTGCTGGAAGTTCAGTTTTTGAAGCCTTCTGTCCGCAGTAACATAATTATGGGCGGTTCTTTATCAATAAAGAATCGCGCCTCTATTTGAGGAACCGCATGTTGTGTCTTCGAGGGCATGTTTGCTTTACAATGTTTCTCTAAATCTTTGTAAACATTGATGAAGTTTTTTCTGAAACCAGCTTTTCCCAATTTATCCTACCTAATTTCATTGTTTATCAAAATGAATTTTAACCCATTATTAGTTTGGATCATCCCATCTCCTTCATAAACCTCTCTTGGTTTTTCTTCTTCTTCATCCTCTAAGCCTTCTTCTAAACCTAAACACACAACCATGGTTTCCACAAGATAATCAAATTCATCCAAACACTCTACTACCAAAAGAAACCTTAAGATTAAGGTCAAGTTGCCTAAACAAGGTTCTTCATCTTTTCTTACACCCAAAAATGATATTTCTCCTATTCCCATCTCTTCATCACCCTCACCACCTTTTGCACCATGCAAGACTAGTTCAACTCATGGTACTAACCATTCACATGGTTCTACCTCCTCTTCATTCCAATCTAGGATGAATGAGTTGTCCTCACCCTTCACTCTAAGTCCTATCTTGGATGTGAACCCTCAACCTCTCCAAAGCATTCCTTTTTAGAATGACTTTGTTTAGCCTTTGATTACCTCACCTATCACTTCACCAAACTCAGCCATTTCACCATTGGACATCATGCCTCCTCCTCCTCCCTCGAACACTCCAATTTTAGATGTTCTCATTTCCCACTTCATGGGTGATCCATACTTCTTTTGCTTCCTAGAAGCTCATGGCTCTAATTGTCCATGTTGCCTCTATAACAACTATATCATTCAAAACCTAAGAATGGAGATGTTTGGATTTCATAGGAGGTTGCAATATTTCTTGTTGACCTTGTTCACCAATGCTCATCTACCTAGGAGATGAATGATGATTTTATATAAAAAATTTTAAAAGAAAATCAATCCAAGGAAGTCTACTAAATCAAGAACTAGTTTAGCTAACTTTTTAATAGTTAGTTGTTGTGTATTTCTTCTATTTCATTTTCCTTCATGAATTTTTCATGGATAGGTTTAATAGATTATGTTCTTGTGTGTTTTAATCTATGTGCTCACACTAATCAACTTCAATTTAATTAAAACTGAACCTTAATCTATCATAACCTCTAAAAATTGGATCAAAATGTTATCTAAATATTTTGTCTCCCTTTGTCATGACACTCTTTGTGAGTGTGTTGCCCTTTGTGCAACCAAAGAGTAATCTAGTCCTAATAGAGGTAAAAATCCAAGATTTGAAATTTTTTTGAAAGAGTCTTATTTTTTCTTAAATCCTTTCAAAATTGATTTTTCATGTCCACTGTGGGCGGCTCATTAAATGCCATGTGGTTCCTTATATTTAAAGAACCGCATGTTCATTTAAAGAACCGTGGACAGAAAGCCAATTTTGGGCTCGTTTTTTGTATTTCTTCTTTGACCTCGGTAGTTTTCAAGATTCTTTGTTTACTAATTTTGGCTAAACATTTCGTGAAACTTTTTGTTTTCATTTCAAATCTTTTCCTTGTCTACTTTCTTTAAATCCTCTTGTTTTGGGAGTTCTTCTTCTCATCCTCACAATGTCTAAATCTTCTAATCTTAACCTTGACATCTCTTTGTCACAATCTTCTAAACCTTTAGCTTCTTCTTCAAAGCTTTCCAAGAAACCAAAAATCTTGGTTAGACCCGTTTGGATCAAGAAGAACAAGAATCATCATGATTCCTCTTCTCCAAAACCTTGCAAGACTTCTTCTTTCTCTCCTATTGAGTATTGGAATGAGACTTTCTCAATCAATCCAATTACCATAGAAAGAGAAGCTCTTCTGCCACTACTTAAACCTTGCAACATACCTCACCTCATTGACCTTTCTTCTTTCCACAACCTTTCAAGGCATTCTGAAAACCTCTCTTATCCTCAATCTCCTTCTCCACCACCACCTTCTCATTTTGTAGTCCTCCCCCATCAAACGACTTTGTTTCGCATCATGGAAGCTCGTGTGCGTGTTGTCGATTTCAACAAATTGAACTTGCTCATGTGTATGAAAAACTAATTTTTTTGAATTTCTTCTCACTCGACCTTCTCTCAAAGTATTTGTTCTCGTGAACAAATCTTCGAATGATGCCTCGTCGTCTTCTTTTACCAATTGAAGCACATTTTGTGTTTTAATTGTTTGAGTCAAATAAAAACCTAAGCGATCTTGGAGGACTATCATTATTAGAGTAATTTATGATTATGTTGTTTATTTTCCTTATTTGTTGGTTTAGTATTCATATTTTGTGTATGAATATTTTCCTTGTGTGTTATCTCATATCTTTATAATATGATTGTTATGTGTGTTATTTCATTCCCGCTAATTCTTTATCACACATGGTTATAATTTACAATTGTTTTTGGGTGATTCTAATAATTCTAAGTTTCTAACCCTTTGACATACTATCATTACAATTGGTATGGATGTTCTTTTTCTATCTTTATTCCACCAATTTTACTTTGATTTTGTCAAAACACCCTCCTTCGACATACTTACCAAATACTAGCTTCTAATTTGAGATTTTTTTCTTCCTCCTTCTTAAGTTATTTAGTAGTTAGTGACTAATATATACATTGGTGTTTCTTTTCTTTCTACTAACCTTTTTATGTAGCATGTCACTTTTGCTCATTCACTTGGTGCCCCAAGCTAGGGGAAGTCAGCACCAAGGGGGAGCTACTAGCAAAGTCGATTCTTCTCTTCTTCAAAGACTTGTGCTAACCTTTTTGATTCGACAAAGGGGGAGAAATGATAGTGATACACTCGTTAATAATTCGAATAATTTTGTATTTTACATAAATGAGTTTATAGTTTGTTCTACTAAAAAAAGGGGAAATTTTTAATGCAGGTAATGCCTAAAAACATTATTAGTGTTAACTAATCTTTCTTAGTTTTGATCACGACAAATTAAAAAGACATTTATCGTCAAAAGACAGTCGTAAGACGAATTATTTAACAAATACTATCATCAAGGTAATAATCATTTAGGTATTGCACAAACATATCTTAATCATGTTTAGTGATCATAAAAAGTGATTAGCCCTAAAACCTACACTTTGTCGAATGTGACAAAATATTTTTAATAAACATTATTTTAAAAAAATGTTTTATTAAAATGGAAAATGTAAATTTGAATATACCATATTCCAAATGCCATAGGAATATCCTTTGAAGGTAATTTCTACCTAAGATATTACTTCCTCACTAAAGGACAAAAAGGAGCAGAGTCTACTACCCACGGTTCCTCAAATGGATATGCGGTTCTTTATTGATATGGAACCCCAGGCACAATTAAGGAACCGTAGGTAGAGAGCCGTTGGCTTTTATCTCCTATAAATAGTGGATCAAATCTACATTTTCCAAGAACATTTTTGGACATTCTTTCTGCCTTCTTTCTCTTTTCTAAATCATAATCATTAGTAAATGATCACTTAATGTGTTAAGTATGTTTACTTATGATTATTCTCTTGATCCCCTTCTTTACTTGTCCAAAGAGAAGATCACCCACACACTTGTGATGTGATTAAAGATGATGCCTTGATAAAGATCAACCTACCTTAGATCTAGTCTTGTTCATCATTTTATTTGAATCTTGTGTAGATCCAATGTATATGTGTATACTTGGGTTAGTGTTGTGTTGATCCAAGGTATTAGTGAATACTTGGATTAGTCTTGTGTAAATCCATTGTATATGTGTATACTAGGATTTGTCTTGTGTGGATCTAAGTTACATGTGTATACTTGGATATGTTTTATTGAGTTGTAAGTGTTGTGTGTTAGTTCTCACTAAACTCGAAAGTGATTTGTGTATGTTTCTTGTGAGTTATCACTTAGCTTCAAAGTGAAGAGTTGTGAATATTGGTTCTAACTTTCGATTAGAACTCGACATCTAGCCTTATGTCGGAAAAGAAGATGGGCGACGAAGATTGGTTCTAGCTTTAGATTAGAACTCGACATCTAGCCTTGTGTCGAAAAATGGTGAGGTAGGAGACGTGTGTAGATTGGTCCTAGCTAAGATTAGGTCTCGAAATTTAGCTTAGTGTCGGAAAATAATGTAAGCGACGTTGTAAGGTTTTCTCCTCCAAGAAGGGAGCTTGTGGATATAGTGTAAATCTCGAGTAAGGTGTTCTCGAGGAGTGGAGTAGGAACGTAGATAGAGCTTCATTGCCGAACCACAATAAATCTTGGTGTCTCCCTATTAGGTTGCTTCCTTCCTTACTATTTACTTACTTGCGTTATTACATTGCATCTAACTACTACTTGTCATTGGTAATGCATTAGAATAAAACCTAATCATTATGAAACTAGCTTTCAAAAAAAGGTAGTTTTGGGACAAACCTAATTCAAAGAAATTTTAATTAGGACACAACTCGAAAAGAAACTATTCAACCCCTCCCATCTTCTAGTTTCTACACTATGTTTTTTTCACATTTTCAACATTACCATACTTATCTTAAGTACAAATAAAGCAACAATCATATTTTGAAGTTTACGCAAGATGGTATGCATGAATGACTTCCTATGAGTTATCAAAATACCATAATTTTTCAAAGCTTCTAAAAATAGATTTTAAGAAATGTTTATCAACAACTTACTTTTTAAACCGTGTATACTTTCAAAGGTTAATATACACGCAGGTTACTAAAGTTTGGCCAACGTAACGATTTTGTTACTAATGTTTAAAACCTTATACTTGGGTTAGTAATGTATTATTTACCTAAACTTCAAGTTACCCATAATATTTTTACCCGTAGTTATAAGTTGCATGTCTACGTGGACTCCAACTTACGTTTTCGTCAGTGAACTTACGTTTTCTCTAGTAAAGTTACGTTTTCGTCAGTAAATTTACGTTTTCGTCAGTAAACTTACGTTTTCGTCAGTAAACTTTGGTTTTCGTCAGTAAACTTACGTTTTCGTGAGTACTATGTTTTGATCACTAAATTTACGTTTTTGTCAATAATTTTACGTTTTCATCAGTAAACTTACGTTTTCGTCAGTAATTTTATGTTTTTGTCATTCTTTTTACGTTTTCGTCAGTAAATTTACGTTTTCGTCAGTAAATTTACATTTTCGTAAGTAAATTTTTATTTTCGTCTGTAAATTTAGGTTTTCGTCTGTAAATTTACGTTTTCGTCAATAGATTTACATTTTCATCAGTATTTTTACGTTTTCGCCAGAATTTTTACGCTTTCGTCATTAAATTTACGTTTTCGTCAGTAAATTTACGTTTTCGTCAATAAATTTTTATATTCGACAGTAAATTTACGTTTTCGTCAGTAAGTATACGTTTTCGTCAGTAAATTTACGTTTTCGTCAATAAATTTATATTTTCCTCAGTATTTTTAGGTTTTCGTCAATATTTTTACACTTTCGTTAGTTAATTTACGTTTTCGTCTGTGAACTTACGTATTCGTCAGTAAATGAATATTTTCATCTGTATTTTTACGTTTTCGTCAGTAAACTTACGATTTAGTCTGTAAATTTATCTTTTTATCAGTATTTTTACGTTTTTGTCAGTATTTTACGTTGAAGAAAACGTAAAAATATTGATGAAAACGTAAGTTTACTGACGAAAACGTAAAATTATTGACGAAAACGTAAATTTAGTAACAAAAACGTAAAATTTTTGGTGAAAACGTAAATTACTGACGAAAAAGTAAAAATACGGAGGAAAACATAAAAGTACTGTCAAAAACTAAATTTACTGACGAAAACGTAAAATTACTGACAGAAGCGTAAAATTACTGACGAAAACGTAAGATTACTGATGAATACGTAAATTTACTAACGAAAACGTAAAAGTTCTGACAAAACGTAAATTTACTGACGAAAACGTAAAAATACCAAGGAAAACATAAAAGTACTAACAAAAACATAAATTTACTAAAAAACGTAAAAATAATGACAAAACGTAAATTACTGACGGAAACGTAAATTTACTGATGAAAATGTAAAATTACCGACGAAAACATAAATTACTGACGGAAACGTAAATTTACTGATGAAAATGTAAAATTACTGACGAAAACATAAAAGTACTGACAAAAGCCTAAATTTACTGACGAAAATGTAAAAATACTGACAAAAATGTAAAATTACTGACGGAAACGTAAGTTTACTGATGAAAGCGTAAAATTGTTGACGAAAACGTAAATTTACTGACGTAAACGTAAGTTTACAGCCAAAAACGTAAATTTACTGACGAAAACGTAAGTTTATTGGCGAAAACGTAAATTTACAGACGAAATCGTAAAATTACTGACGAAAACGTAAATTTACTGACTAAAACGTAAAATTACTAACGAAAACGTTAAAGTACGAACGAAAACGGAAAAAAACTGACCAAAACGTAAAGGGTTAATATACACGCAGGTTACTAAAGTTTGGCCAAAGTAACGATTTTGTTACTAAAGTATGGCAAAAAATAAGGTAACCGGTAACCCATCTCATGAGTAATGACGAGATAGTTTTTCTAAACGTTTAGTAACAAATAAATCAAACTTGT
This sequence comes from Glebionis coronaria, assembly GCA_025667525.1. NCBI lineage: Eukaryota > Viridiplantae > Streptophyta > Magnoliopsida > Asterales > Asteraceae > Glebionis > Glebionis coronaria. The sequence continues at coordinate 164,518,055 of CM046881.1, forward strand.
ATATAATAGTAATCTAAGTGTAAGGTTTTAAACTTTAGTAATAAAATCGTTACTTTGGCCAAACTTTGGTAACCTCTGTGTATATTAACCCTAATTTCAAAGTTCTCAAATTTAGAATTTCAACCATTCACTTCTCCATTTTCAAGAATTGTAACTAAATGCTTTATAAATAGTTAGTGATAAATTGTAAACACTTCTTACGGAGTATTAAAAGGCCACGGGTTGACAATTGGTCAATCTGGTTGAGTTATACATAATTTATTACCGTGTTACGGGATAGATCATCGTGTCGACCAGACCGAGTCAACGGATCACATGTTTGATCATCGACTCAATTCGATCGAGTTACCGGTTCACTAGTTCAACCATCGAGTCAACCGATTGAGTCATCGGGTCATGCGATTGACCTCGGGTGAACCCGTTCGAGTTACTAGGTAACTGGTTCTACCACTAGATCATTCTGATTGAGTAACTGGTTCATTGATTCGACCATCAAGTCAGAACAATCAAGTCACTGAATTACCAATTCAATCATCTGAAAGTCTCTAATACTTAGCTGAAACGGATTAAAGGATAATTAACACAAGTAATTACTTTTAAAACGTAATACTTTATTATTGTATAACAAGTATTACAATGTGTTATGGATCACACAGTTTGATGACAATGTGTTGTGTACTCTTTGGACAAGTAAACTTGCAAGAGTTACAAGTTTACAAGTGAACTCAAGAACATAGGCACAGCTGATTGTTCTTCAAGTTCAAGAGAGTTAATGCTCTAAATCTAGCAAAGTGAACGACATTAACTCTATGCTACATTCCCTATTTACAGTGGTACGAGGTTGACATAGATGGCTGAGTTGATAGCGACTTAACAAGACAAGTAAGGTCAGACATCTGTCACAAGATGCTCTTCTATTCTTGGTAAGCTGCTACAACGCTTAGAAGGAAACAGAACTAACACAGTTTCCCTTTTCGTCACAACCTCGTACTTTAGGCTGCTTTAATTTAAAGCTATTGTTTATCCCGCCCAAATAGTTCTTGCCTAAACACTAAGGGTTGTCCAAAGTATACTAAGTGTTAACAGGGTATTGCCACCCCTGTTAACACTCAACCATTGAGAGTGTCTAATACATCTTGGTTGTTATCCATCACATCCAATGAGTATGTCTTCAAGTAATATTCGAATTCCTTGACAATGTCTCTGACATGGACTCCTCTGTAGTTGCTCACAGAGACTTGGTTCTCTATGATTCTTGTGATACTTTTATGTCTCCCTAGCACATGCAAGTCCATAACACACAACTTTATTTACGTTTAAATGTATAAATAAGAGAAATTTAACAGGCGTAGTTTCCCAACATCATCAGATCAGCTTTCATATTGTTAGCTATTTATCGTTAAAAAATTTCCGTACCTCTGCATAAAAACACTTGAAGTAAGTTTGTAATTATTGAAAAAAATTTCTTTGATTCCAATAATAGTGGGTTTTCATTTCAAGTTAACGTGACATGTAAATTTTTCTAAACCTTAAGGGGTTGTTTGGTTCATAAATTGTAAAAACATGTATTTAAAATAGTGGTATTTGTAGGTTTAAAATATTGTAATTTGTAATACATCTTCTTGTTTGGTTAGCAAATTTATGTCTAAATTTATAGCATATACAATGACAAATGTCCTGACTACCCTTCCTCTACGAACACATAACCCAGATGTAAATTAACACCCTTTTCGCGTTTTAGGAATCAATCATCAGTTTAAGTTTACCAAAAATACAAAAACATGAGAGCATCTAAACTAACGACTGACGAGCTTAATTACAGACCTCTTTTGGCAAATTAACAAAGATCATTTTATTTCAAACTCTACCATTTAACGTTTAATTCATAAGCACCTAAAAATCCTAAAAAAACAATTGGAGCAATAGTTAAAGATATGTAAATTCACCTCATGGAGGAATAGATGTTTGGATAAAAAACACGAAATCAAAGACCACCCAAAACGAATTCTTCAACAAAAAAGAAAAGGTAAGCCATGTACAAAATGGATATCGATGAAAGTAAAGCAAAACAAAATTGAAACAATAAAAATTAATTAAGAAATGAAAGCAAATAAATAAATCTTGTAGGTGAATGTTTGAAGAAAAATGGTGACAAAAGCAAAAGTATAAAATGGTGTATGCTTTTTTATATGGATAGTTTTGTTTTTTTTTTATCAAAATAGCTCCGTCTTTTGATTCCACACCCAAAAGAGTGGATTGTTAAACTCGTGTTTTTAGTGGACCCAGACATATAAACCCTCTTTACTTTTTTCAACCAAACATAGTTTCGATGGGATTTACTTTTCAAATACAGCAAAAACCAATAGATATTGGTGAACCAAACGCGCCCTAAATGTTTTTATAATATGAAGATATTATATTTATTTTTTTTTAAATGAATATTTACTTTGATTTTTGTGATTGTTTTTGCTAAACCATGACTTTAAATATTTTTTTGTTATAAAACAATTGATGCAAAATATATGAATGACTTGAGTTTTAAATTTATTTTCGTTGGTATAACTTTCATCAAATAATATATTATACAAAAAATAATATTTAAGGACAAAATTAAACAAGGAATATCACAAAAATCAAAATGAACATTTATTTAAGGACGAAAGGAGTACTGTGTATACATTTATCGGACATGCTTTGGGAAGATTTGATTTTGCTAATGCCTAACTCCTCCTCTCACGTGCATTCAAAACGTTTTCAAGTTACTATCGTTAGAATTGCTATAATCAAATATTACATTAATTCATTTTCTTTATTGCCGGATTTTGCTAATTCCAAATATTCTCTTTTACATAAATTAAAAAACAAATCAAAATTGTTATTGTCAAATGTTGCATTAAATACTTATCATAATCATAACTACATATAAAATAAATTACGCACTATCTCTTCATCTAATGATTAAAATTTTAAATTAATCCAAGTTATAAAACATAATGTATAATACTTCTAGTGCCCAATTTTAATCATTACAAGTTTTAAAACTTCGTATGCAACTATTAAAGGCACATGAACATTAATTCAACACATATAAATTAAAAATACCCTCTTAATCAAATGTACAAATAATATAACACGTGATACAATTTATTTAATCCTAAAAAATATGTAATACAAGAATTTATTCAATATGTACAATTAACTGATAACCTAACTTAAATTTAAGCATTTACGAAAACATAATGTACAACCAGCTAGATTGGTCCTCAAGTCATGAGGTAAAGTTTAATACTCAAGAGACTTAGGTAACAACAACCCGAAATTATGTGTCTTTCTACAACACCATCACATTTCAACAACAACTGCACTTTAATATTTTAATATGAAATAGGGTGCGATAAATTTATTTCTTTTAAAATTACCGTCCAACGTATAGTCGTTACCACGAATAACGTGTAATTAAAAAATATAGCTCGCCAATAATTTTGATTAAAGATACCCGTCGCTGCATCGCGCGGGGTACCATGCTAGTATTTCTTAACTACATAAACGGTCATCATTGTCACATGTCTTTTGTAAAGTTAACCAGCAGGGTACCCGCGCAATGCGGCGGCGGGTACCCTGTGACTATATTTTGTGACAAAGAAATATTATACGGTTAACATCTTTTAACAATAACTTTACAAATGAATGATAATATAAATTAAAATAACTTTAAGCAATAACAATGCTTGTAAATGATTTCAATTTTAAAAAATCCAACTTCTGGAATAACACATCCAAATAAACACGACATTGATTAATTTACCATAATCGAAAACATCAACAACATGACCGATATCATACATGTTGCTCGTCATCGTCACACAGCATAAATATCGGCATCAAAGGGCCGGTGACAGGAAGGAGAACATCAACATGTGTGGGTGGAAGTGAGGGTTGTGTGTGGCTGGATTAATTTTGTATATACTTTGTCAGAAATTAAACAGTGAGGTTTTGGCTAAGTTTTGAATTTTAGTCAAAGATAATTATGTTTTATACATGAGGTGGTTACAAATTTTTAATAAGATGTTATAAGTTTTGTATATATTTTAATGAGATATTACAAGTTTGTATATGTATAATATAAAACAATAACAGTATCAAGTCGTTAAAAGCATAGTGGAGACAAAAAGTTTGTAAAATATTAACGTGACATAAAAACTATAAATCTTTAAAGCTTTATAAATGAGAGATGATTTGCACACTCCTTTTATTGATTGGAACACTCAAAATTATAGTGTATAAACATTTAGGTTGGTGGGAGTGGGACTTAACCCACCCGTGGGTTGGCCAAAGCCACGCGCAACCCCCACCCCACCCCTCCAAACCCACGCGCGAGTTGTTCTCAGCCAACAAAAAAACATAGCCAAACTCACCCCAACAAGTTTTATACATGTGGGCCCAAATGTTTTTTATTTTTTAGGTTAGGTTTAATTTTGGGTGTTTTTTTTTGTAAGTGCGGTGTATTTAAATAATAAAAAAATAGGTATGAAAAGTGAGTGTGAGTGAGTTTGGTGAGTATCATTACCTTCGTGTGTGAGTTTGGGTGAGTTTGTTAAAAATACTAAGGTGGCGTTGAGTGGGTTTCACCCCACTCCCACCAGTCTTATACCCTTGTAAACATGAATATGGATTAACATGATTTAAAAATATATATGTCAATCTACATAACTTATACAGTAACTTTTTGAATGTTCCAATTAATAAGAAAAGTATGCAAATCAAACATACTAGATGTCCTTACATGTTACTCGTTTCGTTATAGTAACCCATTGAAGTATTTTAAATGGACTACAATCAGGTTATAGTAATTAGTAAATGACTTCAGTTACGAAGTATGATAATCAGTGAAATAATGTAACTGTAATATAGAATTCAATATTATCAATTAAGCCACCGAAACTTATTACATAATACACCATTTCTATAATAAAATTTTGTAATAACAACTAGAGAAGATGTTATAAATACATATGAAGTATTCAAGTGTTGGGAAAATAACTAAACATCAATGAAGAAATATGTGATGTATTTTCTCTTTTTATATACGCTTTCTATCGTTTTTCTCCATGTTAATGGACGTGTCGACCCTAAAGAAGAATGCAAAGCTATTGGTAATTCACATGCAACCGAATCTATTTTGTTTTCATAATCTCTATCACGAATAATTATAACAATCTCTTTAACTATGATTTTGTTGTGGAACAGGAAATCTTCCTTGTGCTATTGCTAATGATTTTAGTCCAGGAACATGTGATGATGAATGTTGTAGTACCGTGTGCAAATATGGCAAGGCCGGGCTTGGATTAAAATATTCAGGGTGTCGTGGCAACGTTTGTATTTGTTGTTCTACTGGAATATGCTAACAAAATTTACTGTGTACAAGCTAAATTTTAAAATAAAGTTGTCTTTCTCATTTGATCTCCTTTTTTCTTTGTATAGAGGGTACCGGTTGAGTGTTGACATAATACAACCAAGAACATAAAGCAATAAAAACGAGAAACAAAAAAAAGTTGGGACAACTTTTTGCTTTAAGAGCACCAATGGCGGTTCGAACTCATTCACTCGTGTCAATTTTTGTTTCAATAGCAGACCGACTTAGATAATGCATATTCTTCAACGCCAATTATGGTCTCACAATTATGTTAAGTAATTAAGTTATGAATCAAGTAGGGGTGGTAAACGAGTCAAATTGTTCGTGAAAAACTTGAGATTGGATCGGTAAAAAGTTTAAGTAGAACCTAAACGAGCTCGAGTCTAAGTTACAGCTTGTTTATTAAACGAGCTCGAGCCTGAGCTTTACGTTCAAAACTTGTTTGGGCCTGCGAACCTAAACGAGCCTAATATTTTATATATTAGCTTCCTAACGAGCTTAATAACATTAATAACAAGCTTACTAACGAGCCTAATTAGTTATATTACGAGCTCAACTCGATCCAATTTTATATTTCCATTGCCAAATCGTATAAACGAGCCGAGCTCGAGCCGAGCACTAGCTTGTCTACCATACCACAAGCTGAGCCCGAGCCTAAATAATAAGGCTCAAAACGATCCGAGCTCGAGCTCGAGCTTTGTAAAACTTAAACGAGCCGAACTCGAGCTCTGGCGAACTCGGGCTCAGCTCGGCTCATTTCTACCCCTAAAATCAAGGAATCAGCTATGTTACTTATGAGCCATCTGCAATAGGTACCTTCTGACTTAGGTTAATCAAATCATCGTTGTTCAACCATGATACTACCCTTTCATGTCTCAACTTTCTTAGATTTGGCATGCTGACGTTAAAACTAATGAAGATATCTCACGAATAAAATGACACATCGCAAATGATAGGAGGTTTCTTAGAGAGTCCGTCGAATTTACTATCAACTGATCAGAGACCACCTGCCACAATTGAGCAAAGAAACAATATATAAAACTACACATTGCAAATGATTTGAGCTAATAATCTTACATGTTGCATATAGTACCTGAAAATACATAGTCAGAGCCACTGACTCCAGTAAAGGACAAACTTCAGGTAGCAATTTAAGCGCATCCTGGCCTAACGATCCACCTAGGCCCAGTTCTATTGCTTTAAGCAATGAAATGGATGTTTTGAGAGCTTCGAAAAACAAATAGGAAAATTCTCACCCAATACTAATTACATCCAATCCGCAACACATCCAAAGCTCCGTATAAAGGTTTTTGCTTGGAAAATTCCACCCTCCATTTGTACTTTCTTGTTGAAGTATATTGTGACATCCCCTAGCTTTTAAACACTTCAAACCCGATTTTTTGGTAATTACATGAGCCAAAGCACAAGCAGAAACCTGAAATTTGTGAGTTTTATTTTGGGTTAGAATCATATAGAACCCATCTACAGCCTGCTCAGTAGGGCACTAATCTTCCTAACATTACAAGGATAAAAGCCTTGGTGTTTGAGACTTTATTAATGATTCACAATGCATGGATAGATAACGACCTTCTAAACAACCACTTAATCTATTTAGCTCTTAAGAAATGAAAAATACCGATTAAAACTTACAACTTCTATCTTGAGTGCCCAGATTTCTTGAGGCATTTTTTTAAAACTACATGGCCATTCGTAGCTACATTCTGAGCAACCGCTAGTGGAGCATTATTACCCGGCCAGTAATGCACTGTGTCTTGAGCATTGAGCCGCGCCTCACCTTTTGTCATCCCAGTAAAGTATATTGCAAGTGGATCGTCACCAGAAGGTGCATCAAAGGTTGTGTGTTTCAACATAATATATTGTTTAATTATAGTTGCTTCTTGTCCATAATGTTCTAGGTTTTAATATGGTAGGTGCTGGTACTTTTTCATCAAAGTCCTCCCACCACATCTATATGTTCATGAAAACATTATATAGAAAGGATTAACTCATATAGTTTATTTTGGAAAATGCAAGAAAACCATCGAAAAAAGGATTTCTAATAGATGATGGAAATAAGATCAACCTGATCTTCTTTAAACGTTCGACAACATCTCTCCACTTCATGTCAAGAGCATTTAATGTAACCTGGGAGTACTTTTCGTCCTTGTAGTCCTTCCTGCTCAAAAAACAATCTGGTATTTTAAATTTACGTAGATAACCTTACAGATGTAGGCTCCAAGAACATTATTATTTAGTACCACTAATAGTAACTAGAGGTGGTGTTCGTTCTAATAAAAACTTAATGCAAATACACTCTTTGACTATGATTATTAGATATCCAAAATCAAGTAATAAACTGAAAAGGTTAGGGAGGAGTGGTATTATGTTATATCAAGGTGCGTATTAGCCGAAAAATAAGCAAATACCAACCTACCTGCTTATTTTTAAGTAAAATAAACCTAAATAAAATAAAATACATACCTCCCTCATTTATAATCTTGGTCACACATAATGATTCATCTGGATAAATTTATAAATTTTGAATTTGAATAGACACTGTCACCTACACTCTTGGTCACGGGTAATGATTCACCATTCAATCCGATTGGTCAATCTTGAGAGGATCTCCTTCAATGTAACACCCCCATTTTTACCTTGTCACAGCCGAACAATAATTTTGGGGTATTAATTCATGGAATAAAAGTCAATGTGATAGGAAACAATGCAAAAGAGCATTTTAATAAACTTTATTTATTTATAAATCATCACGTATCATTATCATTCAAAATTAGAGATTTTCAATAAAACAATTTATACATACTCTGTACAACACAGGTTCCCGAGATCTAGAAAATAGGTTTGAATGATAAGAATTCCCAAGTCTATATCTCCTCACGTCATCATTATGCTGCTCCATGTTTATCAATTGTCAACACCTAAAATATATGCTTAAAATCAACACAACGGTTGAGTGAATTCATAGGTTTGAAATCATTTTTTAATACAATATCCTTTTTCCTGAGCTACATTATTATTTGCTCGTAAAATTAATTAATTACTACACTAAGCTTATGATACCGCTGCTGGACATATCAGAAACCAACCATTTGCCCTTATGAGGAAGTCTGCCAAACTATCATGTATAGCAAAATAAAGTATGCCTGTTTGACCACTAAGGTTCTAGCAAGTGCGACTTGCCAGACAGGGGATGTTAGTCCCCAAATAGTACTATTTACAATATTAACGCTCATTTTCAAGAAATGATTAACAGTAATGATTAAAAAGGGACTTAATGGCAATAAGTAAACGTGGTGTCAATAATCATGTCAGACAACATACCAAAATACTTGTATTCCAGTTTAGCATATATCCCCCTCAGGGATTTTCAAATCATTTAAAGTAGTTAACTTTAGTGAGGCTATGAACTCACCTTATATCCATAAAAACAACTTGAGCAATCAAGAACTTGATCTCACACTAACCCAGGATTAACATATTTGGTATAGTATTAAGTCTTTTGTTTTGAGTTCAATATTGTTAGTTATCAATCATATATTATTGAAGTTATAATTCCTTATAATCATGATATCATTGTTCGGGCCATCATACTCAGAAGCCATTCTATAAACGTTTGAGGAGCGAGGGCGCTTTAAATCAAAACTCAACTACTCAGTCAGAACGTAATATCGAGATGGAACATCTTTGTACAAAGTTCCCTACTAACATGATACATTCATATAAGAAATTTCTTCAAAGATTCGTAAGTATTTTCATTATTATGCTTTTCATCCATATATTTTGCATAATTGGCAAAAACTGTAAAACCCGCATCTAAATGCCATGAACAACACACTACGTAAACATACAAACCAATTAAAACTTTCCTTTTATGTCATGAACACGTGTCACGAATATTAAATTCAGAAACTACGTACGTGTTAGCACACGATAATTATTAAGTACGTGGTAATACACAATAATTATTAATCATAATAATTATAATCACAAGCATATGATCACGAACATTAAAACACGAACATGTGAACTACGTACATAATTATTATTACACGATAAATATCGATCACGTACAAGTATCATTTATAACACGAACATTTAACCACGAACTAACACGAATATAATAGCAAACATACACGTAAAATATTTAAACACGAACTAAGCCCGGTAAGACCTTGTGGGTCTTATGTAGCCGCGGACATAAGAGCAAGAAAGGGCCAAGCCCATTTGATTTTTACTAAAAGGGAAAAAAGGAAAAGCACAGAGTTTTTCATAACAGAATTTTTACAAAAAAAATAAAAACCCTAGCCTTCTTCCTCTCCTCTCTTGCCGCCGGCTACAAGAACACCACAAGAGGTGTTTGTTTGATTTTGAGCATTGAATTTCGATAGATCGTGTTCGTGTTCATAGTTCCTTTTTAATCACGTAATCGGTATCACCAAAACCTTCATCTCTTTTATTTTATGTTCTTTTTATTATGATTCATGTGATTTAGAAAATAAAAACATAATAAACATGTTAATTGTTCCAAGAAAACAAGTAACAATGGGGTTTTGGTGGGGGTTTTGCTCGGCCGACACACGCAAACCGAGAGCCAAGCTCTCGGCTTGGTTTGAGTTGCACCAACAGCCGAGACCAAGGGTTCTCGGCGTGGTTGTGGTGGTTCGGCAGCAGGGAACAAGGGACCCCGACGCAAGTCGGGGTACAGTTTGATTTGTTTGGGTCTCGGCGTAGCGCAGCAGCACCACCGGCATTAGCCGGTGGCTGTTGTGGGTCAAGCAGGGGAATGCAGGCCAGACGGGGGGAAGCCATCGGCTACAGCCGATGGTGTTTTTGGTCCAGCAGCGGCTAGCCAGGCCACGGTAGTGGCAACCGGCTAGACCGGTTTAGCCACTGTCGGGCCGGTTTGGTCCGGTTCACGGTTCGGTCCGGTTCACGGTTCGGTCCGGTTCACGGTGCGGTCCGGTTCACGGTTTGGTCCGGTTCACGGTTCGGTCCGGTTCATGGTTCATTCTAAATTAAAACACGGGCACGGGATAATTTAATTTACGCGTATATTTTTACAAGGCTAATTAAATTAATTAAACATGACTATAATTAATTAAATTTAATCAAGACTTATGTTATATTATTTTAATAAATAATACATGTTTTAACCTAAGTATATTACCATTTAATTCAGACTATAGTATTAATTAATTATTAAAACATGGACTATAATTAATTAATAAATCATGACTTAGGTTATAATCAATAAATTATTAATACATGATTAACCTAAGTATTTTATATGTCTTAATTTAATTAAATCATGCCTTTATTTAATTAAATCATATAACCTATAGTTTCTTAAATTATCATGACATTATTAATAAACTATACTATTATTACATGACTTATGATATTTAACCAGTAAACTTAAGCTTATATTATTAGCTTATTAATCCAACGTATTTCTAAAAATGGAAACTTTCTATTTCAGGAAACTTGCTATTTTTGGAAACTTTCTATTTTTAGAAAGTGATCTATTTTTGGAAACTTTCTGTTTTTAGAAACTGATCTATTTTCGGAAAATTTCTATTTTTGGTAACTTTCTATTTTTTGAAACTTTCTATTTTTGGAAACTTTCTATTTTAGGAAACCTGTTATTTTTAGAAAGTTACTTATTATTACACAACAAGTATAATAATACAAGAATACAAGATGATACTTAATCAGAATATATGAAACACATGATTAACACAGTATAACATTTAAAACAGTAAACAGGACAAGAACATATAAAACAAGCTAAGAACATGCTAAAACCAGTTACGTACTCAGTAATCAGACAACTTATACATGTCCCTTATTTATGTAGCATTAGTGAGGTCGGAGTAGGACTATTCAACATTTCGTCTTTCCTCGTTCACTGGACACAAGGTACTGATTTCCCGTCCTTCAGTATGGACAATCTTTCCTTATTAGGATTCCCCGTTTGCAGCCAACTGTTTTCCCAAGTATTGTTTTATATGTTTGATTGCTTATATTAGTTGAAATGCCTAAGCCATATACATGCATGACCAGTGTCACCTAGTTATGGAGGTACCATAACCATAACACTAGAGGCACCAGTGTTACGACTTCCCCGTGGCGGAGTGATTGCTCGTGCCGTCCCTTTTCAGTTTTGGCCATATATTTATTTTATCATGTGGAGCGTATGGGTGCATCCTAGTTACATGTTTTGTAGGATTTTCATGGTGAATGCGATGTGTGCCTTGCACCCATTCACCCCACATGATAATAATAACATAGGCCAAAATACTGTAAAAGGGAAGATGCGAGTAATCACTCTCATCGCAGAAGAGTCATAACACCAGTGCCTCTAGTGCTATGGCTATGGAACCCCCATAACTAGGTGAAACTGGCATGCATGTATATAGCTCAGGCAATCTAAAATAATCATAACATGTACTGATGTGTTTAAGACACTTAAACTACTGGGAAAACAGATGGCTGTAAACGGGGAAATCCTAAGTATAGGAAAGAATGTCCTTACTGAAGGATGGAATATCCGTACCTTATGTCCAGTAAATGAAGACGAAAACGAACACGAAAGATCACTCCGACTTCACAATAGCTACATAATTAAATGGACATGAATAAGTATTTGTTTTACTTATACATACTTGTTATGCGATTTACTTAACATGTTCATACTTATAATATTTGTTCTTGTCTTGTCTTATTATTTTATGTCTTAATCATGTATTTCTTATAGTTTCATGTGCTTTAGATTCATGCAATGTTGCAAAAATCGGCCATGGCGGCCGATTAATCCGGGATAAATCGCTTGGCGGGGATTAAGCGCCACGATTTTCATTAATCGGCCTTATTAATCAGTTTGGTCAAAATCGGTCATAAAAAATCATATTAATCGGAGATATATCGAGGATAAATCGGTCAAATCGAAAAAAAAAGGATAAATCGGCCAACTCGATTTCGAATATATATCGGCCATACCAGAAAAAATCAGATAAATCGGCCTAATCGGGGATATTTTGTAAAATTTTATAATTTTATACATAGAAAATCCAATACGATTAATCCTCGATTAATCCCCGCCAAACCGATTAATCGCTTGGCGGTATCCGACCGCCGAGGTAGCGCCGAGCGATTTTTGCAACATTGGATTCATGTATTTCATGTTTGAAGTGTTATAGTACTTGTTATAACATAATGAGTAACTTTCTATAAATAGCAGGTTTCTATATATATTAACTTCCCAAAAATAGTAAGTTTCCTTAAATAGTAAGTTTCTAAAAAAATAGGAAGTTTTCATAATTAGTAAGTCTCCAAAAATAGAAAGTTTCCATATTTAGCATGTTTCTATAAATAGCATGTTATCATATTTAATGTATTATCATAAGTAGCATGTTATCATATTTAGTGTATTTCCATATTTATCATATTGCCATAATTAGTATAATTCCATAATTAATATTATGTATAATTATAGTATAAAGTTTAATTAATAATTAATACTTAGCTTATTATTATTATTAATTAATAAGATCATGTCATGTTATTATAAGTTTATTATTAATTAATAATATTACATAATTCATGTTATTAAACTTTATCATAAAAGATATTAATTAATTTAACCTAAATTTAATTAGATAAATCCATGTTCATGAATAATTAAATAATTAATTATTATAACCTAAGTTTATTTAAATAAATGTACATACATATTTTATCATGGTTTATTTAAATAAACATAACCTAAGTTTTAATTTAATTAGACCAAAATTAATTAATAACTAAATTAATTAAAACATAACATAACTTATTTTACATGTTGGTTTAATTACTTGTTCATGAAAATATAAGTTCCCGAACCAAAAACCAGACACCCGAGCACCACGACCCGAAAGCCGTGGCCCCGAGGTCGTGCCCCGTCCGAAACACAGTCCTACACCGAGAGTCGAAGGACTCAGCTTCGTGGCTGCGTCCGAAACAAACAGCCCCAGCGTGAGCTGGGGTTCCCCTGCCCGCGTCTAATACCCACCGAGAACCCCCCCCCCCCCCAAAGGGTCTCGGTTCCCACCGCTAGGCCATGATCCCTGCTGCATGTCTTGGTCCTTGCAGCCGCCAACCACAACACCACCACCGCTAGCCTAGGCTTGTAGCTGCTGGTTTAATTCCAACGCCGACCTCCAAAAAGGGGTTGCGGCTGTTGTTCACGCGACACCACCTAGACCTTCATGGTCTCGGTTGGGCTACGATCGAGACAAACACCCCCACTAACCCATTTTTTGTTTAAACTTGTTAGATCCATGATTATTTTACGTGTTCATGCATTAATATTAATGTCCATACATAAATAAATTAAAAACAAATAAAGAAAAGGGATTCGATATACCACACGTGATTAACAAGATGAACGAACATGATACCGTATTAAACAAAGATCAACAACGATTCTTCCTTGTGGTTTTAGTGTGATCCGTGGCCAAGAAAAGGGAAGGAGAATGTTTTTAGGGTTTTAATTCTTCTATGGTTTTTGTTTTGATAAATCCTTATTCTAAGTAAATAAGGCTTAGTTAAATGGGTTAGGCCTTTGGCCCTTGTTGCTTGTTTTGGACGCCGAACCCACACACACACATGCTAATTCTTTTAATTTTCGTGACTTAAAATATTATGATGCGTGTTCGTTAAATGTTCGTTTTTCATAAATTTTAAACCTTAGGTATTATACGTGATTACTTAGTCGTGTTTACATACGTAATACTTAAGATAATTAACTAATATACATATTGTTCGTATTAAATATTCGTGATACATGGCGTATATTAATTAATTATAAAATTTAAATTTAATCGTAATTTCGTGCATTTAATATTGTTAGGTATATTTAATGTGGGTTTTACAGCGACCTGTGAAAGTAAAACAATGGTGGTCTTGATGTAACTTTGTGAGGAGTGCACTTTAACATATGGGTTATATATATGGTTGCCTTGATTATCGTGTACCTTTATAGCTTTGCCATGTGTAATCCACTACGTTGATCTACCCACGAGGTCTTATCAGGGACAGTTCTACGTGGCTCGAGGTGCAGACCTACTTGTGCACTTTTTCAGACCTGACACGCGAACAGTTGCCCATGTATGGAAATGTCAGCTACGGATGACATATATATTTCACATTCATTGAATTTGTGAACTATTATTATCTACGGGATCTTGGCTAAATTGGCATTAACACGTGTGCTTTTTTGCATTCACCGACACGGTCGTTTTGATTGTCGACAGTCACTAGTGTAGTCGTCATAATTACTACTGTGACTACTAGACTGGGGGTACATGATGACGTATAGTCCCTAGTCGGGATAAATCCCGACCCACGGGTACTACCTGTGTCCAGAACAAGGATGGGTTGATTGAGCACCGTCTTGGGTTCATGAGGTCTATGGAACGGGTGTCGCACGCGGTCTTATGTAGGTCACGCTCTGGCCGTCCACGGACAAAGTTAGACAAAATCAAAATCTCATTAGGGTTGTGATTCATCTAAGACAAGAGGATATATACTCTCCTTATTTAGAAGATAAGGATCACAATGTGTATGGTAATTACATGTTGCTTAAGCCACAAGATTCGGTAAGCCCAACTAAGGTTTCACCGACTATATAAGGAACCCCCTAGGTTTCACAGAAGGTACGATTTACAAAATTTATAAAACCTCACCGATTATCTCAATTAAAGCGATTATGTACTCTCACGCAGAAGTCTAATCGTGGGAGACAATCCCACGGTAAGCCTAACGGTGTTTGTTCTTTAGTGTGCAGAGTCTTACTACAAGTTCACTTGGTGCAAGAACCAGAGTCCCTAATACCCGAATTACACCTAAATTAAGTGAGACTTGGTCCATCCATCTTTTGTATCAACAAAATCTATATGAGAAATTTAAAATCTTGTGAATGATATTAGTGTAATTACCATATTTTAAGAAGGATATTGGTGTAAATACAAAAGCGATAAGGATATTTATGTAAATGTAAATAATATTTATGTAATATTCAAATTTAATAATGATATACATGTAAATCTCTCTATATTTTATTAGTTTGTGAGTGTGTGAGAGTATTTAGTGAATATATATTATATAATGTGTATTAACCTCCATATTATAGAGGCGAATCACGGTTCCCAATGAACAGTGATTCCCCTCTCACAACATTATTAAAAACATTTTAATCTCCCCATCACAACTCTTCATCCTCTCTCACAAAAATCACACACACGTCTCACACACCGTTTGCTGACACTCCGGTTTTCCTTCCTCTGTTGCTCATTAATGGGTTTGGCCTTTTGCCCCTTGCCTCATTCGTAATTAATTGATCAGGGTTGTCCTTTGCTGTAGCTTTTGTTTAATAGGCAGTTGCCCTTTGCTGTAGCTTTTGTTTAATAGCCAAATAATGTGAACCTCTCTCACAAACTTCCTTTTGGACTCTCTATACACACACAGCCACCCACTCATCCAATAATTTTAGATCCGTTTGGATCCGTTCCATCTCCGATAAATATGAACGGTTTTGTGACGATCTTTATGGCAGAACTTCGTTGCCGTTGATCCCTTCATTGCCACCTTATGTGGTGTGTAGCGTAGGTGGTCAGTAGGTGATGTTGTGTGGCCTACCTTGATTGCTTGAAATGGTGATGGCTGCTTGTTAATTAAAGGTCTATGATTGTTTGGGTTATTATTGACCACAAGAAAAAATGGTGTGCATCTTGCTTTTGAGCATTCTGGTATTTCTTATTAAGGTGCCAAATATGGATTTGCTTTACTATTATTTACACGGTGGTTTTCCTTTGGTTGTTGACCCAAGTATATTCATTAAACGAAAGGTTCGTTGCCGCTATTGATGGCAGGCGACGATTGTGCCGGTCGTTTCTTTTGTTGCCGCTGTTGATGGCAGACGACGATAGGCCCATTATATATGCTGATAAATAATACCCCCTTGATGCCTACAATGTTTTGGGCAATGTTTGTGTTAACGGGTGGGCGTAACAGTGCTTTGCCTAAGCCACCTTTTAAGGTTGGCTTTTCGATATTTGGTGATTGTTGTTGTTGCGGCTTATTTTTTTTTACAAGAATAAGCATTAGTTAAACATTATAGTGTTTATAAATGTTTTCATGTTTGAGGTTTGTTACCTTCGCTGCGACTAACCTTATTTTAGCGGTTAAGTGGTTCTCGGGGTATCCCTTTTATACAAAGTATAATATAGTTGGATCTAAGTCACACGTTCATTATTTCCGAAATGCACTAGCTTAAATCGAGTCGTATCTTGGCGGGGCAGCACTGTAACGTGCTTGCAGCCATGGCGGGTCGATCACCCATTGACACTTGCATCTCTGAGAAGTGTGTGAGAAAAGGGAAACCCTTTTTAGGTGAAAGTGGGGGAGAAATATGAATGTTGGTTGTTTTCATGATGTTGGAAGCGATGATGATTCCTTACCATTTTGTAAGTGTGGTTTGCTGACCCGTGTATCTTGGCGAGGCAGTGACACTAAGCGTGTGATTGCATCCATGTATGGTGTTTGGGCATGCTTCTATTCTCATAAATTTGAGCCTCGTTATATACCTTAGTTGCGAAATACTTTGGAGACCCCAACAACAGGTAAAATATGCTTACAGTTTTGACGTCTATAAAAGAGCCTCGAACTTGCGAAAATGTACAAGCACGTTAGTTTTGACCTATGTAGTATTGGAAATTAGCTGTCAAGCACGTTAGTTTTGACCTATGTTGAAATTGGAAAAAGAAGAAACACATTTGCTTCTTTATTTGATGAACGCCCATATCTTTTATTTTCAATACAGGGATGGGACGTGGGATTGGAACATGTACCAGTGGCACCATAGCTGGGTACAAGCCAAGTGGAAAAGAGAGTTCGACATAGATTGAAGGTCCTATCCTTCGGTCTCTTTTGTTTCGATTGTTATTAGTAAATTCGATTGCACCATGTTTGTATACCCACCAAGTACATATGTCTTTTGGATGAAGGCATAGGATTGCAGCATTATAGCCTATAAGGTACCCAGCATCTCAGTCCTATTTTTTTGGGTATCGGATTATACCAGGTGAAAAGATCTGTCCTATTTACGATATACTTATTTTCATTTGTTACTCATTGTAGATTTATCATTATTCACTTATATTATACTTTCAGATCTTGGGTCGGATGTCGAGCAGTGGGAGAGGATGTGTGCTTGCCAGATTTTTTGGTAAGTGCTTATCTACTTGCAAAAATATGATTATAAGCGTAATAAGCACCTAAAGATGAGCATATTGGTACGTCTAAGGTAGTAAATCAGTTAAAGTTAAGTGCTTATATATTTTTGCTGCACTTAATTGGTTTAAGCTGTTATGTCAATGATTTTGATGGATATATTTGGTTGTCGTTGAATTGTGATGATACTTAGTTAGGCGTTTAGGTCTAAATGTTGGAAATGTTTATCGATCCAATGAATAATTAGGTTCATATGGGGGAGTTAGGGATGGTTTATTTCTTCTGCTTCTTATTATAAATAACTACTTAGATATAAGCACTTTATGAAATAGTATTTGGATCATCTTATTTTGTAAAAATGCAAGAATACTCAGGAAAGTAACATTTCTTTCGCTTACATACTGAAGGTCCCATAAATACGTCCTCAAGCATCACAACTGCCCTGTTTGTACCAATTGTGCTATCATGAAACCACACTATGTGTTAAAAACTTGCAACTCTAACCAGTGATGCCAATCAGCCCTTTATGCAGTAGATCTTACATTAAAGAACTTGGTACAACATGTCATTATGTAGACACATATGTTTTAGTAACCTTTACTGTTGTGTTTACCTAATAAGAACTTACTTTTTTTACAGGTATATTCCCATGTCGATGTTCACAGTTTCACAAACAACATATGGGTAAGGGGTGCTACACATACGATAGAAATACATTTAAACCACACGGACACTTCGTGAACCAATTACGCTAAACTGGCTGCCAATATGGATGCTACTGATAAGCGATAAACATTCTAATTTAACTGGGCCATATGTATTTATATTTTCCTCAACAAGCACCGTGGCGAAGCGCGAGCACCCTACCTAGAATCATCGTCGATGAACCCGAGCTAGAAAATAAAGCGTGAGATCATTCATTGCTCAGTCTTAAGCTTCAAAAGGATAAATTGTCTTTGTACAATATGGAGATATCATTTGTCATACATTAAGAGAGGGTCGCGGGTTTGATGCTCAGGCGCAAAGCTTTTAGATAAAGGTATGCATTTATCCTCCATATTTGTAGTTGTATTAGAAAAAACCAAATGGAGTATTCTCGCAGTGTAACTCTATCTCATATCCTGTCCGTCTGGTGGTTGTGGAAAGCTAATCTACTCTGACATATATCGAGCCGTATAAGCGTTTAACAAGTACATGATTATGTGACGTGTGGCATTTGGTTTTGCAGGTTGGGCAATCAAGGGACACTTTCAGTAAATTTCGCTATACCTAATAGATTTTGTTCCTCGAGCTTTCTTGGAGTGCTAAAACCCTTGTTCATGTAAGTTTAGAGTTATTAACTTATGTCGTAGTTTTTAGTGATTTAGTTTAATTTTTTTTTGGATCACAAGAGTTTAAGACCGACTTTAATTGTTTTGCGGTTATAGGCACATGCATCACTATGTGTGAGTAAATAGACGAGGTGGTAGGAAAGACATTTGAGCCTAATATGATTTGAGATAAATTCAACACAAGAATTGGTAAATATAGGTACCATCTAAAAGAAGTAAGTAACAATGCTATAGAAGATGACATAAAAAAACGATATTCCGAAAACATGATATGGGCCTACTTCACTTCCAAGAGATTTTGGTGTTGTTTACAAGGTAATACTTGATTCTATATCGTTGTTATATCCACTTATTGGAAATGTGCACACTAATATGAGTATGTTGACCCTAAAAAACGCAGATGTGCTTATCTCATATGATGAATATTCAATTGTGTGGAACTTCAACCTGAGGTAACCATACTATTTATTTATTTTATGGTTTTGATTAAGGGTTTTAAATTAGTTTTGTGGTTTGGTTGGTTCAAATAACCCATTCTTATATGAACATCCAGATTCTAAAGACACACAACTTAAATTATTTGTTTTGGATTACAGAATATGGGAAGACATGGTAGACCAGTGGGTGGGTGAACGCTACACAAAAGATGACAAGTAAGTAAACGGAATAGACTTATATTGCAATAAATTTTAGAAGTTTAGATACTATATATTTGTTTCTAACCAGGAATCCCATATAGAAAAGTTGCTAAATGAACCATAGCAAAAAAAAAGAGAAAATATAACTTAACTGTTACAACAGTTTCTTTTTCATCCTCTTTTAGGCTTTGCTTTTAGAATGATATTGTAACTATTATGTTTACATCAGTAGGAGAAATGAAAATTGCACCCATGATTTCTTCTTATGGACATTTTAATATAATTACAGGATGGTTATAGACCATGAGAGTATAATGATGGATGTTAGGATGCACCACGTGATTTCACTAGGGGCAGGGGTGAGGAGGAAGTACCATTTTCGAGTTAACGAGTTTCACGATGTTCTATGCTTTCTAAACTTTGCTTTTATTCTTTGTTGTTACAGTAATTACTAGTAGATATATTAAAAGCATGAGTTTTTGATGTGTAAGACCTTCCTGGAACTGAAACTGATATTTATAAATCATACATATTGAAGGATGGCCATGTTAGCTGTTGTTTACGTATGATGTGAATAAATAAATACAATTAGATCCATAGATCCTGATTTACGTGGTCAGTCTTTCAATAATCAGATCCTCACTGTAAGATGTCACTTTAAAGGTGTGTATGTACACTTATAGATTAAATTAGGAGAGTATTAGAGTGCTTAACTATCATAAGATGTCAGTTTAAAGGTTTATATGTACACCTATTTAGAAAGTTCAATGATTTAAAGACTGAATCTTCTAATGACAGATTGATAGGTCTGATGTATTGAACTTTTTAGATTAGTTTGTTGAATGAAAAATTACGTTGTTATAGATTAAAATCGGAGAGTATTAGAGTGCTTAACTATCATACGTCGTTGACAACGTTGTTTAAAGGGGACTTGCTTTGAATCGTTGTTTTGTAATTTCGAATAACATATACGTGTTCAATGTTTGGATAAACTGAGTATGATATAGAGATTCAAACACATGAACCAAAATGCTTGCAAAACTTAGGCATAGTATGGGTAACCAAGAGAATGAGAAATTTTGGAAGTCTAAGAATTTTTCTTCAATTTAGAGATCAATAACAAGAATTCAGGGGTACAAACATTACCTTTACCGGCATCACAGTACAAATTATCATAAATAAAGAGATTTGATACGCTTGAGTACAAGATGAAACCAGTTTTCTTATGTATGATTATTTACAAATTTGTTGATCTGATTGTGTGCTTGATTAAGTTTGGATTCTACCTGCTGCTAACATAGTTTTTTTAACATTTTTCAGGAGCGTTTAGATTACAATGCTGTGAAAAGCTCAAACCCATAGTTAAACAAAATGACCACCATAATATATCTACAAACAACATGGAACAATTCAGGTACTTATGCATTTTACTCTTTGGAAATAAAGTTTTGATCAAAATCTATGTAATTCACCTTTCACTTCGCTAAAACCCTAGTACATTAACTACGATAGAATTTCAAACATTCATTTAGAACCATCACACTTTTTTACATGGGACGACTACCTTGGTTGTAAATACTCATTTTCACAAACCTAATTATATCAGCAAGCATTTTCCGTTCACCAAGTTTCACAACGTCATAAGTCGGTGTCAACAGGTTACAACTTTGGAGGAGCTGCTGCTATACCCACAGACCGCTGCAACTTTTTGTCAAGGCCGGGCTTTCAAGCGCCTCCTTGAAAAATCACCTGACATTCCTCTTGTTAATCTGTCGCGGTTCTCACCTAGACGACGCCTGCGCTTTTACTTCATTTGAGTCGGATTTTTGTGGGGTACCAACAGTGATTGTTATATTTCATAGAATGGTGCATATGGAGATGAGAGAACGCTGAATACAATATCTCTACAGAAATGTTTATCAACACTTGCTTGACTCATTGCCAATCCGAATCTCAATCAACAAAGTTGGATGATAATTTTTACAAAATCATGCATGCTTTACTGTTCTTAAACAATAAACATAGTTGACATTGCATATTAGTTGTGCAGTTATTTTGACAGTGCCCTCTAAACCACCCAGAACGCTCGCCCTTTGCCGCAGCAAAGCGCGGGCACAAATCCTATTTTTAATGAATGGTGGGTTTTATACCACTAAGGCACCAATATGGTTAAATAGTAATTTATCTACCATTACATATTTTATAACACTTACTACATATGAACTCTAGTGTATTCATGCTCATTAATATCAGAAGGCTATTTCCTCAATCGGACGGATCGATGAATTAGATTGAAGATGTCTATTTGGTATGACATTGTTACAAACAATGTGTAACTTTGAGCTGTATTTACATCAGCCTTCAAGTTTTTGTTGGATAATAATCGATTATCAGTTGGATCACCATATATTATTCTCAATAAGATGTCTATTTGGGTTTTAACATTAGGAATGCAGTAATGATAAGTTGCATTAACATGATATACCAGCCACACAACATAAGCAAGTATTACTATGACATATTGAATATACCACAAATCCGTTATCGGGTGTGTCAAACATGCACACTCGAGCACAACAGTCCTCTCCACAACCTTTTGGACCCATATCATATTTCAAATCACAGAGATTGGCACCTATTTCATCATCAAGTAAAACAATAAAAACATGTTAGAATAAAAAAGTCAACATAATTGATGTTATTTGTTGGTGTTTCTTGACATTAATGTTTTAAATAATGGAAGTGGGAATGAATTCATAAAAATGGGAACGAATAAAGTTACTAATCATTACCATAACGCTTGCAGAGTTCTTGAGCGGTGCTTATATCAGTCGCATAATATGTAAATAACATAAATATGAAGAGAAATTGCAAACTATATTTTTCCATTAGGAACATCAACTTTCCAGAGTAGATAAACTTTTAAGTATTACTAGTATGTTATTGGGAATACACTCAAATGGTTGGTATTTATATATGTGTAGTATGCTACGTTATGAGAATTAATTGTTATCGTAATCTCATTCCTAAGCAATTAATGGAAATGAATGAACTTTATTACGTCGGGTAACAACAAGTATTAAAAAGGTGCTTCATTAAATACGGGAATCAAATTTATTTTAAAAGTTTAGGTTAACATAAACGTATTTACAAAAGTTCAAATGTAATTTTTTTTAAGGAAAGAGATAAATCTCCATCATCCATTTTAGTTTATTTTTAAAATTGGCATAAGATTTTAAAAAGCGCGGAAGGACCATTTTTATTAAAAGTCCAAAAGTTTCAAAATTTGGCGGAGGGCTAAAGTTGTAATTTTTACGAACTGATTTTTATAAATAGTGATATTTCACCACCTAGCGATAAAATAATGAATATCACTAGTAATATTACACTATAAATATGTTTATTAAATATCACTGGTGATATTTCATTATTTTTATCACTAGTGATATATCACCATTGATAAAAGATTTTTCGTCAAATTTACAATTTTAGTGGCTCCGCCGATTTTTTTGCAATTTTTTTAACATTTTTGCAAAAATGCCCTCTCCGTTTTTTTTTTCAGGAGATTTAATCTTAGGCAATAAATGGATAAGAATAGTCTAATTGCTTGCAAGTAAAAAGAAAAAAGCAAAATAACTCAACTCTAAACATACATAAAAATTGGGTAAAAGCTATAGAACACTAATATACTTTCAAATATCTTTTAATTAAACCATCGTTAGTTAAAATGTATCATCGTTAATTCATTTAGCCAACGATCGTTCGCAACGTTAAGCTTTTTCTATTAACGGTCGTATGATTTCCCTCTTACAATTTTTTTCGAACATTTCTCTTATATCTTTACAAGAGAAAAAAGAATTAAAAAATGAAACTAAAAAAATCGAAAGAAAAAATAGAAATAAGTTTTTTTAATTTTCTTTACTAGGTAAAAAGAAATTAGAAAGAAAACAATTTTTTTTCGAATTTTTTTTACAGTAGTACAACATTTAACTATATGCAAAAGTTTTACATAAACTCTTTTATAGAAGCTAGAGGGGAGGGGGTTTAAATAGTTTCACTAACTAAAAATATACTTGTCATTTAAAGTGACTATTAATTGAAAAGTTGTATCATAAAAGTTTTACAAAGGTAAATCAAATTAATACTTTTTATAATAGATTAAGTTTGAATGACCAAGATTCACTAAATAGTGCCTCGGGGGGTAATATTTTGGTTAAAACTATGAATGAAGCTTGGGCTATCATTGAGAACAAAGCCAAAGTCCAAACCAAGAGTGTTAGGGCTACTATGGCTAGTGCCGGTGAGAGTGAAGTCACTACTCAAATCAAGGAGCTTACTTCTATAGTAAAACATCTTGTTCTACGAGATAACCCTCCCACTCAACATGCCCATGCTCTTAATATAACTTGTGAAACTTGTGGTGGGCCACACTCTTATGCTAACTGTGATAAAGCTTATGTTCAATCTCATGCGGAAGTGTATGCTTACAACAACATGGAGAGGGTTCATTTCAAGCCTAATGTCGATGTTATCATTTGTCCTATAATTATACGAATTATTTGGTTCCACCCGACTTTCAACAAAGACCACACCCACCCACCCAAAACAATCAAGGGCCACCTAGAGCTAATTTTCAAGGTAATGCCAATGTAAGGGCGCAAATGCAAATCAGGGAAATTATCCAATGCAAAATCAAGGCTTTCCAAACCAAGGTTTCAATCCTCAAGGTTTTCCACCTTATAACCAATACCCAAACCAAGGTTTTCAACAACAAGGGTTCAATTTACCTCATCCACCAATGGACTTGGTATTGCAAAAATTGAGTGAACATGAGAAAATAATGCAAGCAATGCAAGAATCAACTCGACAAATACAAGAGTCCACGGATAGGAAATTCGTTCAACTACTACAAACCCTTCATCCCCAAGGTGCTCTTCCTTCTACCACCGAAACAAACCCAAGAGCTAATGTAAGTGCTATTACTATACGCAGTGGAGCTACTTTCGTAGGACCTTCTACCCCTCCCCCGGTTACTCCATCTACACCTCCTCCACCCCTATTTAACCCTCCTACTACCACGCCTAGTACTAGTTCCCCATTACTGCCTCCACCTATTATGGAAGAAGTACCTAAGAAAAACCCTTCACCATCCCTACTTTCTACCTCTAATCCTTCTACTTCTCAACCTTCACCTTCTACACCTACACCTCGTTAACCTAATATTCCTTATCCCTCACGGTTAGACAAGTGCAAAGTGCTCACTAAGGAGGATTCTCAAGTTACTTCCTTTTTGAAGATGATCTCCCAAATGAACTTTAACATTAGCCTTGTTGAAGCACTTGTCCAAATGCCGAAATTTGTGAAAACATTCAAGGAGTTGCTTAACAAGAAGGAAAAGATGTCTGAGTTTGTCAACACATGCTTAAATGAAAACTGTTCTATAGTCATTCTTAAAGAACTTCCGGAAAAAACTTGGAGATCCCGGTCGTTTTGTGTTGCCTTGCATTTTCAACAAAACCGAAGAATTTACTACCTTAGCTGATCTAGGGGCCAGTATAAATCTGATGCCATTAAGTGTGTGGAAAAATCTATCATTACTCGACCTTACACCGACAAAGATGACTCTTGAGCTAGCAAATCGCACTCTCGCTTACCCCGTTGGTATTGCCGAAGATGTGTTTATTAAAGTTGTCACCTTCACTTTTCCGGTCGACTTTGTTGCTGTTGATTATGAAATGGACCCTCATATTCCATTAATACTTGGTCGGCCATTCTTGAGAACCAGAAAAGCATTAGTCGATGTTGCCGAAGGTGAGCTCATCTTAAGGGTCGGGAATGATGCTCAAGTTTTTAAGATGGGGAAGATTACAAGTAAGACAAATGGAAAAGAATCCGCGAAAATGATTAATGTACTTCAAGAAGAGCTTACTTCTACTTTGGAAAGTTTTAAGCTTGATGATTTTGTTGTATATGATAATCCTCTTTTCGAGTCTTCCCATGACAATCCACTTTTTCAAGACGATGTGGATGATTTTGATGATTCTCTCCCCAATGTGGACCCCCCCCCCCACCAATTTATGATCCTCCACCGATCTTTGATGATTATGATGATGATTCTAGTTTCGATGGGGATGATTATGATAATTTTACTTCTGAGTATCCAGACATGCCTACTTATGATGATTTTGATGAGGCTGATACTCTCTCGAGTGATTCTTCTCATGATGACCTTGCACCTACTTTTGATGAAGATCCTCCACCAACAATGCTTGATCCTACTTTGGATGACTACTCATTTGAGGAAGACTTTGCTTCTTTTCTCGACACTTACTTCCCAAATGAGAGTGATGCTCCTCCTTTGGACTTTGATGATTATGGTCTTTATCCTCCTTTGGATATGAAGAAACCTGTTTCAAAGGAGAAGCAGCCGACCGACACTGATATCCGCAGTTCTTATGTATTGACACCTCTCTATCCCCCTTCTGAGGATGAGATTGTGCGATTTATGAGCGGATCCTCTTCAAGGACAACTGAGCCTGAGTGTTATTTTCCCCTAAAGGAAAAGGTGTTCGATCCCGGTATTGCACTTTTTAAGCCATCTCAGTATCTATCTGATGAAATAAAAGGACAGATTTTTGGAACTTATGGAGATATGCTTGCACCTCTTCACCCTTACGACCACCATTCTCCATCTTTGCATAAGGGAACCTTGCCCACCCTTCCTTGGCTTGCCTTGTTCGCCTTAAGCTTGTGCTATTTGTTGGATGAAAACCATGTATTTGATCCCGGTGGATGTTTTTCAAGCTTCTTCCCATGCTAATCAAGGTCGAGTCAGGCTCACGAATCGGTGAACAAAAACAAGCGCTTCTCGGGAGGCAACCCGTAGTATCTATCCTTTTATTTCGTTTTTATAATAAGCGTAGGGGAGACCCTAGTATGTGTTCCTTGTTTTCTTTCTTATCATGTGCAGGGATTCGAGATTTCAAAGATCCATTCTTGATGACTTTTGACGATCCATGATCCCGTTTTTCCGTCTTCCCGGTTTTATCCTAAACTCTTTTGATTCTCTATTTTATATTCTTCAATATTAAAATAGGAATCACTTTAGTTGTCTCTTCCTTAGCAAGATTTAAACAACCTGCACAATGTCCTAAGTGTAGGGGAGTTCACTCCCACATGCTTAAACATTGAGGACAATATTTATATTAAGTGTAGGGGGGACTTCTATCGAAGTTAAGTGGGATTTTCCTTATATTTGTCCTCATATTAACCGAAAAATTTAATTTTTCGACATTTTTCAAAAATTTTGATCTATTTTGGCCTAG
Organism: Glebionis coronaria; assembly: GCA_025667525.1. Classification (NCBI taxonomy): domain Eukaryota; kingdom Viridiplantae; phylum Streptophyta; class Magnoliopsida; order Asterales; family Asteraceae; genus Glebionis; species Glebionis coronaria. The sequence continues at coordinate 164,545,050 of CM046881.1, forward strand.
TAGTTTTATCTTTGTTATAGTTATTTTCTTTCTTTGCTAGAATAAATTTTAATAAAGTGGTTTTAATTTTCAAACGTTGTGAATCTTTTGACTCAACCCGAGTTTACTTATCTAAGTTTACTCTAGCTAGTATCCTTAACGTGTTTAAGTCAAGTTTTGCTAGGCTTTTATATAGGGGACTTTAAAACGCGAAAGTCTTGACTCTTACGGGTTAAGAACAAGAACTTTTCGCAAGTTCCTATAATTGATCCTAGAAAGTCGTTTATCAAGGAAACTTTAAAATGCGAATTCTAAACTTGAAGGAGTCTTAGAAGTTGCAAGATCCTATAGATGACTTGAAAACCCAAAACTTTGATTTAATTGGCTAAGCATCCACGAGTCTCATTCCTTGAGATTTTAAATTGTGGAGAACGAGTGATGATAGAGTCAATTATAAGTTTGGTATTCATTCGTGAATTTATGTGAGTTGATGATAAGCTTTTTCTTCCATCTCTTGCTAATAAATTTAATTGCAATAAGTAAGGTTGTACGATTTGAAAAGTTACTTAGCTTCTAGCCCAAGATCGTTTGAAATTTGCTCGGTATTAATTAGAGTTTATAGCCAAGGCATAACTTATTGAAGCGGGATGCGAAGATTGACGAGTCCAAAAAGGCCCTAACAAGGCATGAGGGCTACATTTTGTTGCTGAATATCCCAAGTGATGTGAAGAATCGTTTATCAAAAATCAATATGAAGGATCGAGACACACGACGAAAAGCAAATACTCCCCTAAAGATCATGGAGAAGTCTATCCAAAAAGGCCCTAACAAGGTATGAGGATAAATAGATCCAAGTCCTAAAAGGAGGCGGATCGTTGTATATCAAAATCCCAAGTAAAGATTGGAGAAAAATGAAGAAGTCGTGGTCCAAGTATGAAGAATCTCTCAAAAAGTTCAAGTGAAGAAATTCCTATTATGAAGAGAAGACCATTATTTCATGAACGTCTCTCAAGATTTGAAGTATGAAGTCACTGCCAAATATCGTTCCGAGAAAGGTCTCAAATCGTGAAGCGAGTTATGCCAAGATATGAACTTTATGAGGTCTCGAGAAGCAGTTTTAAAAGATTTTGTCCTTTAACTAACTATTGATTAAATCGTCCTACTTTATTTTTGGCCTAAATAACTATCGAAATAAGTCAACAATGCATCCTCGTGATCATTCAAGACAACAATAAAATATAAGAGATACACCTAGGAATAAGGGAGTCTAAGTGAATAATTGGCCCACATGAGTTTGTGTTAGTTTGCTAACTTATAATAACAATGATCACGTTTTTAAGCTTGGTATGGGGAACGTGAAACTTGAGGATGATAAACTTTCATGACATACCAAAACCCTAAGGTAAGTTTTTGATCTTTTTACTTGTTTTCTTCCTTTAAATATTTTGTCTCTTTAATAAAGTCCAATGTGGATTAATTATGATGGAAAATGTAAATCTTGCTTTGTAATTAATGCATTGCATGAGGATATTGCAATGGTCAAGTGTAGGGGATTTGATAGGTGTGAAAACACCCATCCTTTGACCATTAATTATAATAATAACCAAGCCGAAACGTGTATTTTATGTCGTAAATATCAGAATTATGCGTGGTTTGTGTTTTTATTGTGTTTTAGGACTAAAAGATGAAAGGGAGGAAAACACGGGCTTTCACGGGCTTTTATCGATGAAAAAGACAAAAGACGAAGTCAAAAGATCAAGAGTGCAAAAGATTGGAAGTCAATGGGCCTATTTTGAAGATTTATTGAAGAAAAGGACCAAAGATGAAAGATTTACAAGTCGAAGAACCCAAGTCTAAGAAATGAAGAAATATTAAGACAAGTTCAAGATTTTATCGACAAATCTCGAGCCAAAGTCGAGACTTTAATTTAATTAAAGACGAGACGGAAGAAAAGAAAGAAGACAAGTCACCACTCCCCTATAAATAGAGGACTTCACACCCATTTTTGGGAGTTAGTTAATTTAGGAGTAGTTTTTATATAGGTGTAGTTTATTTCTCTCTCTAGTTTACTTTATCTCTCTAGATTAATTTGTAAAACCTTTCATCTTTATGTTTTAATTGTTGAATCTTATACTTTTAATCAAGCTTTTAATTCATCTCCTTCTTCCTTTCTTGTTTTTAATGGTTTAATCTTAGTTTATGTTTTTGGTTGTGTTTATGAGTTTTTGATAGATTTGATTAAGTGGGTTTTGATTGATTTGGTTATTAGTGTTAGTTTTATTGATTTGGTTTGATTTGTTATTGATAGTTGATTATTAGTGGTTAGTTTGGTTTAATTTTTAGATTGATTATGGTTATTTTTAGTTAAATTCGTGCCTTATTTTTCCCCAGTTTTCGTCACTGTTTCATTTTGCCCAGTTTTTCCAGAACTAGTTCATCTTTACCGAACCAAAGTTTTTATTCCGAATGAGTATTTATTTTACCGAACCAAAGTTTTTCTTCTTTTTTTCCCGAATGAGCTAGATATTCCGAACCAACTAGATTTCCCGAACCAACTAGATATTCCGAACAAGAAGTTTATACCGAGTGAAGGACTTTCCCGAACGAGTGAATTTTCCAGAGTGAAGGAATTTTACCGAACGAAGCTTTTATTCCGAACGCGCTAGTTTTACCGAACCAAGCTTTTTCCCGAACGAGCTAGTTTTTCCCGATGAAGGATTTTTCTCGAGTGAAGGATTTTTCCCGAACGAGCTAGATAGATTTTTATCGAATGAGTAGATTTTACCGAACGAGTAGTTTTTCTTAGATTTGTAATTTTTTAATTTTCCAAAAATAGCACGTTTCCCGAAATTTCTGTTTTTACCAAGTAGTTTTTTTTTACAGAAAAAGTGACAGTTTTTCTGGACGTCGTTTTTAGCTTATTTTTATTTCTTCGCGCATTTACTTTTTAAGTAGATAGTTCATTTCGTCTTTTAGTTTTATTCTATTAATTGTTTAGGTTTAATTCCCGTTTTATTATTTTTAATTGTTTCGTTATCATTAGTTAATCGTTGTTGGCTTATTTTTAATCCATTTTGCATTTACCTTTTTAGTAGAAATAGATAACCAAACCTTCTTTTTGTTAACCAAAAACGACTGAGTCACACTTTAAACCAATAGTCAATTCGAATTGAATCGAGACGAACAAATTTTTATACTTGGCAAAAACCTTGTATTAATGACGGATTTACTAACGAACTTAAATCCGTCAGTAATTACCAACAGAATTACCAACAAGTTAATGATGGATGTAGTTCCTGACAGAATACCAACATATTTCTAACGGATTATCGACACACGAAATTCCGTTAGCAATTGGTCACTAAATACTAACGGACTAATGACGGATGAGAGATTCCGTCGGTATTTCGTCAAGAAAAACGATGGATTATCAACGAATGAAGATCCGTCGGTAATCCATCATTAATTACCGACGGATCTCCAACGGATTGTTGACGAAAAAATATTCGTTGGCAATCCATTATTAATTACTAACGGTTTAGCGACGTTAGGTTATTCCTCTCATTATCACCCCCAACGGGTTACTGACGAAACGTACGATTTCGATTCGTATATATTTTACACTTCTTTTTAATATTTATGATAACACGCAAGTTATACATATCAAATCTCGCCGAAAAATATCAAATCCCGCAGGGAAATATCACGTCAAAAAATATCAAACCTCGTCGGATCTACAACAACCTTGGTGAATCGAAAAATGGAGGTTTATTAAGTTTTCGGCGATGGTTGTTTACTTTCCGGTGATGGGTATTTATTTTCTGATGAGGCTGAATCACAAGTGTTTCAAGCTGAATCACATGTGATTCCGCTGAGTCTTTACGAAACACATATGTTTTAGACAGAATTACATGTGTTTGTTTCAAGCGTGAATCACATGTGTTTACATGGAATCCGGTCTAAAGGTTGACTTCTCAAAAAGTAAATTCTTCGATATTGGCGTTTGTAACACGGATAATAACACTTTTGCTTCCACACTTTATTGTGAGTCGTCTTCCTTTCCTTGTTCTTATCTTGGTCTTCCTATTGGAGCTAACATGAACAAGTCCAACAAATAGAACGCTAACAACTTAGAAATCTATCAGGCATCATAAACAAATTTTTCCCATCTGACTCACATGATTCTTGGGCCCTTATGCTCAATACTCATAGGTCTTTTACAGCTGATTCCATGCGGAGTGATATAGAAAAACACATTTTTTGTGATCAGCCTTATATAACATGATGGAATAAGAACTTGCCAATCAAGATTAATATTCTCATGTGGCATCTTTATATTGATCGTCTCCCAACCCGCTACAACTTGGATAGTCGAGGTGTATATCTCCACTCTTCAAGATGTCCTATGTGTAATGGAGATATCGAACCGCTCAATATCTTTTCATTGATTGCCCGATTACTAATGGGCTTTGGCATATGGTGATAAAATGGTGGAAGCTCGCGAATTACCCACAAGACTTATATTTCTTGCTAACTTGAAGTGACACAGTAAATATGATTGACACATCTAAGATATGCTTTGACGTTATGGTTCACACCACTGCTTGGATTATTTTGAGATACCGAAACCGAGTTTGTTTATAGATGGGGTATTAGATTATGTGCATCACATGATGTTCGCTTATGTACTTAGCACGTAACATGAATTATAGTGTCTTCGGACATTAGTTAAGGTTTAACATAGGTTCAATATGGACTAACAACTAAATAGAATAAACACTATTAGAATAAGAATCTAACCTCACTCTTAGAGTGTTGATAATTTAAAAGTATACTAAGAATAACGACATAAATCAATTACTTCATCAAGTGTGGTTACACCTTTTAAACAAACGAATATTACGTTATTGCCATATATAATAAGTCGTGTCGCCTATATCCATTATCAACCCACTATGCTTTACGCATCACTACAATTCGAGATAAAAATAAGAAAGTCGCGTATAGTCAAACTTGAAATAAATCTACCAATGATACTTGAAATGTTTCTCTTGTGCGTCATCGGGTTAAGGAACTCCCAAATATCAAAGCTTTATTATTGATGTTGATAACAGTGGTACTTATAGGTACTATGATAGACTTACTAGAATTATGCTACGTATGCAACAAGGTTATCACTGAGGTTGTTCGATGTTTAAGCAACAACCGCGAACCTCAATGGTTGTAAACAACAACAAACCATACATTCCCGAACCACACCAAACAAAAGGCGTTGAGCTCCATTCATCTTTCTATAATATAATACCTACATCCAACTACAACATACGTTATATACCCACCACCTAAAAAATACGAGAAATGGAAAACAGGTGTAACACATGCCTGACTAGAAAGGTGAGTGAGGCAAAGAGAAAAACTACGCAAGACACACAAGATTATTTTTATAGGTTTTGTTTATGAGTGATAACTTAAGAAAGCGCGTGAGATAAAAGTTTTGTGAATAGGGGATTTTAGCGTAAATATAGTATAGTGTTCAATAATAAGAGTATAAATGTTAAAGGTTGGCCACTCGAGGGTGACCTACTGGTAAAAGTGTTTGTGGCTATCAATATGAAATATTGAGGTCTCAACTTCAATTTCTGCTATACCTAAACTATCTTAAGGTGGCTACGCCAATGGCAGAACTTAACCTAGTTTGAGTGTGTATAGTCGGTTCAAACCTCGTGACTAGTCGGGCAGTGTGTTGAAAACCATGATTACATATAAAAAAACAATGATAAAGGCGGTGAATGGTTAGTGACGAGATGTGGATCCTTGATATTTTAACGAACTAAGGTGAGTAGGCATAATGGTCGATTGTATGTAATACGAGGTCAATGGATCAAACCAAAGACCGAAATTAAGTAAAGTATGGACCGAGTACTGGACCAAAATAGGTCGGGTCTTGTTTCTTATTTTGGTTTGATTCGCAACCCGTTATGCTCACTAATGGACGGTGGGGCTATCGGTTTGGTTCGATTTTGGGTTAAAATGAAAAAAATACGCATAAATTATATATTCGGTTCGGTTTTATATCAACTCGGTTTCGGTTTGGTTCACTTTAATTCGATTCGGTTTTCGGTTTACGTTTTTCCAAAATCGGTTTTCGTGCGGTACGGTTTGGTTTTAAGCCCAAAAACGAACAAAGAATGATCGATTCGGTTCGGTTCAGCTCGATTTGTCGGTTCGGTTTGATTTTTGGTTAGGTTTACTCGGTCCTAATGTAATTTACTTCTTAAACATGAAATTTTCCCGAAAATGAAATTTCCCTCTTAAACATTTTCGGTTATCCCGCCTTATCTTTTCATCAAAAGTCAAATTGAACCCCCTTATCGGGTCATGGTATAAATACCCATATCCTCCAAAAGTACATAAAAGTATTTCAAATACCCCTTTTGTCCCCTCACTGTTTTCTACCACTTCCGTATTTTTTGACATGTTAAACTTTATATTTTTTATTCCGCACTTTTCGTTTCATAGTTTTATAACAAAAACAAAATTATAAAAAAAAATTAAAAAAAATTAAAAAACAGGGGTATTAGAATCTGAGTACTAGTAACCACTCCGCCTTATCTTTTCAGTTCTAAAAGCATTGTTAACCTCACATCTCAGATCTCATCTTTATCCTCTTTATGTCATCTCATATTCTCTCTTTTGGTACTGAACCAAACCAAATTCATCTGACTGTCCATTATCGATCCGCGCCAGTCACATCCCCAATTCGTCGGTCACATCATCGCGACTCACCATAGATGGTGGCGATTCATAATCACTACTCCCGATTTTATGCCATATATCCACAAATGAGGTACTTTAATGTGTTATATATGTATTTTTAATCATCAGTTTGAGGTGTTTCTGGGTCAATTTCTTGTTTGAGTGATTTTTAGGATTTAGGGTTCATCTAAACCCGAATCTACATGAGGATGGAACGTTCTTTGTGTTACAATTGATGCTCACAACAGGGTACACTCTCATTTGTATATTATCATTAAATGTTTAATTTCCAATAACATGCTATTGTTTATAGAAATTTGTATATCTGTTACAATAAAGTCTAATAGAGCATGATTTGTAAATAGGATTATTGTACTAGAATAATTGGATACTTATGCCGAAATATATGTTTGGTCTCAGTAGTAAGTTTTATTTGGATGAATAATTTCGTATTTTCAATAGTGACTTTTTTAGTGTTCAATTTGTATTAATTCTTGGTTTTACAAGGTTTTGTTATTTGACAAGATTTTGTAGTATCTGATGTGGTAAACTTACATAGAGATTTTGAAGTTTATATTGAAGTGTCTTTTGATATAACTACTTTTCTTGTTAACTTGTTATACTAATAGAATCACTAATTTTGTTAGTCTTTTTATTACTGCTATGTAGCTAGCTTCGAATTGTGTTGTTAGTTGTTACTATAACTATAAAAAGCATTCTCGACAGGTTTTAGTTTATTAAATAGTTAAGATAAATGATATGTATGTAGAGGTGGCAAAATGGGCGGGCGGGCGGGCACGGGCGGCGGGCTAAACGGGCGGCGGGCTAAACGGGCGCGGGCTAAACGGGCACGGGTGAAACGGGCGGGCAAAACGGGCGCAAGCTAAAAAAGGGAAAAAACATATAAAAACCTACAAATAAAAAATAAAAATACTTGTTTGAAAGCCGGGATAAAAAATTTAATAAAAAATATTCGTCGAGTATACTAATTTATATTTTACAAGTGCGCCCGTTAAGCCCATTTAGTTTCTTACATATGCGCCCGTTTAGCCCATTCATTATAAGAATGGGCAAAAAGTGCCCCATCCTTTTTTGAAAATGGGCAAAAAGTGCCCATATGTATCAAAATGGGCAAGATTTGCCACCTCTATATGTATGGTATGTATTTTGATTGGTAAATGTTCGTGTGTGAGGATTTGTAGCTTGATAAGTTGTCTTCCAAGTCATTAATGTTTTGACTAAAAGGCTTTCCTAATATATGTTGCGTTAGCAGTAGGCAACATTCTATTAATGATTCAATGTTATTCTTGTTTGCTTTTTAGGTTGATCATGCTTAATAACCTGTTTTTATAAGATGATGTTGAAAAACAATGATTAGGAGTGTTTGTTGATGTTTGCTACTGAATTTAAACTCATAACTTCATAAGGAATGACTTTTCTTTGCTGATGTTTGCTACTTCGAATTATCAAAAGGTTGTATTGAACTCATGTTGACAAGGGATAATATCTTGGTTAACAATATGTAAATGTTGTAGTGGTAAATAAAGGCATTGATTCACCTTCAGAAGAAAACGTTGCATGTCTTCAGTTAGCGATTGTGGATTAATATGTTATCAAGCATGGAATCAAGTTGGTAGTGAATGTAACTCTTCCAATACAGTAAGTTCTAAACATGGTAAATCTAGTAACGTAACTAGTACTAATTATATTTCTACTAATGGAGTTTGTTCTGACTGATTTATATTATATCTATCTTGGATATTGACAAGCTAGTATGGCATGACCTCTTTTGACCAACCTGCACAAAAAGTCCTGCTAGCATTTTGTTCCAAAAGCATACAAGTAATCAATGGTAAGTACAAATGATATGTGTATGGCGATATTTCTGACATGTTCCATTTTTATTTTGTTAGGGAAAACTTAAAAACTGGAAGTGAGGTGGTTTACAAAAGTCCAAAGAATGATGAAACACGATAGAAGAGATGGTTGTCATCAGTGAATTCACGCTATAAGAAAATTCAGTATCTATATGAGTTCACGGCTATAAGGAAGCAAGGAATCTCTCTTGCGAAGCTGCCAAAAACACCCGATTCGGATAACAAGAAGCATGGAATCTGTGTTGTGAAGGAAATAGGTAAATATGATGCGGATATCATTAACTTGTAATTTATGTTGCTAGATTCTAGATTAATTCTTGTAGACATTTGTTATTTGAACTTGTAATTCGAATGTTAGATTCTTGGTTGGACTTAATTTGAAATATGATTTGAATTTATTAGCTTATATCTGGATGATTATGTATGTCTATTGATATTGTTAAGCATATTTTAATAGAGAAAAACATGGTGCCACTAGCCATAAAAGATAAATTTTTGCTGACGGAACATTAATTTTGATCGTCTTTATATTCGTTGGTAAACATTGACGACTATCTGTTGGTGTCGGTGAAGTTTGTTTGTGATTACTAACGGATATTTGGATATATATGTTAGTGAAATAATGACGGATTATCAACGGAAAATTCTTTCATTGATTTTTGATTTCCATCGGCAAAATCCGTTAGTAAAATTACCAACGGCGATATTACCGACTAAAACTTTCCGTTAGTGACCCGTCAATAATGATCTTTACTGGCGGATTATTGACGGAAATGACTGTCATTGTTGCTCAATTTTCTAGTAGTGATCATGATAATGAATGACTAAAGATAATAGCAATGATAAGCAAGGAATAAGGAAACAAAATAACCTAAAGGAAGACACCAAGGATTTATAATAATTCGATAACGAAGCTCTCTCTTCGTTTCTACTCCACTCCTCGAGTACGCCTACTCGAGATTTTCATTGTATCCACAAGATCCATTCTTGGCGGGGGAAATCTTACATCGTCGCTTACAACAATTTTCGTCACTAAGCTAAATGTCGAGTTCTAATCTTAGCTAGAACTAATCTACACTCGTAGCCCATTTTCTTTATCGGCACAAGGCTAGATGTCAAGTTCTAATCTTAGCTAAAACCAATCTACACTCCTCGTCTATTTACACTTACCGACACAAGGCTAGATGTCGAGTTATGATCTTAGTTAGAACCAATCTACACTAATCTCTCACACTTACATCACTTTTAAGCTAAGTGAGAACTAAGACACTCATACTTACACTTACATCACTTTAGAGATAAGTGAGAACTTACACGCAAGATTCTAACACTAACTTCACTTTAGAGCTAAGTGAGAACTAATACACACAACACTCATACTCACATCACTTTAGAGATAAGTTAGAACTAACACACAAGACTCATCCAAGTATACATATATACCTTGCATCTACACAAGACTCAAATGAATAAATGTGATGAACATGACTAGATCTATAGAAGGATGATCTTCATCAAGGCTTCATCTTTTAATATTTTACAAGTGTGAGTTATTTTCTCTTTAGAAATATGAAGAAGGGGATCAAGGAGATAATTGTAACATTTCTAATTTTTTACTTTTGACATGTCATCAGTTTCATTATTTTTATTGCTTATCTTATATTATTTTGATCGACAACCTTTGCATGCGAGTTCATAATATAGTAAATATCATATATTTATGTATATTGCTTATAAAACGTGACAGTTTAACCCTAGAGCTATTATTTGTATTCATTTTAGTGTGCTTGGACACATTTTGATGAGCTTGACTTTATTAATTATATTATATATATAATTACTAACGAATATCCAAATTACTATGTACCAAGAAGGACTAGAACTTACCTTTGGATGTGAATTGTTAGTGTATTTAACCAAGACTTGTTCAATATCAAACAAATGTCACAAATGCTACAAATTCGACACCTTAAACTCCTTTGGAACACCCTTAGTCGAATTTTAAATACATAACCTTTTGGTTAATTACTTTACGCGCGTATTAGCACAAGTCATCACCAAACAAACTAAAATTTAAGCTAAGGCATACATAACCTATCACAAGTTTATACTTAAACATATTTGTAGAAACTAGAAGGGGGGTTGAATAGTTTCTATTCGGTTTATGTCCTAATTAAAATTTCTTTCAATTAGGTTTCTTTTAAAACTATCTTTTACTTGAAAGCTAGTTGCATAATGATTAGGCTCATTTCTAATGCATTAACAATGACAAATGATAATGGTGTGTGAAGTAATAATGAAAGTAAGTAACGAGTAAGGAAAGGAACAACCTAATACGAAGACACCAAGATTTATAGTGGTTCGACAACGAAGCTCTATCTTCGTTCCTACTCCACTCCTCGAGTACACCTTACTCGAGATTTCCACTATATCCACAAGCTCCCTTCTTGGTGGAGAAAACCTTACAACGTCACTTACATTATTTTCCGACATTAAGCTAAATGTCGAGACCTAATCTTAGCTAGGACCAATCTACACAACGTCGCCCACTTCACTATTTTACGACACAAGGCTAGATGTCGAGTTCTAATCGAAAGCTAGAACCAATCTTCACAACGTTTCCTACTTCACCATTTAACGACACAAGGCTAGATGTCGAATTCTAATCGAAAGGTAGAAACAATCTTCACAACGTTGCCTACATCACCATTTTCCGACACAAGGCTATATGTCGAGTTCTAACCGAAAGGTAGAACCAATCTTCACGACTCTTCACTTTGAAGCTAAGTGAGAACTCACAAGACACAACCACATCACTTTATAGTTTAGTGAGAACTCACAAGACACAACCACATCTCTTTGTAGTTTAGTGAGAACTTACAAGACACAACTATTACAACTCAATAAAAAACATATCCAAGTATACACATGTAACTTGGATCTAAACAACACAAATCCAAGCATACACATATACAATGGATTTACACAAGATTTAATCCAAGTATTCACAAATACAATGAATTAACACAACTAATCCAAGTATTCACAAATACATAGGATCTATACAAGACTCAAATAAAATAAATGATGAACATGACTAGATCTTTAGGAGAGGTTGATCTTCATCAAGGATTCATCTTTAATCACATCACAAGGTAAAGAAGGAGATCAAGGGGATAATCATAAGTAAACATACTTAACACGTTAAGTGATCATTTACAAATGATTAGGAATTAGAAAAGAAAAAGATGGCAGAAAGAGTATCCAAAAAGGGTTGTGGAAAATGCAGATTTGATCCACTATTTATAGGAGACAAAGGCCAACGGCTCCCTGAGCGCGGTTCCTTAATTGTGCCCGCGGTGCCTTATCACTAAGTGACCGCATAGGCATTTAAGGATCCGTGGTCATAGACTCCGCTCCTTTTTGTCTTTTAGTGGGGAAGTAATATCTGAGGTAAGTTTTTATCTTCAAAGGATATTCCTATGGCATTTGGAATATGCCATATTCAAATTTTCATTTTCCATTTTAATAAAACATTTTATTAAAAAGAAAGTTTATTAAAAAATCTTTTGTCATATTTGACAAAATATAAGTTTAGGACTAATCACTTTTATGATCACTAATCATGATTAAGGTATGTTAGTGCAATACTTAAATGGTTATTACTTTGATGATAGTGTTTGTTAGATAATTTGTCTTATGATTGTATTTGACGATAAATGTCTTTTTAATTTGTCGTGATCTAATAACAATTAATTTTTCATAGTTGAATATTTTCACAAATACCCCAAACCCAAATCAATCAATCTCAGCAAAAAAAACAAGTTAAAAAATCAATATAATACCAGATGGGGTTTGAAGGCTGTTAGTGTTGATTAGAGTTGGCTGTGTAGCTCGTCTGATTAGAGTTCGTGTGGGGGGTTGAGATCCTGAAGAAATGGTTTTTAGTGTTTATGAATAAAGTTATGATAATGAAACAAATAAAAGAAATAACCCAGTGATGAGACTGCAATTATACATAGTCTCATCTTCCAAATCGGGCTTAAAACGCTTAAAAATGTCATAAAATACCCCCAAAATATGCTTGTGTTTGTTCATTGTGTATTTTAGGTACGGATATGGTGAATTCACCAAAAGATAACAAGAATCAAGCAAAAACGAACACGGGAAACGAAGCCACACAAAGAACCGGACCCGAACGATGAATTTCCATTAAAGTCCTTGAAGTTTGAAGATTTGTCAAGATTGGTCCCTCAACTTTTGAAGACTTTTCACTTTTGGCCCTTATAAATCTTATTTATAAATTTTTGGTCCATAAAGTTTCAAGATTTTATAAGAAAAGCCCTTGAAGAATGCATTTATTACATAAATAGTCCTTGTTCCATCAATTATCAAAGAAAGTGACTGTTTTTATAATTACCCCTAAGTTGCTATAAAGGGAAATGAGGTATATAAGCTGGAAAACTTGATATGAATAAAGTTTTGGAGTCTAGGAGTTATTTCTGCCAAGACAGCCATACTCCTTCCAACCATTCAACATTTGCCACCTCACCCTACTACACCCACTCCTCCACTCTCCACTCACCACATCACCACTCCCTCCACCTCACTATTCAACACAGTCAACTCCCACTAAACCCTTTTAAATAAATATAATCATTTTAAACTGAGTATTATATATTTAATAGTGGCGCCGAACACTTTTCTTACTCCTCAACATAATCTAACCCGACTATTCACCCTTCTCCCCAATCCTATAAACCCTAATTTCAAAATCATGCCAAACTAAAGGGGTTTAATCACTTATGCTCGAGATCACTAATCCCCACCACCGTAATCACATCCCAACAAACAAAACCCCAACCCCGTGACCATATGGGTCCCCACGAATGTCCCCTGTTCCACCAAAAAGGGCAAATTTTGAATCATGGCAGAAAATTAGTGGACCAAACGTTTTCCTTTGTCCCAAAGCTTTAATTAAACGCACAAGATCGTTTCAACACCAGCTGGCATCAAGGGCAGTCACAAGACCCCCTTTTGACCATATTTTGAAATCAAGAATTGTCTATGGGCTTTTTAGGAAATTACATTGTAGGGTTTTGTTCATCTCTTGTAAATCTAGAATCTTCAGTTAGCTAGTATAAATAGCTTATCATTTCACTTGTAATTTCTTGTTCCAGAATTTTTTGTAAAATCCTTTCTATTGAATATTTAAAGTAATTGATTGGCTTTGCAAATATTTTGTGTTACATTTAGTTTACATTTCTTAAAATTCGTCCTTTATTTTTATGCAACCTCTATTTCTTGTTTACCAAAGTCCTTTTTCAAGTATCATTGTTAAGAATTTTGGACCCAAACTTGTATAAACTCTTGTTTATGCTTGAATTGACACTCAAGCATAAATAACTTTATAGAAGTTTGTTCACTTTATATTTTACTAGCAAAATAGTTCTTTCCAAAGATTTCTGAAAATCATAAAGTTTTGATCTTATTTGCTAAGGTTCACTGTAGCATAAGCTCTCCACAAGCTTATCTGACAAATAAGCTTGTGTTTAAGCTTGTGGTACTTGTGTTTCTGTTTTTGCTTTGTTGTTTCAGGTACACAAGAAACTTGTCCTTTCCAAAGATATTTGGTCAAGGACTGCTGTAGTCCTTGACTGTCGGTTGTAGACCTCTTAACATTGCACTATCTTCCATCTCATAGCTTCAATTAGTTCCTAAAGCTCTTGAAGAACTGAGCGGGTGGCATCCAGGAAGGAGTTTTGACTTGAGCAAGGTCAAACTAAGGTCTTGTGAACTCCCTCTTTTCTTCAAAACTTATTTTATGTGATTTGCTCATGTGATTAGGGATGGAAAAAGCGCCCAAAACCGATGGGGAAAATCAAAACCCGAACCGGTTGGGTCGGGTTCGGAGTCGGGTTGGCGGGTTTGGTTACGGGTTTGGGTTTTAATATTATTTTTTTCTCGGGTTCGGGTTTGGGTACGGCTTCTACTAATACCCGCTCCGTTTACCCGTATTTGAATCCGTACCCGTTTACCCGAATCCGTACCCACTTTTGTTGCTATTTTATATAAGTTTTAAATTTGTGTGAAATAATAGACGAAGATTGTTGAACGAATTGAATAATCATATTTGTTACATTTTGTGTGCAATAACATGTTTGTGATCAAGTATATTTGGATTTTGTAATTTTGAAATAAAAACCATGATTTATTCGATATATTAAATCGCGTGAATAATATTAAAAAGCATTTTTTATCTTCTAAACACTTAAAAAATATATTAGGGTATTTTCGTTTTCGAGTGGTTTTTTCTTAACATTATACTCACAATAATGCCCAACGAAAATTTAATTGTGGATACCCGATACCTGTGAGTAAAATCCGAAAACCTGATGGGTAATACTAATCGGGTACCCGTCGGGTGATGGAGCGGATACGGGTACGGACAGGGCCGGATTTGGTGCTGGGCGAGGTGGGCGACCGTCCAAGGCATCAATATTTTAAGGGCATCAATTTTCGGGTTAATGTTACAAGGCAGAAAGAAAAAATTGAGGAAATAAATTTGAAAATGGTTTATGTTATGAGGAAGAAGATGAAGAGAGAAAGAGAAAGTAAAAATATGGAAAATTATGTATTTAATGTGTAGGGCCCTCAAACCTATCAATCCAACGTGTCTGGGGAAAATAATACTCCTAGGTGACTTGTTTCCATTTTTTAAATTAACATTTCTTGATTTTAATTTTTAAGTACTGTATTATTTTAAGGCACATTGTTACATTGAGTTATTTGTTTTATATTTTTATTTAACATGTTGCAGTTCAAATGTAAGTACTACAAACTCTATTATCAATTTATATTGATTTGAAAAATAGGTAATAAAAATGATACTACTTCCATCACAAAATAAATGTTCATAATTGATTTGCAGAGTTTTTTTTTCAATTTTAATTTTAAATAAAGTTTTTTATGTTATGTAATACTCGATGAGAATTATATTAATGAAATAACGTTTAAAAATTAATCAATTTATATAAATTTCATCAAGTAATATATAACACAACAAAACTTATTCACAGTCAAAGTTGAAAAATAAGACTTTAAAAATGAAACATAAACACTTATTTAAACACGGAGAGAGCAATAAATTAAATTGATTCATACTAGTAGTATTTATTTTCTAACGAAACGCATACGTTTTTGTTACAATATTAACTCATATTGTAGTTATACTTTTATTTTGTTTCTTTAACGTTTAACACACGTTAAGATTGTCTTTTTAAGCTACCAAAAGAATTTACTTTTACAGAAACAATGATATTGCTTAGTTTTTTTGCATTTTGTAATCTGGAGTTTATCTTTTGATCTCATAGTTAACAATTTTTTATAAAATAACTTTTTTTATAAAATAAAAATACGCGTGAATGAATGAGGCATTTAACTTGATTAGGTTTTAAACACGTAAAAAATCACGTAGTTTTTTTGTTTATAAGGGGCATTAGTTGACCGACTTGCCCAAGGCATCACGAAACTCAGGACCGGCCCTGGGTACGGATATTATAAACGGGTACGGGTTCACTAAAACCCGACCCGTTGCCATCCCTACATGTGATGATTATTTGGTGCTTATATGTTCATTCTCTGTTTAGTTACTCTTGATTGCCTGATTTTTTGTTCTCATAATCAGTTAGGTTGTTTTGTTTCCAAGATTGTTCAAAAATATTGGCTTATTAGTTATTTAAGGGTTTTTGGTTTGACTGGTTTAAGTCTTAGGTGACGCATAGATCTACTCATTCTTTCCTGCACATTTAGAGTTAGGTTAATATCGTCTAAATCTGTCATTAAGTTTGAAGTTGTTAGTGTAAAACTCAAAATAAAAGTTTAGCATAAAACTGCCATTAGATAATCATTAGGTCTTTTAAGTTTTGATTTTGGGTTTTACTTTGAAATCTAGTAATCAGTTAGTATATTTGATATTATAGGATTATTAGTAGTTAATTTGTGGTTTGGTCGTTTGATTGGTAGATTTGGAGCCTTGAATCTCACCCATTTGCACTTCACATCAGCAATATATCACCACACCCCTAGGATCTATATAAGTAACTTACTTTGCTTGATTTTGTGTTTTTCTTGTGTTTGTGACTGCTTTTTCTTACTTGTTATTGACTCCCCACACTCCACTGAGTGTGGAGGTGCCTTTGTTATCCAAATCCACCAACAAACAAGGCTCAAAAGGCCCCAATTCGTCTTTCTGAGGTAGAGCAGTGGGAACAAAGTTCCCACTGATAGCACAAACTTACCCACTGCTTAGCTAGTGGACAAAAGCTGGGCAAGTGTCACTTTCATAGTTTGCTGTTTTTTGCCTTTAGTGGAAAATTAGAGTATTTTTCAGTTTTTTCATTTTTCCCCATTTAAGTTATTTATTTTAAGATTTTTAGCAAAGTTGTTTTATTTTTCTGATTATTATATTATTTTTTAGCATTATTTTAAGTTTTAATTAGTTTTTATTAATTCTGTTTTTGTCCTATTAGGGATAAAAGTATTTTTTTTCAACTTTTTTCATTTTTTCCAACTTTAGATAAGTATTTTAGAATTTTTGAAAAAGAAAATTTATTTTTCTTATTATTTT
Source organism: Glebionis coronaria (assembly GCA_025667525.1). Classification (NCBI taxonomy): domain Eukaryota; kingdom Viridiplantae; phylum Streptophyta; class Magnoliopsida; order Asterales; family Asteraceae; genus Glebionis; species Glebionis coronaria. The sequence continues at coordinate 164,562,291 of CM046881.1, forward strand.
TTATCATTATTTAAGTGAAAAATCAGTTTTTAGCCTTTTAAAAATTTAGGAAAAATACTTTTTAGCTTTTAATTAATACTTGCCGATTATACGCGTTTTTCCTAAAACGTGTACGATTTTACTACATCAATTTTGGCGCCGCTGCCGGAGAGGTGTTTTTAGTGCCATTATACATATCATGTTTGTAAGAGTAGTGCGTTTTTGCTTTTCATTTTTGAAAAGCGTAAATATCGTACATACTCGTTTTTATTTTTTCTACTATATTATAAATAGCCAAATAAATCATGTTTAGTTATCCTTAATTAAACACACAAAAATCATTTTACTATATTGTGGATATCCTATTATTCGTTTTTGTTTTTCTTTGTGAATATTATTAATATATTGTATTACGTATCACAATAAATTTACAATATCTCCAAAAGCGTGAAAACGCAACCTTAATTGGGATTTAATCACTCAATTATGGTATTTGAATCCAAAGCAAAAAGAAAAAGGCAAAATAGATAATTACTTTCGAAAGGCTTAATTTTGATTAACACGAACTATAAGGTGGGTATAAGGCGGTTGTATTTCACGACCTAAAGGAAAAAGGCTCTTAAGTGCTTAGCGCCGCCTCGTTTCCTCCGCTTTCTTATGCGTGTTTCGAGAAAAAGGGCTAATCGAGGGTTTGCCAACCAAAGTATTATCTACGTATCATATATATTTGCTTGTTTTTCAAATATTAAACCATCTTGAAGGTTTTGGTGTTCCACCAACGTTCTAAAGTCATCGAAGACGTTCACTCAACGTGATCGTTTTCATTCTTTGAGGCTACTTTAATCGAGAAATTGATTCGAGGCGAGATTTGTAGATTTGAGTCTACGTAATACACCAAAAATCCCAAAAAATAATAATTAAAAACAATGAAAAACCAAAAAAAAAATTTGAAAAACGAAAAACCCCAAAAAGGATCTTCTTTGCTACCCCCCCCCCCCATTCTCTATGTTAGTGCATGCGCACTCGATCGAATGATTATTCGAACTCTAGCAACGCTTCGAATCGACGCAATCGAAATCGAAGGAATCGACGATGTAGACGAGATTTAGAAACCGACGTTCCTAATATCATTGTCGAAACCGTAGACGAGATGGCCGGCAATCATTCGATGATGGAATTGCTCCAAGCACACACCGAGGGTTATGAAGACACGATCGTAATTCCCGCTATCGAAGCGGAGAATTTTGAGATTAAGAGCGGAATGCTATCGTTGATTCAAGCAACAAAGTTTCAAGGTCATGAGGCGGATAATCCTCACGATCACATTCGGAACTTTGATCGTATTTTGGCCACGAGCAAGTTTAAAAACGTCGACACCGATGTCGTTAAGCTTATGCTTTTTCCGTACTCGCTCGATGGTGTCGCCAAGGATTGGTACGAGAAGAGCCACCTAATTCCATAATTACGTGGAAGGATCTCGTTTCCAAGTTCGTTAATCATTTCTTTCCGCCGTCCAAGACCATGTTTTTCAAAAACAAGATCACGAGGTTCGAACAAAAACCGAATGAATCGTTTAGAGACGCGTGGGATCGTTTCTTTCCGCCGTCCGTAACACGCCGAGTGTTGCCAATGTCGCCAATGTTAGTAATTCTAATCGCGATATTGAGAGGGTTGATGCGGAAGTCGATAAGATGACGAATGTGTTTACGTCGTTCTTAATCGAGATGCAAAAGAAAGACGCTCCTGCTACGGTGAAAGCGGTTGAGGAATCGTGTACGTTATGTGGTGGACCTCATAATTCTTACGAGAGTGCGGCTACAGATGGCTAAACGTCGAGTGTTAAATCTTTAAATGGAAACAATAATTTTTAAAATCAAAATAACGCGGGTCCATCACAAGGAAATTTTAATCAAGGCAACAATTATAATCGAGGAAATGATTTTTAAAATCAAAACCGAAACAATTTTCAAGGAAATAATCATGGTAATCAAGGTTATAATCAAGGTCGTAATTTAGGTTCGCAAAATCGAGATAACAATCAAAACTCGAATTTTCAAAACAACGCTAATCAAGGAAACAATTTTTCAAGTGGTAATCAAGGAAATTTTCAAAGAAATAATCAAAACCAAGGGAACTTTAATTCTAATCAAAATAGTTCGTCAAACGAGTTTCAAGAGTATATGAAAACGAATGAGGCTAATATGAGACAATTAGAGGGACAAATTGGTACTTTAAAAAACGACTTTTCCAACACGTTGAAAAATCAAAATACTAAAATTGAGCAAGGACAAATCGACATTAAAAAGATGTTTTTGGCCATAATGAACAAGTCTTCGGGTGCGTCATCGAGTTCGTTACCTAGTGACACCGTACCAAATCCGAAGGAACATGTTAAAGCCGCCTCGTCTCATGAAAAAAGTCGTGTGATTACCCCAAACCTTGATGGATTTAGAGTTGTTCCTTTTTCTCAACCCTCGACTTCTAAAACGCCTTCATGTTCTAAAGTCGAGGGGATGAACGTGGTGACCAAGGAAAAGAGTGCACACCCTCTAGTACCTCAAATTCCATCCACGATTCAAAAAGAGAGCTTTATCGACCTCACCAATGTGACCCTTGAGGAAGCTTGTGCTTCGATCCTTTTAAAAAAACCCAAAAGGCATATGCTGAGAAAGGAAGAGGATCTAGGCCAATTTCTACTACCTTGTGATTTTTCCGAGATTGAGGGATGTTTAGCCCTTGCTGATTTAGGTGCTAGCATCAATCTCATGCCTCATTCTCTTTGGAAATTGATGAAATTTCCTAGACTTACCCCTACGAACATGACAATCGAGCTAGCAAAATCTACGCCTTTAGAACCAATTGGAATAGCCGAGGATGTTTATGTAAGAATTGGAAAGTTTGTTTTTCCCCTGGACTTCTTCATATCCGATTATGTGTGTGATCCTAAATGTCCCATTATTTTAGGTCGTCCCTTTTTATCGACGGCTTGAGCCGTAATCGACGTTCACGGTGGGAAATTAACTATGAAATATGGGGAGGATAAAATGGACTTTTTATCGCGAGTAGATCCCAAGTTTTAAAGGATCATGATAAAACCGAGGTTTCTAAACCTGATATTTCAAAATTTGACAATATCAAAGCTCATACTTTAGCAGAAAAAATGAGATTAGATGCATGTTTTGAAAGAATGAAAATGAATGGTTTTAAAGATGAGGATTTTAATCATAAAGAATATGTTTACTTAATTCAAAAGGGTATTCGTAAGTTTATGGATGAAAAATCATTTTGGGATATATTCGGCGAACAAAGTGAACAACCAATTTTGAAGGGCGACGTTAGTGCCTAATAAGTGTGAAAACACTTATCCTTTTATCACTTAATTCCAATAATAACAAGACCAAAACGTGTGATTTATGTCGTAAAAGTCGGAATTATGCGTGGTTTGTGTTTTTATTGTGTTTTAGGACCAAAATATTAAAAAGGAAGAAAAGACGGGCTTTCACGGGCTTTTATCGAAGAAAACGGGAAAGACGAAGTCAAGAGATCAAGAGTGCAAAAAGAACGGAAGTCCAAGGCCTATTCTGGAGATTTATCGAAGAAAAAGTCTAAAGACGGAAGTTTAACGAAGTCGAAGAACTTAAGTCTAATAGAAGAAGAAAACTAAAAAGACAAGTTCAAATCCCGAGACGACAAAGACAAAGAATTAAAGTCGAGTCGAGAAAACGTGAAGAAAGCAAGCAAGAAGATGCAACACATGCATTCCTTCCACCTTTCCTATAAATACCCTCCTAATAGTCATTAGGAGGGTGGTTAGCTAGTTAGTCTTTAATTTTAGTCTTTTATTTTTCTCTAGTTTTAGAGAGAGAAAGTCTTAAACTTTCTCTCACTAGTTTCATCTTCTTTCTTAATCTTTTAAGATTGAACTCTTTGTATTGCTTATTTCATTAATCAAAGTTCTATTTTAAGCTTTAAATCTTTAATCTCATTCTACTTTTCTTTGATTTAAGATTGATTTTGGTGCGATTATCAATAGATCCGTGTTGTTCTTAATGATTTCGTGCTTAAAAAGTTAATCTTTTGATCATTACATAAGTTTTAATTTGATTAAGCTTTAAGACTTTTGTGCTTATTGGCTTATTTTTATGATTAGCTTATTTGTTTATAAAAATCTTCCTTAAAAAGTTTATGTTTTTATTGTTTGACCTAAAAAGTTGCTTATTTACAAGTCGAATAAGTTGAATTAAGTGCTTATTTGATTCGGGTGAGTATTTGGATTGATAAGTTTCGGGTATTAGCTTATTAAAGTTAGCTTATTACCTAGCTTGCTCAAATCCCACTATTTTCGGAAAGGGTTATAAAACCCCTTTCCGATTGGCTTTTTCCGACCGAGTACACCACCCTAACCGATTTCCTTCATTTTCGGAAAGGGTATAACTCCCTTTTCCGATTACTATACATTCCGAGCAGCCCTCTTCATCCCCTTTTCCGATTGACCAATCGGAAAAGGGTTTTGTCTTTCCGATTGGTCCTTTGTTGCGTATTCCGATTGATAGCTTGCTTGTCTTTCCAATCGCCACACACAAGTATTATTCCGATTGGTAGTTTTTATCATTATTCCGATTGTGGCCCTCTTTCCATATTCCGATTGCTGGTCAACTCTACTTTCCGATCAACCGATCGGAATATATTCCAATCGGGATACCTTTTGGGCTAATTCCGATTGTTTGCATTGTTTGATATTCCGATCTTACTTTCTTTTAGTTCTTATTGTTAGAAATTTTCTAAGTGTTAGTTTTATTTAGTGTGCTCATTTTACCTTAAAGTTTACAAGCTTTCAAATCACTCGTCATGTTAGAATTAATCTTTTAACTTCCATTTTACTCAACGACACTTTAATTACTTGTTAAATAGTTTAAAATAGACAACCAAACCAAACCATTCTCTTGATTTACCAAAAGACGATTGAGTCGCACTTTAGACCGGTTTTCAATTCGAAAAGATTCGGACGATAAGATTTTATACCTAGCCAAAAGCGAAGTATTAAATGGCACCGCTGCCGGCTCTTTTCGTTAAAATAAACGGTTTCTAGTGAGAGACGCATTGAATTTTGGGATCCGTTCTTTGAACGTTATTTTCCTTGCTTTAAAAATTTTCAAAAATCCATAAAAAATATAAAACTCTTCAAAAATACAAAAACATTGAAAAATCATTAAAAAGCAATTCTTTTCCAAAGGTTTTGCACCAAAAAGATTATATAGATATATTCTTTGTGTATATTTTTCTTCTTTTGCAGGTGTATGCGTACTAGATCTTCAAACTATTCTGAGCCCGAGACTCGTGAAGATTTAGATATGGCTGGTGTTAATAACAACAATAATCACCCACCTCAACACAATTTGAATAACAACAACAACAACAATGTCTTCCTACCTGATTTACGAACCATGGAGGAATTGTGCCAACCCACCATGAACGGACGCGGAGGCCCGATTGCGCCAATGCACGTCACGGCTCAGGAGTTTTCGTTGAAGCATCACATGATCCAGCAAGTGCAAACGAACCCATTTCGTGGAATTCCGGATGATGATGCCAACAAACACCTCGACAAATTCATTACCATGACCCAAAGCATGAAGTGCTCCGGTGTTTCTATGGATGACCTTCGTCTCCAACTTTTTCCACACTCGCTTTCTCACCATGCCGAAAAATGGTTTGACCGTCTTCCTAAGAATTCTATTCATACGTGGAATGACATGACTCAACGTTTTTTATCGCGCTACTTTCCCCCATCCATGGTCACTAGCCTTCGTAACCAAATCAGTGGATTTATGCAAGAGAATGATGAATCGCTTTTCGATGCTTGGGAACGATACAATGATTTGATCGACAGCTGTCCTAATCACAATATGCTCCCCGTCACTCTCATTGACACCTTCTACAATGGTCTCACTTTTCGTGATCGTGACACGATCAATGCCGCCGCCGGTGGTACCTTTATGAAAAGGAGACCGGAGGAGTGCCGAGAGTTGATCGAAAACATGACTACTCACCACAAGAATTGGGATTCATCTGCATCCTTAAGATCTAATCAGAGAGTCAATGTTTCTTCTACTACCTCCAATCCCGAGATATCCGAACTTACCCGACAAATCGCAATGATGCACAAAGATTTCATGTCCATAGCCACAAACAATTTTCAACAAGCTAAAGCCGTGGCTATTTCTTGTGACACATGTGGTGGCCCTCATTCTTATAATGATTGTCCTTCTACCCAAGGCAATTATTCTGAAAATGTTAACGCGGCTTACGGCACTTATCCCACGGGAGGCTACCAAGCTCGCCCGCAAGGAGACCGTGGCTTGCTAAGTTATCGTTCCAACAATTTTCTTGCTCCTCCCAGTTTCCCTCCTGCAAACCAAAACCAACAACAAAGCTATAACCGTAACAACCAATCCCAACCTCGTGCTCAAAATCAATATCAATCCCAAAGAAACCCATACCCAACTCAAGGAAATTCTCAAGCTTACCAAGCCCCACCTCTCAATCAACCGATGGCAGTAAACCAAGACGTCGAGACGTTCATGAAGACCAATCGTGAGATGGTGACGAATCTTCAGAGTCAATTTGTCAACTTGAAGAATGACATGGTGAAACAAGGGAGCGATATTCGAGCCGAGCTAAGGAATGACATGGCAAAACACAGCAATGAAATTAATGCCAACATGCAAAACTCTTTTAATAATCAAGCTGTTCACCTTCGTGATATGATTGGTTCGCTCATCCAAAGTAATCAACCCTCTTCTTCGGGTACTCTTCCGAGTAATACCGTTGCGAATCCAAGAGGGGAGATGAAAGCAATCACCACTCGTAGTGGAAAAGGTTATATGGAACCCGAGCTTTCTACACCTCCACCCGTGATTGTGAACAAGGAAACCGAGCAACTTTCCCCACCTCCTTCACCTTCTATCCCCGTTTCCCCACCACCCGTGGTTGTGAGTGATCCTACTCCCTTAAAGCCTTCTTCTTCATCCAATATACCTTATCCTTCAAGGTTGAGGAAAGAGAAGCAAAAGAGCAAGGATGATATTCAGGTTTCAAACTTTCTAAAAATGTTTAAACAATTGAATTTTAACATCTCCTTTGCCGAAGCTCTCGCTCACATGCCCAAATACGCTAAGATGTTTAAAGATCTTCTAAGTGATAAAGAAAAGCTTCTTGACATCGCTCAGACCCAACTTAATGAGAACTGCTCCGCAGTACTCTTAAGGAAATTGCCCACCAAACTTGGTGATCCGGGTCGCTTCTTGATTCCTTACAACTTCCCGGGAGTAGAGAATTGCATGGCCCTAGCCGATCTAGGTGCCAGTATTAACTTAATGCCTTTAAGTGTTTGGAAGCAATTATCTCTCCCCGAGCTAGTCCCCACCAAAATGACTTTGGAATTAGCCAACCGTACGGTTGCTTATCCAGTGGGGATAGCCGAAGATGTCTTTGTTGGCGTTGACAAATTCACCTTCCCGGCGGATTTTGTTGTCGTTGACTACGCGATGGATCCCCGTGTTCCATTAATCGTTGGACGTCCATTCCTGAGGACCGGTCGCACTCTCATTGATGTAGCCGCGGGCGAAATAATCATGAGAGTTGGTGACGATAAAATTGTCTTCAACATGGGTAAGATTTCTAAACAACCTTATTCATATGAGAGTGTTAATGCTATTGATGTTCTCGATGAGGCTTGTGAAGAACATTTTCATGATGCTTGCAAAAGTACTCTTTCTTCTCTACCCAATGTTGAGACCGTTGCCTCAATTGCTCCAGCATTGACTCCTTTTGGAGAAAGTGACTTGGATGATTTCGAAGCTAGCTTGGGTCCTCTCGATATTAAGTATGATAATTTGTCCACCAATTGGGACGAAGATATTCGTACTATTGAGAGACTTCTCAATGAGGACCCGTTCTCTCCTCCTACTCCTAAAGAGGTGACTAATGATGATCCATCGTTAGTTTCACCATCTATTGAGGATCCTCCTACTCTCGAGCTTAAGGACCTACCTCCTCATCTTGAGTACGTTTTCCTGGAAGATAACGAGAATTACAGGTCATCATCGCTAAGGATCTGAAAGAAGACGAAAAAGCCAGACTTGTCGCTGTGTTGAAGAAGCATAAAAGACCTATCGCTTGGAAAATCTCCGACATCCGTGGAATTGATCCTCACTTCTGCACACATAAAATTCTCATGGAGGACAACTTTAAGCCCACAATTCAAAGCCAACGAAGGGTGAATCCTAAAATCCATGAAGTCATCAAAAAAGAGGTTATCAAACTTCTTGATGCGGGTATGATTTACCCTATTTCGGATTAACCATGGGTTAGTCCAGTCCATTGTGTGCCTAAGAAAGGCGGAATCACCGTTGTGCCCAATGCAAACAACGAGTTGATTCCTACCCGTCTCGTTACTGGGTGGAGAGTTTGTATAGACTACCGCAAACTCAATGATGCCACGAGAAAGGATCATTTCCCTCTACCTTTTATGGACCAAATGCTTGAACGTTTAGCGGGTAATGAATATTACTGCTTTCTTGATGGTTTCACGGGTTATTTTCAAATACCCATCGATCCCCAAGATCAAGAGAAGACAACATTCACTTGTCCCTATGGCACCTTTGCTTACAAACGAATGCCTTTTGGCTTATGCAATGCCCCCGGGACTTTCCAAAGGTGCATGTTGGCTATCTTCCATGACATGGTTGAGCAAACCATGGAAGTCTTCATGGATGATTTCTCGGTCTTCGGGGATTCCTTCTCTTCTTGCCTTGCCAATTTGGAACGTATGCTTAAGCGGTGCGAAGACACTCGCCTTGTTCTGAATTGGGAAAAATGCCATTTTATGGTAAAAGAAGGCATTGTGCTAGGACACAAAATATCTAAAGCCGGTCTTGAAGTCGACCGTGCTAAAGTAGATGTCATAGCCAAATTACCTCCACCTTCAACCGTGAAGGGTGTGAGAAGTTTTCTGGGTCATGCGGGCTTCTATCGTCGATTCATTCAGGATTTCTCTAAAATCGCTCGCCCGATGACCCACCTCTTGGAAAAAGATACTCCTTTTATCTTTTCTAAAGAGTGTCTCGAAGCCTTCAATCTTCTTAAGGATAAGCTAACTAAGGCACCCGTCTTGGTTACCCCTAATTGGGAGCTGCCTTTTGAATTGATGTGCGATGCTAGCGACTTTGCTATTGGTGCGGTTTTGGGCCAAAGAGTGAATAAACACTTCCAACCAATCCACTACGCTAGCAAAACAATGACAGGGGCTCAATTGCATTATACGACAACCGAAAAAGAGCTTTTAGCTGTTGTCTATGCTTTTGAGAAATTTCGCCCCTATCTTGTTTTATCCCCCACCATCGTATACACGGACCATTCCGCGTTGAATTACTTGATGACAAAGCATGATGCTAAGCCAAGACTTCTTCGCTGGGTTTTACTCCTTCAAGAATTCAACATTGAAATTCGTGACAAGAAGGGAGCCGAAAACCTGGCCGCGGATCATCTGAGCAGACTTGAGGATCCATATCAAGGGGATCATCCGAACAAAGAAATCAATGACTCTTTCCCCCTTGAGACCTTAATGTCTATAAATCTCAGTCTTGATGGCACCCCGTGGTTTGCGGACATTGCAAACTACTTAGCGGGTGGTATTCTCATCAAAGGGTTAACATCCCAACAAAAGAAGAAGTTCTTGAATGATTTTAAGACTTACTTTTGGGATGACCCTTATCTATTCAAACAATGTGCTGATCTGATCATTCGTCGATGTGTTGACGGACCGGCAGCTTTTGACATTCTCCAAGCTTGCCACAAAGGACCCACCGGTGGTCACTTTGGTCCCAACTACACCGCTAAGAAAGTGTTTGATTCTGGATTCTACTGGCCCACCATTTATCGTGACGCTCACGAAATGGTTAAGCATTGTGATGCTTGCCAACGTCAAGGCAAGATCACACATAAGGATGAGATGCCTCAAAATTTCATACAGGAATGTGAAATCTTTGATGTATGGGGCATCGACTTTATGGGGCCATTTCCATCCTCCAAAGGGAACAAGTACATCCTCGTCACCGTCGACTACGTTTCTAAATGGGTTGAAGCTAAGGCTCTTCCTACGAATGATGCGAGGGTGGTTGTGAACTTTTTGAAGCAGCTTTTCGCTCGATTTGGCGTTCCTCGTGCTATCATCAGTGACCGTGGGACTCATTTTTGCAATGATCAATTTGCAAGAGTCATGGCTAAGTATGGTGTCACTCACCGTCTTTCCACCGCCTATCATCCCCAAACCAATGGGCAAGCCGAAATTTCCAATCGTGGCTTGAAGAGAATTTTGGAGCGTACTGTGGGAGAGCATCGCGCCGCGTGGGCCGATAAGTTAGATGATGCTCTGTGGGCTTTCCCTACTGCTTACAAGACCCCGATCGGTTGTACACCTTCTCGTCTTGTGTACGGGAAAGCCTGCCACTTACCCATCGAGCTGGAACATAAGGCGCACTGGGCCTTGAAGTGGGCTAACTTCGACATCAACAAAGCCGGTGATCATCGCAAGATTCAACTCAACGAGCTCAATGAACTAAGGAATGAAGCTTATGAGAACTCGCTGATCTACAAGGAGAAGACGAAGATCATTCATGACGCAAAAATCAAAAAGGCCAAGGTAGGTTATTTATGATGGAAAATGTAAACCGTTCTTTAAAATTAATGCATTGCATGAGGGCATTGCAATGGTCAAGTGTAGGGGATTTAATAAGTGTGAAAACACTTATCCTTTTACCACTTAATTCCAATAATAACAAGACCAAAACGTGTGATTTATGTCGTAAAAGTCGGAATTATGCGTGGTTTGTGTTTTTATTGTGTTTTAGGACCAAAATATTAAAAAGGAAGAAAACACGGGCTTTCACGGGCTTTTATCGAAGAAAACGGGAAAAGACGAAGTCAAAAGATCAAGAGTGCAAAAAGAACGGAAGTCCAAGGCCTATTCTGGAGATTTATCGAAGGAAAAGTCTAAAGACGGAAGTTTAACGAAGTCGAAGAACTTAAGTCTAATAGAAGAAGAAAATTAAAAAGACAAGTTCAAATCCCGAGACGACAAAGACAAAGAATTAAAGTCGAGCCGAGAAAACGTGAAGAAAGCAAGCAAGAAGATGCAACACATGCACTCCTTCCACCTTCCCTATAAATACCCTCCTAATAGTCATTAGGAGGGTGGTTAGCTAGTTAGTCTTTAATTTTATTCTTTTATTTTTCTCTAGTTTTAGAGAGAGAAAGTCTTAAACTTTCTCTCACTAGTTTCATCTTCTTTCTTAATCTTTTAAGATTGAACTCTTTGTATTGCTTATTTCATTAATCAAAGTTCTATTTTAAGCTTTAAATCCTTAATCTCATTCTACTTTTCTTTGATTTAAGATTGATTTTGGTGCGATTATCAATAGATCCGTGTTGTTCTTAATGATTTCGTGCTTAAAAAGTTAATCTTTTGATCATTACATAAGTTTTAATTTGATTAAGCTTTAATACTTTTGTGCTTATTGGCTTATTTTTATGATTAGCTTATTTGTTTATAAAAATCTTCCTTAAAAAGTTTATGTTTTTATTGTTTGATCTAAAAAGTTGCTTATTTTCGAGTCGAATAAGTTGAATTAAGTGCTTATTTGATTCGGGTGAGTATTTGGATTGATAATTTTCGGGTATTAGCTTATTAAAGTTAGCTTATTACCTAGCTTGCTCAAATCCCACTATTTTCGGAAAGGGTTATAAAACCCCTTTCCGATTGGCTTTTTCCGACCGAGTACACCACCCTAACCGATTTCCTTCATTTTCGGAAAGGGTATAACTCCCTTTTCCGATTACTATACATTCCGAGCAGCCCTCTTCATCCCCTTTTCCGATTGACCAATCGGAAAAGGGTTTTGTCTTTCCGATTGGTCCTTTGTTGCGTATTCCGATTGATAGCTTGCTTGTCTTTCCGATCGCCACACACAAGTATTATTCCGATTGGTAGTTTTTATCATTATTCCGATTGTGGCCCTCTTTCCATATTCCGATTGCTGGTCAACTCTACTTTCCGATCAACCGATCAGAATATATTCCAATCGGGATACCTTTTGGGCTCATTCCGATTGTTTGCATTGTTTGATATTCCGATCTTACTTTCTTTTAGTTCTTATTGTTAGAAATTTTCTAAGTGTTAGTTTTATTTAGTGTGCTCATTTTACCTTAAAGTTTACAAGCTTTCAAATCACTCGTCATGTTAGAATTAATCTTTTAACTTCCATTTTACTCAACGACACTTTAATTACTTGTTAAATAGTTTAAAATAGACAATCAAACCAAACCATTCTCTTGATTTACCAAAAGACGATTGAGTCGCAATTTAGACCGGTTTTCAATTCGAAAAGATTCGGACGATAAGATTTTATACCTAGCCAAAAGCGAAGTATTAAATGGGGCCATTTCCATCCTCCAAAGGGAACAAGTACATCCTCGTCGTCGTCGACTACGTTTCTAAATGGGTTGAAGCTAAGGCTCTTCCTACGAATGATGCGAGGGTGGTTGTGAACTTTTTGAAGCAGCTTTTCGCTCGATTTGGCGTTCCTCGTGCTATCATCAGTGACCGCGGGACTCATTTTTGCAATGATCAATTTGCAAGAGTCATGGCTAAGTATGGTGTCACTCACCGTCTTTCCACCGCCTATCATCCCCAAACCAATGGGCAAGCCGAAATTTCCAATCGTGGCTTGAAGAGAATTTTGGAGCGTACTGTGGGAGAGCATCGCGCCGCGTGGGCCGATAAGTTAGATGATGCTCTGTGGGCTTTCTGTACTGCTTACAAGACCCCGATCGGTTGTACACCTTCTCGTCTTGTGTACGGGAAAGCCTGCCACCTACCCATCGAGCTGGAACATAAGGCGCACTGGGCCTTGAAGTGGGCTAACTTCGACATCAACAAAGCCGGTGATCATCGCAAGATTCAACTCAACAAGCTCAATGAACTAAGGAATGAAGCTTATGAGAACTCGCTGATCTACAAGGAGAAGACGAAGATCATTCATGACGCAAAAATCAAGAACCGAGAGTTCCACGTTGGTGATCAAGTCTTACTCTTTAACTCTCGGTTGAAGATCTTCTCTGGCAAGTTGAAGAGCCGCTGGTCTGGTCCATTCACCGTCGCCAATGTCTTTCCTTATGGGACCATTGAGCTTTCTCAGCCGAATGGGCCCAATTTCAAGGTGAATGGCCAGCGTCTGAAGCTGTACTTTGGTGAGGACATCTCTCACGAGATGATTCCATCCCTCACCACGTTCCCCATGAAATAAAATTGGGTCGAGTCAGGCTCATGACTCGGTAATAAAAAATAAGCGCTTCTCGGGAGGCAACCCGTGTTCTATCCTTTACTGCTTTCATAATAAGTGTAGGGGAGCCCCGCATATGTTTGTTGTCTTGTTTCTTGTGCTGTGCAGGGATTAAAGCTTCAGAGAGCATCTTGATGACTTTTGACGAACCGTGATACCGTGTTCCCATCTTCCCGGCTCTATCCTAAACTCTTGTGATTCAATATTTCATATTTTATATGTTCACATTGAATTCACTTTAGTTGTCCTTTCCTTAGCAAGATTTAAACAAAGTGAACAATGTCCTAAGTGTAGGGGAGTTTACTCCCACATGCTTAAACATTGAGGACAATGTTTATCTCAAGTGTAGGGGGACTTCTATCGAGGTAAGTGGTCTTTTCCATGAATTTGCCCTCATTTTAACCGGAAAATTTGATTTTTCGACATTTTTCAAAATTTTTAATCTATTTTGGCCTAGTTGTATAGTTGTATTTGCCTTTGTTATGTTTCCATTGCTAGAATAGTTTTTCAATAAAGTGGTTTTAGATTTTTCTTAGTCGTGAACATTTTGACTCAACCCGAGTTTACTTACCTAAGTTTACTCTAGCTAGTATCCTTAACGTGTTTAAGTCAAGTTTTGCTAGGCTTTTATATAGGGAGCTATAAAACGCGAAAGTCTTAACTCACACGAGTTAAGAACAAGAACTTTTCGCAAGTTCCTATAATTGACCCTAGAGAGTCGTTTATCAAGGAAACTTTAAAACGCGATTTCTAAACTTGAAAAAGTCTAAGAATTTGCAAGATCCTATAGGCGAATCGAAAACCCAAAACTTTGATTTAATAGGCTAAGCATCCACGAGTCTCATTCCTTGAGATTTTAAATTGTGGAGAACGAGAGATGATAGAGTCAATTATAAGTTCGGTATTCTTTCGTGAATTTATGTGAGTTAATTATAAGCCTATTCTCCCTCCGCTTGTTAATAAATTTATCTGCAATAAATAAGGTTGTACGATTTAAGAGGTTACTTAGCTTCTAGCCCCAGATCGTTTAAAAGTTGCTCGGTACGGATTAGAGTTCATAGCCAAGGCATAACTTATTGAAGCGGGAAGCGAAGATTGGCGAGTCCGAAAAGGCCCTAACAAGGCATGAGGGCTACATTTTGTTGCTAAAGATCCAAAAGTGATGTGAGGAATCATTTATCGAAAATCAATACGAAGGATCGAGACACACGACGAAAAGCAAGAACTCCCCAAAAGTCATGGAGAAGTCTATCCAAAAAGACCCTAACAAGGTATGAGGATAAATAGATCCAAGTCCTAAAAGGAGGCGGATCGTTGTATATCAAAGTCCAAAATAAAGATTGGAGAAAAATGAAGAAGTCGTGGTCTAAAGATGAAGAATCTCTCAAAACTTCAAGTGAAGAAATTCCTATTATGAAGAGAAGACCATTATTTCATGAACGTCTCTCAAGATTCGAAGTATGAATTCGCTGCCAAATATCGGTCCGATAAAGGTCTCAAATCGCGAAGCGAGTTATGCCAAGATATGAACTTTATGAGGTCCCGAGAAGCAGTTTTAAAAGATTTGGTCCTTTAGCTAACTATTGATTAAATCGTTCACTTTATTTTCGGCCTAAATAACTATCGAAATAAGTCAACAATGCATCCTCGTGATCATTCAAGACAAAAATAAAATATAAGAGATACACCTAGGAATAAGGGAGTCTAAGTGAATAATTGGCCCACATGAGTTCGTGATAGTTTGCTAACTTATAATAACAATGATCTCGTTTTTAAGCTTGGTATGGGGAACGTGAAACTTGAGGATGATAAACGTTCATGGCTGCCAAAACCAATGTAAGTTTTTAATTTCTCTACTTATTCTATCTTTTCATATTTAGCATTTAATAAAGGCCAAGGTAGGTTATTTATGATGGAAAATGTAAACCGTGCTTTAAAATTAATGCATTGCATGAGGGCATTGCAATGGTCAAGTGTAGGGGATTTAATAAGTGTGAAAACTCTTATCCTTTTACCACTTAATTCCAATAATAACAAGACCAAAACGTGTGATTTATGTCGTAAAAGTCGGAATTATGCGTGGTTTGTGTTTTTATTGTGTTTTAGGACCAAAATATTAAAAAGGAAGAAAACACGGGCTTTCACGGGCTTTTATCGAAGAAAACGGGAAAAGACGAAGTCAAAAGATCAAGAGTGCAAAAAGAACGGAAGTCCAAGGCCTATTCTGGAGATTTATCGAAGAAAAAGTCTAAAGGCGGAAGTTTAACGAAGTCGAAGAACTTAAGTCTAATAGAAGAAGAAAATTAAAAAGACAAGTTCAAATCCCGAGACGACAAAGACAAAGAATTAAAGTCGAGTCGAGAAAACGTGAAGAAAGCAAGCAAGAAGATGCAACACATGCACTCCTTCCACCTTCCCTATAAATACCCTCCTAATAGTCATTAGGAGGGTGGTTAGCTAGTTAGTCTTTAATTTTAGTCTTTTATTTTTCTCTAGTTTTAGAGAGAGAAAGTCTTAAACTTTCTATCACTAGTTTCATCTTCTTTCTTAATCTTTTAAGATTGAACTCTTTGTATTGCTTATTTCATTAATCAAAGTTCTATTTTAAGCTTTAAATCCTTAATCTCATTCTACTTTTCTTTGATTTAAGATTGATTTTGGTGCGATTATCAATAGATCCGTGTTGTTCTTAATGATTTCGTGCTTAAAAAGTTAATCTTTTGATCATTACATAAGTTTTAATTTGATTAAGCTTTAAGACTTTTGTGCTTATTGGCTTATTTTTATGATTAGCTTATTTGTTTATAAAAATCTTCCTTAAAAAGTTTATGTTTTTATTGTTTGATCTAAAAAGTTGCTTATTTTCGAGTCGAATAAGTTGAATTAAGTGCTTATTTGATTCGGGTGAGTATTTGGATTGATAAGTTTCGGGTATTAGCTTATTAAAGTTAGCTTATTACCTAGCTTGCTCAAATCCCACTATTTTCGGAAAGGGTTATAAAACCCCTTTCCGATTGGCTTTTTCCGACCGAGTACACCACCCTAACCGATTTCCTTCATTTTCGGAAAGGGTATAACTCCCTTTTCCGATTACTATACATTCCGAGCAGCCCTCTTCATCCCCTTTTCCGATTGACCAATCGGAAAAGGGTTTTGTCTTTCCGATTGGTCCTTTGTTGCGTATTCCGATTGATAGCTTGCTTGTCTTTCCGATCGCCACACACAAGTATTATTCCGATTGGTAGTTTTTATCATTATTCCGATTGTGGCCCTCTTTCCATATTCCGATTGCTGGTCAACTCTACTTTCCGATCAACCGATCGGAATATATTCCGATCGGGATACCTTTTGGGCTTATTCCGATTGTTTGCATTGTTTGATATTCCGATCTTACTTTCTTTTAGTTCTTATTGTTAGAAATTTTCTAAGTGTTAGTTTTATTTAGTGTGCTCATTTTACCTTAAAGTTTACAAGCTTTCAAATCACTCGTCATGTTAGAATTAATCTTTTAACTTCCATTTTACTCAACGACACTTTAATTACTTGTTAAATAGTTTAAAATAGACAACCAAACCAAACCATTCTCTTGATTTACCAAAAGACGATTGAGTCGCACTTTAGACCGGTTTTCAATTCGAAAAGATTCGGACGATAAGATTTTATACCTAGCCAAAAGCGAAGTATTAGTGCCATCACGACAATGACCAATATGGACTCGTCTTCACCACCTTCGAAGGACCACATCTTTGAGGCTTCAACTTCTAATTCCATTGAAGTGCCTCCATTTCCTAGCCCAATTTCCATTGAGGCGAAAGGTTTTATCGATATCGATCCGCTCGTCATTGAAGAGGCACCTAAGCATAGTCATTCGACTTGTAAGACCATGGTTGTGAGTGCTCACATAGACTCTTTCTTTGATGATGACGATGGAGATTTTGCGGAAATTGATCACATACTCAAAAACCCACAAGCTATTTTTGATTCTCCTAAAAAGAATTCTTCATGTGGTGAGTATGATGATTTTGAATTCGAGCCCGAGATTGAGGAAATTATTGAACGAGAGCTTGCTCTTTTGCGTCCACTTCCACATACGAGTGAGGTTGATTTTTTCAATATCGAGGTCGAACTTGATGAGCTGGAACGTCTCATTCATAATGACGAACCAACTCACATGACCAAAAATCCCATTCTCGAGGATTTACCTAATCAACACTCCTCAAATGAGAATGACGTTTACCACATTCATGAGGATCTAACTTATCAACGATCCCCACAAAAAATGATGGTTTTGTGCTTGATCGTGATCTTTTCGAGAGAGTTTCTAAAATCCTCAATGAGGGGAACGACAAACCTTGGTTTGACGAGCCTATCTATGATGAATAAATCAAAGAGATCGACGTTCATGAGGATGACGAATATGTTGACCCCGAGGGGGCGGTGTTCTTTGTTGATCGACGTTTTGAGAACTTATACAATCCACCCCCCTCCCAACCACGACTTAAATGTGAGATTTTTTAGTGAGCCTAACATCGTCTTAGAAATGTCAAATACTTTCGACATCATAAAATCGGGTTTTCATAAAGAGTTTTTGAACGATGAAAAAGGAAAAGATTTTAAATTTGATTTAAATGATTTTTCTACAAGTCTAACTCTGTCATCACCACGTTTATTAAGTGCTACGAGCTCTTCTACTCCTTTTGAAGATGCGTCGTATGGATCTAGCATGGGGGAAGCCCCTTATGTTCCCACACATTTCTCCACCGAGGACGAGATATTCGATCCCTGAGTTGCTTGTAAAAGGAAATCTCGGTCTTCCACAGATGCAATAAATGGAAATCATATCTATTTGCTTAGTGTGAGTCTACCTCGAGTAGCTCATTGTATTGTCCCACCCATTATCCCACCCTTCTATTTCTCACCTCTTTTCTTTGACCTCTTTGAGGTTTTGGCTTCGGTTGAAGTAGCGTTACTTTGTCTTTCATCCGAAAATAAGGATGCTATCTTTGACCCCGGTATACGTATATCGGGTTTTTAAAGTACTCCATGTACTTTTGGGCATTGTTTATCATGTAAGCCCCACCAAAAATGACCATACCATGATAATCCCTAAATGATCACATTTATGGGGATTCGAGTCGAGATTTTGACTCGGTTATCAAAAACAAGGTGCCTCGTGGGGGATTCTCATGCTTATCCTTGTAAATATTATTGCTTTCTAATAGTGTAACAAGGGGACTTGTGCTCTTCCAACCTTTGTTCTGTGGTTCTTGCGATTCATTAGGTTCATCGTCATCATTGAAGCCTCTCGTGTTTGTTTTACGTATCACTCGAGCTTCGATCGTTGCCTTTGAAGATTCCGATATCCGATGATATGCTTTTATGTTCTAACGTTTATCTTATTAGCGTAATTCATAAACGGCTTTTAGGTTATTCGTTTTACCCTTTCCATGCTCAAGATTAAGCATTCGACTTTCGTCTCTAGTATGGGGGTGTTTCACCCTTAGACTCAAAACATTGAGGACAATGTTTAGTTTTAGTATGGGGGTGAGTAGATAATTCACTTTGCTTACGTCATCCGCAATCCAATTTTCATCTTTTTGTTATCGTTTTATGCAAAATAAGGCTAAAAATGGCCAAACTTTAAATTTTTTCTAGTTTTTCATAAGTGTTTAAGACACGAATGTAGGTTTTCCGATGGTGTGAATAAGAGTAATTTTTTACTCGACCGTGCGTGTTGATCACTTAGCTTTGATTCCTTAACTATATTAGGCTAAGTCTCATTAAAATGAGGACGAGAAATGATAGCGTTAATTATAAGTTACTATGCTAAACGTAGAGTACTCGTATTCTTTCAAAAACTCATGTGTTTTAATTAAATTTAGCGGTTTAGTCTCTATTGTTGGTTTCTAATTTGTTTTAATAACTTCCATGTAATTAAATTGGGAAAACATTAAGGTATCAATAGCGTCACAGTTTTCAAGTATTGGTAACCCGAATAATCAAAGGCTTCCCCCAATAATAATTTAAGTTCCTCTTCACCTAAATCAAGAAAAAACTCGAAGCTCACAAGGCCGAAAAATCTATGCAAAATTGAAGTGAATGTCTTAAATCTTGAAGCTTTAAAGATCCAAAATTCGCTTTAGCGTGAGGATATACGTCAAGTCATAATAAACACCTCATGGCGAGGTTAAATAAAAGACAAGGGAAAGACCGAAGTCATAATAAAATCTCCATGGCGGAGTTGAATAAAAGATGGAGGTAAACCATGATAATCAAATCTACCGACGATGAGGTGGGTACTAAAATTCATGGTAATAAGTCTCATGTTCAAAAGCGTTATAAAACCGTGTTTATCGATCCTTCTTGTTGACTTAATTTTTTGACATCGTTGTCTATTAGGATGAATTATTAATTCGATGATTTTGGTTACACCGTTAAGACTCTATTTTTGGACCTAATCTCTATTCACGCATAAGTCAATGATGTATCCTCGTGATCATTAAGACAAAATAAAATATAAGAGATACACCTTAAGAATAAGGGAGTCTAAGTACGTGATTAGAGCATATGAGTAGTGTTAGCATTACTAACTTATAATTACAATGATCTTGTTTCACGCTTAGCATGGAATTGGGTAAAAATCGAGGACGACGAAATTATTTCTAATGAAGCATTCACGTGTTCTTATTCTATGATCCTAAACGTCCCATTTTGCGATGAAAACATTACATTATGTCTAAAACACATGTAGTAGTTTATTTAAATTTATGTTTCAATAAATGACACCTAAAAATGAATTTTGGAAGTGCTATGATACTTAATTCTAGGGCGTGAGGGCATGGCAATGGTTTAGTATGGGGGAGTGATGAGACTTCAATTATACATAGTCTTATCGTCTAAATCAGGCTTAAAACGCCCAAAAATGTCATAAGATACCCCAAAATATGCTTGTGTTTGTTCATTGTGTATTTTAGGTACGGATATCGTGAATTCACCAAAAGATAACAAGAATCAAGCAAAAACGAACACGGGAAACGAAGCCGCACAAAGAACCGGACCCGAACGATGAATTTCCATTGAAGTCCTTGAAGTTTGAAGATTTGTCAAGATTGGTCCCTCAACTTTTGAACACTTGTCACTTTTGGACCTTGTAAATCTTATTTATACAATTTTGGTCCATAAAGTTTCAAGATTGCACAAGAAAAGCCCTTAAGAATGCATTAATTACATAAATAGTCCTTGTTCCATCAATTATCAAAGAAAGGGACTGTTTTTGTAATTACTCCTAAGTTGCTATAAAGGGAAATGAGGTATATAAGCTGGAAAACTTGATATGAACAAAGGTTTTGGAGTCTAAGGGTTGTTTCTGCCAAGACAGCCATACTCCTTCCAACCATTCACCATTTTCCACCTCACCCCACTACACCCACTCCTCCACTCTCCACTCGCCACATCACCACTCCCTCCACCTCACCAGTCAACACAGTGAACTCCCACTAAACCCTTTTATATAATCAATTTTAAACTAAGTATTATTTATTTAATAGTGGCGCCAAACACTTTTCTTACTCCTAAACATAATCTAACCCAACTATTCACCTTTCTCCCTAATCCTATAAACCCTAATTTCAAAATCATGCCAAACCAAAGGGGTTTAATCCCTTATGCTCCAGATCACTAATCCCCACCATCCTAATCACATCCCAACAAATAAAACCCCAACCCCGTGACCACGTGGGTCCCCATGAATGTCCCATGTTCCACCAAAAAGGGCAAATTTCAAATCATGATAGAAAATCAATGGACCAAACGTTTTCCTTTGTCCCCAAGCTTTCATTGAACGCACAAGATCGTTTCAACACCAGCTAACATCAAGGACAGTCACAAGACCTCCTCTTGACCAGATTTTGAAATCAAGAATTATCTAGGGGCTTTTTAGGAAATTAAATTGTAGGTTTTTGTTCATCTCTTGTAAATCTAGAATATTCAGTTAGCTAGTATAAATAGCTTATCATTTCACTTGTAAGTTCTTGTTCCAGAATTTTTTGTAAAATCCTTTCTATTGAATGTTTAAAGTAATTGATTGGCTTTGCAAATATTTTGTGTTCCATTTAGTTTACATTTCTTAAAATTTGTCCTTTATTTTTATGCAACCTATATTTCCTGTTTACCAAAGTCCTTTTTCAAGTATCTTTGTTAAGAATTTTGGGACCCAAACTTGTATAAACTGTTGTTTATGCTTGAATTGACACTCAAGCATAAATAACTTTATAGAAGTTTGTTAACTTTATGTTCACTTTATATTTTCCTAGCAAAATAGTTCTTTCCAAAGATTTCTGAAATCCTAAAGTTTTGATCTTATTTGCTAAGGTTCACTGTAGCATAAGCTCTCCACAAGCTTATCTGACAAATAAGCTTGTGGTACTTGTATTGCTGTTTTTGCTTTGTTGTTTCAGGTACACAAGAAACTTGTCCTTTCCAAAGATATTTGGTCAAGGACTGTTGTAATCCTTGACTGGTTTGTTGTAGACCTCTTAACATTGCACCATCTTCCATCTCATAACTTCACTTAGTTCCTAAATCTCTTGAAGAACTGAGCAGGTGGCATCCAGGAAGGAGTTTTGACCTGAGAAAGGTCAAAATAAGTTCTTGTGAACTCCCTCTTTTCTTCAAATCTTATTCTATGTGATTTGCTCATGGGATGATTATTTGGTGCTTATATGTTCATTTTCTGTTTAGTTACTCTTGATTGCATGATTTTTTGTTCTCATAATCAGTTAGGTTGTTTTGTTTCCAAGATTGTTCAAAAATATTAGCTTATTAGTTATTTAAGGGTGTTTGGTTTGACTGGTTTAAGTCTTTGGTGACACATAGATCTACTCATTCTTTCCTACACATTTAGAGTTAGGGTAATATAGTCTAAATCTGTCATTAAGTTTGAAGTTGTTAGTGTAAAACTCAAATTGCAAGTTTAGCATAAAATTGCCATTAGATAATCATTAGGTCTTTTAGGTTTTGATTTTGGGTTTTAAGGTTTGAAACTGGTAATCAGTTAGTATATTTGATATTCTAGGATTGTTAGTAGTTAATTTGTGGTTTGGCCAGTTTGATTGGTAGATTTGGAGCCTTGAATTTCACCCATTTGCACTTCATATCAGCAATATATCACCAGACCCCTAGGATCTATATCAGTAACTTACTTTGCTTGATTTTATGTTTTTCTTGTGTTTGTGACTGCTTTTTCTTACTTGATATTGACTCCCCACACTCCACTGAGTGTGGGGGTGCCTTTGTTATCCAAATCCACCAATAAACAAGGCTTAAAAGACCCCAATTCGTCTTTCTGAGGTAGAGCAGTGGGAACAAAGTTCCCACTGATAGCACAAACTTACCCACTGCTTAGCTAGAGGACAAAAGCTGGGTAAGTGTCACTTTCATAGTTTACTGTTTTTTGTATTTAGTGGAAAAATTAGAGTATTTTTCAGTTTTTTCATTTTTCCTCATTTAAGTTATTTATTTTAAGATTTTTAGAAAAGTTGTTTTATTTTTTGATTATTATATTATTTTTTAGCATTATTTTAAGTTTTTATTAGTTTTTATTTATTCAGTTTTTTCCTATTAAGGATAAAAGTACTTTTTTCAACTTTTTTCATTTTTCCCAGCTTTAGATAAGTATTTTAGAATTTTGAAAAAGAAAATTTATTTTTCTCATTATTTTATTATTTTTTTATCATTATTTTAGTGAAAAATTAGTTTTTAGCCTTTTTAAAATAGAAAAACTGTTTTAAAAATCTAGGAAAAATAATTTTTAGCTTTTAATTAATATAAGTAAGATTTTAGTTTGATAAAATATAATTTTGGACTTTTTGTTGATTTTATTTAATTTTAGGGCTTTAATTTGCATTAAAAATTAAATATTAAATCAATAATAAGTTTTAAAATTTATTTATTGAACTTTTATTCTTATTTATATTATTTTAGACTTAGTTTTGATTTTCAATTGATTTTTAGTTTAAAATTTTATTTTCGTCATGTTTAACGTCTTAATGTTTACGTTTTACGTCATTCGTCGTAGTTTAATCGTAGTGTAACTCGTCTTTTAATTTTCATTCTACAAACCCAAAAACAACACTAATCCAAACATTGCTTTATACGTATTGGCACACATCACACACCTCCTTCGAGAACGAACTCGCATTTATTCGGTTTTGCGGTTTTCCTAAATCGTAATACTTAATACTTGCCGATTATACGCGTTTTTCCTAAAACGTGTACGATTTTACTACATCAATCGATTACAACAACAAACACCATAGATCCTTACCTAGAGGTTATTCTAAAGAACTCCCAACAGACCCGTGCAAAAAACACATTGGTACTTAAAAACATTGTTACCCAGTGAGTAGGAAAATACTATGGACGGAACACCAGAGTTGTCTCAAAGGTAAGTGTACATTGTAGCCATTGCCTTTTCAATAGTTATGTTAAAGTGATAAGATGTAGTCTATCGAAGAATACAAACAAACCTAAAACTGAGTAATCGAATATACCAAGGCTTAATCGAAACACATACTTGGGTGATCGGAACCTTGGAAAGATTAAAAAGATCATATGTTAATAATTGGCTGAGATAAAGTAAATTTAGGATTTCATCAAGGATTGCGTTTTTTTATTTAACGGAATCGCAAGAATTGATTGTTTTCTGATTGTAAAAAAAATCGGATCTGTTTCGTAGATATGAGAATCAGTTTTTCCAAATTTTAAGCCCAAGGCCGCGTGATGACGTGGATATGATGTGACATACCCCTCCTCTTATATATAACACAAGCTATCTATCGCCCGTGCTTCACGGCGGAGGATGCACGACAAACAACTTGTAGCGGATCGATAAAATGAAAGATTATTTACGTCAATGACTAGCTTTGCAAGGAACTAATAACCTCAAAAACTATTCTAATAGAATAATATTTAAAATGTATATTAAGTTAAAAAAAATTATAAAATCTTACGTATGCCATAAGCATTGCAATATTAGGCTTGTTTGGTTCGCATTTCGAAAGTCTTTTTATTGATATTTTTTTCCCCAAAAGAATCAGTAAATGTACGTTCTATATTTGATATATAAAATTTATTATACCAAAAAGATATAAATAGTTAAAAGATTAAGGCTTTTTATATAATATATCTTATAATGCAGGGGCAGATACGGTAATTTACTTTTTTATACCTACGTACGGTTGTGAGAGCTTTTCCAAAAGGACACCAGGCAATAAATGTTATAGTAGTATCAGTGTATCACTGCTTTTGTTTAGATGAGTTTCCAAACGACACAACCCCACATTGAAAACGACATTCACAAACTTGAAACGACGCCGTTTCCTTCAATGATTAATCAGTAAATGTACGTTCTATATTTGATATATAAAATTTATTATACCAAAAAGATATAAATAGTTAAAAGATTAAGGCTTTTTATATAATATATCTTATAATGCAGGGGCAGATACGGTAATTTACTTTTTTATACCTACGTACGGTTGTGAGAGCTTTTCCAAAAGGACACCAGGCAATAAATGTTATAGTAGTATCAGTGTATCACTGCTTTTGTTTAGATGAGTTTCCAAACGACACAACCCCACATTGAAAACGACATTCACAAACTTGAAACGACGCCGTTTCCTTCAATGATTAATATATATATATATATACATTAATATATATATAATTTTTATGTAAAGATATGTTACAGTAAATTTAAACACTTGGTAAATTCAAATAAATGTGATCATAGTTTTTAGATATAAAAATATAAAATAATGTAATGTAAATGTTCATGGGTTCTATGTGGCTTAAAAGTCGTCAAAGTGATCAGTTGAATGATTGTATGTTCATAATTATATAAAATAAAATGAAGAGTTCTCGTGATCAAATATCCGAAATGACACTTATGTAAAAAATAATGTAAAGGATAGATAAAAAAATATTTAATGCAAAGGTGATGATATATAATCAAATCATGAGATGACGTGTACAGTGATGTCTTCCTAATAATGAAAATCAGGGGTTTTACATATCTTAGGTCGGAAGTCTCTAATACCATAATTGTAACATCTCGCTTCGATAGAGAGACAAAGAGTCATATTATGGTGTCATATCATAACATATATAAACACAAGCGGAAGACTTTACTATTAAAAATGCCAAGTCATAAAATAAAATGATTTCCAAAAGTATTTAATCTCCAACAAAGTCTAAATAAAAGAAATCTTCAAAAAATAAGGGTCTTAAAACATAAATCTAAAAGTTAAGGGTTCACTAAGGTATGTCTCTAACTCTTAATACACACATCTCCCATTTCTCAGCTTCTCGCATAATACACTGAGTGAACAGATATATACAATATATAACAATGAAGCAAAAGATGGAATAACAAATGGATAACGAAAACCTACCAAACATATGTAATATGATATATATATAGATGACCACCAATCTCTTGCTACAAACTCGCTATTAGCTGACATTATAGTTCTCTAGTTTGGTTGTTCTCATGAGGACGATGGGAGAGGGATAAATACTCTCATAATTGGTATTGGCACACGATTACTCTTTAAATGAAGATTCTTTCAAAAGGAGCATACTACGTACCTTTTCAAAGGACGTGAGGGGCTCACGATGGCGGATGATTTCCATGAGAGTTGCAAAACGTGTATCAAGGCCATTAACTACATAAATAACCATATTATTTTCACTTACATTGCATTCAAGGTTCTTAAGGTGATTGGCCATGGATTGAATTTTCAAACAATACTCATTAACCGTCATGATGCCAATCTTTATCGACTGAAATTCGTTGTTAAGTGTTATGGCTCTTGGGTCTTTGTTGTCATGGAAGAGGCTTTTGAAATGATCCCACAACGCTTTTGCATTGCCCGGTGCGGTCACGACTTGTTCTTGAAGAGAATCACATAGGGATCTTGATGAGATCATCAAGTTGACACCAATCCGCGTTTGTAGACGCGGTTTCTGCTTCGACATGGGATTTGAGACCTAGGCTACCAAGGTGAATGAGCTCAGAATTGTAATTGTGTATTTCAAGGTCCAATTTGATGGGAACCTTGTTAGGGATGTTAAATGGTATAATCTTTTCGGTAGAGGATTGTGGTGGGGGTTGTCTTCTACGGCCATAGCTGTCGATTTATAGGAAGATTATTTAGGGTTTAGGCGGTTGTGTGAGAGGGAGGAAGGGAGGGAGGGAGGAGAATGGGGAGAAAAATTAGGGGGAATATTATGACTGTGATACCATATCGGAGAAATGTAATTGGTTTTCTTGATTGGCATAGATTTTCCAATTCCAAATAAATACACATCATTAGAATATTCTAAACTATGGGCTTAGGCCACTAAACATACACATGGGCCATATAATAATCTGGAGAACTAAGCTAGAGAACAACCAAAATGGAGAACAAAACTAAAGAACAACAAAAATGAAGAACAACCAAACTAGAGAACTATAATGACAGCTAATACTCGCGGATACGGACCTAATTTATGCAACAACTTTAATATAGGGTAAATGTCATAAATACCCAATGTACTTTTCCAGATTATTCATTATACCCATTATACTATTTAATGTGAAAAATACCCATTTGAATAAGATTTCAAACTTTGACTTTTTTTTATTTGTTGGACCGGGCCCACTACTTGGGTTACCGGTTACATCCAAAAACCTAACCTAACAATCGATAAAAACTGTCGATCAAAACACCCATTTTATCTTCTTCCTCAAAAAACATAACTTCCACCCCCATTTCATCTCTTCCCCGATCCAGTATACGATCATCTTCTTCCCCCAATAATACTTCTCCATTTCGCCAGGAACACCATTTCGCCTTCTTCCCCCAAAGGTATGTTACCCTAATTCATTATTAGAACCCTAAATCATTAATAATTATTAGAATTATATTCGTTTATATTGTTTTGGGTAATTCATTTGTTTATATTGTTTTGTTATGGATGATCCCTAATTCATGATTAGAACCCTAAATCATTAATAATTATTAGAACTCCATTTGTTTATATTGTTTTGGGTAATTCATATGTTTATATTGTTTTGTTATTGATTGCATTTGTTAGTTTACTTCAAGAATAGTGGCACCAAACAAATTTTTGTAAGTTAATATTTGGGTAAAAATAGGTCAAAATATTCAGTCAAGCAAAACTAGGTTGTTTTTTGTATGAATTGCATTGAAATCTTTTGAACTGGAGAGAGTAATCACCCTAAATCATTAAGTTCTGAACTGGAGAGAGTAATCACCCTAATTGAACCCCATGAGGCTGAGTTAGAGCCTATTGTTTGATAAAAAGTATTGTACCAGTATGGATATTTTGCTTGGTAAGACATTGGCAGTATGGATCATTGTAGTAAAATCATAGCAGTTACATATGGGTTGGGGTATTTTGCTTTTGTGAAAGTGATATAATTTTAGATAACTCCTATTTAGCTATATTTTGTGCAGATTGATTGAGTTAAGGGTACGTGTAAATATATTTACATACACATTTAGGTTAAGGGATTTTTCCATTCTTATCTTCTTTAGGGTTTCCTACATAAATTTTGGCCAAATGTACTTTGAAATAACAGGTATATGCTTGTGTTATTATTTCTTGCTCTGATTTATCTGCCTTTGTATAAGCTTGTGTAGTTCAGCCAAATGTACTTTGAAATAACAAATTTTGGCCAAATGTACTTTGAAATAACATGTATATGCTTATGTTATTATTTCTTGCTCTGATTTATCTGCCTTTGTATAAACAAGTAAACAAATGCAGATTGAATGTGTTTGTTTATTACTCCCTTTAATTGTGTTTAAGTTAGCTTACCCTCCATTTGTTATGACTAATAACTTGTATGTCTAACATTAATATCTCAGATTTAAAAAAATGAGCAAAAAAGTTCAATTGATTGAGTTGAGTTAGTCTAGCAGCGGAGATGGTGGGTGGATTAAACCGGGTGTGAAGGATCTTCAAAGCAACATGCACTTCCTCCCTTAGGAACAGCCAAAAGGCCTAGGCTTGCTGTTACGACTGAGGTTTCTTACATGTTTAAGATTGGTTATATCACAAAGGAGCATCTAAAATGGTATGGATATGTTGATGTAGCTGAGTATAAAGCCGATTCACAATACTGGAAGACGTGGGATGAAGATAACGGTAGTCCATTTGCTTATTCCTCTTCTGATGATACAGATGATGCTGATGAAGAACTTGATTTCTATGAAGACACCTAAAGAAAAGAGGTTCTAATGTGAACTATGTAGCAAAAAACATTCTAAAAAGCCCTACCCGTATTAACAATGTCGTTCTTGGACTTTCTAACAATACAACTTGGGAAGAGATTGTCCATAAAATGGGGAAAAGGCCTGGTGGTTCAAAAAGGAAGGGGAAGGCAAAGGATGGTTCCAATGGGAAAGGGAAGGGTAAGGCAAAGGCCTGAAGCTTTTTAGATTTGTTTACGTGTGTCTGTATTCTCCTATAAACTAATTTTATCTTGTTAAGACATTGGCAGTAATCATGTAATAACACTTTTATGTAATGAAACTTGTATGGTTATGTTAACTACTATGCTTATGGTTATAAACTTATATGGTTATGCTTATGAGTTCTATACAGACACTTTTATGTAATGAAACTTGTTTGGTTATGGTAAGGCAAAGGCCTAAAATTTGTTTAGGTGTTTCTGTTATGTTGGTGCAGGCTTACTGTTATGTTGGTGCATATATCCATACCATTTTAGATGCTCCTTTGTAAGGCAAAGGCCTGAAATTTGTTTAGGTGTTTCTGTTATGTTGGTGCAGGCTTACTGTTATGTTGGTGCATATATCCATACCATTTTAGATGCTCCTTTGTAAGGCAAAGGCCTGAAATTTGTTTAGGTGTTTCTGTTATGTTGGTGCAAGCAATATAGACAACAAATCTGGACAATCACATATACAAACGTAGCACAACAAATTGTAACATAAGTTTATCCTTTACTTGTTATGTTGGTGCAGGCTTACTGTAACCTGACATAAGTGATTACTTGCTATAAACTGTAGCAATATAGACAGCACAAGAAATTGTAACTTAGTTATAAAATTAAACCAAACACAAGAAATTATAACATAGTTAAAAAATTAAACCAAACACAAGAAATTGTAACATAAGTTGATCCATGAATTAAACTTGAACCAAACACAACTAGCAAACAAGTGTTATAAAATTGTTACCAAATACAAACAGTGTTAATTACCATTGTTCATATACAAAATGTTTAGGAACCAATCACAACTAGCTGATGCATCAAACTTTCCTCTTTCCCTACTTCAGGATATGGTCCCAAGTTTTCCCATTTGCTAACCCTAGCACAACTCTTGTTACTGGAACAGGGCTTTTGGCAATTCCATAGTCTTTGGTTTTGTTACCCAAACAAAGATACTTGCCTTCAATGGCTTTTGTTGTAGTACCTACACATTCTGATATAGCAAACAAGGGTTACATAGCAAACAAGGGTTATAATTTTTTTTACATATATGCAGTCATCGAGTTGGTGTTCCAAAAAAGTA
The DNA here is from genome assembly GCA_025667525.1 of Glebionis coronaria. Lineage (NCBI taxonomy): Eukaryota > Viridiplantae > Streptophyta > Magnoliopsida > Asterales > Asteraceae > Glebionis > Glebionis coronaria. The sequence continues at coordinate 164,592,280 of CM046881.1, forward strand.
AATAAATATATGGAAACCTTTTAAATTTTTAAAAATAGGTATGCAGTCATCAACTGGGAATGTGTATGCAGTCATCAAGTGGTGCCAATTGAGTATCTTGCTAAAAAGTTAGTGATTTTGACACATTTGTCTTAACCAATATGTGGATACTATATTTGAGGGATTATTTTTTTTATCTACTTTGGGTAACTGATGCTTTGGTGAGGACATGTTTTATAGGAAAGTGTGTTTCCAAGTTGTATTTGAACTAAGCTGGTTGTAAGTGTGAGATAACTTTGGTTATCTACTTGGACTAAATGGTAACTAGAATCTCAACTGTAGAAACAGTAGAGTCCCAAGTTATGCTATTTAAGGACATGTGTGCATTGGTTAATCTCACACAAGTCAGTTAACTACTTTGCCAAACCTAAACAAAAAAATGGCATATGTTCCTAGAATATGGGCATTGGAAGCTGAGACCGGGGCTACAGGGCAGCCTGTTTATTTGTTATTTGGGCAAGGACATCAAAGCAGACAAAGCATAGAAGACTAAACTGGAGAGGGTCCATAGAAAGGTTTTTAATGGCGTCGTCCAGCGTGAGCACTTTATCCAAGAACTGAAGACCTTTCCAATAGACCATATGAATGGCATGATGATAGCCTTGCTGGACAAGAAACAGGTGGAGGAGAATGCTTTCATCGAGAAGCTGCAGACAGAGGCAACTATGATCCAGAATATGATCGCTTTGAAGGAGGGTTTTCTAGCCAAGCTCAAGGCAAATGGACCCTGGTAAACGGCGTTTGTGGTTGTTGGTGTTCAAGTCTATAATAAAAGTCCTAGGTTGTTGTGTGTCAAGTCTTCATGTTAATGTCTTTATGTATGCATGTATTTGTTTACTTTGTGAGTCTAATGTTGTGTTTGTATGTTCGGGTCAGTGAACCGTGAGTAATGTAATATATTATGTTTAAAACACTCCTAGTTTGGTGCACATGTTTTCAACGTAGATGGCCATAGGCTAATAAACATGTTATATGAATATGCTATATTAGAGATTAGAAGTAAAGATGGTGTTTCTGTTGGGAGTTGGTTTGATGGACCTTCCATTTTTGATGCATTGGTTGAAGGGCCTTCTCTATTTGTTTTGACATTTTTGGATGGACCAACAACACTCTTGGATTGTTTGCTTTCAACTTCATCAGTTGATTCCTTTGAATCCTTTCCCGGGAAACCACCAATTGTATTTCTTACAAAAATCTTCATGAAATAGTCAGACCTATCGGAGATACAGGTTTGTTCATACTCCTCTTCTGACCTAAAGCCATGAAAGTCTAGGATTTCTTTTGTTGCACCTTCAGTTCTCAATTTGTAAACGGCTTTTTTTTGCTTCAGTAGTTATAGGAAACCCAGGATCATTTTCATAAGCTTTATGTCTACCCGCTTCCTTATAACCCCCGATGGTATGTTTCACAAATGAATTTATGTAATAATTTGACCCATAATACAAACAATAATTTTTAAACTTTTCTATTGAGTCTCCACAGCCATGATAATCAAGGAATTCAAGACTTGGACCTTCACTTTTCAATTTTGCTAAAGCTTATTTTGACTTTTCTTTGGTAGGCGACCCAGGTTCCCTTGGAAATGGGTCTATGCTAAAAGAATACATTGGATCATAACTAGACCAAGAAGATACATCACTAACAACTTGTGTGCCTTTCTTACTAGGTTTAGGGCAACCTATCTTACTAGCAGCTATACCTAATGAAAATTAAATATAAATCATAAAAGAACTTAACATAATAATCTTTTCTGAAAACAAATTGAAGGTTAATATGAATCATACATTTGCCTTTATCCATTTAGCTTAGTTATCTAATTAAGATGAAATTAAGTGTATTATTAAATCTTCATTTTTTTGGGTTCTAATAATGAGCTAGCCTCATAAATAACAAAAGAAACATCAAGGATAGAAGAACTTGCATTACTGTTTACAAAGAAGATGGTGATGTGTTGTTGGTGTTCTTGGCGAAAATAGAGACAAAACAGACTAAGTATGTGGTTTTTGGTTCGAGTTGGAGGGATGGAAAGGAGAATGGTTCTTTGTGTTCCTGGCAGGATCGATTGTTATGAAATTGGGGGTGGAAGTTATGTTTTTTGGCGGGATCGATTGTTATGAAATTGGGATGAAGAAGAACGAGCGAGGTGTTTTGATCGACAGTAATTGTTTGTAGGTTAGGTTTTTGGATGTAACCGGTAACCCAAGTAGTGGGCCTGGTCCAACAAATAAAAAATAAAAAGTCAAAGTTTGAAATCTTATTCAAATGGGTATTTTTCACATTAAATAGTATAATGGGTATAATGGATAATCTGGAAAAGTACATTGGGTATTTTTGTCATTTACTCTTTAATATATAGTGTAGAAGGCTCTTTATCTTTGGTTATAAGTTAGTTTTTGTTTTGAATCTAGATTGCACCAATACTATGATACATGATTATGTGGTTAATTTTAGATTATGTGAAATCATCAAAGGCCTCTGAGCCTAACGGTATATGAGTATCTTTCTAACCTAAAGGTTGTGAGTTTAAGTTTTGGTGAAGACATGTGAGATAGTTTGTGTGAGTTTGTGTGAATTGTAAAAAATTGTCGTTAAAAAAAATGATTATGTGAAATCATGAAACTATGTTTTCATGGGAATCTAACCTTATTTTGCCATCTGCGCTGGTTTTGCTAGTATTAACATCTATATAAGTGCAACAAATTAAACTACATCAATATAACTTCTGTAGTTAACTTTTAATTACACCTTAAAGTTTTATGAATCAACAAATTAATCATCAATAACTGATTAAAAAATCATAACCAATTAACTACTATCTGAAATTGAAGTTTGTTAGTTACAGTAGTTACAAATATATATAAATTGATAACTAGCTTGCAACAAACCATGCAGACTCGTATCATCACAAAAGTTGTAGTTTCTCGCAAAACTTATGAACAAAATCCAACAAAAGTTGTAGTTTCTCGCAATCAAAGTATTGAAATGGATGCTAATCGTGCTGATACAACTTCGTCCACTGGTCAACCGACTCAGACCCACGTTCAGACCGCAGCACTCCAGAACCAGAACCAGCCGCAAGTATGTTTTATCATGGATTAATTCATATTTGATAATAAAATGTTGATTCGTTCGTTTATATGATAATGAAATGTTGATGCGTTCGTTTATATGATTATGAAATGTTGATTCGTTTGTTTATATGCTAATGAAATGCTGATGCAACTTCTCTTTGATTTATTGTATCTGTTCAAGTATAATTATTTGTTCGTTTTTATGTGTTTCTTGATCATCTTTTTTTTGTTTTTACTATGTAATTTTACTCTTTTCTTTAATCTGCTTGTAACCTTTAGTTGATTTTGCTGATGGAGTGATATAAGTAAATCTGTGTTGCGTAATTAACTGTTAAGTGACGGACTACTAGTTTCTGTATGTTTTTCTTAACTGATATCATTGACTTATATGATCGATATTGGTTAATAATAGTGAACTTCTTTGTGTCAGATTATGCTTTTGTTGTCCTTAATTAGTTGTAAATTTGTCTTAATGAACTTAATTTTCCAACATTTAAATTAAAAGTATCTGTACTGTATTAGTGATTAGAAAGTTGCTCATTATTTTGTCGCTGCATTGGACCAAAACGACCCGTTTATGACAACCTTCACCTTTTGGCTAATATTGCTACAGGGATTAAGATTTTTTTTGAACGGCAGTTTGGTGCAGCGGAGTATCTTGCGTGCCACCGAGGCACCAAGTCTCTCAACCCGAGTTCGAATCATCTCACGAAGAGAATATCAACCCCCATGCTAGACTACAGGGATTAAGATTACTAACGTTGTCACTAATTTCTGTCAATAAAATTACTAATAAGGATCCTTTTTAGGCTGTGGCAAGCACGGCCTCCCCTGTTGTAGGTGCCACTCCCACTGAAGACAAACCGAGTGAACCAAACCAAGTGCTCCGGAAAGTTAGGACTCTGACCTTTGAACGCCCCATAAATAATATCTTCCAAGGTAACTATAGACCAAGCTCTTTGAAACAAATACTCCTCATTTGCTCATATACTGGATGTTTTGTCATATATCTTACTGTTTTCATTGCAGGTCACGTGAATGCAGAAGCTAATAAGGAGAACCAAATCCAAGTGGTACTTAAGAAGAACTTTGGCGAAGAGGTGGTGGATATGACTACACTGTATGGGCATAATGTAGACGTCGACATTGGATTGAAGTTTAACCAAAGTTTTCGCAGAAGTGTGAGTACTCTTATATATGTAGTTTCTTGCAGTTAGAATCAATAATCACACACTTAATCAAAGATAAAATCTGAACAAAACATGAAATCTGTCATTTTCTATTTACGAACATTTAGCTGACTTACCTTTTTAATGTATAATTTGCAGCAAAAGGCACATCTTCATGCACAACAGTTTATTAAGTTGGTATGGTCATACTATTTCATTTTGTCTTTCTGTCGATTTGGTTACATCTATATAAGCAACTTCTTTATTGCTCTATCGGTATGTTTCAGGTGGAAAACGATGGATATTTCATGATCAGTGATTTCATTGAGGACGAAACTATACCAATGTCTCCAACAACCAGTGACGTATCATCAATCCCACAGTTTAACGTCGATGACATTGACTTTCTTGCTCCATTTGACTACAAAGACCCCTTTGCAGAAGTCCCACCAAGCGATAATCTTCCAGGAACAAGTTCTGCTCCCAAAAGTGACACTCAGGAACAGGCTGCAGGGGAGGGTGCGAGTCAATTTCAGTTTGATACTTGGCCCTTAAGTGAGCGCATTGATAACACTGGTGAAGAGGGTCAGTTCGGAGGTGGTACGGATGAGTCACATGGTGAAAACTGAATAGTTAACTATTCTTGAAGTTTTTGTACAAAGCAAGTACGTGAATGTGGGCAGCGTTTAATGTTTAGGAGTAAACCGAACGTGATATTGGTTTGATTTGTTCTTTCCATTTTGTATATGGTTTGAGAATATGCAGCTTAGAAACCAGGGAAGTGTCAATAATAGCCTATTAATAAAACTGCAAATGTCAAAATACTAATGTCGCGACACTGATTCATTCTATGCCATAAACTCATGAGTATAGATAGAGTCTTTGCTCTTATATCTTCCTTTTGGTTTGCAAAACAGCATAATAGTATAAGTGTATAACGTGTTTTTTTAATGATTTTGCTTTGTGCTTGTCGCGTTTGAGACATTGCATCTCTTGACATGCGATTTTCCACTTTACCCAAAAAAAACATGCGATTTTCCAACAAACTATATGTATTCAAGCAAAAATCTGTCAAAATTACAATCATACAACAGCAAGATTCTATCAGAATATTAATATCAATGTGCCAATATAATTTATAACTGTTATCGGGCAATTTGGTACAGTAATTCCTTAGAAAATTAAGTAACAAAGTGAAAATATATAGAAAATTTTAGTAACTACTAACAGCTAACTGAACACAAAAGCTGTTAGTTTGTTAGAGTGGATTAATTAGTAATCAACTGGAAATGCAAGGATAAAACGTGCAACAAACCATGCAAACTCCATAATCATATCTTCTTCATGCTCACAAAGTGTACGTTTTTCAGAATTTGTTACTAAAATCCAAAAAAAGCTCTTCTAACTTTCGCAATCAAAGTGTTGATCGAAATGGATGTCTCAAGCGGTAAAGATAAAGAAAACATGCAATCGTCCCAACCGATACAAGAACTTGAAGGTGGTGCTACACAACAAGATGCAACTTCGTCGACTCAACCTCAGATTCTGAATCCGAACCAAGTTCAGACTGCTCTCCAAAACCTTAACGAGCCTCAGGTATGACTTCTGCATCATCAAGAATGTTATGATGGGTTCAAATGTGATTATGAAATGATGATGATTCTATTTTTGATTATTTGTTGCATTCTTGATTATCTTCTTGATTTGTAAAGTCTTTTTTAGGATATCATTAGTCTTTTCTTGAAACTGCATGTCGACAAATGCAACTGTAATAATCTTTTGTATAACTATGCGTGTGACTGATATATAATGCATTTATAAGCTTCTTCCATGGCATACTTTTATATAGGTGATAGACAAATGATTTATTCAGTTTCTCTAATAATCAACTTATCCTGCGACAATTAGTAAATTTTCCATAACATTTCCTGTATTCGTAAACTATCATATATTGGTTTGTAGATGAATGGTAAAACATCAACGGTTTTTTATCGATTGTGGTTATACATTAATAAGAAACTATTGTTGGATTTACAGCACATGACTCTGTGTTAATACTAGTGATGGATTAACAATTTGCATGAAAACCATCTATTAACAATTTGTTTTGAACAAAAAAGTAAGTTAATGATTTATGTATGAGTGACCGTTGTATAGTGCCTAAAGATTGATCGACACTATTTCTGTCGCATAATCAGACCAAAACGACAGGCTTCTGATAGCAGTTTAGTTTTTCTAGATATTGCTGTGATGGCTAAACTTAGTACATAACTTGGTCTCTGGTTAGTGTCGATCAATATTATATCCGTCAATAATGAGGAATTTATGCAGGCTACCAAAAATACAACCACCCCTGTGGTACTTGGGAAAGTTAGAACACTAACTTTTGAACGTCCCGAAAATAATGTCTTCCGAGGTACTTATACATAAACCGCTCTTTGGAACTAATTGTCCTCATTTTCCCATTTACCGGATATTAGATATTTTAATGCAATTATTGACAGGTTATGTAGCTCCAATGACTAATAAGAAGAACCAAATCCAAATGCTACTAAAAAAGAACTTTGGGGAAGAGATGGTGAATAAGACTACAACTTATGGAACTGGTGGATTAAAATCTGAATTCAGCTTTCGCAACAGTGTGAGTATAGTACTATATATGTAGTTATTTGCAATCAGTTTTGATAATCGGCTATTAGAAAATTTTCAACAACAATAGCAACACTGGCCGTTCTTTCTAACTCGTTTGTACTAATAAATTTGGCAGCAACAGGCACATCTTCATGCTCAACAGTTTATTAAGTTGGTATGTTCATACACTTCTGTCTGTTAGCTTCATTCGTTACATTTACATATATACAGAGTACTATCTTAACTATATCAATGCTCTATGGGGCTGTTGCACTTGCAGGTGGAAAAAGATGGCTATTACTTAATCAGGGATGTGGTTGAGGACTTTGTCATGCCAGTGTCTCCTACAACAAGTGGTATATCATCAATCCAGCAATTAATCGAAGACATTGACTTTCTTGCTCCGTTTGACCACAAGGACCCCTTTCTGCATCTCCAAGCAATGACCTTCCAGGAAGCACTTTAGAGTTTAGACCCAATAGCGACATCAAGTAGCCTCTAACTGAGAACATTACTGCACCTCTCTAGGTGACTGAGTAATTGAATTAGTTTTGAAATTTGTGTACACTGAAACTATGTAGATTTTGGCATCCTTAAGACTTAGGAGGACTCACCAAACATATTTGTAATTTGTATGAAGTGTTTCTTTCGATTTCGTGTATGGTTTGAGAATACAAAGTCTAGAAACTAGTGAAGTATGAAGTATCAATATTAGCCAACTAATAACATTGCTAGTTTACCTTATGGATTTGTTAATGTCGCGACGCTGATTCATTTTATGTCATTACAGCAGCCTGTTCTTAATTCCTCAACTCGGATGGGCTAAACTGCCTAAATCATGTTACCATTAGAAAATTCAATGTTGATAATTATAAAATTTATTAGCATTGTTTTCTGTTTGTAACCATTAAAAAATTCAATGGTAAAACTTTTAATTACTATTTCACTAACACATATATGTGTATTAGAGATGTTTTTTTGACAATTTCTAGCCAATAAAAAGGAGCTAACTAGCAAGAATTTAGTGATTTACAATTGAGTAGAGGATAATTAGTAACACTTCACTGATAAATGTTAAGCCATGCATACAAGCCTCCATAAAATCTTACTGATGCACACAAACTTTTTTGTGAAAATTTCTCAAAGTAAATAACACCAAAACATACAGGTGCTGATCCCATCAAAGACAAAATTGAAGCTGAAAGGAACCCGATAAAGTGTCCTAATCTTATGAAATCCGATGATAAGGCCATGCACCTCTGTGCTAGGTGCTGATCCCATCAAAGACAAAGCGAGTAAAGAACCAGCACACATACATAAGATTAGAACACTGACCTTTATACGCTCACCAAATGTTTTAAAAGGTAACTCGTGTGTAATGACATTTTCTTAAAACTAATTTGGTCCATTTGCCCATATAACTAACTTAGTTGTCTTCTCATTGCAGTAATGAAGATGAAAAACTAACATAAATGACTAAATCGAAATGGTACTAAGGAAGAGTATTTGGGGATGATATAGATAGTTTATGGAGAATGTGTAAATGATCCTAGATTCTGGGTTCATCAAATTTTTCGCAATGGTGTAAGAATTCGTACTTAGTTGCAAGCCATAACAATGTTAATAAGAACAGCCACATGTACTGACTGCTGGTTCATATTGATTGGCAGCAAGAAGCACATCTTTTCGCGGAACAACATACTCATTTGGTAAAGTATATGTTCATAAGCAGTTCTCCTTCTTGTTTCGTAATGTCGCTTGTTTTGGGTACATAATAATACATTGCTTTTGCATTTTCAGACGGCTGATGAAGGGTACGTAATGACCGCAGATGTTACTGAAGACTGTATAAAGATTATGGATTATTTTATACCAAACAGAAAAAAGTGGGCAATCGAGGACTGAATATCAACGACATTGTCTTTCTTGGTCCTTTTGACCACCAAACTACAACCACACACAACATCCAGCAGCCCGTCATTGTGGACAGTTACACACAGCTTCCAGTCACCCAAAGGGTGCAGAGGACAAAAGAAATGATAAAAAAAACAAGAGGAAACTGATAGTAGTAGAGTAGTTCTTAATTTCCGTGACTAAACATGCAAGATATAATTAAACTTTTGTCACTAAAGATGACTTTTTATAGGCTGAAGACATTACTACCATGCCTGTGGTAGGCACCGAAGAAAAACCAAGTGAACCAAATCAAGTATTTTGCAGATTGACTGGGGAATTGACTGCGCGAATATCAGGAGAAAACTGGATGATGAATCAAACCAGAATTTTGTAGGCATTGAAATTAACGAATTGGAGGATTTTGAGGATGAATGGATTGAGCCAGAAGGGAATGTGGTAGAAGATTGTAACGAAATCACGAGTGATAGACATGAAGAGCACGCAGTTGACTCTAGAGAACAGGATAATGCGGTGAACCAAGCTACAGCTGAAAATTGTGGCCAACCTGAAGATCTGAAGCAAAGACAATGTTGTTTGATGTTAATGTAAAAGGATTATATCGGTGTACAGCATGCCCCTATAGGTTAAACGATTCATTAGCTTCTGATAGAAAGTTGTATTCCAAATCTGTGTAACTGTCAGAATTCAGTATAAGTAAAGAATATGACCCAGAAGACAAACTATTGTCGACTCAATCAAGGCTTGTTTCGGATTATGAGTCCAGTTTAAGAATTACCACCAATAGAAAGATTTCATCCTCAAAGGCTTGAAGGGAACTAAAGGTAATACACATTTGACTTATTCGGTATAAGTCAACTGTTTTTTATGTGATTACATATGGCCTCTACAATAGTTCTTGTTTTCTTTTTGGATTTTGAATGTTTGATTCAGGCAAAAGGCCCTGCCGAATGGAAGACAATAGAGTACTCTAGTTCTAGGGCATTGGTCAACTGACGCAGGCACGATTTTCATCAAACTGCTAAAAGAGAAAATTGTGTAAGTAGACGACGCGCTAAATACCTTGATTGACGAAGGTCCTGATTTACGGCAAAATTTCACTTTGGAAACTGGTAGACCTCATTGAAAAGATATGCAAGGGCAAAATGGTAGACCTCATTGAAAAGATGTATAAATTGAGCTTTGCGTCACCCTGACTCCATAATCACTCTTCTTCGTGTTGGTTAGAATTATTCAAAGAAAATAACACTGAAAGATGTGGGATCACAAAGGAAAGAGATGACATAATTTCGTACTAGTCAACAATTTGACCCAGAAAATAGGCATTATTTTGCCAATCTTGAAAAAAAACTCAAAATTCAGGAATTTGCCTAGGATAACTATTTATATTATATGAAACAATTGTGATAAGATAGACCTAAAACAACTGTGAATCGAACACCAGACTACTCGCCTTAAAGGGAATAATAACCCAAAGGTACGCCTACGTACCTCATGACCCATGGCTAGTTAGCTGCACTTGGTTCATTGGAACAGCTACGTATACATGGATGTCAAAGAAATTTTTACCAAATGAGAAGTTACTCCCCAACTGGTTTCCTCTTCCTACCAAGAACAGAAGCTTTTTGAAACCTTGGTCCACCCATTCGCCATGTCTTGAAGGCTGCAGTTGACGACTTGGCAGCATCATACACTTCAATATCAAGAAATTGTATCAGATTTCAAGTAACTTATATCCAATGTACTTAAAAACAGGAAGCAAATTTAAACGGGTTCTCTAAGTCTCACATTTTGTTTCTTCTTTTGTTAGCAGAGATAGAAATTTGGGGGTCAGTGCAGATGACGCGGTATGTGCCTTAATCAAAACTTCCTTATATCTTGTCTGGAAAGCCACCAATAGTAGATTTCCAATGGATTTGTCACCAATCCTGATCCATTAACAACGAACAAGAACACACACAAAGGGACCTTAAACATACAGAACACAAAATCATTAATAAGAATAAATGAATCATCACGAGAACCAAAACTCACAGTTGCACTATCTTGCATCCTAACTCATAGAAATATGAACATCGAGATCTCAAGTCCACATGTGCACCATCAGCGCCTATTTCTTCCCGAGTCCTGGCATGTCAACAGAACAAACTCAGACAATTACATAAACTAACACTTGAGTTCGATAGTCAAAGCCATAGAAAGAATTGGTGTTATTTAACGAAAGTATGGACTTACTTCTTGTTAAAACAGGGAGGCATACTGACAGATGCAACATTTCTGAGGTGCAATTCTCGAGCAAGCCAGAATGGCAATTCTACCTTTGACCTAGGTTCAACCTGATTATAATGAAACATTACAACCATCAGAAAATAGCACCGGCATCAAATTACCAATTATACGTTAAATAAAAATACCCTGTCTGTATCATTGGTTTCAAGCAAACCAACTCCATTTACTGCCTCCAGGAACATCGCTGGAACAAGCTATATAAGAAAGGCACCATATGAGACATATCAACATTTTCAAGAGTTGCAGAAAGTAAATTAAAAGAGATAAGCATCCACCTCTTCATCTGCTAGGATGTCATCGATATCGTAATACTGTGCCATCACCAAAGCAAGAGCCTAGTGTAATTTTAATGTTCAACAAATAGAGTATCGGGACCAGATCAAACTGCAAGGCAACAGCTTAATTACTAAATCACAAATGCTAACGGTAACAAAGCATGATCTCAGGTGGCGACAAAGGAGGAGGGTGTGTTTGGCGCGAAGCATTTGGAAGCGTTTAGGAGTGGTGATCGGTGAGCGTTGAGATTTTTAATGCTCGCTTGGCAAGCAGCAAGTAGCTTTATCTATCTTTTCGGAACCATGAAATAGCTTTGGGCAATTTGGAGTTGTTTTGCACATTATAATTACACGTACACTATGTTACCAAACATTTATATAGAAAAATCTAATATTGTCACTCCTACTTTTGCGAAACACACCCGAGGTATTTGGTGGTTAATCTTCACTACTTTCAGTTTTTAACTAAGGGGATGTTAGTTTCGACTTATGAAACATAAGCCGAAATGGGCTTGTTTCATAAGCCCCAATTGTGTGGCTTATTTTGCGACTTATGGGCTTATATAAGTTTATCATTACCATATTAAACTTCATGATAAACTTATGTAAGCCCATAAATCTCGAAGTAAGCCATAAAATCGGGGCTTATGTTTCATAAGCTTAAGCAAACACACCCTAATTTATCTTACAAAGTCATTAAAAAAACAAACAAATACATTAAAATTAATCCAAATATCATTTCTGACAATAATCATGCTGCGCAAATTGGGCAACAACTAAGATTTCATCAATAACTAAGCAGAAAAATTGGGGGAAATCATACCTTTGAAAAAAAATTAACGGATCTGAAATTTCTACTGAGCCGGGTTTTTTTGGGAGGCGCGGGAATTTACAATTATTTCGTAGTATAGATGCTAGGTTCGCGTGTGTAGTGTTAATTTGCCAAGAAAATATATGCACTCAGTCAATCGGAACATGTTTTTACCCTTCGTTTTAATTCATATTTTAAGGTTAAAAAAATTTGTGCATTCGGTCATATTTCATCATATCTTCATCCCGTGCTTATATATATACTCCGTCTCAAAATTAAAATTTATTATAAATATAAAAACAACACTATTTAAAAAAAAATGCATAACATAATCCTTTTTAATTTATTTTTTTTAATGAATAATTAAGTGGTGTTTAGGATTGTGTTTGAAACTAAATTAACTTATTTCATTTTCAAAATAGAAATAAGTTAAAATAAATGTTTGGATAATAAAAAGAAAAAAAATGATTATTTGAATTTAGAATTTTCTGGAGTTTTGAAAAAAAGAAATGAATAACTATTTATTTTATTTTTAAAATGGTGAAAAATTAAAATGAGTTTATTTTATTCATTTTACATATCAATTAAACGAATAATCTGTTTTTCTGATTATTACAATTTCAAACAACATAATCAAATCCAAATATTATTTCCTAAAAACACGTTTTCTAAATTATTGATTATCTAGTTATTCATTTTAAAACAGATAATTTATTTTTAATAAGCAACCCAAACACCTCCTAAATCAAAACCAAAAAAAAAATGTGAATAATAGAAATGAGACGGATAATTTTCCATTGCGACGTAACCTCGTACTACTAGTGCTTGGCCACTCTATAACATCAAATGTTCGCTTAGAAGAAGCTGATTGCACATAAATGTAACAAGTGCAAGAGGGCATCGTTTTTTTATATAAACATTTTCAAAGCTCCCATTTTGATTAGCCAAATTTAGTACCAATACTCATGACGCGTCCTAAAAAGTTAGATTATGTACTACATAATATAATGAGTTTAAATTAGGCATAATACTGATGTAACATATACCAGAAATACTTATTAGAAAAGTACATTGAAAACTTTTGTATAACCATGCATGAAAATTTATTACACAAACAATAATAGAGAAAATTCCGGTTTGGGGTTATGTTCCTACCCTGTAGACACTATGTAATCAAACATTTGTGTTTTTCCTGTTTAGGTCATACTCTACTCAAAAAATGCTCTACCCATTCCAATGCTCGACACGTGTTTTGTTCTACCGTCCTTTTTTAGGCCCACCAATCATTAGGAAAAAGTTACAAAAATACCTTTTTTTCTTTTTCATTCTTTTACTTTACTTTTTTAAATTTCTTCACCCCAAAGTCAACTCTCTCTCCTTCCACCACCTGTTTTAACCCTTCTTCTCTTCCATTACCAGATTCTGACGGTAATCTTCAGACTTTTTTGCAGAATTTTTGTCTGATTATTGCTTTTTGTTGGTGACACTTTCATAACTCAAATAATTTCATGCCTCATATTCAATTGAGGGTTTACTTGATGGTTTACAGTTTACACAGCAAACACCATAAATATAAAAAAGTAAAGTCACCAATTTGCCAAAAAAAAAGACCTAATGTTCAATTCTGACTCACTGTATGTATTACTTTTCCAATTTTATTATCAGTATATATGGGATGACAAATTAAAATCGGAGTAACAAATATTTGTCTCCTTTTTGTCTACCCAGATGATAACCCACTGCCACTCATCTCCTCTCTTTTCCCATTATAAATACCACACCCCCTGTTTTCCCAATACCTCTAACTAGGGCTGAGCATCGGTCCGGGACCGGACCGGTTAAGACCGGACCGGACCGAGGACCGAAATGGTCCGAAACCCCGGACCGAGACCGGACCGAAATAGTCCGGTCCGGTCCGGGTTGGTCCGGTCCGGTTCGGTCCTCGGTCCGGTCCGGTCCTATTAGACATATTTGACAAGATTTTGGTAAGACCGGACCGGACCGACCGGACCGAGGACCGAATTCGTCCAAGACTCTGGACCGAGGACCGGACCGAAATTGCTCGGTCCGGTTCGGGTCGGTCCGGTCTTGTCCGGTTTTCCGGTCCGGGTCGGTTTTGGGTCTGCCGTGCTCAGCCCTACCTCTAACCACCATTTCACAAACTTAAAAAACTCACAACCCACCATTAAAACTTGACGTCACACTCACTCACTTCAACACCTTCAATTCTTTGTTGTAAACTTATTATTTTGGAATTTAAAAGTCCCCCGTTTGTCATCTGGACATGAAACTATGCCAAAAACTTTCATTTTTTGTTCGTTAGTGTAGCATGAAGTCAGAAAAACCCAAATAAAGCAACATAGTTTGGCTGTTAGTGTAGCATGAAGTCAGAAAAAATAACTGATGAAATTTGGACTCATTTGATCCATATAGTATCTTTAATAAATCATGCCCAAAATGGAGGATACCAGCATATCTCTGTTAGGGTCGCAAGACTCCTTTTAAAACCTTTTATAAACAAAAATCAATCTTTTTCGCCATTAGCCTTTTTGAGGGACCATTTTGAGGCTGTTTTGCATCGAGCAAGATCCGAACTAACCTATCACTTTTTTATGTTTGGTTGTATTTGTATGTACGACACAATGGACTTTCATTTTATATAAGTTTACTTTTTTTATGGTGACGGCCGGCGGCGGTGGTGGTGGCCGGGAAATTGGCCGGAGAAGAAAGTGTTAAAGAGTGGGTAAAGTTTATTTTGTATGTGTTGATGACAAAAGATACAAGGAAGAAAATGAGAAATTGAAGAAAACAAAGGGTGATTTTGTAAGTTTAATTCAATTATTAGTGGGCCTAAAAAGGACGGTAGAGCAAAACACGTGTCGAGCACTAGGATGGGTAGAGTGGTTTTGAGTAGAGCATGACCATAGCAGGAACACAAACCTTGTCTGGCTAGAAAGTGTCATCAAGGGTGGGGACATGGCCAAAACAGTCATTAACTCAACAATAATATGTAGCCCTGGTCGATAAATTACATTTTTGCATTGCACAGTAAACTTTTTCACATCAAGTTGCTTGATTTATTCTTAGAGCGAAGTTCAAAGAGATATAATCAAGTTCAACAACCGTAAGAAAAGATCAATTAAACATGCAAAAATATATAAACAGAGTCGAGATATCATGTTGAAAATATTTGAATAACTCGGGTTCAATTCGACTCAATTAACTTGAATAAAGATTTTTTATTTTTTATCTAATATATCTAAAAGAGTAAAAATACACAATTTTATTACAGTACATTTTACTCGTATTCAAATTAACCAAAGTTTAAGTAAAATGGACTCGATTTGATCTGTCACAAATTGACCTATTGTTATAAGAGTGATACGTCTGTGCATGCCTATCCAAAAGGAACCAAGATATCTTTTATTTGTTTAGTATCTTTTATGTTTATCATTTATTGTTTATCACACAACTAGTATTTAAGGTTTCACAATTTAATCATATTATTAATCAATGAAGTTAAACATATAAAATGTCTCTGGTTTTCTCATCTTCGTCTTAGGAGCTAGCATCACGCTTGAAGGGGTGCGACTATCCCGATACTACCCAACAGGGTTGTACCAATTGGTGCTTTCATTGAGAGCCCTCAATTCGTTGAGGGATTTTGATCAAAGTTTCCAATAAACAAAAAAAAGTTATTGTTCATCGAAAAACACTGTTCATCCGAGGCTACTGTTCATCCGCGTTGTTCATCGTGACACTGTTCATCTGGTACTATTCACGGGGGTACTGTTCATCAGTGGAAAAAAAGTTGATATTTTTTTTTAATTTTTTCTTCCGATTTATTTTTCATGGCATTGAGCACTAGCGATCGGGATACATTATATAAGCTATTGCAAATGGGTACGGTGATCGAATATGAGAGTGAGTTTGTGATACTTGCAAGTCGAGTGACAGGAATTTCATACTTACATGTTATTATATCACTGTACTTAAACCATCTTTACGATGTTTACTCTTGAGGTCAAAGCCCACAAGTTTAGACGAAGCATTTTCATTAGCCCGGGCAGCAAAAACACGGTTCACGAACCTAGAACTCTCAGAACTATTGAGATCGAATCCTGTAACTTTAGGAGAAACCTTCTTTCGTGCCCCTATAATGGAGGCTCGTTTTGAGGCAATTAAGGAGAATATACTGCCCATTAAGGAGGAGGTCGTTAATATTGTTTGTCATCAAGAAGTTATGAAAACCCTAACGTTAATTTTAACACCCCCAAATTTACACGCATCGGAATATATCTTTGGGTGCTAAACGATGGTATAATAACACATAATTTATAAATAACGACTCGAAAAGAGACGTTTTAAATTTATCGTTCCTAAAACATTTGCCAGAGTAGCGTAGTCCCAAGACATCGTAACCAAAGTACAACTAAAACAAAAGATTTAAATTGTTTTAAACAAAGGAACGATAAACATTCAAAGAGTTTGAACAACAAAAGCAGTGCACAACTTCATTTCCGTGACTCCCAAGCTTCACACTCCTTGATTACCTGAAATACATGTGAGAAAAATCATCAACAAAAATGTTGAGTGAAATCTGTAGGTTTATATAATCATTTTGAACACAAGCAAAAGTTATAATTTGGTGGCATACTTGAAGGCAACAAGCATCAAATAATTTGCATCAACAATATAATTGTATATAGCAACAATTGCATTAAGCTCGTGGAACCGAGCCCTTAGACACTCCGTTAGGTCTAATAAGACAAGAGATTTATTAATTGTTGATTACCTCCAGATTATTAGTACATTTTTGTATACCTGACTTCTCAATACAATATGTCCGTACAGTGGGCGTCCAGGCCTAAGCACGAGGGACATCACCCACAAACCGAACCGAGGCGGCTTCCCTCATAGATCTATTAATTGTACCAGCGGCTATCCCATCATAAGTTAGTTAACGGTCCATAATTGAGGCTTTAACAATGGCAATCTACTTAATGCAATAGGCAACCACGAGTCTATTTAGATAGGGACAAGCATACCAAAACAACTTGTGTTCTAAGTTTTATAAAAACATGAATTCCCCCTCGCGGGTTTTTAAAATATTTGAATGAGATCAAACGAGGCTATAGACTCACCTTAGTATTTAGAAATGGAGATGACGATCGCCGACGATAGTAGATGCCCGATAAATACGACAACCGCAACCTAGCATATAAGGCGCGTACTTTAATAATTAATCCAAGTATAAACTTATACTTAATATAATCAAAATCAACAAAGTAAAACAACAATAGTTTCACAAGGGTAATCCATACAAGTGGTATTACTAGACACTTTTACAAAGTCTCCTTTACTAGACAACACCTCCAAAACGATTATGCCGGAACATACCGAATGTTCAAGCTGTTTTTCCATAATTAGACACATAAAAATTTTATGATACTAACTTGAGACCTTACTCACAACCTGTATAAATCCCTCCTAAAATTTTATCAAAAGATTTTACTTCTAAGTCTCCCTGCTCAACACATCTTTGACTTACTAAATTCGGACAGAATTACGCCTTTGACTTTTAAAACCATTTTGACTATCTTAAACAATACTATTTGTTAAACCAACACTTGATTGTAAAAATAGACTCAAAAGGTTACACTTAGGCCCTGAGATTAGCCTTTGAACATTTATACAACTCTAGCTATAGTCCCCGAGATTTGACCCAATCGACAACAATTAAGTATTGTGTCGATACGTATGTCCTGGTACACAAATAATCAAACTAGCGTATCTTCCTCCTCGTTTGGAGTTGGAAGGCATACTTTATACCAAATCGAAGCTCTCGACATCCTCTACAACAATATCCTATAATATCAAGCTTTTATAAAACTTTGACCCATGAAAAACACCCCTAAAGCTGCTGATCTGAAATAGACTTTTAAAAATCATATTAAACCATTATTTTGACACAACTTAACATCATCCATGCCCCTAGTATTAACTATATATCATCCTAACTAATTTAAAACAACCTAATCACTTGCATATCAAATTTTAATAAAAACCTAAATCAAAAATCTATATATAAAATGACCAAAATTTATATAAGACATCAATAACAACACATGCACATAACAATTTTAGATCAAACATCACCAAATTTTCTTAAAAAAATGTTATTGCATGTTGATAAAATTGGTGTCAAAATACTCACAATAGAATTTTAGGATTGGGATGTTTGCTAGTTTTTCTTGAATCAATCTATAAAAAATTTAGATGATGATTTTGTAAAGGGAGGGGTGGTGGTTTTTAGAGAGAAGAAAGAAACAAGATGTGTGTGTTTTTAGATGATAAGAATGAGGTAAAAATTAGGTGGAATGTTTTTATATGGTGGTTGGGGTGAAATTTATAAATATTGAATAGTTTTGGACTCAAATGTAACATTTAAGTTAAAAAGCGGGAAATGACTATTAGCCGAGTTTTCCAAAATTCCCGGGAGTCGGGTTTCGTAAAAATTCTTTTTTTTTTAAATTTAAACGCACATGAAAAATAATAATATAACGGCTTAATATGCAATTAAAACGATATCGTCGAAAATATTAAATATCGAAACGATCGATTATAAAATGTAAAATTTTGGGCATCCGTCGGTATCGCGATCACTAGTAGTCCTCTTTACTCGTCAAAATATAATAATAAAATGTTCAATATCGGTTTAAACTTAAACCGTTAAGCATAATAATATTTAACGTTTTAAAATACTTCAAAAATACTTGAAAGATAGAATTATATAATGACCTTATTTTGCGGGTTTTACATCCTCACCATCTTAGGAGAGCACCGTCCCGGGGCTTACTTCTCCTTAGGTCCGTCTACGAACAAATGCGGATACTTGCTCTTTAAGTAGTCCTCTCGCTCCCAAGTGTATTCGGGTCCACGTCGGGAATTCCATCGTACTTTTACTATCGGGATCCGACTTTGCTTAAGCCGTTTCACCTCTCGATCCATGATCTCCACCGGTTCCTCAATAAAATGCAGCTTGTCATCCAGTTAAATCTCCTCAAGTGGAATTATCAAATTCTCGTCCGCCAAACACCTCTTAAGATTAGAAACGTGAAAAGTGTTGTGAATAGCACTTAACTTCTCCGGAAATTCCAACTTATATGCCACAGGACCAACTCGATCAATGATCTTGAATGGACCAATATATCGTGGACTAAGCTTTCCTCGCTTGCCAAATCGAATTACTCCTTTCCTATGTGATACTTTCAACATAAACATATCGCCAATATCAAACTCCAATGGTTTTCTCCTCTTATCCGCATAGCTCTTCTGCCTACTACGGGTTGTTAATAAACGATTCTTGATTTGAACGATCTTCTCGGTCGTCTCTCTAATCAACTCAA
Organism: Glebionis coronaria; assembly: GCA_025667525.1. Lineage (NCBI taxonomy): Eukaryota > Viridiplantae > Streptophyta > Magnoliopsida > Asterales > Asteraceae > Glebionis > Glebionis coronaria. Next base: position 164,611,888 of record CM046881.1, read on the forward strand.
GACCCGTCAATTGACTTTCTCCAAGGAAAACAATGATTTGATCTAGAAGGAGAGATCTTCATCATGTTATGAACCCAACACTTCATGGTGATGAAAGTGTTCTTCTCTTTGCACTTGAGAGGATGAGAGGATTGAAAAAGAGAATCACATATTAAACAAGATTAATCTAAACTAACTAATCAAGGGTTTAAAGATGTTTTTGAAGGAACTATGGAAAAAGGATTGAAAGAAAAGCTGGAAATGATCCACTATTTATAGGGCAACAATGCAACGGCTATAAAGACCCGCGGTTCCTTAGGTGCCCTCGCGGTTCCTTATCAATAAGGAACCGCGGGTTCCTTTAAGGAACCTCCGGCTTGGAGTCCGTGCATTTTTGTCCTTCAGTGGGGATATGCCATCTCCTCAAAGGATATTCCTTTGGCATATGGAATATGCCAAATTCAAATTAAAGAATATTCTTTGGAATATGCTTTAGGGAAATTCAAATTTCCATTTTCTTTTTATTAAAATATTTTCTTAAAAATAAAGTTTATTAAAATCTTTTGTCACATTTGATTAAATGTGAGTTTTAAGAAAATATTAATCATTGATCACTTAGTTAGGTTAATGACATGTTTATTCATACCTTGAGTGATTCATGCCGAATGCGATCTTGGAGATATCGAGAGAAGTATACAAATGTATTCTTGAGTGATTACGAGTACCTTAACATTTTATATAATGTATTGCGAATTATACGTTTTTCATCAACAAAACACAAAGAGATTATATCGACAAAACATCGTAATGTTTGCACTAACAATCTCCCCCTTTTTGATGATGACAAACAAGTAAACCGCAACGCATATTAAAATGTATAAGTTACTCGTTTACACTTACTTCTCCCCCTTTTGTCGAATCAAAAAGGTAGTCAACGTCTTTGAAGAAGAGAAGAATCAACGTCGAGAGAGCACACATCCAAAGTGGTAATCATCGATAACACGTCATTTGAAGAAGAGAAGAATTGACGTCACGAGAGCTTGTATCCGAAAGGTAGTTTTTATTTGTAGAAGAGGAGGATCGACTTCGAGAGAACATGCATCCAAATAGCTAATCATCCATTGTGGTTGTCGGTTGAGAAGCGAGAATCCAAACCGTAGACCCATCATCTAAAGATATTGAGCTTGCGTCATCCTAGTGAATTCTTCAATCAACATAGGTTAACCAACTTCATGCATAATAAAATGCTTATCTTTGAGATTCCAAAATTCATTACTTGCAAGAAGTTCGATGAATGCAATTTAAGTAAGTTAACGATTGCAAATGTAATGAATTGAACTCTTGCAAATGCTCCCCCTTGATATGAGCTCCCCCTTACTTGAGGCACCAACAAAGCAAGGATAGTAAAAAACTACAAAGAATGGTTAGAAAAGTCCTACAAAACAAAGTCAGTGGACAAGAGCATATATAGCAAGGGTCACCCAAGCGGAATTAGCTTTAAACAACTCGAGTACAAAGAGAGGACTCAAGAGAAAGCTAAAACAATCTTAACTTTTAGAAGTGTCAAAAATATGACAAGTTAAGAAAAATAAGAGGGATATTAGATAGAAAAGAGAACTCAACTTATTTTGGTGACACCAAAAAAAATATAAAGAGGACTAAGAAAGAAAAGAGGTGTCTAATTTATAAAAGAAAGAAAGTTGTCGAGAGGACATACTCCACTTTAATATCATGGAAAAATTACCAAACTAAAAAGAGTATGACATGGACAATAAAAACAATTCCACATAGTCGAAAAGAGAGGAAGAATGACTATGATGAAAAAGAAAAATAGGACGATGATAGGTGTGAAAACACCCATCCTTTTACCACTTAACTACGATATTAACCAAGCACAAACGTGTATTTTATGTCGTAAATATCGGAATTATGCGTGGTTTGTGTTTTTGTTGTGATTTAGGACCAAAATGTGAAAAGGGAAGAAAACACGGGCTTTCACGGGCTTTTATCGAAGAAAAAGACAAAAGACGAAGTCAAGAGATCAAGAGTGCAAAAAGAACGGAAGTCCAAGGCCTATTCTGAAGATTTATCGAAGAAAAGTCTAAAGACGGAAGTTTAATAAAGCCAAAGAACTCAAGTCTAAATAATGAAGAAATTACAAGACGAGTTTAATTAATCCCAAGACAAAGTCGAAGAACTTAAAAGACGAAAAGACGTGAAGAAAGAAAAAAAGAGGAGGCAACACATGCACCTCACCATCTCCTATAAATACCATCCTAATATGTCATTAGGAGGGTGTTAGTGGTTAGCTAGTTAGATAGATAATTTTAGTTTTCATTTTTGTAGGTAATTTTAGAGAGAGAAAGTGACAGTTTCTCTCACTAGGATTTTAATCTTTCATCTTCCTTTCTTGTTTTTAATCTAATATTTACTTTTATTGTTGAATCTTTAATTTTAATCAAGTTATTATATTAATCTCTCCTTCTACCTTTCTTATTTTTGTTAATCTTTATGCTTATTATCTCATTGTCATGCTTATTTGATTAATTGTTATGTTTTATATTTTTGATTGTGTTAGCTTATTGATTTTATAGCTTATTGTGTGTTTGATTTGATTTTAGTTAAGTGTTTTTATTAGTTTATTTTATTAAAAGTTGATTTTTAATTTTTAATTTTATTAGTGTTTTTCAAGTTTTTGATTTGTGGTTGAATTAGTTTTTCTTAAAAGTGTTTTAGATTAAGTTTTGGTAGATTGCTTATTTGATTCTAGCTTATTCGTAGCTTATTTCTTTAGTTTTGATATTACTGTTTATCTGTTTCTCTTTCCTTACTTTTTCGGAAAAGGGTTAATTTTTCCAAAATTACCATTCTTCTGAATTTATCATTTCTATGAAATTGTCATTTCTCTGAAAACCATTTATTCCGAAAAAGTTATTATTCCGAAAAAGCTCTTTTTCCTGAAAATCTCTTTATTCCGAAAACCCCATTTTTTCTGTAAACCTTCTTTTTTCCGAAGATCCATTTTCTCTGAAAAGTGTGTTATTCCGAAAATATCATTTTTTCTGAAAAGTTGCTTATTCCGTTTTCTGAAAAAACCTTTATTCCGAAATCATCAAATTTTCCGAAAACTGTGTTTATTCCGAAAAAGTCTACTTTCCGAAAAACCAAATTTCTTTGAAAACTTTGTTATTCCGAAGAAGCTATTTTTCCTGAAAACCTTCTTTTTTCCGAAGATCCATTTTTTCTGAAAACTTTGTTATTCCGAAAAACCTATTTCTCTGAAAAAGTCTTTTTTCCGGAAAACCATTTTTCTGAAAAGTCATTTATTCCGAAAACATCCTTTTTCTGAAATACTTATTATCTAGTTTTCAGACTTAGTTAACTGTTAGTTTTCTGAATTGTTTCTATTTTTCAAAATTTAATTTTTCCCGCCTTTTTACTTAGCTTAATTTTTACTTGTTTTTCTTATTTTATTTTTAAAGTGTTTTATTTAAAGTTTTTAAATTTACGTTTTGTTAAATATAGATAACCTTTTCCCTTTTTATTCCACCAAGAACGACTGAGTCGCACGTTAACCAATAATCAATTCGAAAATATCGGTGTAACGAATTTTCATACGAGGCTTAAAATCCAGTTATTAAATGGCGCCGTTGCCGGCTCTTTTCGTTAAGATTAACGGTTTTAAGTGAGAGACGCGTTGGATTTTGGGATCCGTTCACTTGTGAACGTTATTTTCCTTGCTTTAAAATTTTCAAAAATCCAAAAAATATAAAAACAAAAAAAAAACCAAAAATATTTTTTGTATATTTTTGTTTTCCTTTTGTAGGTGTGCATGCGTACTCGTGCTCGTAAGAAGAAAGTAGCTCAAGCCGAAGTCATTACTCCACCTATTGTCACCATGGACAATCAACCAATGATCGAGCTTTTGCAATCGCACGTAGAGGGCAACATCGATGCTATTGTCATACCCGAGATTGGAGCCAACAACTTTGAGCTCAAATCCGGCTTTATTCAAATGGTCTCTGCTCAACCTTTCTTGGGGCGTTCGTTTGATGATCCTCATGACCATATTAAAAGGTTTCTTCAACTCACTAATACGGTCAAGTTTAATGGGGTTTCACAAGAGGTAATTCGCTTACAACTTTTTCCTTTCTCCTTAGAGGGACAAGCCCGACATTGGCTTGATAAGGAACCGCCACAAAGTATTCTTACGTGGTCGGATTTAGAGACCAAATTCATCAACTACTTTTTCCCACCCTCACGTACTACCGCTTTGCGGAATGAAATCATTAATTTCTAACAAAAGTACGGTGAGACATTTAGTGAATCTTGGGACCGTTTTAAGGAACTTTTAAGAAAGTGTCCACAACATGGTTTCACAAAAGTGCATCAAATTAACACTTTTTACAATGGTTTAAGCATGAATGACCAAGATTCACTAAATAGTGCCTCGGGGGGTAATATTTTGGTTAAGTCTTCTAATGCCGCATGGGATATTATTGAGAATAAATCTGAAGTGCAAACCAAAAGTGTTCGGGCTAATGTGGCTAGTGCTAGCACTAATGACACCGAAAGAAGACTTGATAAGCTTACTACGGTTGTTGAAGCACTTGCTTTACAAGCCGTTAACAATTCCAAAAACATCAATGCTTTTAATATAACTTGTGAAACTTGTGGTGGGCCACACTCTTATGCTAATTGTGATAAAGCTTATGATCAATCTCACGGGGAAGTGTATGCTTACAACACCACCGAGAGAGTTCATTTCAAGCCTAATGTCGATGTTAAATCACTTGTCTTACAACTCGACAAATTACTTGGCTCCACCCGGTTTTCAACAAAGACCACCACAACCTAACCAAAACAACCAAGGGCCACCAAGAGCTAATGTTCAAGGAAATACCAACATGAGGGGCTCAAACCAATACCCAATACCCAAACCAATACCCAAACCAAGGTTTTCAACAACAAGGGTTCAATGTACCTCATCCACCAATGGACTTGGTTTTGCAAAAGTTGAATGAACATGAGAAAATCATGCAAGCAATGCAAGAATCTACTAGACAAATTCAAGAGTCCACGGATAGGAGATTCGTTCAAATGTTACAAACCCTTCGTCCCCAAGGTGCTCTTCCTTCTACCACCGAAACAAACCCTAGAGCTACTGTGAGTGCTATTACTACTCGAAGTGGAGCAACCTTAGTAGGACATTCTACCCCACCTCCTGTTACTCCATTTGTTAAGATGTTTAAGGACTTTCTTAATAAGAAGGAGAAGATGGCCGAGTTTGTTAATACTCGATTGAATGAAAATTGTTCTGCCGTCCTTCTTAAAGAACTTCCGGAGAAACTTGGAGATCCCGGTCATTTTGTGTTGCCTTGCATTTTTAACAAAACCGAAGAATTTGCTGCCTTAGCTGATCTCGGAGCTAGTATAAATCTGATGCCTTTAAGTGTTTGGAAAACACTATCATTACCCGACCCTTACTCCAACGAAAATGACTCTTGAGCTAGCAAATCTCACTCTCGCTTACCCCGTTGGTATTGCCGAAGATGTGTTCATTAAAGTTGGCACCTTCACTTTTCTAGTCGACTTTGTTGTTGTTGATTATGAAATGGACCCTCGTATTCCGTTAATACTTGGTCGGCCATTTTTGAGAACCGGAAAAGCTCTTGTCGATGTTGTCGAAGATGAGCTCATCTTAAGAGTCGGGAATGATGCTCAAGTTTTTAAGATGGGGAAGATTACAAGTAAGACGAATGGAAAAGAATCCACAAAAATGATAAATGTGCTTCCAGAAGAGCTTACTCCTACTTTCGAAAGTTTTAAGCTTGATGACTTTGTTGTATATGATAATCCTCTTTTCGAGTCTTCCTATGACAATCCACTTTTTCAAGACGATGTGGATGATTTTGATGATTCTCTCCCCAAATTGGATCCCCCACCAATCTATGGGTCTCCATCGATCTATTATGCCTCTAGTTCCGATGGAGATGATTCAGCTGCTTTTGTTTCAGAGTATCCAGACATGCCAACTTATGCTAATTTTGATGATGTTGATACTCTCTCGAGTGATTCTTCTCATAATGACCTTACTCCTACTTTTGATGAAGATCCTCCACCAAACACTATTGATACTTTGGACAATTACTCATTTGAGGAAGATTTTACTACTTTTCTCAATACCTACTTCCCCAATGATAGTGATGCTCCTCCTTTGGACTTTGATGATTATGGTCTTTATCCTACTTTGGATATGAAGAAACCCGTTTCCAAGGAGAAGAAGCCGGCCGACACCGATATCCGCAACACTTATGTCTTGACACCTCTATATCCACCTTCAGAGGATGAGATTGCGAGATTTATGATCGGATCTTCTTCAAGATCTGCTGAGCCTGAGTGTTATTTTCCCCTAAAGGAAAAGGTGTTCGATCCTGGTATTGCACTTTTTAAGCCATCTCAGTATCCATCTGATGAAATAAAAGGAAAGATAATTGGAACTTTTGGAGATATGCTTGCACCTCAGCACACTTGCTACCACCGTACTCCATCTTTGCTTAAGGGAACCTTGCCTATTCTTCTTTGGCTTGCCTTGTTCGCCTTAAACTTGTGCTATTTGATGGACGAAAACCATGTATTTGACCCCGGTGGATGTTCTTCAAGGTTCTTCCTATGTTAATCAAGGTCGAGTCAGGCTCACGACTCGGGTAACAAAAACAAGCGCTTCTCGGGAGGCAACCCGATTATCTATCTATCCTTTACCGTTTTCATAATAAGTGTAGGGGGAGCCCCATATGTGTTTTTTGTCTTGTTTCTTCTTCTGTGCAGGGATTAAAGCTTCCACGATCTATTCTCGATGACTTTTGACGAACCGTAATCCCGTGTACCCGTCTTCTCGGTTCTATCCTAAACTTCGTGATTCAATATTTCATATCTTATATGTTCACATTGAAATCACTATAGTTGTCCTTTCCTTAGCAAGATTTAAACAAAGTGCACAATGTCATAAGTGTAGGGGAGTTTACTCCCACATGCTTAAACATTGAGGACAATATTTATATTAAGTGTAGGGGAAACTTCTATCAAAGTAAGTGGGCTTTTCCATGAATTTGTCCTCATTTTAACCGGAAAATTTGATTTTTCGACAATTTTCAAAATAATCTGTTTTGGCCTAGTAGTATATTAGTATTTCTCTTTGTTATCGTTATTTACTTTCTTCGCTAGAATAAATTTTCAATAAAGTGGTTTTAAATTTTTCAAAGTCGTGAATATTTTGACTCAGCCTGAGTTTACTTATCTAAGTTTACTCTAGCTAGTATCCTTAACGTGTTTAAGTCAAGTTTTGCTAGGCTTTTATATAGGGAACTTTAAAACGCGAAAGTCTTAACTCTCACGGGTTAAGAACAAGAACTTTTCGCAAGTTCCTATAATTGATCCTAGAGAGTCGTTTATCAAGGGAACTTTAAAATGCGATTTCTAAACTTGAAAAAGTCTAAGAATTTGCAAGATCCTATAGATGACTCGAAAACCCAAAACTTTGATTTAATTGGCTAAGCATCCACGAGTCTCATTCCTTGAGATTTTAAACTGTGGAGAACGAGAGATGATACAATCAATTATAAGCTTGGTATTCTTTCATGAATTTATGTGAGTTGATTATAAGCCTATTCTCCCATCGCTTGCTAATAAATTTATCTGCAATAAATAAGGTTGTACGGTTTAAAAAGTTACTTAGCTTCAAGCACAAGATCGTTTAATAGTTGCTCGGTATTAATTAGAGTTCATAGCCAAGGCATAACTTATTGAAGCGGGATGCGAAGATTGGCGAGTCCGAAAAGGCCCTAACAAGGCATTAGGGCTACATTTTGTTGCTAAAGATCCAAAAGTGATGTGAAGAATCATTTATCAAAGATCAATATGAAGGATCGAGACACACGACGAAAAGCAAATACTCCCCTAAAGATCATGAAGAAGTCTATCTGAAAAGACCCTAGCAAGGTATGAGGATAAATAGATCCAAGTCCTAATAGGAGGCGGATCGTTGTATATCAAAGTCCAAAATAAAGATTGGAGAAAAATGAAGAAGTCGTGGACCAAATATGAAGAATCTCTCAAAACTTCAAGTGAAGAAATTCCTATTATGAAGAGAAGACCATAATTTCAAGAACGTCTCTCAAGATTTGAAGTATGAAGTCGCTGCCAAATATCGGTCTGAGAAAGGTCTTAAATCGTGAAGCAAGTTATGCCAAGATATGAACTTTATGAGGTCCCGAGAAGCAGTTTTAAAAGATTTTGTCCTTTAGCTAACTATTGATTAAATCGTCCCACTTTATTTTCAGCCTAATAAACTATCGAAATAAGTCAAACAATGCATCCTCGTGATCATTCAAGACAATATTAAAATATAAGATATACACCTAGGAATAAGGGAGTCTAAGTGAATAATGGGGCCATATGAGTTCGTGTTAGTCTGCTAACTCATAATAACAATGATCTCGTTTTTAAGCTTGGTATGGGGAACGTGAAACTTGAGGATGATAATCATTCATGACATTTTTTCAAAACCCTAAGGTATGTCTTTGATTTCTTTAATTATTTTCTTCCTTTGAATGTTTTATAATTTTCTATCTTTTTAATAAAGGCCAAGGTGGATCGATTATGATGGAAAATGTAAAACATGCTTTGTAACTAATGCATTGCATGAGGACATTGCAATGGTAAAGTGTAGGGGATTTGATAGGTGTGAAAACACCCATCCTTTTACCACTTAACTACGATATTAACCAAGCCCAAACGTGTATTTTATGTCGTAAATGTCGGAATTATGCGTGGTTTGTGTTTTTGTTGTGATTTAGGACCAAAATGTGAAAAGGGAAGAAAACACGGGCTTTCACGGGCTTTTATCGAAGAAAAAGACAAAAGACGAAGTCAAGAGATCAAGAGTGCAAAAAGAACGGAAGTCCAAGGCCTATTCTGAAGATTTATCGAAGAAAAGTCTAAAGACGGAAGTTTAATAAAGCCAAAGAACTCAAGTCTAAATAATGAAGAAACTACAAGACGAGTTTAATTAATCCAAAGACAAAGTCGAAAAATTCGAAGAACTTAAAAGACGAAAAGACGTGAAGAAAGAAAAAAAGAGGAGGCAACACATGCACCTCACCATCTCCTATAAATACCCTCCTAATATGTCATTAGGAGGGTGTTAGTGGTTAGCTAGTTAGATAGATAATTTTAGTTTTCATTTTTGTAGGTAATTTTAGAGAGAGAAAGTGACAGTTTCTCTCACTAGGATCTTAATCTTCCATCTTCCTTTCTTGTTTTTAATCTAATCTTTACTTTTATTGTTGAATCTTTAATTTTAATCAAGTTATTATATTAATCTCTCCTTCTACCTTTCTTATTTTTGTTAATCTTTATGCTTATTATCTTATTGTCATGCTTATTTGATTAATTGTTATGTTTTTATGTTTTTGATTGTGTTAGCTTATTGATTTTATAGCTTATTGTGTGTTTGATTTGATTTTAGTTAAGTGTTTTTATTAGTTTATTTTATTAAAAGTTGATTTTTAATTTTTAATTTTATTAGTGTTTTTCAAGTTTTTGATTTGTGGTTGAATTAGTTTTTCTTAAAAGTGTTTTAGATTAAGTTTTGGTAGATTGCTTATTTGATTCTAGCTTATTCGTAGCTTATTTCTTTAGTTTTGATATTACTGTTTATCTGTTTCTCTTTCCTTACTTTTTCGGAAAAGGGTTAATTTTTCCGAAATTACCATTCTTCTGAATTTATCATTTTATGAAATTGTCATTTCTCTGAAAACCATTTATTCCGAAAAAGTTATTATTCCAAAAAAAGCTCTTTTTCCTGAAAATCTCTTTATTCCGAAAACCCCATTTTTTCTGAAAACCTTCTTTTTTCCGAAGATCCATTTTCTCTGAAAAGTGTGTTATTCCGAAAATATAAATTTTTCTGAAAGTTGCTTATTCCGAATATACCAATTTTTCTGAAAAAACCTTTATTCCGAAATCATCAAATTTTCCGAAAACTGTGTTTATTCCGAAAAAGTCTATTTTCCGGAAAACCAAATTTCTCTGAAAACTTTGTTATTCCGAAGAAGCTATTTTTCCTGAAAACCTTCTTTTTTCCGAAGATCCATTTTTTCTGAAAACTTTGTTATTCCGAAAAACCTATTTCTCTGAAAAAGTCTTTTTTCCGGAAAACCATTTTTCTGAAAAGTCACTTATTCCGAAAACATCCTTTTTTCTAAAATACTTATTATCTAGTTTTAAAACTTAGTTAATTGTTAGTTTTCTGAATTGTTTCTATTTTTCAAAATTTAATTTTTCCCGCCTTTTTACTTAGCTTAATTTTTGTTTTTCTTATTTTATTTTTAAAGTTTTTAAATTTACGTTTTGTTAAATATAGATAACCTTTTCCCTTTTTATTCCACCAAGAACGACTGAGTCGCACGTTAACCAATAATCAATTCAAAAAGATCGGTTTAACGAATTTTCATACGAGGCAAATCCAGTTATTAGACGATAAACAAGTCGTTTGCACAAAAAGTGACAAGCATTGAAGAAAGAAGTATGCACGCGATGATCAATCCAAAAAAAGTCCAAGGAGAGGATTTTGACAAGATCAAATCACAATTGATGGAATAGAGGTAAAGAAGAAACATTCATACCAATTGTAATGATAATATGTCAAAAGGTTAGAAGCTTAGAATTTTTGGAATCACCCAAGAGAATTCAAGATTTAACCAAGATCTTCTCAAAAGGTTAAAAGTTTAAAATTGTTGGAATCACCCAATTCAGTTGTAAATTTTAACCGCAATTAATACTAAACAATGAGAAAAACGAAAAATCTCAAACCAAAGATATTTTTGACTTTAAAAATAATTCCTTTAGAAAGCTCCAAAAGCTTTAAGTCGGGAATCAAGGTACAAACAATTAAAAAAAAACAAAAGCGAGGATAAATCGACGCTTAAGAAAAATACTAGATATAAGACATTATAGGCAAGGATGCTTATGAATGTCGACACCAAAAAGATGACTCAATGATATAGAGAAAGAGATCAAATAAGCCAAAGAATAGAAAAACCAAGATGGATGGTGTTTAGCATACGATAAACTACATGCTCAAAGTTTCGTGGCTCTTCTCAATCATTGTGAATGTTCAAAGAACAATTACATGATGAGGAAAGGGTGAGGCTCGACTCAAGTTAGTTTAGAAATGATTGAAGAAAGAGACTCAACTTAGAGATACATGATTAAAATAAATCGAAAGAGACTCAACAAAAAAGTTAAGGATAATTTCACAAAAAAATTCAAGAATACTATACCTTATTAGGTGATAGTGAAGTCTTGAAGAAAAACGAGAGAAGAACCCCAAAATAAAATAAAAGAAGGAATCTTGAAGAAAACTCGTCAAAGATAGAGATAGACCCAAACCGAACAAAGGGACTCACTGGCCGTGGTTCGTTAAATAGGTCTGCGGTTCATTATCAAAAACGAGCGGCTAGGTTATTTGAGGAACCGTGAACAATGGGTGTCCAAAAACGATTATCGACTCAAAAGAAAATCACTAGGTCAAACAATTTAACATAAGTTTTTAAATGGATTGAAAGTCAATGCTTCAGATATGACTTTTAACAATGGCAATTGCAAGTTAAAATTACTTGAATATTTCGAAAGAAATATTTAAGTTGTCAATCTTACTAGGAGAATTAGATTTAAATCTAGCATTCCTTGACAACCGAGCGAGAAAATAAAGAAGAAAAGAAAGATCACAAGAACAACGAGATCCAAGACCGAAAGACAAATCATGTTGAAAAACATGAAAATGAATACAAGAGAATAAAGATCATACAAAGATGTATGAAACACAAGCCTAAAACTTAAGCATAATTTTAATCTTAGTTACAATAGAATTCTAAGATTTGCTTAAATTGGATGTCTTAGCAATAAGCAATCCACATGCTTAAATGAAGGACAAGGTGGTGGCGGAATTTGGTGGAGAAGGCTTGGTGATAATCTTGTAATTCAACTCATTATAGATATAAGACATGACAAGATGTTGATATTGACAACAATGACAATAGGTTTCATGATGCATGACATAATCATGTGATGGAGTAAGAACACAAAAGGGATGTGGTGGAAAAAGAGAGTTTCCAAAATCAATATCCTTAGAAGGAGAAAAGATTTAATTTGGTGTGTTCTTTGGTGAATTTGTATTGAAAGAGATTTTAGAAAATAGTGGATAATCAAGGATTTCATTTGTGAAAAATGCATATTGCTTTGGTGTGAAAGAGATTTCAAAATTCCTTGGGTTAAGAAGAGAAAACACAAGATATTTGGGAGTGACCAAAGGTTTGAAACAAGGATTCCAAAGGGTGATGGAACAATTGGGAAATTTTATAAAACCCGTTTTTAAAGGTGTCTGCCCGCGGTTCCTTATTTCTACCGGCGGTTCCATATCGATATGGAGCTGCGGTCTCTATAAAGAACGGCCCATAGAGGGTGTGTTTTGGAGGAAAAGGGAATTTTTCCAATTCGGCAAATCCTAATGTTCTAGTCTAACTTATCATAAAGTTATGCTAAAGAGCAATAAAAACTAGAACACACACAAAGGAAAAACACATAGGTTCAATTAGCACGCAGGAAGAAGGCTAAGAAAAACCTAATGGCTATAAAAGAAAAAGACTCCTAATGACATACAAAGTTCATGAAAGTAAACTATCATTAGTCATATTTAGGAAGAGCCATTTAGCCAATTTAGAGAATGAGTATGAGACTGTCACTAGAGGTGCTCAATTAAGGCTAAGCACGACCGTTTTTACGAGTTATAAACTAACCCATCTTCCCACATGGAATTAATTCAACCATTAGGTCAAATTAAGATTCTAGTGCATAATTTCTCTAGTATTCATTCTCAAGTTAGACAAAATGTAATTCCTAAATTTGTCTAATAAAGTGTAGCAAGGATGAAAGTGTATGACGACACAATGCACAACCTAATGAGGGTAAAGAATGCACCATTGCATATCTTGTCAAACAAGTCTAGTTAAGGTTATTTACCTTAATAGAACTTGGGCCAATAACTTTAAAGTGTATAAACAATGTTTACATAAAACAAAGGAACACTCTTGATTGGTCTTTCGGAAATGACACATTTACAAATTGCATTGCAATGTAAATTACTTGAGTATTTTGGATGAAATATCCACGTTGTCAAACCGACTCCATTGTGCATTATAAGCAATTATTAAACAAATTTATCTAATAATTTGAACAAGTAGATTCAATATACCATCATCAACACAAGTGTGAGTTATGATCCGATGTATATTATTAATAAACCACATTTATGTCTACACTTAAAAACATGTCAATTAGATTCGATAATGATACCAATCATAGTTTGAATAATGAATTGATATTTAATCGAAATCTTTCTTGATTCCCACAAACACTCCTTTAAGAGAAAATAGCTAAGAGTTTCAAAGGGTGTTTCATGTTTATAGTGAGACATTAATCTACTTGAACTAATAACACAATGATCGAGTAATACGACCCACATCAATAGATTTGACAAGCTCCCAAAGCTTTCAAACCTATAAGTGTTAAAGAACATGACAAGGTGTACAAAATGTTTATGTAACATTTGTAAACCAAGAGATGTTAATCCTATATGCAATGCACACATAAATAGACAACTAAGTAACACTACTAATAGTAATGATCACTTAAGAATGTCCAAAGACAAAAGAAAAGGCACAAAAGCATTCGTCTTCGTTTTGAGTGTTAGATGCATCAAAGTATGCATAGCTTGATTTTATTTGAAAATAGTTTTCGACCTATTTTAAAATTTAATTAAGTTCAACACTTTATAAATATATCAATTTTTAAAGATATATCAACAAGAGATGTCCAACTTAATAGAAAAGAGTAAAACACAAGTTTTACGACAAACCAACGCTCAATACTTTGGACAAAGTATGGAACTTAAAAAACATCCAAATTTTAAAGTTTGAATAAAGGTTTGGAAGCATTTTTAATAGAAAGTAAATTCAATTACGCTCGAAATGACGGGTGGCACGACTTCTGCGGACTTACGGTTGATTTTATATGATTTTTTAAAAATTTGCAAAAATCTGTGTCGGACTGAATGCGGTTCCTTATTGATAAGGAACCGCGGGGAACAGATAAAGAACCGCGTCCTGAGAACAAAAATGGGGTTTTTGGCCAAAATCATTTGGTAACATTTTGGAAGGACTTAGGACTCTAAAAAATCATTTTAGACACATAGGACTCGTATTTTAGAGTTAATTATGACACAAAATATTTTTATACTTCCAAACATTAAAAGATTTGTTATCAAGCTATTATGCGAAGTTTATGTAACACCAAAACTTGTACGAATGAAACAACAAAACACATTTCATAAGTAATCACTTTTCATGAATAATTTGATACAAAGATCGTCTCTATTTTTAAAAACCGTTTTCATTTTTAAAAACCATTTGTTTTGAAAAAGAGAGAAAAGATCGATCCAAGCTTTAGAGTACAATATACTTCAAAGATCTTGAATAACCACGCTCTGATACCAATTGTAGAAACTAGAAGGGGGTTGAATAGTTTCTAGTTACTTTTCAAAACATTTCGCATAAACCCACTATGCGAAGTTCTTTAAACATACCTGCGGTTCCTTATCAGTAACGAACCGCGTGTCCCTTTAAGGAACCGCCTACAGTGGACGATGCCATTTGTTACATATTAAACTTTAACAATCCTTTGTATCAAATTCTTGATCAAGCTTGACTAAGTATGAGATGTGTTTGTAATAAATAATAACTATAAGTAAGGAAACACACAAACACATCAAATCAAGAGTACATCAAGCAATAGTCTAATCGCCAAGCACACACGTACTAAGAAATAAGAATAAGCTTTTCCGCAACTAGGATGTTTAGACTAAGTGATGTACACTTGACCATAATCTAAACATGAAGCACACACGTACTAAGCCTTAGCTTTTACGCAACTTAGATGTTTAGATTATGAGATGCACACAACACACAACAACAAGTATGCAACTATAAATACATCTAAAAAGGTAAATACATAAATATAAATGAAAGTACCGACACGATGATTTATAGTGGTTCGGTCACGAAGCTCCTCTTCGCCCTACTCCACTCCTCGAGTACACCTTACTCGAGAGTTACTTCACTAGTCAACAAACTCCTTAAGGTGCCATACACAACGTTGCTTATCCAATATCCGACTCTAAGCTAAAAGTCGAGTCCTAATATTAGGTAGGACCAATCTACACATGTCGCCTACTTCACCATTTTCCGACACAAGTCTAGATGTCGAGTCCTAATCTTAGGTAGGACCAATCTACACCCATCTACACAACTTCTAAATTGACACACCAATTTGGATCTACACAACTACACCACTCTTCACAACTACACAACTACCCAACTCTTCACAACTACACAACTCTTCACCCTAGTTATGTTTTATGGCCCAGCATAACAAACCTTGTGTTTTATGGCCTAAACACATAAACCATATAGATCTAAGTACTCACCACTTAGATCTATGACTCTAACACTATATCCAAGTACTAACAAACTTAGATCTACACAACTAACACCTAATCTAAGGATACCCATCTCTTGGATCTACTACCCTTACAAACACATCCAAGTGAACCCAACACTTGGATCTTATACATATAAATAGTAGGAAAACAATGATTTGATCTAGAAGGAGAGATATTCATCATGTTATGAACCCAACACTTCATGGTAATGAAAGTGTTCTTCTCTTTGCACTTGAGAGGATGAGAGGTTTGAAGGAGAGAATCACATCTTAAAAAAGATTAATCCGAACTTACTAATCAAGGGTTTTAAAGATGTTTTGGAAGAAACTGTGCAAAAAGGATTGAAAGAAAAGCTGGAAATGATCCACTATTTATAGGGCAACAGTGCAACTGCTATAAAGACCCGCGGTTCCTTAAGTGCCCCCACGGTTCCTTATTAATAAGGAACCGCGGGTTCCTTTTAGGAACCTCCGATTTGGAGTCCGTGCATTTTTGTCCTTTAGTGGGGATATGCCATCTAGGGTAGTTTATACCCTCAAAGGATATTCCTTTGGCATATGGAATATGCCAAATTCAAATTAAAGAATATTCTTTGGAATATACCTTAGAGAATATGCTTTAGAATATTCCAAATTCAAATTTCCATTTTCTTTTTATTAAAACATTTTTTTAAAAATAAAGTTTATTAAAATCTTTTGTCACATTTGATTAAATGTGAGTTTTAAGAAAATATTAATCCTGGATCACTTAGTTAGGTTAATGACATGTTTATTCATACCTTGAGTGATTCATGCCGAATTCGATCTTGGAGATGTCGAGAGAAGTATACAAATGTATTCTTGAGTGATTACGAGTACCTTAACATTTTATATAATGTATTGCGAATTCTACGTTTGTCATCAACAAAACACAAAGAGATTATATCGACAAAACATCGTAATGTTTGCACTAACACGTTACTTTTTCAAACCATTTTGAAAGTTTAGGGTTTGTATGCCTAAAAATAATGTCATCAACATAAATCTATACAAGCAAAATGTCATCCCCATATTTATAAGTGAACAAAGTTAGATCAATGGAATCTTTTGAGAAACCTTTGGATACCAGAAATTTCGAGAGCTCGTTGTACCACGCCCTTGGAGCTTGCTTGAGTCCATAAATTGCTTTTCGGAGACGATACACCTTGTCAGGATAATGAGGATTGACGAATCCTTCCGGCTGTGTGACATAGAATTCTTCCTTCAAAGGACCGTTAAGAAACGTCGTCTTTACGTCCATTTGATAAACGATGAATTCCTTATGTGCTTCATAGGAAAGGAAAATCCTGACCGCTTCCATACGAGCTACTGGTGCAAATGATTCTTCAAAATAAATACCTTCTTCCTGTCCATACCCTTTAGCTACTAGCCTAGATTTATTCTTGATGATTGTGTTCTCTTCATCCATCTTGTTTTTCCAGATCCATCGAAGAACTAATGGTATTACATCGTATAGTCTGTCAACAAGTTCCCAGAATTTAAGTCTTTCAAATTGTTGAAGTTCATCCGTCATCGATTCAATCCAAGCGTGATCTGCCAAGGCTTCTTTGATATTTGTTGGTTCAGTTGTACTCACGGCGAGTGCGAACATACAAACATCACCATCGGTTTCAAGCTGTCGTCTTGTACGAACGGGCTGTGAAGGGTTTCCAATTACTTGAACCAAAGGATGATCTCGGGTCCAATGATGTGTTGAAGGATGTAGTTGATAGAACATATGCATATTTGACGGATCAACATGGCGAGTAGAAGACTCTCCAGTTTCATGTATCGGTGTACCAAATGGGTTAATAAATTCGTCTTTGTTAGATAATGCATTGTCTGCTTGATTTGTATTCTCTAGAGCATGACAGTAGTTGTGGATGTTGTAGGAGCGGTTGTTGATGTGATATGCTGAGGAGGTAAATCTGCAGCAACCCGTGTTGAAGTAGATGAAGTTGTATCCTTTTGTTGACGATGATCGGTATCATCATTCTTATCATGAGTGACCGCAGAAGACTTCGATACACCATGTTTCTCCCCCGTGAAATATTAATCATACATTGGTCCATATAACATTTTCAACTCTTCAATTTTCGTGTTGACTATCATATCTGCTCTTGGAACATTTCCTTGAACCAGCTTTGAACTAGACGGTTCATTGTTGTGGTCTTGAGTTCCGAGTTCCGTGCGGTTGTGAACGGAAGTCGTTTGTCGTTGTGGATCGGGACATAAACTGTTTTGATCAAGTGTCATTTCTTGTAATTCATCAAACCGGATATGAATAGTCTCGACTATCAATTTTGTTCTCTTGTTGTAAACTCTATATCCCTTAGACTAAGTTGCATATCCCACTAGAATACATGCATCAACTTTCTCTTTCATCTTATCCAAATTTTCACCATCTCGTATAATGTAACAAATACATCCAAGAATGTGAAGGTGTTTGAGTGAAGGTTTTAGATCATGAATTATGTGATATGGTGTCTTTTCGTGTCTTGGGATAATTAAGAATCGGTTTTGTGTGTAGCATGCGGTTGACACGGCTTCGGCCCAAAAGAATAGTGGAAGTTTTGAAGCAGATAATAATGTTCGAGCAGCCTCAACTAAAGTACGGTTTCGTCTTTCAACAACACCGTTTTGTTCGGGTGTTCGAGCAATAAATGTTTCATGTTCAATTCCTTCGGCTTCAAAATAGTTCCTCAGAGTTGAATTCAAAATTCTGTTCCTCTGTCAGTACGTACCACTTTAACTTGAGCTTGAAGACAACGTTGTATCAGTTTAAGGAAGTTGATGAGAACTTCGGGTGTTTCATCCTTAGACCTTAAAAAGTGAGTCCATGTGTACCTTGAGTAATCATCGAAAATTACCATAATGTATTTCTTCCCATTGATACTTTGAACACGCATGGGACCATACAAATCTATATGAAGAAGATCTAACCGTCCTTTAGAGCTTGGTGTAGTCTTTGTCTTGAAGATACTTCGTTTAGATTTACAAAGCTCACAAGAAGAACAAAGATGATCTTTGATGAATTTCAAGCTTGGAAGGCCTCTCACAATATCTTTCTTGGAAAGCAAGTTGATGGCATCAAAGTTGAGATGAGATAAACGTTGATGCCATAACCATGCCTGAGTCGTTGAAGCTTTAGCCATGAAGCAAATTGGAGTTGATGAAGTTGTGTCTTGTAATGAAATTGTGTAAAGATCGGTACCCCGTGAACCGATGAGTAAATCATTCCCATCATAATCACGAACAAAACATGTCTTCTTTCTGAAAGCAACTTCCAAATCTGCATCACAGAATTGACCAACCGAGAAAAGATTGTGATTGAGCCCTTCAACGTAGTATACCCTTTTTATCGTGATATTCCCCTGAACCAAATCTCCATATCCTAGGATCGGTGCAAATTGATCATTTCCGAATCAGACCGTACCCCGGAACTTCTCCATGAAGTTAATTAGAAGCTTGAGATTCCCCGTCATGTGCTTCGTGCATCCGGAGTCCAGTATGAAGAGAATTATTTGTATCACCTGCAGAAGAATTAGAACACGATGGAGCATTTGCTAAATTGGATACCACGTTAGTTGTGATTTCAGAATCATTAGTGTCCTTAGCAACATTTAAAGGCATACTAACACTCGTTGTCACATTTTCTGTCCTAACTTTTAGCACCCATTTATATCCTGGAGGACATTGATTAGCAAACCACCATTTCCACGATTTGCTAACAGACTCATATAATTCCCTAATTCTGCTTCTAGGTTTCTTAGTGGTGGAGTCTGATGCAATACTTTGCTTATTGGGGGTTGCACCAGGATGGTTCACTTTGCGTATGGGTTTACTAGCACTATAGGCATCGCAACTTGCTTCTTAGTTCTAGTATCTACGCCTTTGACTTTATTCATAGCACACATAGAATGATTAGCATTAGCACATTTTCCACATTTGACACAAACAAATTTAACATCAAAAGCATTCAAATCATTCAAAGCATTCAAATCGTCATTACACGCGATTACAGACTTTTTATTCTTAAAAACATTTAAATTCCTAGGGTGTGCTTCTACTTCCTTCATCTTTCCTTGACTCTTGTGTTTCTAGACCTTATCATTCACTTGAGTGCGCTTAAGCTGAGGCCAACTAACAGTAGCAGTGGAGACTACTCCTGTAGTAGAAGACACACGAGTATTAGTGTTTCTAGAAGTCTGAGGCGATTGACTAACTTTGTTTGTGGGTTTAGTGGTCATTCTATACATCCTTGGTTTAATCACATTATTGTGCTTAACGCTTGGTGCTTGAGTATTCCTTATGACTTGAGTCTGTGGTAACGTTTCCTTTCCATCCATCTTAGGGCAAACACAGGTTTTGCAAACGAGGAATTTGAAAAAGCGGATGATTTTCCCAAGATAGAGGATCTATTCTATTTATAGGCATTGGGTTGTCTAACAACAGGTTTCTTAACACTAGGTTCCACAACTTTCCCACCCATCTTAGCAACGAGTTTCTTCAACTCTGCTATTGCTATATCTTTTTCTTGTAACTGAGCTTTCAAATCCGAAATATCAAGACTTTTTTCGTTTAGTAATCGACATGACTCAGATAATTTTACTTCCAAAGGTGTATCATTTAAAAAGCTGTCAACTTTCTTTTGCAAAGCAAGGTCAAGTGAATGACAATGTTTTTGAAGATAATCATATCTATGTTGAAGTAACAAAAACTCTTTTTTGTCATTTTTATTCGAAAGCTCAGTTTCAAGACGTTCACACTCTTTGACTTGATCAAGATATTTGCATGCAACATCAGAATATTCATCGATATCAGCATAAGATATAACATAGACACACATAATATCTTTTGAGAGGCATTCTTGCAAGAGTAGATCATAGGCTATAGAGAAATCGTCTCTTTCAGGTTGATGATCGTCAATTTCTTTTTCAAGAGATTCCACATATTTCAGATCGTCAAACATTTCTTGCTCTATTAACTTTTCAAATTCCAAAGCATGTTTCTTTGTTCTTTCCGCAAGAGGAATCAAAATAGTTTTCACAAGAACAATTATATCGTGAGGAATTTCTTTATCACCTTTCAACATTTCACGTTTTTCCAATCATCATCAACAACCTTTTTGAAATCTTCAATGTTACTTTTGAGAATACTAAGTGCTTGCTTACTCTTGCTTAAAGAAGCTTGATGCGGCAAGTACCCGATATATTTTGAAACATTAGTTTTCTTAGTGGCAAAAACTTGTCTCCATTTAATTCTTATTTGCGCACATTCGTAAAATATTTGCTCACGAGACTTCTGTTTTTGTGGTTTGAAAATTTCATAAAGACTATTTTCATAAGCATAATTATATGGTTTCACAAAGTATTTATTCACTGGTGATCTACTCTCCTCTTCAAAATATAGTGAATCATCACTATCATGCCTAACAAGAAGACAATCAAGGTCGGTCCATTGGTACTCCTCTAGATAGAGTCGCGGGTTCTCAGATTGAGCTTGCTCGAGGTACTTAGGACCAGCAAAACTAGCTTTACCCTTGAAAAACAAACGAGGTGCCAACATTCGCATGGTTTGAATAGATTGATTTGTTTTAAAAACAATTTTATTATAAAAATCAAGTTGAACTTCAAGTTCCACGACTTTGTCGATGTCTTTTGCTTGTTTAATTTTGAAAGATTTTTGCAAGTTAGCAACCTCTTCCGTCTTCGCAGTGACTAGTTTAGTTTTATCCTCTTGAAGAAAACCAATTTGAGTTAACTCATTCACTTTAGTGGTAGCAAGATACGTTTTGTGTCGTTCAGTACTTAAAGAGGTATTATAATTACGTTTCTCTTGTTCTAAAATCTTAAGAGTTTCATTGTATTTAGTTTCAAAAACATCCTTTACTGTAGTAACAAAAACCCCTCTGTACCTTGCAAGCTCTTTGTCTTTTTGAATAAGCTCAGGTCTGCAGCTTGCAAGAAGCTCACTAGATTTTATGACTGCAGCTTTGCTTTCTTCAAAATTTTGAGTGAGCGTAGCGTTTGCCTTCTTTAATTGCTTTTGAATTTTTCTAGTTTCTTTGACATCTTTTTGTAAAGAATCAGTTAAGTTAGCTAGCGCAATATGCTCTTCATCATCATCATACTCATTTGCATGTTGATCATCCTCAGATTCATTATTGCACATGTCTGATGAATCAGGTGTGGTATTGCTATCAACCGTTTCCATCATACATGTGTCATTAATGGCTTTAGGTAGCTCACAATGCTCATGAATATTACCAAACATATTATATTCCTCTTCAGCGTGTACCTTATCGATTGGCTCAATATCAAAGATAGGACCATTGTTATCTTCAGTGACGTTGAGAACTTCTTCAACCTTTGCCATGTACGAGTAATGTGCTTCAAGTTCTTGGTCGGAGGCTTCATCATCAGTATCATCAAGCATTGCTCCTTCCTCAGCCGACAATTTAACCCCAGCTTCCATCTTCTTGCATAGCAGCATCTATTCCTTATGATAACCAGAGTCCCTAACCCGTTTCGGCTTCCTATATTCCTTTGCCATGTGCCCATAACCTTGACGATTAAAGCATTGAATCCCACTTTGCTGAACCACTTGGGTTCCAACAGTTTCCCTATTCCAAGCAACAGTAGCAATCCTCTGAGTATCATACTTAGCAGTTTGTCGATCATACCGTGCAGAACCCTCAACATGTGTTGGATTACGTCGATCATACCTAGGAGGACTTTCATCACGTTGCAGTGTGTCATACCTCCGAGGATTCTCAACATATTGGTTCCTTGTATTAGATGATGTTCGAAGATTGTTGTTGGTGGTTTGAAGATTTTCTTGTAGGTATTCATAATGAAAGCAATTTGTTGTTTCATCTTCCTATCCTTTTGAGCTAGTTCTTCATCACTATCCTCTTGAGATAATGGCTCAGGTGATGGTGATAGTGCTCTTGGTTCTTTTTCTCGTGATCTTGTGGGATCTGAATACTTAGATGAAGTGGAGTATCTTGGTGAAGAGGATGTAGTGGAGTATCTTGGTGAGGAGGATGTAGTGGAGTATGACTTTAGAGCACGAGAGCGATGATCTTAGACGTGTTGAGTGGTAGACACCAAAGCAAGTGGATTAGCAGTCTTTGCTATCCTTTCAGCTCGAAGTTCATTCGCCTCATTCTGAAATTGTTTCAAAATGTCAAAGAGCGTGTGATAGTTAACCTCGTCTAACTTACTCTATTGTTTCAGCAAAGTTACAAACCGTGTCCACTCTGGTTGAAGTTGCTGTAGAAATTGCACATTGACTTGCATGGTGGAGACTTGCAAATTGTTTCTTGTCATGTCATTCATCATCTTGTAGAACCTTGAGTAATATGAATCAATTGATTCCCCATCCAATGAAGTAAACTTGCCAAAGTTCCAGAACAAGTTAGTTTTGACATCTTGCTTGTTAAGTGATTCTCCTTGTTGCAAGTGTTCAATGGCAAACCACATTTCTTTTGCAGTAGGGCACGCATCAACCGTTGAGTAAATATCATCCCCAATCCCACTGAGAATCAAATAGATTGCTTCTTTCTTTGCATCAATCCAAGCACATTTCTCTTTCAAAGTGCTCTCATATGTTTCCTCAATTGTTTGCTCATAGGAACCGGTCGTCGTGTCAGTTGCTGGAATTGCAGGAATGGTTATTGTAGTGAGAGTATAGGGTCCTTCTTTGATGCAACGTCGGAGAAGATCACCATTAGGTTTAGTGTCAAGATATCGAAGAAATCGTGATTGCCATTATGCATATCGACTAGACACAAGCATTGGTGGTCTCTCTTTATTGCCCGCCACCGTAATGTTGTTGTTTGTGACACGATACTCTTGAGTAGAATCCATGTTGAAAAACTTGAAATTGTTGAAGTGAAAGCGGATCTTAAGTAGATGTGTTGTGATTGTTGTTGTCGATGAAAAAATGTTAAAATCCCCTAAAAATTGTCTTCGCAAGAAACCAAAAATTCGAAGACGAAAAATCACACGATTAAAAATTTTCACTGTTGTAAAAAATTTTCATTTTCGGAATATTCGTGATTTTCGGAATAACTGTGATTTTCGGAATAAGTGGTGGATTTCGGATAAATGGTGATATTCGGATTAATGGTGATCTTCGGAATAGTGGTGATTTTCGGATAAATGAAGGTTTTCCGGATAAAAGTGTATTTTCGGATAAATGCTGGTTTTTCGGGAAAATGGATTTTTTCGGGAAAATGGATATTTTCGGATAAATCAAAGTCTTTCGGAAAATGTTGGTTTTTCGGATAATGTGAGATTTTCGGAAATAATTGAGCTTTAGATAAATGATATTTTTCGGGAAAACAGGTAATCTTCGGATAAAGCAATTCGGATAAAACCAGATTTTGGATAAATCAAACAAAACACTTACCTTTTCGGATAAATCCCCTTTTTTCGGATAAATCTCTTTTTTTCGGATAAAGCTTGATCTTCGGAATGTATAAACCCTTTTCCGAAAATGTCTTTGTTGGCCACCTAACTTACTGTTCTTCGAATCGAACCACAAAAACAATCCAAACACCCCAAAAACTTGCGATTTTTACCACAAAAACTTAACCAAATCCCTACCACAACTATGTAGGAGATGTATACCAAGATTTAGAGCCCGAAAACACTAAAAAAAATCAATCCGAGTTGATTTTGATGAAATCAATCGAACCAAATCAAAACCAAACAACCAATCACTAATCTACCCCGTGGCGATTGATACCAAATGTTGTTCCCATATTTAATCACTTCACCATGGTTGATTTTATGAATTAAAGAAGAAAGATAGATGATTTCTAGAGAGAGAAAGTAGAGAGTGAAAGCAGAGAGAAGTGTGTGAAACTTTTGGAATATTAGATTAAGAAAAATGAAATCACCAACCTCTCCTAACATGCTAGGAGAGGTATATATAGTCGGGCTTACATGTAGCCTTAATGGACTATATTTGTTTAATGGGTCGGGCTTGAATAAAATGCTTAGTACCTTAAAAGAGGCCTTTTAAGCTAGCCATCAAGCCCGTAATGTTACGACTATTTTAACTAACTATTACAACGTTCTAATATATATTACAATAAAAACCTATGACCGAACATTCTTGTTTGACTCTATATTTTGAGGCTAACAATAACTCTTCTTCTAGACAGAACTCTTCTTTCAGCAACCTTTTGATTTCATCCCAAGGTTTCCTGTTTGCAGCTTCTAACCCAACTGTAGCAACTTGAGTCTTCCACCAGCTTAAAGCTCAATCCTTGAAAGTAGCAACTGCAAACTTAACCTTGTTCCTTTCTGAGCAATCACTAATCTCAAATGTTGTTTTAGTTTTCTCAATCCACCTGAATAATTCCAGTGCTCCTCCAGTTCCTTGAAATGTAGTAGGTCCACATTTCATATATCAAGAAAAAGTACACTCTTTTACTGCAGCAGCAGCCTGAGCTACCTCACCTGCAGGATTCTCAGCTACACTTGCTCATCCAACAACTTCTGGTTAAACAGGTTCACCTGCACCTCCAGCACCCACACCTCCAGAGCCACCTGCTCCTTCAGTGTTAACACGTGCAACTCTATCCGCAGCCAATGCTTTCGCTACCTTTTCAGCAAGTAGTCTTGCAATGGCATCATTTGTCATTCTCCTGGGTGGCATGATTCTGTCACATCACAAAGAGAGATGATAAAATGAATGAGTTAATTGTAATCATGGTATAGTCATATCATGTATAAAAATTCAGTCATCAAATGCATACACATTATCAATACCAGAAATCACAATCATTATAAGGATCAAAGGAAACTATTATCACAGATCAACAAGGAATGATCTTAAAGACAAATAGAGTACAATGACCCAAAATAATAGACACTAGTCACGTGAGGATCCACATGGCTTAGTTGACTGTGACTCACTAGCAGTAGTGGAACCTGCTTTATCCTTATAGAAGATGTAATTGGGCGGTGGTAAATTCGTAAAATCAGTATAAGGTCAATATAAAATGAAATAGAATAATATTCAATATTTAAATAAATATAGAAAATCCTTCAAAATAAGTACAAGAAAATTTCAGAAATTTATTTAAATAAATCATTAATAAATGATAAACTTTTATCGAAAAGTTTTAACGATATTAATATATATCGACCAGGGTTTATAGTATTTATTTATAAATACTTAGCAATATGGGATACATAATAATGTATACTAAAATTGTAATCCCAGAAGTAGCTTGAACCTGAAGTCACGCGAAGTTATGTGCACTGACTCTTTGAAAAATAAAAAATCTGACAGTTATAGTTTAAGTTTTCAGAAAACGACCTAGTTTTCTATAACTCATGGCTTTGGTACCAATCTTTAACACCCCTAAATTTACACGTATCGGAATATATCTTTGGGTGCTAAACAATGGTATAATAACACATAATTTTTAAAGAACGACTCGAAAAGAGACGTTTTAAATTTACCGTTAGCATAGTCCCAAGACATCGTAACCAAAGTACAACTAAAACAATATATTTATTTTTTTAAACAAAGGAACGATAAACATTCAAAGAGTTTGAACAACAAAAGCAGTGCACAACTTCGTTCCCGTGACTCCCAAGCTTCACACTCCTTGATTACCTGAAATACATGTGAGAAAAATCATCAACAAAAATGTTGAGTGAAATCTGTAGGTTTATATAATCATTTTGAACACAAGCAAAAGTTATAATTTGGTGGCATACTTGAAGGCAACAAGCATCGAATAATTTGCATCAACAATATAACTGTTTATAGAAACAATTGCATTAAGCTCATAGAACCGAGCCCTTAGACACTCCGTTAGGTCTAATAAGACAAGAGATTTATTAATTGTCGATTACCTCCAGATTATTGGTACATTTTTGTATACCTGACTTCTCAATACAATATGTCCGTACAGTGGGCGTCCAGGCCTAAGCACGAGGGACATCACCCACAAACCGAACCGAGGCGGCTTCCCTCATAGATCTATTAATTGTACCAGCGGCTAGCCCATCATAAGTTAGTTAACGGTTCATAAGTGAGGCTTTAACAATGGCAATCTACTTAATGCAATTTAAGGCAACCACGGGTCTATTCAGATAGGGACAAGCATACCAAAACAACTTGTGTTTTAAGTTTTATAAAAACATGAATTCCCCCTCGCGTGTTTTTAAAATATTTGAATGAGATCAAATGAGGCTATAGACTCACCTTAGTATTTATAAATGGAGATGACGATCGCCGACGATAGTAGATGCCCGATAAATACGACAACCGCAACCTAGCATATAAGGCGCGTACTTTAATAATTAATCCAAGTATAAACTTATACTTAATATAATCAAAATCAACAAAGTAAAACAACAATAATTTCACAAGCGTAATCCATTCAAGTGGTATTACTAGACACTTTTGCAAAGTCTCCTTTACTAGACAACACCTCCAAAACAATTCTGCCGGAACATACCGAATGTTCAAGCTGTTTTTCCATAATTAGACACATAAAATTTTTATGATACTAACTTGAGACCTTACTCACAACCTGTATAAAGCCCTCCTAAAATTTTATCAAAAGATTTTACTTCTAAGTCTCCCTGCTCAACACATCTTTGACTTACTAAATTCGGACAGAATTACGCCTTTGACTTTTAAAACCGTTTTGACTATCTTAAACAATACTATTTGTTAAACCAACCCTTGATTGTAAAAATAGAATCAAAAGGTTACACTTAGGCCCTGAGATCAGCCTTTGAACATTTATACAACTCTAGCTATAGTCCTCGAGATTTGACCCAATATCGACAACAATTAAGTATTGTGTCGATACACATCTCCCGGTACACGAATAATCAAACTAGCGTATCTTCCTCCTCGTTTGGAGTTGGAAGGCATACTTTATACCAAATCGAATCTCTCGACATCCTCTACAACACTATCCTATAATATCAAGCTTTTATAAAACTTTGACCCATGAAAAACACCCCTAAAGCTGCTGACCTAAAATAGACTTTTAAAAATCATATTAAACCATTATTTTGACACAACTTAACATCATCCATACCCCTAGTATTAACTATATATCATCCTAACCAGTTTAAAACAACCTAATCACTTGCATATCAAATTTTAATAAAAACCCAAATCAAAAATCTATATATAAAATGATCAATATTTATATAAAACATGAATAACAACACATGCACATAACAATTTTGAATCAAACATCACCAAATTTTCTTTAAAAAATGTTATTGCATGTTGATAAAATTGGTATCAAAATACTCACAATAAAATTTTAGGATTGGTATGTTTGCTAGTTTTTCTTGAATCAATCTACAAAAAATTTAGATGATGATTTTGTAAAAGGAGGGGTGGTGGTTTTTAAAGAGAAAAAAGAAAGAAGATGTGTGTGTTTTTAGATGATAAGAATGAGGTAAAAATTAGGTGGGATGTTTTTATATAGTGGGTGGGGTGAAATTTGTAAATATTGAATAGTTTTGGAATCAAATGTAACATTTAAGTTAAAAAGCAGGAAATGACTATTAGTCGACTTTTCAAAAATTCCCAGGAGTCGGATTTCGTAAAAATATTTTTTTTTAAGTTTAAACGCACACGAAAAATAATAATATAACGACTTAATACACAATTAAAAAGATAACGTCGAAAATATTAAATATCGAAACGATCGATTATAAAATGTAAAATTTTGTGCATCCGTCGGTATCGCGATCACTAGTAGTCCTCGTTACTCGTCAAAATATAATAATAAAATGTTCAGTATCGGTTTCAACTTAAACCGTTAAGCGTAATATTATTTAACGTTATAAAATAGTTCAAAAATAATTGAAAGATAGAATTAAATAATGACCTTATTTTGCGGGTTTTACATTAATGATGCCGATGATAATGGGACAAAAGGGCCCAATGTGTTTGACGTCGCATCCATTGATGAGTTGGCGCCAGAATTGAATGTTAACGAGGTTGTTAATGATGTTGATGATCATAGACTCATAGATAACAAAGAACAAACTTGGGTGGAGAACAAACTGTGTTGGAAAACTCTTTATGTTGGAGTATGTAAGACCTCCAGAATCAGGCAAGGAAACAACTAGGCAGTAAGGGGGTTCCACGTCATGGTACAAGAAACAATGTAATACTGTTGACACAAAGTTGACGTAATAAAAAATATACGTTATATCATAAAAGATCATAGGTTTAAACATAGGTCCCAGAGTTTTATATGCGGAAATTTTTTTTATTTATTAATGGTTTTGTAACTTATAGTTACCAAGAATACATGATAAACTTCTGACAGATTTTAAATGAAACCAAAGTTTAATATACACAGAAATCTCCAAGCTGCGATAATATCCTGAGGGCTCCCATCCAAGCAAAGCAAAGTAATAATACCTGAGATTAAACATGTAAAATCGTCAACATAAAGTTGAGTGATATTCATAAGTTTAGTAGTAAAGGTGTGGAACACAAGCATTCATTTGTAAACAAGAAATAGGGGAAATGGTTATGTACATTAACCATAAACGCGAAACATTATTATAGAAATTAGAAGGGGGGTTGAATAGTTTCTCTTCAATTAGTCACCTAATTTAAATTACTTTGAATTAAGTGTGTATCAAAACTATCTTTTACTTAAAGCTAAGTTGCATAATGATTAGGTTCAATTTAAATGCATTAGCAGTGGTAATAGGTAAGTATAATGATAATGAAATAAGTAAAGAGTAAGGAAAGAGACAACCTAGTAACAAGACACCAAGATTTATAGTGGTTCGACAACGAGGCTCTATCCTCGTTTCTACTCCACTCCTCGAGTACACCTACTCGAGATTTCTACTATATCCACAAGCTCCCTTCTTGGCGGAGAAAGCCTTAGATCGTCGCTTACATTATTTTCTGACACTAAGCTAAATGTCGAGACCTAATCATTAGCTAGGATCAATCTACACAACGTTGCCTACTTCACAATTTAACGACACAAGGCTAGATGTCGAGTTCTAATCTCAAGGTAGAACCAATCTTCACGACGTTGCCTACTTCACAATTTAACGACACAAGGCTAGATGTCGAGTTCTAATCCAAAGTTAGAACCAATCTTCACGACTCTTCACTTTGAAGCTAAGTGAGAACTTCACACAACACAACTACTAATCTCTTTCAAGTTTAGTCAGAACTCACAAGACACAACCACATCACTTTATAGTTTAGTGAGAACTACTACACAAATCTATTACAACTCAACTAGACATATCCAAGTACACACATGTAGCTTGTATCTACACACCACAAATCCAAGCAAACACATATGCAATGGATGTACACAACAAATCCAAGTATTCACAAATAGCTTGGATGAACACAACTAGTCCAAGTATTTCATAAATACAAATGGATTAACAAAAATAAAAAGGCTAACATGATGAATATGTCTAATTCATGGATTCATCTTTATCACAACACTAGTGAGTGAGTGATCTTCTCATTGGACAAGGTAAAGGAGGGGATCAAGAGGATAATCATATGTAAACATCCTTAACACTTTAAGTGATCATTTACTAATGATTATGCTATAGAAAAGAGAAAGGGGCTGAGAAAAACGTCCAAGAGGCTTATTGGAAAATGAAGTTTGATCCACTATTTATAGAAGACAAAGTCCAACGGCTAGCTGGGCGCGGATCCTTATCTAGCCGGCGGTACCTTATCGATAAGGAACCGCCTATCTATTTAAGGTACCGCCCAGTAGAGTCCGCTCCCTTTTTTTGTCTTTTAGTGGGGTAGGAATATCTGAGGTCTTTTAAACCTTCAAAGGATATTCTTATGGCATATGGAATATGCCATTTTCAAATTTACATTTTCCATTTTAATAAAACATTTTCTTAAAAAGAAAGTTTATTAAAAAATCTTTTGTCATATTAACAAAAGTGAGTTTTAAGGATAATCACTTTGATGATCACTAAGTATGATTAAGAAAAGTTAGTGATATGATTATTACCTTGATGATAGTGTTAGTTAAATAATTCGTTTTGTGTTTTATACTAAATGTGTTGTATAGTTTGTTGTGATCTAAACCAAAAAAGATTAGTTAACACTAATAATGTTTTTAGGCATCACTTGCATTAACAATATCCCCCTTTTTATTACGAAAAACTATAAACTCATTTACTTAGAAACACAAAATATCAAATTATTAACGAGTTTATCACTATCATTTCTCCCCCTTTGTCATAGCAAAAAGGTAAGCACGAGTCTTTGAAGATATTAGGACTTTGCTAGTATCTCCCCCTTGGTGGTTGCTCCCCCTTGCTTGGGGCACCAAGTGTATGAGCTAAGGTGACATGCTACACAAAGGTTAGTAGAAAGGAAAGAAACACCAATGTATATATGATCACTACCTACTAAGTAACTTGAGAGGGAGAAGGATAAGAAATCTCAAGTTAGAAGCAAGTATTTGCTAAGTATATCCAAAAAGGTAAATGACAAAATCAAGGTTCAATTGGTGAAATGAAGGAAGAAAGGAAACATCCAACCAATGAAGATGATAAATTTGTCAAGGGGTTATAATTTAGAATTGATGGAATCACCCATAAACAATTGTAAATATTAACCACGATCAACTCAAAAAGAACGAGAGAATGATCAAATAAAGAAAACAAACACACCATAAAGATTTCATATTACATAAATATGAAAAAGACAACCAAAGTAGATAGTCATACACACAATATGAGTATCTAAAGCAAAAGATATGGAAAATAAACCACAAAGCATAAGCTAGTCTAATAGTGATAATTTTCCAAGATTTCTTAAAAAAATGACTCTAAAACAACTAAAGTTTTATTGACTCCAATGGAGTGTAGCCCTTTAGTTGGAAAAATAAGACGACGATGCATCATTCGAAGTTTTGTCCACGGGAACGAAAACTTTGAGAGGAGGTCGAGTGAGGAGGAATTCAAGAAAATTTAACTTCTCATACACATGAGCAAGTTCAATTTGTTGAAATCGACAACAAGCACACGAGGATCCATGATGCAACACAAATTCGGTTGATGGGGGAAGGCCATCATACCTAGGATTTGGTGGTGGTGAGGAGAGTGGGTAGGTAATGTTTTCACAATGCCTTATGAGGTTTGGGAAGGTTGAAAGATCATTGAGTTGAGGGGTGTCAAAGGGTTTTGGTGGTGGGGAGATTCTCCTTTTCTCCGGTGATTGGGTTAATGGAGTAGGTCTCATTCCAATACTTGATTGGAGAGAATGTGGGGTTCTTGGGTGGTTTGGATGAAGACGGTTCATTTTTCTTGATCTAAATAGGTTTAACCGAGATTTTTGGTTTCTTTGAAAGCTTTGATGAGGAAGCTTTGGGTGAGGAGGTTTGTGACAAAGAAATGTCAAGGTTATGAAAGGGAGAGTTAGGCATTGTTGAGGTGTGAGAATGAAATCTCAAGGTTGGGGTATAAGAACAAAGTAAACAAGGCAAAGGTTTGAAAAAAAAATGTAAAGTGTCAAGGAATGTTTAGCCAAAAAGAGTAAACATGGAATCTTGACTAGGAATAGGGTGATGAAGAAAGACCAAAAAACGAGCCATAAAATGGCTTTCTGTGCGCGGTACCTTATAGGTACATGCGATTCCTTAGCACTTAAGGAACCGCACGTTCTTTAAGAAACCGCGTGCAGTGGACTTGAAATCTAGATTTTCCAGGGTTTTGAGAAAAACTAAGACTTTTTCAAAAAAAATTGCAAATCTTGGAATTTTACCTCTATTAGCACTAAATTTTGCTAGGGTTGCATAAAAGCAACACATTCACCAAGAATGTCTTGACAAAAGGTGACAAAATTTTGGATAACATTTTGAACCAATTTTAGTCAAGTTTTTAGAGGTTGTGATAGATTTAGGTTCAATTTTAATTTGGAATTAAAGTTGATTAATGTCCACATAGAGATAGAAGCACATAATGCCAAGTCCATAATTCATTCTCATAAGACACTCATGAAAGAGATACATAAAGGAAATAAAGAAAAACAACTAACTAAACTAAAGATAGCTTAAAAAAGAAACTAGGTCTTGATTAGTAATCTTCCTTGGCTTGAATTTTCTTGAAAACTATTTTTAAAGAAAATCACCATTCATCTCCTAGGAGGAGGCATGTTAAACAAGGTGAGCAAGAAATCATGCAACCTCATATGAAGTCCCAACATCTCCATCCTAAGGTTCTGAATGATGTAGTTATTGTAGAGGCAACATGGACAATGAGAACCATGAGCTTCTAGGAACCCAAGGAAGTAAGGATCACCCATAAAGAAGGGAAGTGGAACACCCAAAATGGGAGTGTTTGAGGGAGGTGGAGGTGGAGGAGGAATGTTATCCAAGGGTGATGTGGGTGAGTGTGAAGGCAAGCTCTCTAAGGGTGAAAAAGGTGAGTTAGGAGGGGTAAATGATGAAGTCACCAAGGTATCATCAAAGTCATTCACAATGGGAATGCTTTGGATGGGTTGTGGTTGGGTGGTCACATCCAAGAGATTACTTGGAGTGAAGGGTGAGGAAAGCTCATTCATCCTAGATTGGAATGAAGATGAGGTAGAACCATGAGAATGATTGGTTCCATGGGTTGATGAAGTCTTGCATGGAGCAAGAGGTGGTGAGTTTGATGAGGAAATGAGAATTGGGACAATCTCATTTTTAGGAGTGTGAAAGGTTGAGGAGATAGGTTTAGCCATTTTAATCTTAATCTTAAGATTGTTCTTTGTGGTGGAGGTTTTGGATGAGTTTGAGCTACTTGTAGAAACCATGGTTGAGATGAAGGGTTTAAGGTTTAAGGAAGAAGGTTTGATGTGTGAAGAACATGGCTAGCAAGGTAGGTTTAAAAGGGTGAAGGGATGATCCAAACTAGTAATGGGTTAAAAACATTTTATGTGAACAATGAATTTAGCTAACCTAGTTTACGAAATGTGCAGGTTTTTGCAAAGAATCAAGCAAGGTTTACACATATTAAGGAAAATAGTGTAAAGCAAAGATCCTGTCGGACACAGTAGCCGGCGGTTCCTTATCTAAGGGCGGCGGTTCCTTATCAATAAGGTACCGCGGGTTGATAAGGAACCGCGACCAGTGGTGTTCAAAAATGGTATTTCCTCAAACTTTGGTTAGCCCAGATTTTTACCAAAGGATTTTCAAGCCAAAGTTAACTACTGAACAAAATCTAGGAAGCTAACTAACACATAGGATAAACAAAGCTATGCAAATCACAATGGCAAACATTTAGGATAAATAACAAATAATCCAAACAAGTAGAATATAGTTAATACACATCCAAGATAAAAAAGAATTGTTCAACATTACATGTTTACCAACATGTATTCTTTGAAATACTTCAAAGTCTTCATCTTCTCTTCTTTCCTAATCCCTTGATCATTTTTCCTAAGTACTTGATTCCCTTTCTTGACTCAATCCGGTGTTCATGCAAGTCACCTTAGGTTCGAAGATTTTGACGGTAAAGTTTCTCTAAATTCAGATTATTAGGAACTTCACTAGTGGAATGATGAGGAGGGGAAGCAATGTCATCTAAACCATCCACGAATGAGTTTGTGGAGTGGTGAGAAGTACTCGAAGAATCAATGGGAGCACTTGTGCCAATGCCATCACCATCACTTGTTGGCATGTCCATGTCCTCATCATTGGATTCTTGTTGGTCGGATTTACGATCACATCTTTTCTTTCTCTTATATACCTCTTGAATAGGTAGCATGACCCGTTTGACTGGTTGAAACTGAGAACGATCAAGATTTGGAAAATCACGGCCAACCCTTTTAAAAAGGCGAGTGAGAAGCATTACGTAAGGGAGGTTTGTTTTGGGCTTGTGAATAGCATAATTGATCCGTTGAGCGATAAAATATGCCAAATTGTAATTGGTGTTAATAAAGACGCAATATAACATATGCACTAAACACGCCGGAACATGATCCCGGTTTCCACCAAGACAAAACACATTTTCCCTAAGGATATTGGTCCATTGGACCATATTATCATTAAGGTCGCTTAAGAGAACCTCATGACGTTTCACCGAACGTACCTTAGTATGAAGGCTTCTCTTAACGGGTCGATTACGCTTTTTGGAGACAATGTCAACAATGAAGTCAAGATCAAATTCCTCATGATCATTTGGAGGACAGTTGTAGGATTCAAGGAGTGCACTAAGCTTCCATTTATCCGTGAAGCGACAAGTGCCTACAAATGGGACATCAAGAATTTGACCAAAAACTTCGAGAGAGTATTGAATGAGTTGATCTTTCAAGATGAACCTAACAAATATTCCATCGTTGTTTTCAATGACGGAGTATGTGCTAAAGAACTCCAATAGAAATCGAGGATAGATGTCTTCCTTAATGTTCAACAAACAATCAAATCCAATGTTTTCAAACATGGACTTGATGTAGACATAATCCTTGATATCCTTTTGGACAACTCTATCCTCATGAAAGCAACAGGATTGAAGGGAGGAAAAAGTATGGGCAAGGTGAGTTGAGTGACACAAGTCGGAAAGGTTTGGCATATACTTTTTGGTGAGTTGATGATCCTTTTGGTATTGTGAAGGCATGATTAGTACCTAAATAAACATAAGAAAATATTTTTCCAATCACTCATATGAAAATAAATTCAAAACTAAAAAATATGAGAATGTGTTATATCAATTTTTTGACAAACAAAGGATTGAATCCATAACATTCTCATGTTCACAATGTGTCTATTCCATTATTAACCAAGAACATATGACCTATGTTGGATCAACAATGGACTAGAACATTGGTTTTTCAAAACAAGGTTTTTAGGTATGCATTAACAATGCAACAACCTATTTGTTCATGGGTTCATCTCAATTCCATCTTTTAACCAAAATCATTTAGCCAAAATTCAGATTTGTTGTACAAGTGGGTTTTAGTGAAATCTCAATGAATGTGAACCTAAGGAATCATAGTAACATAACCATGTCAACCCATATTCCTATTAAGGTTTTAATTCAATTTTAATTTTAAAAATCCCCAATTATGAAAGAATGAACCCTAGAACAAAATAGATGAAATTGAAAGAAAGTACTTACGATTAATTGATGCTTGATGAAGGATGAGTGAAACCCACAACTTGGAATCAATTAATTTGAGTGATTGAAGGTTTTTGAAGCTTCAACAATGGTGGAAAAGATGAAAAACCGTCGGCTGTATGTTTTTGGGAGAGAGAGGGTTTGGTTTGATAAAGGTTATTTTAATAAAACTGGCGCTCTGACAAACTTTACTGCCCGCGGTACCTTATCGATAAGGAACCGCGGGTTTGAGCCGCCAGAGATAAAGAACCGCCTGCAGAGGCTGGTTTTTATCAATGAAATACGCCAAAAATTTTAAAACCAAATTTTCTAAAATACTTAAAAATATATCTTAAACCTTTTAGAATATCATTTGGATCATCATAACACTAAGCAATATGCCTTAATGAAGGATTACGAGTTGAATCGAGATCAAAAAGAACCGAAACGGACAAACGACTACTCGTAGCGAAAAGGCAAAGTGGAGAGAAGTCAAGGGAAGTGAATCAAGACTAAGATCAATGCTCAAGGTATTAATGACAATCTTCAAATCATGGAGACGAAGAGCTTGTGTCATATATAGTGGTTTAAGACGTGCCTTTCCGGCGAAACGTTAAACGGCTTTGGTAATGAATAAACACAAAGCAATTATTCATGTATAGACTAAGATCACTTTCAATAATAGTCTTAGTCTAAACCAAAATATGAGCAAGGTATTAATTCACTTTCTCTCCCACATAGGGCCTACTAACCGTATGGGTGCAAACCATGGAAATCATGCTTGATACTTTAAGCTACTACTAACTCACTCTAAATCACCATAGTGAGTCAAGTATCCAAGCAATGAAGGTTTGAGAGGATAAAAGAAAAGAATCACAAACCACAAACAAATGTCAAGGCAAGGATGCCAAGAACAAGCACATAGTCAAGTAATGATCAAAAGAATGATCAAAGGGCGTGTGGAAGAACGAAAGCGTACCTTGGCCACAAAGAGCAATCCATCAAGGAATCAATGCAATGCCCAACAATGACTATGATGAGTACTAAGTCTTCAAGGACTAGTATCATTCCCAATCATTTTGGTATCATCATTCAAGGATGTTGAAGATCAATGAAGATGAGTCTTCTACAAGTACAAGTAACTCAATCCACAACCAATTAAGTGATTGATCTTTATGAGTACCTACACAAAGCAAGATGCAAACTAGTAGATACATTTCAAGAGTAGATCTAAAATGCATAAAGACTACTAATCTAAGAGGGATGTAATATTACCAATTAAAAGACCTATTTTTCAAGAAAAAATAGTTTTGACCAAAGAGAAACTTTAGTACAACTTGACCTTCTAATTTGAGGAGACAATGGATCGATTCAAGTTTTAAAGTACAATATACTTCAAAGATCTTGAGTGACCATCGCTATGATACCAATTGTAGAAACTAGAAGGGGGGGTTGAATAGTTTCTCTTCAATTAGTCACCTAATTTAAATTACTTTGAATTAAGTGTGTATCAAAACTATCTTTTACTTAAAGCTAAGTTGCATAATGATTAGGTTCAATTCAAATGCATTAGCAATGGTAATAGGTAAGTATAATGATAATGAAATAAGTAAAGAGTAAGGAAAGAGACAACCTAGTAACAAGACACCAAGATTTATAGTGGTTCGACAACGAGGCTCTATCCTCGTTTCTACTCCACTCCTCGAGTAAACCTACTCGAGATTTCCACTATATCCACAAGCTCCCTTCTTGGCGGAGAAAGCCTTACATCGTCGCTTACATTATTTTCCGACACTAAGCTAAATGTCGAGACCTAATCATTAGCTAGGACCAATCTACACAACGTTGCCTACTTCACAATTTAATGACACAAGGCTAGATGTCGAGTTCTAATCTCAAGGTAGAACCAATCTTCACGACGTTGCCTACTTCACCGTTTAACGACACAAGGCTAGATGTCGAGTTCTAAACCAAAGCTAGAACCAATCTTCACGACTCTTAACTTTGAAGCTAAGTGAGAACTTCACACAACACAACTACTAATCACTTTCAAGTTTAGTGAGAACTCACAAGACACAACCACATCACTTTATAGTTTAGTGAGAACTACTACACAAATCTATTACAACTCAACTAGACATATCCAAGTACACACATGTAGCTTGGATCTACATAACACAAATCCAAGCAAACACATATGCAATGGATGTACACAAAAATCCAAGTATTCACAAATAGCTTGGATGAACACAACTAGTCCAAGTATTTCATAAATACAAACGGATTAACAAAAATAAAAAGGCTAACATGATGAACATGACTAATTCATGGATTCATCTTTATCACAATACTAGTGAGTGAGTGATCTTCTCATTGGACAAGGTAAAGGAGGGGATCAAGAGGATAATCATATGTAAACATACTTAACACTTTATGTGATCATTTACTAATGAGTATGCTATAGAAAAGAGAAACGGGGCTGAGAAAAACGTCCAAGAGGCTTATTGGAAAATGAGATTTGATCCACTATTTTTAGAAGACAAAGTCTAACGGCTAGCTGGGCGCGGATCCTTATCTAGCCGGCAGTACCTTATCGATAAGGATCCGCCTAGCTATTTAAGGTACCGCCCAGTAGAGTCCGCTCCCTTTTTTGTCTTTTAGTGGGGTAGGAATATCTGAGGTTTTTTAAACCTTCAAAGGATATTCTTATGGCATATGGAATATGCTATTTTCAAATTTACATTTTCCATTTTAATAAAACATTTTCTTAAAAAGAAAATTTATTAAAAAATCTTTTGTCATATTAACAAAAGTGAGTTTTAAGGATAATCACTTTGATGATCACTAAGTATGATTAAGAAAAGTTAGTGATATGATTATTACCTTGATGATAGTGTTAGTTAAATAATTCGTTTTGTGTTTTATACTAAATGTGTTGTATAGTTTTTTGTGATCAAAACTAAGAAAGATTAGTTAACACTAATAATGTTTTTAGGCATCACTTGCATTAACAATTATTATTGCTATTTAGTTCATGAACCGAAGCTTAACTCAGTGTAAGTTCCTCTAGTGAGTATTCAGCCTAAATACTCAAGTAATAAATTAAATGTTAAATGCGTCAAGGTAATCGGGACGGGGATTGTCAATCCCGATGGATCCACCCACAACATTCGCGCTTAGCAACACAAGTAAATTAACGGTTCATGATCAAGAGAGACAACTTAAGGCTATAGACTAAAAGCAATAATATCAATGAAAACTGTTGGAAAGCATACAAGTCTGGATAGCATACAAGTTCTGGATAGCATACAGTTTTTAAATGGTTGTGTTCCACCATGTAAAATCTCACCTCGCGTTTAGAAACCATGTACAAGTAAGAGGGGCTATGAACTCACCTTATTCATGAGGTAAGTGAATCATTGTACTCAGAATTTGAGTAGAAAAAGTAGTAGCATGACGATCATCGACGATATGGATGCCCGGTAAACACGAAAATCGCAACCTATCAAAATAAGACGCGTTTTAAGACTCGAACTCAAATATCGATATATACCAAGTATAATATGACTTAAAATATTTTCAAAGTATTCATACTTCATGACTAACGACACGAACCAAATGAATCCATATTATCCCATTTATCCAACACTACTCGTTTAAACACTTGCACTCTTGAAATTGATCCGTCATAAGACGCCAAGTCAACGCAAGTCAAACTATTCCTTTACTTCACTCGGACCAGTAACTAAGTCATTTATATAATGACTAAACACTTGAGTAAGTCACCATGTCCAATAGTGAATACTCAAACTCACGCAACACAAGCATTGAACTACGTGTCCAAAATACAAATCAACATGTACACTTCAAATGTACATACCGATCTACCCTATCTAGACTAGTCCGATTTTGATGAAACTTGGTGTCAAGGTCACTTATAACCTGTAGAAAGTCATCCTAAAAATTTATCAAAAGATTTTACTCTTTAGACTCACTGCTCAACATATCTTTGGCGTATAAAATCCGAACAGTTTTGAACACTTGACTCGTGTAATCATTTTGACCATAAATAGCATTTCCGTTTGCAAAACCAATCCTTGACTTTGAAAATAGACTCAAAAAGCTAAGTTTAGGGCCTGAGATCAGCCTCTAAACATTTTTAGAACTCTACTTAGTCCCCGAGATTTGATCCAAATATCGATAACAATTTCGTATTGTGTCGATACTGGCCTCCCGGTACACGAATATTCAAACTATCGTAACTTTTAATCCGTAACGAGTTAGAAGACCTACTTTATACCAAAATGAAGTTATCGAAAAACTATACAACAAAATCAAATAATCTCAACCTATATCTAAACTTTAACCCACGAAATACAACCCCTTAACCCACCGATGTAATATACACTTTTAGAAATTACATCAAATCAACATTTTGACCCATTTTAACATGATCCATACCTCTAATATCAACATATGATCATCCTAAAACAATACCCACTACTCCAAATTACTTGCATGTCACTTATAACAAAAATCAAAATCAAAACTTCAAACTTTTAATCATAAAAACATGATGATCTTAAAAAAATAACACATGCATGATCATTAAAATTCATACCAACCATAAAATCATAAGAAAACTTAAAAGTTGATGCATGTAGGAAATTTTGGTACCAAAAGAATCACAAGAAGATTTTAGTAAGTGGTCTTTGATTAGCTTTGTTTAAATCAAGATGAAAGTTGATGATCAATGGTGGTTTTGGGGTGAGGGTTCACGGCAATATAGAGAGAAGAATGAGGGAGAGAAATTTTTTTTATTGTGTGTGTGTTTTTTGTGATGAGAAAGTGGGAAGAAGTTAGGTAAATAAGTTTATATAGTATGGTTAGGGTAGGAATTGCAAATATTGAATAGTTTTGGACCTAAAAGCAATTAGATAGCTTAAAGGATAGAAAATGACTATTAATCAATTTTGAAAATATTTTTCAAAAGTTAAAATACATCATAACTATGATAATATGGTTTTCCGACATGACTTAACACGTAACTAAAACGAAATCGTCGAAAATATTAATTATTGAAACAATCGATAATAAAATGTAAAATATCGGGCATCCGTCGGTATCGCGATCACTAGTAGCTCTCGTTATTCATTAATTTTAGTAAACTCTTTGTAAAATGCACGCGGGTATTTTAAATCAAAACTTTGATTTAAATAAATATGGAAAAATAAAATAAAAAATTTATAATTCCAAGTAAAGTATTATCAATGATCTCATGATTTACGTGTAAGAATATAAGAAAATGTAATACGTTGGAAAAATTCAAGCAACACGAATAAAAAAATAAAATAATACCGGAAAAAATACGAGTTCTTACAGAGTAGTAAGGTGGAGAACTATATGGGTGGAGAACTCTTGGACTGCAAGACTGGAGTGCGCTAGGATTCAAAGAAGATTACGGGATCACGGAATCACGATCTTTTCAAGACATCACCTTGAGGGCACGGTGATTCGAAGGAGTGAGAAATGATACGTCTGTGCATGCCTATCCAAAAGGAACCAAGATATCTTTTATTTGTTTAGATATATGTTTAGTTACTTTTATGTTTATCATTTATTCTAGTGTTTATCACACAACTAGTATTTAAGGTTTCACAATTTAATCATATTATCAATCAATGAAGTTAAACATATAAAATGTCCCTGATTTTCTCATGTTCATTTTAAGGAGCTAGCATCACGCTTGAAGGGGTGCGAATATCCCGATACTACCCGATAGGGTCGTATCAAAGAGTGTATCAGTGTATGTTTCAATGTTAGTTGGGCCTTCTACTTGATTTCATAACAGTTATGTACAGTTCTTTTGATTTATTCTTCAAGTTTTATAAAAGTGCTTAATAATATACATAAGACACAATAAAAGATGCACAGGATGTAAAAAGAACTTTAACTAGAGTAATATTATAGCTTCGACAAAATTGACAAGAGGACCAAAAGTTCTCTAATGAGAAGACATTGACAATTAAACTCTGCCACTGCTTTCTCTGTAAAATTTAAGAAAGTAAAGGAAAAAAGAGCATTTTCTTTTCACATAGTGATTGATATTCACAAAATTTCAAAAATTAAAAAAAAAAATTAATAACGAAAAGTTGATCGGTTCCTTCAAAAAACTTGTCACGTATCAGTCATATCGTTCGTCCCCCTCCCATCTCTCCATAACCATGATCTCAGCCGCTCCACTCCACCAAGTGTCTATTAACAAGGCCAGCGGGCTAATATATGTTTACTTCACCCCTTACGCAATAAGTAATAGCTCTTGTGCCACAAACGTTTAGGAGAAAACGATAAGCTGAACCAAAGTGTGGACGCCTTTGTTAGATCTAGTCCATATCTCTTATATCCTTTTGTACATTGACCATAACACTTGTTGTAATTTAGTAGCTTGTTATCTTTCTGGGGACTGCCGAGAACCTAGGGGTGCTCTCTATGCAGCTCTTTGTCTTGCTTAGCAACAACTCTTCGGCTTGGACTTTAGCTACACAAGCTGGTAACAGTGAAGACTTTAACGTGTTTGGATCCTTAGGTTTGGTTGTCTTAATTTCGTTTGAGGGCAAATTTACTTGTACTGAGAATACAGAATAAACCGGCCGATGATCTGAGAACTTTGATTCACCCCTTACATATGACATTTGCTTTAGTCCTTCGCCTTTCCACAGAATTCGATCACACCTATTGTCATAACCACATACAAAAGTCAGTAAGTCTTGCAACAGTCAACATTGTGTTAAAAACCACAAATAACATATCTAAGCATAGTGGGATCCATAAGGCCAAAAATCAAAGGAATAATAAAAGTCAACATTCAATGTGTGATGTTCTTTCAAAGTCAAAATGACACTTAAATGGACATTTTATTGAACAAGTGGTTTAAGATTCACATGATTTAAAATTTTGATTATTCTAAGAGGAAAAGAGAGTTGACTAGATCAAGTTGCATTAAGTCAATAATGTGCTTGCACTTAATTTCAACCCACATTGATTTCTAATTCTTCTATTTTATTATTTGGATCACAGATTTGAAAAACAACTAATTGATGTTAAGATCTTACCAAGCCGGTGTACGTCTTTTTTCTTTAGGAGTAGAACTTTGCGCGACGTAGCTATCAGAGTTGGTGATGTATTTATACGTAGGAGCGAAACATATCTTGCCCTCTTCCCACCCCTTGAAAATGCGACCAGCCTTTTGCTCGATTTTCAACTGTAAATAGTAGTGTTAGTTAAGTTTATTAGTTTCAATCAATAACAATATAGAACAAATTATTCATTTATAGTTATAAAGTTGTAAGTAAGATGGATTATTCACCTGATCTTTCTCTAGAAGTGCTTGCCAATCGTTTCTTTGTAGGGATTCTAGCAAGTCATCAGAGGCAGATGACAAACGATAATTTAAATCTCCAAGCCAAATTATTTTTCTACATGTCAAAAAAATATACATCAGAATATGAACAAAGTGATCAAGCAAAAGACCCATGGAAATAGAACAGATGGAAAGAAATCTTACTCATGACCCAATATATTTTCCGGGGGAACAGGTTTTCCAAGTGTTCTGTATGAACGAGAAAATCTTGTCTTTTTCAATATTTCTATTACGTCCGAGTTTCTCTTGAACTCGTCCCCTTCTTTCTCTCCCGAGGCCAGATGAGTGCAAACAAAGCAAAAGGTAGTACGATGCAATGTCATACTAATGGAAACGGACCCCTAAAGAACAAGGTACAAAAACATGTTTAGAACAAAAAAGTTAAATAAATTGAAACTAACATAAATTATGAAAATATGATATATGACTAATTATGCTACCTTATTTCCGAGATATCCCATAATGCCTCTTCCAACACACGACACCTTTAAATCACTAACATATTGACACAAATCTTTGCGAATGAACACGCAAAGAAATATTCCAACCATTTGCTTGCTCACAACTAAGTGAAACCCTGGATTTGCATCATTAGCCGCACCAAAATTTGTTTCAAAAAACTTTTCTTGACCAAGTTCATCTTCAAGAGATAAAAGATCAGAGAAGCTAGCTCTTGGCTTTAGACTTGACTGATTGCTGTGGTCAACATTTGCAGTTGAGTTGTAATTAAGTGGAAATCCAGGGTTATTCAACGCTTCATGGATTAGCGATAGCCACTTGGCTGCTGGGCTTCTGTTCTCAGTGCCCAGTACGTTGCCTGCATTAAGTGGTACAATCTCTTGAAACCTGGTAAATGTAGAGGGTACAAAGGTCAAACAACAATTTAGAGCAATATTTCTTTCTAATTATGCCTCTTTTATTATTTTTTTCTCGAGCCGGTTTCACCCTAATAAGAGATTAGAATTAAGCCGTGACTTGAGCACATGTTAAAGTCTACCGGAAAGTCCTTAAAAATATTTAGGAATATGATGGCCTACAATTGATGGGTTCGTTTA
This sequence comes from Glebionis coronaria, assembly GCA_025667525.1. Classification (NCBI taxonomy): domain Eukaryota; kingdom Viridiplantae; phylum Streptophyta; class Magnoliopsida; order Asterales; family Asteraceae; genus Glebionis; species Glebionis coronaria. Next base: position 164,656,083 of record CM046881.1, read on the forward strand.
AGAAAGATGAAACGTAAGCAGAAGCATACCCGATGACATAAATATCGGCAGGGGATGAAGTTCTAAGAAAGTCCTTCACATCCAAGTCTTTGTGTGGGGAGTTTCCGCCAACATTCCATGTCCCGACAAACATACTACAAACAAAAAATAACATTTTGATTAGTACTCTAGGAGAAACATATCAGCATAACTAATTTTGCCCTTAGTTGTGTTTTTTACTATATCTAATTTTGCAATACCTCAAATCAGCTTTGTCTTGTTTTGGCCGGCCAATATCGTCATTTCTCAACCATTCTTCTGTAGTAAAAAAAGAATAATAACATGTCAAAAACTACAATATGTAAAACAGGTATGTCGTTATCTCGTGAACAATAGTTATACAAAATGACTAAAATGAAATAAAATTAATCTCTCGTTCTTATAATAATAATCGGCTAGTTTGACAATAAGATTTCACTTATTCAATCAAATGCTCTATCTATATCCGAGATTTTTCTGAAATGTTCTAACTTGAAAGCTCATACTTATGGTAAACCAAAGAAAAATAATGAAAAATTAATTTGAGACTAATAAAGTACTTGTAGTACATTAGTATTTAATCCGTCTCATAATAAGCTTTCGCCTTAGAAAAAAATTTCACCCATCACATATAAATATAATTTTTACTCTGTGAAATCTCTTCTAAATTGTTTAAACTTTAAATTAAAGTATGAAGATCACATATAAATAATGCAATGATATCAAAAAAATAAAATTATTTACTATTTCCAAATCTCTTTATTTATTTCAACTCTTTTTGTTTCTGCCAAAGTCTAATCAAATAAAGAAGCTAGCCGTTCGATTTGATAGTTCTGACTAGAAATAAGCTAGAAAAAAAAGTCTGACTGATCCGACGGCTAAAAAAGGCTCAAAGACTATTAGAAACAGCTATATCAGCCGTCACGAAAATAAGCAAAAAAGCAAATAAATCATTTAAGTGAGTATGTACCTGATAACTCCTCAGGTACGACAGCATATCGACCATCATCTGAACAACTTTTTCTTCTCTCGCATGCTGCTTTAACACATAAATATATTAGTAAAAATATTTATACATAAAAAAATTATATAGCTAAAATTATTAGGGTAGTCAAATCATACCATTTAAAGAAAAATCAGAGTGAAACCCATCTGCTTCTTTTTTTAGGTTTAACCATTTTCTCATGTTCATTTTTGCCCATGATCCCTGTAAACATAATATATTAGTACAAATAACATGTTTACATATTATTTGGATCATTAAACAAGAAAATAAGCATACCATTGGATGTCGAGTGCCTTCGGTTTTCATTATAACAACGTTGAAATCACGCGTTTAAACCTAAGGAAGCAAATGAGGTTTAATTTATTTATTTAAACATATAAAGAACGTTGAAAATATATCAATGCATAGAAACAGTAATCAAATAAGACCACTGACTAAAAAATGTTATTTACAGATATTTTCTTAGCTAAATATTACTATCATATAAATTGTAAAATATATTATTATTAATCACCTAGTTGCAATAATAGTAAATTCTCAATCAATTGTGGCTGATATTTGTTATACTTAATAAAAATACTTTACTAGTGACAAAGTTTTATTATTAATCACCTAGTTGCATAAATCTCAATCAACTGGTGACGAGTATTGTGGCTGATATTTGTTACACTATTTTTATGTTATATAAACTTAAAACTAGTCAATTAATGCAAACAGGCTTAAAATACAACTAGTTGCAGGCAAAATGGAGACAACGTATTATGGCAGTACCTTGCACACACAAAATTCAGTTTTAAAATATTTCATATTTCAACGAATAAAACCATAAAAAAATCAAAGGAATATGTTCTTAAGAAAACTTTAAAAAATAATTTCAAAATGTTTACTTTAGATGCATGTATTAAATTGAGACTACAAAATGAAGTTACTTGTCAAAACTAAAATTAACTTTAGAAAATTTATATTAGAAATACAGATATAAGCCAGATAGTTGCTTTCTATTGAAGATAATGAAAAACATAAAATATATCATGAACAAGACTTTACAGAGTAGAAAACATAGGGTGGTGGTGGATGGATGAACAAACACTTGGAATATTTTCATCATGTTAAGATCTGGGATGCTTCCATATTATCAAAGAAATAAAATTATCACAACCCCATTATTAAAATCACATCTTTTTAATTATTCTTCCTAGTATAATACTATAGCTTACAACTATACAAATATTAAAGTATGATGATTAAATAGTAACATTCATGTTTAAAAAGTATAGAAATGAAGTTGAATGTTATGGTCATGATCTTTTAACATGTTTATGTTTAATGAAAAAACTAGTTAATTATGATTCAAGAAACATGAAAACATAATATGGTTTTGTACTTTTGTTGATGCATGTTCATAAAATGAAAAGATCATGAACAAAAACTATGTAAAATGTGAATAGATCATATAGGGTTGACATTAAGGAAAGACTTACATGCACATAAGCAAAGATTGGCAAGTGTTTCTTGTTTAGGCCTAGTCTTGGTTCTTGTGTCTTGGTTAGTTGTTGATGTATTAAAGTGTGTGTGTGTTTTGAGAGTGTATATATGGATTGGTTGAGAAGATGGTTTGAGATTTGTTCCTCGGAAAATGAAAAAGGGGCAGTTGCTTCTCCTTATTTATACACAGAGACACTTCCATAATTTTTCCAAGTCATGGCAAAGTGGGTGGGGTACGGACTGGGGGTTATTATGGTCATGTGGACATGTTTTTTTAAGTGCAACTTTTTAAAGAAATTTTGATAAACAAAATACGAGTACTACGGAGTTGTACATTTTATTCACCCAATATTATTTTCCGTGTGAAATAACGTATAGGTTAGTGGTTTGTTTGACGCGGAGTACCTTTGGGTCAACTTGCAATTGTTAACGTTTAGTGTTAAATTACAAATTAAAGTTTATTGCATCATGTAACAAAAAAAAAGTTAAAACATATACGTCAAAAAAGCTAAAGATGTTTAGTTGGGGAAAACTACCTCAATTTTCTGAAAAAAATTCATTTGAAAAGTGAAAATAGAAATCATGTATGGTTCCACATTATTTTAACACCTTTCAAAAATAATTAAATTTTCATTTTTTTAATTTTAGAGAGAATTACATAAATCGTCCCTAAAATTTGGTCTTTTACAGGTTTTATCCCAAATATTTTAAAAGTGTTGATATGGTCTCAAAATCAAACTATTTTACAAATTTTCATCCTTGGAGTTTTGCTATCTTGCATGTTTCGTCCCAAATGTTTTGGTTATTTTGCGTGTTTCGTCTGAAGCAATATCCCCATTAAAGACGATACTTGCATTAATGTTTTCAAATAAGGATGATTCTTGCACTTTCATAACGTTTATGACAAAACATGCATTTTGGCAATACTTTAGGGACGATTTATGCAATTTACTCCTAATTTTATATAAAAAAACTAAAATGCCCCATATTACCCTTTTCTATTTCTTTTTCAAAATAAAAATAAAACATGTTCACATATCTATTTTTACGTTTTCATCACTTTCTTAACGTTTTTTTTCAAAAAAAAATTACGTTTCGGCAGTTTTTCACGTTTTTGTCAGTTTTCTTTGCATTTCGTCATTTTTCACGTTTTCGCCATTTTTTACGTTTTTTTCTTTCTACGCATTTGTCAGCTTTTTTACGTTTTCGTCTTGTGTTTTACGCTTTGGTTAGCTTTTTACGTCATCGTTAGTTTTTCCAATTTCGGCCAGTTTTTCCAAGTTTCGGTCAGTTTTTATGTCTCCGTCAGTTATTTTTACATTTTGGTTAGTTTTTTCACGTTCTTGTCAATTCTTTACGTTTTTTACAATTTTCAACATCGTCGCCATTTTTTTTACATTTTCGTCATTCTTTTCATGTATTCGCCAGTTTTTTTACCGTTTCTTCTACTTTTTTATGCTCTCGTCTGATTGTCATGTTTTCTTCAATTTTTTTATATTTTCCTCACGTTTTTCACGCTTTCGTGAGTTCTTTTTATGTTTTTGTAATTTTATTACGTTTTCGTCATTTTTACATGTTCGTCAGTTTTGTATGTTTTCGTCAGTTTTTTCACGTTTTCGTCATTTTTCACATTTTCGTCAGTCTTTAATGTTTTCGTCTGTTTTTACGTTTTTTTCCAATTCTTTTAAGCTTTTGTCCGCTTTTTTACGTTTTCAAAGATATCCTAACGATTTCTTTCGTTTTTACGTTTTCGTTCGCTTTTTATTTTTACATAAAAAAATTGACGAAAAAGTGAAAAACCGAAGAAAACGCGAAAAAACAGGCAAGTACGTAAAAGAACTAGCGAAAATATGAAAAAAAAACTGGCGAATATGTGAATAAACTTACGAAAACTAACGAAAAGGTTAAAAAACTGAAAAAAATATTATAAAAAACTGACGAAGATATAAAAAAGCTAATGAAAACTTATAAAACATCAGAAAACATGAACAAGCTAACTAAAAACTAAAAAAACTGGCGAGAACGTGAAAATTTTGACAAAAACGTAAAAAAAATTATGAAAACGGAAAAAATCATACGAAAATGTTAAAAAAACTAGCAAAATCGTGAAAAAAATGGTTGAAATAGTTTCATCTAAACATTTTTTATTTTCTTAGAAAATAAAAAATACAATTTCATCTAAATAGGTTTTCAAAATTTTCAACTCTACTTTAGAAAAGAAATTTTTTTCCTTCTCTAGAAATTTATAAACAAAAAATTATAAAAAAAATTACACAACTAAACCGCACCTAAGTTTTCTAACTTTTTGAAGTAGGACAACGAAAGGCTGAATGATTAGTTCACAGCAAACGCTAATGAACAGGACAATTGCAGGCGCAAATAACCCTAAAAGGATCTTATCTTTAATGAACAAAAGATTTAAAAACGTGAAAACACGTGCCATAAGATATCTGAGTTTTTATTAATGAATTGAATCACAATATACTAGAATTTAGGTTATATAGACCTAACAATCCTATAATGACGCAAACAATGTTTCCTAATAGAATAATAATCCTAATCAAATAAGTAAACATAAACCTAAAATATAACTAGACTTTGAGATATATCTTAATTAACTTTAATCCAAATTAATTCTGCTAGGATTATCTTTTATTCTTTTTTTCACTTTTGGTTCCTCATCATTCTCCCCTTCTTGAACAGAACTCGACCTCGAGTTCATCCAGAGGTATCATAGTAGACCATATGTGCTTCTTCTTCTCATTGTTCCTAAATTTATCGTAGGCGCCCAACATCAACTTTTCCATCTTATATGTCATTACTAGGCCATGTTTAACAAATGGTCTTTTGACAAAATCAAATGATAAAATAGATGTGTGGAACAACACATTTTTATTAAAAGCCCAGATTGATTAATTAAATTTTCACATTTGTTCAATGGCAGTCGCTCCTTTGCTGCTTAAAAGATCTTTTCTAATTTTCTATCCTAATTTCAAGATCATCGAAGCCCTTTTCAAGATTCTGTCCAAAATCAGCCATTGGTGCACAAAAAGTAAGGTTTTTTTTTGTTATTCGTTAACGAGGTTGTTACTACCGGTTTTATTTATAAGGCCAACACCCTAAATCTAATGAGTTGGACCCATATGCATTGCTAATTGACTTTTGACTTTTGTTGAACATGTGATAATGAAATAAGATAACAAAATATGTGAAGCACATCCAAACACCCCTTTAACAAGAACAATAACCATAAAAACTTCAATATCATTTTATTAGTGCAAAATGTAGTACATTAGATAATGAAATAATATTACAAAACATGTGATAACAACCAAACAAACTGTCGTGTTTAATCACTAAGACGTGAAAGCATCTGAGTCATGAAGACAGTGTTTGTTGTTGCAGCACGGCGGGCTGCTATCACCAGCTCGTTCAACTTCGCAACCATGTCGTCGTTACGCTCACGAGCGTTCTTCAGTTCGACCGTCCCTTTTACCGCGGGAATATAGCCAGTCATAATGCTAAGCTCGTTGATCAACATGTTACGATGGTTCATCCTTTCTCGAATCTCGTCAATCAGGACCTGAAGGTCCCTAGAATCGGCAAGACTCTGTGTCCTTTCCCTACTAAATTGGACAAACAGCTGACTCTCCATGCGAGAGGAGTTTGCATCACGTGCCAACCTGTCGCACAATACCAATCTCCTTAAACCCGCCTATATGTGACCTTTTAATCTTGTTTTATTTGTTTCTTCTTGGTTTCTTAAGTTTTTTCCGTATGTAACGGGCGGAGATGTAAGATTCACCTATATCTTTTATACTTAAATATTTTTTTAGGTAATAAAATTTACTAAGAAAACCCTTTACCCAAAGAAAACGTACACATATTTTGAAAGTACCAAAATAAAATTTTGAACACTTAAACCGGAACATTTGAAGTATAAGTTTTGTTAATTATGAACTAAATACGTCTTTTATTCTGTCATTTTGTATTCTCCGAAGTGTAGCTTGTGGAATCGTGTTTGTTAGATTCTTAGAGAGAGTTGCGTTAATGTTATTTCAGCTTTCATTTATTAGGGTAAACTGCAAAAAGCGTCTCTGAACTTTATCATTTTTGCAAATTTTCCACTAAGAGCAAACTTCAAAGGATATTGCCACTATACTTCAAAATCTCATGCATTTTTTCCCCTGAGTTGGCGATTTTTCAATTTTGGTCGTTTTCCTCCTTTAACTCCCACACGTGCCTAGCACGTGAGGGTATATTCGACATTTCCCGTGGTTCCCAGCCTAAACCCACCTTTCGTGCAAGCAAAAAATGTCCTCGAATAGATTTAGATTATCGAGTGGTGTAAACCCACCTTTCTTTCAAGCAAAAAACGTCATCGAAACATTATTTTCTTATCTCACCCCGTGATTATTACACTGGCATATTTTGTTCCGGGGACGTTATTTGCACGAAGGTAAACTTTCCATCTTCTTCATAACCACAATATATTTGATTGAAACACACACATACACACACAAAGTCACACAGAAAGGCGCACACACGCAAACACAAATCAGAACATGGATAAGGTGAGACAAGCTACAAACAAGTTTCACACTGGTCTAACTCCCAAGAACATGGTCTCGAGACCTAAAAAGGTGCAGCCAGCAGAAAGCACTGAAATGATGGAATTATGAAACAAGGTTATGTTAGTTCAGAAGAATAGGTAAATGAACATGTTATTAGGATGTTCAAGAAGTATAAAGGTATGAAAGAGCTAAAATATGATGAAACAAAACCACTCTCTACTTGGGATCATCAAACAAACAGTAGAACCTATGAGTTCAGAGATCTGCATGGAGATCCATATTACAAAGTATATAAGTTTGTTGGGCCAACAAAAGAGAATCCTAATATATATTGGGAACTCATCAAAGACACTTATCGAAAGGGAACTGTAAAATGTGTTTGTCTAAATCAAATCAGTTGTAAAAGAATATGATGTTTGGTTCTAATCTTTTGTTATGGCTAAGTTGTAGAAGACTATGATGTTTGATTTTAAACAATCTTTTGGTTATGTAATAGGAAGCATAACATTGGCAACTAATGAACAAGGCAGTTTCACTAATTTGGAAAAAAAGTCATTGTTGTGCAGTTTGCAGATTTTACTTACATTTGAAGATTGTCTAAATGGTGATAAAAATCCATGTCAAAATAGCTTGATTATCTGTGTGTATAAAAAATCCAAGCAAACCTCAAACCAAATTAAGGTTGATCCGTTTTATCCTAATGAATAATTCTGACCTAAACCCAGACACTCCTTACATCCTTATCAGTTCTTGTACTATTTCTTAGGGTTAATTAAAGATAAAGTTGGAAGTTCAAAATCGCCAAAATAATATAACAATCAAAAGCAAGACTAACAAGTGATTATTTAGACTAAAACTCAAAAGAAATGGTAGAACTTTATTGAAGTTTGACTTAAAAAAGTCAAAATATAAATACAACCCAAACATAAACAAAAGATACAAGACTACATTTTTAATTGTTTTAACATAGATTATTTAGGATTTTTCAAATTCTTTCTTCCCAATTTTGTCCCATGTCGTCACAAACGCAATCCCTAAGATGCAATTCCTTGTTGTAGGTGGCCTTTTCCTTGGAACAACAGGTTGTTGAAGTTTCTTGTTGGACCTCAATTTAGCTTTATAATCATCATGCTTTTCAGTGTCGGAGTCTGACTCAATTGTTATAACTTCTACAATTATGATATGAGTCTAGGTTAAAAATCAAATGATAAAATGGATGTGTGGAACAACACATTTTATTAAAAGCCCAGATTGATTAATTAAATTTTTACCTTTATTCAATAGCAGTCGCTCCTTTGCTGCTTGATATATCTTTTCTAATTTTCTATCCTAATTTCAAGATCATCGAAGCCCTTTTCAAGATTATGTCCAAAATCAGCCATTGGTGCACAAAAAGTAGGTTTTTTTTTTGTTATTCGTTAACGATGTTGTTACTGTCGGTTTTATTTATAAGGCCAACGCCCTAAATCTAATGGGCTGGACCCATATGAATTGCTAATTGACTTTTGACTTTTGTTGAAAAGGTGATAATGAAATAAGATAACAAAATATGTGAAGCACATCCAAACACCCCTTTAACAAGAACAATAACCATAAAAACTTAAATATCATTTCATTAATGCAAAATGTAGTACATTAGATAATGAAATAATATTACAAAACATGTGATAACAGCCAAACAAACTGTCTTGTTTAATCACTAAGACATGAAAGCATCTGAGTCATGAAGACAGTGTTTGCTGCTGCAGCACGGCGGGCTGCTATCACCAGCTCGTTCAACTTCACAACCATGTCGTCGTTACGCTCACGAGTGTTCTTCAGTTTGACCGTCCCTTCTACTGTAGGAATACTAAGCTCATTGATCAACATGCTACGATGGTTCATCCTCTCTCGAATCTCGTCAATCAGGACATGAAGGTCCCTAGAATCTGCAAGATTCTGTTACCTTTCCCAGCTAAATTGGACAAACAGTTGCCTCTCCATGCGAGAGGAGTTTGTATCACGTGCCAACCTGTCGCACAATACCAATCTCCTTAAACCCGCATCTTTGTTTGCCATTGATTAGGTTTGGATTATTATAACTCTTTAGGGTAAAAAGTATAAGTGTGTGTTTCAAATGCGGTTAGGGGATCACATATTTATAGCTTGACATTGATTATTGTTGTTCACGAACAATCTATGGGAGTTAATTCATTGATTATTTCAAAGGTGGTGCAAATAATTTCCTTGAAAGTTTGTTAGACAATGGATACCAAGAGTTTTTCTTTTGGCGGGAAAATTAATTTCAGAGATAATGTTTCGAGGACGTTTTTTGCTTGACCGAAAAGTGGGTTTACAACACTCGATAAATCGAAATCTATTCGAGGACGTTTTTTGCTTGCACGAAAGGTGTGTTTATGTTGGAAACCACGGGAAATGTCGAATATACCCTCACGTGTGGGAGTTACCGGAGGAAAACATCCAAATTTGAAAAATGGTCAACTCAGGGGCAAAAATGCATGAGATTTTGAAGTATAGTGGCAATATTGCTTGAAGTTTGCTCTCAGTGGCAAATTTGTAAAAATGAGAAAGTTCACGTACGTATTTTTGTAGTTAACCCCTTTTTATGTGTGGCTTGCTATAAAAGTTTGTTTCTTAGGGCGGAGGGTGTCACAGCATGACATGGTTCGTCGTGCCTAGGTGGCACGTTCGTCGAGCCCCGCCGGCTTTCGTTGCCACACCGACCCCCTTTTTCGCCGTGAGTTCATCGTTGAAGCGGCGAGGCTACAAAGAGGGGAGAGAAACCAAAACTAGTTGTTGGCTATTCCAATGGTCGATTTTTTTAAAAATTCATTTTTTAACCCTAAACCTTATTATATATATCCCCCATTTTAACACTTTTAACACACAAAATTCTTTCCAATCTCTCTAAACAACAACTAAAGATGTCTAACTTACCAAATGACCAATTTCCACATCTTAACTTCACCGGACTTTTCAACACAAGCAACCCCTCGACGCCATCGTCAAACCCATAGACGCCATCGTCGCAAAACTCCATATCATCTTCTTCTCAGTTTCATCTTACTCAATTTCCATCTTCTTCCCAATTTCCATCTTCTTCTTAATTTCCATCCGGCTCCCAATTCCTATACCCTCCTTTAACTCAAGATTATTTCCCCCAGTTAACACCGGAACAAATTTACCAACAACAACAAATCTTGTTTCAAAACGCCCAATTTAACAACCAATTTCTAAATTACCGAAGTCACCAACAAGTGCGGAAACCCAATTCAAAGTTTAAGGGTAACAATCACCATCAGGAAAAGGCAACCGCAAAAAATCAAAAGACAGAAAATCAAATGCCATTGATTTGGATGCAAATGATGATGACATAGAATTTGTGGAAGATCCGTATCAGGCACTGACACGTTGGACGCAGGCCGAGGAGATACTATTGGCGAAATGTTGGCTTGGTGTTTCGGAGAACGCTGACATTGGAAACGATCAAAACCTTGATTGTTTTTAGGGGCAGATTGTTCGAGATTTCAACGAGCAAACAACCGGGATGCAGTGCACAAAGAACATGATTATGGAAAAATGGATTCGGATGCATCCCGATGCTCAAAAGTTACAAGCGATTTACGAATGAGTAAATCATAAGAGTGGGTGGAATGATGAAGATGTTTTGGAAGGTGCGAAGGATGAATTTCGTGCCACGTTAAAAGGGAGATCATTTGCTTACGTTCACGGGTGGAAGATCCTCAGAACCCACCTAAAATGGTCCAGGGCAAAATCTGTTCCTGTGGATGATCACAGGGAAGTATTCGGTCCTGATGAACATCCTCGACCCACGGGAAAAGCTCGACCCGCTAAGAAGACAAGATCTAAGACAAGTGAGGGCACCGTAGGAGCATCGTCGGGGTCATCATCGTAGGAAATATTGGAAAATGGAATGCATCAAAAAATGATCTCGGCTAAATTCACGTATGATGTAAAAAACGCAATCGCGGATAGGCAGATGAAGTTGGCCGACTTTGTTTTTCTCGCGCTTGATTACGAGGCAATGCTGAAACCAAAGAGGTCGTTCGTGCGTCGACAACAAGAATAAATTATGGCCTGATATCCCCCACAAAATTAGTAGTTTATTTTTATCGTTGTGTGTTTTTAGTTTTTGTAATTTTTTTTCGTATCGTATTTTTAAATTCCGTATTTGTAATTTTTATTTAAGTATTTGTAATTTTAATTTAAATGAAATGAATTTTAATTTATGTGAAAACGGAAAAAAAAGATAGTGGTGGGGCTAAAGTGGAGAAGAGTTGACTCTCTATGAGTGAAAGGGTATTTTGATTAGTTGATTCGTTTTGATGTGACAACTGTAGAGACAAAGTGGAAAGGCAAATTCATGCCATGATATATTTGCCTCTTATTAGGTGCGACCATATTGACAGGCTTTGCCGCCGGAAAAGACATAAAATGGCGTGGGTTGCCACTCCATATCCTCTACCTAACCTAAAAGGGTTATATGTGATCATGTGTTATAAATATTGTTTACAAGTGAGTTTTTTTTAAATAATTTTTTCGTTAATAGCGTTTTGCTGTTTTTAATCCTCTTTGTCAATTCGTAGGATAGGGGATATCCTACACTCTTTTCCGATCATACACTTTGTTCGTGTGTGGTCCCGGAAAGTGCCTGGAGACCAGGACACGTGTCACCTGCCGGAGGAAAGACTGGAGAGGAGCGTCGGAACACAAACCCACGTGATATGAACAGTACTATGACATCACTTATGACGTCATCTGATAATAAGCCCCACCTAGGGTCTTGGCATATGCCCAAAGAATAAAGGAACAGTGTCAGAACCTACGAAGTACACAGACCCATTTCGGGAAAGAAGATAAGGTATGAAATGTCAATGTCAAGGTATCAAAAGTACCCTATATATAGTCCTCATATTTATTATTAATTACATTGAATGCTCTGACAACACAATTAATACCATATACCATACCGTATACCATTACTCATTCTCATACCGGAGCTTGGTCCTGGGATAACACTCGGGGCGAGTTATCGTGTGCCGTTTCTTGTGTGTAGGTGCTCAATCCCCTTACAGTTTACGTGGAAAGTTTCTAGTCCCGTAGGCCCTACCAGAGGATTTTAGCATCAACATTTTGGCGCCATCCATGGGACCCAAACTTCAAACTACATTGAGTATTTGATGGCGGGTCCTCAACAATCACCAGTCACCCCTATCGAGGCTTCGGGCTCGGGGGGAAATAATGAAAATCGTGAACCACTTAACGACGAAACCGAGGCTCATTTGACCAACCTCCAAGCCCTTATCTCAAAATACAACGCTCGGCTAGTCGGACACAATATCACTTCCGTCCGCCTATCATTCAAAGAAACCAAACCAAGAAGGAACGTGGCCAAACCCATAGCCACTCCAGAGCCAGCGGGAGAGTCAGAAGAAGACTTGTCGAAGCCATATAAGGAGATATCTCGTTCACCCTTCACAAGAGTATTGCCCCCTCATCTCAAGTTATATGACGGAAGCATTGATCTTGACAACCATGTCACGTGGTTTTCCGGGGCTGCCACACACGGGGTTGGCCTATGCCGGTATGGTGTAGGATGTTCCAACAAACGTTGGATGACGCGGCCCGGGGATGGTTCGACCGCTTACCCAATGGGAGCATAGACAATTGGGTAGACCTCAGAGACCAATTCGTCAGAAGGTTCGCGCTACGGAGGAAGTGAACCAATGAAGCTATCGACGTGACCAAGATAATTGGAAAGGCTCACGAAAGCCTGTTGGACTTCAAGGAGTGGTGGACGGATGAGACAAGTTACATTGAGGGCGCTCCGGAACTGATGTTGATTTCTTCGTTTGTGAGCAACTGTAAATGTCCCGAGTTGGCTCGACGGTTCGCCGACAAGACCCCTCAGACAATCACCGAAATGATGAAAAGGGTGGACGACTACGTCAAGTCAGAAGAAGTCTATCGATCCACCGAACTGCCAAGAGGGGAATATGCAGATAAAGGAGCCAAGCCCTTTCATAAGACAGAAAGGCATGGAGGCTCGGGGCATAAGGGGCAAGGCCGCTACGACCAAAGGTCTGATAAAGGCAAGGAGCTATACCAACCCTGCCCGTAATATCCCCCGCCCCGACCTTACGAGGCAAATAAGCCACTCCCAATCTCAGCCATTGACTCGTTGGTCCGAACCCCGAAAGAAATCCTGGCTTACGAGACTCACTTACGATTACCTCGACCAGAACCCACCAAAGGAATGGTCAGAAGGGAGAACTTGAATAAGCATTGTGATTACCACGGTCAGAAGGGGCACCTAACCAATGACTGCTTCCAACTGAGAAGACAGTTAGAGGCCGCACTGGAGGCCGAAAAGCTTAACCACCTCATCCGAGACCATGAGCCGAGAGGCGGGTACAGGAATAATCCCCCAAAAGCTAAGGATGACTACAAAGGAGAAAGGAAAATGATCAACATGGTCAGATCATACTGGGCCGGGGAAAAAAGGAAAGAGCCCACTCCAGAAGAGTGGGACTGGATGCAAGCCCCCATCAGTTTTCCTCCTCTGAATGGAAACGATGCCTCAGACGAACCACTAATAATCGAGGCAGAGGCGGAAGGACACTTGATAAGGCGGATACTCGTGGACAACGGCGCATCAGTCCAGATCATGTTTGAGCACTGCTTTAACCACTTATGCCCCTCGATCAAGAAAATATTAGAGCCATCACAGTCAAACTTGGTTGGATTTTCAGGAGAGGAGTTGACACCGCTGAGGAAGGTAGAATTAGCCGTGTCGTTCGGAACTGAGAAGTTAAGACGCATGGTTAACTTAAAGTTCACTGTCGTGCAAGCCATGTCCCCTTACAATGTCATCCTAGGACGAACCGGTATTAGGGCGTTAAGGGCGGTCCCGTCAATCGCTCATGCTATGTTCAAGTTCCCAACCCCGAAAGGAGTTGCCACGCTGGTTCCCAGAGCCTCCATAATAGCCGAATGTCGGATGCTAGAAGACAAGCAGAAAACCAACCAAGGGAAAACAAATGAAGGTGTCGTGGAACATAAGGCCGAGGAGGCCAAGTCCCAAAAAGACGAGGCAGACAACCCGCTCACAGAAGAGGTGTTAGTAAACCCGGCTCATCCGGACCAATTGATGGTAATCGGGAAGAACTTTTCCAAGGAAGGAAGAGCACGCCTAATCGATCAACTCAGACGAAGCCAGTACGTGTTTGCATGGACCCCAGCCGATATGACCGGGGTACCCAAGAGGCTGATCAAACACTCGTTAAGTGTCAACCCATCGATGACCCCGGTCGCTCAGAAGCGACGAGTCCTCGGTGAAGAGAAGAGCAGAGTAGTAGCTAAGGAGGTAGAAGAATGGGTCAGGGCAGGGATCTTTCGTCCGGTGAGATACCCCACATGGATATCCAACCCGGTCTTGGTCAAGAACTCGGATGGCACTTGGCGAATGTGCATTGATTTCAAAAATATTAACTCAGCATGTCCAAAATACTACTATCCCCTCTCGGAGATAGATTTGAAGATAGAGTCGGTAATGGGCTACAAGTACACATGCTTCCTAGACGCTTAGAAAGGCTACCACCAAGTCCAAATGGACGAAGAGGACGGAGAAAAAACAACATTCTATACGGACCAAAGAACTTATTGCTATACCAAGATGCCCTTCGCGCTCAAGAACGCCGGGGCCACCTACCAAAGGTTGGTAGACGCAACCTTTAAAGAGCAGGTAGGCCGGAAATTAGAAGCCTATGTGGATGACATGGTCATTAATAGTGTCTCAGAAACAACCCTCCTGGCAGATATTGCCGAAACCTTCAGCAACCTCCGGAAGATTAACATGAAACTTAACCCCAAGAAGTGTTCCTTCGGGGTCGAAGAAGGGAGGTTCCTGGGCTACATGGTAACCTCGGAAGGGATAAGAGCAAACCCCAAGAAGACGAAGGCCATAATGGACACGAGGTCCCCGAAAACGCTGAAGGAAATGCAATCGCTAAATGGCAAGTTAGCGGTATTAATCCGGTTCGTCTCCAAGTCTGCCGAACGCTCTTTGCCTTTCTTCGAAACCTTGAAGAACATCACCAAAGAAAACTGGGATGAGTACAAATGGACCCCAGAAGCCGAGACCGCTTTCCAAGAGATGAAGAAAGTAGTGATAGACCTGCCGCTTCTAACCACCCCGGTCAAGGGAGAAACGTTGTTCATTTACTTAGGCATGGCAAAGGATGCAGTCAGTGGTGTTCTCATGGCAAAGAGGAAGCACGGTCAAGTACCCATTCGATATGTTAGTAGGGTATTGCATGATGCGGAGTGTAGGTACACCCCACTGGAGAAGCTAGTCCTATGTCTGTTACACTTATCAAAGAGGTTGAGGAGGTACTTAGAAACCCATCCGATCAAGGTGATCATCGATCAACCGATCAAACAAGTGCTATCGAAGGCTGAAGCCTCGGGAAAGCTAGCCAAGTATGCAATCGAACTGGGAGCTTAAAAAATAAGTTATCTACCCCGGAACGCAATAAAGGGACAAGTGCTAGCTGATTTTTGGCCGAAACACCGGCGGGGGAAGCACTAATATACACAACAGAAATATCTGAACCTATCGAAGCAAAGTGGACGATGTTCACAGATGGGTCCGCTAGCTCAAAAGGAGCCGGAGCAGGACTTGTCTTAATTGACCCTGCTGGTACGAAATACACATATGCCCTCCGTCTCGACTTCGAAACCTCAAACAACGAAGCCGAATATGAGGCGTTGCTGGCAGGGCTGAGACTGGCCGAGAAGATGGGAGTGCAAGACCTCCAGGCTAAGGTGGACTCAAGACTAGTCGCATGTCAAATTAATGGTGAATTCGTTGCATGCAACGAACGAATGAAGAAGTACCTTGCTGAACCCATGGAGCGTGTGACCAAATTCAGAAAGTTTGCAATACAAAACATCCTAAGGAACCTAAATAAAAAAGCAGACATCCTGAGTAAGCTGGCATCAGTAGCTTTCAACCACCTTACTAAAGAGGTACTAGTGGAAGTGATGGCATCCCGGTCGATCGAAAAGGAGGAGGTTAATGACGTGGTGGAGGAAGAGGAAGATAACTGGATGACCCCGATCATCAGATGCTTGCAGGAAGGAATATGGCCCAAAAACCCAGACGAAGCTAGAAAACTCCGAATGAAGATACCGCAGTTTGTTATCGAAGGAGGAGTCCTATTCAAGAAGTCATACCTCTCTCCCATGCTGCGATGTGTAGGCCCCCCTACGCAAACTACATTATCCGGGAGGTCTATGAAGGAGGATGCGGGATGCATCCCGGCTACAGGTCTGTGGTAGCAAAAATAATGAAGCAAGGATACTATTGGACAACGATGTACGAGGATACATACGAGGTGGTGGTGAAATGTGACTCTTGCCAAATTCACGCCTCGGTCCCAAAGCTCCCAAAAACCCTGATGACTTCAATCATGTCTCCATGGCCTTTCTACCAATGGCGCCTCGACATCCTTGGTCCATTACCCGAAGCACCAAGAAAAGTCAAGTTCATCATTGTGGCCATCGATTACTTCACCAAATAGATTGAGGCTAAGCCATTGGCAAAGGTGCGCGGAAGGATGTGAAAAAGTTCGTGTGGGAGAATATAGTGTGCAGTTTCGGCGTGCCGGACATCATCTTCACCGACAACGGAACCCAGTTGGTAAATGACCCATTTAAGGAATGGTGTGTCAAATGGAAAATCAAGCAAATTAACACCGCAGTTGCACATCGCAATCCAACGGACTAGTTGAAAGGGCCAACAAATCCCTCATGCATGGACTGAAGGCATGTTTAGAGAGGGAGATGACCGGATGGGTAGATGAGTTGCCCAGTGTCCTATGGGCTCACTGAACCATGATGAAAACTAGCAACGGAGAGACCCCATTCAGCCTCACCTACGGGAGTGAAGCCGTCATTCTGGCCAAGATAGGAATGAGTACCTATCGAACGCTCATGTTCAATGAAGGGACAAATGAAGAAGAGCCCCGCCTAAACCTCGATCTCATCCAGGAAAGAAGAGAGATGGAAGCCATAAGAGAAGCCAAATACAAGAATAAAATGGAGCAATACTATAATAAAAGAGTAAAGCACATGGCATTCAAGGCAAGGGGATTTTGTCTACCGAAAGAATGAGGCAAGCCGGGTAGTAAAACCTGGCAAGCTAGCCCCTAATTAGGAAGGTCCGTACCGAGTCACCGAAGCATTCCAAAATGGGTCCTACAAGCTGGAGACAATGGAGGGAAAAGAAATCCCGAGGAAGTGGCATGCCATGAACTTAAGAAATTGCTTTATGTAATCATGTAAACAATTATCTATGATATAATATACATCCCCCCCCCCCCCCCGGGGTAAAAAGGGAGGAAATTTTCCGAGAACAAGCATGTGGCAGAAACAACAATAACGAAACAACCGTAGAAACAAACACCCAAACCCCCGACGAGTCTGATCAACTTGAAGGAAGAGGCCCGCTTGTAAAGGTTAAGAGCCTCATCGAGCGGTATCCTATTGGTTGTAAAGGTTAAGAGTCTCATCAACCATGGTAAAGGTTAAGAGCCTCATCCACCGAAGCATAAGACCGCTTGTAAAGGTTAAGAGCCTCATCGAGCGGCGGCATATTGGTTGTAAAGGTTAAGAGCCTCATCAACCGTGGTAAAGGTTAAGAGCCTCATCCACCGAAGCATAAGACCGCTTGTAAAGGTTAAGAGCCTCATCGAGTGGCGGCATATTGGTTGTAAAGGTTAAGAGCCTCATAAACCATGGTAAAGGTTAAGAGCCTCATCCACCAAAGCATAAGACCGCTTGTAAAGGTTAAGAGCCTCATCGAGCGGCGACATATTGGTTGTAAAGGTTAAGAGCCTCATCAACCGTGGTAAAGGTTAAGAGCCTCATCCACCGAAGCATATGACCGCTTGTAAAGGTTAAGAGGCTCATCGAGCGGAGACATATTGGTTGTAAAGGTTATGAGACTCATCAACCGTGATAAAGGTTAAGAGCCTCATCCACCAAAGCAAACCACCGCCTGGGAAGGTCGAAGAACCTCGTCAAGAAGCAGCCTATTGGTCGGAGAACCGAAGCAAAAGGCTGCCCGTTAAAAGAAGGGACCATAAGTCTCCACACGTCACAAAAAGGGGTGAGCTCCGGCCTCCCGGACATGAAAGTTCAAAAGATCTGCTTACCTTGTCGATGGAGGATAGGAAGGGGTAAACAACTCATTACATTTAGCCACCCATGCCTTGGCTTGATCAAAGTCGAAATCCTTAGTCTCGGAGAGAGTCTTGGCCAACGACTCCTTGGATCGATTGACCTTTATCCCATTATACCATCCCCCAGAATAGCAAACGTTTGCAACCTCGGCCACGTGTTGCTTGTACTCGGAGCTACCGTGGAGCAAACGGATGACATGAGGAATAAAATCCTTAACAAGCCTAGTCCGGTCAGATGCAGCCCTGCGGATGTTGGTAGTACACTTGGTATTAAGGGCTTCGGCATCTTGAGCACGCTTGTTAGCCCAGGCTAGCTCCTCCTCCTTCAACCCAAGAGAGCATTCAAGGTCCCGTACCTTTTGGTCACTAGATTGGGCAGCGTCCTCCAAAGAATTGACCTTGGACTCCAAGGCAGCTTTCTCTTAGGAGCAAGAGGCATGCTCCGTCTCGAGCTTCTTGAAGTTCGCATAAATATGCTCCAGCAATGCTTGTCCCCTCTAAAAGTTATCAGCGTCTTGGCGGCTAGAATTAACCAAGTCCCTATGATCCTGGTTCAACAACTTGAACCGCTGGATGATCTCGGACTGGTTCAAAGAAGTCCGGTCCAAATCCAAGTAACCTTGACGAATCAACTCATGGTCAGATAAAGCGGCCAAAAACCGTTGCTCAGCAGGTGTAGGGAGGTGAACTAGCATCTCATTAGCAGCAAAATGAGTATCAGTAAGAACGTTGTGCTAGAGTCTCCAAGAGGGAACATAGGTCTGCATCCCTTCATCATCCGCTTCATCATCATCCTCATCCTCGTGCTCCAAGTCAAGATGTTCCGACACCTCTACAAAAGGAGAAAATACCAAGATAAGGAACAAACTGGAGCAAATAAAATGAGAGGTGAATAAGACATACCGGTAGCAGGCCCCTTGCCGGGACGGTGGGGAGAAGGAACGAGAGGATACACTCCCTCATCTTGATGTTCCTGTTGAGAAGCATTTCCCTCTTCAGCCACCATGGGCTCCGCCACACTAACCGGATCAGCAGAAATCGTCTTGTTAGATGTAGACCCCGTTCTGGTCTGATCAGTCAAAGCCACCTTGCTCTTCTTTGCCCCAACTCTGGAATCATTCCCTTTCCTCTTCCTTTGGCTCGGTCCGGCCTCATCACCCTCTTGTAACAAAAGATTCTTCTCGAGAGTGGCAGCCTCCCTGTGTTGATGCAAAAGTTGGGTGATCCTTGCTAGACCCGAATTAGGCTTAATTCTGGTTGGCTGGGCTCTGGCTCCTGCACCAAGTGAACTGTTTGGTTGGGATCCTACACACTAAACAACACGCGTTAGGCTAGCCGTGGGAATGTTTCCCACGATTAGACTCCGACGTGAGAGTAAGTAATCGGTTAGGGTTTTATGTGAGTTGAGAGTATAGAACGTAATACCTTTGTGGAACCCTTGGGAGTTCCTTTTATAGGCAGTGAAACTCTAGTGGGCTACCACTGATACTTTGGCCCCAAGGAAAGGATAAGTACCAGAATTAGACTGATTGTTATCTTCTAATTATGGTGAGTAAATATCCTCCTCTTTTGGGGTAAATCCTATTCCTAGACAGAATATGATTCTGTCTAACCTTGTACCGGCCGCGCCGGACCGTAGGCCGCACACGTGTGTGCGGTTACTGTTCATCCAAGCCCATAAGCTTAAATGACATTATTCCCACCCATCTGTGATGGGCCGGATACGGGTAGTACCCGTGGGCCGGGTTCCTGACCCGGCTAGGGACTATACGTCATCATGTCCCCCCAGTCTAGTTGTTACAGGCGTAGGCGTAACCTCTAGACTATCAAGATGCTCTCCGGACATACCAAGAGAAGACCTAGGGAATGAAAAATACTGAAAATTTTGCTATGGCCGCACGTGGCTGCCCGCATTAGGAATATTATTATAATAGCACCTCAGCCGCACCTAACGGCCGAGACAAATTATATGTAGCATTGAATATGGTCTTACGTAAGACCGCATAACCCGACACAAGAATAAATGCATTAATGGTAGTCAACTGGTCAGCCGCACTTCTGCAAAAGTGCACCATTAATGCCCACCATTGAGCCACATAAAACTGCCAAGAAGTGACCCGTGGGCCCCTTCTGATTTTACAGAAGTGTCAGAAATCCCATCCGTTGGATAGGCGTGGTGGCCTACACGTGTCGAACATCCACGTTACCTCGGAAACTGAGGCAACCCTATATAAGAGTCGGTGTGTGTGTTTGTTACACACACAATTCACCCTTCCTTCCGCCATTGTTATTTTCAAGCTTCTACCTCCAAAACTTTGCCTTTGATTCCACGGATTTCCTCCACCGCAGGTTAGATCATCACGCCTTTCAAAACCTTTTTATAAAACATGGTAAAGGACAACCCTCTTATCACGGATGTCCTTAACGTGATGTCGGCGGAAAAATACATCGACTTTCTGTCGAAGTATTACATACCCGAAAGCGTACACCCCACCTATCCAGGTGAAGGTGAGGCAATTACGGATGCACCGGTGGGGAAAATAGGCGTGTACACGCGCCTATTTGATTCGGCCAACTACCGTATCCCCCTGTCCAAATTCTTGGTAGATCTGCTATTGTATTACGACTTCCACATAACCCAGCTTCACTGCATAGGGGCGTGTAAAATCAATTAGTTTGAAATTACATGCCATACCTGCGGAGTAACTCCAACCGTGAACTTATTTAGGGCTTTTACTTCCCCCAGCTAGTGAATGGGTGGCTATCGTTTAAAAAGCGACCCGGGAACGCCCCCATGACGTATAGGAAGCCTTTAGACTCCCTTAAGAACTGGTACGACCATTACTTCTTTGTTGATGAGAAGGTATTCCCCACTCCTTTCATACTCAAAACCAAAGCACCCAAAGACTTTCCGCCCAAAGCCAAAGACTATAGTAGCAAAGACTTAAAAATACTAGATACCTACCGCACAGAATTCCATAGGGGATTGCCAGAACACTTTCTGTGCTTAGTAGGAATAAGCCGTCGATACTTTGGGAGGGATGACTTATATCCGTGCTTCCTGACGGAACAGGGAGAGGGTAGGCTTACTTATACCTTGTAAATGTGAAATGTCATGCGTATTTGTAAAACCGCACTAACCCGTGTATGTATAAATGTCCGCAGAGATGAACCTACACGGATTAATACGCCAGGGCGACCCAATGAAGGTGCCTGAAGGGTTCCGCCCGCTGAAGGAGAATGAGCTCCCCCTGTTTGATGCGACCGCTGACCGCACCATTTCTCTTGAACAGACGTCCGAGCAAAGATCAGATGAAGGGGAGCCCATCATTGAGAAATCCCCATTGGACTTCCATAATGAAGATGGTGGAGAACTACTGTTGGAGAGAACCGCGACCCACCAGGAAGATGAAAACGATTTCCTCAATGAAGACACCACTCAAGCTTCCAGGTCCGCCCCGCTCACCTCTAGGAAGAGAAAGACCACCAGGAGGGTGGCAAAGAAGATAGGGGATGAGGCCGGGGCCTCGAATGCTCCCCCAAAGAAACTGAGGAAGGACCATCCGCAGTACCAGGAGGGAAGTGGTACTGCGACGGCTCAGGCCGACTCTACCCCGCACATGGGAGAGCCAGTCCTGCGAGCTACCCCCGTGAGTGCCGTAGCCCCTACCGGCCCAGAACCTGCAATTGATACCACGTAAGTGCCCTTCGAATGTTAGTCGTGTCACTATACTTGTGAAATATATAATGCCTAAACAAAATTTACAATGTCAATAACAGGGCGGATACGTCGACCGTAGCCCAAGAGGAAGAAGTGGAGAGGCATCCATCCCCCGCACCATCAAACAGACCCCCATCCCCCGCTGCGACACATGCCGAGGATCCACTCCGCGAAGGGACAGAAAATAGTCTGCGCCTAGCATGGAATCTCTCAAGTCTAACAAGGTTGGAAGCGGAATCGGAGTGCTCAGAATTCATCGAGCACATTACCCCTCCAGCCCTTGTACAAGACTTAGATGATCTGGATCATGAATCCCTTCTGGAGCAGTTCGATGTGTCGTCTGCGCATCAAGTAACGGTGGGAGCCGCTCTAAGACGCCGCTTGATCAAGGCCCTTGCTAATGTGAATCGGGCAGATAAAAAGATAGCTCGCCGTGAGGCAATGGTCGTGAAGAACGAGAAGACCATCGCGTCCTTGCAAGCAGCGCTGGTGACAGCCGAGGCTACAGTGAAAGAGCAAGCTCATCACGTCGACACCCGAGAAAAGCGCATTGCCGAGCTCGAAGCCCTTGTAGCCGCATCAAATGAGAAGGTATGCTTTCGAAATTTTTATACATATACTCTTGCCTTGATTTTTTATTCGACCCAAGGAAAAAAGAATATATTATCCTCGTGATAACTCAAAGTTCTATATGCAGGTGTCTGCGTGTAAAACCCGTATTTAAAAACGCAGAAATAATACGCAATCTCAGCTTATTTAAATACTACAATAAGATAACTAATTAAATTACGTAAACTACGTAACACGTAATCACGAACATTTAAACGATAAGTATTAGTTACGTATATTTAATTTAAACACAACAAGTAATTATACAATTAGTAGCGCGTTCACGACATTTAAATACGCGAGCACATGTACGTTTCGTTAAGAGAGTAGTACAAACAAGTAAGGAGAAAGTTCAAGGGCCATTTTAGACAAGAATGGAATATGAAGGACTTGGGCTCAAGGCCCAAGTGTTTTGTTTTTTTTTCTTGGCCGTGTATAACAAAAGAAAGGACGGGGTTCCTTTTTGTTTTTCTCTGCCGACACAAACACACACATAAAGAAACCCTAAATCCAAAACAAAGCAGCCGCACATTTTCTTTGTGTTCTCTTCTTCCCTGCCGCGACCAAACCAAGGAAACAAGGTAATAGATCGTGTGTTTGATCCAGAAATCAAGAAAGACGAATGTTGTTATCTTAAACCCTAAAACAAGGTAAACCCTAATTCTTGTCTAAGTTCTTTCTATTGATCTTCGATCTGATCCTTTTAAGGTGTTTAAAACACATTCTTATAACCATAAGTAAAGGGGTTTTCGTTTTGTTTAGATGTTGGGTCGAAAAAACACACAAACCGAGACCCATCTAAGTCTCGGTGGTATTTTTCTCCACCAGTCGCAACATAATTAGGGTTTGGTTTGGGTTTGTGCTAACGGGGGAAACAGAGAACAAGCAGGGGGAAAAGGTTGTTCTAACAGTGGGAACCGAGACCATCTAGGTCTCGGTGGGATTATTATGACTAGCAGGGGAAACGAACCACCAGACAGGGGGAAACCCCGAACTGCCAGTGGGAAAACTGGCAGTAAGGGGGGTGTTTGGCAGTGAGGTTTAAAGCCGGATTTAGGGCTGTTTGGCTACAGATTTAATGGGGTGTTTGGCAACCCGGTTTAGAAACAGTTAAGGGTGCGTTTGGGACTGTTAAATCAATATATATTTTTGGAAATTAGTAGAAACATTTTATAAAAAAAATAATAAAGATTTTAAATTATACCTTTTAAATTAGTTTACTTTAAATAAATGTTTTAAAATGTATTTAGTAAATTAAATATAAACTAGTTTTATAAAATTTAAAAGGGTATACTTTTATTAAATGAAGTAAATTATTCGGGAACTTACTAATTTAGCAAACTTTTGTTTTCAGCAGGTTACCTAATATAACGTTAATATAGCGTCAGAATACATTATGCCAAAATTAATAGTAGAACGATAATACGTTAAAAGAATTATAAGAAAGATCAGATTTATCAGTTAATAAGCGTATAGAATTCCAGAATTTTAGAATCAAAATAAATAAATAAGAAACCAATAAGATCAGTAAAATTTAATAACGGATATCAGTAACTTATTCGCGTCTTTTATTCTTGTAGCACGCGTGAAGCCCGAGTAGTATTCGTTCAGTCTTCCATTCAGTCAGTTACTGGACTAGAGGTACGGATTTTCCGTCCTTTCAGTAAGGACTTTCTTTCTATGCATGATTAGGATTCCCCACCTTCAGCCAAATGTTTCCCCAGCATATGTTTAAGTTTATCAGTAATCATGTTAACAACTAAATAAATTGCCTGAGCATTATATACAAGCACGACCAGTTTATGTACTAGTTACGGAGGTACCGTAACCACGGCACTAGAGGCACCGGTGTCGTGACTCACATGCAGGAGAGTGATATCCTGCATCGTCCCACTCATGTTCAGGTTGGCCATTTTTATATGTATGTTTAGTGGGGCGTATGGATGCATCCTAGGCTTATATGTGTTACAAGTTATCAGGGTGAATGTGGTGTGTGCTCTACATCCTTCACATTGGAGCTGATCCCTCCACCCAGCACAGTTATTTAGAGGTCACCCCTCTACAGCATGACGAGGTCACCCCTCCAGTTATTCATGCACGGTTGTTACAGCACGTGACCTATATAAGCTCTGGCAAATAAAATACAGTAAATGCATGTTTTCAGAATTTAGAGTTATATTTCAGTATCAGTATATATGAACCAGGACTTACAGATTTTATGCAAGGTTATACCACATGTTACATATCAGTCTTATAGCTTCATTGTTGGACATTGTTTCGTCCTTTTTCTTTCAGTACTTAGTCTTTATATTTTGGAGCTTATGTTGGACTACCGATGTTTGATTCCGGTATTTTCCGTATGGTCATTTAATGTTTAATACATTGCCTTGCATGCTTTGATGACACGCCATAAGTACACGTAACGGTCCATTTTCCAAGTGGGGTGTTACAATTATGGTATCAGAGCGCAAGGTTCGACCTGTAGGCTCTAAAATTTGACCTGTGACTAGTGGGTAGTCACCTAGAACTCCCTGTATTTTGGCGTCGTTATCTTCCATGCTACTCATGAATTTTATCAGTCGGATTTTCAAAATTTTGATTAAGTAAACGGTTGGTACAGGACTGGCCATACTTAATCGCATGTGCTTTTCAAGAACATTTCGTTTTGGTGAACTGACCATAGGCGTTCACCCTTGCCCGCTTAAATTTTGTATGGATGAACTGACCATAGGCGTTCATCCTTACTCATGTCAGATTTATGTTTCAGAAATTGTCATTTTGTGAACTGACCCTAGGCGTTCACCAGTATTCATGTCATGTTTTGTTAGCTATACCTTCATGAATTACACTAAGCATATTCAGATATATTACCCCAGATTTTAGCAGTTTTATCAACTCATCCTCTTATATTTCAGATGCCACCTAGACGCGAAACCGAGAATGATCCTAACGCAGCTGCCATTCCTGCTGCTGTTCAGGCTGCTGTACAGGCCATGTTACCCCAAATTCGTGATGAGATCCGAGCTGAATATCAAAATGGACCCCAGCAGAATAACAACCCTCCTGCTCCACCACCTGCCACTTTACCCGCTTGGCTGGATCTGTTCAACAAGCAGAAGCCCCGACTGTTTGAGCATACTGTAGCTCCAACTGATGCAGAAGACTGGATCTACCATATAGAGAAAATTTTTGGAGCTATGGGTTGTGGTGATGTTTTCAAAGTTAGGCTTGCAGTTTACAAGCTGGAGGGTCCTGCTCTACATTGGTGGAGGTCTCAGAAACTGTCCAATGGGGGAGATGCTTGGGAGCTTGCATTGACTTGGGCACGTTTCAAGACGATGTTCTATGACCAGTTTTTTTCCGCATGCGGAGCAAGCTAAGATGAAGAGGGACTTTCACGTTATTCGTCAGAATAATGGCGAAAACAGTATAGAGTTCATGCACCGATACCTCAGGATGGCTGGATTCTTAGGGGAGGCTGCGGGTACCGTAGAGGAGCAAGTGAAGCAATTTCGCTGGGCTCTTCACACTAGGACTGTAGATAGATTGATGAGTGCCACATTCACTAATGTGTCACAAGTAGCTAATGCAGCTCGGGACATCGAGATGCTTTTTGAGAGGGACGAGCTCGAGAATGTAGAGCGCCCGGAGAAGAGGTACATCTCACCCAACAAACTTAAACAATTTAGCCCATTATTGCTTGGCAACTTATATGTTATTAAAATCTTACAGACACAGAGGAGGAGACCGATCCCAATCGGCTACTCCGCATCAGAACTACAGGAACCACGGTCAGTCATATGACCGTAATCGGTCAGATAAGAGGAACGACGGTGATAATTACCGCGGCAGCTCCAACTCCTCTGGCAGCTACAGGTGAGCCTTTAAGCTCCAAAGAATACTAAACTATCGTGTAAAACAGATCTTAAATTTATTTGTAAATTCCAACAGAGATGCTGGGCAGGGGCGTGACCAAAACAACAGGGGTCAACAGGTTGCCCGACCGGCAAATTCTGGTAATTTTAAAATTCAGTCAGTCAGGCTTATTTCAGTTAAGTTATCAAAATCGTGACACGTATATATCATCGTAAATCAGGTTCTCAGCAAACCAGAGCTACTTCCACCGGGTATACATATCCCACTTGCATCACGTGTGGGAAGAAGCACTAGGGACCTTGTCGTCGTGGTTCGGGTAATTGCTACAAGTGTGGTCAGCCGGGCCATTTGAAGAGGGATTGCAAGAGCGGGGATGCTGCCGGTACCTCAGGCCAGATTCCTCAGATTTTACCTCCCCCACCACCGATACCACCAACCACTGGTCGTGTCTACACTACTACCCGTGAACAAGCAAATAGGACCGCAGGTACCATTACTGGCATTTTGTTTATACACGGACAGTCTGCATGCGTGCTTTTCGATACAAGCGCCACGCACTCGGTTATATCTACTTCATATGCTGTTAGAATAAACATGACCCCTACGCCACTAGACAGTGCACTTAGTATATCTACCCCCATGCGAGACTCTGTACTCATTACCCAAGTATATAAGGATCTCCCTCTTGAGTTTGATGATAAAATCCGTCCAGTCAGTGCTCTTCCTTTGGATATGTGTGATTTCGATATTATTCTGGGTATGGATTGGTTATCGGTTCATCATGCCACCATAGATTGCCATGCTCACCAGGTCATCTTTGGGGATGTCCAGACACCAGAGTATATTCACCGAGGCTTCCTACTAGGAAACCATGTTCAGATCATTTCAGCTTTACAGGCTCGTACCTTACTATATCATGGTTGCGAGGGATTCCTAGCCACAGTTCATGACACGACTTCGGAGACACCTTCAATTCATGATCAGCCAGTTGTGTCAGACTTTTCGGATGTCTTCCCCGAGGAACTTCCAGGTTTACCTCCCATGCGAGGGGTAGAATTTGGCATCGATCTCATTCCAGGTGCAGAACCAGTATCTAAAGCTCCTTACCGTATGGCTCCTGTAGAGCTTAAGGAACTGAAGGATCAACTTCAGGAACTTCTCGAAAGGGGTTTCATTCGTCCTAGCGTGTCACCTTGGGGCGCTCCAGTTTTGTTTGTCAAGAAAAAGGATGGCAGCATGCGTTTGTGTATTGACTACCGTGAGTTGAATAAGCTCACTATTCGTAACCGTTATCTGCTTCCTCGTATTGACGATTTATTCGATCAGCTTCAGGGTGCCAAGCACTTCTCAAAAATCGATCTACGATCAGGCTACCATCAGCTGCGTGTAAAAGAGCAGGATATATCCAAAACTGCTTTTCGCACGAGGTACGGTCATTACGAGTTTGTTGTCATGCCATTCGGTCTCACGAATGCGCCCGCAGTATTTATGGACTTAATGAACAGAGTTTTCCATGAATTTTTGGACAAGTTTGTGATCGTATTCATCGATGATATCCTTATTTTCTCCAAATCCAAAGAGGAACATGAGAATCATCTCCGTACAGTTTTGCAGATTCTCAGACGAGAAAAGCTATATGCTAAATTTTCGAAGTGCGAATTTTGGCTGAATACAGTGGCGTTTCTAGGTCATATTGTTTCTGCGGACGGAATCACCATGGATCCTGCAAAGGTGGAGGCTATCACCAAATGGCCAAGACCGACGTCTGTCACAGAGATACGTAGTTTTCTTGGGTTGGCAGGTTACTACCGCAGGTTTGTGGAAAACTTCTCACGCTTAGCATTACCATTGACCCAACTTATGCGAAAAGGTGAGAAGTTTATATGGACCGAGGAGAGAGAAAAGAGTTTTGAGGAACTCAAGCATCGATTGATCTCAGCACTGATACTTACCCTTCCATCCGGTACAGGTGGTTATCAGATTTACAGCGACACATCAGGAAAAGGCTTAGGCTGTGTTCTTATGCAGCATGGGAAAGTCATCGCTTATGCTTCGCGTCAACTAAAGCCGTATGAGAAAAATTATCCTACTCATGATCTAGAGCTCGCAACAGTCGTTTTCGCCCTGAAAATCTGGAGGCATTATTTATACGGTGAGTCGTGTGATATTTTCACCGATCACAAAAGTCTCAAGTACATATTCACCCAACGAGAGTTGAACATGAGGCAGCGGCGATGGTTAGAACTGCTGAAAGACTATGACATCAACATCCAGTATCACCCAGGTAAAGTAAATGTAGTGGCAGATGCCCTTAGCAGAAAGTCAGGTATGGTAAATTGCATCAAAGTTCAGGAAGAAATTATTCAGGACTTAGAACGTTACGATATTGAACTCTTAGTACGCGGACAAAGAGGATATTGGGCTAGTTTGAGGATAGAACCAGATTTGCTCTCTAGGATTAAAGCCGCACAAGAGGATGATGGTGAAATCTGGGCGATTATCCAGAACATTGACCGGCAGACCGAATTTCGCATCGATGACGATGGTATCGTATGTCAGGGTACCAAACTCTGCGTTCCAGAAGACCCTGCTCTCAGAGAAGCCTTATTGACTGAGGCTCACAGCTCTCCGTTCTCTATCCATCCGGGTTCCACCAAAATGTACCACGATCTTAAGCAGCATTTCTGGTGGAGCGGTATGAAACAGGATGTCGCAACATTTGTATCTAAATGCTTAACCTGTCAGCAGGTTAAGATAGAGCACCAGCGTTCCAGTGGTCTTCTCCAGCCATTAGATATTCCAATGTGGAAGTGGGACAAGATCTCTATGGATTTTGTCACCGGACTACCACAGACTCAGCGGAGACATGATGCAATCTGGGTAGTTGTCGATCGTTTGACCAAGTCAGCACATTTCATTCCTATTCGTAAAGATTTCGCAGTCAGTAAATTAGCGAAACTATTCACCGAGGAGATCGTACGATTACACGGTACACCTTCGGAAATTATATCAGATAGGGATCCCCGTTTCACTTCTCATTTCTGGGGAGGTTTGCATAAAGCTTGGGGAACTAGGCTCAAGCTCAGCACAGCTTTCCATCCACAGACGGACGGTCAGTCAGAGCGTACCATCCAGACCTTGGAGGACATGCTACGCGCCTGTGCATTAGAATGGACAGGACATTGGGATGACTATATTTGCTTGGTCGAGTTTGCTTACAACAACAGTTGGCATGCTAGTATCAAGCGTGCTCCATTCGAGATGTTATACGGCAGAAAATGTCGTGCTCCTATTTGTTGGGATCAGGTGGGAGAACGTTTGATTGAAGGACCTGAACTGATAGAACTGACCAATGAAAAGGTCGCCATCGCTAGGGCAAAGCTGCAAGAAGCGCGTACTCGCCAGAAGAGTTACGCCGACAAGCATCGCAGAGATCTATCTTTTCAGACTGGGGATCGTGTGTTCCTCAAAGTATCACCCGCACGCGGTGTCAAACGTTTTGGCCTCAAAGGCAAACTTAGCCCTCGTTACATCGGACCGTTCGAAATCCTTGAACGTATTGGTGAAGTGTCATATCGATTGGCGTTACCGCCTCAGCTTTCACACGTCCACAACGTGTTTCATGTATCACTACTCAGGGGGTACAACTATCATGAGCTTCACAAAGTAAATTATCCACTCGATCAGATTTGGGAGGATTTATCTTATATTGAGGAACCCGAAGCAGTTTTAGATCGCCAAAATCGAGTTATGAGAAGGAAGACCATTCCTTTCGTCAAAATCCTGTGGAGGAACCATACCGAGCGGGAGGCCACTTGGGAAACAGAGGAGTCTATACGGACTTCTTATCCTCACTTTCAGTTTTGATTCGGGTATGTCTTTTCGGCCTTTATGTCGTCCAGTTTATTAGCATTTAAGCTTTTACTTCAGTCAGCTTAAATACCTTGTAATTCGAGGACGAATTTTTCCTTTTAGAGGGGAAGAATTGTAAAACCCAGTATAGTCGTATCTTTAATTCGGGGACGAATTATTGTTTTTAGAGGGGAAGAATTGTAAAACCCGTATTTAAAAACGCAGAAATAATACGCAATCTCAGCTTATTTAAATACTACAATAAGATAACTAATTAAATTACGTAAACTACGTAACACGTAATCACGAACATTTAAACGATAAGTATTAGTTACGTATATTTAATTTAAACACAACAAGTAATTATACAATTAGTAGCGCGTTCACGACATTTAAATACGGGAGCACATGTACGTTTCGTTAAGAGAGTAATACAAACAAGTAAGGAGAAAGTTCAAGGGCCATTTTAGACAAGAATGGAATATGAAGGACTTGGGCTCAAGGCCCAAGTGTTTTGTTTTTTTTTCTTGGCCGTTTATAACAAAAGAAAGGACGGGGTTCCTTTTTGTTTTTCTCTGCCGACACAAACACACACATAAAGAAACCCTAAATCCAAAACAAAGCAGCCACACATTTTCTTTGTGTTCTCTTCTTCCCTGCCGCGACCAAACCAAGGAAACAAGGTAATAGATCGTGTGTTTGATCCAGAAATCAAGAAAGACGAATGTTGTTATCTTAAACCCTAAAACAAGGTAAACCCTAATTCTTGTCTAAGTTCTTTCTATTGATCTTCGATCTGATCCTTTTAAGGTGTTTAAAACACGTTCTTATAACCATAAGTAAAGGGGTTTTCGTTTTGTTTAGATGCTGGGTCGAAAAAACACACAAACCGAGACCCATCTAAGTCTCGGTGGTATTTTTCTCCACCAGTCGCAACATAATTAGGGTTTGGTTTGGGTTTGCGCTAACGGGGGAAACAGAGAACAAGCAGGGGGAAAAGGTTGTTCTAACAGTGGGAACCGAGACCATCTAGGTCTCGGTGGGATTATTATGACTAGCAGGGGAAACGAACCACCAGACAGGGGGAAACCCCAAACTGCCAGTGGGAAAACTGGCAGTAAGGGGGGTGTTTGGCAGTGAGGTTTAAAGCCGGATTTAGGGCTGTTTGGCTACAGATTTAATGGGGTGTTTGGCAACCCGGTTTAGAAACAGTTAAGGGTGCGTTTGGGACTGTTAAATCAGTATATATTTTTGGAAATTAGTAGAAACATTTTATAAAAAAAATAATAAAGATTTTAAATTATACCTTTTAAATTAGTTTACTTTAAATAAATGTTTTAAAATGTATTTAGTAAATTAAATATAAACTAGTTTTATAAAATTTAAAAGGGTATAATTTTATTAAATGAAGTAAATTATTCGGGAACTTACTAATTTAGCAAACTTTTGTTTTCAGCAGGTTACCTAATATAACGTTAATATAGCGTCAGAATACATTATGCCAAAATTAATAGTAGAACGATAATACGTTAAAAGAATTATAAGAAAGATCAGATTTATCAGTTAATAAGCGTATAGAATTCCAGAATTTTAGAATCAAAATAAATAAATAAGAAACCAATAAGATCAGTAAAATTTAATAACGGATATCAGTAACTTATTCGCGTCTTTTATTCTTGTAGCACGCGTGAAGCCCGAGTAGTATTCGTTCAGTCTTCCATTCAGTCAGTTACTGGACTAGAGGTACGGATTTTCCGTCCTTTCAGTAAGGACTTTCTTTCTATGCATGATTAGGATTCCCCGCCTTCAGCCAAATGTTTCCCCAGCATATGTTTAAGTTTATCAGTAATCATGTTAATAACTAAATAAATTGCCTGAGCATTATATACAAGCACGACCAGTTTATGTACTAGTTACGGAGGTACCGTAACCACGGCACTAGAGGCACCGGTGTCGTGACTCACATGCAGGAGAGTGATATCCTGCATCGTCCCACTCATGTTCAGGTTGGCCATTTTTATATGTATGTTTAGTGGGGCGTATGGATGCATCCTAGGCTTATATGTGTTACAAGTTATCAGGGTGAATGTGGTGTGTGCTCTACATCCTTCACATTGGAGCTGATCCCTCCACCCAGCACAGTTATTTAGAGGTCACCCCTCTACAGCATGACGAGGTCACCCCTCCAGTTATTCATGCACGGTTGTTACAGCACGTGACCTATATAAGCTCTGGCAAATAAAATACAGTAAATGCATGTTTTCAGAATTTAGAGTTATATTTCAGTATCAGTATATATGAACCAGGACTTACAGATTTTATGCAAGGTTATACCACATGTTACATATCAGTCTTATAGCTTCATTGTTGGACATTGTTTCGTCCTCTTTCTTTCAGTACTTAGTCTTTATATTTTGGAGCTTATGTTGGACTACCGATGTTTGATTCCGGTATTTTCCGTATGGTCATTTAATGTTTAATACATTGCCTTGCATGCTTTGATGACACGCCATAAGTACACGTAACGGTCCATTTTCCAAGTGGGGTGTTACACTGCGGCCGAAGCTTCCACCAAGGCCGTAACCGTACAAGCCTTCAACATCGCCCAAGAGCGTGATGCGCTGAAGGATGAGCTAACACAGGTGCATGCCAAGTTGGAAGAGCAAACTGCGACGGTGGAGGAGGAACTGAGCAAGATAGCCACGAGTTGTGCTGAAAGACTGTGTCCCCCCTTGCTATCCGCCATAGCTGGACGCAGGTGGATGATTGGGCAAGGAATGCGCCTCGTCGTAAGCAAGGCCATGGAAGCTCCGCACCTACTACAAGCATTCGCCGGGGTCGTGTCGGATGGAATCGACCGTGGTAGGCATGAGGGTTTGGTTAAGGCTGCGGAATTGATAGGGAAGAATAAAGACATCATGCAGCATCCCTACCATAATCCTTCAGCTGCGGACAACATGACCGCGTCGATGGATGCACTGGCAGAGATCCAACACCCTCTTCTGGATGAACTCGAGGCGCTTAAGGATGCTCCGAACGAGGCGGTTATGTCCAAGCTTACTGCGGATCCCATCCCCTTGACCCTGCCTACATACGATTCCGTGTCGAAAGTGATGAAAGGTGAAAAGCTGCTTGCGGAGGCATTGGATGCGACTGCGGTCAAGGCACAGGCTGGAAAGGACGCTCGCGGGGAGGCCCTCCATGCTTTGATCGAAGAAGGAAAGAGAGACATAGGGGAGTTCATACCTCCCTTGTGATTTATCTTGTAAACATTTGTAACTTTTATTCGTCCGTGCATGTACACGGCTAAGACTGATATGTTGGATAACTGTCTTTTGTTTATAGGTCCGTGGTAACCACGCCCATTTTGTTATTTATTTGGAAACTTGTGTATTTTTATTTTGTTAAATACCGTATACCGATACTGCATGACATGTCACGTCTTACACAAAAGGAAAAAATACATTCAAGCCTATAATTTACTAGACGTGCGACGTGCGTCTTTATTATGCAAAACACTACGTGAGTACGGCATACGGAAACTTATCACAACGTCTTGTGAGTAAGGTGTCTAGTAAGGATACATGATCCACGCCGCTGGGGTTGCATCCCTCTTACACGGCAAGTTGAATTAGTAGGTTCACTTAATCCTCTTACCCCACCTGGAGGCGTATAGTACATGTACGGTGATTTGAATGAATACATATGAATGAAACATGACATATTATAATAATAACCAAAATCCATATGCCTAACAAAATCCTAAACAATAATTTGCACAAAACAAGCCGTGGAGCAAGCTAGGCACCACGGCATTTTATTAGAACGTTTACATTTTTCGTTTTGAACAAGCATGATAAGTCCTAAGAAACAAAAAAGGAACCTAGACAAAACATAAGAAGCAAAACAGATAGAGTGCACGGATCTTCATTAAAGCCACATATGGCGAAGTACCTATGCGAAAGCCGTAGCTTTCAAAGATAGCACCTTTTGAGATTGGAGATGTTCCATGTGCGCTCCAGGTCGCGGCCATCCATGTCACGTAACTTGTATGCACCTCGTCCCAAGGCTTCCGTGACCTCATACGGTCCTTCCCACTTAGGGCCCAACTTTCCTGTATTCTCCGCTCGACTTGCTTCGTTAGCACGGTAGACATAATCTCCCGGTCGAAAAGAAACACCTTTAACCTTAGCGTCATAATAAGCCTTCATTTTAGCCTTGGACTTAGCCTCATTAATGGCTGCTATCTCCCTTTTTTCTTCCAACAGATCCAAGTTGATTCGCAGCTGCTCGTCGTTCGTGACGACATTAACCTCCGCCGTGCGGATGGTAGGCATTCCTATTTCTGCTGGTATAACAGCTTCAGTGCCGTAGGCCAATGCAAATAGAGTATCTCCGTTGGCTGTTTTGATCATAGTCCTATGTGCCCATAGAACATGTGGTAGCTCATCCACCCATTTGGCACTTCGTTCATCGAGACGTGCCTTGATGCCGTTTCCCAAGCTTCTGTTCGCTCGTTCTACAAGGCCATTTGTCTGCGGATGCTTAACAGACGCGAAGCGCCGCTTGATATTTAATGATGCACACCAGTCCTTGAATGGATTATCCGCGAACTGTTTACCGTTGTCCGAGATGATTTCTCCTGGTAGGCCAAAACGGCACACAATATGCTCCCAAACAAACTTTTTAACTTGCTTGCCTGTGATGGATTTGACTGCCTTGGCCTCTATCCATCGTGTGAAGTAGTCCATCGTGACAATCAAGAACTTAACTCCCCTCGCAGCTACAGGAAATGGTCCTGCGATGTCGATTCCCCACTTATAGAATGGCCATGGAGATGTGATAGGTGTAAGCTCCTGTTGCGGATGTCGCGGCACTGGTCTATGCACTTGGCAATCACTACACTTGCGAATCATGTCGCGCGCGTCCCTGTGCATGGTAGGCCAATAATATCCTGTCCGTAAGGCTCTAGCTACCACGGATCGTGGACCTGCGTGCATGCCGCACAACCCTTCATGTATTTCACTGATTACATAGGTAGCCTGACGTGGTCCGACACACCGCAACCACGGCTGCAAGAAAGAGCGCTTGTAAAGGATACCTTCTCGGAGTTCGAAGTGTTGCGACTTCCTTCTAATGCTTCGCGCCGCTTTTTCATCGTCCGGAAGGGTTTCACTAGCCAAATAGTTGATAATCGGGGTCATCCATGTAGGTCCATCCTCTTCAACTATAGTAGCGACCTCCCCTTCTGTTATAGACTTCTCCTTGAGTATTTCCACCAAAACGTGCTTGGACAAGTGGGCGAAGCTTGTGGATGCAATCTTGCTAAGAGCGTCCGCCTTCTTGTTCTCACCTCTTGGCACCTGCTTGATGGAAAACTTGCTGAAAGCCGCGATGAGCGACTTGAATTTCTCCAAGTATCAGACCATGTTGTCCTCCTTAGCCACATATCCACCTAGAATGTGGTTCGCGACAAGCTGTGAGTCCACATAGTCCTCAAGGTTGCGGACTCCCATTCTAGCGGTGATTTTTAAACCCGCAATTAATGCTTCATATTCCGCTTCGTTATTGGTGGCTGTGAACTCAAAACGGAGGGCGTACGTAAACTCCATTCCTTCCGAATTTGTGAGGATGAGGCCAGCTCCTGACCCATCCGTACACGAAGATCCGTCTGTAAATAACACCCATGGTTCTGTTGGAGTCTCGTCTTGTTTTACGATTGGTCCTTCCTCATCCGGCTTCTCTATCAAGAAATCTGCCAAGATCTGGCCTTTAACAACCGTCCTTGGCCTATAAGATATATTATGCTCCCCCAGTAGAATGCTCCATTTTTGTAGCCTCCCTGCTACATCCGGTCTAGAGATGACTTGCTTTATTGGCTGGTCCGTAATGACTACAATTGGGTGCGCCTAAAAGTATCGGCGCAACCGGTTTGTAGCAAACACTAGTGCCAAAACCAATTTTTCCATAGAGGAGTAATTCAGCTCCGGCCCTTGTAATGTTCTACTTATGAAGTAGACCGGAGTTTGCACCGTATCCCTATCTGTCATGAGTACCGCACTTATTGCGCCATGAGTGGCTGAGAGATACATAATGAGTTCCTCCTTTGGCCGGGGAGCTACTAGCATAGGGAGAGATGCAAGGTGCTGCTTGAGTTGGCCAAAAGCTTCCCCGGCTTCCTTTGTCCACCAGAAGTCTCCCTTCCTAATGCACTTCTTGAGTGTCTTAAATAGGGGTAATGACTTCTCTGCGGATTTGGATAGGAACCTATTTAGCCCGGCCAGCTTCCCATTTAAGGATTGCACCTCCTTCCGTGTCTGAGGGGATGGCAGCTGTATTACTGCGTCCGTTTTCTCTGGGCAAGGTTTGATGCCATTTGGATCAATCATATATCCAAGGAACATTCCCTCCATTGCCCCAAACGTGCATTTCTTTGGATTCAGCTTCATGTTAATCCTCCTCAGTGTGTCGAATGTCTCTTGGACATCCCGGAGAAGTGCATCCTCCGTATGACTTTTTATGACTAAGTAATCCACATAGACTTCCAGGTTGCGGCCTATCTGTGATTCAAAAGCTTTGTCCACAAGCCGCTGGTATGTAGCACCGGCGTTCTTTAGTCCAAACGGCATTTTCGTATAGCAATATATGCCCTGACTTGTATGAAACGCCGTTTTTTCTGCGTCCTCCTCCGCCATCTGGATCTGGTGATATCCTTTATATGCGTCTAAGAAGCACTTAAAGGGATATCCACATAGTGATTCGACTTTCCAGTCAATCTCCGGTAACGGGTAACAATCCTGTGGACAGGCTTTATTCAGATCTGTGAAATCCACACACATGCGCCAACTTCTGTCATGTTTTTTGACAATGACCGGATTGGATAACCACTCGTGGTAGTATACCTCGCGCATGATACCTGCGTCCACTAGTTTACGTACTTCCTCCAATATCACTCGGCTACGCTCAGGCGCCTGGCCGCGCTTCTTTTGCTTGATGGGTTGGTACCCCTGGCGGATCTGGAGCTTATGTTCTGCTATCGCACGTGGCACGCCTGTCATATGCTTTGGCTCCCATGCGAATATATCTAGGTTTGCACTTAAAAGAGAGCACATGGCCCTTTTGCCGCTATCCGAGAGCGCCCCCCTATGGATATCTCCTGTTCCGGGTAGTCAGTATGGATTGCCACCTTCCAATTGGGAGGTGGTGATCCATCCTTGGGTGGAACAGGTGGAGCCGGTGTTGTCACGGTATGACACTCGGATGCTGGTATGATTGTGTTGTAAATGGTGACAATTCCTCCCTTAACAGGGAACTTGATCATTCCGTGTGCCGTGGAAGGTACCGGCCGTATAGCCATAATACCTGGTCTGCCTATGATCGCATTGTACGGAGAATGTGAGTGATAGGTGTGAAAACACCCATCTTTTCTACCACTTAATTACAATAAAACTGGACCTAAACGTATATTTTATGTCGTAAATGGCGGAATTATGCATGGTTTGTGTTTTTATTGTGTTTCAGGGTCATAATGTGAAAAGGAAAGAAAACATGGTCTTTCACGGGCGTTTATTGAAGAAAAAGACAAAAGACGAAGTCAAAAGATCAAGAATGCTAAAAGAACGGAAGTCCAAGGCTTATTCTGAAGATTTATCGAAGAAAATGTCCAAAGACGAAAGTTTAATAAAGCCGAAGAACTCGAGTCTAATTTATGAAGAAATTACAAGACGAGTTCAAAGAAACCACGAGACGAAGTCTTAAAAGTCGAAGAATTTAAGAAAACTAAAAGACTGACGACCAAGAAAGAAAGAAAGAGGAAGCCACCAACCACTCCCCTCTCCTATAAATACCACCCTCACTTGTTGAGAGAGGGTTGGTTAGTTTTTAGGATTAGATTAGGAGTAGGTAGTTTCTCTCTCTAGATTTATGCTTTCT
This sequence comes from Glebionis coronaria, assembly GCA_025667525.1. NCBI lineage: Eukaryota > Viridiplantae > Streptophyta > Magnoliopsida > Asterales > Asteraceae > Glebionis > Glebionis coronaria. Next base: position 164,694,423 of record CM046881.1, read on the forward strand.
CTCTCTAGATTAATTTGTGTTTAAGCTTTTGTAATTGAATCCTTACTATTTTAATTAAGCTTTTCATTTATCATCTTCTTCCTTTCTTGTTTGATTTGTTCTTATTCTTCATTGTTCATGTTCTTGAATTTTTATGATTTTAATCAAGTGGGTTTTGATTGATTTGGTTATGTTTGCTAGTTTTGATGATTTGTTTTGATTAATTATTGTTAGTTGATGCTTATTGGTTGTTTTGGTTTAATCTTTTGTTTGATTTGATTAATTTGAGGATAGATTGTTGTTACTGTATCTCCCTTGTTCTTCGGTTTGGTGGTTTCTGTTACTGTATTCCCAGAACTTCCGGATCAAGAGTCCTTCATTCGGAAGTCTATAAAGTTCCAGATCAAGTGCTTCATTCGGAAGTTAAAAGTTCCGAATGAAGCAAGCTTCATCCGGAAGTTTAACAGTTCCGAATGAAGCAAGCTTCATCCGGAAGTCCAAAAGTTCCGAATGAAGCAAGCTTCATCCGGAAGTCAAAAAGTTCCGAATGAAGCAAGCTTCATTCGGAAGTTTGAAAGTTCCGGATCAAGCCAGTTCATTCGGAAGTTTGAAACTTCCGAATCAAGGTCTGTCAGTTCTTTTTGTTTGTTTTTGTTTTTAAGTTTTTGTCTTTTATTTTCAAGTTTTATTTTTCCCGCCTTTTTCTTTATGTGAATTTTTATTTTCTTTACTTTTAGTTTATGTTTTGATTTGCATCATTTACTTTATTTTCCTTTTAATGTTCTCGCAATTTACTTTTCGCCAAGATTTTATCTTTCGTTGTTTCTTTTTACCGTCTTTATTTTATCTTTATTTGTTTCTAGTTTTCATTTTAAATTAGGTTTAGACAACGACAACTCTTTTATTTGATTCACCAAGAACAACTAATCTCACACAATTAACCGGAAATCAATTCTAAGAGATACCGAGAACGATAAATGATCCTAGGAAAAACTTGTTATTAAAATGGCGCCGCTGCCGGCTCTTTTCGTGAAGATCGAAGGTTTTTTGTGAGAGACGCGTTGGATTTTGGGATCCGTTCACTCGTACACGTTATTTTTCGTGTCCAAAATTTTTCAAAAATCACAAAAACATTTGTAAAATCTTAAAAAGCATTTCTTTTTCAAAGTTTTGCACCAAAAATATTCTTCTTGCTTATCTATTTTTCTTTATGGATTTTTATGTCCATTGCGTCCGGTGTGGGAAACAATTATCTGGGAACAACTCTTGTCAATGGTGTACATGTGAGCGGTGTGGAAACGATCTCGACAATACACAATTCCTATTCGGATTTTGTCCTTTGTGCAACTCGACTAATTCGTCCTTTTTGAACCCACCTCCTCCTGTTCCCCCGTGCATCTATTGTGGAAGCGATTCTCATTGGCATGTTTCGTGCCCGGTTCGATACCCGTATGATCACGGGCAAGAACCGGGGTACAATTATGACAATGATAATAGCTATCCACAAGACGCACTTGATTTTTCTCCATACCCGGTTTGCAACAACTGTGGGGGTCCTCACGATACCTATTATTGTCAACCAATGAATTGTTATGAGCCAAATCCGTGTCCTCAGTTTTCTTCACTTATGGATTATTATGAACCAAACCCGGTTTTTAATTATTCTCAACCGATGAACAACTATGAGCCACAACCTTGCTATACTTCAGGTTTTCAACACTTTGAGCCCCCACATCACTCCCTCAATCATCAATCCTCTCAGCAAATTAATCTTGACCCACAACTCACTACCTTGAATGAAGAAACACACTCCATTGTTTTGCAACTTTAAGAAGCCGTTGTTTTGCTTAAAGAACTTAGGGACGAGGAAACGCGACTACAACAAGAGCAAGTATCTAATCTTAGTGATTATACCCCTCCGCTTATGCGTCAATACTATTATGATGATGATGACGATGATGCTGTATGCACTTTCAACACATCTTCTGAAGTTGCTGCTCCTACTCTCGATGTTCCTACTGCGTCTAACGATCTTGATTCGTTGAATGAGCTTAATGATGTTGGTCTCGGCAAATTATTGGATGTTGAGGTTTGTGACTTACCTGCTATGGAGCCTGAGGACAACGTTGCTCTCATAGAAGAGGTCGATCCTAATGATGTCGATTTTTCTCAAAGCTATGAGAATTTCACTTTTGAAATTTCTCAATCTCCACCGGGCGATGCAGACAATGACGATTTATTCTCTCCGGTTTACGAGCAGTTCACCGATGAACATGATCTTGTGGATGAGGTGGAAGACGTGCTTCTTCGCGATGGATTACGGAAAGTGCACCTTCTTATTGCTCAAATCGAAGCGTTGACTTCTTCTTCTCTTTCCAAGTCTTTACCTCCATCTATTCCTCCCGTTAAAGATAATGACCCTTTGCTGGAAGAAATCGATATCCACTCAATCCCTCCAGGTATTGATGACTCTGACACGGAGGGGGACATTATTTTTGATAATTTGCTGCAGGAAAGTATTGACCCAAGTCCCCCTCCCGAGCACCTTCCATCCTCCCTTTTAGCCACTATCACGGAGGATGAGTGCTTTGATCCGGGAGGTGACATTGATTATGCTATGATTGATACCATTATGGCTTGCCGTTTGCTCAGCATCCATTGTCTTTGGGGGAGGAAAATGTGCTTACTATACCCAACCCACCTTCCGTGGATCTTGAATTCACATACTATACGTATGTTGAAAGGACCTTTCTCCCTTTCAAGACTTATCCCCCCGCCTCTCCTTTGTTGATGTCCTCCGGGAACGAGGACAAGGTCTTTGATCCCGGTATCACATTCGAGGTTTCCCCATGGACCATTTAATTCGGGGACGAGTCAGGCTCGTGACTCGGTCAACAAAAACAAGCGCTTTTTGGGAGGCAACCCAATTATCTATCTATTTTCATCATAAGTGTAGGGGGAGCCCCATTGGTGTTTCTTGTTCTCTTTCTTATCATGTGCAAGGATTAGAGCTTCAAAGACACACTCTTGAGGACTTTTGACGAACCGTGATTCTGTGTTCTCTTCTTCCCGGTTCTATCCTAAACTCTTTTCGATTCACTATTTTATATTTCTCAATATTAAAATAGGAATCTCTTTAGTTGTCTATTCCTTAACGAGATTTAAACAAAGTGCACAATGTCCTAAGTGTAGGAGAGTTTACTCCTACATGCTTAAACATTGAGGACAATGTTTATATTAAGTGTAGGTGGGACTTCTATCGAAGTTAAGTGGTCTTTTCCTTGTATTTGCCCTCATTTTAACCGGAAAATCGATTTTTCGACATTTTTCAAAATTTTTAATCTATTTTGGCCTAGTTGTAGTTCCCTTTATTTTTGCTACTTTTCTCTTATTTTAATAAATGGTTTTAGCAAGTTTAGATATCTTAGATATATTAGGCCCGTTGTGAATATTTTGACTCAACCCGAGTTTACTTATCCAAGTTCACTCTAGCTAGTATCCTTAACCATGTAGACCTTAATTGGTTTATTAGGCTAAGTATCCACGAGTCTCATTACTTGAGATTTTAAATTGTGGAGGACGAGAAATGATAGAGTTGGTTACAAGTTTGGTATTCTCTCATTAACTTATGTGAGTTAATTATGATCTTTTTCTCCCATCACTTGCTAATAAATTATCTGCAATAAGCAAGGTCGTACGATTTGAAAAGTTACTTAGCTTCTAGCCCAAGATCGTTTAAAAGTTGCTCGGTAATGATAAGAGTTCATAGCCAAGGCATAACTTATGAAGCGGGGCGCGAAGATTGGCGAGTCCGAAAAGGCCCTAACAAGGCATGAGGATTCCATTTTATTGCTGAAGATCCAAAGTGATGTGAAAAGCATTATTCCCAAAATCAATATGAAGGATCAAGACTCACGACGTAAAGCAATCAACTCCCATAAAGATCATGGAGAAGTCTATCCGAAAAGACCCTAACAAGGTATGAGGATAAATAGATCCAAGTCCGAAAAGGAGGCGGATCGTTGTATCTCAAAATCCCAAATAGAGATTGAAGAAATAATCATGAAGTCGTGGTCAACAAAGTTGGAGTACCCCTCTAAAGTCTCCAAGTGAAGAAACTCTTTTACGATGAGAAGACCATTATCTCAAGAACGTCTCTCAAGATATGAAGTATAAAGTACATGCCAAATATCGGCCCGAGAAAGGTCTCAAATCGTGAACCGAGTTATGCCAAGATATGAACTTTTTGATATCCCGAGAAGCAGTTTTAAGAGATTTTGTCCTTTAGCTAACTATTGATCAAATCGTCCTACTTTGCTTTCAGCTTAAATAAATTATCGAAATAAGTCAACAATGCATCCTCGTGATCATTCAAGACATCAATAAAATATAAGAGATACCCATAGGAATAAGGGAGTTTAAGTGATTAATTGAACCGCATGGGTAAATGTTTGTTATGCTAACTTGTACTAACAATGATCTTGTTTTTAAGCTTGGCATGGGGAACGTGAAACTTGAGGGTGATAAACATTCATGACATACAAGCCCTAATGTAAGTCTTAGATTTCTTTACAAGTTTCTTCCTTGTTGCATCTTGTTATTTTCTATCTTTTTGATTTTCCTTAGTTGTTTAATAAAGGCTAAGGTAGGTTGATTATGATGGAAAGTGTAAACCTTGCTTTATTGCTAAGCATTGCATGAGGGCATTGCAATGGTTAAGTGTAGGGGATTTGATAGGTGTGAAAACACCCATCTTTTCTACCACTTAATTACAATAAAACTGGACCTAAACGTATATTTTATGTCGTAAATGGCAGAATTATGCGTGGTTTGTGTTTTTATTGTGTTTCAGGGTCATAATATGAAAAAGAAAGAAAACACGGTCTTTCACGGGCGTTTATTGAAGAAAAAGACAAAAGACGAAGTCAAAAGATCAAGAATGCTAAAAGAACGGAAGTCCAAGGCTTATTCTGAAGATTTATCGAAGAAAATGTCCAAAGACGAAAGTTTAATAAAGCCGAAGAACTCGAGTCTAATTTATGAAGAAATTACAAGACGAGTTCAAAGAAACCCCAAGACGAAGTCTTAAAAGTCGAAGAATTTAAGAAGACTGAAAGACTGAGGACCAAGAAAGAAAGAAAGAGGAAGCCACCAACCACTCCCCTCTCCTATAAATACCACCCTCACTTGTTGAGAGAGGGTTGGTTAGTTTTTAGGATTAGATTAGGAGTAGGTAGTTTCTCTCTCTAGATTTATGCTTTCTCTCTCTAGATTAATTTGTGTTTAAGCTTTTGTTATTGAATCCTTACTTTTTTAATTAAGCTTTTCATTTATCATCTTCTTCCTTTCTTGTTTGATTTGTTCTTATTCTTCATTGTTCATGTTCTTGATTTTTTATGATTTTAATCAAGTGGGTTTTGATTGATTTGGTTATGTTTGTTAGTTTTGATGATTTGTTTTGATTAATTATTGTTAGTTGATGCTTATTGGTTGTTTTGGTTTAATCTTTTGTTTGATTTTGATTAATTTGAGGATAGATTGTTGTTACTGTATCTCCCTTATTCTTCGGTTTGGTGGTTTCTGTTACTGTATTCCCAGAACTTCCGGATCAAGAGTACTTCATTCGGAAGTCTATAAAGTTCCAGATCAAGTGCTTCATTCGGAAGTTAAAAGTTCCGAATGAAGCAAGCTTCATCCGGAAGTTTAAAAGTTCCGAATGAAGCAAGCTTCATCCGGAAGTCCAAAAGTTCCGAATGAAGCAAGCTTCATCCGGAAGTCAAAAAGTTCCGAATGAAGCAAGCTTCATTCGGAAGTTTGAAAGTTCCGGATCAAGCCAGTTCATTCGGAAGTTTGAAACTTCCGAATCAAGGTCTGTCAGTTCTTTTTGTTTGTTTTTCTTTTTAAGTTTTTGTCTTTTATTTTCAAGTTTTATTTTTCCCGCCTTTTTCTTTATGTGAATTTTTATTTGCTTTACTTTTAGTTTAAGTTTTGATTTGCATCATTTACTTTATTTGCCTTTTAATGTTCTCGCAATTTACTTTTCGCCAAGATTTTATCTTTCGTTGTTTCTTTTTACCGTCTTTATTTTATCTTTATTTGTTTCTAGTTTTCATTTTAAATTAGTTTTAGACAACGACAACTCTTTTATTTGATTCACCAAGAACAACTAATCTCACACAATTAACCGGAAATCAATTCGAAGAGATACCGAGAACGATAAATGATCCTAGCAAAAACTTGTTATTAAAATCGTCTTCAATATGAGAAAGTTGTCTAAACAACCTTATTCCAACGAGAGTGTTAATTGTATTGACGTTCTGGATGAGGCTTGTGAAGAACACTTCAAAGATGCTTGCAAAAGTATTCCTACCTCTCTTCCCAATGTTGAAACCGTTTCCTCTATTGATTCATAACTGTCTCTATTTGGAGAAAGTGATTTGTTTTGGAACAATCTTGAAGACACCATGGGAGATGTGAATTTAGCTACTGATGATTCTCCCACCGATGGGGATGAAGACATGCATTTCTTTGACAACCTTCTCAACGAAGACAATCCTTCTCCTCCATCTCCCACGGTTATTGCTATCGATACTCCGACTTTGAATACGCCTCCCGTCGAAAATCCTCCGGATTTAGAACTTAAGGAGTTGCCGCCCCATCTCGAGTATGTATTCCTTGAAGAAGAGAAGAAGTCGCCAGTCATCATTGCTAAGGACCTAAAGGAAGAAGAAAAAGCCCGACTTATCACCGTGTTGAAAGATCATAAGAAGGCTATTGCTTGGAAAATCTCTGATATTCGTGGAATTGATCCTCACTTCTGCACACACAAAATTCTCATGGAGGACGACTTTAAGCCCACAATTCAAAGCCAACGAAGGGTGAATCCAAAAATCCATGAAGTCATCAAAACAGAGGTTATCAAACTTCTTGATGCGGGTATGATTTACCCTATTTCGGATTCACCATGGGTTAGTCCAATCCATTGTGTGCCCAAGAAGGGCGGAATAACCGTTGTTCCCAATGAACACAACAAGTTGATTTCCACTCGTCTCGTTATTGGGTGGAGAGTTTGTATAGACTACCGCAAACTCAATGATGCCACGAGAAAAGATCATTTCCCTCTACCTTTTATGGACCAAATGCTTGAACATTTGGCGGGTAATGAATATTACTGCTTTCTTGATGGTTTCTCGGGTTATTTCCAAATACCCATCGATCCCCAAGATCAAGAGAAGACAACATTCACTTGTCCCTATGGCACATTTGCTTACAAAAGAATGCCTTTTGGCTTATGCAATGCCCCCGGGACTTTCCAAAGGTGCATGTTAGCTATCTTCCATGACATGGTTGAACAAACCATGGAAGTCTTCATGGATGATTTCTCGGTCTTCGGGGATTCCTTCTCTTCTTGCCTTGCCAATTTGGAACGTATGCTTAAGCGGTGCAAAGACACTCACCTTGTTCTGAATTGGGAAAAATGCCATTTTATGGTAAAAGAAGGCATCGTGCTGGGACACAAGATTTCCAAAGCCGGTCTTGAAGTCGACCGTGCTAAAGTCGATGTTATCGCCAAGTTGCCTCCACCTTCAACCGTGAAGGGTGTGAGAAGTTTCCTGGGTCATGCGGGTTTCTACCGTCGATTCATCAAAGATTTTTCTCAAATCGCTCGCCCGATGACCCACCTCTTGGAAAAAGATACTCCTTTTATCTTTTCCAAAGAGTGTCTTGAAGCCTTCAACTCGCTGAAGGATAAGCTAACTAAGGCACCCGTCTTGGTTACCCCTAATTGGGAGCTTCCCTTTGAGTTGATGTGCGATGCTAGTGATTTTGCTATTGTAGCGGTTCTGGGACAAAGAGTGAACAAACACTTCCAACCAATCCATTACGCTAGCAAGACAATGACGGGGGCTCAATTGCATTACACGACAACCGAAAAAGAGCTTTTAGCTGTTGTCTATGCTTTTGAAAAGTTCCGCCCCTATCTTGTCCTTTCTACAACAATTGTGTATACCGATCATTCCACGTTGAAGTACTTGTTGACAAAGCAAGATTCCAAACCAAGACTTCTTCGCTGGGTTTTGCTGCTCCAGGAATTTAAAATCGAAATTCGCGATAAAAAAGGAGCTGAAAACCTAGCCGCGGATCATCTCAGCAGACTTGAGGATCCTTACCAAGGGGATCATCCGAACAAAGAAATCAATGATTCTTTTCCCTTGGAGACCTTAATGTCTATAAATTCGAATTCTTATGAAACCCCGTGGTTTGCGGACTTTGCAAACTACTTGGCGGGTGGAATTCTCAAGGAAGGGTTGACGTCCCAACAAAAGAAAAAGTTCTTCACCGACATTAAGACTTACTTTTCGGACGACCCTTACCTATTCAAACAATGTGCCGACTTGATTATTCATCGATGTGTTGATGGACCGGCAGCTTCGGAAATCCTTGATGCTTGCCACAAAGGACCCATCGGTGGTCACTTTGGTCCCAACTACACCGCCAAAAAAGTGTTTGATTCGGGATTTTATTGGCCCTCCATATATCGTGACGCTCACAATATGGCTAAACGATGTGATGTTTGCCAAAAATAAGGCACTATCACACATAAAGATGAGATGCCTCAGAATTTCATTCAAGAATGTGAAATTTTTGATGTTTGGGGTATCGACTTTATAGGGCCATTCCCTTCCTCTAAAGGAAACAAATACATCCTTGTAGCCGTTGACTACGTTTCAAAGTGGGTTGAAGTCAAAGCTTTACCTACTAATGACGCAAGGGTGGTTTGTAACTTTTTGAAAGCTCTATTCGCTAGATTCGGTGTGCCTCGTGCCATTATTAGTGATCGTGGGACTCATTTTTGCAATGACCAATTCGCAAGAGTCATGGCTAAGTATGGTGTAAATCATCGTCTTTCCACAGCCTACCACCCACAAACTAATGGCCAGGCTAAAATATCCAACCGAGGACTAAAGCGAATTCTGGAAAGAACCGTGGGAGAGCATCATGCCTCATGGGCTGATAAACTTGATGATGCTTTGTGGGCTTTCCGTACCGCATACAAGACTCCGATTGGTTGTACGCCATATCGTCTCGTGTACGGGAAAGCGTGCCACCTCCCCATTGAGTTGGAGCACAAGGCTTACTGGGCCTTGAAGTGGGCTAATTTTGATATCAACAAAGCCGGTGACCTACGCAAGATCCAACTCAATGAGCTGAACGAACTCCGTAATGAGGCTTATGAAAATTCTTTGATCTATAAGGAAAGGACTAAGCTCATTCACGATTCTAAGATTAAGAACCGAGAGTTCCATGTTGGAGAAAAAGTCTTACTTTTTAACTCTCGGTTGAAAATCTTTTCGGGCAAGCTCAAATCTCGTTGGTCCGACCCATTCACCATTGCCCAAATTTTTCCATATGGTACTCTCGAGCTCGCTCAACCTAATGGACCTAATTTTAAGGTGAATGGCCAACGAGTGAAGTTGTACTTTGGTGAGGACACCTCTCAGGAGATGATTCCATCCCTCACCACGTTCCCCATGAACTAATTTTGGGTCGAGTCAGGCTCGTGACTCAGTTATAAAAAACAAGCGCTCCTCGGGAGGCAGCCCGTGTATCTATCCTTTTATGTTTTAACCTCCTAAGTGTAGGGGGACCTCTCTAGGTTCTTTCTCTTTGTGTGGTGATGTGATTACAGGGATTAGTGCACTTTTGGAACCTTTGAAGAACCGTGCTCCCGTGTTATCCGAAATCCGGTTCTATCTCTCAACTATCGTGATTCAATTTTCTTCATACTCACATTTGAAATTGATCACTTTAGTCGTCTCTTCCTTAACTTGAGTTAACCAACTTGCACAATGTCATAAGTGTAGGGGAGACTTTTCCCACATGCTTAAACATTGAGGACAATGCTTATCTTAAGTGTAGGGGGACTTCTATCGAAGTTTTAAGTGGACTTTTCCATGAATATGCCTTCATTTAACCAGAAAATCATTTTTTTCAACATTTTTTCAAATTTTTAATTAATCTTGGCCATTTAGTCGTAATTTTTAAATTTTTATCGTTGCTTTCGTATGGATATATCCCGCAATAAAGTCAAATATTAATAAAGTGGTGTAGCTAGTTTAGAAGTCTTTGACATATTAGGCCTGTTGCGTTTATTTTGACTCAACCCGAATAGACTTATCCAAGTTTATTCTAGCTAGTATCCTTAACCATGTAGACCTTAATTGGTTTATTAGGCTAAGTATCCACGAGTCTCATTACTTGAGATTTTAAATTGTGGAGGACGAGAAATGATAGAGTCAATTATAAGTCGGTATTCTTGCACAAGCTCACTCGGCGTAATTATTTGCCTATTCTCCCATCACTTGCTAATAATTTATGTGCAATAAGTAAGGTCGTACGATTTGAAAAGTTACTTAGCTTCTAGCCCAAGATCGTTTAAAAGTTGCTCGGTAATGATAAGAGTTCATAGCCAAGGCATAACTTATGAAGCGGGGCGCGAAGATTGGCGAGTCCGAAAAGGCCCTAACAAGGCATGAGGATTCTATTTTATTGCTAAAGATCCAAAGTGATGTGAAAAGCATTATTCCCAAAGTCAATATGAAGGATCAAGACTCACGACGAAAAGCAATCAACTCCCATAAAGATGATGGAGAAGTCTATCCGAAAAGACCCTAACAAGGTATGAGGATAAATAGATCCAAGTCCGAAAAGGAGGCGGATCGTTGTATCTCAAAATCCCAAATAGAGATTGAAGAAATAATCATGAAGTCGTGGTCAACAAAGTTGGAGTACCCCTCAAAAGTCTCCAAAGTGAAGAAACTCTATAAACGATGAGAAGACCATTATCTCAAGCACGTCTCTCAAGATATGAAGTATGAAGTACATGCCAAATATCGGCCCGAGAAAGGTCTCAAATCGTGAACCGAGTTATGCCAAGATATGAACTTTTTGATATCCCGAGAAGTAGTTTTAAGAGATTTTGTCCTTTAGCTAACTATTGATCAAATCGTCCTACTTTGCTTTCAGCCTAAATAAACTATCGAAATAGGTCCAAAAATGCATCTTCATGATCATTCTAAGACAAAAATAAAATATAAGAGATACACCTAGGAATAAGGGAGTTTAAGCATATAATTAAGCCATGTGTGTAAGTGTTTGATTCACTAACTTATAATAACAATGATCTCGTTTTTAAGCTTAGTTTGGGGAACGTGAAACTTGAGAGTGATAAATCTTCGCAGCACCAAAGCCCTAATGTAAGTCATTGATTTCTTTGCAAGTTATTTCCATGTAGCTATTTTCAAGTGAAAATGGTTTTTTACCCTTTTGTTTCCTTTAAAGTTTAATTTCTTTTAAGTACTTTAATTTTTGTTTAGTAGTATTTGAATAAGGCCAAGGTTGATTAATTATAAGAAAAGTGTAAAATTGCTTTATCACTAAGCATTGCATGAGGGCATGGCAATGGTTAAGTGTAGGGGATTTGATAGGTGTGTAAACACCCATCCTTTTACCACTTAATTCTGGCTAAAACGAGACCAAAACGCGTATTTAATATCATTTGTTTGGAATTATGCGTGGTTTTTGTGTTTATTGTGTTTTCAGAGCCAACCGGATGGATACTAGAGAAAACATGGGATTGCACGGGATTTATCGAAGAAAAAGACTCAAGATGAAGTCTATTGTCCAAGGGATGCAGAAGATTTGAAGTCACTGGGCCTATTCGAAGATTTATCGAAGAAAAGGACCAAAGATGGAAGATTTACATAAGTCGAAGAAACTCAAGTCTATTAAACGAAGAAATTAAAAGACGAGTTGAATTTAATCGACGACAAATCCCGAATCAGAATCGAAAACGTCAACTTTTCTGAAAAGACGAGAAGACAAGAAGAACGGGAGAAAGCCCACTCACCAACCAAAAGGAAGACCTATATAAAGTCCACCCCTCACACAATAGTGGAGTTAGTTTTTAGTTTTTTTTCATCTCCTTCTTTTTCTCCTTTCTGTTTTGTAGGTATCACCAACACCACTAGGGTGTTTGGTGATTTTGATCTTTGTTTCTCAAATCTTGTAATCTTAATCTTTATTTTGTGATTGTTAAAACATTAATCATCAATACAAGTTCTTGTTTAATCTTTCCATTTCATCTTGTTCATCATCATCTTTTATTTCAAGTTCTTAAGTTCTTATTTGATTGATTTGATCTCTAAAAGTTGTTGGGATTTATGTTTTTGTTGATGGGATTTGTAGTTTATGGTTAGTAGATGCTTTGTGTTTAGCTTTATTTAAGATTCGGTGAAAAACTTGGTGATTTTTGGCATTAAAATCGATTTCCTTGTTCTTCGGGTAAAGTAACTGTTCTTAAGTGTTCCCAGGTTTCGGATGAACAAAACTTCCGGATGAACACAAAAGTTTCGAATGAACACAAAAAGTTCCGCATGAAGCACTTTAGTTAAAAGTTCCGAGTCAGTTTAAAACTTCCGAACGAACTGAAAGTTCCGGATGAACTCAATCTTCCGAATGAACTGAAGTTCCGGATGAACCCAATCTTCCGAATGAACAAAAGTTCCGGATGAATGTTATTTTCAAAAGTTCCAAATGAATGTTTGTTTTTGTAGTTCCGAATCAATTTAAGTTTAAAAGTTCCGAATGAGTTTTATTCCCAAATCTTCCGAATAAACTTCCGGACCAAAAGTTCCGGACGAACTTCCGGATCAACAACTTCCGAACGAAGTTCTGGATCAACTTCCGAACCAATATTCAGAGTGAAAGTTCCGAGTAAAGTTCCGACTCAAAGTTCCGGGTGAAGGTTCTGAACGAAGTTCCGGATCAATAGTTCCGAATCAAGGTTAAAGTTCCGAATCAATTTTCTTTTAATCTTACTTACTGTTTCTTTTTGTATCTGTCTTAATATTTCTCATTGTTTCTTCATTTTATATTCTAAGTTTAAGTTTAATTTTAATTCTAGTTTATTAATTCAAGTTTTATTAATTGTTATTAATTTAATTGATTTTAAACTTAAGTTAACATGTTCGTGCATTTAAGCATTTAGTAGACTAGAAAACCAATTCCCTTTTCAGTAACCAAGAACAATTATTCCACTTAGAACCAAGATCAATTCGAGAGGACTGAGAGAATTTAGAAGAACCCCATTGAAAATCAATGTATCAGTGAGCGTATCACCATGAAGTTCATCCACGCCGTAGTGGAGTGTTCCTCATTCCCAATGGCTACGAGCAGACGTAGTTGCCCTATCGGCCAGATAGTGTCTCCACTAAAGCCAGTGAGCGGCGCCGTGGCCGGTACTAATTGGCTTCTTATTTATGGTCGTAACTGCACAAAAAAGTGTTCGTACAGTACTTCTGCCAACGACCCTCCATCCACATACATGCGACGAACATTGTGTGTTCCAATGCTTATCTCAATAGTGAGAGGCGCATCAATCACATCGCTTGCTGTGATGGGAGGGAATGAGATTTCCCTGCCGCGTGAAAATTTTTGGCCAATTTTCTGCCTCGTGCGGCGTTGTCTGGATTGGATCATGTATATGGTCGAAGGTTTGTCCTTTTGGGGATCCTTCTTGTCATACTTCTTGTTGTCTTTTCCATCCTTCCAATCCTTAACCAAATGCTTGAGTTTACCTGACTTGATCAGTGACTCAATGTGCTTCTTGAGCTGGATACACTCCTCAGTGCCGTGGCCCTTGTCATTATGGAACTCGCAGAAACGATTTCCTTGACGACGGTCCGGAGGAGTTGTCATTGGGGGAGGTCTCGGAAAATTTGCCCCTTCCGTCAACAAGATCTCCCGGTAGGACATCTTTAGGGGGTAAACTTATCATCCGGCCGTCCTCCTTTGTTTTGGCTCTTGTAATCTGAGCCCATACTGCTGTTTTGATTGCTTTGACCACCCGATTGTCTCCGGGACTGGTCATTTGATCGGTAGCCGTTTCCTTTGGAAGGGTAAGCCGCGGCAACCGCTGTTTCTCCCTCTATGAAGTTTCTGACCCTTTCCATGAGATCATCATACCTATCTGGACGCTTGTCATTGAGACGCCTGATTAACTCCCTATCTGTTATGGCGTGCATGTAGTCGGAGATTTTCAGGAGTTCCGGCATCGTCTTTGTGCGTGTGCACTCTTCGTTGAAGCGTTCAGTGAAGGCCTCTGTAGACTCCCCCGGCCGTTGCTTGACAGTTGCCAATGAGACCGGATCCCTATTATACTTCTTCCTCTGAGTATAATTATTCTTGAATGCAGTGCGTAGTTCCGTGAAGCTATCAATGCTTCGTGGAGGGAGTCCCTCAAACCAGTCACGGGCATTTCCGATCAAAGTCGAATTGAACATTTGGCACCATATAGGCATGGGCCATCGCTCAATTTTAGCTTGCGTATCGAATATTTTAAGGTGATCATCCGGATCACCAGTTCCATCACAGGTCTTGACACACGCCGGCATGCGACGTTTGGTATCCTCGGAGTAGTTCCGTATGCGGAGAGTGAATGGGTCTTCCCTGGGATCCGCCCATGGACTGGTGAGCCTAGGGTCATCCCATGGGTCACTCCATGGGCGGGAAAGATCCTCCGCTTCTGCATCTCGATAATAAGGGCCACCATAATACTCGTCATTGTTTGGTGGTGGTGGAGGGGTACGCCTAGGTCGGCGATGCTTGGGCGGATGGTCATCCGAGTCCTCTCCTGATGGATCTGGAGACGGGGGTGGTGCCCCATCCCTTGGGCGAGGACCACTTTTTTGAGACGAGCCAGGAGCCTTTTCCCCAGTGTCCATCCTATCCCACACACTTGTGCGGCGAGCGGCTCTGGTCAGCTCTCGATCTGGTCGCTCGGGTGAACCGTCGGACTTCTCTCCACCTTCTCGAGACTGCGTTAGTTCCTGTATGAGGCGATCTCCTATGCGCTCGAACACATTCCTAGGTTGAGGAGTTTCCTCAAAGATACTCTGCTCCTGAGGCCGGGTTTTCTTTTTCCTCTGATTTTGGGAAGAAGTGATTGGTCCGGTATTGCCAAAGTTGAGTCTAGATTGGAGGTTCCTCCCTAGATTCAACCTTGATGCAATCCCTGGGACGATCCTATCAAAGTTCTGCGTGAGAACTCGAGTGAGATCCTCCTCGCTGAGTGGTTGGACTTCTACTTCCTCCTCAATCGATGGTCTGCGCGGCTCCTTGTTAGGAGGATTGGGCGCACTCCCTGGATCAGGGTTATCCAGGGTTGAAGTAAGTGGGGGTGTTATGGAGATCGTGCTCGTCACCCCCATGGACTAAAAACCACCACGGTTACCAGGTCCGCCCGCTGGGCGGCTAGGGGATTGATTGGGGATGAGTATCCCTTCCCCTTGGGACTTCTGATTTCCAGGATTTGTGTTCCTGGGATGAGCTTGCGGATGCCCCTTCGTCATTGGAAATTAAAGATCAGGTTTCGCTCTAGCTTAGTGTAATGGGTCCCAGGGATGGCGCCAACTTGTTGATGCAAAAGTTGGGTGATCCTTGCTAGACCCGAATTAGGCTTAATTCGGGTTGGCTGGGCTCTGGCTCCTGCACCAAGTGAACTGTTTGGTTGGGATCCTGCACACTAAACAACACGCGTTAGGCTTACCGTAGGAATGTTTCCCACGATTAGACTCCGGCGTGAGAGTAAGTAATCGGTTAGGGTTTTATGTGAGTTGAGAGTATAGAACGTAATACCTTTGTGGAACCCTTGGGAGTTCCTTTTATAGGCAGTGAAACCCTAGTGGGCTACCACTGATACTTTGGCCCCAAGAAAAGGATAAGTACCAAAATTAGACTGATTGTTATATTCTGATTATAGTGAGTAAATATCCTCCTCTTTTGGGGTAAATCCTATTCCTAGACAGAATATGATTCTGTCTAACCCTGTACCGGTCGCGCCGGGCCGTGGGCCGCACACGTGTGTGTGATTACTGTTCATCCAAGCCCATAAGCTTAAATGACATTATTCCCACCCATCTGTGATGGGCCGGATACGGGTAGTACCCGTGGGCCGGGTTCCTGACTCGGCTGCGTTCACGAGCGGCTTTGATCCTAGGGTCAGGATTTTGCACCGCCTCTTGAGCCGAAGTGAGAGAAGGGATAGCCTCACCAGTACCCAAAGGCTGAGCTGTACGGTCAACCGTCCTCTGGTTTTCCGAAAGTTCCTTTTCAATGGTTACCCTAGTTCCGGTCCACTTTGGCAATCGCAGAAACTGCTCCATAGTATATTTTGCAAGAAGAACAAGAGGGGAGGATGAGGAACAATTAAAGAGACCCGATTAGTTAAAAGCAAGAGAAACATAAAAACAAAGTATTACCGTTTCCCCTTGCATCTCGAAGATCACGACGGCATTCGAAGCGGGACAAGGGCCTAAACAAGCCACACAAGTATAACAAGCCCTTGTGAGGAGGTCTCAGCGGAATCAAAGTGGCAGCCAATAGATCCGCATCGGCTTGACTATAAGTCCTTGGGAAAGGATCCGCAACACATGTATCACGGTCCCCCAATGGCATCGCGTCCGGTATCACCCTACGGTCAATCAAAAAGAACTTCTTCTTCCACTCCTTCAAACTAGATGTGGTCTCTATGCAGAACCGCAACGCTTTCATATGCACCTTACTAACGAAAGAGAACCAGTGTCCCTGCTTTCCCAACTTGTAAAATACCCGGAACAAGTCGACGGTACAATCAATGTTCAAGCTCCTACACCGAATCTCAAACATTACCACCCGATTTACACCGATGGGCACCAATTGAGAAATATGCACCCTGAAGTGCTTAATCACATCCAGAAAAAAGGAAGAAAAAGGTATCTGAAGCCCACCATGCTCCAAGTAAGCCAAGTAAACACCTATACGCCTGTCGCGCCTCAACAAGTCCATAGTCATGTTCGGATCGGGCTGCTGTGGCCGAAACTCCCTCGATATACGGTACTCATCAGTGGTATGATCTAATTCTTCGTCGGTCACCTCGGAATACCGAATGTGCATATCGCACTTCGGATCCAGCAAGCCGAAGCTAGAGGCTAAACCGTCGGAATCCTCTTCGGACATGATCGGACGCAAAGAGGAACGGAACAATATATAACCGGGAAAGAAAACCTACCTGAAAGACGAAGAGAGAAGCCACGAGAGACGTGCACAGTAATAATATGTGAAAGGAAAAAGTGAAAAGTGAAAGTGAAAAATGGGAAAAAGCAAGTATATATAAGGAAAACCTCGAGAAGTGTGAGAGTCGCATTAATGGGGATCACACGTGGCACGCTTAGAAACAACCTACGCGCGTGAGTGCGCTCCACGTGGCTTCCTTTGGAGCTTACTTAGCAAAACGACAATCAATCATGGGCCCAAGCCCACAAAGATCCCAAAAATCGCTAAAGCCCAAGATAAGTATAATTTCACCCTCCGGATAACATTATACTAGGGGGCATGTTCGTGTGTGGTTCCGGAAAGTGCCCGGAGACGAGGACACGTGTCACCTGTCGGAGAGGAGCGTCGGAACACAAACCAACGTGATATGAACAGTACTATGACATCACTTATGACGTCATCTGATAATAGGCCCCACCTAGAGTCTTGGCGTATGCCCAAAGAAGAAAGGAACAATGTCAGAACCTGCGAAGTACACAGACCCATTTCGGAAAAGAAGACAAGGTATGAACTGTCAATGTCAAGGTATCAACAGTACCCTATATATAGTCCACATATTTACTATTAACTAGGATTGATGCCCGCGCGTTGCCGCGGGTTAGACATAGAAGTTCTTGATATAATAAGAATGGGTAGAAGTAAAGAGGCGATACATAATGAACACAACAGGCGTTTGGAACGCAGATAGTTACAAAAGTTTTACAAACCGGGTACCTACTGTGCATATAGAACAAGCATATATAGTGTAGACCCTGTTCTCGCGGCACAGTTACATAACGCGTTAGACGGCATTAGTTTACAAAAGACTAAACGTAGGAAATGTTTCAAAAGGTGTTGGCCACCCGATATTAGCACATACAAAAGCAGTTAATGTTTTTTTTGGTAAATAGGCGCATGTCCTAAGATTTCTTTTTTTTCTGTCTGATTCTAGGTCAGGTAGCAAAGATCTTTTGACGGGCTTCTGCTGGAGTACAACGCCTTTATCTTTCAAACCTGGAGTAACTGTCTGTGGAGCTTTGTTGGAGTTTCTTTTGCTGGAGTACCTGGACAGCAAAGTTTCTATAAGAGGCAACTCAATAATATATGTATGCATGCTTGTTGCTCCAAAAAAGGAAAAAAAACACATATTAAGAAGTGTTTTTTTTAAACCAATTTTAACAGTTTCATAAGATTCTGTAGGCAGTGGGTAAGTGGTGGAAATTGAAACTTAGAGTATCTTGTAGAAAAGTTTTTTAGTAGACACTTTTGTCTTAAGCAACATGTGGATCTTATTATTGTGGGATTGAATATTTCTATCTACTTTGGGTAAGGGAATGGCTGCTGAGGTCAGTTGCCATGTGAAAATGTGTTTCCAAGTTGGAATTGAACCAAGGTGGTTATAAATAGTTTGGAAGTGTGAGTTAAGTCTAGTTACATACCTGAACTAAATTGTAACTGGAATCTCTCCTATAGAAACAGTGAACTAGACATTTTGCCTATTTAAGCACATGTTTGCATATACTAATTTCACACAACTTTGCAAAACAAAAAAAAATAACAATGGCATATCTTCCTAGGATCTGGGCGTTGGAAGCTGAAAGTGGTGCTAGTGATCTCGGCGGTTTGTTCATGTGGTATTTAGCGAAGGACGTGTTAGCTGAGAAAGCCTGGAAACGCAAGGTGGACGGGGCTCGTAGGGAAGTGTTCAAAAATGTCGTTGAGCGTCAGCATTTCATTCAAGAGATCCGACAGTGCCAGACCTTTCCAGCCGACCCTTTCATCGGCAGGATGATTGCTCTCCTGGACAAGAAACAGCTGGAGCACAATGCATTTATTAAGAAGCTGAAGACCGAGGCAGCCACCATCCAGAGCAGTATCGAGCAGAAGGAGGCTTTCTCGGCCAAAATCTTGTCCAATGGACCATGGTGAACGAATGGTCTAGGAGGTGGTTTAATGCTGGTGTTTTAGGTCTGAAATAAAAGCCCTATGTTGTGTGTCTGTTTTGTCCACCGGTGAGTCCTGAGGGCTGTGTGTTTGTGTTGTAGGTCTTTCGTTTGTCAGTTTAATCTTGTGTCTGTATTGTCTGTGTCAATGAACCATGATGAATGTAGTATATTTGGTGTTTTATTGTTTTTTGTTTTGTGGACGTGTGGATTGAGGTCAGTTTAGCATATAGTAAGTAAAGTCTTATATGAACCTACTTATGACCCAACAATGAATAGCTTTAAGGAAAAGAACCCCGTCTCCAAAAAAAAAATGGTCTAAGCGGTTTGTGCATGCCAGATTATTAATTAGAATTAAAGATTGTGTACCTGGTTCCTTTTTGCAGTCATCTCTGAGAACTTGGTTGATGTAGTTTCTGTTTCTAATTTCTTGTTTGATGGACCTTCTTCTTTAAGGCCCGTGATTGCGAGTGGTGTTGGTGTTGGGGCTTCAGTTGCCAGTGGTGTTGGGTTTTGTGTTGTGGTTGGGGAACTCACACTGGCCTCGAGCAACTTTTGCATGCTTAGAACCGAATCGACTGAGAATTCACCCGACCCCTTTCGTGATCCAGGAGTGTAGCGAATGAGGAACGTGTGCGTCTTGCCTTCAATGGCGCGTACCTCAGGAGGTGGCTGGTTTGCATCCGCTGTCCTGTATTTGCGGGCCAGGTCTACACAGGGGTATGTTGTAACCTCGTCTCCTGCCGGGGTGAAGAAACTGAAAGTCACGGTTGCTGTTGCATCACGAACTGTCGCCCTGAAATTGTACCTGCATACGGTGGTTGTGGTGGGATGGTTGAGTGTGTGAATGAGTTCAAACAACAACTGTAGACACATGAATATATGGTTACCTGAAATCTGGGCTTTCAAGGTCACCATGGTCAACGCAAACGTAAGTCCCGTCAAAGTCGGCAGGTTTCTTACCACACGTGGCACACGAAATGTAGTGCCAGCTTCTGTTTTCCATCACTTTTTCAACTGTTGCGGCGCAACTGAATTGCACTCCCTATAAAAGAATGTGTTAGGATATAATGTGGCCCATCATAGCTAATTCAGATTCGGGTGTACCTTGTATGTGGCTGGGTTATGTAGGAGTAAGGCTGCTAACGTCTCAACATTTTTCGGTTTGTCCAGAGTAGGTTCATTGAAGCGATGGTTTGAAATTTGCAACGGTGGTTGTGTTTTAAACAGCTCTTTAAACCTGCATTTTACGGTTGAGGGACAAAACTGTCAGTCACTGACATGTGATATAAGAGTATAAGACGGGATGTGGTCTAAAGTCTTGAAGACATACGATGTCTGTGCGGCGTTTGCTTGGGGTGTTGATGGATTCACATAGTAGTGGGTCGGTGGCATCGCAGACAGCTGGTAGCCTGTGGCAAGACATGGTTAGTCATGCGTGAGCAGCAACATCGCTATTAAGAACATGCATGAAGAGGCAGTTACCTCTGTATTTACCAACTCTATAGGATGAGACAGCAAGCATGATTGGTTGTGGCAGGCGAAGTATTTCGTCCTTTAGAAACTGCCTAGCCATGGAGTCCCATAGTGTTAATGCAACAATGTTTCCTCTGTACAAAGAAAAGTGTTAGACATTGTTGTTAGGGAGGATGTTGTAAATCTTGGTATATAGACATGGCTTACTGTAGATTCTGGATGTCAATTCTTCTGGTCACCGGCCTTCCGGAAGCCAGTTGTTCGGCGGAAGGGAGATCACCTATTCTCATGATACATCCAAAGTAGTCTGTCGAAAGCAAAGGTTGTGTATCAGTCGCTGTTACCGACACTAATCAAGCAATTTAAGGACGAAGCTAAGAAGCTGAGGCTATCACCTGTGAGTCTTGGATATATCATCTTGTTGTTGCTGTCGCGGTGGGGTACCCTAGATTCTAACTCTGCATACGGCACAAACTCAAAGTAATGTGCTGGCCAAGTTGCCTCTTTGCCTTCTAGTTGTTCAAACCGTGTGATCTTTCCAAACTTTAAGCTGACCGGGTTTTCGAGTGTCTGTTGGTATGGGCTTGTTTTTTCACAGAAAAAACTTGTTATCCTGTAGACTTTGCCAGCCGACATTATCTTGTCAAAGTAGGCCAAATCACTCAGGTCCATGTTTGCCTGAATCACTTTTCCCTGTTAATGTAGCAAAGATGCATTAAAAGATTGGTTAACAAAACATTCGCGCAACGAATACTCGGACTGTAATAACCATAATGTACCTGTTCGTCAATAAGCATGCAGGAGAAAGCTGTCTCCTTCATATCTGGCAAAGATTTATAGATCCATTTCCGGTAGATTTTCGCCACGAGAACATAGTTTCTGCCGCCTAAAAGTAATTGGTCAATCGGTGTTGCTGTTGTTATGAGAGCACTTGTTTCTGCGACTGTCATAGGCATGGACGCCATACTTGAGTTTCACCTGAAAAATTTATAACACCGAATAGGAAGTTAGTTTTGGTGTATTAACGATATCCACATTATGTACACGCACCATGAACATGGACATAAGCATGCAAAAGGCAACATTTAATCTATAAAGGACAGCATATGATAGCAAATTCTATGTTGGTACCTAGTGTTGCAATTATTGATGGTGGCAATAGTAATGTACATTACCGTGTATCATGTTAGCAGTAAGAACTACGCAACCTATTTTGTATGAAGCTTTGCATAATGTGTGTTTATGTAGGATTTGCTAATCTGACGGTGTCGCTTGTGAGGCAACGCGGTGGTTTTCTATAGCATTTAAAAAGTCAATGTACACTATGTTTTTGGTTGTGTTTGGCGGGTCGCCTTCTTCTTGTTGAATTAGGATCTTTAGTCCCTTTGGCGAGGTAGCTCTTGATAGAGCAACATATAGTTGTCCATGGCTGAAAATGGGTTTTGGCAGATAAACACCTATCTTAGAGAGAGACTGACCTTGGCTTTTGTTAATAGTCATTGCATAACATAGCTTTACTGGAAACTGTCTACGCTTGAATGTGAATGAGAGATTGGGATCATCATGAATTAAAGCAATTCTATGCACGTAAACTTTTTCTCCAATTCTTGTCCCGGTAATAATTTGCACTTCTATAAGCTTCGTCTTCACCGATCTGACAATCATCCTTGTGCCATTACATAATCCACCAGCCAAGTTTGTATTTCTGAGAAGCATGATAGGAGACCCGATCTTTACTTTCAGTTCATGGGCTGGAAATCCCGGGAATGAAAGCGTGTTGAGGTACTCCATTGGATAGAGCATGTCGGTCTCAAATGTTTCGCCTCCTTTTGGGAAAGCTTCGTCATTGCTCAAGTAAGTTGTCGAGTCTCCAACTATGGCTGCTAACACTTTCTCGTTTATAATATCTGCAGTTTCATTCTTGGGGCATACGATGGCTTTTTCTTGTAGGGTTTCGGGTGTGGGCGATTGTAGAGTTTCTTTGTCATAGATAAACTCTATGAGCTGTGCAAGGCCTTCATCAGTGGGTGGGAAACAGTGTTCAGACGGTATAGTTATCAATTTTGAGTCGGCAGAATTATTGTTTTCTGTTATGCCGGCCTGTCCATTACCCACGTCTAGTAGCCATTCTGCAAAAACCGATGCCTGTGCCTTTTCAGTTTCGGTCATGCCTTCACGCCTGAGTCGCATATTTTGGGTCAGCGTGTGAATCTCGAAGTGCTGCCACAGGTCTGAGAGGGCAACCGACGAAGTTATGAGTTCTATTTTGGATGCTCCCTTTTTCACTAGCAGCGTTTGTCGAAAGTCACCCCCCGAAACAACTGTTTTCCCACCAAAGAGGTGGTTAGGTGGACACATTAGGTCTCTGAGGCTTCTATCTAATGCTTCAAAACAACGCTTGTTATTCATTGGCGCCTCATCCCATATGATTAAACTTGTTTCAACCAGCAGGGATCCTAGTTGGGTGTTTTTTTAATGTGGCAAAGGGATTCGTCCGTTAATTCCAGTGGTATTTTGAACCGGGAATGTGCCGTGCGCCCGGCAGGGAGAAGGAGAGAGGCGATGCCCGAAGAGGCAACTGTTAGGACTATTTTGGCTCGCGCGCGCAGTGCGCTTGTGATGGTCTTCCACAGGAATGTCTTGCCTGTGCCGCCATGACCGTACACAAATAGAAGTTCCTGTTTATTTTGTTCAGACGCGATTATAACGGGATCATAGATGGCTCGCTGTTCAAAATTCAGCTTAGGGACAGCCGCTTCTGTTTCCTTAAATATCATATCGCGGTTGTAGTTTCTCTCTTCCATCAGGAGTTTGTTTTTCAGAATATTTAGCAGCCACTGAGGAGGGTTTGGAAGACCAAATTCCAACAAAGTTTTGCCATACCCGTCTAAGATCGATTGGATCTAAAAAAGAATATAGTCTTTCAACTCAGGGTCGTTTACATGGTAATTAGGGATGCTAGTTGTTTCTGAGACCCTCATTGGTATGTCGTCAGACATACTCCTCCAATGTTTTGTCCAAATTCTAAGCGGATCTACAACCTCACAATGAACCAGCAGTTGTGCGAACAGTACACGGATTTCAGACGCAGATCCATTACCCGCTGCTTCTTCCAACGCTATGTCCCATTCTTTGTCGTCACCAAGCAGACCAAGGGCTTGGCATGCAGCACGGTAGGTAGGCAACACGATTCTGTTAACCGTGCGCACGTCTGTAGGTGACTGGCAACCCTTTTGATGAGAAAGGAGAATTCTGAAGTAGAAAAGGTCCCCTGAGCTTGGGTGGACGTAAGCGAGTCTACCAATGGAATGTTTGGTTTTCATAACCCGCCGTCTCCACCTCTTGGAGTCAGCATACCATACAAACTCAGATGGGAAATCGACATATGTTAACGCGGCCCCGTCTTGGTGCTCTGCGTTATAGGCATACCATTCAGTCAGAGTAGTTTTCTTCTTGTCACGAAGGTTTACAACCACATCTATCCTATCACGTTCCCGAAAGTTTATCGGTTGCATGTTTTCCAGATGGATCGAAAGTATTTGTACAGCTGGTTCTCTATTGTGTATTGGAAAGTCATAGAGTCTCCAGCAAGCTTCGTGGGGGCAAATGAAGCGGCCATCGACATAGTTTTGGATTTCATCCTTTGTTGTTTCTTCCATGGCAGACGAAGTAGATGCCTCACCAAGTGGCCTTGTAATCTTTGCAAAAATACGATCGGGTCCTTTCGAAATGTATTTGAACAGGTATTTGATGAGCATGCTCCATCCACAGTATTCAACATTTATGTGTGCTTGGAACATGAGACACAAAGAACGGTTATAAGGAACGACGTAACAATTGTCCAGTTGGGTTACATGTATTGTAATGTAGACACCTGTGTCTCTTCGTCGATAGTGAATGTACCCACTGTCATCTAGATACGTAGTGTTGTATTTTTTGGGGAAATTCTTTCCACAGGAACCATCCTTCATACACGGGGCAGACATATTAGGTGGGCCACACGGACCATGCATCATGAGTTCCGTCACAATTTTATATGTGTCCGGGTCAAGGACGGGATCTGGGATTTTAGCACAGATGTAGTTGTCCATCTGAGACGGCTCAGTTATCTTGTCCTTTGGATCAATCCATAGAAGAGTGTGACAATGGGGTAGCCCACGTTTCTGAAATTCTATTATGTACAGAACTGTTGGAAAGAAAAGTGTGAAACATTTAGGCCAATGTGTGCAAGGATGAAAGGAAGGAAAGGTACAAAAGGCATTCAAGAGAATTACCGCCTACGACAGCACCAAAAGGACGGTCTTCCTTCAATTACTTGACAAAGGCTTTAACTTTCTGTTCAAATACCCTGCACCCGGCGTCTGGCCTGTCAGATGTTGTTAGAACAGGGAACTCAGCCATGAACCTTTCAATTTCTGGCCACTTAGCATTGCATGTGAAGGTGATGAAAAACTGAGGGTTCCCCAAGGCTCGACAAATTGTAAGGGCATCCAAATAGTGGCTGTACATATACCTTGGGCCTCCGGTGAAAGAACGGGGCAACACAATCTGTTTTCCACATGTGATTCCCTCTATGTCGCCTCTGCCTAGGGCATCATAAAGACCAGCAAGGCACTCACTACGTATGTCGTTCTGGTGCAGGCGGATGAAATCAAGCCTCGCCTGCTCAACACTGTAGAAAACACCAACAACATACTGTTGAAAAAGGCGGCCTGTTCGGAATATCAGTCCAAAGTCATTTACGCGCGGGTGAAGCTGGTACTTATAGTACTGGTTCATAGAAACCTTCCTTGCTTCTCCACCGCCACCCCTAGGGCTCAATTTCATTTCTGGGAAAAAGCATGGCTCGCCATACGGAAATAACAGTGGGAACTGCAAAGGCATATATGACTGATCAAGCTTGTTTATCCGTTTAAGTTCGCCTCCACGATATTCGATTATAACATCGTAATCTGTTCTGGTCCTAGGGCCACTTTCGAACACAATACCCCCAACATCATTAGAAGTGGGCAGTTCATACCCACGGACACTACACATGTTGTAGAGTCTGATCCTGAACGGTTTAATGTTTCCATCGGCACATTTATCGCGAGTTGTCCGAAAAAGCTGAACCAAGACATTGTTTTCATCTAGGATCTCAATTAGGTGTTCGACTATTTCCGGGTCAAGACCGCTGTCAAACTCACCGCTAAAATGAGACATACGGTTTGCCACCTCGTTTGCTATGTCATACACATAGAGTTGTAAGAACCTAGGCGGTTCTCCCTCTTCAGGACAAATGGACCCAATCTGATGGTAGATTTGACCGGAAACCTTAAAAACATATGGCCCCGTTCTTGTATTGACTGACCTGTCAATAGATGCACCAAATGATGTTATAGCAAACATCTGGTTATAAGCACGTATGTTGGCCATAAACCGTGCATCTGTTAGAAAACCTTGCATAATGGCTGGAGGCGGAAGGTGTGGTTCCATGTATATTTTCCCATCCATGCAGCAAAGATGGTATGTTGGACGCCTTGCAAACTGGTTTGATTTAAGGCGTTCACCCATCCAAAACTTAGCGCCACAGTGCTGGCATTGCTGGTCACAATCGCCTAGGTCAATATAGGTTGGCACAACATAACGTGGAGGACGTGCCGCATTTCTTGGCCGTCCACGACGACGGCCAATGTTTGTGCGAGCAGGAGTGGAAGGCCCGGCGATAGGCTGTTCTGCAAACACGCACACAGAAACGCATCAGAGGGAAATAAATAGGGATTCAACCCATTGTTCCAGCCAATTTAAAGGACAATCATGAACAAAGGCTGTTTACCAGTGATTGCAGGTGCCGAAGTGGTCGAGGTTCTCCCCAAAATAGTGCGCCGACCCATGGGAGGAAGGGCACAACCCATGGGTCCAGAGAAGTCAGCATGTGTGTTTGGTCCACTGAAAGAGGCAATATCAGGATGTGGAGCGCGTGGTTCATTTCTAGGCAAGAAACCCCGTGATGCATTTGTTGGTCTACCACGACGTCTAACGGTTTTTTCACGGGCAGGAATGGAAGGCCCGGGTCTATTGGTACCTGAGGAGTCAAGAAATGTGTTTGGCCAACCCGAGGAGGAAACAGATGTGCCTGGTGTATTTGAGGAGCCAACATCCGTGTCTTATGGCGGGCGTATGGCCAACAAATGTTGATGCGGCACCGGGGCACGCACGTGCGTGTGGCCTGCACAGCATGGAGACATTGAAGATACAGAACGTGGGCAAAGAAAACTGTGGCAAGCAAGGAACTTATAAAGGGTATAACGTAAGAAATGGAACCTGTAAATACGGGGAATCCTTGGGTGGGCTGGGTATGAGTGGACCCCAAATACAGCCTGCGTTTGTTGGGCGGTTGGCGGGAACCGGTCGTGCCTAACTCAGCAACACGTTTCATCAAGGGTCGGTAAGTATCCCCCAATCGTACTTGAGCAGCAACTTGGTCCCCTGTCGTTAACCTTGGAAAGTAGGCGGGACATGGTGCGGATGAAATTGTAGGCATAAAAGAAGCTGGTAAATGAGCAGAAGCTATCGTCGAAGGAGAGGAGAAACAACATTAGAAAATGTATAAACGTGTGGGCGCGGAGACAGTTGCAGGTATGTTAGGGGTTTGCATTAGATTGTACCTCTGACAGTATCTGCCAAGATGAGGCCAACACGGGGATGGTGCAAACATTCGCTGCAGACGGCGCTGCTGGTAGGAACCTCACAAACCCTGCACCGGTTAGGGTTTGACTGCCCGGGAATAGCTTCGTCAACCATTTGAGCAGCAAGAAGAAAGCGCGGTTGTAATTTGCGTTTTTTTATTGCGCAGCAAATGAGGCATATAGAGATGATTGCTACGTACGAACGTAAAATAATACAAACACAAAAGAACGAAACTTAATTCAGTGTATGAACTTTATAAAGGGGGTAATTATTTGCATTATTTTGAAACCAAAAAAGTAAAGTAACATTTTTATAGGCTGTCGCAGATTCGACACAGCACAAAACATGGACCTGGCCTATGGTTTAAACATATAATACAAAAAACAGTAACAACTATAGGTTTTAATCCAAAGAATAATCAGATCGATTTTTTGGCATTATTTTGGAAGTTAAACATATACAAAAGACCACTAACAATAACCTATGGTTTAAACTATAGTACAAAGACCAGTAACAACTATGGGTTTTAATCCAAACAATAATCACACCTCAATTACTTGTATTCCAGTAACAACTATGGATTTTAATCCAAACAATAATCAGATAAAATTTTGTTTGCATGATTTTCGAACCTAAACATATACAAAAGACCACAAACAACAATGTTTTTTCATCAAACAAATCAAGCATGGATTTTAATAAAACAATAATTAAATCTATGCAACCAACCACACACAAATGAGGCACACGTCTCGATAACAACAATGGGTTACAATAACATAAACAACAAACAACCAAGAAAACTATTTTTTAATCAAACAACCATTTATCCCAATTAATTCAAGAAGATCAATTTAAGTAACGAATTTAAGGAACCAAATTAAGTAACCAATTGGTTAGTAATTATCACAAAAAAAAAACCAGAAATTTAAGTAATCAATTTAAGGAAGGCGAAATTACCAGCAAGATATTAAGGTTTTGAATAGCGGCAGGAAAAGTAACATGGAAAGAAATTGTTATGCATAACTGGTGGTACATAAACAACACCATCGCACTGTTGAAGACAGATGGCGCCTCGTAACCTCGATTCCAAAAATCCAACGGTTGAAAAAGGGATGTTGAGACCAGTTTTTCAAACCATATGACAAACCCATACCGATTTTGAACGACTCCCATTTATCTTCTCTCACAAACCGTATTATTTTATTACCCTATTTTTGGATTCTGCCTAATGAATAAAGGGGGTAATTACATTGAATGCTCTGACAACACAATTAATACCATATACCATACCGTATACCATTACTCATTCTCACACCGGAACTTGGTCCTGGGATAACACCCGGGGCGAATTAACGTGTGCTGTTTCTTGTGTGTAGCTGCTCCATCCCCTTACAACTTACGTGAAAGGTTCCTAGTCCCATAGGCCATATCAGAGAATTTTAGCATCAACACTCTTTGGTAAATTATGGGGAAACGGTGAATATGGGATACAAGTTATCGTCAGCATCTCATTGAACTTATATCACAAATTTTTTGAACACCGTACATTCCATAAAATTCGTGTTTTCTTGCATTATTTCACAGTAAACATGAAAAAAATCTATATAGTTTTGGAAATGGGGGTAAATATGGGTATGTGAAATGTAAATGACTAGTCTATAACTGAGATGTTGCTTTCTTGAACCCTGTCTGCGGTAAAAACTAAAAAGTATCTTACGTCGTATGTAATATTTGCAACGAAAGAAAAGGATTTTACACTAGGACATAGTCGTACGTGGGGCATGGAGGTTGTAGGGTAATAGGTATGGTCAAAGGTAAAGCAGTCATTTTTTTTAGTCCATAACTGAATTGCATTTTCTTGTTTCTACTTCGATATTTTGTGGTCAGAAATATGCTGAATAGTGTGTGTACAATTAGGCATGGTGTAGACAAAAATGGTGTGGGGTATGTAGTGAAACATGGTCCGGTTCGATCTGAGTCGATACGGTTTGATCCGATTCAGTTTTACTAGGAATAATCGATGTGGTTTTGGTAAAATCGAATCGTATCTATAGGACCAAAGACTAAAATGGTTGATAACTTCGAACCGAAATTGTCTGGTCTGGTCCGATTGAGTTTTTTGATTTTGGGCCTGTTATACTCAGCTTTAATTGATACTCCTTATATCTCATAGTTCTAGTTCTAGTTCACCGATAAAAGACACGTAATTTAATAAAAACACTAGATTTTCATATTTCTCATTTTTATTTTTTACACAATAACAATTTTACTTTTAATCAATTGATATGTAATTTTTTTATTGTTTATAATAATACTTTCGAGTGAGGATAATAGATTAAATTTAATTTATATTTTTTTTATATTTTTAGAATTGTAGTATTAATTTGAGACGTTAAAAATAATAAAGTGAATTAAATTTTAGGACGATGAGAATAGTATTTTTTAGTATAGTGTAGAAAGATTTGAAGCAATTTGTTACTGTCCTTCGTGTAGCAAAGGATTTGTACATTTGGTTTTACATAGTAGGTAGAATACAGAATAAAAGAGATAACGGTTTGTTTATGTTGTCTAGTTTTTGTATGTAAGTGATCTTTTTGTTTACTTGGACTTTTTAACAGTACAAAAAAGTCTACTTAAAAACGTGACTTTTAAATAATATAATGCATATATATGTATTTTAAGCATCGAAGATCGTACATATTTACGATTTTGTAACGGTTGTCTGGTGAAAGTTTATGGACTTTAAAATCGATAGTCGTGTGATAGGATCGAACTCGAGATCACGGGATTGCACACATTACGTGAAGAGTTAATTTATTTATTAAATATATTTATTATATTTAGTAAATCAAACTGTAGCTAACGATCGTTAAGTAATTAAAAGTTAAGTATTAAACGGTCGTTATAGAAGGTTAAAGAAGCTAAAAGAAGGAGTCGGAAAAGTTCCGGAAACCTCTTTTGGAGGTGTAATATCCGGCCTAAACAGAGGAGACAAGAGAGAAGGGAAAAGATTTTGTTGCTTTATCTTGTTTAACCTTGGAAGAGAAGTTTTCCAAGGTGTATATAAACAAACCTAAAGCCTCATAATTTTTCACTCCATTCTCTCTTTTCTTTGCTCCTAACCGCCGGCCAAACATACCCTTATTAGGGTTTACCTTTGATTTTCTATAAGCTATTTTAGATCTAGTCCTAGCCCCTCTCTAGGGTTGTTGGGTAGATCTTCCATAGACTTGGAAGGCTCGGTTCTGTTCGTGCTAGACTCACGATTAGCTCATCGTATCACGTGTGTACAAGATCGTGGTGTGATCTTATTTTAGATTACATCCTGGTGGTGTTCTTGATCAATTTTTACCGGTGATCGTTCTGCTAAGGAAAAGGTATGTAACCCTAGCCTTGATTAATTATAATTGTGTTATTTAAAGATCTTGTTAATCTGCTTCCGCTGTATGCTCTTTGATCTATGTTAGGGTTTTTATAATTGTTATGATAATCATAAACCTTCAGTGGCATCGAGAGCCATTTTAACATGATTATAATTATCAAGATCTAAAGTTTTTTTTAACTAATATTGATTTGTGTTAAAATTACATGTTGTTTTTAGGTTTTATAAAAATTAGGGGTTTTGTTTTTTTTATTGTTTAAAAATGGCTTTGCCGTTTTTTTTTATATAAAAAAAAAAAATTTGTAAACCCTAAAATTACATGGTAATTAACTTTAGATGTATGCATGAATTAATTGTTATGTCATGTGTGGTTACGATCCGTAGTAGTTTTTAATTGTTAAGAGAATATGGAAGATCCGTAATAAACATGCATGTCTTTACGGATCATATAATTTTGATTGCTATTTGCTTTATTTGATTCAAAGTTTTAAAATTAGGGAAGACTTTTTATGTTCATAAAAACCCTAGATTTGATGTTCTTTGAATAAATTGTTATGCATGTGGCTATTTGATTTAGTTTTTTTTTGTACTACTTGTTTTCATACGTTTTTAACATTGTATGTTGTAAACAAGGGTAATTTTTTTTAAGAAAAAATAATATGGACTAAATCCTATCAAAATTAATGAATTGTTTTGAGATCTAAATTACATATGATTTGTGTTGATTAGAACTGCAATAGCAACTTAACGGCCTACTCAATTTTGACAAACTATAAAGTGGGTATAACGCACCGCTGGTCAAGTACCCGGTTAAGGAAGGAGGTGCTATGCTTTTACGCTGACCAAATTCCCGGCTCGCCTGTGCGTCAAAAATTAGAATTACCTACGGTTGTTATTGGTATAATTCTTTAAGGTTGTTTGGTTTAACCAATACCTCAACTTGCAAATATATGATGAACTTTTAGTCTCACCAAAAAGTTTACTAAACGTTTTATTAAACTTATGCTATGGAGATGTATGCATGCTTCTCCATACATGATTTTGACACCAAAATCTATACCCTAAAAAAATTTAAGTCATATGCCCTCTAATTGACGAACACTTGAAGTTACAATTGTCATCATATAAGATATCGGACGATGTTGTAATGGAGAGAAAACTTCATGACTGAATAAGATTGCACATGAAGGTTTTACGTTCTTTAGATTAGTCGACTTAATTGAGTTACTCAGTGAGAACTGGAAACTTAAGGCATAAAGAAGGGATAAAACATGTTTACAATGCAAAAGTTTTTGGCAATGTAAATCCCTGACATATCTAGAAATTGCAATATGATTTGGCAATTATTGTTCGACAAGTTACTATGTTGAATACATTTGTCACTAGCAGATCAACTGATGTGATAAATCTATGTCAATATGGATTCTAGTTTTTCAAGGAAATACTATGGTTTTATTACCGGGGTAATTTTATTTTCTTGAATTTTATTATCGAAAATACTAATGTTTGAACTTATTTCTGTAGAAATGGCTCAACCCGAAAACAATCTGACAATAAGCTCGGCGTTCAAAGCATTTTTTGAACGGCCTGAACTTACTGGCCCTAATTTCAATGATTGGTACCGCTCACTAAGAATTGTTCTGAGAGCAGCGGGTACCATCAATATCTTGGAAACTCCTTTTCCGGAGGATCTTGCTGAAGGAGCAACTGATGCGGAAAGGCTTCAACACGCTGCTAACGTTAAGAAGCCCCATGAGGTGGCTGCTGTAATGTTAGGGAGAATGGCTCCATCACTTCAAAGGAAGTATGAGCTATTTCATCCTAAGCAGATGCTTGATGAACTCAAGGCAGTGTATGAAACGCCACAAGCTGTAGAGATCTATGATCTGGTTGATGCTCTACATAGTTGCAAGCAAGCTCCTGGAAAGTCCGTAAGTGCACATTACATGGAGATGAGGGGTTATATGGAACAACTCATCGCACTAGGACAACCCTTCGATCATAATATGGCTATTAACTTGATCAATAGGTCCCTTAATAAGGACTTCGGTGATTTCGTTCGTAACTATAATATGCATTGCACGGGGAAGACAGTTAATGATTTGCATGCAATGCTCATTGACTTTGAAAAGGGTTTGAAAGATAAGGCACCCACTGCTACTCCTCAAGTACTTTATGTACAAAAGGGTAGAGTGTCGAAACCAAAACCGCAAGGGAATAAGAAGCAGAAAGGCAAAGGCAAGGTTGATAAGAGCAAGCAAGTTGCGACTACATCAAAACCGAAGCATAACTTTGCTAAGAAATCTCTGAAAGATGAGACTTGTCACCACTGCAAGATGACTGGACACTGGAAGAGGAATTGCTCTCTCTATCTCCATGAAATGGCAGAACATAAGAAGAAGGCTGAGCAAGTTGCTGCAGCACCATCTTCAGGTAACTTATTTATGATAGAGTTATTTAATCTTTCATACAAATCAAACTCCTGGGTATATGATACGGGATGTGGTATTAATATTTGTAATACCCTGCAGGGATTTGAGTTGAAGAGGAGACTTACCTATGGGGAATATTTTCTGCAAGTGGGCAATGGCGCACAAGCAGCAGTTGAAGCTATAAGAATATTTAAATTAGTTTTACCTTCGGGTTTAGTACTGTCTTTAAATAATTGTCATTATGCACCTACAATTGTTAGGGGTGTTATTTCCTTTTCTAGTATGTTGGATCTTGGATTTACTCACACGATTGATAATAATAGAATTTCTGTTTTCAAAGATGGTTTATTCTATTTTGATGCAATTTCTGTGAATGGTGTTTTTGAAATTAACATGCATGATATAAATCTCAAGAGGAAAAATAATTCTGTTTTTAGCATGAATAAGAAGAGTAAGTTAGACAAGAACTCTTCTTATCTTTGGCATTGTAGACTTGCCCACATTGGGAAGACTCGCATACAAAAGCTTCAACCTGATGGGCTTTTAGAAAGTATCAATGATGAATCATTTGATAAATGTGAATCTTGTATCTCTGGGAAGATGACCAAGAAACCTTTTAATAGCAATATTGAAAGGGCTACTGAACTACTTGGTTTGATACATACTGATGTGTGTGGACCACTTAGACATGTGTCAAGGAAAGGTGCTAGCTACTTCTTGACGTTTACGGATGATTATAGCCGTTATGGTTATGTTTATTTACTTAAGCATAAACATGAGGTATTTGAAACATTCAAAACGTTTAAAGCCGAAGTAGAGTTACAACTGGGAAAGAAGATTAAAGCTCTTCGTTCTGACCGTAGTGGTGAATATTTAAGTCAAGAGTTTAAAGATTATTTAAGTAAGAATGGAATTGTTCAGAAACTTACTTCTCCGTATACTCCACAACAAAATGGTGTATCTGAAAGGAGAAATCGTACATTATTGGATATGGTACGATCTATGTTTAATCTTACAACTTTACCATTATCTTTTTGGGATTATGCTCTTGAAACTGCTGTTCGTATTCTGAATATGGTTCCCACAAAGAAGGTTGATAAGACACCATATGAACTATGGCATGGCAAGAAGCCATATTTGTCTTATTTGAAAGTCTGGGGTTATGAGGCGTATGTGAAACGTGACTCTGGAGATAAACTCCAACAACGCTCAATAAAATGTATCTTTGTAGGTTACCCTAAGGAAACTATGGGTTACTACTTTTATTATCCGGCTGAGAACAAGATAGTTGTGGCTCGGTATGGAGACTTCCTTGAAAATGATCTTGTAAATCAAGAATTCAGTGGGAGAAATTATGATCTTGAAGAAATTCAAGAAGATACATTGCCTTCTGAAAATACTAGCGATGAAATTCCTGTAGAACCAGAAAGTCTGAGTGTTCCACCGGAATTAATTCCTCCACGTAGGTCTCAAAGGACTATACGTGCGCCGGACAAACTATGTTTATACATAGAGGATGATGAGGAGGAAGTAGGGGATCTTGGTGAACCTGCTAACTATCGATCCGCAATGTCTGATCCAGAAAAGTCAAAATGGATGGTTGCGATGAATGAGGAAATGAAATCCATGGAAATCAATGATGTTTGGATTCTTGTGGACGCACCTAAAAATGCTAAAGTAGTGAAAAATAGGTGGATCTATAAGAAGAAAACTGACATGGATGGTGATGTACAATCTTATAAAGCACGTTTAGTGGCTAAAGGTTTTACTCAAACTTTTGGCATAGACTACGAGGAGACATTCTCTCCTGTAGCAGACTTACGAGCTATTAGGATTCTCATAGCTATAGCAGCATACTATGACTATGAGATATGGCAAATGGATGTTAAAACTGCCTTCTTGAACGTTCGCTTAGATGAAGACATCTATATGCAACAACCGGAAGGGTATGTTGATCCTAAATTTCCAAAACGCGTGTGCAAACTTCAAAGGTCTATTTATGGTTTGAAGCAAGCATCACGTCAATGGAATAAGCGATTTGATGAAGAAATCAAAAAGTTTGGATTTATTCAAAATCGTGATGAGCCATGTGTATACCGCAAAGCTAGTGGGAGTAATGTAGTGTTCCTAATTCTATATGTCGATGACATATTGATCATGGGAAGTAACATTCCAAGACTTAAGGAAGTTAAGGATTATCTTGGTAAATGCTTCTCTATGAAAGATTTGGGAGATGCTGCATATATTCTGGGAATTAAGATCTATCGAGATAGGAGTAGACGGTTAATTGGTCTTAGCCAAGATGCTTATATTGATAAGATATTGAAGAAATATAACATGCATAACTCTAAGAAAGGTTTCTTGCCGATGGAGGTTAAGCATGAGTTAAGTCATGAGAAAGATGCATCATCACCTGAAAAGGCGGCTTACATGAAGAAGGTGCCTTATGCTTCGGCTGTAGGATCTATTATGTATGCTGTAAGATGCACAAGGCCCGATGTGGCGTTTGCTCAGAACTTGGTCAGTAGATACCAACAGAATCCAGGGAAGTCCCACTGGACTGCTGTTAAGCATATTTTGAAGTATTTGAGAAGTACGAAAGATATGTTTTTGGTATTCGGGGGTAAACCAGACACAGAATTGAATGTAACAGGATTCTGTGATGCGTCCTGGCAATGTGATAAAGACGATACGAAGTCTCAGACGGGTTACGTGTTTGTCATCAATGGAGGAGCAGTTGACTGGAAGAGCAGTAAGCAGAAAACCATTGCTATGCATGCGACTCAATCTGAGTACATGGCCGCTTCAGAAGCTGCAATGGAAGCTGTTTGGATTAGGAAGTTTATTGGAGATCTTGGAGTGATGCCTTCAATTAAAGAACCTATTGATATATATTGCGACAACTCTGCGGCAATAATATTCGCCAATGACCCTGGAGTCATGAAGGGCGCCAGACACTTTAAACGTAGATATCACTACGTTCGAGAACAAGTGGAAGCTCGAGAAATAAAATTAATAAAATTTCACACAGATGATAACGTAGCTGATCCTTTTACTAAGGCTTTGTCTAGGCCAAAGGTAGTTAAGCATGCCAAGGCAATTGGGCTGCAACTAGCTAGCAAATTCATGCAATAAATCTGTTGATTAGTATTTGGATAAAGGATGTAAGACATTATTGAATTGATGAAATAAAGATTGGATTTCGTTTATTTGTCTGTTATTTGATTTTGTATCCTATTTTACATGTTTTAATCCATGAGCATTTTGATGTTTCTAAATGTCCGTTGTCGATTAATAATATGGGAGTATTATTAAATTAAGACAATTCAAAATAGTGACAGAGTATACTTGAAAGTATATTGGTCAATTTTGGATGATATTTGATGGATCAAATATTGGACTTATCCCAACTATGTGATTTTACTTTATGGATCTTTGTCATTAAGTAAATCATAAACAGTTATCCTTAGACCTGAGATGCCAGAAAACTGCATTGAATATAGTACATTTCTGTAAGGTGACCTAACGCTAAACGTAACTGGTAGTCATAAGGGTTATTTTCAGAAGTGTTGCGAAGTTCATGTGTTTTGCTTGTAGTCAAAATGGGATTCGTTTCCTTCAAATTATTATTTGAAGTATAAATACAACTGGGCCCCTCGGGGGAATAGTAAGATGTTTGTGTGGCCACACCCAAATGTGTTTTGGTAATCTTGCTATATCCGTAAACGAGAAACAGAATAGTTAATGAAGGAATGACTAAGATCCATATCCTTATTAACAATGTATTTGAAATGAGAGGATAATAATAATGATTATATATCATTAAAAGGTTTTGTCCAGGAAGCCTTACTCGAGTTGTACTAGTGACATTGTTAGTGTAACTAGACGCTAATCAATGTGATCACGACATTCGAATTTTGTCCAAGTGGGAGCTGAAAGTTTATGGACTTTAAAATCGATAGTCGTGTGATAGGATCGAACTCGAGATCACGGGATTGCACACATTACGTGAAGAGTTAATTTATTTATTAAATATATTTGTTATATTTATTAAATCAAACTGTAGCTAACGATCGTTAAGTAATTAAAAGTTAAGTATTAAACGGTCGTTATAGAAGGTTAAAGAAGCTAAAAGAAGGAGTCGGAAAAGTTCCGGAAACCTCTTTTGGAGGTGTAATATCCGGCCTAAATAGAGGAGACAAGAGAGAAGGGAAAAGATTTTGTTGCTTTATCTTGTTTAACCTTGGAAGAGAAGTTTTCCAAGGTGTATATAAACAAACCTAAAGCCTCATAATTTTTCACTCCATTCTCTCTTTTCTTTGCTCCTAACCGCCGGCCAAACATACCCTTATTAGGGTTTACCTTTGATTTTCTATAAGCTATTTTAGATCTAGTCCTAGCCCCTCTCTAGGGTTGTTGGGTAGATCTTCCATAGACTTGGAAGGCTCGGTTCTGTTCGTGCTAGACTCACGATTAGCTCATCGTATCACGTGTGTACAAGATCGTGGTGTGATCTTATTTTAGATTACATCCTGGTGGTGTTCTTGATCAATTTTTACCGGTGATCGTTCTGCTAAAGAAAAGGTATGTAACCCTAGCCTTGATTAATTATAATTGTGTTATTTAAAGATCTTGTTAATCTGCTTCCGCTGTATGCTCTTTGATCTATGTTAGGGTTTTTATAATTGTTATGATAATCATAAACCTTCATCTGGTTGGTCGATCTTTATTTTGCATGTGTGTATCGTTTTTAAATAATGAGACACACACTAAATGTAAAATATAGTATATGAACAAGACAAAATTATATGTTTCGTTACTTTGTTCTATACTTGGCATCTCTTTTGCCGGAGTCTAATCTATTTTTGCCTTTGCAGCGAGTAACCAGCAACTAATCACTCATTGACTTTCTAGTAAGTAAAAGCTAATTAATCTACCTTGTAACTTGTGTATATGAATGAACACATGGGACGACAATAGATCAAGAAAAACCACCTGAATGAACACAAACATACTTGGTGGCATATAGCTTATAAAGTTAT
Source organism: Glebionis coronaria (assembly GCA_025667525.1). Taxonomy (NCBI): domain Eukaryota; kingdom Viridiplantae; phylum Streptophyta; class Magnoliopsida; order Asterales; family Asteraceae; genus Glebionis; species Glebionis coronaria. Next base: position 164,732,482 of record CM046881.1, read on the forward strand.
AAGAGACCAAACCACCTTCAAAAGGGTATTTAACTACTTGATGAAACACATTTAACTTGAACAAATAAAATTTGTGCAAAATCATTCCTGAAAAAATTGTGCAACATCCACCTTAAAATTCTAGGTTCTGCCTTATAAACTCAAACACTTGTCAACTTTCACAATACGAGATTATATGTATGCTTTGTTGCATCCTTTATTTTAGCTATAACGCTCAATTGTAGGTTTCTATAAAGTGTTAATCTTATAATTTTCCAAATGTTCGAATCTACTATGCATACGAAAGTAGCAAATCACATGCAGACTAATATAAAAACCTTATAATTTTCCAAATGTTCGAATCTAGTATGCCAACGAAAGTAGCAAATCACAAGCAAACTAATATAAAAACCTTAACAAAAACAAGTGACAAATAGAGTTAGAACAATAAGGACCAGCCTAGTACATAGTACAAACTATGACATTTGTATGTGTTTAGGTTTAATAGTTTGACAGATCGTTTATAGATAAGATGACTTGTCGCTCAAAGACTCACTAAAAAGCAATTGTGGTAAAATATTAATTTACCTTATGGTCGTGGTCCAATAATGTTAGGTCATTTCCCAACCTCTAGTTGTACTATACATATGTTTTTCTCCTATGATGTAATATTAAACTTTGTTTTCAAGTAAAAGTGTTACGTGTGCAAGGCCTATTGTTGATTCACGACCTCTAAGACCTCAGCTAAATGTCGTTGCGTAAAGAAACTTTCTGGTTGATACTTGATGTAAACTACTTTAGAAAACGAAATACTCATCATAAGTACGAAAAAATCAACAATACACGCGTTACCCGGTCGTATTCATATGATTATATACTACAACCACCGTACACGATCGAACCTATGAAGTATGTTACATGCCTTTTTTGGTATATGACATATAGATCGAGTTTGATGAGAACTTCTTTGTTGCCACACTCAATATATGACGGACGTTATTGTATTTTTAGACACGTTAATCTTCACTAAAATTTTGATGACTCATCAAGCTTTCGAAAGTCAATATTATCCGTAAACAAACGACATATAGGTACATGTATTTTTAGATAGTTGAATTCGTTTTTTTATTCCTGTGCTAAGCTACATCGATCACTTCATATATAGTATCAATTCGTATCAAATAAAAATTTAAAAAATGTTAAGATACTAATTTCTGATAACATCTGGCAATTCAATCCCTAAATTTTGGTGGATTATTATTACTGAAGTCATCAACATTTTAAAACTAAACAAAAGTTAGAATAAGAATACTTTTAGACATGTTTATTAATTAACCAAGGTTCATTGAATTAAATACAAATGTTTTCTGTAATGCAACAGGAATTATTTCAGGTGATGTGGGGGCAATCTCCAACACAAGATATCATCTCATTTTACATGAGACACTTGTCCCAACCAGACAAATTTTTAATCTATTTTTTCACTTTTCACAGTCATCCCCATTAATTAGAAATTGGTCAGGGTTTATCATTAACTAGGGATATTTTAGTTAATTAATCAGTACTTTGACGTGGCATTATAAAACATTTTAGAATTTAGAATATACTATTATTTACTCAAAAGTAGATGTACATCTGTTAAATTTGAGATCTTTGTTTATCTATTTTTAACCCTTTTTTCCCTTTCAATATACGTAAAGGTCACAAAGAATCCTACTCCAAGATCGTTACTATTAACAGAAAGTTACATTTTTCTATTGGTAATTCTTTAAAATATATATAGACCTTTATTCAATGTAAATGAACATCTGTTACTACTTAATATTATAGAAATGTTAACGTAAATTCCTAACATTATCCTTATTTGACTTGCTCGTACTCTATATACGGATGTTTTTTAAGAGTTCTAAATGCATGTTAAGTTTCTTTCTCTCAAAACGAAAGAATAGGTAAAAAGATATTAATGGACGCTTAAATAACAGCTAGACCATGTAATAAGAGATGTCTATAAGTTTATCATGATATCCTTGAGACCTTGACTAGTGGTCGCGTATGTCTCCGGCTAAAGGCCTCCGGACATATATTCTTATCCGGACTAAGACCGAAGGTCTCGTAATCAATGAACTGACACGTGAGCAATAAGCATTTAATGGCAAAGACATAGGAACTGGCGAAAAGTAAAAGCAAGTCTACCTATTATCCAGCACACATCGTCTGGACTAACAGATAAAGCAATACACCGTCGCCCGAATACCAAATCCATCGATTGGTGAGAAAGATCTTGCCTCGAGTTCAGAACCTAATCTAGTGATGTGACTAGACATCCAGGTATGCATTATGAAGTAGCATAAATACTCCCCATATTTATTACACACACAACAGATTCACAACATTTACTTCATAGTATAATCTAACCTCTGGTATTCTATTCCGGATACCAACCCCGTGACAGTTACTCACTCTCACGCCGGAGCTTGGTCTCGGGGTCAAACTTGGGAAGAGGCTAACATGCGTTGTCTTGTGTTCGTGGGTTCAATACCAAGATACAAGCTACACCACATCCGTAAGCGAAGGGAATTCACTCGAGTGTCTCTAGTCAGGAAATTTTGCTTCAACATTTGACGTCATCCGTGGGACCTTAAACTCGAGTCTCCATAAATAGCTAACTATGGTAGGACCTTCGGGAAGAGGGTCCCCTCTATAATTATCTCCAGATCGTGAGCCTACCACCGTAGGGGAGGAGGCAGAAACGCCTTCTAATCTACAAGAAAAGATCCTGGAAAGTATGAGCATACTGCAAAGTCTAGTGGAGCGTCACAATGCTGCGGCTACAAATCTGATTTCACCAATGAGGTTAGTCTTCGAGGACGAGACCTGAGGTTCGCATAAGGATAAAGGCGAAACACATAAAGACGGTGGCGAGGCTCAAAAGGCTCGCAAAAGTGCTGATATTCCTATAGATGACCTACAGAAACCTTTTAAGGATGTTATCGCTTCTCCATTCACTAAGAGAATCATAGAGTTCTCTTCACCGAAACATATACTACTTGCAACAATCAATCTATACACCGTAACGACTGATCCTAACGATCACATCACCCGCTTCGCTGGAGCAGCCAACTCGGGGGAATGGCAAATGCCAGTATGGTGTAGATTCTTTTAGCAGACGTTAGATGGGGCCGCAAGAGGTTGGTTCGAAAGATTTCCGCGAGGAAGTATAGATAACCGGGACGACCTGAAAGACCAATTTTTGGAAAGATTCTCACTGAGAAGAAAGAGCCTCAAGAATCAAATGGAGATCACTACTATAATCCGGAAAGCACATGAATCACTTGCCACGTTCAAGGAACGCTAGACTGATGAAGCAAGCTACATCCAAGGAGTCCCTGAGGTAATGAAAATATCAGCCTTCGTAAACGAAGCCAAGTGCCCAGAGTTGTCCCGACGATTCTCCGACGACACTCCAAAAACGGTTACCGAAATGATGCGAAGGGTAGACGACTTTGTAGAAACTAGAATGGGGGGTTGAATAGTTTCTCTTCCATTTATCTCCTAATTAAAATTCCTTTCAATTAGGTAAGTACCAAAACTATCTTTTACTTGAAAGCTAGTTGGATAATAATTAGGTTCAATTCTAATGCATTAACAATGACAAGTATTAAGTGTAATGATGATGAAGGTAAGTAAAGAGTAAGGAAAAAACAACCTAGTAAGCTCTATCCTCGTTCATACTGCACTCCTCGAGTACAACTACTCGAGATTTCCACTATATCCACAAGCTCCCTTCTTGGCGGAGAAAACCTTACAACGTCGCTTACATTATTTTCTGACACTAAGCTAAATGTCGAGACCTAATCTTAGATAGGACCAATCTACACAACGTCGCCCACTTCATCATTTAACGACACAAGGCTAGATGTCTAGTTCTAATCCAAAGCTAGAACCAATCTTCACGACTCTTCACTTTGAAGCTAAGTGAGAACTTCACACAACACAACTACACATCACTTTATAGTTTAGTGAGAACTCATAAGACACAACCACATCACTTTATAGTTTAGTGAGAACTTACACAACTTATTACAACTCAACTAAACATATCCAATTACACACATGTAACTTGGATCTACACAACACAAATCCAAGCACACGCATATGCAAAGGATTTACACAACACTAATCTAAGTATTCACAAATAGCTTAGATGAACACAACTAGTGCAAGTATTCACAAATACATTGGATCTACATAAGACACAAATAAACAAATGATGAACATGACTAGATCTTTAGGAGAGGATGATCTTCATCAAGGCTTCATCTTTAATCACATCACAAGTGTGTGAGTGATCTTCTTTTTGGACAAGGTAAAGAAGGAGATCAAGAGGATAATCATAAGTAAACCTACTTAACACATTAAGTGATCATTTACAAATGATTAGGATTAGAAAGGAGAAAGAAGGCTGAAAGAAATGTCCAAAAAGGGTTATGGAAAATGCAGATTTGATCCACTATTTATAGGAGACATAAACTAACGGCTAGTTGAGCGCGGTTCTTTATCTCCCTAGGCGGTTCCTCATCGATAAAGAATCGCATAGGTACTTAAAGAACCGCGGATTTAGACTCCGCTCTTTTTTGTCTTTTAGTTGGGTAGGAATATTTGAGGCAGTTTAAAACCTTCAAAGCATATTCTTATAGCATTTGGAATATGCCATATTCAAATTTACATTTTCATTTTAAGAAAACATTTTTTTAAAAATAAAGTTTATTAAAAAATCTTTTATCACATTTGACAAAAGTGAGTTTTAAGGCTAATCACTTTTATGATCATTAAGCATGATTAAGGTATGTTAGTGTAATAATTATTACCTTGATGATAGTGTTTGTTTAGATAATTCGTTTTACGATTATATTTTATGTTAAATGTCTTTGTAATTTGTCATGATCAAAACTAAGAAACATTAGTTAGCACTAACAATGTTTTTAAGCATTGATTTGCATAAAAAGACTTCATCAAGTCGGAGGAAGTTTTTAGAAACACATAGTTGCCGCAAGGAGAGACTGGGATAAGAACACCAAATTTAACAAGGAAGAGAAATACCCATCCTCCGGATCACGCGGGCACAACAGAAATCGACATAGAAATGACTATAGATCTAAGCACAGGTTCTCCCCATATGTGCCTCCGACGAATCAGAATCAAGGAAGAAGAGCTCCTTATCTGCGTCCTAAATTGGAATCATTGACTAAATTCCCAAGGAAATTTTGGTGACTGAGTTACAACAGCAGCTTCCCCAACCACCACCGACCAAGGGCATCGTTAGACCCAAAAACATGGATAAGTATTAAGATTACCACGGGGAGAAAGGACACCTCACTAACGATTGTCATCAGTTGAGAAAGCAGCTGGAAGCAGCCTTCGAGTCTTGCAAATTAAACCACCTCGTCAAAGAATTGCGAGGTTGGGTGAACAAAGGTAATCAAGGAAGGGGAAGTGGAGATTACAAAGGAAAACCAATAAACATGTTGGAAAGCAGGTACTGTGGAACAAAACGAAAGGAAGTGTGTCGAATTGAAGTAGATTGGATGAATGCTCCCATCACATTCCCTCTAGTGACCGATGTGGAGGCTTCAGATGACCCTTTGATATTTGAAGCATAAATTGAAAGCTATTGGGTAAAGCGGGTATTTGTTGATGAAGGAGCAGCCATGCAAGTAATGTTTGAACACTGTTTCTTAAATCTAGATCCGGAAATCAGACGGAGGTTAACTCCTGACCGAGTGAAAGTGCTAAGTTTCTTCGGAGAAGAAACTACACCCATTGGAAAAATCGACCTGTAGGTGACCTTTGGGTCACACGACCTGGCAAGAAAGACAACAATGAGTTTCCGGTGATCAGAGCCCCGTCGCCATACAACATGATATTAGGAAGGACAGGGATCCGGGAACTAAGAGCTATACCCTCCAATATACACTCAATAATGAAATTCCCTACACCCAATGCCATTTCCACATTAAGGACAAAAGCAAATGCAATTTATGAGTGTAGGATAATTGAAGATGGGCATAAGATATAAAAAGAAAAGGCAGTGGCCGAATGTACATAATTGAACAAATGGCTTGCATATGAAAAGTTTAACCACCAAGAACGAAAGGAGGAGGGAATGACGAAACAAGTCATAGTCCATCCCAAATATCCGGAACAGTTAGACACCATTGGAAGGTTGTTCACTAAAAAATGTTGACTGCGGCTTATAGATCTATTGAGAAACAACTTCGATGTATTTGTATGGGAACCCTCAGACATGACCGGAGTCCCTAGAAGGATCATAAAACATTCCTTGAATTTTGACATAGCAACAAATCCGGTCACGCAAAAAAGAAGGACGTTGGGTGAAGAAAAGATTCAAGTGGTCAAAAGAGATAATGCAGAGCTAATGAAGGCGGGCATCATAAGACCGGTGAGATATCCTACGTGGATTTCTAATACGGTTCTGGTAAAGAAGCCGGATGGTGACTGGCGAATGTGCATATTCTTTCAAAATCTCAACTCTGCTTGTCCGAAAGACTATTACCCCTTGCCGGACATCGATGTCAAAATAGGAGCGGTCATGGGATATAAATTCAAGTGCTTCTTGGATGCGCATAAAGGATATCATCAAGTGCTCATGGACGAAGAGGATGAGGAGAAGACAGCGTTCTACACCGATGAAGGCGCGTATTGCTACACGAATATGCCTTTCGGATTAAAGCACGCCGGAGACACATACCAAAGGCTGGTGGACTCAGCATTTCGTTCACAAATAGGTGTAAACCTAGAATCATACGTGGATGATCTCATGATTAAAAGTAAAACTGAACAGGAAATGCTCGCAGACATTCAAGAAACCTTTGACAACTTAAGAAGAATTAACATGAAGCTAAATCTGAAGAAATCCTCATTCGGTGTGGAAGAAGGAAAATTCCTCGGGTATATGGTAACCTCAAAAGAATCCGAGCCAATCGAAAAAAGACAAAGGCAATCACCGAGATGAGATCCGCTAAAACATGAAAGGAAATGCAATCCTTGAGTGGAAAGTTGGCTGCATTAAACCGGTTCTTGTCACGATCGGCCGAACGATCTATGCCTTTCTTTGAAACGCTAAAAAATATCACCAAGGATAACAAGGAAGAATTTCGCTGGACTGAGAAGGCCAAAGAAGCTTTCCAGTAACTAAACAAATTAATACTAGAACTTCCCCTACTCACTTCTCCGGTCAGACGTGAGCTATTGTATGCATACTTAGCCGCGTCCAAGGAATCTATCAGCGGCGTGCTTATGGTTGAACGAAAGGGAATCCAGATGCCGGTAAGGTATGTGAGCAGAACGCTACATGACGTCGAGAAAAGATACGCCCAATTGGAAAAGTTATCCCTCGGTCTGCTACACCTATCTCGAAGGCTAAGAAGGTTCTTCGAAGCTCATGACATCCACGTCATAACGGACCAACCCTTGAAACAAATATTAAGTAAGTCCGAAGCTTCAGGAAGGATGGCAACGCACTCAATCGAGTTGGGAACGTATGAAATCTCCTATGTGTCTAGGAACTCAATCAAGGGACAAGTATTAACCGACTTCTTAAATGAAGCCCCGCTAGAACACCAAGATACAACAATAATTCACGAAATAGCCGAAGAGGATGACCCTGATGCCCAATGGACTTTGTACACAGACGGAGCCGCTAACAGCAAGGGTGCCGGTGCCGGAATGGTATTGATTAATCCAGAAGATGTAGAATTCACATACGCTTTAAGATTCAACTTCAATTGTTCGAACAATGAAGCTGGGTACGAGGCCCTGTTAGCAGGCCTCTGGCTGGCTGAAAAAATAGAGTTAAAAAGGTTAGAAGTCAAGGTGGACTCGAAATTAGTCGCTTGCCAAATCAAGGGGGAATTCGAAGCATGTGACGACCGAATGATCAAGTATCTAACAAAAGTCAAAGAGTTGCTAACCACCTTCACGGAATTCAGCATCGAGCACATACCCAGGTACAAGAATCAAAAAGCCAATGTGCTAAGCAAGCTTGCTTCAGTTGCCTTCAATCACCTCGCCAAGGAAGTGCTGGTCGAAGCCCTCGAGGCAAGATCCATTGATGTACATGAAGTCAATGACATCGTATAGGAGGAGGGAGATTGTTGGATGACACCAATCAGAAGGCGCCTTGAGGAAGGAATATGGTCGTAGAACCCAGACGAAGCCAAGAACTTAAAGATGAAAATCAGCCAATACACCATTGAAAACAGAGTCCTGTTTAAGAAGTCATACTTGTCGCCAATGTTAAGGTGCTTGGGACCACTCCAAGCAAATTACATCATTCAGGAGGTTCACGAAGGTGTCTGCGACATGCATGTCGGATCAAGGTTAGTCATGACAAAAAAATGCGCCAAGAATACTTCTAGTCGAAAATGCATCAAGATGCGTGGGATGAAATCTCCAAATGTGACTTGTAAAATACATGGACCCATCCCAAAGCTCCCAAAAACAAAAGTCACCTCAATAACTTCATCATGGTCGTTCTACCAATGGGGAATGGATATTCTAGGACAATTTCCGAAAATGCAGGCAATATCAAGTTTGTTATCGTGGCTATTGACTATTTCACCAAATGGATCGAAGCCAATCCTGTAGCCAGAATCACTGGTAAAGAGGTTAAGAAGTTTGCATGGGAAACATTGTGTGTAGGTTCGGATTGTCGTGGGTAATAGTAACCGATAATGGAAAGCAGTTAATTGATGGCTCGTTTGGAAAATGGTGCGATAAGTGGGGTGTCAAGCAAATGACGAATGCGGTGGCACACTCGCAAGCAAACGGATTAGTCGAAAGGGCAAACAAATACCTAATGCACAGACTGAAGGCTCGCTTGAGAAGAAGGTTGGTAGGATTAGTTGACGAATTGCCACACGTACTATGGGCACATAGAACAATGCTTAAGACATACAATGGGGAAACCCCATTCAACCTAACCTACGAAAGCAAAGATGTGATTCCGGCCGAGATTGGCATCCCTTCAGCCAGGACCTTACTCTTCAACGAAAACGCTAATGAGGAAGAACTGCGCCTAAAACTAGACCTGATGCAAGAGCGGAGAGAAGCCGCGGAGATCCAAGAAGCTAAATACAAGAAATGTTAGAACAATATACAACAAAAGGGTCAAGCCATGCTCCTTTAAAGCCTAAGACTTTGTGTACTGCCGTAATATTGCCAGTAGGGTAGAGAAGGTGGGAAAGCTAGGCCCAAACTGGGAAGGTCCCTATAGAATATTGGAGGCCTATAAAAACGACTCGTACAAGCTAGATACTATCGACGGGAAGGAGATACCCCGCACATGGCATGCTATGAATTTGCAAAAAAGTTTTATGTAAGCCGAACAAAGGCATGTACGCATAATTTTAAAAAATGAAAGTGTTATTCAGACATAATTAATTGTAATTATTATGAGCCTAGGTCTAGCTAACCGAAGGAGTATAAAAGGGCATTAAGACATGTCGGACGCGCCCACAGGGCAGTCCGAAGACAAAGTAAAAGCGGTCCGGTGCTGATGTCTCCCATACATTATATAAAACACACAAAATGAAAGTTTCTGACCGAATCGAAATAAGTGACAAAACATACTTCGTATATGTAACGGAGCTTATTATTTTGAAACCCACCGTTCGATACACACCAATTCCAAATGCAATGATAAAAGTTTAAAAAAAACTTTTTTTACCGGTAACAGACAATAAAAAAGAAGAGTCCACAAAGCGCCGCTTTAAATTACATTTTTATTATATTAAAAGAAGAAATTAAATTTCCCAATTATATAAACCAACAAACACACAAAGAATAGAATTTAACTAATTAATTCTTTGCTTGCTCAGATCATCAATCAATTATCATCATGGGTAAGTTGATCAAAATCATCTTTTTTATTTGAACTGTTAGAATTACAAAATGATCAAATCAATCGAAATCACGGGTAACTTCATCCTTAATAATAATAATCATTTTTTTTGTTAAGTTAAGTTCAAACCCTAGCTTATTAGGTACTGCTTAACATATCATTTAGCTTATTATGTTTGGGCAATTCATAGTTTAACTCTTCAATTGTTGTTTCTCCACTTTAATTTTTCTAATTCAACTGAATCGTTGGATTAAGGTCTTGTGAAACCCAAATATGTTTCTACTACTAGTTTTAGCAGCGTTAAGGTCGGTTATCGTGCATATTAAGTTTTGCGCGTTTAGTTATTGTTCAGTTGTTTTTATGTTGGGCTTTTTATATCTCAACTCTTCAATTGTTGTTGTTCCACTTTAATTTTTAACTTTTTGTAATTCAACTGAATATTCACTTTAATTAGGTTTTGTTGCGTTAAGCTCTGTTATCGCCCATACTAAGTTTTGCGCGTTTAGTCATTGTTCAGTTTTAGTCAAATTTGCTTCATTATTAGTCTTGTGTTTATGCTTGAATAAGGTTTAGCAAGAGCGAAATATGTCGTTACTAGTTTAGTTGCGTTAAGCTTGGTTATCGTGCATATTAAGTTTTACGCGTTTACCGATTATTCAGTTTAGTTAGGTTTTAGTCAAAAATTTTGATTAGTTTTTAAATTTAGGGATGAAGGTCTTGTGAAAGCCAAATATGTTGCTGCTAGTTTAGCCGTGTTAAGGTCGGTTATCGTACGTTTTGCGCGTTTAGTGATTATTCATTAATTATTAGTCTTGTGTTTATGGATGAAGTGAAAGAGAAACTTATAATTAGTTTAGGTGCGTTAAGCTCAGTTATCGTGCTTTTAGTCTATGGCCTTAAGTTTCCTCTCTTGATCATGAACCGTTACTTGTCCCGTATGTTTTGCACTAAGCGCGAATGTTGTGGTTGAATCCATCGAGATTGACAATCCCCGTCCCGATTACCTTGACGCACTTACATTTGTTTATACTTGAGTATTTAGGCTAAATACTCACTAGAGGAACTTACAATGATTGTTAAGCTTCGGTTTCATGAACTAAATAGCAATAATGTATACCATGACTATGGATAATGTACATAGTCATCCCCCCATTACTTGTTTTACAGACTTTATTATGTTCCATTACTTAGTTTACAAAACCTATGAATATCACTCAACTTTTGTTGACGGGTTTACATGTTTTAATCTCAGGTAATAATGCTTAATATGCTTGGATGAGGTTCCGCAGGATGTTGGCAGCTTGGAAGTTCTACGTTATATTTATGCTTTTGTTGTAGCTAAAATTGTCAAAAGTCTTCCGCTTATCTTTTGGCATCTATAAAACTTTAAAACCATGATGTAATGGTACTTATTTATGTTTTAAAACTTGTGGGACCTATGCTTTTAAACTCTGATATATTGTGATGTAATATATATGTCTTTTATTACGGCATTTTCGAGTCATTTATAATTCATTGTCACTTGAACCTTGACGTGTTACTAGGGATGGCAACGGGGCGGGGCGAGCATTCCCATCCCCAAACCCGATTACTAGAGTTATCCCCAAACCCGCCCCGATCCCCGTCGGGGATTTAATCGGGGCGCCCCGTCGGGGCGAGATGCTTGTACAAACCCGGCTCGTACTAATAGGGGATCTTATCGGGGTATTGTCTTTGGGTGCAATTCTCGACCAATGTCGCACCATTTTACATTTATTAGTATTATTTTTAGAACATTAGCAATAACATCAAAATTTTGAAACATATTAATATCAATTACAAACAAGGCTTATTAAGTTTTCAATGATGATATCATACTTATGATAAATTACAAAAAATAAAGTTACAACTTAAAAAATGACATTTAAGTAAGTTTTTTGCAATATTACATTCATAAAAAACTAACAATGTTGGAGATATATTTTTTTACTACGTAAAGAGTAACAAAATACTTCATACATATATATATTTGTATATGTCCATATATTAATCGGGTGGGACGGGTCGGGGATGTTATTCCCCGCTTTCGCCCCAAACCCGATTAAAAATCCCCGTTTAAGCCCCAAACCCGCCCCGTAACCCAATAAGCGTGCCCCGCCCCGCCCTAATTATTTCGGGTTTCGGGTTTCCCCGTCGGGTTCGGGTTTTTTTGCCATCCCTACGTGTTACCCTCTTGTTGCCTAGTTGTTCCATGCCTTATTTCGGGGGTCTCATAGATTGGTATCAGAGCGATGGTTATTGGGAACTGAATCATTTTCAAAACTTGGTCTATAACTAAATTTCAAAATATTTAATGCTTTACAAGTTTCGAACACAAAATCTGCCAATGTTGTTCAATATCTGCGCGGGAACTCTCTAATCCTTAATGTTTACTTTAGTTATTCTTATAATATTTCATACCTTGATTTCATTTTGAAATATTATATTGGTTTCATTACGATACTTATTACCTCCTTCCAAACCCCTATTGCTTATTTTATATATATATATATATATATATATATATATATATATATATATATATATATATATATATATATATATATATATATTCTTCCCTCCTTAGTGTTGTATTCCATATTGACAATCAGTTATGCATATCTAAAATCTCTTCTTATTCTATTTTCTCCATTCTTCATGAATCTTGAAATAGCATACTTATACAAGTTCTCACTGAATTTTGTATTGTGTTGTTGACAGAAACATGCCGCCTACCAGAATTTGTAGGGCTGATGGACCCAGCAGATCCCACCGCGTTACTATGGAAATAATTATTGCAAAAAAGGTAAAGAAAGCCGTTGTGAAATGAAGAGTCGGGAGACTCAAGTTAAAGGCGAAAATTCATCAAGTGAAAAAGGATGTTCACACAAGACCTTCATGTCTGGAAAACCCCACTTCTTCAAAGGGACCGAAGGCGTTGTTAGGTTAACACGTTGGTTTGAAAAGATAGAGCAAGTGTTTGGGACTTGCAAATGTGCTGAAGAGGATAAGGTAATTTATGCTGCTAGTACTTTGGAAGGTATTGCACTTACATGGTGGAATGGTAATATTCAAACCTTTTATAATGCAAAAAAAATCCCTTGGAGCGAGTTCAAAGTAATGATGACTACTGAATACTGCCCTGAGACTGAGATAGCTCGTATGGAACAAGAGCTATGGAACTTACAAATGAAAAATGATGATATTGAAGCCTACACTAATAGGTTTCATGAGTTGGTCTTAATGTGTCCTGAAATGGTTCTAGATGAGAAGAAGAAAATAAAAAGGTATGTCAAGGGCTTTCCTGAAAGAATTAAAGGGCACCTTACTTCATCAAAACCTTCCTCCCTACATGAAGCGGTGAACATGGCTCGTGAATTGATTGAGCAGTCTGTGGAAGGTAAACCTGCTAAGTTAAATGCTGATAACAAGTGGAAATGGGAGGATACTAAAGGAAACAATCAAGGGAATAATCAGGGCAATAACCGTAACAACAATCGAGGCAACAATAGAAACTCCAACAGGAATAATAACCGACAAGCCAATAAGAGACAAGAGACAGTAACCATGTATGCAGATGCTCTTGCTGCTCCTGCTGCTCCTGTTACTCCTGCTGCTCCTGTTACTCTTCCTGCTCCTATTGCTCCTGCTACTCGTACTGGCAGACGAGGTTATACTGGGAATCTGCCTAAGTGTGATCTATGCAATTGGCATTACCCTGTTGGTGTGTGTCCTCCTAAGTGTGCGACTTGTAGGAGGCTTGGCCATAAGGAAGGAAACTGTAATGTGGTGTGCTTCAGCTATGGTGAAAAAGGTCATTTCTAGAATAGGTGTCCAAAGGCTAAGGAACCGCAGAACGATGGAGCTCGAGGCAGGGTGTATCATTTGGGTAATAACGCTCAGTAGAATCCTAAGGTGGTCGCGGGTACGTTTTTTATTAACGATCACTATGTTAGTGTTTTATTTGATTCTGGTGTTGAGAAAAGTTTCGTTTCTTCTGCTTTTACTCCTTTCAATGATATTACTCCTTCTGCTTTAGACACTAGCTATGAAGTAGAATTAGCAGACGGTATGATTGTTAGTACCAATACAGTCTTGCGTGGCTGTACCATCGATTTTCTTAGTCATTTGTTTTTAATCGACCTTTTAACGACGCGTTTCGGCAGTTTTGATGTTATTGTTGGTATGGATTGGTTAGCATCTCATCGTGCGGTCATTGTTTGCTTTGAACGAATCGTGCGTATTCCTATTCCTTAGGGTAAAACCTTAGAACTTCGCGGTGAGAAGTCGGATGACAATCCGAATTCTCTTCATTGTATCAAGGCTGATAAGAAAAAGCTTGATGATATTTGTATCGTTTGCGAATTTTCTGGAGTATTCCCAGATAACTTGTCGAGATTACCTCCTGTGCGCGAAGTTGAATTCCGTATCAACCTTATTCCGGGTGCAGTGCCTGTTGCCAAGTCGCCTTATCGCTTAGCCCCGTCTGAAATGAATGAATTATCAAATTAGCTTAAGGAATTAAAAGAGAATGGTTTCATTAGATCGAGTCATTCGCCATGGCGAGCGCCTGTGCTATTTGTTAAGAAAAAGGATGGTGCAATGAGAATGTGTATTCACTACAGGGAATTGAATAAGTTGACAATCAAGAATCCTCACCCTCTCCCTCGATGACTTATTTGACAAATTGCAAGGTGCTTGCTGTTTCTCCAAGATAGACCTTCGTTCAGGTTATCTTCAGTTAAGAGTGCATGAAAGTGACATATCCAAAACCGCTTTTAGAACCCGTTATGGTCACTTGAAATTTACCGTTATGCCATTCTGTCTTAGCAATGCTCCTGGCGTTTTTATGGATCTAATGAACCGTGTTTGCAAACCCTACCTTGATAAGTTTGTCATAGTCTTTATTGACGACATCCTCATTTACTCGAAATCCGAAAAAGATCATGAACATCATCTAAGAACAATTTTAAGTCTTCTGGAGAAAGAAAAGTTGTATGCCAAATTCTCTAAGTGTGAATTTTGGTTGAAAGAGGTTCCGTTTTTAGGACGCGTGGTAAATCAGGATGGTTTACACGTGGATCCTAGTAAAGTTGAAGCAGTTAAGAATTGGAAATCTCCTAAATCGCCTACTGAAGTCCGTTCATTTCTCGGGTTAGCCGGATACTATCGTAGATTCATCGAAAATTTCTCCAAGATTTCTAAACCTTTAACCCTGCTTACACAAAATAACAAGGAATACATTTGGGGTGAAGATCAAGAGCAAGCCATTTGCTTATTAATGGAGAAATTGTATAATGCCCCAGCATTAACACTTCCAGACGGACCGAATGATTTTGTAGTTTATTGTGATGCATCTCATCAAGGTTTCGGGTGTGTCTTAATGTAGCGAGGAAAAGTGATTGCTTATGCCTCCAAACAACTTAAAATCCACAAACAGAACTATACTACTCATGATTTGGAGTTAGGTGCAGTAGTATTTTCCTTGAAGATATGGAGACATTATGTTTATAGGACGAAAAGTGTGATATACAATGATCATAAGAGTCTCCAGTATATCTTTGGCCAAAAGGACTTGAATATGCGTCAAAGGCGTTGGTTAGAACTCCTTAGTGACTACGAGTGTGAAATTAAGTACCACCCAGGAAAGGCTAATGTTGTGGCAGATGCCCTAAGTCGAAAGGAAAGACTTCAACCGAGGAGAGTGCGTGCTATGAGTATAACCATTCAAGCTAGCCTCAATGACAAGATTTTAGAAGCACAGAAGGAAGCTGCAAAGGACCTTAAGGCTCCAGCTGAATTGCTGCGAGGATTAGATGCTCAATTTGAAAGGAAAGAGAATGGAACAATATACTTTGTCGGACGGGTATGGATTCCATTACTTGGAGGAAAAAGAAAGGTAATAATGGACGAATCTCATGCTTCAAGATATTCAATACACCCTGCTGCAGATAAGATGTACTGTGATTTAAGGGATGTTTATTGGTGGCCTGGTATAAAGAAAGACATAGCACGGTACGTCAACAAGTGTATGACTTGTTCAAAGGTTAAAGCAGTACACCAGAAACCTTCAGGACTGTTACAACAACCAGAAGTCCCTGAGTGGAAATGGGAAAGGATTACAATGGACTTAGTCACAAAGTTGCCCAGAAGCAGTGGTGGTTATGATGCAATTTGGGTTATTATTGATAGATTAATCAAATCTGCTCACTTTCTCCCTATACGTGAGGATTATAAAATTGAAAGATTAGCTCGAATTTACATCAATGAGATTGTTGCAAAACATGGAGTACCGGTGTCGATTATTTCTGATAGGGATGGTCGAATTGCGTCTCATTTCTGGAAGGCACTTCAAAAGGCGTTGGGTACGCAACTTTTAATGAGTACAACATATCACACAGAGACGGATAGACAAAGTGAACGCACTATTCAAACTTTGGAAGACATGCTGCGGGCATGTGTTATGGATTTTGGTGGTATCTGGGACACTCATATACCTTTGCTCGAATTTTCCTATAATAATAGTTATCATAAAAGTGTCAAGTGTTCGCCCTTCGAGGCATTATACGGGCATAAATGTAGATCACCAGTGATATGGAATGAAGTAGGTGAAAGTCAACTGATAGGGCCTGAATTAGTCCTAGAAACTACAGACAAGATTGTATAGATTAGGAAAAGACTGAAAACTGCTAGAAGTCGTCAAAAGAGTTACGCAGACACAAGACGCAGACCTCTTGAGTTTCAAGTCGGAGACCGTGTGTTGTTACGTGTATCTCCATGGAAGGGTATTGTGAGGTTTGGCAAAAGAGGAAAACTTGCACCACGTTTTGTAGGACCATTAGAGATCGTTGAGTTTGTTGGTTCGGTAGCTTATCGACTGAAGTTACCTCAGGAGTTAAGTTGTGTTCATGATGTATTCCACGTTTCCAACCTTAAGAAATGCTTAGCCGAATCAGATGTTCAAATACCGTTAGAAGAAATAAGAGTGGACGAGAAAATGTATTTCATTGAAGAACCAATAAAGATTGTGGATCACCAAATCAAGAAGCTGAAACGTAGTTGGATTCCTATCGTTAAGGTTTGTTGGGATTCACGTCGGGGTGCCGAGTTTACTTGGAAGAGCGAAGATCAGTTCAAGGCTAAGTATCCCTATTTGTTCTCGTCTTCTTCTTTCATCTCTAGTTAAACTCTGAGGGACCAGAGTTCCTTTAGGGGGTAGACTGTGAGATCTCGTATTTTCCTGGTAATTATTTTACTCTTAAATAATATCTTAATCGTTGATAATATTTTATTCGGAATTATAAAATTATCATTATTTTATGTTTCCATATTTATTCAAATCAAATATTTTGATTTAAAAGCACCCGCGTGCATTTTTACACAAGTTTACTTGAATCAACGGAACGAGGACCGAGGTCTAAATATTTCGACCTTAAGATGTTAATCTTTACTTGCTATTAAGTCTAGATCGATAACGGGCACAGTGTTAAATCATTGTATTTCATGTTTTACTGTCGATTGCTTCAATGTTCGATGTTTTCGATGTTTTCTTTTAATGACGCGTTAAGTCGAGCCGGGAGACTATATTATCATATTTTGAGTGCGTTTTAACTTTTGAGAAGTATTTTTACGAAACCCAAGACCCGTAAATATTTGTAAAATTGATTAATAGTCATTTCCCGCTTTTTAACTAAGTATTTAATTTTTAGTCCAAAAGTTATAAAGTTGGCAAGCTTAACCCCTCCACCTACCACCATATATATACATTTCTTTCACCTAAAAACACATAGTAACAAAATCTATAAAAATCAAACACCACTTCCCTCCTCCCCCCCCCCTTTGTCGTGAGCTACCAAACCAAAACCGCCCTTGATCATCAATTTTCACCTTGTTTTAAACAAAAAAATTAAGACCTTATCTAGGAATTTAAAGGTGATTCCACAGATGTTAAAATCTCACACATGCATCAAGTTTTCAAGTTCTTATGGTTTTTATGGTTGGTGTAAGTTTTGATCATCATGCATGTGATGATCATGTTAAGATCTTCATGTTTTGATGATAAAAAGTTAAAATTTTTTATTTTTATTTTTGTTTATGTTACATGCAAGTGTTAAGGTTGATACGGGTTGATTATAAGATGATAGTATTAGTAGAAAAATGGGTGATTTGTGTTGAAAAAGTGTTTGGTATGATTTTTAGAGTGGTGGTTTAGGGCAGTAGTTTTGAGGCTATTTTTAGATGTCTTAAACTGGGATTATTGTTAAACTAATAAGATAGTGTTGTAGATATTTTCGTTGGATTCGATTTGATATAAATTAGATCTTCTAACTCGAAATGATGAGAAAGTTATAATAGTTTGATTATTCGTGTACCGGGAGACGAGTATCGACACAATCCGAATTTGTTGTCGATATTTGGATCGAATCTCGGGGACTATAAAGTGAGTTTTAAAAATAGTCAAAGGTTGTTCTTGTGCTCTAAACCTAGGGTTGTGAGTCTATTTTCAAACTCAAGTGTCGGTTTTGTAAACGGAATTGGTTAGAAAGGTCAAAATGGTTTTACGAGTCGAAGGCGTAAATCTGTCCGGTTTTTGTAATTCAAAGATGTGTCGGGCAGGTGGTCTTAGAAGTAAAAACATTTGACGAACTTTTTAGATGACTTTCTATAGATAGTAAGTGATTTCCTCAAGTCGTTTCATAAAATTTTGACGTGTCTAACTATGGAAATGAACTTGTACATATGGTATATACCGACTAAGTGCTTTTGAGAGCATTGTCTAGTAAAAGTAAACTTTTAGAGGTGTCTAGAAGTATCACTTGCATGGATTTTCCTACGTGTCATAGCATGGTTTATGTACTAATTTATATTCGAGTGTTTTCTAAACATTATTTTCATATCTTCCAAACTTTCCCATCCCGTTATCGTAGGTCTCGGGTGACTTAAAATTGCTTGATTTTCCGTTGTTACTTCTCAACCCTCAAGTTTCGTGTTGATTTCACCTTATAGCTAAGGTGAGTTCATAGCCCCTTTCACTAATTGTACATTGTTTCAAAACGCGGGTTGAGATTATCATGTTGGAACACAATCTTTTAAACTATATGCTATCCAGAAATGTATGCTGCAAGATGAATTCATTGATATTATTGATTTTAGTCTATAGCCTTAAGTTTCCTCTCTTAATCATGAACCGTTAATTGTCCCGTATGCTTTGCGCTAAGCGCGAATGTCGTGGGTGGATCCATCGAGATTGACAATCCCCGTCCCTATTACCTTGACGCACTTACATTTGTTTATACCTGAGTATTTAGGCGAAATACTCACTAGAGGAACTTACCATGATTGTTAAGCTTCGGTTTTATGAACTAAATAGCAATAATATATACCATGACTATGGATAATGTACATTGTCATCCCCCATTACTTGTTTTACAGACTTTATTGTGTTTTATTACTAAGTTTACAAAATCTATGAATATCACTCAACTTTTGTTGACGGGTTTACATGTTTTAATCTCGGGTAATAATGCTTAATATGCTTGGATGAGGTTCCATAGGATGTTGGCAGCTTGGAAGTTTTGTGTTATATTTATGCTTTTGTTGTTGCTAAAACTGTCAAAAGTCTTCCATTTATCTTTTGGTATCTATAAAACTTTAAAACCATGATGTAATGGTACATATTTATGTTTTAAAACTTGTGGGACCTATGCTTTAAACTCTGATATATTGTGATGTAATATATGTCTTTTATTACGTCATTTTCGAGTCATTTATAATTCATTGTCACTTGAACCTTGACCTGTTACCCCCCTTATTGCCTAGTTGTTCCATGCCTGATTTCGGGGGTCTCACACCTATATGGCTAAAGGTGGATCCTTTGGTCATATGTAGGGTGTTTATGAGGGGGGATGTGTATCAGAAGGAATGTTTTCTCCATGGTTTCCTAGTGCTTTATGTATAACTACACTGGTTATGCAAAACGATAGAAGATCACAACCTATGCAACAACTAAACTGGTGATTTGATGAAAATAGGCAGTGATACCAGAGTTAGCATAGTAATAGAGATTAGTTGTATCAGACATGTTTGCTCTTTAACGTCTTTTATTCTGTCTTGTATCAAGGAGTGTGTATATGCCAGTGCCTTATTAACTTGATGTAATTCTCTAGTTTGGTAATATATTTTCACATTTTAAGAATTTTTTTTAGGGTTCTGTTAATAATAGGCAGTAGAAAGAAGGGTATGCTAGTAAATTTACAATATCAAGATGAGGACAGTTTAGTCATTTCATATTATTTAACTCCTTTATTTTTTAGGATTTTTTTCAGATATGATGGAGTTGATATCGCCGTGAAATCTATATTTATTGTTTGACTTCTTTTGACTCGTACGTATACTTAACTCGTTGGGCACCAAAGCATGTCATGAAAGAAGCACACAGAGCGGTCATGCTTTGACTGTGTCTCCGGGGCACAGATGAATGTAGATATCTTGAATGCGAAGTGCAGGATTCGATTGAACGACCAACTACTTTCCTTTTTTTGTAAGATATTCAATCCAAAAGACTATTATTAGCGTGTAATAGATTGGTCTGAGTACGTAACAATAAGCTAATGCATTCTCTGATCAAGTAAAACACATCTCAAAGGGTGGTTATAAGACCTAGGGTGGAGTCCATCATAACTTGGGAATGAGTTTCGATGTCATTCACTTGGATGCTCTTATTTGAACATAGTATGAACCCATCTTTGGGAGGAGCAAGTGGAAAGTGTAGATCAACACCTTGCCTTAGAGAGGGTCCTAGAAAGGATAGGGTCGCGTTTAGTTGCATAATTTATTTTAAATTTTCTTGCTTTTGTATTTTTTGAAAATGGAGTACCTTTTTCTTTTTTTTAGAAAACTCTAAACCCAAGTTCTCTAAATGCTAGTTATATGATGAGAAAACAGGTTAAATAAATTTCAAAAAATACTCAATTTAAACAGATTTTCTGTTTTCTTAAACAATTTCTCTAAAAAACTTCTCATTTTTTAACAAACAAGCACACACTTAGTTCTGGCCAAACTAACAGTTAACGAAGATTTGGACCAAAACTAAAATGAAAGTTTCTTTTGAACCTAAATTCGAAACTTGTTAAAAATTGGACCAAAAGTGAAAAACGTAATAAATCATAAGAATAAAAAATATAGTTAAGTCTAATTTTCATAAAATAAAATTCGCAAAATAAAGTGTGTTATGATTTAAAAATGATAGCTTTTGACATTTTCATGACTGTCTAGTTGTTGGGTTTCACTTAAACAAGTAACTGTTAGTGTTCTCGCTTGGATTAGTTTCAAACAGATGTAGTGATCTGATTCATTTTATATCTTAAATAATACGTATTATTAGACGAAATGAAGTATTATTGTTTATTTAAGTTTTTCAAAGGTTATATGCATGCATGCATGCTTATAATTAGGTTAAATGTCGTTGAGGTTTTTATTTAAATATGTATATGGCACGTTTGATATTCTCGTAAAATACGTAACAATACATGTGAGCGAGGTACGTACAAATCTTGAACACATGTAAGTAGCATGATTATAAACTTATACAAGTGAAAAGGACGTGTGATTTTTACTCTGTAACAAAACATATGAACTAGCTGAACAAAATGAAAAGTATAACTTGTGTTTAGCACGATTAAGAGCGCTGGAAGTGGTGGCGCCGTGGGGTGCCAAGCTCACGGTGCGAGAGGCGTGATGATTCCCCTGAGCCACAAAAGCCACGGCGTAGTGCCCCGGCGCGATTGAACTCACGGGTCGTGAGTTGAATTTAAAAAAAAAAAAAAAAATTTGAAAATTTTTTAAATACAACGGCTAGTAGCCGTTTTTTTTTTGTTTTAAATGCCTAACGGCTAGTTTCTTAAAAAAAATAATATTTTTTTTAAATTAAATGCCAAACGGCTAGTTTTTAAAAAAATAATTTTTTTTTTTCAATTTTAATCTCTATATATACTACATTTCCTATATCATTTTTTACACACACACACAAATCATTCTCTCCTTTATCATTCTCTCATTCACAAACACAAACACAAACACAATCACAATGGCCGGCGAAAATTGGTTCGGATTCACCCACCTCCTTCAATCCAACATGGGTGGCGGTGACGGAACTACGTCCAACCCACAATTCTCCGGATTTCCTACCCACGGTCCGATGACTCCCGAAGATCAAACTTTTATACAAAAGCAACAAGACGATTATTGCCTATACCAAAGACGCCAATCACTCCAATCTCCACCACCCGAAACCGAACCAACAAAAAAAACCCGAAAGAAAAACCCCGCAAAAAAAATCAAAAGAACCCGTTCCGAATGAAGGTCTTGGTCGGTGGACCAAGGACGAAGAAGCCGTGCTTGCCGAGTGTTACATCGCGACATCCGAAGATCCGAAAGTTGGGCGTCACCAAAAAAGAGACACTCTTTGGATTCGGATTACCCGGGTGTTTAACGAAAGAAATCATCAAGAACGTACCAAAGACATGCTCACGGGTAAGTGGAATCCGATGCATCATAATATTATGAAGTGGCACGCCATCTACAAGAAATGTCATCGGAACAAAAAAAGTGGCGAAAGCGAGGTTGATTTGATTGAACGGGCTCGGGTCATTTACGCAGACGAGAACAAAAATGCCACGTTTAATCACGAAAAGGCATGGAATGTTTTGAGGAAGTCCCCGAAATGGGACGCACCCGAGGTTGCCCCGGTTGATTTGACCGAGAACGAGGAAGGTGGTTCGTTTTCGATGCCGATGAACACGGACGAACTTTTCCAACGCGATCAACGACCCCGCCCCGCGGGTAAAGAACGGCCCGGGAAAAAAAAGCCGTTCCGAAACATCGGCGAGTACCGGAGGAAGTAACTCGTCTCGATTTGAAGACGCGGTTACCTATGACCTTCGTCTCCGTCATGAAGCCTCGCAAAAAGCGTATGCGGCTTCGCAACGCAAAGACGACACGATTGCCGAAATGGAGGAGTTGAAATTTCTCAACTATGACACCTCCAACATGGATCCCGAATCGGTCGCGTTTGTAAACTTTAAAAAAGAAGAAATCAAGGCTCCTCTACGCGCAAAAATGCCGAATACCCATCATTACCGCGACGTTGAAGATTCCGAAGACTCTAACTAGTAGTTTTTTTTCGTAATTTTTTTCGTAATTTTTTCGTTTTTTTTTATTCGAAGTTGTATTTTTCTATTTTTTTAGGATTGTAATATTTATTTTTATTTATGAAATGAATTAATTTAATTTGAAAATGTGAGAAATAAAAAAAAGTGAGACCCACAAAGGGGAGTCACTTGGAGTGATGACTCCCCTGATTTTTCCAAGTGAGTGAGTGAGTGGGTTTCGCTGACGTGGCACCCCAAAACACCCTCACTTGGAGTGATGACTCCCAGCGCTCTAATAATCATTTGAGAATCCCTCACATGTTGGGTGGAGACGAGTTGTGTCGAACCGAGCTCGTCAGAGCTTGAGCTCAGCTCATTTAAGGTTTACAAAGCTTGAGCTCGAGATTGGTTTGTTTCAAGTTTTATTATTTAGGCTCAGGCTTGACTCGTGGTATGATAGACAGGTGCATGCTCGTTTCGAGTTTGACTCGTTTATACGATTTGACAATGTAAAAATAAAACTTAGTTCGAGCACGACTCATAATATATCTAAAGTAGGCTAGTTATAAACTTGTTATTAACCTCGTTAATTTAACTCGTATATAAATATTAGGTTCGCAAGCCTAAACGAGCTTTTTACGTAAAGTTCGGCCTTGATTTTGTTTAATAAACGAGGTGCAACTTAAGCTCGAGTTAGGGCTCGAGCTTGTATAGACTCGGCTCAAGTAACCTTTTTACCAATTCGATCTCAACTTTTTTAAGAACAACTTGACAAATTCCTATCCTTTCACATTCATTTGTAGGGGAA
The DNA here is from genome assembly GCA_025667525.1 of Glebionis coronaria. Classification (NCBI taxonomy): domain Eukaryota; kingdom Viridiplantae; phylum Streptophyta; class Magnoliopsida; order Asterales; family Asteraceae; genus Glebionis; species Glebionis coronaria. The sequence continues at coordinate 164,756,357 of CM046881.1, forward strand.
GAAAATGAATCTGACTCAAACTTGAGGTTATAGAAAGTCAAATGTACTGCAAATGAAGTCTAGCTCAGTTGGATGGATGCATTTGGTTATATTCTCCATGTGGGGGAGGTCAGGGGTTCGACTCCTGTCATTCCCCATATGGGGGATTTTTTCAGAACTGGCAGCCGGGTTTGAATTTCATCGCAATGCCTTAAAACCCCTTAATGAGAAACTGGATGGCTAGCATGAGGGTTGATATTCTCTTCGTGAGATAATTCGAACTCGGGTTGAAAGACTTGATACCTCGGTGGCACGCAAGATACTCCGCTGCACCAAACTGCCGTTAAAAAAAAGAAAGTCAAATGTGCTATTGCTAAATGTTTCATCAAATCTCCATCTATATCAAAAATTCAAGATTTCCGATAGCACATACAATGTATTTATAAGATGTCTTTGACATTTACATATCATGGGTAGAAGATGTGTACTTGATATGTAATGCATGACATAATTAATTGAGATGATTTATATGTATTGTGTTAGGATCAAGATATATTCTAGACATGCCATTTTGCATAAGAAAAACATCTCAAAAGCTTTTGAAACATCCAATATTATGAACCAACGTGAAATTATGGTCCGAAACCAAATTTTCGCAATTAAGAAAAGATAGAATATGCGCATCCATTGAGTATTGATTTTACCGCTCGCTATCAGATTCATCTTTAATAGATATAATTCATTCAAAAAAAAATATATAAATTCAAATATTGTTAAAAAGAAAAAAAGAATTGATTTACACACTAATAAAATTGATTGAAACACTTAATATTAGACGTTTAGGTATCGTAACATCTCAACGGGCGTTGACCGACGTTGGGAGGCGTTACGACACCGCCCTTGCCAAAACCTTAACACCGTTTGCACCGGTATTGCTTGGCAAAGCGCGTTATGTTGATCCCAAACTTAGATCGATTTAGCTTTATATATACGAGATTAGATCAAGTAATACACTTAGAGAAACCTTTGTATATGCTTATGATAATCTAAGTGTTATGCGGAATTAACACTTAAACAAGAACACACAATGATATAAACAAACTTTCACTTTGATTAATGATATCAAACTTGCTTACAATGAAAGTAGTTTACGAATGAAAACTTATATGAAACATTAACCTAAAGGTCTTCTTTTATAGACATAAGAAGCCTGGTACAATAATCTACGTATCAGCTATTCTAGGTAAAGATAAATATAGAAAATACATTGTTGTTCCTATCTTTACTAGAAGTAATCTAGAATACAATAAACGCGTAGAGTATATCTTCCCATCAGTGTTTGTCTTCAATGTATCAACGCTTGACTTTGTCTTGTCAACGCTTGAGCTGTCAGTTCTTGTTTTGCTCTTGTCAACGCTTGTTTTACTCTTGTCAGCGCTCAAGTGATCTGGCCTTAATTTATTCCCAACAATCCTCCCCTAAACTTGATATCCACTCTTATGATCAAGTTTCTGAATAAGCATTAAGGACTAGGAGGAATCTTACAAACCTTCTCATATTGGTAATGAATAAATCTGATCAAGTCTTTTGCCACGTCACTTGAATAATCAATTTCCAGCTGAGTGTCCTTCATCTTCTCCAAAATAGCCTTGGATATGAAATACTGACCATCTACAAGTAGATACTCAGCAAACTTTGTAGAACTCAAATGGTAAACACCAGCAGCTGAATATAATCTCCATTGAAGACCACTGAGGTCATCTTCAAGATCCTTCCAAATAGCAGGATCCTCATCTTTTGGTCCACACATTCTTTTGAATGTGGACCACAGTTTTATTCCATTAGCTGAAGTTGGTGCTTCAGCCTCATACTTGGTCTCTAGCAACCTCCATAGGTCTACCAAGTCTTCTCTATCACAACTTGCAAACAAAGATATGAGAGTGGTAAAAGTGTGTACCTCTTTGCCATACCTGCCAATTTTCCAAAACCCACATTCATCTTCTTCATAGCTCACAATTGGGTTTCTGGAATCTAATGGTAACACTTGCACCATATCTGAAGCTTCTAATGGTGAGAGCTTGAGGCTCTTTCTTATGACAGCTTCACTTGGATATAGTGGATCCATATCTTTGGGAAACTCAAGAGAAATTCCCTTTTTCACTGGTCTGGGAACAAACATAGCTTTCTTGAGCTCCATTTCTTCTGCAAGTTCTTCCTTTCTTTCATCAGAAAGAAGTCTGAGAGTGTTTGCTTCCTGCACTCTCACCCAAATGGGATAAGCCTTGCATTCCAACTCATCAAATGTCAATGCCCTCAATTTCTAGTAAGTCCATCCTACTCCATGACATCTGAGCAACATGCAGTATAACTCCCTTCTATCCCTTTTCAACTCTGAGAGAATATTGCTTGCCTTATGTTTCAAAATTACCTGGCAATCTTTCTGAACTCCGAGGAGAATCTCTAAACCCTATATTTGATCTGAAACAGTCAAGTGTGGATTCTCCATACATCTTTCTTCCCAAGCATTATACATTTGAACCACCTCTGGCATATCAAAGTCAACCTGCAATTTTAATTCTCTCAATTTCTCCTCAGCCAACTCATCTCCATACTCAAGCCTTTCTGGTTCTATAATCATAACACTTGAGTCTGAGCTAGCTCCATCACTTCCTTCTTCTGAAGTAACAACAAATGGTGACTCTTTCACCTCCTTTCTATCTTGTTCCATGATTTGTGCAGCCAATCTTCTATCAAACTCAACTTGAGCTGCATCCTTTGGAACACTCTCTTCTACCATAATACCCTTACCCTTATCTGATGAAGCAATTGTTGGTAAGGTAGATGGTGATACCTGTGCAGAAACCTCCTTGATGATGGATGATGACTGGGATACATCACCCTCATGTGCAGGTCTGTCAACGCCCAATTTTGTCCTATCAGCGCCCAAAATATTTCTGTCAGCGTCCAAATTCTCCTTGTCAACGCCCAATTTCCCTGTCTCAGCGCCTTTTGCAATCTCCTCCATCATGGCTGTAAATGATAAATTCAAGTTGGTAGGAGAAACTAAGGACGTATCAAAACCTGTTTGTTTCTTCAAACTTGTAAGGGCCTCAGCAACATCCAAAGATTGACCATCATGGCTGCCCTTATCACTCAGATTTATTGGATCTTCCTCCCCTTTGGAAGATTCCTCCATACCCCTCCTTGTACTAGCACTCTCCAAAACAACAATCCTCTCCCTCAATTGCTTGAGTTCAAGGCCTTGTGAGCTGACAACTTGTACTAAGTCTGCATTTTGCTTTTGCAAGCTCATGCAGACTGCCGTCAATTCCATAAGAGTCATTGGTTCCAGTCTGCCCTCTTCTAAAATGGGGATTTGACCTCCCAAGTCAGATTCATTGGGGATGGATGAGGACTTAATGATGGTGGGACTGCCTTGGCCAACATCTAAGCCAGAACCAATAGTCCCAGCCTCATCCATATCACCAACCACACTTGTGGTGGTGGTTCTCTCTGCTACATGGCTAGGACCACCAGAGGAGAACACTCCAGTAGTCCTTTGGCGTTTCATCAACCTATATTCAGGGGGTGTGGAAGATGGTGTGGAAGAGTGGGTGGATGTGGGTTGGTTAAGGGGTGTTTGGGTTTGTGAAGGTTGTGTGTCAACGTTGGAAATAGGCACATCAACGCCAACATTTAACGTGTCAGCGTTGAAGGGATCTTGGTCAATTTGCATATGTTCAGGTGAAGGTAATGGTTCAGGTATTGGGTCAATTTGTGGTTGGGGGTCTGGTTGGGGTTGAGCTGCTGCAATGACAGCAAGCATAGCTTGGGTTAAGGGTAGGTCACGATGGGGTGGTGAGTTCATCTTCATAAAAATAGCTTTCTTTTGCACAGGGATCTCATAAAAATCATTATGATCCCTTGTGCAGTATCCTTGAACATCAAAAACCATTTGCAAAAATCGGGTATAAGCTAAAGTCATTTTGTTCCCCTTATTTTTACACATGCCCTCAAAAATCATTTTAGAATAATTAAATTTTTGCCCAGTTGCAATACACACAATTGCACTTGCAATAGATCTATTGATCTCATTGTGTGCAGTACATTTGGGACTCAAACATTGAAGGAGGACATGTATGAGGTACTTCCAGGCTGGGGGAAATTCCTGTTTATGATACTTGTTTAGAGTACCTTCATCAGGAAAAGGATATCCCAAAGCCCTTAGACCTTGTTCTATTTCATTAATGGGAAGGGTGGCTATACCATCAGCATCATCAAGATGCAAGGCTTGGCGTACCAAAGCCTCAGTAACCACCCAAGGTCTCCCATGAACAATAGAAGTCAATGTAGTCACTCTATTAACTGTTGAGGAACTGACAGTGTTCCAAAACTGTTTAATATGTGTGACTGGAATGAGTGGTGCATGAGAAAGAGCATACGTTAATGGGGATGCGTTCAAATACGCCACCATTTGTGTGTATTGGGGAAACAGAGTATCATCAGCTTCAAGATACGCGATCATGTTGTGTTGACTTCTGAACCCCAATTCCAATTCTGATGGTTTAAACTTTGGTGTCATTGTTGAAAGCTGTTAAAATTGATTGATGAAGATGAAGTTGATAAGAGAAAATTGTGTTAGACAAGAAGTATAGATACCCTGTTTAAAAATAGGAGCCAAATTTATAGGAGAAGAAAATGCATGTGATTGGCCCAAAAATAGGCAAGTATTTTCAAAAAGTAATCATGAAAATATTGAAAAATTATAAGTTTATCTCATGCATTAAATGAAAAGTAACAACTCCCAAAATTACGGCCTAAAAATATGTCAAAAAGTAACAACTGGGTAGGTCCCATTGAGTGTCAACGGTCAAAAATAACCTATCAACGCCGAATGGCTATAATCTTGTCAACGTTTGCCTATAGCCATGTCAGCGTCAAAATTGGTCACAACAACGCTTGGAAAAATTCTTGTCAGCGTCCAAAAAAAAAATGTTTAAAAATGAAAAATGACCTTAACAAAGTAATTTATCCTAGAGAAGATAACCAAAAAGCTGATAATTATTATAGGGCGGCAAGCACTGTCTAGTTATGCACACTTGCTTAAGCAAGATAGACATAACAGTCCTCTAGTGTCCCTTGCTTACCAAAACTCTTAACAACCAAGTTACCTTATAAAATTCCTTGTTACTCCCAGGTAAATCCCATAACAAAATTATTCCCAAGTCTCCCAACTGACCACAACCAATTCTAGGCCAAAAATGTCTTGGCAGCATGCATAGTATATCAACTTTGCATGCTACAGTGCCTCATGATTTAGTAAAACTAACTCATACTCACCTGTGGACACAATCTAGAATTGTGATAAGAGTATCATATGGATACCCAAACATCCTAAAGGTTCCTAAAACCTCCCCTTAAACTATGATACATAAGTTTGCCAAAAATAGACATGAACATAAAAATTTATGTCAAGATAGGAATTTAAAATTCCAACCATCACCCATAAATAAAAACTTGTCCAAATGCTTCTCCATTGATCCATAAGCAACTCTGTATCCAATGGTATACTGCTAACACCATTTGCACATTTAGATTGAAAACCACAAAACTAACATTGTTGTTGACAACGCCCCGATAACACATGACAGCGTTGAGGGAAGCTTTGTCAGCGTTAGACAATTATATTGCTGACAATGTTACAAAAACACTTATCAGCGGTCAAGCAACCTTTGTCAGTGTTAGAAAAATATAGTGGAAAATCTAAATCATCATAAGACCAATAACAATGCATCATCCTGTACATACTTTTACAAAAAGACTCCAAAACACATATTATGTGAGATTGACCATTCTAATACTTGTTACCAAGTATTGAAGCCTCCCAGCATCAAAAGGTTTAGTTAGTAAATCTGACACATTTTCCTCAGTGTCAACCCTATCTGGTTGTATTAAACCTTTCTCAAAACAATCTCTTATAAAATGGTGTCTAATTTCTATGTGTTTAGTTTTAGAATGATGTACATGATTCTTAATGATGCATAAAGTACTGTTATTGTCAACAAATATCTTGGTATGCATGAAATTATACCCATAGTCCAACAGCTGGTTCTGAATCCACAAAACTTGTTCACAACAAGCAGCTGCAGCCACATACTCAGCTTCAGTTGTAGAATTAGCCACCACTGTTTGTTTCTTGCATTGCCAAGATATCAACCTGCTCCCAAGAAACTGACATCCACCAGTTGTGGATTTTCTATCAAATTTATCACCTCCATAATCACTATCTGAATATGCAATCAGCTCTACTGGTGAATCCTTTGGGTACTGATGGTTGTAAAATTACGTCTTTTAGGAAAAAGAGCGTAAAAATAGGGCAAGTGAGCACGACGATTTAGGAAAACCGTGTGTGAATGACCCTAAGTGAGTTCGTTCTCGAGGAGGCTAGTGCGTTGGGTTAAGAATTGATATTGATTTGTGATTATATGATTGAGAAAGAAATGGGATTAGAAGAGAAAGACGGTTACAAAGACGAATTAAACTACGACGAAAAAGGCGAACACACAAAACCGTAAATAGTACAAAAATTAAAATTTTAACCTAAAAATTCCTAAAAATTACTAAAAATCCCCAATAATATTCTAAGAGTTTACAAAAAATCCAAACTTGCTAAAACCTTTTAATTAATTAGATAATGACTTTTTAATGCTAATTAAAGCCCTAAAAATCACTTTTAATTATTAAAAAGCCTTAAACAAGATCTAATAGTTTGTAAACCTCAAAAATATCCTAATTAAGCTAAAAACTATTTTTAAAAATTTTAAAACCAAATTAAACTATTTTTAAACACTTAAAAACTATTAAAATCTATTAAATCTTAAATTAATTCTAGAAATTAATTGAAAAGTCTAAAAAATATTTGGAAAGTGACAAAACTCCTAATTAAGTGTCCTTAACCTAGGAAAAATGTAAAGACTAAAAAAAATCAAACTTCAATTTTTAATAATAAAATAATATTAAAATATTCAAAAAAATAAAAAGTTTATAAATAAATTCTAAAAAATTACCAAAAATCTAGAATAATGTAACTAAAACAAAAATGCAATCCAAATTTTCAGAAACCTATTTAATAATTTTATATTAAATTTTAAAGTTGGATAAAAACCCTAAAATCCTATAAAATCAAAAATAAGCTAAATTGAAAACTTAAAAAGCTGTAAACCTCAAAAATGTAATTCAAAACCTAAAAACTATTTTTTCAGATTTTTAAATTACATTTTACTATTTTTTAATGACTTTCTAAAATAAAAACTTAAAATAATCTTAATAAATTAATTAATAAAGGGAAAAATAAACTTTTTGCTCAGAAAAGTCAAACAATCTTATAAAAACCGAGGAAAAATACTAAACAGTGAAAACCTAAAGGAAATAAGCTAAAAATAGCTTATTTAAAAGCTGCTAAACAAATAAGCTATAAAACCAAAAGCCTTTAAATAGATAATGAAATGAGACAATAACGTAAAAAACCATCAGGATCACTGGTTAACACGTTACTCCTCCAAACGGGAGGTCGCGTATTCGAGCCCAGGCCAGGTGAGTTTTTGATATTTATTTTTCTTTTTTTTTTTACTTTTAAAACTTAATCCAGTAACTATTTAAGTCACAAAAACACAAGCACAATCAACATTAAACAAGATTAAGCCAAATTGGAATAAAAAACGTGCCCAGGTCAGGCAATATGACTGATGAACACAAGTGGTATTTCTTCACTTGTGAAAATTGACCAAGAGGACTTGGTTTTGTGATTTGTGGATGTTTGATTGGATACAAGGGGCACCCTTATACTCTTTGGAGTATAAGGAGTCAAGCAAATACACAAAACAAGCAAATAGAACACAAAGATGTACACAAATCACCAAGTAAAAGTTTATGATAAGGCTTATGTTACTGAAGTATGTTTTGCTGATACACTATGCACACAAGTCAATTTCAAAGGCTCATAACTAGCATATAAATCCACCAAGTAGCATGTAACTGAATCACAATCCTAAAGTGATCTATCTTCTAACAATCCATCAACATAATAAAGTAAATTCCATACAAAATCAAGCAGACAAAGCAGTTAGATGATTTTTACCATTTTTCCAAATTTTTAAGCATGCATATGGTCTTAAACTTGTCCAAACTGAAAACCAAATGTTCTTACTATCTAAAAGCAACCTAGTGAGCAAGTTTAGACTGAATTTAACACAAAAAAGAAATAAAGAGTGCAGTTAACATGCAAACCCAAACACCCCTTTAAAATTTAGAAACCAAATTTAACAAAGCAAATTAACTCAAAACTCAACCAAACTAAATCAAATTACTTCTAGCATGCATGTGAACCTAAGTTGAGCAAATTTGAGCACTTAAACAAACACTTAACAATTAATCATACAAAATCAAGCAAAATCACAAGTAACTGAACTTTATAAAATTGAAAAAGGAAAAAGGTGACTACCTTGTTGGGCCTACATCCAGGCCCAACAATGGCTGCTTTGCCATCTCCATATAGGCTGGGGCCTATGCAGAACTTTGGATTTAAATAAATAAGCAAGACAAAGAGAGGGTGGTAGTGGTCACTGTTGACACACACACCACATGTATCTTAAAACGATTTGAGCTTTTAAAACCTGCTAAGAGAAAAGGGAAACACAAAGATCAACTGTCCACAATAAAAATAAGCTACCAAACAAGCTTATTGATTAAGCTGTTTGTGGCTTATTTAAAAAATAAAGATAAACTGATTTTTTTATAACTTGGAATATTACTAACAACTAAATCAACAAGCACTTTAATCCTCACTTAAGCTTGATAATCAACAAGATTATCAGGCTTATATGACCAGCTTAAAACACTTGGACCAATTCTGAAATTTAAAAACTTGAGTCCAAACAGAAACTTAAAATGAAACTTAAACTTGGAAAATTAAAATTGCAAGAATGTAAAAGAGGTTCTTTGCTTCTCATCAACAACACTTAACCCTTTTCATTAACAAAAGAGGATTTACAAGCTTGTGACAAAATGAAGAAAAAAGAACAGCTTAATGCTAAGTCCTATAATGCCTTTATATAGGCTTACATTTGTTCTAGAAAGCTGAAAGAAACTTAAAACCCTAATATCTTGAATTGCCAACTTTGCCCTTGGAGAATATTTGAAGATGCCAAGTTGATGCCATTTTTTGAATTCGTCAAGAGATCATGTGATGATTCTTGGCATGTAGCTGTGATGCCAGTTGTAAAAAAATGATCCCAGCCGTTGGTGTATCCTTTGGGAGCACGAAATTCTTGTGGGACGTTCATTTCCTGTTGTAAATTTGTCTTGGAGCCAAAATGTGGGTCAGGGGAGGGTTGCAGAGACATGTGAGGGTGAGGGTGACACTTTTTGGGGGTTGGGTTTGGATGAGGGTTGTGTTAATTAGCAATCTGGAGGGTTAGGGCTTAAACCCCTTTAGTTTGTGTAAATGGGGATTAGGGTTTATACCTGGGATGAAGGTTAAACAGTTGAGGTTTAATCCTATTTGTTTTTTAAAAACCTGTTTACCTCCAAATAATTAAGCCTAACCCGTTTTTTAAATAAACCCTTTTGGTGGGATCTGACGTGGAGTGTGGGAGGAGTTTGATTGGTTGGGTGGGTGAGGTGTCATGCTATGAGTGGAGAGTGGGGGTTTGGTTGTCTGGCAGGTTTGACCCTTCACTTTTCACACTTTCTTCAAGTTGTATAAACAGCAACTAAACTCTTTTTCCTTTGTAAAACAACTTTGGGTAATTGGCAATTTTGGCACAAAATGTTTTATATCTTGTTTCAAGGACTAAAAGTGTAATTTTGGCAATCTTCAAGGGCTGATTTTGACATGTCTTCATACTTTAAGGCCTTGACTTGTTTGTTGACTTCTTGGAGGACCAATATTGACAATTTAGTTTTGTTGAGGGACTAAATTTGCCAATTCTTCAAAGTTAAGGGTCCTTTTTGTAATTTTGACAAACTTTAGGGACCAAACTTGTAATTATGAAGATACAAGGGTATAAAGTGTCAATTCTTCAAACTTGGAGGACCAATCTTCATAATTCTTCAAATCTTCAAGGGTTTTCTTTGGAAAAATCTTCATTAGGGCTTGGTTCATCGTGCGGCTTCGTTTCCCGTGTTCGTTTTTGCATGATTCTTGTGATCTTTTGTCATTTTCTCAATATCCGTACCTAAAATACACAAGCAACAAACACAAGCATATATTTGGGTATTTTGATGATATTTAATGCATTTTAAGCCCTAAATGGACGATGAGACTATGTATAAAAGCAGTCTCATCACTCCCCCATACTAAACCATTGTCGTGCCCTCACGCAATGCTAGAATAAAGTATCATAGCACTTCCAAAATTCATTTTATTCACTTTATTGGAATGATAAACTAGCTATACTACTACCATTACTGCTACTTGTGTTTGAGACATAATGTATGATTTTCATCGCAAAATGGGACGTTTAGGTTCATAGAATAAGAACACGTGAATGCTTCGTTAGAAATAATTTCGTCGTCCTCGATTTTCGCTCCAATTCCATGCCAAGCGTGCAACGAGATCATTGTCATTATAAGTTAGTAATGCTAACACTACTCATATGCCCTAATCACGTACTTATCCTCCCATTATTCCTAAGTTGTATCTCTTATATTTTATTTTGTCTTGAATGTTTCACGAGGATACATTGTTTGACTTATGCGATAATAGAGATTTAGGTCTAAAAATAGAGTCCTAACGGTGTAACTAAGACCATCAAATCAATAACCCCTCCTAATAGACAACGATGTTAAAAAATTAAGTTGACAAGAAGAATCGATAAACACGGTTTTATAACGGTTTTGAACATGAGACTTATTACCAAGACTTTTATACGCCCCCTAACGGAAGGGCCTTATTATCTTTGGTTTACCTCCATCTTTTATTCAACTTCGCCATGAAGCTTTTATTATGACTTCGGTCTTGCCTTGCCTTTTATTATCCGCCTCATCGGTGGTTTTATTAGCCAAAGACGTATATCCTCACGCTAAAGCGAATTTTGGATCTTTAAAGCTTCAAAGATTAAGGCTTGATTCACTTTCAATTTTGCATATATTTTAGGCCTTGTGGGGCTTCAAATTGTTTGCTAGATTTAGGTGAGCACTTGAAATCTTATTATTAGGTGAAGCTTTCGATTATTCGGGTGTCAATACTTCAAAACCGTGACGCTGGCGATACCTTAATGTCTTCCCAATTTAATTACACGGAAGCTACTAGAAAAGACTAGAAACCCAACAATCCTAACTAAACCGCTAAGTCAATATTTATTAAGAAAAAAATATTTACAAGCGAAGGGAGAATAAGCAAACAACGAGAATACATGAGTTTTTGAAAGAATACGAGTACTCTACGTTTAGCATAGTAACTTATAATTAACTCTATCATTTCTCGTCCTCATTTAAGAGACTTAGCCTAATGTGTAGTTAAGGAATCAAAGCTAAGTGCTCAACACGCACGGTCGAGTCAAAAATTACTCTTATTCTCGCCATCGGAAAACCTACATTCGTGTCTTCAAACACTTATAAAACATGAGAAAATTTTTAAAATTTGGCCATTTTTAGCCTTATTTTGCAACAAAAACGATAAACAAAAAGATAAACTTTGGAAAGCGTGAAGGTTTGGCAAGGCAAGTATCTATTCACCCCCCATACTAAAGTTAAACATTGTCCTCAATGTTTCGAGTCTAGGGGTGCAAACACCCCCATACTAGAGACGTAGTCGAATACCTAATCTAGCATGGAAAGGGTGTAACCATTAAATTTAAAGCCGTTTATAAAGTGTGCTAAAAACCTAAGGTTAGAACATCAAAAGGATATATCATGGATATTGAGAAATGTCTCCAAAGCAAACGATCGAGTGCTCCCATAAAACGAACACGAGAGGCTCCAATCGTGAAGATCATGATCTAAAAACCACAATTCACAAACAACCACGGAACAAAGGTTGGAAGGGCACAAATCCCCACACATAAGCTACATTAGAAAGCGATAATATGTACATAGGATAAGCATGGGACTCCCCCACGAGGCACCTCGTTTTTTGATTACCGAGTCATGAGCTCAACTCGATCCCCTCAATACTAATTATCATTGGGGAAGGTGATTTGGTCGAGGTAGTTCAAGGATGGAACTTCCCCGCCAAAGTAGTGCTTCAACCTATGTCCATTCACCTTGAAGTTAGGACCATCATCTTGAGCTAGCTCGATGGTCCCATACGGAAGCACTTGAGTCACGGTGAATGGACCGGACCAACGGGATTTCAATTTACCGGAAAAAATTTTCAATCTTGAATTAAAAAGCAAAACTTGATCCCCAATGTTAAAAACCCGGTTTTTAATTTTAGAATCATGCAACTTTTTAGTTTTCTCTTTATAAATCAATGAATTTTCATAAGCAATGTCTCTCAATTCATCTAATTCATTCAATTGCATTTTCTGGTGTTTTCCCGCGGTCTCCATATCATCATTACAATGCTTAAGGGCCCAATAAGCCTTGTGTTCTAACTCGATAGGCAAATGACAATTCTTTCCATACACAAGCTTATAGGGAGTGCACCCAATGGGTGTCTTATGAGCGGTCCTAAAGGCCCATAAAGCATCGTCCAACTTATCCGACCAAGATTGTCGGTTTTCCCCAACGGATCTCTCCAAGATCCTCTTCAAAGGTCGGTTTGAAACCTCGACTTGCCCACTCGTTTGTGGGTGATAAGCCGTAGAAAGCCGATGTGTAACCCTATATTTCCTTAGAACCCTTTCAAATTGGTCGTTACAAAAATGGGTTCCACGATCGCTTATGATAGCACGAGGGGTTCCAAACCGAGAAAACAATTGCTTCAAAAATTTGACTACTACACGAGCATCATTGGTGGGCAAGGCCTTGGCCTCCACCCACTTAGAAAGGTAGTCAACCGCAACGAGAATGTACTTATTACCACAAGATGATGGGAACGGCCCCATAAAGTCTATGCCCCAAACGTCAAAGATCTCACATACTTGAATGATATTTTGTGGCATTTCATCTTTTTGTGAGGCTTTTCCTTGTCGTTGGCATGCATCACACGACTTCACAAAATCTTGTGCATCTCGGTAAATAGTAGGCCAAAAGAAGCCGGCATCAAACACCTTCTTAGCCGTGAGATTAGCACCATGGTGACCACCTGTGGGTCCCTCATGGCAAGCTCTAAGGATGTTAGAAGCTTCGGTGCCAAATACACAACGTCGGATGATTTGATCCGCACAAGTTCGAAACAAGTAAGGGTCGTTCCAAAAGTAGAACTTGACGTCACGAAAGAATTTCCGTTTTTCTTGAGTCGTCATACCCTTAATGATGAAGTTACCCGCATGGTAATTTGCAAAATCCGCAAACCATGGGGTAGAAGAGTCAAGCTTAGAAGTTACTACACCAAGTGTCTCGAGCGGAAATGTTTCGGTGATTTCCTTAGGCTCGTAAACACTTTGGTGAGGATCTTCCAAACGAGAGAGATGATCGGCCGCTAGATTCTCGGCTCCTTTTTTGTCACTGATTTTGTGATCAAATTCTTGAAGGAGGAGAATCCAACGAAGTAATCTTGGCTTAGCATCTTGCTTCGCCATGAGATACTTAATAGCCGAATGGTCCGTATACACTATGCATTTCGTCAAGACGAGGTAAGGTCGGAACTTCTCAAATGCATACACCACGGCAAGGAACTCCTTTTCCGTTGTAGTGTATTTAAGTTGAGCCTCGGTCATCGTCTTGCTAGCATAGTGAATAGGCAAGAAGTGCTTATCATGACGTTGCCCCAAAACGGCCCCTATAGCGTAATCACTAGCATCGCACATAAGCTCAAAGGGGAGGTTCCAATTGGGAGCAACAAGAATGGGAGCTTCGGTAAGTTTCCTCTTAAGGATTTCAAAGGCTCGTACACAATCTTCGTCAAAGACAAAACGTGCCTCTTTTTCGAGAAGATGTGTAATGGGTCTAGAAATCTTTGAAAAGTCCTTGATGAATCGACGATAAAAGCCCGCGTGGCCTAGGAAACTCCTAACTCCCTTGACGGTTTTGGGATGAGGTAATTTGGCGATGACGTCTACCTTAGCTTGATCTACCTCAATCCCCGCTTTCGAGACCTTGTGCCCTAAGACGATTCCACTCTTAACCATAAAATGACATTTTTCCCAATTGAGCACAAGGTTGGTTTCCTCACAACGTTTCAACATCCTCTCTAGATTCGACAAACACGAAGTAAAAGAATCACCAAACACGAAAAAGTCATCCATGAAGACTTCCATCGTCTTCTCGATCATATCATGAAAAATAGCCATCATGCATCGTTGAAAGGTTCCCGGTGCATTGCAAAGTCCGAATGTAATTCTACGATAGGCAAACGTTCCATATGGACACGTAAACGTAGTTTTTTCTTGATCACGAGGATCGATGGGAATTTGGAAGTAACCGGAAAAACCATCTAAAAAGCAATAGAAATCGTTTCCCGCAAGACGCTCCAACATTTGGTCCATGAAGGGCAAGGGAAAATGGTCTTTTCGAGTGGCTTCATTCAACTTACGATAGTCAATGCACACTCTCCATCCGGTCACGAGTCTAGTGGGAATCAACTCGTTGGCATCGTTTGGCACAACGGTCATCCCTCCCTTTTTAGGGACACAATGAATAGGACTCACCCAAGGGCTATCGGAAATAGGGTAAATCATTCCCGCGTCAAGGAGTTTAAGGACCTCCTTTTGATGACGTCGTGAATTTTGGGGTTCACCCTCCTTTGACTTTGGATTGTGGGCTTGAAATCCTCCTCCATTAAGATTTTGTGGGTACAAAATTTGGGATCGATTCCCTTAATGTCGGATAACTTCCACGCAATCGCCCCTTTGTGATCCTTAAGAACATCGACGAGTGCGGTTTTTTCATCATTCGAAAGATCCTTCGCAATAATAACCGGCAACTTGTCGTCCTCCTCCAAATAGACATATTCGAGGTGAGGAGGTAAATCTTTTAACTCGAGGATAGGTGGTTCCTCAAGTGAAGATTTGGGCTCGATACTCATAACCTCCTCGGGTGGAGGAAATGGGAAATCGTTAAGAAAATCCTTGATAATCGAGAAGTCCTCATCGTTGTCGAGGTCTTCGTCACAAGTACGTGGAACATCGAATTCTTCCAACGTAAAACCACCACCTTCGAAAGGAGTGAAGGTTGGTGTCGAATTATCAAGAATTGGATCTAACATAGTGGGATTGCCACTAGTTTCTTCATCACCAAACCCTAAAACTTCTTGTGAAAATTCCTCGCAAACCACGTCGGTCATATCAACGAGGTTTATGGTAGCAACGGAATAAACATGAGAAAGTTGAGAATTTTGAGTTGCGTTTATAACAAGTTCCTCGTCGTTGAAACGTAAGGTGATCTTTCTAGCATGCACATCAATTAAAGCCATAGACGTATCTAAAAACGAACGACCTAAAATAAGAGGAACTTGAGGATCCGTGGGGATATCGACAACGATAAAGTCTACGGGATAGTAGAACTTCCCCACTTTCACAAAAACGTCTTCCGCCAAACCACATGCAAGAATCGTGGAATGGTCGGCCAACTCAATAGACATTCGTGAAGGAGTAAGATTAGGAAGATTGAGCGACTTGAAGATTGCAAGTGGCATCAAGTTAATGCTAGCACCAAGATCGGCCAAGGCATAGCATTCTTCCATATCTTGAATTGCACAAGGGATCAAAAATTTACCGGGATCACCGACTTTTTGAGGTATGCGATTAAGATAAACCGACGAACAACTAGACATTTGGTGCAATTTCTCCTTGTTGTTCAACATACTCTTAAAGTTAGCGGCAAATCGAGGCATCATGACCAAAGCATCAGCAAAACTCACATTAAGGTGCAACTCACGAAACATTTTCATAAAAAGCTCAAACTGGTAGTTGTCGCGCTCTTGTCGTTTCTCCGTCCTAAGTCTCGATGGGTAAGGCAAGGGCGGTGTGGGTTGGGGCATAGGCATAGCCTTTGGAATCTCGGGTTCCAATGTTGGTAAAGGGTCGACCGTAGGTGTGGCATGAGCGGTACTTTGTGGGATTGAAATATGCTCCTTTTCGACCACCACCTCGGGTTCTTCCTCAATTTCTTCCATCGTTGGAGTAATTGGTTGAGGAGTCGGTTCTTTAAGTGTCTTACCACTTCGTGTGGTAATCAATTTCATCTCTCCCTTCGGGTTTGAAACGGTGTTACTAGGTAGACCACTCGAAGTAGAGGCTTTGTTCCCCATGACGGCTTCTAAAATTGCATTAAGCTTAGCATCTTGACTATTAAACTTCAAATCTTGACTAGCGGCTTTTTGGTCAATTCTTTGTTCAAGCCTAGCATGACTTTGTTCAATCTTGTTGTTTTGACCTCGAATTTGATTAGCAAAATCATTTTTCAACTCGTTTCTCATGTTAAGATTTTCTTTCACAAAGTTAGCCAACTCCTTGGTGTTTTTAGCCGTGTCCCTCATTTGACTAGCCAATTGCTCTTGTATGTTTTCCAAAATCTTATCATTTGCCGTGGCGTAATTCAAAAAGTCCATTGGAAGTTCTTTTGTGTAAACATTTTGAAGACCTTGACTTGTGTTTTGAAAATTACGGTTTTGATTTTGATTTTGCAATTGGCTACTAGTTCCTTGATTTCCATAGTTGTTATTACCCTTAAAATTATTCCTTTGATTGCTTTGGTAACCAACTTGATTGTTTCGATAATTGTTAGCATTTTCATTTGGTGGAAAACCCGGTGGAGTCAATTGATTAGTGCGAGGAACTTGACCGTTTTGGTTATAAGTTCCCGCGGCCGCGAAGGCACTCGAAGTGTTACCACCGTTGGTAATGCACTCGGAATAATCGTGAGCTCCACCACAATACATACAAGAAACCTCAACCGCTTTAATCGTAGCGGGAGCGGGTTGTTCACCAACTTTAAACTCAATTAACAATCCTTTCAACTTATCAAAAATTTTGTTCTCCAAATTAGCCTCGATTTGGCAAGCATCAACGGTGTGTGACAATGAAGGCGAAGACGAAGTCTTACGAACACTCGACGTGCTACGAGGACTATAGACCTTAGACCTATTCTCAATGATTAACAAGGCTTCCTCGACCGTCTTACACAAAAAATTACCACCCGCGGCGGCATTAAGATAATCACGCTCATGATCGTTCAAGCCATTGTAAAACGTGTCAATTTGATGCAAGTCGGAAAAACCATGATGAGGACATTCGTGCAACATTTCCTTAAACCTATTCCAAGCCGTTGAAAAACTCTCATTATACTCTTGTGAAAACTTTGAAATCTCGTTTTTCAAGTGCGTAGTCTTAGAGGGCGGAAAAAATTGGTTCACGAATTTTGAAACGAGATCCTTCCACGTCAATATAGAATTGGGTGGCTCTTTCTCTAACCAAATTTTTGCGGGCCCCACTAAGGAATACGGAAAAAGCATCATCTTAAGCGAGTCGTTTGAGACGTCCTTAAACTTGCAAGTGGCGGTGAGACGATTAAATTGGCGAATGTGGTTATGAGGGTTGTCCTTTTCGTCACCTCGAAACTTGTTGTTTTGAATCATGGACAACAAAACCGTCTTAACCTCAAAATTCTCCGCAAGGATAGCGGGAATCACAATCGCTTCTCCATAACCCTCGGTGGGTGCTTGAAGCAACTCCATCATAGTTCGATTAGCCATGGGTGCTTCTTTCACTATAATGGGTTCGTCAATAGGAGACTCCTCACTAGTAGGAGTGATTGATTTGTTTCTTCGTTTACGAGCACGTCTTGCTTTAGAGCGAGTTTGCATAAACGTCACGTACAACGAGAAGGCGAGCAAAGAAGATTCTTTATGGTGTTTTTACTTTTTCAATTTTTTTTGTGGTTTTTGATTGTTTTTAACTTTTTTGGATTTTTTTGGAATGTATTAGTAGACACAAATCTACAAATCTCCTCCTTAATCAAATCTCTCGATTAAAGAAGCCTCAAGGAATGAAAACGATCACGTGAAGTGAACGCCTTCGATGACTTTAGAACGATGGTGGAACACCAAATCGTTCAAGAGGGTTTAATCAATAGAAACCAAGAAAATATATATGATACTTAAGTAATACTTTGGGCGGCAAAACCCTCGATTAGCTTTCAAAATCAAAATACGCACAAGCAAGCGGAGGAAACGAGGCGGCGCGAAGCACTTAAGAGCCTTTTTCCTTTAGGTCGTGAAATACAACCGCCTTATACCCACCTTATAGTTTGTATTTCTCAAAATCGAGCTTCACGAAAGTATTTATCTATTTTTGCCTTTTTCTTTGGTTTGAGATTCGAATACAATGATTGGGTAATGACCTCCCAAGTCAAGGTTGTGATTGCTCACGTATTTGGAGTACTTGTGAATTTATTGTTCTACGTATACAATATATTAATAATATTCACACAAAAACTGAAAAACGACAATACGTATTAGTAGAGTGCTACTAATACAATTACTTTTATGGGTATATATAAAAACAACAATTGTTCAACCAAAACACAACATGCCTCCCCGGCAGCGGCGCTAAAATGATGGTTGTAAAATTACGTCTTTTAGGAAAAAGAGCGTAAAAATAGGGCAAGTGAGCACGACGATTTAGGAAAACCGTGTGTGAATGACCCTAAGTGAGTTCGTTCTCGAGGAGGCTAGTGCATTGTGTTAAGAATTGATATTGATTTGTGATTATATGATTGAGAAAGAAATGGGATTAGAAGAGAAAGACGGTTACAAAGACGAATTAAACTACGACGAAAAAGGCGAACACGCAAAACCGTAAATAGTACAAAAATTAAAATTTTAACCTAAAAATTCCTAAAAATTACTAAAAATCCCCAATAATATTTTAGGAGTTCACAAAAAATCCAAACTTGCTAAAACCTTTTAATTAATTAGATAATGACTTTTTAATGCTAATTAAAGCCCTAAAAATCACTTTTAATTATTAAAAAGCCTTAAACAAGATCTAATAGTTTGTAAACCTCAAAAATATCCTAATTAAGCTAAAAACTATTTTAATAAAATTTAAAACTAAATTAAACTATTTTTAAACACTTAAAAACTATTAAAATCTATTAAATCTTAAATTAATTCTAGAAATTAATTGAAAAGTCTAAAAAATATTTGGAAAGTGACAAAACTCAGTGTCCTTAACCTAGGAAAAATGTAAAAACTAAAAAAATCAAACTTCAATTTTTAATAATAAAATAATATTAAAATATTCAAAAAAAAATAAAAAGTTTATAAATAAATTCTAAAAAATTACCAAAAATCTAGAATAAAGTAACTAAAACAAAAATGCAATCCAAATTTTCAGAAACTTATTTAATAATTTTATATTAAATTTTAAAGTTGGATAAAAACCCTAAAATCCTATAAAATCAAAAATAAGCTAAATTGAAAACTTAAAAAGCTGTAAACCTCAAAAATGTAATTCAAAACCTAAAAACTATTTTTTCAGATTTTTAAATTACCTTTTACTATTTTTTAATGACTTTCTAAAATAAAAACTTAAAATAATCCTAATAAATTAATTAATAAAGGGAAAAATAAACTTTTTACTCAGAAAAGTCAAACAATCTTATAAAAACCTAGGAAAAATACTAAACAGTGAAAACCTAAAGGAAATAAGCTAAAAATAGCTTATTTACAAGCTGCTAAACAAATAAGCTATAAAACCAAAAGCCTTTAAATAGATAATGAAATGAGACAATAACGTAAAAAACCATCAGGATCACTGGTTAACACGTTACTCCTCCAAACGGGAGGTCGCGTGTTCGAGCCCAGGCCAGGTGAGTTTTTGATATTTATTTTTCTTTTTTTTTTTTACTTTTAAAACTTAATCCAGTAACTATTTAAGTCACAAAAACACAAGCACAATCAACATTAAACAAGATTAAGCCAAATTGGAATAAAAAACGTGCCCAGGTCAGGCAATATGACTGATGAACACAAGTGGTATTTCTTCACTTGTGAAAATTGACCAAGAGGACTTGGTTTTGTGATTTGTGGATGTTTGATTGGATACAAGGGGCACCCTTATACTCTTTGGAGTATAAGGAGTCAAGCAAATACACAAAACAAGCAAATAGAACACAAAGATGTACACAAATCACCAAGTAAAAGTTTATGATAAGGCTTATGTTACTGAAGTATGTTTTGCTGATACACTATGCACACAAGTCAATTTCAAAGGCTCATAACTAGCATATAAATCCACCCAGTAGCATGTAACTGAATCACAATCCTAAAGTGATCTATCTTCTAACAATCCATCAACATAATAAAGTAAATTCCATAAAAAATCAAGCAAACAAAGCAGTTAGCTGATTTTTACCATTTTTCCAAATTTTTAAGCATGCATATGGTCTTAAACTTGTCCAAACTGAAAACCAAATGTTCTTACTATCTAAAAGCAACCTAGTGAGCAAGTTTAGACTGAATTTAACACAAAAAAGAAATAAAGAGTGCAGTTAACATGCAAACCCAAACACCCCTTTAAAATTCAGAAACCAAATTTAACAAAGCAAATTAACTCAAAACTCAACCAAACTAAATCAAATTACTTCTAGCATGCATGTGAACCTAAGTTGAGCAAATTTGAGCACTTAAACAAACACTTAACAATTAATCATACAAAATCAAGCAAAATCACAAGTAACTGAACTTTATAAAGTTGAAAAAGGAAAAAGGTGACTACCTTGTTGGGCCTACATCCAGGCCCAACAATGGCTGCTTTGCCATCTCCATGTAGGCTGGGGCCTATGCAGAACTTTGGATTTGAATAAATAAGCAAGACAAAGAGAGGGTGGTAGTGGTCACTGTTGACACATACACCACATGTATCTTAAAAGGATTTGAGCTTTTAAAACCTGCTAAGAGAAAAAGGAAACACAAAGATCAACTGTCCACAATAAAAATAAGCTACCAAACAAGCTTATTGATTAAGCTGTTTGTGGCTTATTTAAAAAATAAACATAAACTGATTTTTTTATATCTTGGAATATTACTAACAACTAAATCAACAAGCACTTTAATCCTTACTTAAGCTTGATAATCAACAAGATTATCAGGCTTATATGACCAGCTTAAAACACTTGGACCAATTCTGAAATTTAAAAACTTGAGTCCAAACAGAAACTTAAAATGAAACTTAAACTTGGAAAATTAAAATTACAAGAATGTAAAAGAGGTTTTTTGCTTCTCATCAACAACACTTAACCCTTTTCATTAACAAAAGAGGATTTACAAGCTTGTGACAAAACGGAGAAAAAAGAACAGCTTAATGCTAAGTCCTATAATGCCTTTATATAGGCTTACATTTGTTCTAGAAAGCTGAAAGAAACTTAAAACCCTAATATCTTGAATTGCCAACTTTGCCCTTGGAGAATATTTGAAGATGCCAAGTTGATGCCATTTTTGGAATTCGTCAAGAGATCATGTGATGATTCTTGGCATGTAGCTGTGATGCCAGTTGTAAAAAAATGATCCCAGCCGTTGGTGTATCCTTTGGGAGCACGAAATTCTTGTGGGACGTTCATTTCCTGCTGTAAATTTGTCTTGGAGCCAAAATGTGGGTCAGGGGAGGG
Organism: Glebionis coronaria; assembly: GCA_025667525.1. NCBI lineage: Eukaryota > Viridiplantae > Streptophyta > Magnoliopsida > Asterales > Asteraceae > Glebionis > Glebionis coronaria. The sequence goes on from CM046881.1 coordinate 164,778,050, forward strand.
TTGGAGAGACATGTGAGGGTGAGGGTGACACTTTTTGGGGGTTGGGTTTGGATGAGGGTTGTGTTAATTAGCAATCTGGAGGGTTAGGGCTTAAACCCCTTTAGTTTGTGTAAATGGGGATTAGGGTTTATACCTGGGATGAAGGTTAAACAGTTGAGGTTTAATCCTATTTGTTTTTTAAAAACCTGTTTACCTCCAAATAATTAAGCCTAACCCGTTTTTTAAATAAACCCTTTTGGTGGGATCTGACGTAGAGTGTGGGAGGAGTTTGATTGGTTGGGTGGGTGAGGTGTCATGCTATGAGTGGAGAGTGGGGGTTTGGTTGTCTGGCAGGTTTGACCCTTCACTTTTCACACTTTCTTCAAGTTGTATAAACAGCAACTAAACTCTTTTTCCTTTGTAAAACAACTTTGGGTAATTGGAAATTTTGGCACAAAATGTTTTATATCTTGTTTCAAGGACTAAAAGTGTAATTTTGGCAATCTTCAAGGGCTGATTTTGACATGTCTTCATACTTTAAGGCCTTGACTTGTTTGTTGACTTCTTGGAGGACCAATATTGACAATTTAGTTTTGTTGAGGGACTAAATTTGCCAATTCTTCAAAGTTAAGGGTCCTTTTTGTAATTTTGACAAACTTTAGGGACCAAACTTGTAATTATGAAGATACAAGGGTATAAAGTGTCAATTCTTCAAACTTGGAGGACCAATCTTCATAATTTTCAAATCTTCAAGGGTTTTCTTTGGAAAATTCTTCATTAGGGCTTGGTTCATCGTGCGGCTTCGTTTCCCGTGTTCGTTTTTGCATGATTCTTGTGATCTTTTGTCATTTTCTCAATATCCGTACCTAAAATACACAAGCAACAAACACAAGCATATATTTGGGTATTTTGATGATATTTAATGCATTTTAAGCCCTAAATGGACGATGAGACTATGTATAAAAGCAGTCTCATCACTCCCCCATACTAAACCATTGCCGTGCCCTCACGCAATGCTAGAATAAAGTATCATAGCACCTCCAAAATTCATTTTATTCACTTTATTGGAATGATAAACTAGCTATACTACTACCATTACTACTACTTGTGTTTTAGACATAATGTATGATTTTCATCGCAAAATGGGACGTTTAGGTTCATAGAATAAGAACACGTGAATGCTTCGTTAGAAATAATTTCGTCGTCCTCGATTTTCACTCCAATTCCATGCCAAGCGTGCAACGAGATCATTGTCATTATAAGTTAGTAATGCTAACACTACTCATATGCCCTAATCACGTACTTATCCTCCCATTATTCCTAAGTTGTATCTCTTATATTTTATTTTGTCTTGAATGTTTCACGAGGATACATTGTTTGACTTATGCGATAATAGAGATTTAGGTCTAAAAATAGAGTCCTAACGGTGTAACTAAGACCATCAAATCAATAACCCCTCCTAATAGACAACGATGTTAAAAAATTAAGTTGACAAGAAGAATCGATAAACACGGTTTTATAACGGTTTTGAACATGAGACTTATTACCAAGACTTTTATACGCCCCCTAACGGAAGGGCCTTATTATCTTTGGTTTACCTCCATCTTTTATTCAACTTCGCCATGAAGCTTTTATTATGACTTCGGTCTTTCCTTGCCTTTTATTATCCGCCTCATCGGTGGTTTTATTAGCCAAAGACGTATATCCTCACGCTAAAGCGAATTTTGGATCTTTAAAGCTTCGAAGATTAAGGCTTGATTCACTTTCAATTTTGCATAGATTTTAGGCCTTGTGGGGCTTCAAATTGTTTGCTAGATTTAGGTGAGCACTTGAAATCTTATTATTAGGTGAAGCTTTCGATTATTCGGGTGTCAATACTTCAAAACCGTGACGCTGGCGATACCTTAATGTCTTTCCAATTTAATTACACGGAAGCTACTAGAAAAGACTAGAAACCCAGCAATCCTAACTAAACCGCTAAGTCAATATTTATTAAGCAAAAAATATTTACAAGCGAAGGGAGAATAAGCAAACAACGAGAACACATGAGTTTTTGAAAGAATACGAGTACTCTACGTTTAGCATAGTAACTTATAATTAACTCTATCATTTCTCGTCCTCATTTAAGAGACTTATCCTAATGTGTAGTTAAGGAATCAAAGCTAAGTGCTCAACACGCACGGTCGAGTCAAAAATTACTCTTATTCTCGCCATCGGAAAACCTACATTCGTGTCTTCAAACACTTATAAAACATGAGAAAAAATTTTAAATTTGGCCATTTTTAGCCTTATTTTGCAACAAAAACGATAAACAAAAAGATAAACTTTGGAAAGCGTGAAGGTTTGGCAAGGCAAGTATCTATTCACCCCCCATACTAAAGTTAAACATTGTCCTCAATGTTTCGAGTCTAGGGGTGCAAACACCCCCATACTAGAGACGTAGTCGAATGCCTAATCTAGCATGGAAAGGGTGTAACCATTAAATTTAAAGCCGTTTATGAAGTGTGCTAAAAACCTAAGGTTAGAACATCAAAAGGATATATCATGGATATTGAGAAATGTCTCCAAAGCAAACGATCGAGTGCTCCCATAAAACGAACACGAGAGGCTCTAATCGTGAAGATCATGATCTAAAAACCACAATTCACAAACAACCACGGAACAAAGGTTGGAAGGGCACAAATCCCCACACATAAGCTACATTAGAAAGCGATAATATGTACATAGGATAAGCATGGGACTCCCCCACGAGGCACCTCGTTTTTTGATTACCGAGTCATGAGCTCGACTCGATCCACTCAATACTAATTATCATTGGGGAAGGTGATTTGGTCGAGGTAGTTCAAGGATGGAACTTCCCCGCCAAAGTAGTGCTTCAACCTATGTCCATTCACCTTGAAGTTAGGACCATCATCTTGTGCTAGCTCGATGGTCCCATACGGAAACACTTGAGTCACGGTAAATGGACCGGACCAACGGGATTTCAATTTATCGGAAAAAATTTTCAATCTTGAATTAAAAAGCAAAACTTGATCCCCAATGTTAAAAACCCGGTTTTTAATTTTAGAATCATGCAACTTTTTAGTTTTCTCTTTATAAATCAATGAATTTTCATAAGCAATGTCTCTCAATTCATCTAATTCATTCAATTGCATTTTCTGGTGTTTTCCCGCGGTCTCCATATCATCATTACAATGCTTAAGGGCCCAATAAGCCTTGTGTTCTAACTCGATAGGCAAATGACAATTCTTTCCATACACAAGCTTATAGGGAGTGCACCCAATGGGTGTCTTATGAGCGGTCCTAAAGGCCCATAAAGCATCGTCCAACTTATCCGACCAAGATTGTCGGTTTTCCCCAACGGATCTCTCCAAGATCCTCTTCAAAGGTCGGTTTGAAACCTCGGCTTTCCCACTCGTTTGTGGGTGATAAGCCGTAGAAAGCCGATGTGTAACCCCATATTTCCTTAGAACCCTTTCAAATTGGTCGTTACAAAAATGGGTTCCATGATCGCTTATGATAGCACGAGGGGTTCCAAACCGAGAAAACAATTGCTTCAAAAATTTGACTACTACACGAGCATCGTTGGTGGGCAAGGCCTTGGCCTCCACCCACTTAGAAAGGTAGTCAACCGCAACGAGAATATACTTATTACCACGAGATGATGGGAACGGCCCCATAAAGTCTATGCCCCAAACGTCAAAGATCTCACATACTTGAATGATATTTTGTGGCATTTCATCTTTTTGTGAGGCTTTTCCTTGTCGTTGGCATGCATCACACGACTTCACAAAATCTTGTGCATCTCGGTAAATAGTAGGCCAAAAGAAGCCGGCATCAAACACCTTCTTAGCCGTGAGATTAGCACCGTGGTGACCACCCGTGGGTCCCTCATGGCAAGCTCTAAGGATGTTAGAAGCTTCGGTGCCAAATACACAACGTCGGATGATTTGATCCGCACAAGTTCGAAACAAGTAAGGGTCGTTCCAAAAGTAGAACTTGACGTCACGAAAGAATTTCCGTTTTTCTTGAGTCGTCATACCCTTAATGATGAAGTTACCCGCATGGTAATTTGCAAAATCCGCAAACCATGGGGTAGAAGAGTCAAGCTTAGAAGTTACTACACCAAGTGTCTCGAGCGGAAATGTTTCGGTGATTTCCTTAGGCTCGTAAACACTTTGGTGAGGATCTTCCAAACGAGAGAGATGATCGGCCGCTAGATTCTCGGCTCCTTTTTTGTCAACGATTTTGTGATCAAATTCTTGAAGGAGGAGAATCCAACGAAGTAATCTTGGCTTAGCATCTTGCTTCGCCATGAGATATTTAATAGCCGAATGGTCCGTATACACTATGCATTTCGTCAAGACGAGGTAAGGTCGGAACTTCTCAAATGCATACACCACGGCAAGGAACTCCTTTTCCGTTGTAGTGTATTTAAGTTGAGCCTCGGTCATCGTCTTGCTAGCATAGTGAATAGGCAAGAAGTGTTTATCATGACGTTGCCCCAAAACGGCCCCTATAGCGTAATCACTAGCATCACACATAAGCTCAAAGGGGAGGTTCCAATTGGGAGCAACAAGAATGGGAGCTTCGGTAAGTTTCCTCTTAAGGATTTCAAAGGCTCGTACACAATCTTCGTCAAAGACAAAACGTGCCTCTTTTTCGAGAAGATGTGTAATGGGTCTAGAAATCTTTGAAAAGTCCTTGATGAATCAACGATAAAAGCCCGCGTGGCCTAGGAAACTCCTAACTCCCTTGACGGTTTTGGGATGAGGTAATTTGGCGATGACGTCTACCTTAGCTTGATCTACCTCAATCCCCGCTTTCGAGACCTTGTGCCCTAAGACAATTCCACTCTTAACCATAAAATGACATTTTTCCCAATTGAGCACAAGGTTGGTTTCCTCACAACGTTTCAACATCCTCTCTAGATTCGACAAACACGAAGTAAAAGAATCACCAAACACGGAAAAGTCATCCATGAAGACTTCCATCGTCTTCTCGATCATATCATGAAAAATAGCCATCATGCATCGTTGAAAAGTTCCCGGTGCATTGCAAAGTCCGAATGGCATTCTACGATAGGCAAACGTTCCATATGGACACGTAAACGTAGTTTTTTCTTGATCACGAGGATCGATGGGAATTTGGAAGTAACCGGAAAAACCATCTAAAAAGCAATAGAAATCGTTTCCCGCAAGACGCTCCAACATTTGGTCCATGAAGGGCAAGGGAAAATTGTCTTTTCGAGTGGCTTCATTCAACTTACGATAGTCAATGCACACTCTCCATCCGGTCACGAGTCTAGTGGGAATCAACTCGTTGGCATCGTTTGGCACAACGGTCATCCCTCCCTTTTTAGGGACACAATGAATAGGACTCACCCAAGGGCTATCGGAAATAGGGTAAATCATTCCCGCGTCAAGGAGTTTAAGGACCTCCTTTTTGATGACGTCGTGAATTTTGGGGTTCACCCTCCTTTGACTTTGGATTGTGGGCTTGAAATCCTCCTCCATTAAGATTTTGTGGGTACAAAATTTGGGATCGATTCCCTTAATGTCGGATAACTTCCACGCAATCGCCCCTTTGTGATCCTTAAGAACATCGACGAGTGCGGTTTTTTCATCATTCGAAAGATCCTTCGCAATAATAACCGGCAACTTGTCGTCCTCCTCCAAATAGACATATTCGAGGTGAGGAGGTAAATCTTTTAACTCGAGGATAGGTGGTTCCTCAAGTGAAGATTTGGGCTCGATACTCATAACCTCCTCGGGTGGAGGAAATGGGAAATCGTTAAGAAAATCCTTGATAATCGAGAAGTCCTCATCGTTGTCGAGGTCTTCGTCACAAGTACGTGGAACATCGAATTCTTCCAACGTAAAACCACCACCTTCGAAAGGAGTGAAGGTTGGTGTCGAATTATCAAGAATTGGATCTAACATAGTGGGATTGCCACTAGTTTCTTCATCACCAAACCCTAAAACTTCTTGTGAAAATTCCTCGCAAACCACGTCGATCATATCAACGAGGTTTATGGTAGCAACGGAATAAACATGAGAAAGTTGAGAATTTTGAGTTGCGTTTATAACAAGTTCCTCGTCGTTGAAACGTAAGGTGATCTTTCTAGCATGCACATCAATTAAAGCCATAGACGTATCTAAAAACGAACGACATAAAATAAGAGGAACTTGAGGATCCGTGGGGATATCGACAACGATAAAGTCTACGGGATAGTAGAACTTCCCCACTTTCACAAAAACGTCTTCCGCCAAACCACATGCAAGAATCATGGAATGGTCGGCCAACTCAATAGACATTCGTGAAGGAGTAAGATTAGGAAGATTGAGCGACTTGAAGATTGCAAGTGGCATCAAGTTAATGCTAGCACCAAGATCGGCCAAGGCATAGCATTCTTCCATATCTTGAATTGCACAAGGGATCAAAAATTTACCGGGATCACCGACTTTTTGAGGTATGCGATTAAGATAAACCGACGAACAACTAGACATTTGGTGCAATTTCTCCTTGTTGTTCAACATACTCTTAAAGTTAGCGGCAAATCGAGGCATCATGACCAAAGCATCAGCGAAACTCACATTAAGGTGCAACTCACGAAACATTTTCATAAAAAGCTCAAATTGGTAGTTGTCGCGCTCTTGTCGTTTCTCCTTCCTAAGTCTCGATGGGTAAGGCAAGGGTGGTGTGGGTTGGGGCATAGGCATAGCCTTTGGAATCTCGGGTTCCAATGTTGGTAAAGGGTCGACCGTAGGTGTGGCATGAGCGGTACTTTGTGGGATTGAAATATGCTCCTTTTCGACCACCACCTCGGGTTCTTCCTCAATTTCTTCCACCGTTGGAGTAATTGGTTGAGGAGTCGGTTCTTTAAGTGTCTTACCACTTTGTGTGGTAATCACTTTCATCTCTCCCTTCGGGTTTGAAACGGTGTTACTAGGTAGACCACTCGAAGTAGAGGCTTTGTTCCCCATGACGGCTTCTAAAATTGCATTAAGCTTAGCATCTTGACTATTAAACTTCAAATCTTGACTAGCGGCTTTTTGGTCAATTCTTTGTTCAAGCCTAGCATGACTTTGTTCAATCTTGTTGTTTTGACCTCGAATTTGATTAGCAAAATCATTTTTCAACTCGTTTCTCATGTTAAGATTTTCTTTCACAAAGTTAGCCAACTCCTTGGTGTTTTTAGCCGTGTCCCTCATTTGACTAGCCAATTGCTCTTGTATGTTTTCCAAAATCTTATCATTTGCCGTGGCGTAATTCAAAAAGTCCATTGGAAGTTCTTTTGTGTAAACATTTTGAAGACCTTGACTTGTGTTTTGAAAATTACGGTTTTGATTTTGATTTTGCAATTGGCTACTAGTTCCTTGATTTCCATAGTTGTTATTACCCTTAAAATTATTCCTTTGATTGCTTTGGTAACCAACTTGATTGTTTCGATAATTGTTAGCATTTTCATTTGGTGGAAAACCCGGTGGAGTCAATTGATTAGTGCGAGGAACTTGACCGTTTTGGTTATAAGTTCCCGCGGCCGCGAAGGCACTCGAAGTGTTACCACCGTTGGTAATGCACTCGGAATAATCGTGAGCTCCACCACAATACATACAAGAAACCTCAACCGCTTTAATCGTAGCGGGAGCGGGTTGTTCACCAACTTTAAACTCAATTAACAATCCTTTCAACTTATCAAAAATTTTGTTCTCCAAATTAGCCTAGATTTGGCAAGCATCAACGGTGTGTGACAATGAAGGCGAAGACGAAGTCTTACGAACACTCGACGTGCTACGAGGACTATAGACCTTAGAACTATTCTCAATGATTAACAAGGCTTCCTCGACCGTCTTACACAAAAAATTACCACCCGCGGCGGCATTAAGATAATCACGCTCATGATCGTTCAAGCCATTGTAAAACGTGTCAATTTGATGCAAGTCGGAAAAACCATGATGAGGACATTCGTGAAACATTTCCTTAAACCTATTCCAAGCCGTTGAAAAACTCTCATTATACTCTTGTGAAAACTTTGAAATCTCGTTTTTCAAATGCGTAGTCTTAGAGGGCGGAAAAAATTGGTTCACGAATTTTGAAACGAGATCCTTCCACGTCAATATAGAATTGGGTGGCTCTTTCTCTAACCAAATTTTTGCGGGCCCCGCTAAGGACTACGGAAAAAGCATCATCTTAATCGAGTCGTTTGAGACGTCCTTAAACTTGCAAGTGGCGGTGAGACGATTAAATTGGCGAATGTGGTTATGAGGGTTGTCCTTTTCGTCACCTCGAAACTTGTTGTTTTGAATCATGGACAACAAACCCGTCTTAACCTCAAAATTCTCCGCAAGGATAGCGGGAATCACAATCGCTTCTCCATAACCCTCGGTGGGTGCTTGAAGCAACTCCATCATAGTTCGATTAGCCATGGGTGCTTCTTTCACTATAATGGGTTCGTCAATAGGAGACTCCTCACTAGTAGGAGTGATTGATTTGTTTCTTCGTTTACGAGCACGTCTTGCTTTAGAGCGAGTTTGCATAAACGTCACGTACAACGAGAAGGCGAGCAAAGAAGATTCTTTTTGGTGTTTTTTACTTTTTCAATTTTTTTTGTGGTTTTTGATTGTTTTTAACTTTTTTGGATTTTTTTGGAATGTATTAGTAGACACAAATCTACAAATCTCCTCCTTAATCAAATCTCTCGATTAAAGAAGCCTCAAGGAATGAAAACGATCACGTGAAGTGAACGCCTTTGATGACTTTAGAACGATGGTGGAACAGCAAATCGTTCAAGAGGGTTTAATCAATAGAAACCAAGAAAATATATATGATACTTAAGTAATACTTTGGGCGGCAAAACCCTCGATTAGCTTTCAAAATCAAAATACGCACAAGCAAGCGGAGGAAACGAGGCGGCGCGAAGCCCTTATGAGCCTTTTTCCTTTAGGTCGTGAAATACAACCGCCTTATACCCACCTTATAGTTTGTATTTCTCAAAATCGAGCTTCACGAAAGTATTTATCTATTTTTGCCTTTTTCTTTGGTTTGAGATTCGAATACAATGATTGGGTAATGACCTCCCAAGTCAAGGTTGTGATTGCTCACGTATTTGGAGTACTTGTGAATTTATTGTTCTACGTATACAATATATTAATAATATTCACACAAAAACCGAAAAACGACAATACGTATTAGTAGAGTGCTACTAATACAATTACTTTTATGGCTATATATAAAAACAACAATTGTTCAACCAAAACACAACATGCCTCCCCGGCAGCGGCGCCAAAATGATGGTTGTAAAATTACGTCTTTTAGGAAAAAGAGCGTAAAAATAGGGCAAGTGAGCACGACGATTTAGGAAAACCGTGTGTGAATGACCCTAAGTGAGTTCGTTCTCGAGGAGGCTAGTGCGTTGTGTTAAGAATTGATATTGATTTGTGATTATATGATTGAGAAAGAAATGGGATTAGAAGAGAAAGACGGTTACAAAGACGAATTAAACTACGACGAAAAAGGCGAACACGCAAAACCGTAAATAGTACAAAAATTAAAATTTTAACCTAAAAATTACTAAAAATCCCCAATAATATTCTAAGAGTTTACAAAAAATCCAAACTTGCAAAAACCTTTTAATTAATTAGATAATGACTTTTTAATGCTAATTAAAGCCCTAAAAATCACTTTTAATTATTAAAAAGCCTTAAACAAGATCTAATAGTTTGTAAACCTCAAAAATATCCTAATTAAGCTAAAAACTATTTTTAAAAATTTTAAAACCAAATTAAACTATTTTTAAACACTTAAAAACTAATAAAATCTATTAAATCTTAAATTAATTCTTGAAATTAATTGAAAAGTCTAAAAAATATTTGGAAAGTGACAAAACTCCTAATTAAGTGTCCTTAACCTAGGAAAAATGTAAAAACTAAAAAAAATCAAACTTCAATTTTTAATAATAAAATAATATTAAAATATTCAAAAAAAATAAAAAGTTTATAAATAAATTCTAAAAAATTACAAAAAATCTAGAATAATGTAACTAAAACAAAAATGCAATCCAAATTTTCAGAAACCTATTTAATAATTTTATATTAAATTTTAAAGTTGGATAAAAACCCTAAAATCCTATAAAATCAAAAATAAGCTAAATTGAAAACTTAAAAAGCTGTAAACCTCAAAAATGTAATTCAAAACCTAAAAACTATTTTTTCAGTTTTTTAAATTACCTTTTACTATTTTTTAATGACTTTCTAAAATAAAAACTTAAAATAATCCTAATTAATTAATTAATAAAGGGAAAAATAAACTTTTTGCTCAGAAAAGTCAAACAATCTTATAAAAACCTAGGAAAAATACTAAACAGTGAAAACCTAAAGGAAATAAGCTAAAAATAGCTTATTTAAAAGCTGCTAAACAAATAAGCTATAAAACCAAAAGCCTTTAAATAGATAATGAAATGAGACAATAACGTAAAAAACCATCATGATCACTGGTTAACACGTTACTCCTCCAAACGGGAGGTCGCGTGTTCGAGCCCAGGCCAGGTGAGTTTTTGATATTTATTTTTCTTTTTTTTTTTACTTTTAAAACTTAATCCAGTAACTATTTAAGTCACAAAAACACAAGCACAATCAACATTAAACAAGATTAAGCCAAATTGGAATAAAAACGTGCCCAGGTCAGGCAATATGACTGATGAACACAAGTGGTATTTCTTCACTTGTGAAAATTGACCAAGAGGACTTGGTTTTGTGACTTGTGGATGTTTGATTGGATACAAGGGGCACCCTTATACTCTTTGGAGTATAAGGAGTCAAGCAAATACACAAAACAAGCAAATAGAACACAAAGATGTACACAAATCACCAAGTAAAAGTTTCTGATAAGGCTTATGTTACTGAAGTATGTTTTGCTGATACACTATGCACACAAGTCAATTTCAAAGGCTCATAACTAGCATATAAATCCACCAAGTAGCATGTAACTGAATCACAATCCTAAAGTGATCTATCTTCTAACAATCCATCAACATAATAAAGTAAATTCCATACAAAATCAAGCAGACAAAGCAGTTAGCTGATTTTTACCATTTTTCCAAATTTTTAAGCATGCATATGGTCTTATACTTGTCCAAACTGAAAACCAAATGTTCTTACTATCTAAAAGCAACCTAGTGAGCAAGTTTAGACTGAATTTAACACAAAAAAGAAATAAAGAGTGCAGTTAACATGCAAACCCAAACACCCCTTTAAAATTCAGAAACCAAATTTAACAAAGCAAATTAACTCAAAACTCAACCAAACTAAATCAAATTACTTCTAGCATGCATGTGAACCTAAGTTGAGCAAATTTGAGCACTTAAACAAACACTTAACAATTAATCATACAAAATCAAGCAAAATCACAAGTAACTGAACTTTATAAAATTGAAAAAGGAAAAAGTGACTACCTTGTTGGGCCTACATCCAGGCCCAACAATGGCTGCTTTTCCATCTCCATATAGGCTGGGGCCTATGCAGAACTTTGGATTTGAATAAATAAGCAAGACAAAGAGAGGGTGGTAGTGGTCACTATTGACACACACACCACATGTATCTTAAAAGGATTTGAGCTTTTAAAACTTGAGTCCAAACAGAAACTTAAAATGAAACTTAAACTTGGAAAATTAAAATTACAAGAATGTAAAAGAGGTTCTTTGCTTCTCATCAACAACACTTAACCCTTTTCATTAACAAAAGAGGATTTACAAGCTTGTGACAAAACGGAGAAAAAAGAACAGCTTAATGCTAAGTCCTATAATGCCTTTATATAGGCTTACATTTGTTCTAGAAAGCTGAAAGAAACTTAAAACCCTAATATCTTGAATTGCCAACTTTGCCCTTGGAGAATATTTGAAGATGCCAAGTTGATGCCATTTTTTGAATTCGTCAAGAGATCATGTGATGATTCTTGGCATGTAGCTGTGATGCCAGTTGTAAAAAAATGATCTCAGCCGTTGGTGTATCCTTTGGGAGCACGAAATTCTTGTGGGACGTTCATTTCCTGCTGTAAATTTGTCTTGGAGCCAAAATGTGGGTCAGGGGAGGGTTGGAGAGACATGTGAGGGTGAGGGTGACACTTTTTGGGGGTTGGGTTTGGATGAGGGTTGTGTTAATTAGCAATCTGGAGGGTTAGGGCTTAAACCCCTTTAGTTTGTGTAAATGGGGATTAGGGTTTATACCTGGGATGAAGGTTAAACAGTTGAGGTTTAATCCTATTTGTTTTTTAAAAACCTGTTTACCTCCAAATAATTAAGCCTACCCCGTTTTTTAAATAAACCCTTTTGGTGGGATCTGACGTGGAGTGTGGGAGGAGTTTGATTGGTTGGGTGGGTGAGGTGTCATGCTATGAGTGGAGAGTGGGGGTTTGGTTGTCTGGCAGGTTTGACCCTTCACTTTTCACACTTTCTTCAAGTTGTATAAACAGCAACTAAACTCTTTTTCCTTTGTAAAACAACTTTGGGTAATTGGCAATTTTGGCACAAAATGTTTTATATCTTGTTTCAAGGACTAAAAGTGTAATTTTGGCAATCTTCAAGGGCTGATTTTGACATGTCTTCATACTTTAAGGCCTTGACTTGTTTGTTGACTTCTTGGAGGACCAATATTGACAATTTAGTTTTGTTGAGGGACTAAATTTGCCAATTCTTCAAAGTTAAGGGTCCTTTTTGTAATTTTGACAAACTTTAGGGACCAAACTTGTAATTATGAAGATACAAGGGTATAAAGTGGCAATTCTTAAAACTTGGAGGACCAATCTTCATAATTCTTCAAATCTTCAAGGGTTTTCTTTGGAAAATTCTTCATTAGGGCTTGGTTCATCGTGCGGCTTCGTTTCCCGTGTTTGTTTTTGCATGATTCTTGTGATCTTTTGTCATTTTCTCAATATCCGTACCTAAAATACACAAGCAACAAACACAAGCATATATTTGGGTATTTTGATGATATTTAATGCATTTTAAGCCCTAAATGGACGATGAGACTATGTATAAAAGCAGTCTCATCAGGTACCACAAACCAAGACCAGGATAGCATCTTAGGTACCTAAAGATCCTCTTCACAGAATAAAGGTGACATTCTTTGGGAGTCACTTGATGGCGTGCACAAGCACACACAGCAAACATGATGTCAGGTCTGGAGGCTGTAAGATACATCAAGGATCCAATCATGGATCTATAGTACCTGACATCAACATCTTTCCCATCTACAATCTTTCCCCAAGGGTGTTCTCTATCCATAGGAGTAGTATCCCTCTTTTCATGTGGAGAAAAACCAAACTTCTTCAAGATCTCAGCCACATATTTATCTTGGGAGATGAAGATACCATCTTCTTTCTGCTGAACTTGTAAACCAAGAAAGAAGTTCATTTCCCCCATAGCACTCATCTTGAATTTGTCTGTCATAAGCTTGGAGAAATCCTCACTCATCTTTGGATCAGTAGACCCAAAAATGATATCATCAACATAGACCTGGACAAGCAACACATCCTTGCCTTTCTTCTTTGTAAATAGTGTCTGATCTATGGTGCCCCTCTTGAATCCATTGTCCACCAAATAGGTAGACAAAGTACCATACCATGCTCTAGGGGCTTGATGAAGGCCATACATAGCCTTTTTGACTCTATACACTTTATCTGGATTCTCTGGATCCTCAAAACCAGGAGGCTGCATCACATATACCTCCTCAACAATAGTTCCATAGAGGAAGGCACTCTTGACATCCATTTGATAGACAGTGAAGCCCATGCAGGATGCATAGGCTAGAAAAATCCTTATAGCTTCAATCCTTACAACTGGTGCAAAGACCTCCTCATAGTCTATCCCCTCCTCTTGTGTATATCCCTGAGCCACTAACCTTGCCTTGTTTCTGACCACAATGCCTCTTTCATCTCTCTTGTTCCTTAGAACCCATCTTGTCCCTATAGGTCTGACATATCTGGGACAATCAACCAACTCCCAAACATCCTGAATTACAAATTAGTGAAGCTCATCCTGCATTGCTTCCACCCAACTTGGTTCTTTGAGAGCATCAAATATTTCTTGGGTTCCTGTTGTGACAGAAAACAGGCAAACAAACATGCTTGCACAAGAGGGGTATCAACCTTCTTGTGTATATTGACAATAAACCCACCAAGACCCTGATGAGATCTTCTAGTCTGAACTGAAGTCATAATATCACCAATGATTTGAGAAGTGGGGTGATTCTTCATAGTGGAAGTGAGAACTCCTCCTTCAAAAAGTTTGGTGTCCTCAACCTCATTCTCCATGTTGCCAATATCTTCTTCATCAGACTCTCTTACATCAACATGAGGATGAACCTCTTCATATATAGTAGAAGGTTCACCTTGTTCAAAAATGGAAGAGAAAAGATGTGCAGAATTGTTGTCAACGCCTGAACCTTGTTTGTCAGCGCTTGGGCTAACAACGCTTGAACTGTTGTCAACGTCTGAACCATCAACGTCTGAATTGGTCTTATCAGCGCTAGATTTGCCTTTGTCAGCGCCTGAAGGACCATGCATGTTTGTATCTGGTGGTACTTGGAAACCACCATTATCTTTTCCAGCAGCAAAAGCATCTGTCCAAATGGAATTGTAACATATTCTTGGATAGGAGATGTCTTTTCTGCTTGTGATCCAACCTTTTCATGAACCTGAGTACCTGAAACATCAACAACTTATTCCTCCATAACATTTGAAGTTACCTTCACAATGTCTGGATTAGTGACAGGCATATAATTTAAAGTTCTGGATAAAGGTTCCAAGTCAAACAACCAATTAGGACCACTTTCAGGATCACTAGGTTTATTTTCTAAAAACCTAACATGTACTCTTTCAAGTATACGTTTTTCTTCTTTAAGATAAACCCTATATCCCTTGCTCTGCACTGAATACCCCATGAAGTAGCCCTCATCACCTTTTGCACTAAATTTCCCTAAGGCATCACTAGTATCTAAAACTACTACATGACAACCAAAAGGTCTGAGAAAACCAATATTAGGTTTTCTTCCCCAAAGTAACTCATAAGGTGTTTTATTCTGAATTTTGTTAACCAATGCTATATTTTGAGCATAACAAGCTGTATTAACAGCCTCATCCCAAAAGGCTATAGGAAAATGAGCATCAGCCAACATTGTTCTAGCTGCTTCAATTAGGGTTCTATTTTTCCTCTCAGCAACCCCATTTTGCTGTGGGGTTCTAGCAATACTAAATTGCCTAGTAATTCCTTTCCTGGCACATAAATCATCTAGCTTCTTATTCCTAAATTCTCCACCATTATCACTCCTAAGCATTTTAACTTCATTGCCAGACCTCTTCTCAATCTGAGTGATAAAATCAATTAGAATATCAGCTGTGTCACTCTTCATAGCTAGAAAGAATGTCCAAGTAAACCTAGAAAAGTCATATGTGATGACAAAGCAATATGACTTACCATTCAAACTTTCTATATTGGTTGGACCAAAGAGGTCCATGTGTAGCATATGAAGAGGTCTAGAACTAGTATGCACCTGTTTGGACTTGAATGAGACCTTGTGCTGCTTGCCTTTAAGACATGCAACACAAGAGTGGTCATTGTGGAAGGCCTTCTCAGGCAAACCATCAACCAAGCCAAGTCTCACAAGCCTATTTATATTCTTAAAATTTATGTGCCCTAGTCTCCTGTGCCACAAATTACTCTCATCTACTGAAGCTTTAGCATAAAAACAAGACATATTATTATTCATTCTAATCCCATTTAGATTCACATTATATATGTCTTTATGCCTAGGTGTTCTATACTCAATATATTTCTCATCAGGAATCTTATAATCCTTGCTTAACACCAAACACTCAGTATCAGTAAACAGAACTTTATTTTTGTTATCACAAACTTGTGATACACTAAAAAGATTGTAATCAAGTTCTTTTACCAGAAATACGTTTTCAAAACGCAAATTCTTGGTGAGAAGGGTTCCTTTGCCTGTGATAGTACCATATCCGCCTCCAAAGTAAAACTTATCACCATCCTTAATGGGAGTGAAGTTCGTAAGATAGTCTTCCTTCCCAGTCATGTGCCTTGAGCATCCACTATCCCAATATCCATAATCATTGACCTGTTTTTGAATGCCCTGCACATAAAGAAAACAAATTAGTTTTCTTTGGGAACCCAAGTCTTAAAAGACTTGGATTCATCTGGTTGTTCAATAAGAACAGACTTAGTTCTCACAACAACCCCATTCTCATCCTTCTTAGGATGAAGTACCCAGTTAACCCCAATAGGTTTTGTAACGACCTTTGAAATGTAATTAAATCTGTTGCAGGTCATTTAAATCCCATTATCATTAGGGTTTTGATCTTTCTTGGGTCTCCATGTTAAGCTTGAAGAAGCTTTAGACCCCTTACCATGTGGTTGCAAATAATAGGTCTGGTCACGTTTCTGTCAGCGTTGAAATTGGTCTTGTTAACGCTGAGATTTCCCTTGTCAGCGTTGAACCTAGGGTTTGCTACAGAAACCCATTGCCTATTCGACCAGGTGTTTGTCTTTTGAAATGGTCGTTGTCCATGAGTGTTAGACCCTTTAGTAAAGAATGGGGCAGGTCTAATCACTTGTGGACTTTGCTCTACACAAGGTTTGGGTCTGACAACGTTTGACTTTCTAACAACGTTGACTTTGTTCCTGTCAGCGCTGAATTTGGGAGCGTTGACACACTTGTATGCCAAGTGTGAAAAGCTACCACAAGTGTAACAAGCTTTTCTAGACACAACCTTAGGTCTAGAAGAGAAGAAGCATGTTTCATTATTGCTGACTTGGCTCTTGGGTGACCTAGTATTCCTATACATCTCTGCATATTTAATGCTAGGTTTTCTATCAGTGTTTGAGCCTAGGTCAACAGCTTTACCAGTGATTGGGTTTGTAACCTTAATGGGAGTTAACTCATTGGGACTTTCACATAGCAAACCACCCTTAACAAACAAAGTAGGGTTAGCTTTCTTCCATTCATTCAGGTCAGTCAACTTTTGTTGGTACTCTTCAACTAGAGTGACAACTCTTGGTAGAGGAATGAATTCCTCCTCTTGGAATTCTGGCAAACCAGTCTAAGATAGGTCCTTTTGTTGGACACCATAGAAGTCACCAGCTGGTGGGGGAACCAAAGAGTAATCATTCATCCCAATCTCAGTCATGTCCTTAGGATCCCTTTGTTTACTCACACAGTCTCCTAGGGTTTGAGTGGCTCTATCAAATCTTTGAATTTTAAGGCCAATATTATCTTTATTCTTAATGGCTTCATCTAACTTAGCCTATAACTCACCATTAACCCTTTCCATGATGTTTCTAATATCCATACTAGCATTTAACTCATGTTTTAAGATATTTATTTTATCTTTTAAGTCAAATTCCATTTTCTTGTATTCAGAAACGGTTTTCTCAGTTTGAGTGAGAGCTACTTGGTAATTAGACAGTTTACACTTTCAGTACTCACATCACTTAATAATCTTAACACCTCTTTGTTAAGCTTCTCAGTGTTTAACCTACAACCTTTACTACAAAAAGCATCATTGTATACCTCATTATCAGATGAAGAGGAGGAGTGTGCCATGAGAGCATATTCAACATGCTCTTCTTCTTCAACCTCAGCATCTAAGGCTTTATCCTCTTCAACATTCTTAGCCAGATAGCTCCAATCCCATCCCATACCATCAATTACTTGAACTGCAACCATGGCTTTGGAATCCTGAGCTTTAACAACCTGACTTGAGGGTTTACCAGCATCAGATCTTCTAGGAGATCTGCATTCCCTCATGAAGTGCCCCATACGATGACAGTTGTAGCATTCAACTTTGGATTTATCAAATCCAGCTGTGTCTTTTGCATTGAAGGTCATCTTCTTCTTAAACCTTCTGTTCCACCTATTTGCTCTTATACTAGCAAGAGCCATGTTCCACTTAATGTCCATCTCTTCCAAGTGCTCATCACTTATCTGCTCAAGGTCCTCATATGTAATCACTGAACCATTGGGCAAAGAAGCAATATAAGCACATACATTATCCAAATCTAAACCAGCAGGTTTAACTCTTGGTGAGTCACTTTTGAATTTGTCAGCGTCTGAAAAGGAGACGTTGACAGGACATGCTCCAGCGCTGACACAAGATGATCCAGTAACTGGATGTATGAAAGAGTCCTTCTGATTGAATTGACCTTCACTATGAGAGAAAAAGACCATGTTACTATTGGTAGACTTGCTTCCATGCTCTAAAAGAGTTTCATCTTCCAACAACCTCAGTTTGTTGTAGATGTCATCAAACGTGGAACTCTTGTAAGTATTATTGGCAAGAATGGATCTTGCCTCAATCTTCCATGCCTCACCAAGACTTTTAAGAAAGGTAGCATTAATGTCAACATCACCAAGTTGTGTCTCCATGAAGGACAACTTGCTTGTAATGTCAAGCAATCTGCTTCTCACACTACTTAGTTTCTCATTGGGTTGAGCCTTGAAGACAGCATAATCATGCATGAGTTGCTTTTTCTTCTCTTCCTTAGTGTTTGCATTGCCACCATATGCAACTTCAAGAGCTTCCCAAAGGTTTTTAGCAGATTCATAGCCTCTATATTTATACTGGTTCTCTTGTCCCAAAGAGACTTTCAGAATATTTAGGGCTTTCATGTCGACCCTTTTCTTTGCTATGTCATCAGCAGACACAGCTCTACCATCTCCAGGTTTTTCTTTCTTATCTTCTTCAGAACATCCAGCAACAGCTGATCTTTGAGTAATAGCATCAGCAATCTTTTGGGCTTTATCGAATGTGTTTCCATATTCAATGATCTCCCAGAGTGTGTAGTCATAGATCCCTAGATATTGCTCAAAGTTGAATTTCCACAAATCAAAGTTGGTTGCATCAAGCATGGGAATCTTGATGTTTGGTAAAGATGAGGAGGAGGAGGAGGTTATTTCTGACATGATGTTGTTAGGGTTTTTGAAAAAATTAGGGTTTTGTGATTTTTAGGGTTCTTGTGTTCTTTAAGATCAAAAGTTCCTCAACAAGCTCTGATACCACTTGTTGATCCCAAACTTAGATCGATTTAGCTTTATGTATACGAGATTAGATCAAGTAATACACTTAGAGAAACCTTTGTATATGCTTATGATAATCTAAGTGTTATGCGGAATTAACACTTAAACAAGAACACACAATGATATAAACAAACTTTCACTTTGATTAATGATATCAAACTTGCTTACAATGAAAGTAGTTTACGAATGAAAACTTATATGAAACATTAACCTAAAGGTCTTCTTTTATAGACATAAGAAGCCTTGTACAATAATCTACGTATCAGCTATTCTAGGTAAAGATAAATATAGAAAATACATTGTTGTTCCTATCTTTACTAGAAGTAATCTAGAATACAATAAACGCGTAGAGTATATCTTCCCATAAGTGCTTGTCTTCAATGTATCAACGCTTGACTTTGTCTTGTCAACGCTTGAGCTGTCAGTGCTTGTTTTGCTCTTGTCAACGCTTGTTTTACTCTTGTCAGCGCTCAAGTGATTTGGCCTTAATTTATTCCCAACACGTTAGAGGCGCTTTCTTTTAAAAAAAACTCGTTTTACACCCCCCCGAACGTCTCGTTTATTGTTTCCCTTTTCACTCCTTATTTACAATTTTAAATTCCCCCTCCCCTCTCTCCCACACCACACACACAGTTATAACAGCTAGTTTTAATAATAATAAAAAAAAGTTAAATTAATTTTTATAAATACCCCCTAACGGCTATATTTTTTTAATAAAAGAATTTCATTTTACCCCTTCCTAGACCACTACTATATATACAATATCAATTATATACCAAATTAAAAACGTTATTTTATCAAATTCTTAGCAAAAAAAAAGACCGACTACCCTCAACACGGATTCGTTAATATTATGAACACAGCTTGTACAGGAAACCCGTCGACTCAAAATTCACCATTTACCGGCTTTACTTCGTATGAAGCATTGCAACAACATCAACAAGAACACCAAAAAACTTTCTTTCGGTGGCAACAATCACAAGCTGTGAACACATTACAAGACACCCCGTCATTCACATCTCAAAGGTGTTGCCGAAGAAGAACCGATTTTAGCGGGTCGTTGGCTACCGATTGTAGCGGGTCGGTGGCAAAAAAAGGTACCCGAAAAAAAGAAATGTACAAAGAGAGGCAAAGGTGTTGTCGAAGAAGAACCAATTGTAGCGGGTCGTTGGCTACCGATTGAAAAAGAATTGCTAGCATCGTCTTACATTGGAGTTTCGAAAGATAACAATGTTGATCGAAGTTAAAAGGGTGATACGTTTTGGATTCGTGTGACGAACGTGTTCAACGAAACAAATTTCCAAAAACGTAATAAGGAGATGATAACTAGCAAATGGCATACTTTGAATGCTAATTGCCAAAAGTTTAATGCCGCTTTCAAACGGGCCAAACTTTTAGAGAAAATTGGCGAGAACGATGTGAATGTGATGAAACAGGCACACAATATTTACCGTAACGAGCACAAAGGGGGGCGTTTACTCAACTAGACGCGTGGAGGGTTTTGAGAAACAAAAGCAAATGGGACTCACCGGAAGCGGTTGACTTAACCGGACCGTCCTCGGGCCTAGCCAAGAGACCCTATTCGACCATGATGCAAGACCAAGCCCCCCCGGCAAACCACGTCCCTAAAAAAATAAGTTTGACGCCACAACGAGCACGGAGGGAAGTACCTCAGCTAGTTTTGATTTGTTAATGGAGAACAAGATGCGTCTCAAACGGGAAGCCGCCGAAAGGGCCTTCGATGTGCAAACCTAAAAGACCGCACGCTCACGCGTTTGGAGGAGTTGCGGTTTTTAACTACCCCCGTTCGGGATTTGGACGACGAAGATGCCTATTGGATTAGGAAGCAAAAACAACTAATCCGGGCAAAGATGAGTCAAGATTTAGTCAAAGACGACGGTGCATGCTCGTCTTAATTTTTTTAAATCGTAATGTTTTTTTTTTCTAATTTTTATGTTTTTTAATTCGTATGTTTTTTTTCGTACGTTTTTTTATTTTCGTATGCTTTTTTTTCGTAATGTAATTTTTTTATTTTCGTAATGTAATTTGTATTTTATTTTATAAATGAAATGGGTGTATGTTTAAATAATAAAATAATTGTTGAGGGGGTTTTTTGAAAAAAAAGATAAAAGTGGTGTTGGTGGGTCTATTGATTAGAGGGGTTGATGTTATGCTGATGTGACGGTGTTATTTGGTGAAAATGGTGTTACGACACCAAGGGCTCTTATGCATTACAGAGTTATGGTGTATTTTATAGTATGTTTTATCTACTTGTACAGTGAGTGTTTCAGTCACTTTTATAAGTGTGCAAATCATATATTGAACATGTATCTCCCAAAGAAAAACAGAATGGACAACCAATTTTTAAGATGCAATTGTTCGATTTATAAACAACTAACAATATAATTTGTTAAAAAAAAACTAACAATATAATTATTAGAGTAAAATGGAGATATAGTCATTGTGGTATGTCAATTTTGCATATATTTTATTTGGTCTTTTGAAAGTGTAGACACACTACCTGTAAAGATAGTTTGAGTCCATTTTTGTACCTTGACCTAACGAATGTTATGTGTTGACCGTTACCATGATTTAATCAAAAGACAAACTATTTCTATACGGAGTATTTTTTAACAATATTACTGTTTTATTATTTCTTATCTCTCCTATTTCATTATTCCTCACCACCGTCGCCGCCGCCACCACCACCACCGCCATCATTGTTCTATTGTCACGGCTCTGACTGCTCCGGATCCACTCTTATAGCTCAAATGTTCCACCACCACCACTGACCATGTCAACTTGTAACTGTTTAAGTACTTGATCCTTAATGACGAATGTAAGTGTGAATAACTAACGTGGGCAAGTATGACAAAAAAGTTTGCCCATGTGCGAAGACATGAAGTACTTCGCGTTTATTATGGTAGTAGTAGTAGTACTCATGATAAAAAGAAGTATCTAACAATATGCCGCTACTCAATATTACTGTACGTTATTATGCTAGTAATAGTACTCATGCTAAAAACAAGTATCCAACAATATGCCCCTACTCAATATTACTCAATATTATTGTACGTTATTATGGTCGTAGTAGTACTCATGCTAAAAACAAGTATCCAACAATACGCCTTTACTCAATATTACTATACGTTATTATGGTAGTAGTAGTATTCATGCGAAAAACAAGTATTCAACAATATGCCCCTACTGAATATTACTCAATATTATTATACGTTATTATGGTATTAGTAGTACTGTAGTAGCACTCAATATTAATGTACGTTATTACGGTAGTAGTAATATTCATGCTAACAACAAGTACTCAATATTACTGCACGATCGGGCAAAATAATTCGTTGGGTATAAATTACTATGCAATATGTAATTGTAAAAAAAAATAGAAAAGACATGTTTGTCCTTTGATTAAAACATGATAACGGTCAACACATAACCCCCGTTAGGTTAAGATATCCAGGGATGAAACCAGGATGAATTATGACCGGGGGCACAAATTTTTTTGAGCCTTAATATAATAGAGTTCAATTTTTTTAAGTATACTAACTAAATAATACTAGAAATACATTTCGATGCACCGGTGCATTTAAAATATAATTGGGAAAAATCGATGTTTTTTTCAAAAATTAACACTAAATCGAAAAAATCCATAGGTGTCACGGGCACCCACGGGAAACCCCCTGGCTCCGTCCCTGAAGGTATCAAAATGGACTCAAACTATCCTCACAGGTATAGCGTCTGAACTTTCAAAAAACCAGGTATGATATATGCAAAATTGACATAATACAGTGACCATATCTGCATTTTACTCATGATTATTATCTTAAAGAGTAAAATGCATATATGGTCACTATAGTATTTCAAGTTTGCATATATCCTACCTAGTCTTTTGAAAATGCAAACGCTATACCTGTAAGGATAATTTGAGTCCATTTTGATACCTTGACCTTACAGAGGTTATGTGTTGACCGTTATCATGTTTTAATCAAATGACAAAGATGTCTTTTTTTTAACAATTACATATTGTATAGTAATTTATACCCAACGAATTGTTTTGCCCGATCGTGCAGTACTATTGAGTACTTGTTGTTAGCATGAATACTACTACTACTACCATAATAACGTATAGTAATATTGAGTACTACTACTAACATAATAACGTACATTAATATTGAGTAATATTGAGTAGGGGCATATTGTTGGATACTTGTTTTTAGCATAAGTACTACTACTACCATAATAATGTACAGTAATATTGAGTAATATTGAGTAGGGGCATATTGTTGGATACTTGTTTTTAGCATGAGTACTACTACTAACATAATAACGTACAGTAATATTGAGTAATATTGAGTAAGGGCATATTGTTGGATACTTGTTTTTTTAGCATGAGTACTACTACTACCAAAATAAACGCGAAGTACTTCATGTCTTCGCACATGAGCAAACTTTTTTTTCATACTTGGCCACGTTAGTCATTCACACTTACATTTGTCATTAAGGATTCAAGTACTTAAACAGTTACAAGTTGACATGGTCAATGGTGGTGGTGGAACAATTGAGCTATAACGGTGGATCCAGAGCAATCGAGCCGTGACGATAGAACATTGATGGCGGTGGTGATGGTGGTGGCGGCGACGGTGATGATGAATAATAAAATAGGAAAGATAAGAAATAATAAAAAACGTAATATTGTTAAAAATACTCCGTATAAAAATAGTTTGTCTTTTGATTAAACCATCGTAATGGTTAACACATAACATTCGTTAGGTAAAGATACCAAAATTGACTCAAATTATCCTTACAGATAATACGTTTCCACTTTCAAAAAAGCAGATATAATATATGCAAAATTGATATACCATGATGAATTTTACTCTTATCTTAAACTAGACTTGCTAACGACACCTTCAGGGAATGAGACTTTGATACTCAATTTTAGTTCGTTTGATTAAATATATGTTTACCGTGTGTGGGCGTACGCATGGATGTGTATATTCTTGTATACGTGTGGATGTACAAATCTACAATAGTAAATGCTTGTTGATATCTAACAAACTTTCACCTAAACATTGACAAATCATAGGGGCATGAACTTACCCACAACCTTGTCAAATACGTAGCATACAAAGATAGGGATGATGACTATTCAGTATTCACTTCTTCAAGTTGACGAATCTGTTGAAGTATAAATAATTGTAAGAGGGGAATATATAACTTCACACATATTTAATTTAACTCGATCTCAAGATATACCTCTTAAAATTCGTAAATACCGACCAAGAAGGTTCATCTTTAAGTAGACGATCGGATATTGAAATTTGATTTATGAATGTCTATTTCTATGATTAGTTTGATAAATCTATCATCACTTTGAAATGACAATCAACCATCATTTCAAGTAATAGAAGATAATATACGAATCAACAAATTTTACAAGTCGCATAATAGACATATGTCCTTTACTCCTTTACGCTAGACGCAACGCATCTGATTTTTTCGGTCGGGGACTCGGTCGCGACCGAATCGTCGCGTTGCGGCGATTCGGTCGCCGGTAAAAATCTCTCCCAACCCGACCTTGGTCACGGTCTAATCAATTTTGGCTTTGTGTTTGTTTGAAAAAAAAATAAATGGTTTGTTTGTGTTTAAAAAAAAAAATTACTATATAATTTATACTGTATACTGTAAGAAATTGTAAAAATCTTGTATTCGAAAGTTAAAAATTTATTTAATAATAATAAAAACTTGAAAATACTGAAATACAATAGGAAATGCAATACGATACTAAAAATAAAATTACATAATACGATATTAAAAATAAAATTACATAATACGATTAGTCAGTTCCCGGATCCGAATCCGATAACAGACCACAAGGAAACTCCCAACGCAATGTTTCTTCTTCATCTTCTTCGGCCATAATTTGCGCCTCCAGCTCCCTTCTTTCCCTTTCTTCTTCTTCCTGAGTTTGTCTCAACACTTTTTGATCTAGGTATTCTTAATACACCTCAATGTCAGTCATTCTGCCATCTGTGAGGTTTGGAATTGGAAAGGGTAGATCGGGCGACTCATTTCTTATTCGGTGTTGTTGCGACGAAGAACCGATATGAGTTGTTTGAGATCGGGACGAAGAACCAAAGTTATTCAACCATTTAGTATTTTCTTCAATTCTAGCCTCCAATTTTGACGACTTTCTTGCGCAAGATCTCCGGAGGCTGAAATCCAAATCAGCTTGCTTATTAAGATATGTGTCGATAAACTGACGCTCCTGTGGGGAGAGATCACGGCATTTCTTACATGCCGAGCTCAATTCCCTATTCTCTTCGGACGCAGCATCGAAATCATCACCTAACTTCGTAAGCTGCTCGTAACGGCGTTGTTGTTGAAGTATTTGTCTGTTAACTATAGCCTTAATCTCGGCTTCGGTATGTGGGAATGAGCATGCCATTTTTGATTTCTGAATGTGTGTGTGAAAAAACAGAGTTGTGTGTGAAAAAACTGTGTGTGAAAATGTGGTATTTATAAAGAAAAAATAATGATTTTAAAAAAAAAAAAAAAATTTTTATTTAAGTCGCATTAGATCGCCGGGTTGTGACAAATAGGTCGCACTAGGTCGCCGGCCGAAAAAACGAGGTCGCGACCTCTATGCGTTGCGCCCAGCCTTAGACATTTGTTTGCGTTAAGAGGTTTTCATGGTACGTACTATGTACTATCTACCACAAGTGTAGAAATGAAGCTCGACCCTCACACGTATAAGAGGTTCATATTCAAATAGCTCGAAATCAAATTGTTGATTAATAACTTAGGGAGAGAAGTGCAAAAATTATCCCTGTGATATGTCGAAAAATCGAATTATATTCTTTGTTAACTTTTTGGACAACAGCCATCCCTCCGTTAGTGCGCGGGGCACAATACATCCCTCATGGACTAACGGTGCAAATGTTTTCTCGTTAAAAATTAACAAAATCTAAAAGAGAAGGTATTCTTGTCTTTTTCCTTTCCCAGAGATGTATTGTGAACCTTATCATAAATAGTTTCAAAAAAAAATTATTTTTGAAAAAAAAATTATTTTCAGAAAAAATAAGTTTTATTTTCTCGAAAAAAAAATTATTTAAAAAAAAAAATTATTTTCGGAAAAAAAAGTTTTATTTTCTAAAAAATAAGTTTTATTTTCGAAAAAAAAGTTTTATTTTCGAAAAAATATGTTTTATCTTCGGAAAAAAGTTTTATTTTCGAAAAAATGGTTAATTTTTGAAAAAAAAAAGTTTAATTTCGAAAAAAAGTTTAACCAGAAATAGACTTTTTTTTTGAAAAAAAAGTCATTTCTTTTTTCGAAACAATATTTTTTAAGAAAAAAAGAATATTTTTTCGAAACAAATTTGGTTTAAAAATTTAATTTAAAAAAAAATGTTTTTTTTTCTTTTTAGAAAAAGATAAAACCTTTTTTTAAAAATAATTTTTTGTTTTGAAACAAGTTTTTTTCAAGAATAATTTTTTTTTAAATAAGAAACAAAAAATTTTAAAAAGAAAGTTTATTTTTTTCGAAACAAACATTTTTTCAAAAAATTAAACTTCTTTTTCGAAAAAAAAGAATTATTTTTCAAAAAAAAACAAATTCTTTTTTCAGAATTTTTGTTTCGCTAAATATTTTTTTTCCCGAAAATAGAACATATTTTTTCGAAAATAAAACTTTTTTTTTCCAAAATAAAACTTATTTTTTAGAAAATAAAACTTTTTTTTCCGAAAATAATTTTTTTTTTCGAAAATAAATTTTTTTTCGAGAAAATAAAACTTATTTTTTCTGAAAATATTTTTTTTTTCAAAAATAATTTTTTTTTTGAAAATATTTATGATAAGTTTCACAATACATCCCTGGGAAAGGAAAAAGACAAGAATGCCCTCTCTTTTAAACTTTGTTAATTTTTAACGAGAAACATCTGCACCGTTAGTGCATGAGGGATGTATTGTGTCCAGCGCACTAGCGGAAGGATGGTTGTTGTCCAAAAGGTTAACGAAGGATGTAATTCGATTTTTCGATATACCACAAGGATGATTTTTGCACTTCCCTCTAACTTAGGTTTTCAGTTACTTTCTTGATTAATCAATCTCTATTGTGGTGTGAAGTACAAAGATCTTGTTTTTGTTGAAATTTATAAAAACCTTTAACCATATTAACACATTAATAATCACGAGTACGCAACGAAATAGTAAGATCACGTATACACAAGTTTTTAACATAAACGATAAAGAAAAGCGTACCTTTTAACACTGGATCAATTAACCTTTATCAAACAATCAAATAACCGAAAACCCAATAAATGTCAAACAATTATCTCTCTAAGTATACGCACACAATACGTTTATACAAGTAATAAGTATGTTAGTACGTAAGTGTTAAACAACCAATAAACCAATACTCTTGAATCAATCAACAACTAGAAACCTTGTGGTTTCTTTACCTTCGTCAACCACCAAAAACCGAACAACCTTTTGGGGTTTATCTATCGATTGGACCAAAAGAATGAGGAGCAGAGAAAAGTGATTTAGGGATTACAAGTGAATAATGAGCGAGGTATCCAAGACCTCCTTATATACTTGTAATAACTTAGTGATCCAACAACCAAGCCCAAAAGCCTCATGGGCTTTTGTTTCCTTTTTCTTACTTTTCATTATTGTTTATTTGTTTAACTATAATTAATATTTAATTCAATATTAATTATATATTGCTTAACGATTTACGTGTGCGTCTCCTTAGGCTCGAGACGACTTCCAGACACATATTATTTCATGTACATATTCCTTCAGCTCCAACTTGGACATGCACAATAATATAATACAATAACATTGGTTAACGTCTAGCAACATGTCAATGCTCCCAAAACTCTCGAGTGTAGTTTTTCATAAAATACATTTAAATAACTTAAACATTTACAATTACTTTGTTTCTTAAATAGCATGTTAATAATGGATATGGATCGAAATCATTTCATTTTAACTATTCTGTTTCTCGTATTACAAGATTGAATCAAGATTATCAATCTAATCGAGACAAATCTAGATTACCATTGGGTACGGCCGTACACACATCTGATTAACTAAACGAGGGGCCTAGTAGCATTATTCTTCAAGCCTTGTTGAATGAACAAATTCTATTTTGGCTACACGTGCCTCTTACATGCTTCAAAATACAAATGATTATAGCATTTATTACTACCTTGTTCAGGATAGCGTTAGAACTATAGCAAAAAGTACCATCCACATATATAAGATATGCTTGCATCTCAAGTCAAAGGATTTAGTAATGTAAACCATTTACAAGTTTTACTTAATGACGCTTATCCATAAAGTGATTGACTTATTAGTAGAAGATGTCCAATATGTAGCCTTTGAATATTGTGTGAGTTGGTGAACCGTTCTTCCATATTCTACGAATATTACCATCACTCAGATGTGTCTAATTCAATTATATTCTCATAGAATTGATCGACATATACTATTTAGAATAACATATCATTTAAGGATTTAAACATGCAAAAATATGATCAATAAATATAAATGAAAACCGAACATATCAAATACTTCAATCACAAATAAATATTGTTTAACAATATCCTTTATGCAAATACTAAAAGATCAATGCATGATAACCTTAGTTGAAAAATCATGCCTCAAGATATGACGATCATACTTGTTTTCAAGGGATATATTTCATGAAACTATAGTAGGTTTGATCTTTGTAATTTTGAAAATACTTATTTCAAATTCACAATTGTGGATATCTCTGAACATATATAATGATTGTTATTATGTACGTTTGTACATATGGGCACACACAAAATGGGAGTGTTGTTGTAATACATCCTATAAGGTGTATAAACACCTTACTGAAACAATCATATTTAATAGCTTCGTAAACTATAAAGTATTATTTATTCTTTTAATATGTATTTTAACATTATGCTCAATTGAACATAACTAGTCCACATATTCATCACAAATATGAAATTGTACTATGACTAGTATTGAATGTTATATCAATCAAACTATCAGCCATGTCTAGAAACATCACTATGATCTATTATAATTCATAAATTATTAAATATTACTATGATAATATTTGGTGTCTTTCTAAACTCTAAGTTTATTGACAATGATAATTACATATTATTATCATATAGAATATTCATTAATTGTTACAATTCAAGTTAGTAATAATCATTCTATCATAAACAAATCTTATCATAACATTTATATTAATCATCTAAATGATTTCTCTAAAAGCAATCGTTGTAGTCAAATCTTCTTGTACTTATACAAGTTTTACAACTATCAATATACACAATATATTTTTCATGATGAATCCCCTAAATATTCATCTCATGTCAACTCTCATCAAATGAGATATATATTCATTGAGAATTTCTAAATGATATTTTATATTATGTTGAATTTCATTAACCACACATTTTTACCTTAATAAACATATATAAATCAAGGTCATACGTTTAATTTTTAAACCATTTCATATAAAACTTTATTCCAAACTTAGATGGAATATAGTTTTTCATATGTTATACATCATATGTGATTTAAAGAAATAAACATAATATTCTCACTAGCTTTTAGATGTACTCACAAGTTATCTTAGATCTAATTATAAATCAAATATGGATTTAAAAATTATACTTGAGATATATTCTATAGATGCATGCATTAATCCATACATGGATTCTTGCATTATGTACATTACATAAAAATTATTGTAATTTATAAACACTTTGGTTACAACCATCTTCGCTAATGTAATCATACAAAAGAATTTAAATATTACATTGTCATATTTATCATTATAAAAACTATCATGACAATCAATCATCTTTATTAAACTAATGCGTGTAGAAATTTTCTATCACATATTGCGCATTAATCATGTGTACAATATTGTCCATATGAGTCTTTCACTAAAAAAACTTATATTCACCTCACGGTTCAACCGATTGGTTATAGATTAATCAAGTTTCCAAAAATTGATTGTCTTCTATGGACTTGCATCTACTCATTCGTAGTTTTGTTCAATCATGACATTCAAGATTCAATAATACATCTATATGGTTAGCAAGTTCACCATGATCCTCTAACTTACATTCCTTAGTATTAACATATCAATATATCATTCAAGTACTAAAGATATCCTTGCTGATCTATGAATGTGAGTTCTATCGTCACGAGGTGTAACATTTCATGTTCATCTTCATTATGACATTCGCTAGTATATTTAGAAGGTTGCGTATTTTGTTATTTTATCGCTTAAAAATCTATGAGTCCTCCCACTTGCTTTTTGTAATCAGAGATTATTCTTCAAACACTTAGCATGTAGAGCAACAACAAATTGTTATCTTTTGGGAAATGGCACAAAATACCTTGATAGTTATTGACAAATTCAAAATTTCAATATTAAGACGCAGTGTGATTCATCACCAGTTTCCTTCTAGTCTGGAGTAATATTTAAGTATATACTTTGTATACTCAATTTCAAACCTTGACAACTTTTGGAGGTAAAGTATTTCAAGTTATCAAAATCAACTATTAAAAAAAAGTTGATTTATCACTCAAGACATACAAAAACTATGTGGTATTGTATGAGTACTGATATTGTGACTATATCACAATTCCTAAATAACTTAATACTCTTTAGGTTAAATACTTATCAATTGTATAAATACAAAATTAAAAATATATATAATTTAAAAACCTAGTGCATGCTTTCATGTATACATCTTTAAATACTTAAATAGCTATATATACATTATTTATCCTGTTACTACAATGATGCCTAAAAACGTTACTTGCATTTTTCGGTCTCCCTTTGTTTTGATTACGACAATATGTAAAAACAAGCATTTACAAAAACAACGAAAAACGAATTCTTGAGTTCAAGTATTTTTCACTTCAACCATTATCACTTAAGGTATGTACAAACAAGTACTCATCCTAATTAAGTGATCAAGGATTTAATCTTTTCTTAAAACTCATTTTTTATTAATTGTGACAAGTTTTTATTAAACTTTATTTTTAAGAAAATGTTTTATTAAATTAGTTATTTAAAAATTTGAAAATGACATATTATATCTTGGTTTGGAATATCCTTTCAAGATATTTTAATCACCAGATTTGAACCATACCACTAAAAGACAAAAAGGAGCGGAGTCTACTCCAGCGGCTCCTTAAGTTGCTATGCGGTTCCTTATCGATAAGGAACCGCGGGTAGCTATAAGGAGCCGCGGGTAGCTATAAGGAACCACGGCCAGATATATCGTTGGAGCCTTGTCTTATAAATAGTGGACCATTCTAATATTTTTTTTTCACCTCTTTTGCACATATATTTCCAGATTCTTTCATACTTCTAAAATCACTCAAATCCTTGGTCATTTGGTTGATTAATACTTGTTTAGAAGTGAATTTTTCTTCTCCCATCTCTTCATCTCCAAGTGCAAAGAGAAGAACACTTTCATCATTGAAGTGTTGTGTCTACCTCAAAGATCCATTGAAGATCAAATCTTATTTATTCATTGTTGTGTCATTGTTGTGAAGATCCAAGTAGTTGTGTCTATTTGGAAGTTGTGTATGTATTAAGGTTAATACTTGGTCCTTAAAGTATATTGGTGTAGATTGGTCCTAGCTAAGATTAGGGCTCGACTTTTAGCTTAGAGTCGGAAATTGGATAAGCAACGTTGTGTACGGTTTCTCCTCCTTAAGGGGCTTGTTGATTAGTGAACTCTCGAGTAAGGATTACCCGAGGAGTGGAGTAGGAACGAGGAGTGAGCTTCGTTGCTGAACCACTATAAATCCTTGGTGTTTGGTTTGATCTTTCTTTTCCTTATCTCTTTACATTCATTATTCCTTATTAGTATATATTTGTGATTATTAATTTTGTTGAACTATCCCTTGTTCATATTGTGCATAAGAAGATTTCACATAATCACTCAAGTCTAGGTTTTTGAAAATGATTTTTGAAAACCGTCTTTAGACAAGTAAATTTTAAGATACTATTCACCCCTCCTTCTAGTTTCTACAATTAGTATCAGAGAGTGGTTGCTCAAGCCTTTTTAAAATATATTTTATTTTAAAACATGAATAGATCTATGGATTCTAACAAGTACCTAGAAGGGCAATCTATGCTAAGACCGCCTCTTTTTGAAACCGATAGTTTTATTTATTGGAAAAATAGATTTGAGACTTTTGTGAAATCAAAAGATTTAGATCTTTGGCATGTTATTACCCATGGTGATTTTTTGCCTTATCAATATAATGAAGTTTCTAAAAGCAAAAAGATAGTTACTTTTGACAAAGCTAATGATGACACTAAAAGGAAACTTGCTAAAAATAATGAGGCTAAAATGGTGATTTATAATGCTTTACCAAAGAAAGAGTACGAAAGGATTTTTATGTGTGAAACCGCAAAAGATATTTGGAACACTCTTTTAGTAACCCACCAAGGTAATAGCCAAGTCAAAGAAAGTAAAATCGATCTTCTTGTTCAACAATATGAACAATTTTTCATCTTAGAAGATGAAACTATTAATAGTGCATTTGCTAGATTTAACACTATTATTACTAGTCTAAAAGCACTTGATGAAGGTTTTTCTAGCAAGAACAATATTAGGAAGTTTCTTAGGGCGTTTCATCCAAAGTGGAGAGCCAAAGCCACGACGATTGAAGAATCAAAGGATCTCACCACATTATCACTCGATGAAGTCATTGGCAACTTGAAAGTTCATGAGATGATAATTTTGAAGGACTCGGAAATGGTGAAAACTAAGAGTGAAAGAAAGTCTTTAGCACTCAAGGCCAAGAAGGCGCAAAGTGACCATGAAAGCTCCTCGGCTAGTGATGATGAGGAATATGCTATGGCGGTTAGAGACTTCAAGAAGTTCTTCAAAAGACGAGGTCAACACGTGAGGCAACCAAGCAACGACAAGAAATCCTTCTTCAAAAACCGATTTACCAAGGATGATAAAGGTGATAGGAAATGCTTTAAATGCGGTGATCTGAACCATTTCATCGGTGATTGTCCTAAGCCTTCACGCGACAAGAACCACACGGCGTTCGTTGGAGGTTCATGGAGCGATAGCGGTGAAGATGTTGATGACAACCCCAAAGATGAGAAATGTCTTATGGCTCACACTTCTAAAGAGATATGCTTAGGAATCGATTTAGATCCCGACGAGTGGATTAAGAATAGTGGATGTTATAAACACATGACGGTTAATCGAAGTTTGTTCTCGCACTACAAAGCATATGATGGAGGTAACGTTACATTCGCTAGTAACTGACGTGGCAATATCATTGGAAAAGGTATGGTTTCTCTTGACTCCATGACCATTGAAAATGTAGAGAACGTAGATAACTTAGGTTTTAACCTTCTATGTATAGGTCAAATTTGTGACAATAAGTGTAAGGTCATATTTTTGGAATATGACAGTGAAATCGTAAAAGATGGAAAGGTCATTGGAAAAGGTGTCAGAAAGCATATGCTTTATGTCATGAAGGTCAATAGGAAGTCAAAGGACAACTTATGTCTAGCGACTTTAGATGATAGTTCTACTCTTTGTCATAGGAGATTAGGTCACGCTAATATGCGTTTAATTCAATCTTTAGTCTCTAAGGAGTTGGTAAGGCGTCTCCCCAAGATGAAGTTTAATAGTCACTTTTGTGATGCTTGCAAAGTTGGGAAGCAAGTTCACTCAAGTCACAAAGCCAAGAATTTGGTTTCGACCTCTCGGTGCTTAGAGCTCCTACATATGGATCTCTTTGGACCTTCCGCCATGCAGAGTTATGGAGGTAACCTTTATACCCTAGTCATAGTTGGCGACTATTCTAGATTCACTTGGACTAGATTTTTGGCGTCTAAGAATGAGGCTTTCGATCACTTCGAAATCTTTAGTCGAAGAATCCAAAATCAACTAGGATGTTCAATTGTCTCTATTAGGACAGATCATGGTAGGGAATTTGATAATGAAGTGCAATTCGGTGCCTTTTGTGAAGCTCATGGTATTACCCATAAATTTTTAGCTCCCGCACTCCACAATCAAATGGGGTAGTTGGAAGGAAGAATAGGACCATCCAAGAGATGAGTAGGACGATGTTAAACGAGCAATATTTGCCTCAAAAATTTTGGTGCAATGTCGTGGACACATCGACCTATATTCTTAACCGAATTCTTATTTGACCTTTCCTAGGAATGACCCCCTATGAGATTCTTAAAGGTAAGAAGCCCTCGTTGGAATACTTTAGGGTCTTTGGAAACAAGTGCTTCATTCTCAACATAAAAGATTACCTTACTAAGTTTGACCCAAAGTCGTACAAAGGTATCTTTTTAGGTTATTCCCAAACTAGCAAAGCCTACATAGTCCTCAATAGAACCTCGAGTGTAATTGAAGAATCACTTAACGTGACATTTGATGAAACCCCTCCTTCATCCAATACACCACCTTTGGTAGATGATGACTTGGATGAAATAGACATAGTTAAAGCAAAATATGTTAGAAACATAGGAGTTGAAGACCTTAATGTTGAAAAGGGAGTAAACATTAAGGAGTCAAAGGATCATGCTCTCGACAACGTCATAGGCGAATTAAATCAAAGGACCCTAAGATCTTAAGTCCAAAATCAAAGTAACTTCTTTTGTTTCGTCTCCTTGATTGAACCAAAGAATGTTAGAGAAGCTTTGATGGATGAGAGTTGGGTCATCACTATGCAAGAAGAATTAAATCAATTCATTGCTAATGACGTTTGGGAACTTGTTCCTCCACCTAGATGTTCTACCATTATAGGAACCAAATGGGTATATAGGGATAAGTTAAACGAGAATGGTGTTGTGTCTCGTAACAAGGCTAGACTTGTAGCTCAAGGCTATCATCAACAAGAAGGTATTAATTATGACGAGACATACGCACCCATATCAAGATTAGAATCCATTAGAATCCTTTTAGCCTACGCTTGTGCCTTAGACTTTAAGCTTCAACAAATGGATGTATGAGTGTGTTTCTTAACGGTGTGATCAATGAGGAGGTATATGTGGCTCAACCTCCCGGCTTCATTGATTTTGAGAAACCGGATCATGTTTAGAAGCTTAAGAAAGCTCTTTATGGTCTCAAACAAGCACCCAAATCTTGGTATGATAGACTTAAAGCGTTTCTTGTAAACATGAGTATACCATGGGGATGGTAGACAATACACTCTTTACAAAGAAGAAAGGTTCTCACCTCATTATCGTAGAAATATATGTTGATGACATTATATTTGGTTCAAGTTGTCAATCATTGTGTGATGACTTTGCCAAAATCATGCATGACGAGTTTGAAATGAGTATGATGAGAGAACTTAACTTCTTTTTAGGACGCCAAATTAAACAAATGGACGATGGTATTTTCTTTAATCAGTCCAAGTATGTTAAAGAAATGCTAAAGAAATTTGGATTAGAAGATTCTAGACCGATGAAGACCCCTATGGCCTCGGATACTAAACTCAGCGTAGATAATGATTGTGAGTCGGTAGACAACACCAAATATAGAGGTATGATTGGTAGTTTGTTTTACCTAAAAGCAAGCCGACCGGATATCATGTTTAGTGTTTGCCTTTGTGCTCGCTTCTAAGTGGCTCCCAAAACCTCTCGCCTTGAAGAGGTTAAGCGTATCTTCCGATACATTAAGGGCACTATACATTTAAGATTATGGTATCCTAAAGGGACCGGCGTAGAAACCATTTTCTACGCGGACTTGGATCATCGGGAGACTATGTGGACCGGAAAATCACTAGTGGAGTTTGTACCTTCATGGGTTGTTGTTTAACTTCTTGGTTCTCCAAGAAACAAATCGCTCTTGCAATATCCACCATGGAAGCCGAGTATGTGAGTGCCGGTAAAGCTTGTCAACAAGCACTATGGATGAAGCAAACGCTTGTTGATTACGGGATTTCTCTTGATGATGTTCCCATCATGTGCGATAATAATGGTGCAATAGACCTTAGCAAGAATCCCGTGCAACATTCGCGAACTAAGCACATAGAGATTCGCCACCATTTTCTAAGGGATAATGTTCAAAAGGGGAAAATTTCGATTGAGAAGGTACCCTTGGTAGAAAACTTAGCCGATATCTTCACTAAGCGACTTAAGAGGGAACCTTTTAATTACTTGTGTCTAGGTCTAGGTTTAATGGAACATATTCCTTAATTGCGCATTTTATTAATCGAGTCTTTTTCTCTTTTGAGTCTTTTCTTTCTTTGAGTCATTGAGTCTTGCAAACTCTTTTTGAAAAACCTCTCTTCTCTTTTTCAAAATTCTCAAAGTTCTTTCGAAAATGGTTGAAAAATGTTTTTGCATTGTTAATTCAATCTAAAAACGTTTTTCATAGCTTCTTGATATTAATATTGAGCTTACATAATTCATATGTATGTGTCTCTCAAGTATAGCAAGAACATAAGTGAACTATGAAGGATCTTTGTGTCAAGACTTATTGTCTAGTTTAACACACCTCCAACATCGATTTTTTTTAAAATCCATGTATTTTGGTCAAAACCTTGTTTGGTGAGTTCTTGTGTGTTTTCTTTGTCTATCTTTGCTTTTTAGCATATCTCTATGATTAGTTAGACTAGAAAAATAGAATTTTCTGAATTCGAAAATCCTCCTTCATCACCAAAATCCACCCACTATAGGCGGTTCTTTAAAGAGATTGCGACTCCATATCAATATGGAACCGCCGGTGGATATAGGGAACCGCAGGCGGTGCTTCCTTTTTCGGGTTTTTTTGAAACTCCAAATTTGCTCCAACACTTTTTGGAATCTTTGTTTCAACCCTTTGACCATCCTCAAAATATCTTGAGCTTTCTTTATTTGACCCTAAGCATTTTGTATCCTTTCTCAAATCAAAATGTCTTATTCTCCAAATGAAAGCCTTGATTCTCCTCCATTTTCTTCAATTGCTTTCAATCCCAATTCACCCTAGAACACTTAAAATCACATTTCTTCTCCTTCTAAGAATGTTGATTGTGGAACTTCTTTTCTTCCACCACTAGCCTTTAGTGTTCTTCCTTCTTCACATGATAATGTCATGCATCATGGAACATATTGTCATTGTTGTCAATATCAACATCTTGTCATGGCTTATATCTATGAGTAGTTGAATTACATCAAGAGTCTCTTAGTCAAACCTACTCTTCACTATGACTATGAGATTACTACCAAGCCAACACCACCTCCTTCCGCCACTACTTTATCTTTTATCTAAGCATTGGTTGCTTATATTCAAGACATCTAGTTCAAGCAAATCTTAGAGTTCTAATTTAACTAGGATTAGATTTATGCTTTTCTTTTGGCTTGTTTTATTTTTCATACATCTTTCTATGTTTTGTTTACTTGTATCTTTTATTCATGTTTTTCTTTTAACATGACTTATCTTGGATCTTGGTCTCTTCTCTTTTATTTTTTGTGACCTTTGCTATATCTTGTTGGGTGTCTCTTCTCTTCTACTAACCCTTATATGTAGCTTGTCACCATATCTCGATTCCTTGGTGCCCCAAGCAAGGGGAGTAAGCACCAAAGGGAGCATTTGCAAAGTCCGGTTCTTCTCTTCTACAATGACTTTTGCAACCTTTTTGTTTCAACAAAGGGGGAGAAATGAAATAAACTCGTCTTCGAAAATCTTGTTTTTTATGTGATTGAGTTTATGTATTGTCGGAATCAAAAAGGGAGAGATTGTTAATGCAATGATTCCTAAAAAAGTTACTTGTATTTTTCGGTCTCGCTTTGTTTTGATTACGACAATATGTAAAAACAAGCATTTACGAAACAACGAAAAATGAATTCTTGAGTTCAAGTATTTTTCACTTCAACCATTATCACTTAAGGTATGTGCAAACAAGTACTCATCCTAATTAAGTGATCAAGGATTTAATCTTTTCTTAAAACTTACTTTTTATTAACTGTGACAAGTTTTTATTAAACTTTATTTTTAAGAAAATGTTTTATTAAATTAATTATTTGAAAATATGAAAATGACATATTCTATCTTGGTTTGGAATATCCTTTCAAGATATTTTAATCACCAAATTTGAACCATACCACTAAAAGACAAAAAGGAGCGGAGTCTACTCCGGCAGCTCCTTAAGTGGCTATGCGGTTCCTTATCGATAAGGAACCACGGGTAGCTATAAGGAACCACGGCCAGATATATCCGTTGGAGGCTTGTATTATAAATAATGGACCATTCTCAGATTTTCTCTTCACCTCTTTTGCACATATATTTCCAGATTGTTTCATACTTCTAAAATCCCTCAATCCTTGGTCATTTGGTTGATTACTACTTGTTTAGAAGTGAATCTTTCTTCTCCCATCTCTTCCTCTCCAAGTGCAAAGAGAAGAACACTTTCATCATTGAAGTGTTGTGTCTACCTCAAAGATCCATTGAAGATCAAATCTTATTTATTCATTGTTGTGTCATTGTTGTGAAGATCCAAGTAGTTGTGTCTATTTGGAAGTTGTGTATGTATTAAGGTTAATACTTGGTCCTTAAAGTATATTGGTGTAGATTGGTCCTAGCTAAGATTAGGGCTCGACTTTTAGCTTAGAGTCAGAAATTGGATAAGCAACGTTGTGTACGGTTTCTCTACCTTAAGGAGCTTGTTTATTAGTGAACTCTCGAGTAAGGAGTACTCGAGGAGTGGAGTAGGAACGAGGAGTGAGCTTCGTTGCCGAACCACTATAAATCCTTGGTGTTTGGTTTGATCTTTCTTTTCCTTATCTCTTTACATTCATTATTCTTTATTAGTATATATTTGTGATTATTATTTTAGTTTCACTATCCCTTGTTCATATTGTGCATAAGAAGATTTCACATAATCACTTAAGTCTAAGTTTTTGAAAAGCATTTTTGAAAACCGTCTTTTGACTAGTAAATTTTAAGAAACTATTCATCCCCCCTTCTAGTTTCTACATATCCTTTGAATAATTCAAAGATTTCAAGTTCATTAACAAGATACATAACAAGTAAACTATTTACTTTATGCTATAAGTCTTCTTAACAATTAAAGACTATATGCTTATTCTTTACAGGAGACATAATCATTCATAAAGTTATTATGAACAACTTCAATAGTTATTTCAAGTTAACTGCTTACTTCATTTTGATTATTGTGCATTCCAAGAAACATTCCAAGAAATATAAACAAATTAGTTGAAATAGTTTGTTATTCATATCTTGACATTTTCTAAACAAGGCAACATACATTAACAATTAAATGTATAAGTCTTAATAGAATATCAAATTCTTATCTCGTGGTCAAGAGAAACTATTGTCATATTGATATGTGTTGTACCTTGCACACAATAAAGATTTTTCCCACTTGTGCATGGCACAACATCATGTATGCAAATAAATAATCACGAAACGCAATTGTTTATGTGAACAATATGATAATGTCATGTATATTTGAATTACTAGTAGAATCTCAACTAGAAAGTAAATTATTATTTCAAGTCAAACTAGAAAAAATATGGATTACTACAAAGGTAAACAAGCTTGTAGCTCCCACCGAATTAGACAACATTACATTAATGTTTTTCAGTAGCAAAACGCAATGCTCCCACTAGATTTGACAACATTACAAATGTTACTTCACCAGCGAAAAGCATAATAGCAATTTATGTAATTTCCTACTCGCTTTAAATGCCCATGAGTAACAATTACTTATGTATTATAGAGAGTGTATAAACTTTTACCATGTAGATGAGCGACTATATATCATGCTTTCATTAACTTGAAAACTAGCATGCAATTTCCTCCATATTAGGCAAACTGTTCAATAAGAGTATTTAGTGCCTACGTTGGGTTAAAACATAATAACTAGGGTCAATAAAGATAGTTATTATACTCACAATAAGCAAATAAAGCACTTGTTTTGTTCTTATCGATTATAGCCTTAATGGGTATCGATGTGTAAAGAACAAAGGAAGCATTGCTTGCCTAGAGATTGCTAAGAGACTTGAAAGATTCTGAAAAACTCAAAATAAGATTAATGAGATCTACATGAAACAATAAGTTGTACAATTCTGCTTAAACATTTAAGGTTGTTTATAGATTGATAATTACAATAATCCAATCACACCTATTAATAGCTTTCCCTAACAAGGAATAAGAATAGGTATATGTCTCTCTATTTCTTATAAAGAAACGAGACTTTGTTTGTCGAACAAACATAAGTTTATGAAACTTTGTTGCAATATACTTTTAAAAGAATCACAAAATTAAATTTTAGTATTTTTGATAATATTATCTTTATAGAAAAATAAATACCCATGTTTATAAGTAAACAATTAATTTTCTAAAAGTTAGAACCCACCAAGACATACCACCACCGCATCAGTTGATCTGCTAGTGATGATGGTATTTAAAGGGTAATTGACGTTCATTGATTGCATTAAATACAACTTCTAGAATTATGGGACTCTACTTTATGTACATCACTCGTGATAAATTCAAAAGTGAAAAAGTGAGCATGTTTAACCCATCAATTTCCACAAGTTAAGGTCTCACCTATCTTAACTTGCTTAAGCCGTCCAACCAAAAACTGTGATTATATAGCACGAACGTCTCACAATTGAGTGTATTATATCACCTTGGGTTACAAAATCACCACAGTCTCACGTATGATGCAAGAGTAAGTGCAAGTGCTTTTACTAGTTGGATGACAAAATAACTTTTTTCAAAGGGTATAATTTTGACAATTTCAAAACATGTCAAAAATCATGCAACATATTTGTATCATGAAAAATTTAATTTTTTTTACTCAGTTACATTAATTAATTATATCATTGATTTAACATATAAATCAATTGTATAAATAGTGATATCACAAAAATTGACGATTCAACATGTTTATCATTTAAAGTAGCTTAAATTTATTACGGAAAAAGATTAAAGAATGATTAAAATCATTCAAACCCTAGACCATTCGCAACTTCTTAAATAGTATGCAAGGTAAGGAAACTACAAGTAGTCCAGCATTATAAGGTAATGGTAACTACAAGACTGAAGTCTTGATGAGTCTCCCCGAACCTTATCCTTGCAACTAGATAGTACTTTTTCAAACTACATCATTAATAAAATTTTACATCTTTAAAGTAGAAAACACATTATAAACTTGAGTCTTGCTAGTCACAGCATGATTTAGATTTAAAACCATGTAAGGGCGACTCATTTGTTGCCACATATGACCGTGCAAGAATAAGCTTATGATATATCAAATTTCATATAGTTTTAGTCTAGTTTATTTTGATTTTCGAAAAACCCTTTGCTTGAAACATGATTCATAACTATTATAATCAAAAGCAAATAAATAAACATTAACATAAAACATATATCCAATTAGCAAGTAATCACATACCACATGCATACAAATTAATGGTGAATCTAAGTCAATTAAATTAAAACAATGCATATAAATAAATAATACTTTCACTTAATGGAAGTGAGTCACATGCATAGAAAAATCGATTGTGTAAGTCAAATTCAATACACCACATAGCACGTAAAGTTGTCTTACAATTTAAGTTGACTTCAGGTCACGTCAGAGTATAACTCAGATCTTCTCCAGCCTTAGCTCAAAAGTAAAAAGTTGTATATATTTTAGTCGTGGACCTCCCGTAGAAATTTCAAAATTTTCTGACATCATATGAATTTGTAATGATTTTTGTAGTGACGGATGTCAAAACAAACCTTCTTAAAAATTACACAATAATTATGTCAAGATTCACCAATAACCATCAATTAAGCATGTATAAACCATTAACAATTAATTAACTTCTATATATAACACATGATCCATGGTAAACTTGCATGATTCCCATGGATCTATCATATTAACAATTAATAATGCGATAAAAAACCCGCTAATTAACAACATATTTATCAATATAACACTTAGGGTTTGTCTAATTAATTTTATTAACCCTAATTAGGGTTTATGAAAACCTAATCATCAAATAAAATAATTATACAACATTGTATTAAGTTTACACAATTTTAGATCTTTCGCTTTTTAATGTAACTAAAAGCTACACGAATGGCTCGTGATGCCACTGTTGGAATTTATAAAAACCCTTAACCATATTAACACATTAATAATCACGAGTATGCAACAAAATAGTAAGATCGTGTATACACAAGTAATTAACATAAACGATAAAGAAAAGCGTACCTTTTAGCAATGAATTAATTCACCTTTATCGAACAATCAAATAACCGGAAACCCAATAAAAGATAAAAAAATGATCTCTCTAAGTATACGCACACAACACGTTTATACAAGCAATAAGTATGATAGTACTTAAGTTTTAAACAACCAATAAATCAATACTCTTGAATCAATCAACAACTAGAAACCTTGTGGTTTCTTTACCTTCGTCAATCATCGAAAACCGAACAATCCTTTGGGGTTTGTCTACCGATCGGACCAAAAGAAGGAGGACGAGATAAAAGTGATTTAGGGATTACAAGTGAATAATGAGGTATCCAAGACCTCCTTATATATTTGTAATAACTTGGTGATCAAGCAACTAAAGCCCAAAAGCCTCATGAGCTTTTGTTTCCTTTTTCATTACTTTCCATTCTGTTGATCCCAAACATAGATCAATTTAGCTTTGTGTAAAAGAGATTAAATCAAGTTAAACACTTAGAGAAACTTTGTTTTATAAACAATTCAAGTACTATGTGGAATTAATACTTGAATGAAGAACAAGCAAAACAAATAAACCAAACTTTCACTTTGATTGATAATCGAATTTGTATACAATGAAAGTGTAAAACGTATGTTGAACTAAAACCTAAAAGCCTCCTTTTATAGATTAAGGAGCCTTGCAAAAGAGTCTAACTATCAGCTATTCTAGGTAAAGATAAATATAACAATGTCGAACATATCTTTACTAGAAATACAAAACGTGTAGACTAAGTATCCTATCAGTGCTTGGACTTCTCTTCATCAGCGCTTGATTTCTTCTTGTCAACGCTTGATCTGTGAATGCTTGATTTCTTCCTATCAACGTCCAATTAACTCCTGTCAGCGTCTAAGCGTCTTGGCTCATTTTTATTCCCAACAATCCTCCCCTAAACTTGATATATATCTTAGTAATCAAGTTTTCTGAATAAAACAAAGTACAAGGAGGATTCTTACAAATACAAATCACTTTTTAATTATGAAATAAATAAACCTAATTAAGTCTTTGCCAACATCACTTGTATAATCCATCTCCAGCTGTGTTGACACCATTTTCTTCAAAACATCCTTGGACATGGGATATTCAGCATCCACAAGAAGATATTCTGAAAACTTTATAGTACTCAAATGATACACACCAGCTGCTGAATGTAGACGCCATTGAAGTCCATTGATATCATCCAGATTCAACCATATTGGATCTACATCATTTGGCTCACACGTCCTCTTGAATGTGGACCAAATCTTTATTCTATTAACTGAAGTAGGTGCTTCAGCCTCATACTTGGTCTTCATCAATCCCCAAAGATCTACCAAGTCTTCTCTATCCAGACTTGCAAACAAAGAGATAAGAGTGGTGAAAGTATGTACCTTCTTTCCATATCTACCAATCATCCAAAACCCACTTGCATCTTCTTCATAGTGAACTATATAGTTTCTGGAATCATAAGGTAATACCTCTACAATATGTGAAACTTCCAAGGGTGAGAGCTTAATACTCTTTCTAATAACTGCTTCACTAGGATTCACTCTATCCAAATTCTTTGGGAACTCAATTGGAAGTCCATTCTTCAAAGGCCTTGGTGCAATTAAAGCCTTTTGGATCTGCATCTCTTCTGCAAGTTCTTCCTTTC
Organism: Glebionis coronaria; assembly: GCA_025667525.1. Lineage (NCBI taxonomy): Eukaryota > Viridiplantae > Streptophyta > Magnoliopsida > Asterales > Asteraceae > Glebionis > Glebionis coronaria. The sequence goes on from CM046881.1 coordinate 164,822,031, forward strand.
TTTCATCTGAAATAAGTATGATAGTATTTTGCTCTTGAACACTTGCCCATATGGGATAAGCATAAAATTCCAACTCATCAAAAGACAAATCCTGCAACTTCTTGAAAGTACAACCCCCTTGATGACATCTGAGAAGCATATAGTAAAGCTCCCTTCTATTATTCTTTGTCTGTGAAAGAACCTTGCTAGCCTTATACTTCAAGATTACCTTGCAATCCCTTTGAACTCTTAAGAGAATCTCCAAACCCCAAATTTTATCTAAAATTGTCATCTCTAGATTCTCCATAACCTTATTCTCCAATGCAAAGTACATCTGGGCTACTTCAGGCATCTCATAATCTACCCGTATTTTCAATTCCTCAAGCCTTTCCTTAGCCAACTCATCACCATATTCAAGCCTTTTTGGATCTTCAATGGTCATCATACTTCAATCAGTACTCTCATCATTACTGCCTCCCTTATTACTTTCAGAAGTAGCCACAAATGGTGACTCAATAGCAGTCTTCTTCTCCTTTTCCTCAAGTTGTGCAGCCAAAATAGAATCAAACTGCACTTGGGATGCATCCTTGGGAACTTCAACTTCTACCATAATTCCTTTACCTTTATCCAATACATCAATAGTGGGTAAAGAAGTTGATGGTACCTGTGTAGACACTTCCTTGATGATAGTTGATGACTGGGATACATCAACCACTCCTGCAAGTCTCTCAGCGTCCAAACTATGAGTGTCAACGCTTACTTTACTCTTGTCAGCGCTTGTCATTGTGAACTGCTCCAACATTTCAGTAAAAGACAAATTTAAATTTGTAGGGGTAACCAATGAAGCATCAAAACCGGGTTGCCTCTTCAAATCTGTTAGAGCCTCAGCTATACCCAAAGAATCACCTTCATGTGAGCCTTTATCACTCACATGTACCTGTTCATCCTCCCCTTTGGAAGAATCCTCCTTTCTATGCCTAGGGTTAACACCTTCCAAAATAACAATCCTCACCCTCAATTGCTTGAGTTCAAGGCCTTGTGTGTTGACAGTATGTACAATGTCTGCATTTTGCTTTTGCAAGCTAATGCAGACAGCCGTCAATTCCATCAATGTGTAAGGTTCCAATCTGCCCTCCTATAGAATGGGAATTTGACCTCCCAAAGTAGATTCATGGGGCATGGATGGGGTATTAATGATGTTAGGACTATCTTGGCCTGCATTAAAGCTTGCGCCAATAGTCTCAGCCATCTCCATAACACTATTCACCCTTGTGAAAGTAATCTCTTCTGCTACTAGATGTTAATCACTAGGAAAAACATCTCAATGATCATTAGGCTTCCATATATCCAAAAATTTAAAAATGAAAGGGTGATGAAATGTTTTGGGTCTATAAAAAAGTTTATAAATGACACCAGCTAAGATGTTATAGCATAAAATATACTTGAGAATGCATAAAACCTAAGTTAGAACACAAACAAAGGTAATAATCCTAAGGAAATTAACTAGTCTCTAATAAGCAAGAGTGACAAACACTATTCATGCATACACTCATGCAAAAAGCATGACAAATGCCCCAAAGAGAAAGTTAACTCATATAAAACCTTTGCAACTCCCCAAGTAATCCCAAAATATATATACCCCAAGTCTCCCATCCGACCAAACCCAAATCTAGGTCAAATGTCTTGGTAGCATGCATGCAAAATAAACCACGTACATGCTATAGTGCCTCGAGGTTTAGGAATTCCAACAATTTCATAAGGAAAGAGCCTTCATTATTTCTAACCCCCACTCACCAGTGGACACAATCTAGAATTGTGCAAGAGTGCTCTAAGAGTACCCAAAAACATAAAGGTTTACCTCCCCTTAACAGAAGCATACACATCATTGTATGTGCAGAAGCAAAATTTTATTTCAAGATAGGAATGTAAACATTCCAACCATCATAAATAAAAGTTGCAACTCTATATCCATCCAAATGTAGCTCCACATTCCTGCATAGTTAGACAAAAACCACAAAAACACACCAACAGAGGCTACCCTTTCCCACAATAATAGGTAGAGATAACATGTCAGTGGAGAAAAATAATAACAGTGGAAAGACCAACAATGCATGTTCCTTGAGCATCCAATATCCCAATATCCTTGATCATTAACCTGCTTTTGGATAGGCTGCTAAAAAAGAAAACAAATTAGCTTTCTTTGGAGATCCAAATCTTGTCAGACTTGGATTTGTCTAGTTGTTCAACTAGAGTGGTCTTATTCTTTCCACAAATCCCTGTTCATCCCTTTGTGACCTAATCACCCAATTTGTTCCTATGAGTATAGTAATGACCTTCTCAAGATATTTAAAAGTATTGCAAGTCATTGAAATACCATTCAAATTTGACTTTTGCTCTTGTTTAGGTTTCCAAGTTATGTGGGATGATGCCTTAGACCCTTGACCCTTAATAACCAAGTATATTTGTTTATATGGTCTAACATAAGGTCTGATAACAGCTAGTTGTGGCATTTTCATGCCAAAATTGGAGCTGTTAGTGTTGCATTTGTTCTTGTCAGTGTTGAATTTGTTCCTGTCAGCGCTGAAGTTGTTCTTGTCAGCGCCCAGATTAGTGTTTGGTACAGGAACATACTGCCTATTTGACCAAGTGTTGGTCTTCTGAAAGGGCCTTTGCCCATGGGTATTAGCTGCCTTAGAGAAGAAAGGAGCTGGTCTAGTAGCCTGTGGTCTAGTGTGGACAAAAGGTCTATGGTTGACATTGGGTGACCTATTGTCAACGGCCTTTTTATATCCGCTGACACAACTATAGGCCAAATGAGAGAAGCTCCCACATGTAAAACAAGCCTTTTTAGACACAAACCTAGGCTTGGACTGGTAAAACCCCGTCCCATTAACACTTACTTGGTTTTGAGGTGACCTAGGTTTCCTATTCATTTCAGCATATTTAACACTAGTTTTTCTTTTAGTAGCAGAACCAAGATTAACAGGTTTACCAGTGGTGGGGTCAGTCACAACAATGGGTTTAAGCTCAGTTGGATTCTCACTAAGCATTCCACCCTTAACAGACAATGTAGGGTTAGATTTCTTCCACTGGTCTAAATCAGTCACTTTCTGCTTATACTCCTCTACTGGGGGTAAGAACTCTAGGTGGAGGAATAAATTCCTTTTCTTGAAGTTCTGGAATACCAGTCCAAGACAAATGCTTTCTTAGGACACCATGGAAGTTTCCAGCAGGTGGTGGAACATCAGCATACTCTTTTATCCCAATCCCAGTCATATCCCTAGAGTGTCTTTGTTTACTAACACATTTTTCTAGGGTTTGAGAAGCTTTATCAATTCTTTGAATTTTAAGCCCTACATTATCTTTGTTTTTAATAGCCTCATCTAACTTAGCTTGAATGACTCCTTTGGATCTCTCCAAAATGTCCCTAAGGTTAACACTAGCATTAAGGTCATGAGACAAAACGCTAATTTGATCTTTTAGGTCAAATTCCATTTTCTTATATTCCTCAATCGTCCCTACAGATTGTGCAAGTGCTATTTTATAGTTTGAAAGTATAGCTTTTACGTCTAAAACATCTAATTTTAATTTTAAAACTTCTTTATTAAGTCTTTGAGTATTTATCCTACAAGAAGAGTCATCACATACCTCATTATCAGAACTTGAAGAAGAATAGGAACTTGTGGAACTTGAAGTAGACTTGGCCTTAACTGAAAACATCATCAGACTTTTCTTCAACTTCTTCTTTAGCCTTGTACACCTCACCCTATTGGATCTTGTTCTTCAAATCAAAGTTTCTAAACAAGCTATGATACCACTTGTTGATCCCAAACTTAAATCGATTTAGCTTTATGTAAACGAGATTAAATCAAGTTAAACACTTAGAGAAACTTTGTTGTATAAACACTTCAAGTACTATGCAGAATTAATACTTGAATGAAGAACAAACAAAACAAATAAACCAAACTTTCACTTTGATTGAATTGAATTTGTGTACAATGAAAGTGTAAAACGTATGTTGAACTAAAACCCAAAGGCCTCCTTTTATAGATTAAGGAGCCTTGCACAAGAGTCTAACTATCAGCTATTCTAGGTAAAGATAAATATAAAAAATACAATGTCGAACATATCTTTACTCGAAATACAAAACGTGTAGACTAAGTATCCTATCAGTGCTTGGACTTCTCTTCATCAGCGCTTGATTTCTTCTTGTCAACGCTTGATTTCTTTCTATCAACGTCCAATTAACTTATGTCAGTGTCTAAGTGTCTTGGCTCATTTTTATTCCCAACACATTCTTGGTTTACTTGTATAACTATAATCAATATTCAATAATATTAATTATATATTTCTTAATGATTTACGTGTGTGTCTCCTTAGGCTCGAGACGACTTCCGAACATATATTATTTCATGTACATATTCTCTTAGTTTTCATATTTATTAACCTTTTATCTCCTAACATTTTTTCTTCAAACAAGAAGACAAAATAATTTACTTTTCTAGAGTTGTTAAAATGGTGTATTTTTCTTGTGGTTATCAGTACTCCTTTGTTATTTATTTTATTTGTGATTCTAATGCTTCATTGATCTTTTGTTTATTATTATTTATTTATTTTTACAATTTTAATTTTGTTATAAAATGAAGAGTGTGAAACAAAAAATATATAATTTGACGAGTTAAAAGTATTAAATAGACGAAAAATACGAAACAAGCCTGACAACATACTATATTACAGTGTAAAAATTATAGTCTAAGATGAATGGGTACAGTGCGCCGTGGATAGCGTTTTTCCATGGCGCTAGACAAAAACGCACTGTGTGTGACGTTTTGGAGGTTTTCACCGAAGTAGCCAGCCTAATTGGTGGGCGAAAACGAGAGCCCACGGCGCGAGGGATTGTACCATGTCTCGCGTTATGAGTTTCTCACACTGCCAGAAACATTTTTATTTTTATTTTTAAAAACGCCACAATTATACTAGAGAACCACTTTATGGTGTTATGAGAAAAAATGGTGATGTAACACTACTTTTTCCCACGGTTTAACCGCACATAAGGCTGGGGGGAATGAAGTGATTTTCCCACCCGTGAGTCCAAGCTGGCCAAAACCCACCTCCAATTTGCCATTCCCCTCAAATAAATCCCACACGTGGGTTTGACTGGTAATTGTGAATGGTGAGAAACTCACCGTTGGTGGGTTTTAACTTTTAAGGTTTGTGGGTCCCATTTATTATTATTATTTTTTAAATAGGGATGTGAGTGTGGGATGTTTTGGTGGGGTATATTTTTATATTAAGTAGGTATGAGGTGGAGGCGAGTTTTTTTCCTTAGTGCCCTTGAAAGGTAAGTTTTTGATGAGTTACTTAGAGGAGTGAGAAAGCCGAGGTGGCGGTGGGTTTTGAAGGTGCCACTCCCCCAGCCTAAAAGCTTTAAGGCTGAAGGGAGTGGTTAGAAAAACCCACCGGTGGGTGTGAGGTGGCATAAACCAACGCGTGGGTTGCCATTAATTTCACAGTATCCCACCACAAACTCACGTGTGAGTTGGGGATTCTAGGAAAAAAAACTCACAAACGGTGAGTATCTCACCATTCATTACTCTCGAAATTTATTACGCCACATCTTTTTATTAACCCATAATTTAATTTATATCCCTATTTTTTTCTATATAATACCCCTTTTACTTCTATTTCTTCATAAACACATTCATCATCTTTCTAAAACCTAAAAAATCATCTTCTTCCCTCAATATACCAACAATGTCCGGCCAACAAACCTCAAAATCTGGCAGACGTCGCCAACGAAGAAATTCGACCGCCTCTCCACCGACACCTACCGGAACCTTTGATCTTAACAACCCGTCACCATATCGATAACCAAACCCATATAATCAACCATATCCAAACCAACCTTACCGTAACCCAATGTCGGCGCCGATTCAAGCACCGGTTCCGGACTCATACGCGAATCAACCTTACCCAAACCTTTATAATTTTACGCAATACTCACAAACTCCCGGCTTTCAAGACTTTTGTTCACAAAACCCATACACTTTTAATAACTATGTTGGTGGTTAGTCATCACAACATCATGCCAACGTACCCACTTTGAAGAAGTGGAGTTGTGTAAAGGTTGGGTATCCGTCTCTGAAAATAGCGCGAAGGGTAACGGTAGGAATTCTAAAGGTTCTTAGACCTAGGTTTTGCATTACCTGGAGAGCGAAACAGGGGTCCCCGGTAAAATAACATATGACAGCGTGAACGGGAAATGAAAGTTGGTCCGGCCTCAAGTGTGTAAGTTTGTTGGAGTGTATACCAATATGATTCGAATGGGAGTTGTGAATGGAGCCGACGATGAGTCGTACATTAACAGAGCATGTCTTGACTATCAAGTTGAGCACGGGTCGAAGTTAGGGTATCGTCATTGTTGGGAAGTTTTGAAAGGTAGTCAAAAATTTATTGGGGGGGGGGGGGGGGGTGAGATGGAGCTGTGGACATTTAGTCAGGAGGAGGAAGAAAGCCAAGGCAGCAAGAGGCCCAAGACAGAGTCAGGGGACGTTGCTTCTTTTCAAAGTGTTGACGACAGTGAAAGCAGTGGTGTTCAACGACCAATGGGCAGGGGTAAAGCCAAAGCTGATGCTGTGAGGAAGAAAAAAGGCCAGTCGTCGCATTCATCGATTGCGTCCCAAGAAGAAGACTTTGCTAGATTGATGGTGACCGAGTTGGTCAATGCGGGAAAAGACGAACGCCTTACGTTTTTGGCAATTAAGGATAAAGAGTTGGAGTGTCGTCATCTCGAGTTGGAAAATCAAGCCAAACAATTGAAAAATCAAGCAATTCAAAGAAGACACGATGAAATGAAACTCTATATGGCACCTTATGATCACTTGCAGGGGGCACAATTGTCATACCGTTTGTCACGCCAGACGGAAATCAAAGAGCGTTATAATTTGGATTGGTGGTTTTTTTTAATTTGTATCGTTTTTATTTTCGTCATTTTAAGTTTTTTTTTACTTTGTATCGTATTTTATTTTATTAAATAAAAGTTTTAATTTATGAATAAATTAAATAAAAATAATAGTGGAAAGATGAGGTAGAGGTGGGGTTTTTTCCCTTAATAACCTTGAAAGTTGAGTTTTTAGTGAGTTAGTAAGAGGAGTGAGAAAAATGAGGTGCGCTGGCTTTTTGTGATGCCATTCCCTTTAGCCTAAAAGATATAGATGGTAAGAAGTACAATAAGTAATTAAATAAAGGGTCTTAATAACACAACTTTTTCTCATAGATGTTTATCAAGAAAGCATGCGTTTTTTAAATTAAAATGTATGTGGTTTAATTTAGATATTTTTCTGACTGGTTTTGTCATTTTTTAAATGTGCATTTTTAATATTTACTATATTTAAATTATTATAATTTTTTTATTAAAACATAATAAATATATAAGTAAGCAAAGAAACCCATAACTTTTACTTACTTTTTTGTTTACTAAACAAAAGTCATTAAAATTATTACATTTTTACTTCTTTCTTTTACTTATTTTTTAGACTTTTAGTGATTTTTTTATTAGTTACTCTTTCTTTTAAGTAGGAGTTAATAAAAATAATTTTTAGTGATTTTAATAAAAATTAGAAAATATTTTTAACATTTTTTATTTATTTTTTTACATTTAATTTAATAAATAGATGTGATAAATTTTTTAATGATTATTTGAATAATTACAGTTGTACAAATTACTTTATGCACAAAGTTTGTTATACTAGTATTTCATAAAGCTATCAGATTACGCAGTACTTTGGTGTCTAATAAAAACTTTAGCATCCCATAATTTATCTTGCTAACTCAGACATGCTTGTTCAGGTTTGGCACATTGTATTATACTCTTTTTATTGCTAATTGTTGGTATTATGTTAGATAATACAATATTAGCATCTCGGGAAACATTCGTCAGTTTTTAATTAAAAATTTTATGAGAATTTTTTTCAAGTTAGATGGAATGTTGTCGTGTAGTGGAGTATCTCTGGCGACACGTGTCACTCAGGAAAAGATCGTTGAGGATAGCGAGTTCTGTTGTAGTGTGATTGCGTGTGTGTTTTAGCAATTTTTTTCTAATTAATTTGTTAGTGTGTGGATATTTAGTAGATATAGTTTGTATAAAATGAAGTATATTTTATGTGAAATAGATTTTTAATTCACTTTGAGTTTTTGTGACAATGAGTTAAAGGAAATAAGTAAAAAATTGATTTATGCTAAAATAGATTGGGAGTTTCTTCTTACCATCTCTTTAACAAACCGGAAAATAGCAAATTATTTTGTTTCTCGTGGTTATACGCGCTATAAGTGCGTGTACATTGTAATGCGATTTTTTTTCAATCAGAATATCATCATTTTTATTCAATAGTTATAATTTACATATTAGGAGAAGGCAAATGGGCAACAAGTTGCGTCGTTAACCCAAACCAAGTCTATTAAATACAACGTTTGTAGATTTAGGAGTCAAAACATTACTATTCATAACACGTTGTATTCTGGTAAGTAGCTCTACCACCTCAGGTGTAAGAAAACCAAATGTATCAAACGCGAAAGGAATAAACACGTGTTGATTTTCAACACATGCTTTCTCGTGTTTAGTCACTTTGCACGAGGCGACTTTTAGAGCAGCCTGACCCGCTGTAAAATCTCGACTGCCTAGCCCCACGAGAAGAGAAACCCCCGTCAAATCAACGCACGCATGTTTACCTCAAAACCATCCAAAAACAAAAACGTCAGCGGGTCTGGGTGTGGATCTTCCATCTGACGGGTCGATCAAGAAATTCACGGGTGCCTCTTTCTTGGGTGAGATCCCGGCACGGCTGCATATGTCGTAAAGAACGTCCCTAACAAAATCATGTCGGTACTTGAAGCCCGAAAGTTCTTTACAATGAACTGATGTTCCCCAAAAGAATCCAAACATGTCTTGCGAAACACATGGCATATCGCATGAACCAAAAATAAGGGAATCATAAGGCGATACTTAAGGATAGTGCGGTATTTCACCGACAACATATGTTGATCGAGCCCGTTTGTGAGGATAGCTTGTAGAAAATATTGAGCATGCGGTGCGCGTAGACATTCAAAAACTGCTTCCTGTGTAACCGTCATTTCAAAGTGGGCTTCCATATCTTTGACCATCTCACTAAAAAGGGCACTTGCCAATGTTTCTTGGGCTTTAGATGGGGCGGTTTCCTTATTAGCGAAAACGTTAAAATCAAAGCTTGGAATCGTATCACAAAGACACGCCAGAGCAGAAACGTAATCATCATTCATACCAGATATGCCACTGTCACGTAAGATGTGGTCTTGCAACACCCAAGATTGGGCCCTCGAGGCCACAAAAGCATAAGAGGACAGCACTTTTTCCAAGTACAAGCCCAAACCACCAAGACGAATGGGTAAAGAAGCAAGCGTCCACCACAAGTCACCAAAGAAAGGTCCTCCACAACCCACTATATATTTTTGATTAAACCACACAACCCTTTGTCAAAAAACAAAGTCGCTTCTTCCATGTGTATAGGTTGACAGGTCCTTAAACCAAAAAAAAAGTTTAGCAATACCCATACATTATCGAAGCAAAAGGAGCTCACTTTGCAGGTCATGAAGTTGTAGAAGAAGACCCATCAAGTCAATAGCAATTAAGGCTCTCCTTATAGCCAACACACTAATAAAATATGCATCTCTACTAACAGCTCCCCCAAGAAGCTTCACACCCAATGACCGCCATCGAATATCGACCGGAAATAAACCCTCCCGAAGCTTTGTACCATTACAAGAGGGCCAAAATATCTCTGTTTTCTTGATGTTAAGTTCAAGACCCAAACCTGCACCAGTCGCCTTTATAATGTCTAACACCTTGGATACCCCTTCCGAATCTCCAATAACGGTTCCATCATCAAGATATCAAGCATGAAGAAGAAGCTTGCAACTGTATCTGATCTTATGCACAAGCGGGTGCAATACAAGAGTAAAAAGAAGAGGTCCCAATGGGTCACCTTGTTGCACTCCATTGGCAGACCAAATATGCGTGTCTCATATATACAACCTCGTTGCTTGACCATATAAGAAATTTACCCACAAAGAAATAGAGGGACACCTCACCCTAACTTCATGAAGTAATGTCGATCTATCCACAAGGTAAAATGAATTTGAGAAGTTCACAGTGAGCATTGCAAGAGACCCATCATTATGGTATCCAGTCAACACCCTATTGACGCTATGTAAAACAGCCTCAGCGCCACCCGACACTCCGACTCCGAACTGGAAATCACCAAGGTACTTGGACATTTCCTTACCCACACCTTTCATAGCAACCTTGGAAACCAAACGTCTTCATATAGTGCCCACTTCAATAGGTCGAATCCCGTTATCAGGTTTAAAGAGAGGCGTGAGAGGAGAAGATGCAACAAACGCAATTAGTTAGGACATTAAGGGGCGTTTGGTTGGAGGATATTAGGGGGTATTGGAGGATATTCATGACATTTACATTTTAATTTCTCTCAGATATTGCGTTTGGTATGATAAACGAACGAATTAAAAATACCCCAAATTGCTAAAAATAGGGAAATTAAAATTCTTCCAAAAAGTAAAGAATTTTCATTTACTTGAAAATTATTTTTTATTTTAGTTTTTTTCTATTGGTCTTTATTTCATTTACTTGAAAATTATATTTTATAAACTTTTTTCTATTGGTTTTTATTCGGGTTAATATAACTTTTTTTTAATTAAAAATATAAAATATGTAAAAATATATAAAATTTATATTAATTTTTTTATGGAATTTATATAAAATGTGAAATTCTTTATTTTTAATCCTTAAAATAGAGATTTATAAATTCAAAAAAGTTTATACAAAAATATTTATTGGGTTTTACACGTATAAATAGAAAAAGTAAAATTTATATAAAAATAATTATATAAATTTTTTAAAAAATTTATATAAAAAACTAAAAATACAAATTTTACTCATGTAAATAGAAAATTTAAAAACTTTTAGAAAATCTTATATAAAAATATTTATTCGCTTTTTACTCCTTAGTAAAAACAAGAAAAATAAAATTTATATTAGATTTTTATGAAATTTATATTATTTTTTTATAAAATTTATATGGCTTTTTTAAAAATTTATATAATTTTTTATAAAATTTATATAATTTTTATATAAAGTTTATATAAATCTTTTATAAAATTTATAAAAATTTTCTTATGTAATTTATATAAAAAATGAAAATTCAATATTTATTCGGGTCAGTTGATTTTTATATAAGAAATATCTGTTCGTGTTAATTGGGTCGACCAAAAACTAAGATTTTAAAATATTATGAATTTCTACCAACCAAATATGCGTAGGCATTTTAAATTATGAAATTTATAATTTTCAAAATTTTTAATTTAATAGAAGTTAAAATCTCGAACCAAACTATAAGTAAGGGTGAGCAGGAAACCGAAAAACCGAACCAAAACCGAAAAAACGAAAAAAAACGCAAAAAAACCCGCCCCACTTGAAAAACCAAAGGGATGGTTAGCACATTTTTGAAAACCGAATGTTGGGGCCGGTTTTTGGTTGCATGTATAAAACCGAACCAAAAAACCACCCCGCCCACTTATGTCTACAAAATTAATATATTTTTATATTTTTTAAATAGTTATATATGTGATATTTCTAATATGTTTAGTTTGTTTTTTAAATACACACATTTATATAAGATATTAAACTAACTGTTTATAGTTTTTTTTTACTTAAAATTTGTTAGATTTGTGATTGTGATATAAGAATTATTTTTCTTATTTTTGATTTTATATAATTCGATGGTAGCTAATGTTGCTATTATTGTAACGTATGTAACTGACCGAAACTATTATTGTTGGTTGCAACTTGCAATTATAATGAGTTTAATTTGTGTCGAAAGTGATTGACATTGATGTCAATTTTTGTGCGTAAAATGAAAAGAGAAAAAAAACCGAAATAAAAATCGAAAACGAACCGTTACAATAAAAAACCGAAAAATTAAAACCAATATCAAACGGTATGCGATATAAAAAACCGAAATTTACGATTTGATTTTTGATTTTAGCATAAAACCGCATTAAACCGCCTAATGCTCACACCCTTATAAGATTGTTTGGAAGATTAGGCAACACCGTTGACAATATAAGAAACTGGAAAATAGCAAATTATATTGTTCCTATCTCTTAATCTCCCAACTAATTGCGTTACAATGTACACGCACTATAAGTAAGAACATAACATTATTTTATGTCACAAGTGATATAGGTCGATCCATATAAAGGAATTGTGCTTTCTTGATTTGATATGCATAAGATCTTCTTGAGCTTTTTACCGACTTCAAAAAGTAATATTGGTGCATTCAAATGTTTCTTTTACCCGAGGTTGTCAAGATCTCGATTTTTATCTTTTGGTCTTACGATTTTATGTTACCGCAAAAAAAAAAAAATTCGGATCTTACGTATGATCTTTGCTTGCTTAAAATCTTATAGGATCCCGATTTTGATCATAAGATCTTTAGATCTTATGCGATCCGATCTTATGCGATCCGATCTTACTTTTTCTCGAATGATAAACTAAAAAATTACAAATTTATAGGTTCTATTTTGAATAATCTAAAAAACAACACATAAATCTTCTTATACATTTCATAATCATAATTTAGAACCACATATAATGAAATATTCGTATAGTTTTATGTTTAAAATGTATATTAATTTGTAAATTTGTAAAATTTTCCAAATATTATTAAAAAAATTACATTATAGTAAGATCTTACGATCCTGATCCTAATTTACGATCACGATCTTTCAAAGACAAAAACAATCTCCCGATCTTGAAAACCTTGCTTTTACCAATAGAAATCCAAAATATATGATATTTACAGTCATAACTTATACCTCAATTAAGTTGACTGGAATTATATGACATCAGATTATTATTGATCAACATATAGATTTTTGGCATGACGAAAAAGGGTTTATGGGTTGTTTAGTTGTTTGTATAAAAGGGTTGTATATAGGAGTGCTCAAATCACATCTTTAAAAAAATGCATAGAGTAAATTGCATAAATCGTCCTTAAAATTTGATCATATTACATGTTTCGTCCTAAACGTTATAAAAGTGCAAGGATCGTCCCTATGGGGAAACTTTAATGCAAGCATCGTTCTTATGAGAAAAATTATTAGGACGAAACCTGCAAAATAGTCAAAACTTTTGGGACGAAACCTACAAAATGACAAAACATTAAGGATGAAAATTTGCGAAATAGTTTGATTTTAGGACGATATCAGCATTTTTAAAATATTTAACACGAAACATGCAAAATGACCAAACCTAAAGGATGATTTATGCACTTCTCTCAAATGCATATTTTGTGTTGGAATCCGAATATTCATGATTTTTACGAACCTGTTCGATATCAGAAACCGTTTTCTAATAAAGTTAAGTGAAACAGATAGAGGTGATCGTTATATAACCAGTTTTTGTCAAAAGATTTCAAAATAAAAGAAACTACAGAAACTTTTTACTTGACATGATAATTGATAAAGCCCAGCCTCTAATATCTGATGACCAAAACACTCAAAAACAAGCTAGTCTTTTTCGGATATTGTTAGTGTGTACTTGAATTGTGTTCTGACACATGTATCAAGCTTATTCGATAAACAAATAAATTATATTTATCATGTAAGTAATTGGAGAAGGTAAAAATGTGTAAAGTGCTTATTACCTATTATTAAACTTACTATATCTATATATATCGTCTTATATATTTAAAGAAGTGGCATTACAAAAAAGTTGAGATCAGGTGATCGGGGTTTTTTCGATGACTAAATGTTGTCAGGTATAACCTTTTTTTCCTGGCAACTTTGCTGACGTGGCAAAAAAGCATATACATTTTTTAGTCAAAGATTGATCATGGTATCTCTGACGACATGTCGCCGAGAAATTATCGTCCAAAATCAAATGCCAAAAGAAAAAAGCGGGAAATTTTCCCTCCCACTTATCCCTGACGACATGTCGCCAGGGAAACATCGACCAGCGTAATTAACCTTAATTTTTTTTTGATAATAACCTGACAATATTATCCTTGGCGACATGTCGCCAGGGATACCCGGCCAGGTTTAATTAACTTCGAACTTTAGTAGAAAATCTGTGACGGGCTTTTACCCGCCAAATCAGGGTTTCCCCGGCGACATGTCGCCGAGAAACCCCCTGTCAAATATATATTATTAATTTTTGCTTATTATGAAAAATTATAAAACAATTATTTGTTTTTTACTTATTTAAGATATAATTATTATTTATTAAAAAACTATATAATTATTTATTCCATATAATTATTATTTTAACTATCGATCCGATGTCATTTTATTTTCGCGACGTTTATATAATAAAAAATGCGACATCTGAAAATCAAATATTTATTTATTCTAAATATTACATAAAACCTTTTGTGTAAACACATGGGAGACTTACAGACAGACACTCCTAAACATAATTTTATTCGTCACGGACACTTAAACACGCGCTTAATTAAACATGGATATTACAACGATATTAGACTCGTAAACATGAAATAAAAACACATCACAAACTAGTTCAAACTAAGGTTCCCCATGTCATCGTAAACACTGTTGTACTCTCAAGTACCTTTATTTTTCCATTCAAGAGCACACAGTTTGCAGACGTTGAAAAGCTTGGAGAAGAAATTGGAGTCCTTGAAGGTCTCGAAGAAGAGCTTGGAGGAGAAATGTAAAACCCGTATTTAAATAGTCGTATATTAAATACACAGTTTAATTTAAAAACTACTTCATTTAAATAGTCGAATATTAAATACGCAGTTTTATTTAAAAACTATTCATATAATTATTCAGAAAAATAATTATTAAGTTCAAAAGTATTACGAAAGATAGTTACGTTTCGGAAACGTTTTAGAAGATAAAAGCGCGAGAATTAAATAGGGCCAGTTTATAAAAAAAAAGGGGAAGGATTTGGGCCTTGAAGCCCAATACATGTCTTAATAAAAAAGGGGGGGGGGGGGGGGGGGGGGGGGGTTACCCCATATCTTTTCACTAATCCGTAATAAAAAAAGGGTTTCTAGGGTTGCTTGGAGGCCGACGGTTGTAAACAAAAAAAACCAAGGAGAAAGAGATTTTTGGGATCTAGCAATTTATCAAGTGGTGTGTTATAACCAATCCTTAATCACGTCTATAGTAAATTATATTATTCTTGCCTTTCAATTCATGTCACGGGTTAAATAAAAAAAAGGATTAATCATGAAATCAGGGAAACGTGTGTGGGTTTTGGGGTATTGCACGCAAACCGAGACACACTAGGTGTCTCGGTGTTCATTTTCTATGACCAGCCGTATAGGTTGTTGGCTTTGGGTGGACAACAGCGAACAAATGATCAGCAGGGGGTGTTTGGATTTTTATGCAGTGAATAAACATTAAAGGGGTGTTTGGGTGTACAAACAGTGGGTACCCTAAACCAACGGTTGGAACATAGTATAGGATCAGTAGGAATCGGCACACAAACAATGGGAACCTACACTTAAACAGTGGGTAGGTTTTTAGACAAAAAAATAGTAAATTTTGAATGAAATTAGCAACGGTTTTGTGACACAAAATTCTGTCGCAGTTTAGTAGTGACACTTTTTAATGGCAGATTTTAATATCAGCTTTTAGTCACACTGTTTTTAGTGACACAGATTTCTGTCACTAATTCATATAGGCAGATTTTATATATTTTGTTGAATTGTATTAGTGCGATCGAGAAGGTGTATCTCGGTAGGCTCGGGATATAGTTTAAACATTAAAAATGAAGATTTTAAATTATACCTTTTATTACTTACTTGTATAAATGTATTAATTGTATATTTAAATGAATTAAATTAAAATTAATTTTATAAATTGTAAAAGGGTATAATTTTATTATAGGAATTAAATTATTTTGGAAACTTTCTATTTTTAGCAGGTTACCAAATATAGAATTTGCGTAACGTCAGAATATGTTTTGTACCGTAATTAATAGTAGAACTTTAATATGTCTAAAAAAATAGTAGAAGGCTCGGAACTATCAGTTAATATGAGTACAGTAATTCGGGAATAAAATAAATAAAACGAGAAACAGTTAAGATCAGTAAAATAAATAAACATCAGTCAACTTATTTTCGCGTACGTTATTTATGTAGTATCCGTGGAGTCGGAGTAGACCTTTCGGCTTTCGTTCTTATTTCATTACTGGACACGAGGTACGGATTTTCCGTCCTTTCAGTAAAGACTTCCTTTCTATGCATGATTAAGATTTCCCGTCTGCGGCCAAATGTTTTCCCCAGTACATGTTATAAATTACCAGAAATTAATTTAATAACTAAGATATTGCCTGAGCCTTATATACAAGCATGACCAGTTAGTTGTACTAGTTACGGAGGTACCGTAACCATGACACTTGAGGCACCGGTGTCATGACTCACCTGTAGGAGAGTGATGATAAAACCAAATAGATTCGGATCTTTAAGCTGCTAGGCATGATTATCATTCATATGATTTAACATAGCGGAATTAGAACAATAATCATGAACAAGGTGTTGTGGACAAGATGAATTTTCCCAAACGTTACTTGTATTTATTAAACACAAATAACACCTAGACGTGTATACATTAAATCCCACGTCTAGACACACGAATTGCTTGTAGGTTACATTGTGAATGATTGTTATATATAAAACCTACGTCTGTTATTTTCTTTATATACTAGAAAATACAGACTTTACAAAGGAAACAAGATATTGACTAAATCTTCTATTTTCTTGCAAATATATCTTCTACAAGTTTGTCCACCGGCTTGTAGAATCTTCTCTTGTCAGAATTAGTCCTTGTCTTTTAGTTTTGACACATCAACTCATAATACTTTATATTTTCGACCCAACAATCTTCCCCTAGTTGATGATGTCAAAACCCTTTGTATACGGTACACGATCTTCAAATTGCTTCCCCTTAAGTATAGCACATATTCTTCCCCTTTTTGACACATCAATAGGGAATATGTGAAAGTATGCAATCTTGAAAATTCTCCAAAAGTAGCTCTATGTAATGATCTTGAAGAAAAATATGTACAATAATTTTGATGTAGAAGCAGAATAATCCAAACTTTGTATTTCTTTCACCCAATTGCTCACTAGTTGATAAACTCTTCCCCTAGTTGTCGAAACGACTAGAGAAAAATGCAACTCTTTCACTGCAAAAGGGAGCTCAGTTTATTGGTAAGAACGGGAACTGAAACCAACAAAAACCGCACAACTATAAGCCAGTTGTTAGCTATAACAATATATTTAGATCCAATGATAAAGGTGTATTGCTCACCCATCAGTTTTTATTACATGGGTACTGGTAACCTTCACGACTATGAGCCAATCGTATGCTATAACAATATATTTAGTCCAATGACAAGGTGTATTGCTCACCACAGTTTTTGTTACATGGGAACTGGTAACCTTCACGACTATGAGCCAGTCGTACGCTGTAACAATATATTTAGTACAGAGACAAGGTGTATTGCTCACCTAAATAAGAAAAACAAATTTGTGAAAACTAACTTCAACATCAAACTTACCATAAGAACTCTTCCCCTTAATCATATACGACTTTATAAAAAATATCCGAGCCATGAATATCAATTTGATATTCTGTATAGAAACGGAGATCCCATGTACCTTCGTGTGTAAATACCTCGTTTTGTGTGCAAAAACGTAACCAAAATACCAAACAGCAGCGAATCCTTTGTCGTCCAATATCCTTCACTGTCCAAGATCTTATCAGTGTGTGTTGTCCAATATCGGACAACACTTGTCAGCGTTTGAAAAACCATATCTCGGACAACACATGAATTTCTGTCAGCGCCTACATATAACTTGTTAGCGCCATCTTTAAACCTGTCAGCGCCTGGCCATCAGCGTCTCATCCATGCCTTGTCAGCGTCAACGACATCCACTGACACTAACATCTATCAGCGTCAAAATAACTCCCATCAGCGGCTAATTGATCTAGGGTTTTATAAACCCTAAATCATTATTTCATGTGAAAATCCATAAACTGCAGTGAACTTCGACAGCGAATAACTTCTTCATAAATGCTCAGATCGAAGATCCCTTCGGAGAGATCCTAGACATAAGTGTCAAGAACCTACAGATCGAATTTCACGACGATCCAACGGTTAACGAAGGATAACTCGCGTTTTTACTATTACTGTTCACAGAAAACAGCATATGACCCCTGCTGACTTCGACGGTTAATAACCTTTTCTTGTGGATAGATCACGACAATCCCTCCGGTGGATATCTAGATATATGTGTGTAGAACACACAAAAAAAATTTCGTGGCGATCCAACGGTTCAATAAAAAGTTATGCCCTTCGTACTACTGCTGCGCACTCAAACTGCATAAAAACCCTATACGGGATTTTCTTCGTTTTCACTAAGAACGAACACCTCATTGATCCTAGCATCGAGAGCCACCCTCTCTGATACCAATTGATAAAACCATAATAGATTCGGATCTTTAAGCTGCTAGGCATGATTATCATTCATATGATTTAACATAGCGGAATTAGAACAATAATCATGAACAAGGTGTTGTGGACAAGATGAATTTTCCCAAACGTTACTTGTATTTATTAAACACAAATAACACCTAGACGTGTATACATTAAATCCCACGTCTAGACACACGAATTGCTTGTAGGTTACATTGTGAATGATTGTTATATATAAAACCTAAAACCTGTTATTTTCTTTATATACTAGAAAATACAGACTTTACAAAGGAAACAAGATATTGACTAAATCTTCTATTTTCTTGCAAATATATCTTCTACAAGTTTGTCCACCGGCTTGTAGAATCTTCTCTTGTCAGAATTAGTCCTTGTCTTTTAGTTTTGACACATCAACTCATAATACTTTATATTTTCAACCCAACCAGTGATATCCTGCAGCGTCCCACTCAGCTCAGCTTGGCCATTTTATCAGTATTATTAGTGGGGAGTATGGATGCATCTTAGGCTTATCAGTTTACAGTTATCAGGTGAATGTGGTGTGTGCTCTACATCCTTCACATTGGAGCTGATCCCTCCACCCAGCACAGTATTTAGAGGTCACCCCTCTACAGCATGACGAGGTCACCCCTCCAGTTATTCATGCAACAGTTGTTACAACACATGACCTATGTAAGCTCTTGGCAATTAAAATATAGTAAATGCATGTTTTCAGATTTAACAGATAACAGTTCCGCTTTATTATTTATAAATCAGACTTTTCAGATTATACACAGATTCCCGCTGCAACTTTACTTATCAGTCTTACAGCTTCAGTATTTTATCATCTGCTTCATTTCAGTAATTCTTACCATGCCTTATATCCGTTCACTGAGCGTTATGCTTAGCTGTAGTTCCTTTCATGTTCTAACGGCAGGTACACCAGGACGCTCTTAGGATTCTGAGAGCATGTGCATTTAGATGGAAGCTATCCAGACTTCTTACTTTATGCACCTCTTATATTATTCTGCTTTTGGACGTTGTTTAGTCTTTTCCTTTAGTATTTACATTTCATGTTTTGAGCTTATGTTTGGGTTACCGATGTTTGATTCCGGTATTTCCTTTATGGTCAGTTAATGTTTTAGGACATTTACCTTATGCTTTGATGACACGCCATAAATACACGTAACGGTCCACTTATCCAAGTGGGGTGTTACAAGAAAAGCTCGTTGAAGGCCTCGAAAGAGCTTGGAGGAGAAAAGCTCATTAAACCTCCAAGAGAATTGACAAGTAGTCTGACTCGTTCGTCTTTCCATAAAAAAAATTCGCATCCATATGAAACTGGAGCGGTTGCCTCGCCTTATATAGAAATAAAGGTAAAAATATTTGGATTACTGTAACACAATCATAAATTTGGTGCATATATATATGTTGCTTGCCTTGAATTTTTATGACTTTGTCACTCACTTGATTTTTACAGGCAAAAGCAAAAGAAAAGAAAAGAAATTTGGGCGACAGACAGGTCGGTAGGTCAAAGAATCGGGGCATTACATGATGTCTCGATTTGTTGAGCACCGTTGAGATGCATGGCCCTGTCCCGATACGTTTCTAGGGTGCACCACCCTCTTTCCGGCTTCTCGGCGACCATGCTCAGCAGTTCGCTAATTACATCGGGGATTCTCTCAGGAGGCTCGTGCCAATGTACTACCCAAGTTGGAATGAGGTCCCTAGATAGCTCGAGACGAACGTTTGGGCGGACATAGAGGTCAGTTATCATTTTTATGTTTATGACATTATTGTGTTTATTTATTTAATGGTGTATATATTTAAATAAATTTGTTTATTTATTTATATCATATAAATAAATAAAATTTTTAAATAAACATACAAATTGTATCTTATTTATTTATATCATATAATTTTTTTTAGATAAATATAAAATAAATAAATAAATATATATTTGATGAGAATAAGGTAATAAGCTTTTTCGGATAAGCTGTTTTCAAACAGCTTATCCTGATAAGCTTATTAGAACAAGCTGTTTGAATAAAGCTTATCTTGATAAGCTTATCAGAACAAGCTGTGTAAAAATAGCTTGTTCTGATAAGCTTATCAGGATAAGCTGTTTTCAAACAGCTTGTTCTGATAAGCTTATCAAGATAAGCTGTTTTCAAACATCGTGTCCTGATAAGCTGTTTTCAAACATCGTGTCCTGATAAGCTTATCAGAACAAGCTGTTTTCAAAAAGCTTATGCTTATCAGGATAAGTTATTTTTATTATAAAAATTTAAATAAATATATAAGCCATAAAATAAATAAACAAAATAATGTATAAATTATATCTCTAACTTTAATTCTGTGTTTGTTTTATTTGTTGTATATGAATGCATTCTAAGTTTGATCTGACACCCCACAAGCGTGATGCTTGTACATGGGAGGGTGTAAGTGGCGGCATCACTTTTATGCTTCAAAAGACTTACAGATCCAACAAAAATCAGTTCAAGACAAAGCATTGGCGCCGAGACATCGATACCGGTAGGGTTGACACAGAAAGAGTCCGTAGGGAGCGTCCTGAGCAAATACTGCCGAGGAGTGGGAAAACATATCGAATTTTGGAGTGATCCGGATTACGAAAAAAGATGCCTGACAAACTCGCAAAATCGGTCTAAGATGAAGACACCGAGTCGGCAGGGATCCCGATCGTTAGCACTCTTTCGAGAAATTCTATAATTAATTTACATACATATATGTCTTTGATTATATGTTTTGGTATGTTGTGATTTTTTTGTTTTGAATTTGCTTCATTCTATATATGCGTGTCTATGTATGTACAGACGCAAGCTGCAACTGCAGCTGATCTGCCGCCCCCGTCTGTCATTGATCACTTCTTCTTGACGCACACCGACAAGGATGGGAATTTTTTTTGCGAGACGGACCGCCTCATGCATGTAAGAATTTTTTTATTTTATAAATTAATTTATTTAATTTTTGTTTTTGGATATACCTTGGTTTTCGACTATTCCCTGCCGAGAAATAATGTAGCAACCCGACTAATAAATAATATATTAACTATCGTTTGTTTTTGTCACTTCATTAGGAGGAGATGCTTGTAATGAGGGTTGTAGGCAAACATACGGACGACGAGATCGACCGTATCGTCAGAGGCGGAAAGCAGCGCGGTCACATGCCTGTTGTCGGTCAGATAGTGCCGAGAAGGCGCCAAAATACTCGATATACTCCTCCCCCTGCACCTGCCGTCGATGAGCGATTGGATCAACTGTATAATTTTATAAGAAGTGACTTTAGGTTCTCTGCTGCGTTCTCAGCATTCCTATCGGGTGGAGCTAGCGGAAGTGGCACGGGAGGCAGCGGGAGTGGCGTCGGTGGGAGTGGCGGTAGTGGTAATGAGAATGCCGACGGGTAGAATGGCAATAATGGTTAGTATGTCTTGTTTTTCCTTCCTTTGCATGCAAGTTTTATAATTGTAAACCCCGAATTACAAGTTTAATAAGTGTAACTAGGAACCAATATATTTGTACTCAAGTTGTGACATATGTAATTGTATTGATCGAGTTAATCGATCGAGAGGTTACATGTTATTGTGTTTTGGTACTAGATTTGTGGTAGATTTTTGGTATTTGTATCCTCAGATTTTTTATTTGTATTCCCAGGTTTTGGTAGTTTTTTCCGGAAAAGTTTCGGAAAAAATCTGGAAATATGCCTGTTGTGCAGGCTGTAAAAAAATTGACAAAGTTTCCCCGGCGACATGTCTCCAGGGAAAACTGTGGCTCATTTGACCTTTTTTGAAAAGTCAGCATAGTTTTCCTGGCGACATGTCGCGAGGAAAACTTTGGTACAACTTTGACTTGTCAACGTAATGGAAAGTTTTCCTGGCGACATGTCACCAGGGAAAAGTCGAGATTAATTATCATATTTACTTAACTGTGCTAATCACCCATGTTTTCCCTGGTGACATATGTCGCCAGGGAAACTTTCCCTTACAAAATTCAGCGCGACACCAATTTTATGACCAAAATGATGTGGCGTGCACTTAGTCGCCAGGGAAAATTTAAATTGTCGCCAGAGAAACTTTCCCTTACGAGGTTTCCCTGACGACTTTTTTCTGAGGACATGTCGCCAGGGATTGCGTTTCTCTGGTGACATGTCACCAGGGAAAGGCTCGAAATTTCGCCAGAGAAGAACCGGAATTTTATAGTGTGAGCAAATCTCTAACTTTAATGGCGAGAAGGACCTACAAAAAATATGAACAATCTTTTACATATTCGATCGAACAAATTTATTTCTAACCAAAAGTGTAAAAAAAAAGTTTATGGGCACAATATGCTTATCGATTCATGCATGACATTTGGCCGACAGTTGTGACTATTTGAAATCCAAATGTCTGTAACCACTTATAACCCACATATAACTGCTTTTAGAATCTGTTTATTAACAGATTCATTGTCGAATCTCTACTGGTCTCATCCGTATATAACGAAAATCATTATTCTTCAATGTTCTTGATTTGGTCTTTTGAACCTAAAATTAATGTGTTTCTCTTTAAATTATCCCGATGACGATTTTATGTAATCTAAACATAGATAAAGTCAAAATACTTAAACTTAACACGATTCAAAATTAAATATGGAAAATTCATCGCACACATCAACCTTGACATTCTCGTGACGACTATTTAAAGATGGGCAAATGACTTAAAAATGCATCTAACTTGATACTTTATTACGTTTTGTGTAGACATCTTTTTTCATTCCCATTATGGTTATCAAACTTTCAAAATTTTGCGACCATTTTACCCTTACTTTTTCGAAATTTTGAAGGGTAGAATGGTCATTTTACATGGTAAAATAGTGACAAAATACACACAATGACCTACTTTTGAAAGTTTAATTATCATAATGGAAAAGAAAAAAGATAGATACATGAAACGTAAAAAAGTATCAAGTTAAATGCATTTTTAAATTATTAGCACTTTAAAGATTGTCCGTTAAAAATTGTTACTTTGAGATTTAGATTAGTGCCATTTCACTCTCACATTTTTTTCAATACGCTTTCGTAGTCCGTTTAATGCAAAATACATTGTTACTAGTCAACATGAGTTGTGAACTTGTGATCAACGCTACAACATGTAAATGTGTGATCTACTATAAGATCACACGAACTATTTGAATTAGCTTGTTCACGATTCTATCCTCAAATTCCTGTTAAAGTTTGCTAGTTTTATTGGCCGTGTATTCACGGGACTTGATTATAAACGATAAATTAATTAATAATTTCGTTATTACGATTTTATATAATTGTATATGTTTTTTAAAAACATTTAATGTTTATATGTTTGATTATATTGTTTTTTTATTATGCACCGTGTACATTAATATAAACTCATCTAAATTTTTATTTTTCGAATTCTATACTCTTTTTACTTTCGATATTTTTATTCATGATTTTATAATCTTTAATATTATAAAACAATATTAAACTTTTAATACTTAAATAGTTACAATTCTTATAGACCCACGAGTTTTACATGATTTTTCATTATATGATAATATTAATTGATATTTTGTATAAATATTTGTTGCATAAAGAATTTTTTTTGTTTAACTGAAATGTTAGTTATCATTTTTTATAAACTGTGTGTTTAGTAACAAATAACGATCTTGAAAAAATATATTATGCTGTAATATGTAGAATATCGTCCATTTTTTTCATCTTACATTGATTTCCGTGGTCATGTATTCATTTTAATATTTATATTCATGTTAATAATATATGTAGATTGCATTACTTTACTTTGTTAAGTGTCAAAATACAAATAGACAATAATTTGTGTTTTTAGTTGTATATTTATAACTTTATGATTTGTTGATTTTTTAATATAACATATATGTTGTATTTTTAAAACATAAAGTTTAGAGGGTATAAAGTTTAAGGAGGTAATTTGTTTATTTTCTAAAGTTACTAAAAAAATATGGAGAATTATAAGTTTACATTTAAATCCGTTTAGTTTATATAAAATTCAACCACTAAAGTTTTATTAATCTTCTCCTCCTTTTTAAATTTTTTATTTTCACAAATTTGACACATATATATTTATGTGTTTTCATCAAAATCCTCAACCAAATCTTTTAATTTTGTCTAAATTTAATTTAATTTAAACTTTTTTCCATCAATCACATCGTTCGATTTTGTTTATGTGTCAAAATCAAGCTATTTGATTGGTCTCATTATCTTTTATACAACTTTCATTTTTCATTAAAATTCTCGAATAATCTAATTTTTATATATTTATTATATAAGAACTAATTATTCATCATCAATTTACGTCTTTTGGTCCATATCTTGTCCATATAATCTACTAAAAATTGTTGCATTTGTTTGGGAACCGGCTTGGTTTTATTCGAAGCTACTCGTTATTTACATATTTTATCTATATCTATACTACTTTATAAAGCATTTATGACATTCTTAAAATAAAAAAGCTGAAAATTCATATTTTTTTCCTAGTAAATAAAGTAAGTTGTTAATATGTTTATTAACATTATATAATATAACCCTTTCTAACAATTTTTTGTAACAAACTTTTATAAAAATCTACTTAAATTAAAAATTTTTCTTTTAAATTGAAAAATCTTTTTATTTATTTATTATTTTTATAATCTAATTTCACCATATTTTTTAAAAATTTATGCTCTTTAATTCAATATTCATTTTGCTATATTTTTATTAACTATTAATTTTTTTAATTTAGACGTCTTTTCTACTTTTTACAACTTTGACAATACAAACTTAATGGATAAGAGATTAATATTTGTTAGTCTCAAAAAATAGGGGAAAGTCTGAATTTATGTAACTAACTTATCCATATTAACCGATCTACGCAACCTACTAATTTTATTACAAAAATACGCAATATATATTCAAAATTTATCCTATCTACGTAATATGACCTGCTATCACACGGTTTTTTCCAGCGTAGATTTTAGTTTTTTCTTAGTAAATCCACTTGGACAATCCACTTGACCCAGCCATTGACCCACCCGTTTTTGACCTATATAAACATGATTTTTCCCCTTTTCATCACAAGAACCCTAATAATCAAGATCCCCCCAATTAAAATGTCATCATTTTCTTCTAGTCGTGGCCGTACTTTACCTACTCGTTGCAATTGTGGCCTTCGATTGGCAAAACGTGTTTCTTGGACTCAGAGAAACCCCTGCCGTCGTTTTTTGGTGTGTCCAAAACCATCGGTATGTTCCAATATAGTGTATTAATTCAAAGTTTTAATACAATTGTTTCAGTAATTGAAATAGATTTATTTTGTAGTTTTGTGTTGATAAATGTGATGCTTTCTACTGGATTGATGGTGAGTTACAATCCCATTGGTATAAAAATGCCATGTTTGAGATGTATTTGAGTATGAATGGTGACCAGAGAGATGTGTTTGTACAAGAGATTAACAGACATGAATTGGGGATGTTAGCTCAAGAAAGACTTGCTTATGTTGAAGCAGATTTTGAGAGTTACAAGGCCAGGATGATGATTGAACTAAAAAGGGAAAAAGCTAAGTATGCAGTGTGGAGGAGGATTACTGGTTTCATGATATGCTTGATGACCGTGATGTTTGTTTTGTTGTTGATTGTCATTTAGGGGTATGATGCAAGTCTAATTGTAGTATGAAGTAGCAATTTTAAGGCTAGTTAATGTAAGTGTAGTATGAAGAATATGTAAGATCTTATTATCAAATGTATGTTTTCACAACAAGTTTTGTATCAATGAAAGTTGTGTTAATATACTATGTTGTCTGTTTTATATCAGTTAAACATGAAGAATAATTTGACAGAAACAAGAACAATAATTTGACAGAAACAAGAAGAATAATTTGACAGAAACTAGAAGAATATTTAGACTGCATATATTAAAGGCCCATGTTAGCAGACATGTGCAAAGTTTACAAAAGATGTGCCATCTTGGTTACATATATCTAGCAGCCTAAATAGTTAAATGTTTACAGGCAGTGATAGTGTTACAAAAGGTGTGCCATGGATGGACACATAATACAACACAGTTTTTGCCCAACATACAAAATGTTGACTATTCTAAGTCAACAAGAAAGTTCAACAGCTAAATGGCTTGGATGGAGGACTAGCAGAACCATTTGATGAGAATGCCAACTTCCTCCTCTTGGCAATCCTTGCAGACCTATCTCTTGGTATGATTGGCTTTCTTTGTCTTTGCCGATTAAAAGGTGGTGCTTGACTTTCTTGTGTTGCAGCTGGTCCAATGCTTGGTGTGGAAACAACTTTGTTTGTGTTTGGCCTTAGTTGGGTATCCACAGTTGCTTGCCCAGATTTTGAACCAGTTGCAGATAGAGATGGTATTTCGTCATTGTGTTGGACATGAGCTTCCTCAAGAGCTTGAATTTCACTGTAAGTAGCAGGTCTGTCCAATTCATTGTCTGAGAACCTTCCCCATTCCATGTCCTGCCAATACTGGGCATCTCTTTGTTCTTCCTCCATAGCTTGCCTTATCCTCTCTTCATCTTCCATCTCCTGTTGCATAACTTCTCTAAGTGCTTCCTCGTCTCTCATAAGCTCATATTCCTATGTAAGATAGCACAACATACCTTTAATATATACATTTGTGTTCATAAGCTCATGTAACTAATATATGCTTGTAGTTTAACAGAAAAACATACCTTTGTGTTTATAGTTGGAGTTGCACTCTTTGATTTAGCAGGCACACTCTTTGAGCCCTTAGATTTAAGAGCTACACTCTTTGATTTAGCAGGCACACTCTTTGAGTTAGCAGGCACACTCTTTGATTTAGCAGGCCCACTCTTTGAGTTAGCAGGCCCTTTCTTTGAGTTAGCAGGCCCACTCTTTGAGTTAGCAGGCCCTTTCTTTGAGTTAGCCCTACCTGCACCCTGTCTACTTGACTCACCAACAGTATTGGGTGCATTTGCAGCCCTACCTGCACCCTGTCTACTTGACTCACCAACAGTATTGGGTGCATTTGCAGCCCTAGCTGCACCCTGCCTACTTGACTCACCAACCGTATTGTTAGCACCCCTAGCCCTTGGTGGTTTCATAGCAACATTCTTTGCTTTTGTTACTTTAGGGTTCTTACAACTAGCTTTATTATGTCCAGTTTGGTGACAATTCTGGCATGTGATAAGTCTGCCAATCCTGGTGACATAGTGTTTATTACTTTCTTCAGTTGGATGAGGGATTCTGTTCTTTTGAGGCCTTCCAGGCATCCTTTTCACTTTAGGAGGCAATGGTGGTGGGTTTGAAGTTGGCTTCCACATCTTAGAACCAGGTACTGGTTTGATACCACAGTTCTGTAATACAACAGTTGATAACCATTTGCAACCCCATAATCTGCCAAAGCAAGTTTCAATTGTTGGGGGCTCTCAAACTTCATTCCTAAGACAGGTACAGAGTCTTTCCAAGGTGATTCAGGGTTGTAGCTAGGATATTGAACACCCTGCTGTGTCTTAAACTTAGGGTCTATAAGATTAGCATCAGGGTCATCCTCTTCCACATGATAATGACCAGTTAGAGGTGGAATAGGATTATCTCTTGTTCCTATATAGTTACCCTTACCTACCATCTTAGTTAAAAAGGGATCATCTAATGTCAACTTTTCTATCACAACATTCTCTTCCCCCTCTGTGTGAAAGTCTACATTTTCAGGGTCAGTTTCTTTCTCAATACCAGTTTCATCTATATTCCCTTCCCCTCCCATTTCTTCTAAATTTTCATCCTCACTAAACAAGTTATCATCTAAAGTATATGCCATTACATCATAATCAAGGTATTCATGATACAAATCAACCTTAAAACCATTCTCAAATCCTACTTTCACAAAAGCAACCATGTCCTCATCACTAGTAATTTCCCTAATCCCACGAGTAAGTGTTGTACCAGGTAAAACATAATACAATCTTTTAGGGGCATTAGCTACTAACCTTTCAATAACTTCAAACAACTCACTTACAGGCATATCTTCAAACTGAATGTCATTAATGTCCAGGGTGACCCCCAACACATACTTTAGTGGATTAGGAACGAAAACCCCATCATGATGTAGGGCGACTGTTAAAAGGGACATCTTCAACTACTCAAATACCTGGAATAAAAAGAGATTTAGTTTAAATTAGGTTTATGAAAATATAAAGATTCAATTAAAGATAACAATTAGGGTAAAATTAACAATTAGGGTTTCAATTTAAAATTAGGGTTTCAATCTAAAATTAGGGTTTCGATTAAAGATTAACAATTAGGGTAAAATTAACAATTAGGGTTTTAATTAACAATTACGGTTTCGATTAAAGATAAGATATGCAGATTCAATTAAAGATTACAATTACTGTTTCGATTAAAGATTAACAATTAGGGTAAAGATAAGAAATTGGGTTTCAATTAAAGATCAAGGATAAGAATTAGATAATATACCTAATCGCATTTTCCAGATGATCAATTGATTAATAGATGGAATTAGGGTTCTTGTTTTGAGAGAAAAAGAGAGTGCGTTTTTTTTGGGGAAAGTTATGACGACTTTTGTCAACGGAACACATATAAAACATAGCTGAGTTGGCCATTTAAATGACGTGGAATGTACACGTAATATGTCAAAATAAATGAAACTTGCTAAAATATTAACAAAACCGGTGGAACATGTGATAGCAGGTCATGTTACGTAGATAGGATAAATTTTGAATATATATTGCGTATTTTTGTAATAAAATTAGTAGGTTGCGTAGATTGGTTAATATGGATAAGTTAGTTACATAAATTCAGACTTTCTCCTAAAAAATAATTATTAGTATTTGTTGTCGCATTACGTGGGTCCATGCTAGTATTCCTAATTAAGCTATAGAGATGGAAAGAGAAAACTAAAATACAGAATCCACATGCAAACTTAATCATCGTATGGCACGAGACTCCATCACTCAACATATATACTAGCTTATTTCTTATGTTAACTTCTTCTAATTATTATGAAAACATCAAGATTAGTATACTAATATAATTATTCTACATTTCAGACACCAGATAAACTAATCAATAAAACAACGAAACAATGTGATTTTGTTTTGATCATACGTGATGCCATTTTTAACTGTGAATGGTTTTCTTTTACCGGAGTGAACCAAACGATCCTGAATACGTTAATAAGAGCATAAGGAACGATGGAGCCGTAGGTGTGGTGTCATAGTTAAAAAGTAGTGTCACGTAAGCAAAATGAGTTATAGTACGAGAAATGTTATGACACCATTTTCTAGAGCTATTGGTGATTTTTGGTGTAATATAGGTATTTTTGGTGTCATACAAAGTATATATATCTTTTAAATTCTAAAAAAAATCAAAAAACTACCGCGTGGACTGGTAGTCACGACTCGAGGGCCTTAACGTCAACCCACGGAGTCTCGCGCCGTACTTCTTTTTCCCGCCATGACTCGGAGCCAAGAAATAGCATGAATATACTTTTTGTCTTGATAAAGCAATGTTCAAAACTTGAAAATCAGTAAAAAAAACACCTCGATTTCATAAATTTTTTGATATTGATCAGACTTTTTCTCAAAGAGTTACGTTCGAACTTGGCCATTCTCCTAAAGCCCTCTATGATTGGTTGTTAACAAAGAGAAAATGATACACATGTAGCAATTAAGCCCATTTTCATAAAAGCATATGTAACACAGATACTATCATCCAGTTTTACAGCAGTTAAAAATAAAACAGTTTTACAATTACATATTAATAAGGGCAGTTTCCATTTATGCATCCTTGAAAAGCTTGTGTTTTTCACCCTAATTCAAAAAGTTCTTAAAATACTCGACGCAACCAAAGTTAGAGACCTGTGAGTGGTGGCGCCGTGGGGTGCCAAACCCACGGCGCGAGAGGCGTGAAGACTCCCACCCCAGGCAAAAGTCGCGGCGTGAGACCCCTGCGCGGGTATACTCACGTCGCGTGAGTTGAATTTAAAAAAAATAATAATTTCATTTTACCCCCCCCAAAACGGTTATATTTTAAAAAAAATTTCATTTCAGCCCCCCCAAACGGCTAGTTTTTGAAAAAATTTCATTTCACCCCCCCCCCCCCCCCCCCCCCCCCCCAACGGCTAGTTTTTTTGAAATTCAAATTATAACGGCTATATTTTTCGATCCGTCTATGAATATAACTCAAAATCAACCATTTCCTACACACCAAAACATAAACACTCTCTACAAACAAATATGAATCCCGATCACGTTCCGTCAGTTTTTGAAATCGATGAGGAATTCGATGCTTACTTCTTGCCAATAGCACACAATCATTATCAACGGTTGCTTGAAGAAGAGAATCGTCCAAGACTAACTCGGACCCCAGTCAACCGTGACCGAGAAGGTGCTGAGGAACGGCTCATGAACGATTATTTCGTTGAGAATTGCAGGTATCCTTTGGTTAAGTTTCGTGAAAGATTTCGAATGAGCCGAAGACTATTTTTAAAAATAGTTAACGACATAAAAAATTATCAGGCCGATCCTCTTCCTGAGCATTTTAATTATTTTACTTCTCGACCCGATGCTACGGGTCGAATGAATATTAGTGCTATTATGAAGTGCACAATGGCTATACGTCAATTGGCATACGGCAACACGCCAGATGCATTTGATGAATATTTACAAATTGCTAATCGAACCGGACGTGAGTGTCTAATGTATTTTAATATGTGTGTTATTGACTTGTATATGACCAAGTATTTAAGAAAACCAACTCCGGCCGATGTTGATCAAATATATGATCTACATCTTACGAAACATGGTTTTTCGGGGATGCTTGGCAGCATTGATTGTATGCACTGGGAATGGAAAAATTGTCCAGTTGCGTGGCATGGGCAATACGCTGGTGGTTATAAAAGATACCCTACTTTGATGCTTGAAGCTGTTGCTTCGCAAGATCTGTGGATTTGGCATGCGTTTTTTGGGATGGCAGGTGCGAATAACGATATTAATGTTTTAGATAATTCTCCGTTATTTGATGACCTTCTGAATGACGAAGCACCGGTAAAACCGTATACGGTTAACGAAGTTGAGTATCAAAATGGGTATTACTTAGCGGATGGTATTTACCCACAATGGGCGAGTTTCGTGAAGTCTTTCACGGTTGCAACTGACGCCAAACATGCTCACTTCAAAAGGCGTCAAGAAGCTGCACGGAAAGATGTTGAACGTGCATTTGGTGTTCTCCAAGGACGTTGGGGAATACTACGTCAACCAGCACACGCGTATGAAGTAAACACCTTACGACGACTCATGTATACGTGCATCATACTTCATAACATGATTTTGAAAGATCAAGGTATGCAGGTGTTAGATTGGAACCAAAATTACGTTAACCCGTCAAGAAATATGCAACGAACATGGCTTGAGCGGTGTGAAGTTTACCGCCGAAAAAATAAAGAACTACGTGACCGACAAACCCATCAAAGTCTTCAACAAAACCTTATGGATCATATCTGGAATCAAATTGACCACGGAGATGAAGATGCATATGAAGATGAAGAAAACTAAACGGCGGGTCGTATGATTTTTAATTTTCGTATGTTTTTTTAATTTTCGTATGTCTTTTTTATTATGTTCGTTTTATTTTAAAAGTATTGTAATGTTGCTTATGTTTAATGAAATATTTAAGTTTGTTTAGGGGGTGTTTTGTAAAATTCTGAAAAACTGAAAATCACTTGGAGCAATGACTCCCCTGTTTTTTTCATGTGAGTGAGTGAGTGAGTTTTGCTGACGTGGCACCCAAAAACACACTCACTCGAAGTGATGACTCCCAGCGCTCTTATTGAGACGATTTTACACTATATTTTGACACGTGTCTGACAAATTACAAGTCACCTTGATTGCATCGAGACACATGTTAAATTATGGTTAAAGATTATCCCGGATGTCTTGGATCCTTCGATCACTTCGAGACATTTTGAGAATTTTTAGATTTGGAGTGAAAACACACAAAAAAACATTTGTCAAAAAGTGTATAATGAGAAATTGCCCTATTAATAATGCATGAATCATTCCATTAACATCCTCTTGTCTGCATCGATGCTCTCCAATTGAGATCTATATAAGTCTATGTTCCAAAATCACCATGTTATTCCCTCGTTATTGCATGTGATTAACTTATTTAACATTCTTTGAACAAAGTAGTTCATTGACGACAAAACCCTTGAAAAATAGATATCTTGATTATAAAATATTAGTAGACGACTATTTAAAACTTGTAAAGCATTATATTCTACACGTATACGTACGGAGTATAAGCTATCAAGACTCGACAAACACAAACCAGCCAACTTCTTTATCAACAAACACATATAAAGTTCGAGCTTATAACTTTCTTCCAAAGAAATGTACTTCACGTTAGTCAGATACAAGACATTTCTATTTACGGAAGGATTCTTTTCAAATGTAGAATTAGGGTATTTGTACTTAAATCAGTTGTACTTTACATGTTCATTCAGTTTTGTTCCTTAAAATGTGTTATAAGTAATAAAATAATAATTAAATAATTTTATTAAATGACAAATTAGACATCAAACAACATTCCTAGAACATCTATTGTCCAATCAAATGGGATATAATAGTGTTAGTTGTTGTACTTTTGTAAGCATGATTAAGTAGGAGACCTTTTTAATTCTAATCATGTGATTCATGAGATGAAAAAGTAGAAAGAATGAAACAATTATGGTTAAGCATTTTGTAGGGTCTTCAATTATTTGATACCGCTTTATGCGCATAACTATACTTGTAATCTAGAAAAGAATATGCATTAAATCGCAAAGAATATATTTTCACTTTTTGAAGAAAAACAATAATTGGAACAATAAATCAGCAATGTTAGATCTAAATGTGATACTCAGCATTGCGAAAACAACACTAGCATTAATATTGGTTTTGAGTTATTTTCACTAGCAAATGCGAGTAAGTCTTAAGCTGACCCGCAGTCTAACTAGTCGTGTGACGTTTTGATTTGGTTAAGACGCTCAAATTGTTCGTTTTGTCAGAATGTATTAGTCCTTAATATAGATAATCATACACTGAACTACTGAAGTGTTTTTTATTTGGTGGATTAGCGTGTGGTCCATTTTCCCATTATTAATACTTAGGAAAAACTTAACGAGCAAGTGCGAAAATAGAATTATTTAGCATCTAGCTATTTGTTAAATTTAACCTAGGTTGGGGACCAATTGGGATGATGATTTAATTGCCAATATTATAAGTTAAACTCACAAAGAAACTTAATCAAATTTTTTTGATTGGGTTATAGTATATGATGTCTCTAGATTGTAATAATAAGTATTGTTTCTTTCACCGGCAAGTTTTATAATAATATGAAATCATCATAAGCAATGACATCTTTCATGGAATATGACACACTTCTTCATTGAAAGATAACCAAATAATTTCCTCATGCATGTAATATTATGTATATGCATGTGTTAATGATATGTCTTAATGTGTAAAATCACCTTTCCTATATGAAAACAAGCCAATACTTCTATAAGACAATCAAGCACCATCTGATTAAGTTGTAGTGCACCCTTTATGACAAAACAAACCAAAACAAATATAATTGGTTTGTTAGTTAAAAGCTCAGAAACCATATCGATTAAAGAAAGTAAAGTGTTAAAATTGGAGTTTTTCTCTTCTAATAATGGCTTTCTCTTTTTGGTCTATAATGTTCTTAAAAAATAATTTGTTGATTATGCAATGTACTATTGTTCATTTTAACCCTTAAAAGAGAAGGTTCGAAGTTTGGATATTGTCTAATTGAATGTCACTGTGGACTTGAATCACTAACTACTAACTCACTATTAAAAAAACCTATTATTCATTTTAAATTGCACCTTTTTGACGATCTTGAATATGCAAATTAAAAATTACAAATTAGAGTTGAATGAAGATAGGTTTTTTAATGTTTGAAACTATATATAAAAGCCAAGAACAAACAAAAAGGTTATTTCATGGATTGTTAATCACCATTTGTTTTATTTGTGAAATTTATGGGTATATTCGATGTCTAGCTTCATATATGAATTGAGAAGAAATAGACAAACAAGTTGCAAAAGTATATCTTTATTTTGGTTTATGTTTAAGACATTCTTTAACATGAAATGTGCACTCAACATTTAAATCCAATGAACTTGATCAAGATTGCAGTATTAAATTTGATTAAGGGGAGAGTAAAAGCACTAATTTCCAATTGTTTAGTTGGAATAATGGGCGGTTTAAATGATAAGATTTAAGTTCATTTGGATACCAAACTTATCTAAGATATGAGGGGACTCATCTCCACCCTCCATCTCCATACCATCTAATGACTGAGATTAAATCCCTATTTTACACTGCAGGGGTATTTTTGTCATTTCATCTGCCCACTATATAAATCATTTTCTTTTTTAATAATTTTCATTCAACACACACACATCGATGTGTGTTTTCTCTTTCTACTAACAAATACCAGATCTGTAAACTTCTATCTAGCAACATCGATCCATCATCTTTTTTTTTTTTGCTACAATCAATCATGAAGAACATCAAAAACATCTTATTGCTCGATCCATCATCACGAATCGATCAATCCATCATCAATAATAGATCGATCAAAAATCACGAATCGGTTGGTTGATCATCAGGTATAGTTTATTCATATGTTAGCTTATTTATGTCAATAAGCTTATTAATTTACCACTACTTGAATTTATAAGCTTCTATTTAGCTTATTTTGAACGAATTATAAGCTAGCTTATTATGTGAGTTATGTGAGAGCTATGTGAGTAAGTGTATGAATTAGAGGAGAGTTATGTGAATAAGCTTATATATTAGTGAAGATTTATAAATAAGCTAGCTTATTAGCTTATTTTGGTGAATTATTAAGTTTTATAAGTATGAGAGATAAGAATAAGCTTATGTTAGTATAAATAAGCTGTACTAGGCATTTTTAACTTTGTTGCTGATGTAAGCTATAAGTCTGATGTATCATATATGATACCTTTTTTTATCATATATGATAGTTATATGATATGTGATGTATGATAGGTTTATCATATATGCTACCTCATATGTATCATATATGACATATCTAACAAACCACTGAAAAACCAAAATTTGTGACTAATTTCACAAAATCTATTTAAACTATTCAAACCTGTTTCTATCATATATGATACAGTTGTTGATTGCATGCTACCTAATATGTTTTTTTCTGTCTTTTATAAATGCAGATTGTGTGAACAATGAAGGGATGTTTTCTATCATAACAATCGGACGTGCACGAGTATGAAGAAGAATTGGTTAAAGAAAGAAGAAGAGTAGTTTTAATAATAAGAATTTATTTGGTGTTAATCATGAATGAATTTAACAGATTCTTTTGTTTTTTTAATTTTTTATTATGAATAAGTGTTTATCATATATGATATTATATATAAATACATTCTGTTTGAATTATCATATATGTTACTTTCAAAAAGTACTCTTTTTTATTTACTGAACAAGTGTTTTATCATGAATCCAGTATACTCTTTGTTTTAATCATGAATTCAGCAGCCTCATTGTTTAATCTATCAAACTTTTTTTTGAGTATCATATATGATAATGCATTATCATATATGATAATGCAGTATCATATTTGGTAGATGTTAAGGATTACACGGATTATCATATATGATATATCACTATCATATATGATAAGGTAAAAAAAGCTATGCTTCAAATGATAAAAGCATCAACAAAATAGGCATATTATCCAAACTTACATCCGTGGATGTTTCACCATTTCCATATTCAAGAAAAAACTCAATGATTTAGTCGCATTACAAAGTTAAAGCATTACAACGTCATACACAAATTACTAAAATATAAACAAGTCAAATGGCTAAAACAATGGATCTTGATTCCATGCATCAACACTTTGGTTGCAAACTCGACACTCGTCTTTAGTCGTCTCATGCACACGCCGTTGTTTGTTCTTTCGATACTTGTTTTATGCTCACTTCTTTGGCCTTGAGATGATTGAGTTTTTCAATATGCATTGAAAACACCTTTCACTACACAAATAAAAAGATTTGGTTTTAGTTTCAACATGATTATCAAATATGATATCTTAGAAAAGCTGAATTTCAACCAGATTATCATATATGATATATTCTAGAAGTTGAATTTCAACAATACTATCAAATATGATAATATGCGCACAACTAACTTTTATTTACCAACCAGAAGATCCCAGACATTTTTGTATTTGTTTTCAAGCACATTAGCATGTTATCATATATGATACTTTCATATATCATATATGATATATTTATCATATATGATGTATGGATGTATCATATATGATACATCTGTTTATTGTAACTTACAGTTTCTGCACATCTTTCCTTATAAGCTTATTCACAAACATCACCTTATGCTTATCCTATAGCTTCAACAAACTCTTTTTGTAAGCTTATTCACATAACTCTATTTTAATTCATAAGATTACTCACATAACTCTCCTAATAAGCTTATTTACATTAAGCTTAAGTACAACACATCAAATAAGCTTAATTATAACATATCAAATCAGCTTAATAATAACACATCAAATAAGCTAGCATATCCTTATGAAAAAAAGCTAACACATTCATAATCACATCAAAATAAGCTTATTTACATCAAATAAGCTAAAAAAGATAAATACGATGATGATATAACCTGGTATTTTTTCTTCAATAGCTTCGACATCTTTTTCTTTACTTTGTTAACGTGATTTACTGATCTTTTTTTGTTTGTATGTGTGTTTAGTATGTGTTTTGGATTGGGATGGTGGATAAAGCTGTGTGTGTTTTTTGTGTGTGTGTTTGTTACGATCTGAGAAAGGGACGGGGTAGGTTGTATTTGGAAGATGGGAGTGGGTGGGCTGTAAAATGACGAAAATACCCCTCCGTTTTTTTTTAATTAAAAAGTAAAGATTAATCTGGACTGTTGATTTTTGGTAGATGGAAGGTGGGGATTAGTCCCCTTGTATCCAAAGGATACAAGGTATCCAAAATAACCGGACTCAAATGATAATGTGTAAATTAGACAAGAGTGATGATGTTAGATCCCACCGAAAAATGTTCGAGTGCGTATTAGTAAGAAACTCAATGAACAAGAAGTAATTGGGTTCGGCAAATTTGAGCAATACGACTATACGAGTGTACAATTTGATTAATGAAATGCTGAAGTTAAATGCTTAGAATATTCATTTGTAGTATAAGCTGGCATGAAGGTTGCCTCTTTTTAAACATGAACTTTTAGCTTATTCGCATATTGTTGCTAAATTACTCTGCCGTATTTCAGCTACCACATTTTGATCTTTCTTTATGAAAGAAACTTCTTCGTACGATTCGTATCTACATGGATACCCTATTTTTTGAACTTCGGTCGTGGTTATGCTCAATAATTAAGGACATGTTACATGTCCCTAATAAGATTATCACCGCTTCTTGCTGCCATATTTATGTTAATACACTTCTCAATTATACGTAAACAAGGTATTTCTCGTTCTTTATAACCCTTGCGCTATTTCTAAAAGCTAAAGTATGGTTATTTATTGGACAAATCTTTAAGTTAATTAATGTACTTGATGTTATGTTAGTTGATTTAATACTAAGATGCAAATAGTGGGTGACCAAAGTTCATTTCATAATGGTTGATTAGTTATATGATTGGAGAAACAAAGTTTCCATCTTGATGGGAAAGTTACGTCTTAATTAGCTAGTTAATTGCAAGTTGCACCTTGATAGTGTCTCATATTATAAGTGAGAGAGGTCAATATCAACCGTTTCTTCTAGTTGTATAAAACTATAAATCATAACCATGTCCTAACATGAGCACAAATTCAATATATTGTGTGTCATTCTGTTTTTATTAGTGGCAAGTTGCAATAGTTTAGTTCATCTTGGTGTTTGACTTTATAAAATCTTAAAGGTGTAAGCTCATTTTAGAGGGGTTAAAATATTCCATGTTGGAACTTACATGCTAATCGATTACAGATTTAAATATGTTCTTTTGGCTTACATTTTAGGATCACCAATTCATCATTGCATAATTGTAATCTCCAGGGTTAATATGTTGAAGAAAGGAAATACTCTTTTTGGTTGTATAAGAGAATAAAAAAGCATTAGTGTTAGCTTTGGTGTAGTAAGCTAAACATTCCTAATCTTTGAAGAATTAGTGATCCAACTCCACTTAATTGAACCCATAAAACAATAGAAGCAAATCTTTAAGCACTTTAACTATAAAAGATATGTCAAAATTTTGTATATATATTCTATCAATAAACTTTATACGACGTCGGATCAACTCGAAATGTAGTCTTTCATTTTCGTAACCACTAAAGATTGCTTCCATTATCTTGTGTTCAAAAACCACAGCGTAAATCATGAAATCATACCAATCCGAGTATATTTAGATACTACTAAAAAGTCTTGCCAAACTTACCTATAAAAGCCTCATAAAAAATTAGGTTTCATTAGATTAACATATACATATGCATCAGTCATTTTCTTGAAAAAAAACATATGACCATACCACTTACCATCTCTCCGGTTGAAATAAAACAAATGGTCAGACATATTTGCTTGTAATTAACACGCGATGTTGTAAAAATGTGCTTCGTTGCGAAAGTTTTACGTTAAAGACTAATTTTATAAAGAATTGAATGGATAATATCATGAACTATTTCCTTAAATTGATAACCTCAAACAATTTTTTTATGAAAATTGTTGCTGAAAATTTGTACGAAGTAGTCTCTGAGGCCCCATTTATATAATTGAATGTAATTGTAATTCAATTACATTATATAGCATGTTTGGTTCATATAAATAAAAAAAATTTAATTCACTTTACATTACGTGGGCTGTTTGATTTACGTTGTAATTGTAATTCAAACATTATAATTACAACCATTGAGGAAATTCAAATTACATAGGAAGTTGGATGAAAAGCTTTGAATTACGTTGTAATTAAGTATTTTTATATATTTTAAAACACAGTATTTATAAATAATAATAATAATATTAATAATAATAACAATAAAAATAAAAAATAAAAAATAAAAACTTATTATCATATTATTATTATCTATTAATAAAATAGTTATTATTATACTAGTTAAATATTTATATCATAGCTTTAATAAAATATAATTATTATATCTATTAATAAAATAGTTATTATTATCATATTATATTATCTATTAATAAATATAATTATTATATTAATATAGTAATTAAATAATGATTTTTTTATTATACTAATAAAAAATTAATAAAATACTAATAAAATATTAATTAAATATTAATTAAATATTAATATAAAATTTAGTACAATAAAAATTAAAATATATATAATGCGAAATAAATAAAGAATTATTTATTAATATAATAATTATTAAAATAAAATATATATAAAAAATTATTATGAAAAAATAATAATATTAATATTATATTAGAAATATAATAAAAATAGTAATATTAAAAAAACTTAATAAATAATTATTAATAAAATAGTTATCATAAAAAAATTAAAAACTAACTAAATAGTATTTTATCATTAAAAAATTTACTAATAATAAAAACGATATTTTTATATTATTAATATATTAATATAATAATTATTAACAAAATAAATAATATTAAAATATTTAATATTATTTTTATTATAATAAATTAATTATTATTAAAAAGTAATAAAAATTAAAATAAATAAATATTATTTTTATTATTATTTTACTATTATACGATTTATATATTACCAGTATTTATTAATTTATTATTATTATTATTTTATACTTAATATTATTTAATATTAAATATATTTAATAATATTATTATAATATTTTATTTATTTATATTATTATTATTCATTTTTTTATTATAACTGTTTTTATGATTTATAATAATTATTATTATTATTCTATTTTTATTATTTTATTTATGATTTATAATAATAATAATAATAATAATTTTTTAAATATTTTATTTGAATGTATTGGTTTACTATTATTATTTTTTATAAATATTATTATTTTTTTTTTTTTGGGAATTACATTACGTTGGTAACCAATCAAACATATTGATAGAATATATTAATTACAATTACAATTCATTCAAATTATAATTCCTTTCAAAAATTAGAAATCCATTTTAAACGTGTTGTGAACTAAACAGGGCCTAAGGTTATTAGTTCTTTGTAAAGTTAATCTTAACATAACGATTGTTAAGCAATAGGACTAACTTTGTAATGGACTGATAACTCCGGGGACTATTTTTATAACTTATTTGTACGTAAACAGTCCCTAGGTTATCAATCCATTGCAAAGTTAGTCCTGAAGTAAGGACCGTTAGAAAAAGATTAACTTTACAACGGATCACTAATCTCAGATATTATTTCTGTAACGTTTTGATATTGTTCATTCACTTTAATTTTAATATTTTATTGTTCACGATTTTTTTTTTGTTTTGCTTAAAAGGATGCTAACGACTAATAAGATGCCAACGAACTCCTCTTTTCTTTAAATTTTAATAATGTCCTTAGATAAAAATAAAAGTTAGTGTAAGTTTGTAAGTTTGAAAACTCTTCAATTACATGAAAAGATATAATATATTGATTGAATGAGTGCCAATTACATAGGATAACATGTCTATTTATTATAGAACATAGCTTAGAGAATAAGCTAACATAAACCTAAACCTAATTGACTCAAAGGCAATAGGCAAATGACCCGTCTAACATTCCCCGTAGTTTGACCGGTGTATTCCGGACAAACT
This sequence comes from Glebionis coronaria, assembly GCA_025667525.1. Classification (NCBI taxonomy): domain Eukaryota; kingdom Viridiplantae; phylum Streptophyta; class Magnoliopsida; order Asterales; family Asteraceae; genus Glebionis; species Glebionis coronaria. The sequence goes on from CM046881.1 coordinate 164,863,429, forward strand.
AGATAGACCGTTGAAACAGTCTTATTTGTTTCTTCTTTCTTTCTTCTCTTCTTCATTGATCGTTTGCACGAAGATGGACTTGTATTTGTAAACATAACTGTATACTGCTTCGCGATTTCCTCCATTTTTATGACCGTTTTTTTCGTCATGGCTTATTTTTGCCTTTCGGAGGGAGCGGCAATTGGTAGGCAATTACATAGGATAGCATGCCTATTTATAATAGAACGTAGCTTAGAGAATAAGCTAACATAAACCTAGACCCTAATTGTAAAACCTGCATGCTTTTACCATGAACATACACTACGTAAACATATGAACCAATTAAAACTTTCCTTTTATAGCATGAACACGTGTCACGATTATTAATTACAGAAGTTACGTACGTGTCATTACACGATAAGTATTAAGTACGTGATAGACACGATAATTATGAACAATAACAATTATAATCACGAACATGAAATCATGAACGTAAAAATCACGGACATGTAATTACTTACTTATTTACGATAATACGATTAATATCGTTACGTACAAGTATTTAGATATATAACACGAACATTTAATTATATTATAACACGGAAACACGAATATACGAACACGTAGAATATAGCACGGGAAAAACTTCGGGTTTTTCCCTTGTGGGCCCCATATGCCGCAGCACCAAGAGAGACAAGGGCCAAGCCCATGTTGGTTTTTACTAAAATAACAAAAAGGGGAAACACAATTTCACTTTACAGAGTTTTCACAAAAAATCAAAAACCCTAGCTCCCTTCTTCTCTCTTTGGCCGCCGGCAAGAACAAACACCAAGGAGGTGTTTGATTGAGTTTTGGTTAATTAAATTCAAGCATCGTATTCATGTTATTGTTCTCTATTTGTTCCACGCATTCGGTAATCCGTAAACTCTTTCCTTTTATTCTTTTTAATTAATTATAAACATGTAACCATGGTTTTATAAAAACAAGAATTAAAAAAATGTTAAACAAATCATAGGGGTAAAAGTTGTTATGGGTTGGTTTTGTTCGGCCGACACCCAACCGAGATCCCCAAGGCTCTCGGCGTGTCTTGGTTCGCACCACCAACCGAGACCTCGTGTCTCGGCGGTGTTGGTCTCGGTCGGCAGCAGGAACAAGGGACCCCGACTCGCGTCGGGATGTCCTTACGGTTTTAGGGGTCTCGGCAGCAAGCAGCCACCACCACCGGCACACAACCGGTGGCGGTTTTGGTCAAGTAGGGGGGAACGCGAGTTGCAGCAAGGGAACCACCGGCACACAGCCGGTGAGAACCTGTTGTGGTTAGCGGCTAGCTGAAAGGAAACCACCGGCTGCAGCCGGTGGTGAAGTTGCACAAGCAGTGGCAACCGGCCGAGCCGGTTTGCCACTGTTAAGGGTGTGTTTGGTTGGTCCGGTTCATCGGGTTTCTGGTCCGGTTCATCGGGTTTCTGGTCAGTTTCACATGATTCTAGATTAAATTCACGGGTCCGGTTCATGACTAAAATTATACAAGTATTTATTTTTACAAGTTATATTATTTAACAAGAGATTAAATTAAGTAATAAACATGACTTATAATTAATTTAATTTAACATGTGTAGGTCCATATTTTCTAAGGATTAAGCATGTTATGGTTTATCTATTGAGATGTATAGAGAATGGAAGAACTAGAGAGAAAGGTAGAGAGAGAAAGGAGAGGAGAAGAGAAAGATGGTTGATTAAGTGAAAGTGTGTGTAAACACAAAAATGAACAACCCCTCCTAACATGCTAGGAGGGGGTATATATAGCCCACCCTACATGTGGGCTATATGGGCTATATTGGATCACGAGCCCAATATCATTGGAGTGACCGATCCTTTCTAAATACGTAAAAACGTATTTCCAACAATCTCCCCCAAAGGGAGGTCACTCCAAGTTACAATGTCCTAAATAGTCTATAGCTCGTGATTTATGCTAACAATGATGTGACCGATACTTTCCTTGGAAAAATGTATTTCCAACAATCTCCCCCAAAGGGAGGTCACACCATTTTACAAAATCTTAAACCTAGCATACTATGCTTGAGTCTTCGATCTTGTTCTTGTGAATATGCTGATGAGATCTTTGACTTTGGTCTTGAACATGTGTCCTTGCTTTGACCTTGTGCATTCATCACTTGTGATATTTGCCTCCTCGTGACTTCATGTTCCACATACTTATACTTTTATAAATTCTTGAAAGCTTCAGAGTTTGATACAGTGGAAGACTTGACTTTTAGACTTTCTTGAATTTGTTGAAGTATTAAGTGCATCCAGTATAAGCATGTGGTGACAACTTCTTCTGGATTGTACACCGCAATGCCACCTTCTTGTTACGCTGCATAAGACAGTTAGCAAAAAAACATATACACGGATGAAATGGCCTTGAACATTTCATTCTAATTCGGTAGCATTTTAACTCTGGTCGATGAAGACCGTTGGACGATATAAAATATCGTACTTGTGACAGGTAGTTTCAATTAAGAACCTCCTTGACAAGATTTCGCGGGTACACCCGTTCTCTTTATTCGACCGTCCAAAGCTGACTGTGAACATAAAGAGTGAATCATTTGGATAATAATATCCGCATGATTTGCAGCCGTCAATTCATGTTCCTGGAACAAGTGAAATTCAATTAAGAATCGCACCATCGTTGCTTTCCAGTTGTCACGAGCTTGATTCGTATAGAATCTTGCAAGTTACCTACCAAGTGTTGTTTGAGGTTAACACTAGAAGGATTTCCACTCATCATTGTGAACACTAAGGTATCACTCTGAGTGTTCTGGCAAGATCACTCAGATATTGCGTAGAGGCCTGGAACGTGTTTAAATTCATTTAAGAATTAAACCACAGTTGCTTTCCAGTTATCACAAGTTTGATTCATAAAGAATCGCACAAGTCACCTACCATGAGCTTTTTGATATTCGCTCAAGAAGGATTTCCATCTTCATTGTAAATACTTTCGTATTACTCGGATGTTCAGGCAAGATCATGAAGATTTTGCGTAGGACTCTTAAGATCTTTCTTACTTTTCACAGTGTGTGAAGAAGCAAGGAAATATGAACTGTGTCCTAATGAGATATTTGATGATCTCAAATGGTTCTAGACTCAATCGTGCATTTTGGATTTTAGTGATCGGAGGCTGGAGAGGAGTGCCACCATTTCAATACCAATTTATTCAGAGTGAATAAATCAATAGATAATGCGTTGTCTCTGTGTGATTAAAACAAATATCTTTTGAAAGATATCTGAGTTAGCTGGGATGGGTTGTGCATTGCATCACTGGGTCCATGATGTCTGTCTTTAATAAGTGTGAAAACACTTATCCTTTTACCACTTATTTCCAATAATAACAAGACCAAAACGTGTACTTTATGTCGTAAAAGTCGGAATTATGCGTGGTTTGTGTTTATATTGTGTTTTAGGACCAAAAGATGAAAAAGGAAGAAAACACGGGCTTTCACGGGTTTTTATCAAAGAAAACGAGAAAAGACGAAGTCAAAAGATCAAGAGTGCAAAAAGAACGGAAGTCCAAGGCCTATTCTGAAGATTTATCGAAGAAAAAGTCTAAAGACGGAAGTTTATTGAAGTCAAAGAACTCAAGTCTAAATAAGTGAAGAATTTATAAGACGAGTTCAATTAATCCCGAGACGACGTCGAGAAAAGTCGAAGAACTTAAAAGACGAAGAGCCGAGAAGAAAGAAAGAGGAGGCAACACATGCACCTCCCCATTTCCCTATAAATACCCTCCTAAACACATTAAGAGGGGAGTTAGCTAGTTTTCATTTTCATTTTTCTTTCTAGTTTTTAGAGAGAAAAAGTTTCAAACTTTCTCTCACTAAGTTTCATCTTTTTATTTATTTTTCAAGTTTAAACTTTTAATCATTCTTGTATTTGGATTTCATTAATCACAAGTTCAAGTTAAGCTTTTTGTTCATTAATCTCTTTCTACCTTTCTTGATTTTGGTTTACTTTGATCAGAAATTTTAAAGATTTGTGTTTGATCTTGATGTTTTCGTGAATAAAAAGTTAATCTTTCTATTCCTACATAAGATTTTATACGGTATAAGCTATAAGCTCTTTGTGCTTATTGGCTTATTTGTATGTTTAGCTTGTTTACTTTTAATCTTTCTTAAAAGTTTTATCGTTTTAAAGTTCGTGTTATAAAGTTTGCTTGTTTAGATTCCAAAAGTTGTCGAATTTGTGCTTATTTATCTTTGTCTAAAAGTTGGTAAGTGCTTATTGGGTTAACTTCTTATTCATTTCTGCTTAAGTTACTCTTATTTTCCATTACGATCTTAGAAGGGTTTTACTTGGTTACGATTCCTGGCTACGATCGCCTTGATTGCGATCCCATTCTTCTTTCCCTGGCTACGATCCAAATCCACACCACGATCACTCATTGCGATCTGTGGGTGCGATGGTGCGTCACGATCCTTGAGTTCGATTGCATAGATTGCGATCATTGTGTTACGATCACTAACCACGATCAAAGACCGCGATCCACTTGTTGTGATCGTGGTTGCGATTTGTGAGTGCGATCTCGCTTTCCCATCGCATTGAGTGCGATCTGACCCCAGACTACGATCGTGAGTGCGATCCGTGGTCACGATCCATCACTACGATCAGAGTAAGATCGCATTACGATCTGACTCTGGTTGTTGTTTTATTTTCCTTAGTTTTCAAATTTAATTTTTCCCTCCATTTTAACTTAGAATTATTTTAAACAAGTTTCGTCTTAGTTTATTTTTACAAAGTTTTCTAGTTTTCAAGTGTTTTAAGTTTAAATTTTTAAAAAGTTTTTGTTTTACTCAACGACAATTATTTGCTTTTAGTTTAAAAATAGATAATCAACCAACCATTTTATTTTCCACCAAGAACAATTGAGTCGCACTAATTAACGGTAATCAATTCGAAAAGATCGGAACAACGAACTTTGATACTTAGTAAACAACCTTCTATTAAATGGCGCCGCTGCCGGCTCTTTTCGTTAAGATTAACGGTTTTTAGCGAGAGACGCGTTGGATTTTGGGATCCGTTCACTTTTGAACGTTATTTTTCTTGCTTATAAATTTTCAAAAATCCATAAAAATTAAAAAAATTCAAAAATCCAAAAAAATAGAAAAACATATAAAAACCAAAAATATTTCTTGTCTATCTTTATTTTCCCTTTGTAGGTGTGCATGCGTACTCGTGCCCGTAAGAAGAAAGTAGCTCAAGCCGAAGTCATTACTCCACCTATTGTCACCATGGACAATCAACCAATGATCGAGCTTTTGCAATCGCACGTAGAAGGCAACACTGATGCTATTGTCATACCTGAGATTGGAGCCAAAAATTTTGAACTCAAATCCGGCTTCATTCAAATGATCTCTGCTCAACCTTTCTTGGGGCGTTCACTTGATGATCCTCATGACCATATAAAAAGGTTTCTTCAACTCACCAATACGGTTAAGTACAATGGGGTTTCACAAGAAGTGATTCGCTTGCAACTTTTTCCTTTCTCCTTAGAGGGACAAGCCCGGAATTGGCTTGATAAGGAACCGCCACAAAGTATTCTTTCGTGGACAGATTTAGAGACTAAATTCATCAACTATTTTTTCCCACTCACGTACTACCGCTTTGCGGAATGAAATCATTACATTTGAACAAAAGTACGGTGAGACATTTAGTGAATCTTGGGACCGTTTTAAGGAACTTTTAAGAAAGTGTCCACAACATGGTTTCACAAAAGTACATCAAATTAATACTTTTTACAATGGTTTAAGCATGAATGACCAAGATTCACTAAATAGTGCCTCGGGGGGTAATATTTTGGTTAAGTCTTCTAATGCCGCTTGGGATATTATTGAGAATAAGTCTAGAGTGCAAACCAAGAGTGTTCGGACTAATGTGGCTAGTGTTAGCACTAATGAGAGCGACAAGAGAATTGATAAGCTTACTTCGCTTGTTGAATCACTTGCTCTCCAAACCGCCAACAATACCAAAGCTATCACTGCCCAAGTTAATGTTTTAAGTCAATCATGTGAAATATGCGGGGGATCTCCCTCGTACACCAATTGTCCTTCGACTCACGACAATCCGGAAAATGTGTATGCCGCCAACGGTAACTATTCCACGGGAGGCTATCAAGCACGTCCTCAAGGTGACCGCAATTTGCTCAGCTATCTCTCAAACAACTTTCTTTCACCACCCGGTTTTCCCTCACAAAACCCAAACAACCTCAATCGCAACAATCAAAACCAACCTCGTGCTCCAAATCAATATCAAACCCAAAGAACCCCATATCCACCTCAAAGAAACAACCAAGTTTACAAACAACCCGCTTATCAACCACCTGCCTACCATACTCCTCCTCCCAACCAACCCACCGTATTTAATCACGACCTTAAAACTTACATGAGGACTAATGATGCGATAGTGCAGAATCTTCAGCGGGAAATGGCCAACATGAAAGCAGATATGGTGAAACAAGGGAATGATCTTCGAGCCGATATGCGAAACTCTTTTGCAAGTCAAACGAATGACTTAAGGAACATGATGGCTAGTTTCTTCCCAAGTAATCAAGCCTCTGGTTCAGGTTCTCTTCCGAGTAACACCATTGCTAATCCAAGAGGGGAGATGAAAGCAATAACCACTCGCAGTGGAAAAGGTTTAAAGGAACCCGAGCTTCCTACACCTACACTGGTAATTGTGACTAAGGAAAACGAGTCTCCTTCTCCGATTCCTCCACCTTCTCCTTCTCCAATTCCTCCACCTTCTACTTCCACCCCTCCACCACCCAAGGATGTGAGTGAGAATTCCATTCCAAAGCCTTCATCTCAACCTAATATACCTTATCCTTCAAGGTTGAGGAAAGATAAATTGAAGAACAAGGATGATATTCAGGTTTCTAACTTTCTTAAAATGTTTAAACAACTGAATTTCAATATCTCCTTTGCTGAGGCTCTCGCTCACATGCCAAAATATGCTAAAATGTTTAAAGATCTTCTCAGTGATAAGGAGAAACTTCTCGATATCGCTCAGACCCAACTTAATGAGAATTGCTCTGCAGTGCTCTTAAGGAAATTACCAACCAAACTTGGTGATCCGGGTCGTTTCTTGATTCCTTGTAACTTCCCCGGGGTAGAGAATTGTATAGCCCTAGCCGATTTAGGTGCTAGTATAAACTTAATGCCATTAAGAGTTTGGAAACAATTATCTCTACCCGAGCTAGTCCCCACCCGAATGACTTTGGAATTAGCTAACCGTACGGTTGCTTATCCAGTGGGGATAGTCGAAGATGTCTTCGTTGGTGTCGACAAATTCACCTTTCCGGTGGATTTTGTTGTCGTTGACTACGAGATGGACCCCCGTGTTCCATTAATCGTTGGACGTCCATTCCTGAGGACTGGTCGCACTCTCATTGATGTAGCCGCGGGCGAATTAATCATGAGAGTTGGTGACGATAAAATCGTTTTCAACATGGGTAAACTTTCTAAGCAGCCTTCTGAAAACGAGAGTGTTAATTTCATTGACGTTCTTGATGAGGCTTGTGAAGAACATTTTAAAGACGCTTGTAAAAGTGGTTCCTCTTCTCTACCCATTATTGAGACCGTTGCCTCTATTGCTCCATCACTAACTCCATTTGGAGAAAGTGATTTCATCTTGAAAGAATTTGAAGCAACTTTGGGAGATGTGGACTTGCAATATGACGATTCTCCTCCAATTGGGATGAAGACATTCGTACCATTGAGAAACTTCTCAATGAGGACCATATTTCTCCACCATCTCCTAAGGATAACTCTATCGATGAACCGAATTTGAAAACGCCGTCCATCGAAAATCCTCCGGATTTAGAGCTTAAGGATCTGCCGTCTCATCTCGAGTACGTTTTCCTTGACGACAACAAGAAATCGCCCATCATCATCGCAAAGGACTTGAAAGAAGAAGAAAAATCTCGACTTATCGCCGTGCTGAAGAATCATAAGAAAGCGATTGCGTGGAAAATCTCCGATATTCGTGGAATTGATCCTCACTTTTGCACACATAAAATTCTCATGGAGGACGACTTTAAACCCACTATTCAAAGCCAAAGAAGGGTGAATCCCAAGATCCATGACGTTATCAAAAAGAGGTTATCAAACTTCTTGATGCGGGCATGATCTATCCTATCTCGGATTCACCATGGGTTAGTCCGGTCCATTGTGTGCCTAAGAAAGGCGGAATCACCGTTGTTCCTAATGAATACAACGAGTTGATTCCTACTCGTCTCGTTACAGGGTGGAGAGTTTGTATAGACTATCGCAAACTCAATGATGCTACGGGAAAGGATCATTTTCCCCTTCCTTTCATGGACCAAATGCTTGAATGTCTAGCGGGTAATGACTATTACTGCTTTTTAGACGGTTTCTCCAGGTATTTTCAAATTCCCATCGATCCCAAAGACCAAGAGAAAACCACATTCATTTGTCCTTACGGAACATTTACTTATAAAAGAATGCCTTTCGGCTTATGCAATGCTCCTGGGACTTTCCAACGGTGTATGATGGCTATCTTCCATGACATGGTTGAAGAAACTATGGAAGTCTTCATGGATGATTTCTCGGTCTATGGTGATTCTTTCTCTCATTGCCTTGCCAATTTGGAATGCATGCTTAAGCGGTGTGAAGACACTCGCCTTGTTCTAAATTGGGAAAAATGCCATTTCATGGTAAAAGAAGGCATTGTGCTTGGACATAAAATCTCAAAAGCCGGTCTTGAAGTGGACCGTGCTAAAGTGGATGTCATAGCCAAATTACCCCCACCTTCAACCGTGAAGGGTGTGAGAAGTTTCCTCGGTCATGCGGGCTTATATCGTCGATTCATTCAAGATTTTTCTAAAATCGCTCGCCCGATGACCCACCTCTTGGAAAAAGATACTCTTTTTATCTTTTCCAAAGAGTGTCTTGAATCCTTCAATCTTCTTAAGGATAAGCAACTAAGGCACCAGTCTTGGTTACCCCTAACTGGGAGCTACCTTTTGAATTGATATGTGATGCTGGCGACTTTGCTATTGGAGCGATTTTGGGCCAAAGAGTGAACAAACACTTCCAACCAATCCATTACGCTAGCAAGACAATGACGGGGGCTAAATCGCATTATACCACTACCGAAAAAGAGCTTTTAGCTGTAGTGTATGCTTTTGAAAAGTTTCGCCCCTATCTTGTCCTTTCCACCACCATCGTGTATACCGACCATTCCGCCTTGAAGTACTTGTTGACTAAACAAGATTTTAAGCCAAGACTTCTTCGTTGGGTTTTGCTCCTTCAAGAATTCAACATTGAAATTCGTGACAAAAAGGGAGCCGGAAACCTAGCCGCGGATCATCTAAGTAGACTTGAGGATCCTTATCAAGGGGATCATCCGAATCAAGAGATCAATGACTCTTTTCCCCTTGAAGCCTTAATGTCTATCAATTCAAATCTTGACGACACCCCGTGGTTTGCGGACATTGTAAACTACTTAGCGGGTGGCATTCTCAAGGAAGGGTTAACGTCCCAACAAAAGAAAAATTTCTTTAAAGACATTGAACACTATTTCTGGGACGACCCTTACCTCTTCAAACAATGTGCGGATCTTGTCATTCGTCGATGTGTTGATGGGCCGGCAGCGGTACAAATCCTTGACGCTTGCCATAAAGGACCCACCGGTGGTCATTTTTGTCCAATTACACCGCGAAGAAAGCTTTTGACTCTGGATTTTATTGGCCCACCATTTATTGTGACGCTCACGAGATGGTTAAAAATTGTGATGCTTGCCAACGCCAAGGCAAGATCACACATAAAGATGAGATTCCTCAAAGTTTCATACAAGAATGTGAAATCTTTGATGTATGGGGCATCGACTTTATGGGGTCGTTTCCATCATCTAAAGGGAACAGATACATCCTCGTAGCCATTGACTACGTTTCCAAATGGGTTGAAGCTAAGGCTCTCCCTACGAACGATACGAGGGTGGTTGTGAACTTTTTGAAGCAACTTTTTGCTCGATTCGGTGTTCCTCGTGCTATAATCAGTGACCGCGGGACTCATTTTTGCAATGATCAATTCGCAAGAGTCATGGCTAAGTACGGTGTCAATCACCGTCTTTCCACCGCTTATCATCCCCAAACTAATGGGCAAGCCGAGATATCTAACCGCGGATTGAAGCGAATTCTGGAGCGTACTGTGGGAGAGCATCGTGCCTCGTGGGCCGATAAGTTAGATGATGCTTTGTGGGCTTTCCGTACCGCTTATAAGACCCCGATTAGTTGTACACCTTATCGTCTTGTGTACAGGAAAGCATGCCACCTCCCTATCGAGTTAGAACATAAGGCATACTGGGCCTTGAAGTGGCCTAACTTCGACATCAACAAAGCCGGCGATCTTCGGAAGATTCAACTCAACGAGCTCAACGAACTAAGGAATGAAGCTTATGAGAACTCGTTGATATACAAGGAGAAGACCAAGAGCATCCATGATGCAAGGATTAAGAACCGAGAGTTCCACGTTGGTGATCAAGTCTTACTTTTTAACTCTCGGTTGAAGATCTTCTCGGGAAAGTTGAAGAGCCGCTGGTCTGGTCCATTTACCGTCGCCAAAGTCTTCCCATATGGCACCATTGAGCTTTCTCAGCCAACTGGGCCCAATTTTAAGGTGAATGGCCAGCGCGTGAAGTTGTACTTTGGTGAGGACATCTCTAATGAGATGATTCCATCCCTCACCACGTTTTCCTTAAATTAGTTCTGGGTCGAGTCAGGCTCGTGACTCGGTTAACAAAAACAAGCGCTTCTCGTGAGGCAACCCGTGATCTATCCTTTACCGTTTTCATAATAAGTGTAGGGGGAGCCCCGTATGTGTTTGTTGTCTTGTTTCTTATTCTGTGCAGGGATTAAAGCTTCAAAGATCCATTCTCGATGACTTTTGAGGAACCGTGATCCCGTGTTCCCATCTTCCTGGTTCTATCCTAAACTGTCGTGATTCAATATTTCATATCTCATATGTTCACATTGAATCACTTTAGTTGTCCTTTCCTTAGCAAGATTTAAACAAAGTGCACAATGTCCTAAGTGTAGGGGAATTTACTCCCACATGCTTAAACATTGAGGACAATGTTTATATCAAGTGTAGGGGGACTTCTATCAAAGTAAGTGGTCTTTTCCATGAATTTGCCCTCATTTTAATCGGAAAATTTGATTTTTCGACATTTTCAAAATTTTTAATCTATTTTGGCCTAGTAGTATTTTCCTTTGTTATCATTATTTACTTTCCTTGTTAAAAATAAAGTTTAATAAAGTGGTTTTAAATTTTTCAAAGTCGTGAATATTTTGACTCAACCGGAGTTTACTTATCTAAGTTTACTCTAGCTAGTATCCTTAACGTGTTTAAGTCAAGTTTTGCTAGGCTTTTATATAGGGAACTTTAAAACGCGAAAGTCTTAACTCTCACGGGTTAAGAACAAGAACTTTTCGCAAGTTCCTATAATTGATCCTAGAGAGTTGTTTATCAAGGGAACTTTAAAATGCGAATTCTAAACTTGAAAAAGTCTAAGAGTTTGCAAGATCCTATAGATGACTCGAAAACCCAAAACTTTGATTTAATTGGCTAAGCATCCACGAGTCTCATTCCTTGAGATTTTAAACTGTGGAGAACGAGAGATGATAGAGTCAATTATAAGTTTGTTATTCTTTCGTGAATTTATGTGAGTTTATTATAAGCCTATTCTCCCATCGCTTGCTAATAAATTTATCTACAATAAATAAGGTTGTACGATTTGAAAAGTTACTTAGCTTCTAGCACAAGATCGTTTAAAAGTTGCTCGGTATTAATTAGAGTTCATAGCCAAGGCTTAACTTATTGAAGCGGGATGCGAAGATTGGCGAGTCCGAAAAGGCCCTAACAAGGCATGAGGGCTACATTTTGTTTCTAAAGATCCAAAAGTGATGTGAAGAATCATTTATCAAAAATCAATATGAAGGATCGAGACACACGACGAAAAGCAAAAACTCCCCAAAAGATCATGGAGAAGTCTATCCAAAAAGGCCCTAACAAGGTATGAGGATAAATAGATCCAAGTCCTAAAAGGAGGCGGATCGTTGTATATCAAAGTCCAAAATAATGATTGGATAAAAATGAAGAAGTCGTGGTCCAAATATGAAGAATCTCTCAAAAACTTCAAGAGAAGAAATTCCTATTATGAAGAGAAGACCATTATTTCAAGAACGTCTCTCAAAGATTCGAAGTATGAAGTCGCTGCCATATATCGGTCCGAGAAAGGTCTCAAATCATGAAGCGAGTTATGCAAAGATATGAACTTTAAGAGGTCCCGAGAAGCAGTTTTAAAAGATTTTGTCCTTTAGCTAACTATTGATTAAATCATCCCTCTTTATTTTCAGCCTAAATAACTATCGAAATAAGTCAAACAATGCATCCTCGTGATCATTCAAGACAAAATTAAAATATAAGAGATACACCTAGGAATAAGGGAGTCTAAGTAAATAATTGGCCCACATGAATTCGTGTTAGTTTGCTAACTTATAATAACAATGATCTCATTTTTAAGCTTGGTATGGGGAACGTGAAACTTGAGGATGATAAACGTTCATGGCAGCTAAAACCCCAATGTAAGTCTTTGATTTCATTACTTGTTTCTATCTTTTTATTCCTTAATGTTTAGTAATTAATAAAGGCCAAGGTGGGTTATTTATGATGGAAAATGTAAACCGTGCTTTTAAATTAATGCATTGCATGAGAGCATTGCAATGGTCAAGTGTAGGGGATTTAATAAGTGTGAAAACACTTATCCTTTTACCACTTATTTCTAATAATAACAAGACCAAAACGTGTATTTTATGTTGTAAAATTCGGAATTATGCGTGGTTTGTGTTTTTATTGTGTTTTAGGACCAAAAGATGAAAAAGGAAGAAAACACGGGCTTTCACGGGTTTTTATCGAAGAAAACGAGAAAAGACGAAGTCAAAAGATCAAGAGTGCAAAAAGAACGGAAGTCCAAGGCCTATTCTGAAGATTTATCGAAGAAAAAGTCTAAAGACGAAAGTTTATTAAAGTCAAAGAACTCAAGTCTAAATAAGTGAAGAATTTATAAGACGAGTTCAATTAATCCCGAGACGACGTCGAGAAAAGTCGAAGAACTTAAAAGACAAAGAGCCGAGAAGAAAGAAAGAGGAGGCAACACATGCACCTCCCCATTTCCCTATAAATACCCTCCTAAACACATTAGGATGGGAGTTAGCTAGTTTTCATTTTCATTTTTCTTTCTAGTTTTTAGAGAGAGAAAGTTTCAAACTTTCTCTCACTAAGTTTTATCTTTTTCTTTATTTTTCAAGTTTAAGCTTTTAATCATTCTTGTATTTGGATTTCATTAATCATAAGTTCAAGTTAAGCTTTTTGTTCGTTAATCTCTTTCTACCTTTCTTGATTTTGGTTTACTTTGATCCGAAATTTTAAAGATTTGTGTTTGATCTTGATGTTTTCGTGAATAAAAAGTTAATCTTTCTTTTCCTACATAAGCTTTTATACGGTATAAGCTATAAGCTCTTTGTGCCTATTGGCTTATTTGTATGTTTAGCTTGTTTACTTTTAAGCTTTCTTAAAAGTTTTATCGTTTTAAAGTTCGTGTTATAAAGTTAGCTTGTTTAGATTCCAAAAGTTGTCGAATTTGTGTTTATTTATCTTTGTCTAAAAGTTGGTAAGTGCTTATTGGGTTAACTGATTATTCATTTCTGCTTAAGTTACTCTTATTTTCCATTACGATCTTAGAAGGGTTTTACTTGGTTACGATTCCTGGCTACGATCGCATTGATTGCGATCCCATTCTTCTTTCCCTGGCTACGATCCAAATCCACACCACGATCACTCATTGCGATCTGTGGGTGCGATGGTGTGTCACGATCCTTGAGTTCGATTGCATAGATTGCGATCATTGTGTTACGATCACTTACCACGATCAAAGACCACGATCCACTTGTTGCGATCATGGTTGCGATCTGTGAGTGCGATCTCGCTTTCCCATCGCATTGAGTGCGATCTGACCCCATACTACGATCGTGAGTGCGATCGGTGGTCACGATCCATCACTACGATCAGAGTACGATCGCATTGCGATCTGACTCTGGTTGTTGTTTTATTTTCCTTAGTTTTCAAATTTAATTTTTCCCTCCATTTTAACTTAGAATTATTTTAAACAAGTTTCGTCTTAGTTTATTTTTACAAAGTTTTCTAGTTTTCAAGTGTTTTAAGTTTAAATTTTTAAAAAGTTTTTGTTTTACTCAACGACAATTATTTGCTTTTAGTTTAAAAATAGATAATCAACCAACCATTTTATTTTCCACCAAGAACAATTGAGTCGCACTAATTAATGGTAATCAATTCGAAAAGATCGGAACAACGAACTTTGATACTTAGTAAAAAACCTTCTATTAGTCTTCAATATCAAGAATCATTGAAAAATGATCTCAATAGCATATGTATTTACCCGGTTTCTGCCTAAGGTTGTAAGGAGGGCTTCTTTCTTTACACCCTTTATCTTTACAATTCTTTTTCATTATATAACCCCTTCAATGCATACCAATACGTCATAACTAGCACCTTGTTGTGATTGCTCCAGTGCTAACTTAAGTACTTGGTCGGCATTCAGCTACGTTCACAATCTTTCTCCATCTTTCCTAAGGACTACTATTTCTAGCTATGGAATGTCCTTGGGAAGATTCCTTCGGTTCTAGAGGAATCATTGGACTTTAACCTATCCTACCATCCTTATGTCACCACAATCTTCACCTCGTGAATAGAGATGTTTTGGGTAAGTGTATGTCACCATGAAATCTATTTTGAAGTGCAAATCCATTTTGCTCCCCCTTAACATATGTCACGATATCCGAAAACATTTCACACATGTCGGGATGAGCCATCGCGCTAAGTCAAACCATTTATGATTGATCTCATTATTAAATCACATTTTCTCCCCCATATTAAAAATATTAACCCAATCGATGTCTTTAATATCAATTGATTTAATAACATTTTAAGAAAATTTGGGAAGAAAAATGCAAATCCAATTACCTTCATGATTTACACAAGCTCCCCCTCAAATTAATGAGGGTGTACTTGAAACGTGAATGAAGTACATTTTAAACACAAGTGTAAGGTATTTATCACGTGCAAAGATCATATATGATAATATATTCACAAGATTAGCTATTTATGAGGTTGGACCTGAATGATGGAGAACATCATATGAAAGAAGCACATGGTTCTTGTTCACGAATGTTGGTCGCCTCATCATGTCTGAAGTTATCTCTTTACTCCATGTGTACGATTGATATCGTTGTCTTGACACCAACATGTGAACTTGGAACTTTTGGCGTCAAAGATTCTGAATGTTGGACAATTGCTCCCCCTCAATTGTTGAACCATGTTCTATTGAAAGAGCTGTAGTCGTCGTTTGAGTAGTCGCATCGTCGAGTATGTAGATATCAATTGTAAATTGCTACGGTTGGTGGAGATGATAACTTCATAAAAACAAGATTTCTCTTGTTTTAACAAATAAATGCACTGACACGTACATATATTCGTGTTAGATTGTGTTATTACGTAAACACAATCCTTTACATGATTATAAAGTAAACCATGCCTGAGAAAATTAATTCCCGTTGTTGAGTCAAAGCTTTCCGGTGAAATGCTTGACTTGAGTATTAAAAACGGGTTACTATCTGAAATAATAGCAAACCATTTTGAGCATGTTTTAAATCATTTGAACTTCTGCTCGAACTTTATTTACAACCCCGTGTCATTATTGAATGACATTTCTAGTATCGTAAATATTATCGATTCCAGAAGACATGCTCTTTTTATCAAAACATTTTTGAATACACAATTTTGAAAGATTTAGAAAAACCTTTTGAGAAATTCTCGAAAAATTGTGTTATTGTTTTGAAAACCAATTACTTGAGCTGAAGATGTTGAATATCTTATAAAACGAGCTCAAGTCCGAGAAGTTGTAAGCTTCCCGTTGTGAGGATAAGTTTATCATCGGCGATAAACTTTCCTATTAACTGAAGAGCGAGTCCTAAGTTGACATTTACTTAGAAGTCGTTTTCATGAGCTTGAAAACTTTTGAATGTTTTAACGTAAAGCTCATGACCGAGAAAGGTGAATTTCTCGTTAGGAGGAAAAGTTCTCTTATTTAAAAGATACACTTTCCTTGATGAGCTTAAAACCTGGAATGTTTTATTACAAGCTCATGACCGAGAAAAATTAATTTCCCGTTACGAGGATAAGTTATCATTAAAGATAAACTTTCCTAAAATTAAAGTCCGAGTTACAGTCCGAATATTTTTATTATTAGCTCATGCCCGAGAAAAATTAATTTCTCGTTGTAAGGATAAGTTTATCGTCGGCGATAAACTTTCCTTTTAATTGAAGAACGAGTTCTAAGTTGACATTTACTCAGAAGTCATTTTCATGAGCTTGAAAAACTTTGAATGTTTTAACGTAAAGCTCATGACCGAGAAAGATAAATTTCTCGTTAAGAAGAAAAGTTCTCTTATTTAAAAG
Organism: Glebionis coronaria; assembly: GCA_025667525.1. Lineage (NCBI taxonomy): Eukaryota > Viridiplantae > Streptophyta > Magnoliopsida > Asterales > Asteraceae > Glebionis > Glebionis coronaria. The sequence continues at coordinate 164,880,012 of CM046881.1, forward strand.
ATACACTTTTCTTTATGAGCTTAAAACTTGGAATGTTTTAATACAAGCTCATGACCGAGAAAAATTAATTTCCCGTTACGAGGATAAGTTATCATTAAAGATACGCTTTCCTAAAATTAAAGTCCGAGTTACAGTCTGATATTTAACTGTAAGTCATTGTGCATGAGCTTAAAAACTTCGAATGTTTTTATTATTAGCTCATGCCCGAGAAAAATTAATTTCTCGTTGTAAGGACAAGTTTATCATCGGCGATAAACTTTCCTTTTAATTGAAGATCGGGTCATCATCTGATATTTAATGATGAGCCTTATACACGAGCTTAAAACCTTTGAATGGTTTTAGGATAAGCTCGTGTCCAAGAAAACTTAATTTCTCGTTAAGAGGGTAAGTTATCGTTGCGTAGATAAACTTCCCTGTCTCTGAAGTCCGGGTCATCGTCTGTCATTTAACGATGAGCCATATTACACGAGCTTAAAACCTTTGAATAGTTTTAAATGTAAGCTCGTGTCCGAGAAAATTTAATTTCTCGTTGTGAGGGTAAGTTATCGTTGACTAGATAAACTTCCCTTTCTTTGAAGAGCGGGTCACAGACTGTGATTGGTCTATAAGCCTTAGTGCATGAGCTTAAAAACTTGGAATGTTTTTTATATAAGCTCATGCCCGAGAAAAATTAATTTCTCGTTATAAGGATAAGTTTATCATCGGCGATAAACTTTCCTTTCTTTGATGAACGAGTTACAGTCTGTGATGTGACTATAAGTCCTTGTGCATGAGCTTAAAAACTTTGAATGTTTTTAATTTTAGCTCATGCCCGAGAAAACTTAATTTCTCGTTATGAGGATAAGTTTATCATCGACAATAAACTTTCCTTTCTTTGATGATCGAGTTACAGACTGTAATGTGACTGTAAGTCATTTGTGCATTGGTAAGCTTAACCGTGAATCCCCTGAGACACTTGTTTCTCCGATAGATGCTTCTTCAGTAGCCAAACTCTGAGAGTGCCCTTAGTTGAACGGTATACAATGATTGGACCGCTTCGTTCTTTTAGGACATCAACTTTGGTACCTGCATTCTCATTAGGAATTTGCATGCTTTGATATGGATTAGCGATATTTATTTTAGAAGCAAGTGGGGGTTCACAGTTGTCTTTACTTGTGTCAAAGGCGACCTGAGTAGATGATTCACTTGTCTTAGCTGGCAAAATTTTCCTTTTATAGAAAACCATAAGTTTAGGCTTAAGTGATGTATCATCCTTTTCAATTTCCTCCCTAGCAGTCTTAGTAGAATCAGAGATTATCCTAGTTAAAGGGCACTCGTTTCCTACAAGGGTGAAAGTTCTACCAGTGGGCGCCATATTTTACCAATGGGTTTGATTTTGGCAACCCACTGGGATTTAAGTCTAGCACGGGAGTTCACCTCATTAAGTAGTTTCTTGATACAAGAATCATGATTTGCCGTAAAGACACATTTTCTACATGTTTTACACGTAGCATATTTAATGTACGAGTAAGATCTAGAATTCCTGGACGATTGATTGATGCTCCTAGGATTTGACATGCTACAGTTAGCAGTGTTGGGTAATCTAGAAGGCATCTGTCTAGGTTTGAAATTCCTATCTCTTACTTATGTCTTTTGCTTAACTTCCCTCATACCAGATTTATGGTGAACGTCATTTGAACTAGTTGTAGACGTGGTCTTGGTATTCTTAGAGAAACTAGAGGTAATCATGTGATTAGGTCTTTGAAAAGCTGTTTTAGCCACATTGGCCCTAGTAGGTGGAGTGACTGGTCTAGAAAAATGAACCATATCAACTTGGGAGGCAAACCGCGGTCTCGAGGATTGCGATCGCTTGGATCTAAATGTAGTCGGTTGTCGAATGAACTGAATTGTAGACGGTTTCGCCAAGATTTATGGTTTTTCAAGCTTAGTGTCCACACTAGTTCCTTTAGTTTTCCTCAATTCGTTTTTCAATGCAGCTATAGCAAAGACCTTTTCCTGTACTTGAGCCTTTAAAGTTTCATTCTCTTTGAGCAAGTTATCTTGGGATGCCAACTTAGATTCAAGCAGTTGAATTTGTTTCAAAAGATTATCCTTTTCAGCTTTAGAATCTAAAACTTTTTGATCCAATTTTCTTTCAAGAACAACGTTTGACTTTTCAAGTTTTTCAAAATATGTTTCAAATTTGTCCGTTTTCTTGGAAAATTCTAATTTGACATCCTCAAGATCTTTTGATTGTTGAGCTACAATCATTTCCAGCTCTCTAATATTGGAATCAGAAGCAGTAAAAGAAGCAGTTATAAGACAATTATCATGATGTTTAGCATTTTGAACACTTTCTCCTCCATTATGACTCACATCGGATGAATAAGAATTGGTATTTCTATCACTTTTTTCCATCCCATGTTTGTCATAATTAGGTTCAGAATGCTCAATATGCGGCATTTCATCAGCATATACATCATAAACAACATTACATTGTACCATGTTCGCAGGCTCTTCGTCATAAACGGGTAAAGTGTCATCAAAAGAGATCTTGTGAACATTCTTTGATGTGCCACTGGTATCATGTTGTCCTCCTGATTCCGTGATCTTGCCATCGTTAGGCGCCAAATTGTCAACCGTATGATCATTCTCCTCTTGCATCTGCATCATAGATTCTTGCACTCCATTATCATATGCTTGCTGAAGTCTGGATCTTTCATAAATCGAAGACGAAACCGATGTCATAAATTTCAACAGTGTATTACGGAAGTCTTTAACCTCATTATGTGTGTATTGAAGAAATGACTGGCATATCCCTGAATTGTCAGACTTGATGATATTGTATTGGAGAAAAGGCGTAAGTTGTGTCACAAGAGCCTTATAAGCAAGTGCCGATGCAGAGTGATTAAAATCTTCTTTTTGAAGTTGATCAGCAAGTTGGTGCAAGTTGAGGAATAATGAATTGATGAATGTATAATGATTTTGACCAAAGAGTGTCACAAATTCGCTTCCTCCTTAAACCCATGCAATGGTCATAAGATCTGACTGAAGTGGTCGACATGAAATTATACCACTTTCTCTAGCTGTGTCTTGCATGTGATGCAAGTCTCCCTCTTGAAATTTCGAATTCAAATAATCCATTGAGAGTTCGATGACAAATTCTTGTGATTGTAGTTGTATTCGGAATTTTACAATTCGTGAGGAAATCGTGAAGTCGAATTTACGAGATTTTACACCCCAACCAATTAATAAACCGTAAAACTTCGTCACAATCCTCGTTTGATGATATAAGGTTCTTTTCACGGCTCAATGATTTCTTGATGATAATACAAACCCGATATTAATAAACTAAACAACTTGATATCCTTTCGACCCAAAAAAAACTTAAGCACTTTGACACGACCCGATTTAATCCTAGACAAAAACTTACGTGTATAATTTACTTGGGAATAATTGTCGACCAAATACAACTTGGTGAAAAATCTTTGTAAAACTAGACGTGGCCTAAAAAACTCACAATTGAAATATCAAATATTAAAACATCAAATATTAAATATCAGATCGAAACATCAAAAACGTTAAACGTTAAAAAAACTCACGATATTTATTTAAACCACACACCATTTGTTAGCACGTATTTTAAACACAATTCACTCAAATAGATACGGCGGTCTATTGTAAAAAGTTCAAACCTGATCTATAATATATTACACCCACACGTGGCGAAACTGTGGAGAAAAATAGAAAGGGTAATAAGACGTGTGTGCAAGTGGTAAGAATATAAAAACCCAAAACTGGCTACCTTGTAACCTCCGCCAGGCAATACCAATATCTACCCTAATCTCCTCCTACCTAGTTACCTCAAAACGCACAAAACTCACAACCTAATCTCCTCAATCAAATTCAACCAGTTGAGATCAAACAGATCGGATCTCAAATGAAAGACCCTTCGAACCATATATCTTGAATCGATACAAACCTAACCTTTACTGACACACATCGAAGTATAAACCCATCAATCAATCTTACTGATTTAATTCAAGTGAATATACGAGTCGATGAATGCTTCAAAGATATTTTCTTAATAGGTCTCGGGTAGGTGATCTTTTATTTAGGTTTTATGTATGCTAAATTGAAGCAAAGAGAAAACTATAACAGATTTGTTAATAGTTGCTCTTTAATTATTGAACATCAAGTTTGATGGAAAAGCTGTCACAAAGGTCTATGATGATGCTTCGTGATTTATTTAAGATCTTTATCGATCTATGTCTTGCATGTGTAAACACGAGAAAAAACAACTGAGACCTTCGATTTTTGTGGAGGGTGTTGTGAGTCAGTCTGTGTTGGTTTTGAGTCAGTTTCTGATAGTTTTAGTGATGTGTTCGAGGGTTGAGTCTGTTGATGTTGTGCAAGGTTGTCAAAGGTTGTGTGGTCGAGGGTGTTGTTGGTGTTTGGGTGTGGGTTGTAGGTCTGTTAAGTCTAAGTGAGTGTGGAAGTCGAGAGTTTGAGAGTGTGATCGAGGGTGTGTTCGAGGGTATGTGACTGTTTTAGAGTTGAGACAGGTTGTATGTCGAGTAGATTGGAGTTGTGTCAGTGTATGTTGAGTAGATTGGTGTGGTGTGGTGTGAGGGTGTGTGAGTCTTGTTGGTCTCAAGTCGGTTTTTGAGTCTTGGTTTTTGGTCTAGAGTCTTGGTTAAAACGAGTCTTGGTTTTTTTGTATTCGGGACAACAGTTATGAGTGGGTCGAGGCACAAAGTGATTTTGAGTCAGTTTATTGTCAGTCTAGAGTCGAGTCCATCGCAATCTTTTTCATTCTATCGCAATATCAACAACACTCACCATCGCAATAGTTATCATTCCATCGCAATATTCAAACTCCATCGCAATACTCAAAAACTCGCCATCGCAATATTCAAAACTTACAACCCATCGCAATATTTATTGTGTCTTTCATCGTAATGTGTCAAAACACTTCCATCGGAATGTCTCGATAAAAATTTCGGTAGAGTTTCGTCTCAATGTTCCTTAAAAACCGTCGCAATCCACGATCGCAATGAGCGATCGGAATAATCGTCGGAATAAGGTATCTGAATCCTTGTGATCGCAAAGTAAAACCCTAGGGTTATTGCGATTGGAATGTGCAAAACTGATACTTTCCGATGGATGTGAAAAACGCAAAGAACAAACCAGGAATCTTGATGAATACGAGAAAAGTGATATGCTAGACAAGATGACTGAAACTTAAACTCAAATAAGACAAAAAATTGATAAAAAAAATTAAAAAAAAACAAACTGATACTTTTGAGACTTTTTATAAAAACTGATACTTTTGAGAAAATAAAAACTGATATTTTTCAAGAATGGTATCTGAATATTTAAAAAAATTGTGATCCGTGACCAAAAAAATTAAGATGAACTTTAAAAGAAAGAAAGAAAAAAAAACTTTACCAAAACAATAGATTAAAACGTGCCAATCCGAAGAATCAACCAAGCTCTTGATACCAATTGTAGGTCCATATTTTCTAAGGATTAAGCATGTTATGGTTTATCTATTGAGATGGATGGAGAATGGAAGAACTAGAGAGAAAGGTAGAGAGAGAAAGGAGATGAGAAGAGAAAGATGGTTGATTAAGTGAAAGTGTGTGTAAACACAAAAATGACCAACCCCTCCTAACATGCTAGGAGGGTGTATATATAGCACACCCTACATGTGGGCTATATGGGCTATATTGGATCACGAGCCCAATATCATTAGAGTGACCGATCCTTTCTAATTACGTAAAAACGTATTTCCAACAACATGGACTTAGGTTAATTATTATTTATGAAATAATACATGTTTAACCTAAGTATTTATATATTTAATTTAGACTATAGTATTAATTAATTATTTAGACATGGAATATAATTAATTAATAAACATGACTTAGGTTATAATTAATAAAATATTAATACATGAATAACCTAAGTATTTTATACACCTTAATTTAATTAAATCATGCTTATATTTAATTAAATCATATAACCTATAGTTTATTTAATTAACATCATGTTCTTAATAAACTATACTATAATAACATGACTTATGTTATTTAACCAGTAAACTTAAGCTTATATTATTAGCTTATTAATCCAGCTTAATTCTAAATATAGAAACTTTCTAATTCAGGAAACTTACTATTTTTGGAAAGTTTCTATTTTTAGAAAATGATCTATTTTAAGAAGTTAATCTATTTGTGGAAACTTTCTATTTTAGAAAACCTGCAATTTTTAGAAAGTTACTTATTATTACACAACAAGTATAATAATACAAGAAATACAAGTAATACTTAATCAGAATACATAGAATACATGATAAACACAACATAACCTTAAAATCAGTAAAACAAGACAAGAACATATAAAACAAGCTAAGACATGAAACAATTAGTTACGTACTCAATAAACAGAACACTTATACATGTCCCATATTTATGTAGCATTAGTGAGGTCGGAGTAGGACTATTCATCCTTTCATCTTTCCTCGTTCACTGGGCACAAGGTACGGATTTCCCGTCCTTTCAGTATGGACATTCTTTCCTTATTAGGATTCCCCGTTTACAGCCAACTGTTTTCCTATTATTGTTTTATATGTTTGATTACTTATGTTAGTTTAAGAGTCTAAGCCATATACATGCATGACCAGTGTCACCTAGTTATGGAGGTACCATAACCATAACACTAGAGGCACCAATATTATGACTTCCCCACAGCAAAGTGATTGCTCGTGGCGTCCCTTTTCAGCTTTGGCCATTATATGATATAATCATTTGGAGCGTATGGGTGCATCCTAGTTACATGTTTAACAGTATTATCAGAGTGAATGTGATGTGTGCCTTGCATCCTTCACTAGGAGTTGATCCCTCCTACCCAGACTATTTCATTAGAGGCAACCCCTCTAATTGCATGACGAGGTCTCCCCTCCAAGTATTCATGCACGGTGGAACCTCATGACCTATATGAGCTATTTGGCTAATTAATGCAGATTTTACATAAAAACATAAGTCTTTTCAAACTATAAAACCAGTTTTATAAACATGTTTCAGGTTTTCCAGGACTTATACTTTTCCGCTGCTATTAGTCTTATTTATGTTTCAGCCATTCATACTATGTCGTATGTCCATTCACTGAGCGTATTGCTCAACCTTTTCTTTCTTTTCCATGTCCCAAAACGGCAGGTACCCAAGGACATACTTGAGCTTATGGAGGATGTGCATAGGATGGAAGCTGTAATAAGTGTGAAAACACTTATCCTTTTACCACTTAATTATAATAATAACCAAGACAAAACGTGTATTTTACGTCGTAAATGTCGGAATTATGCGTGGTTTGTGTTTTTGTTGTGATGTAGGACCAAAATGTGAAAAGGGAAGAAAACATGGGCTTTCACGGACTTTTATCGAAGAAAAAGACAAAAGACAAAATCAAAAGATCAAGAGTGCAAAAAGAACGGAAGTCCAAGGCCTATTCTGAAGATTTATCGAAGAAAAAGTCTAAAGACGGAAGTTTAATGAAGTCGAAGAACTCAAGTCTAATAAATGAAGAAATTATAAGACGAGTTCAAATAATCCCGAGACAAAGTCGAAAAATTCGAAGAATTTATAAAGACGAAAAGACGATAAAAGGAAGAAAAGATCAACACATGTTAATCCTCCCTATAAATACCCTCCTAATGTGTCATTAGGAGGTGTTAGCTAAATTGACAACTTAGTCTTTCCATTTTATTTACTTGCACTTTCATATTTTCATTTACTTAATTGTTCTTTAATTTTAAGATTATTTCAAGTAAGTTTTAATTTTGTTGTTGAATCTTTAATTTTAATCAAGTTTTTAATTAATCTCTCATTCTACCTTTCTTATTTTGGTTAATCTTTATGCTTATTTGCTTATTGTCATGCTTATTTGATTGTTTGTTATGTTTTTATGTGTTTGATTGTGTTGGCCTATTGATTTTATAGCTTATTGTGTGCTTTTCTTAAATTTAATTAAGTGTTTTTAAAAGTTATTTTATAAAAAGTTTACTTTATATATTTTGATTATTTAGTGTTTTTAAAAGTTTTTAAATTTTGGCTTATTAGTTTTTTCTTAAAATTATTTTGGTTAAGTTTTTAGATAAGTGCTTATTTGAGTTCTGCTTAATTTCTAGTTTTTGCTTATTTGGTATCTAATTCGGGTTATACAGAAACCCTAGTTTCCCTCATTAGGTGTAGGATTGTTTTTCCCGAACTAGGTGCATATTAGTTTATTCCGAATTACTTGTCCATTTCCTTTTTCCCGAATTAGTATTTGATCCAGTATACCGAACTAGCTCCATCCTAGTGGATTCTAAATTAGGTGGGTCACCTAGTAATCTGAATTAGATCAGAAACCATCACTTCCCAAATTAGGTCAAGTATTCATGCATTCCGAACTAGGTTGGATTCATGGATATTCCGAACTACGTCCAGCATGTGATTCCGAGTTAGCTTCAGATCTTCATCCCGAATTGTGTTAAGGACCCACATTCCGAATTAGGTTGGTTACAAACCCTATTCCGAGTTAGGTGCTTTTCACGGATTCCGAACTAAGTCAGAACCAACTTATTCCGAGTTACATCAGAAGTGTGGATTCCGAACTAGGTCAGAGGTAAGGATTCCGAATTAGATCTTGGTTGTGGATTCCGAGTTGTGCCAGAACTTTACATTTCGAACTACGTCTAGTTTCTACATTCCGAATTAGATTGGAATTAATTATTCCGATCTAAGTCTTGACACAGATTCCGAACTAGGTAAGGATTCTTTCTTGTTTTCAGTTTTATTTTTAAACTTTAAACTTTCCCGCCATTTTTCTTAAGTGTCATTTTAATATTGTTTTGCTTTATTTTAATTTTCAAGTTTACATTTTTATTAAATTGTCAAATTTACTTTTCGGCAAGCTTTAATTTTTCGTCATTTAATTAAATTACTTTTAAAAGTCTTTATTTTTCACCATTTACGTTTTAATCAGTTTTAGCTTTATTTACCTTTCATTTACTTTAAAGTTTTGCAATTTAATTTTACAACAACGACCAATCTATTTCTTTTTCACCAAAAGACGACTGAGTCGCACTTAAACCAATAGTCAATTCGAATTGAATCAAGACGATTTCAACTTAAGAAAATTCAAGTTATTAAGCTGCCTTAGACTTCTTCTCCTTTTTACCTTCATAATTATGCTTGTTTGGACACTTTTCTTGTCCTCCTAGTTCATTTACTTTACTTATGTTTTGGGATTATGTTTGGGAACCGATGTTTGATTCCGGTCTTCCCTATGGTCATGTATGTTTTAGTACATATTACCTTGCATGCTCTGATGACACGCCATAATTACGCGTAATGGTCTACTTATTAAAGTGGGGCGTTACAATTATGGTATCAGAGACAAGGCTTCGACCTGTAGGCTCTAAAACTCGACCTGTGACTAGTAGGTAGTCATTAGAAGCTTCCTAAGTCAATGCTTGTTATTCCACGTATTGATGTTTTCAGCACTTTGTTGTTTTAACCATGATGATTTCATCGGTATTGTTTTACTAATATGGATGAACAACCGTCATCCATACTTAGTTACGTGTCAATGTTTCATGCATAATGTTCCTTGTGAACTGTGGCTAATGTGTTCTAAACCCTAGTAGTTCATAACTGGTCATATAAAAAAAATTTCTGTTAAGTTTTGACAGCTGAGTTTCACTCATTTATTCCATGTATTATTGTTGCAGGTATTTTGACTAAGTAATGGTTGGTACAGGACTGGCCATATTTAGTCGCATGTGCTTTTAAATCGAATCATTTTGTTTTGATGAACCGACCCATAGGCGTTCATCCTCTTCATGTCATTTTCATTATCATGCATTCATACATTGTTTTCATGCATAAATTTCATGATTTCATGCATAAAATAAATTCTCATGATTATGTATTATGTCCTAATCAAATAAATCATGTCAAATTTTATTTTATGAACCGGCCATGGTCGTCCACACCAGCGATCTTCGGGTTCATTTCATTACTGTCATAAAAAAAATTTATGTCCCCTCATAAGTTACTATGTCGTTTATGTCAAGTATGTTTTCATACTATCATGGTTAACTTCGTTTTCATACTGATTATGTTGTATACTCCTTCATGTTAAGTTGTTTTCATGTTTCTTCATGATGAATTCGTCTTCATGTTGAATACGGCTTACGTATCTTTTGTTGTTTATGCTTTCATGCAAGACATTTTTGGATTCCATTTAATCCTGTTTTCATGATAGTCATGGTTGGTTTTCATTAATCATGCTTTCAGGCAAATCATCGTTGAATTTCGTTTAACTACACTTTAGCGTTTCTCTATGCAACCAGAATGATGTATATGCTGGCATTTTCAGGTTATCATGACGATTTTGTAACCGTTCAACCGATTATGTTTCTTTTAAAATCATGTCAGATGATCGACCTCATACCGATCATTTCATGTACATTCCATGTGTACTCCATGCACCGTATCCCATGTGTGTTACACGTACCTTAATCCATGTGTACTTTACTAGCAATGCTCCACGAGTATTCGCTAGTCGATTCTAAATCATCTCAGGCGTATTCCACTTGTTGATATGCTACCAGATGCTGATGCCGCCCATAACCGGGAGATGTCACTAAATGTTGATGTTGCTGACTATTTGGAGACTCTACGAGATGTTGATGCTGTTCACAACCTGGAAATCTTATATCAAGAAGACAAAGGCGTTGGATCAAAGCAATCGGACGAGAATATGCTTCACCACCAGACGATTTCCATCAATCATTGTCCCTAATTCTTAGTTACATGGCACACGTCATTAGTTGTCTTTTCAGTCATATGAGTGAACCGGTACCAGCCGGCCACTCAGCTAAATGGTTACACGAATCACAGTCATGAGAATGACCGTCATGGAACTGACAAAAAATACGATAATAACCACTACTGTGACAGCAACTATCCTAACAACCGCAACAGAAACTCCGGCCACGGACGTGATCATAAATACAAGGGTCAGCAGTCCAACTGATCCGCCAATTCTGGAATGATAACTTAAGATTTACAGCTTTATTTGTTTCACACCTCGAGACACATGTCAAGACACCAGTCAAGACACATGTTATACGTATATATCCTAAGACACGAGTCAGGACACATGAATCACGTCTATTTTCTGAAACAGCCCTAATAAATTCAGGGTACCCTCCAAGGGGTATATCCATTATGTTGTGCCATGTATTAATCAGGCCACAAGAATTTCAGTACCATCACCGGCGTATCATTCGCATTTGGACACGAAGGGTTCGTTCTGCGTGAGACAAGCAAAACATATCCAGTAAGATCTGTCACGCTTATTTCATGACGCTTTCATTTCTTTACTTCATATTTCATATACCCACGACCATAAAGGACGCCATTCGTATAACCTATTTATACGAAGGTTTTCCTTCAGTCTAATGATAAGATCCAATCTGCTAACGCAATTACCTTGGACTGATGCGAATTGAATATGTTTTTGATTATGGACTAAGAACAGCAGCCCATGCTACGGTTAGTCACCATTCATATCAGAGTATGTACAGCGATGTTCAGGCTACTGAATACATTCAGCATGATTTTCCATCAGGAAAATCTGTACAAATAATTATGCTTTACAAGCACGTATTTGTTGTTCCATGGCTGCGAAGAATCCAACTATTACTGATGACACGAATTCTGAAACCCCTTACTAATAACCAGCCGATTATTCTAGAATCTTACCATATGTATTCTAGAGTAACCTTCTAGGAGAGGGACGGTAAGATAAGATTATGTGTGTACTACCTTCGATTTAAACAAATCACCCTTCATAACCGTTATCCTCCTCTACGTATTGAAAATTGTGTGTAAGCGACTATAGAGTGCTAAACCTTTTCCAAGATCGACTCATGATCATGCTGCCAGCCTTGGCGAGTGAAAGAGCAGGACATTTCCATGATTGCTATTCGTACACGACCTGGTCATGCTAAATTCATGATTTTGTATTAGTCTCATAAATGCTCCAACAGCATTATGGACTTAATAAATTGAGTTTCCATGAACTCATAAACAAATTCATCAGTGTTTTCATCAAGGACAACCTGATTTTTTCTAAGTCTAGAGAAGAGCAGGAAGACCACATTTGCATTATGTTGCAAATTCTACGACAGGAGAAATTTCGCCCTGAAATTTTCTAATATAAATTCTGGTTGATTACAGTGACACGCTGAATCACATGGATTCTCACGGTTAATCTTACCATGACTCAGCTTATGCGTAAAGGTGAGAACCCTACACTACATTAGATGTTCCAGAAAATCCTACGCTAAAAGAAGTCTAAATTCAGAGACACATAGTTTTGCAAACTTCTACGTATCCAGTTTCTATGAAGCAAGATACATTTACGTTCATATCTAAGTACCTGTCATACCAACAGGCTAAGATAGAACACCAACAGACTGAGATGTTTTTTCCACCATCAGAAAATGTGAACAGAAACGGGACAAGATCTCCATGGATTTTGGTTACCAGATTAACGCAAACTCAGAAGAAGCATGATGATATCTGGGTTATTGTCAACAGTTTGACCAAGTCTACGGAATCCTTACATCCGCAAGGATTTCAGAGCCAACAGATTGATCAGACATGTTCCAGCCAAGGCTCATCCGATCACTTGGTAATCCCTCAACTATCGGGCCAGACAAAGGTTCGCATTTGTGTTCCTTACTTACGTTCACGTCCTTGTTCTAATTTACGACTTGCTTTCATGCTCACTTTCATGACACTGTTCATGATCGTATCCTGGCTTACGATTTACGTTCTACCTTTCATTCCGAAAAGTTTTGCAGAAACTTGGGAGATCATACTAAAGTCTAATAAACTTTCCATCACCTCGTATCAGTGGCGTTATCGCCTCAGTTATCTCATGTTCACAATATGTTTCACATGTCATGTTCATTCCATGTTCCTCATATTACGTTCATGATATGTGGCACGTATCATCGGCCACCAGATGTTTCTTATATTACACTCACCATATCTCCACGTATCACGTTCACAATTGTTCACGTACCACGTTCACAATTGTTCACGTACCACGTTTCAGTATGTCTCACGCATCATTGCTAAGACGCTACTATTATCAGTTAGTCTAGGTTATTTTATTTTTTACATCGTAACGTTTCATTTACCCTTGCACGTTAACTATTATCCCCTCGATCAAATTCAGGGAATCTATCTTACATTGATATCCATGAACTTTTACGCATTGTCAAGTCAAGGCCAGGAGGACCAAGATTTATCATTTGTGTCAAGATCTTGTGGAGGAACCGTTCCGAGAGGGAAGCCACTTGGAAACGGACGAGTCCATCCGGATTTTATCCTCTCATCATTCCATAATTCGGTTATATTCTTTTCAGGAACGTCACGTTCCATGTCCTTCTCAGTCATGTCGCGTTCATATTCTTTTCAGTTTACTTTATCTATAATTCGGGGACGAATTATTCTTTTTAGGGGGAAGAGTTGTAAACCCCGCATGCTTTTACCATGAACATACACTACGTAAACATATGAACCAATTAAAACTTTCCTTTTATAGCATGAACACGTATCACGATTATTAATTACAGAAGTTACGTACGTGTCATTAGACGATAAGTATTAAGTACGTGATAGTACACGATAATTATTAACAATAGTAATTATAATCACGAACATGAAATCATGAACGTAAAAATCACGGACATGTAATTACGTACTTATTTACCATAATACGATTAATATCGTTACGTACAACTATTTAGATATATAACACGAACATTTAATTATATTATAACACGGAAACACGAATATACGAACACGCAAAATATAGCACGGGAAAAACTTCGGGTTTTTCCCTTGTGGGCCCCATATGCCGCGGCACTAAGAGAGACAAGGCCCGAGCCCATGTTGGTTTTTACTAAAATAACAAAAAGGGGAAACACAATTTCACTTTACAGAGTTTTCACAAAAAATCAAAAACCCTAGCTCCCTTCTTTTCTCTTTGGTCGCCGGCAAGAACAAACACCAAGGAGGTGTTTGATTGAGTTTTGGTTAATTAAATTCAAGCATCGTGTTCGTGTTATTGTTATCCATTTGTTCCACGCATTCGGTAATCCGTAAACCCTTTTCTTTTATTCTTTTTAATTACTTATGAACATGTAACCATGGGTTTATAAAAACAAGAATTAAAAACATGTTAAACAAATCATTGGGGTAAATTAAAAGGTGTTGTGGGTTGGTGAAAGGCCGACACCCAACCGAGAGCCCCAAGGCTCTCGGCGTGTCTTGGTTCGCACCACCAACCGAGACCTCATGTCTCGGTGGTATTGGTCTCGGTCGGCAGCAGGAACAAGGGACCCTGACTCGCGTCGGGGTGTCCTTGTGGTGTTTGGGGGTCTCGGCAGCAAGCAGCCACCACCACTGGCACACAGCCGGTGGCGGTTTTGGTCAAGCAGGGGGAACGTGGGCTGCAGCAGGGGAACCACCGGCACACAGCCGGTGGGCACCTGTTGTGGTCAACGGCTAGCCGAGAGGAAACCATCGGCTGCAGCCGGCGGTGAAGTTTCACAAGCAGTGGCAACCGGCCGAGCCAGTTTGCCACTGTTAAGGGTGTGTTTGGTTGGTCCGGTTCATGACTAAAATTGTACAACTATTTATTTTTACAAGTTATATTATTTAACAAGAGATTAAATTAATTAATAAATATAACTTATAATTAATTTAATTTAACATAGACTTAGGTTAATTATTATTTAAGAAATAATACATGTTTAACCTAAGTATTTATTTATTTAATTTAGACTATAGAATTAATTAATTATTTAGACATGGAATATAATTAATTAGTAAACATGACTTAGGTTATAATTAATAAAATATTAATACATGAATAACCTAAGTATTTTATACACCTTAACTTAATTAAATCATGCTTATATTTAATTAAATCATATAACCTATAGTTTATTTAATTAACATGATATTGTTAATAAAATATACTATAATCACATGACTTATGTTATTTAACCAGTAAACTTAAGCTTATATTATTAGCTTTTTAATCCAGCTTAATTCTAAATATGGAAACTTTCTAATTCAGGAAACTTACTATTTTTGGAAGCTTTCTATTTTTAGAAACTGATCTATTTTATGAAGTTAATCAATTTTTGGAAACTTTCTATTTTTGGAAACTTTCTATTTTAGGAAACCTGCTATTTTTATAAAGTTACTTATTATTACACGACAAGTATAATAATACAAGAAATACAAGTAATACTTAATGAGAATACATAGAATACATGATAAATACAGCATAACATTAAAATCAGTAAAACAAGACAAGAACATATAAAACAAGCTAAGACATGAAATAATCAGTTACGTACTCAGTAAACAGAACACTTATACATGTCCCCTATTTATGTAGCATTAGTGAGGTCGGAGTAGGACTATTCATCCTTTCATCTTTCCTCGTTCACTGGACACAAGGTGCGGATTTCCCGTGCTTTCAGTATGGACATTCTTTCCTTATTAGGATTCCCCGTGTGCAGCCAACTGTTTTCCCAGTATTGTTTTATATGTTTGATTACTTATGTTAGTTTAAGAGCCTTAGCCATATACATGCATGACCAGTGTCACCTAGTTATGGAGGTACCATAACCATAACACTGGAGGCACCAGTGTTATGAATTCCCCACGGCAAAGTGATTGCTCGTGGCGTCTCTTTTCAGCTTTGGCCATTATATTATATTATCATGTGGGGCGTATGGGTGCATCCTAGTTACATGTTTACCAGTATTATCAGAGTGAATGCGATATGTGCCTTGCATCCTTCACTAGGAGTTGATCCCTCCTACCCAGACTATTTAATTAGAGGCAACCCCTCTAATTGCATGACGAGGTCTCCCCTCCAAGTATTCATGCACGGTGGAACCTCATGACCTATATGGGCTATTTGGCTAATTAATACAGATTTTACATAAAAACATAAGTCTTTTCAAACTATAAAACCAGTTTTATGGACATGTTTCAGGTTTTCCAAGACTTATACTTTTCCGTTGTTATTAGTCTTATTATGTTTCAACCAATGTTTTAAAAACTGGTTCAACCGGTTGAACCGGGAACCGGAGCAATGACCGGTCCGTTATGAGCCGGGTTTTCACCAAAACTCGAACCAGATTAAACCGCCAGATTTTAGTCGACCCGGGTCGAACCGCCGGACCGGAACCGGTCGGTTCAACAAATCAAAAAATATAGTTCGATAAGATCTATGTAGTCAAAATCAAACGCTTCATAATCTTGTTATAGCTTGATCGATTTGGATTTCAATCTCTTAAACGTAGGCGTGATAAGGAATCGTTTTCATGAGGATGATGAGTGACTGATCTAGATGAGTAAATGAGGAGGATCCATTTGTTTGTGAGATGATGAGTGGTGAATGGAAGTTCATTATATGGGAGTCTTTGTTAGCAAAAAAAGATGAATGTTAGTGGATGAATATTGCTTATGATTTTTTAAACGAAAACACATACTAATAGTTGTTTCGAGAATAGTGAGAGGATTGAACATGGATGAGTCAAGCATGTCAATGTTGACTGCTGAGTGAAGGTAATACTTTAATATGTTTTGATGTTAAAAGTCTCACTCATGACTTATCGTTTTATTACACTTGTTGTGTATATCCAAAGTTTCAAGTTCTATTTTACACATATTAATTATTTTAAAATTATTTTACTAAAAACCGGTTTGATCTAGCGGTTCAACCGGTTGAACCGGTTGACCCATAAACTGGTCGCTTGACTGGTTTGATAAAAAAACCGGGTTTTAAAACATTGGTTTCAGCCATTCATACTATGTCGTATATCCGTTCACTGAGCATATTGCTCAGCCGTTACTTTCATTTCCATTTCCCAAAACGGCAGGTAACCAAGGACAGACTTGAGCTTATGGAGGACGTGCATAGGATGGAAGCTGCCTTAGACTTCTTCTCCTTTGTGCCTTCATAATTATGCTTGTTTGGACACTTGTCTTGTACTCCTAGTTCATTTACTTTACTTATGTTTTGGGCTTATGTTTGGGAACCGATGTTTGATTCCGGTCTTCCCTATGGTCATTATGTTTTAGTACATATTACCTTGCATGCTTTAATGACACGCCATAATTACGCGTAACGCTCCACTTATCAAAGTGGGGTGTTACACTAATGGACTCAAAACACATAGACAAATGACCCGTCTAACATTACATCCTACATAAGCAACATAACAAGAAACAAACTGCATATACGATTTTACAAAGTGAACCGGCGACATCTTTATATTTTATTTATTTCTTGTAGTCTCTTTACTTTCACTTCGACCACTAAATTTTTTTCAATCTTCATTAAATTGTTCTTTTCACATAGACATAAGACGTTACGTCTCATAGTGTTTATGGAATTCAAACTTGGCAGCTTTAACAACCAAGCCTATACATAGGCGTTCTTGACGCTAATCAATAGTTATGCACCAATGCACGTTTTTACTCTTGTTGGGCTTGTTACTGGCACATGTGGAACACATGAATCTTATTATGTGCGCACATAGGTTATGAATGTCAGCTAATGTGAGTTTTTATAAAAACTCGGGTTGAAACAAATCCATTATGCACCTCATAAAATTATCTAGACAATCGCGTACGCATTGCCACTCCCCCCCCCCCCCCCTCTCTATCCCCTTCCTTTGCAAGTATTCATCTAATGTATCCGGTGTTGTACCGAACGCCAATTGACGTATGACGGATGTGCATCTCATAATGACACTAACTCTTCAAACCTGTACAACCATATTGAATACTAAACAACTAAAAGTGCTTTGGTAGAGGATTAACAATTTGAATATAAATTTTAATACCTTAAACTATTTCTAAAAATGGTGATCGGTGTATGCGATATCGTTTTCTAATATCTTCAAGATCGGGTGAAACAAAAAAGGTTGAGTCACTCATTTTTTTTTTAAATTTGGTTGAGAAGAAAGATTAAGTTGGATGTATAAAAATTGTGAGTACGTGTAGAGTATTATTTATAAGGATAAAATTATTAAATTTAAAAATTCTAATTTTTTTTAAAATAGCCTTTCAACGGCATTATTTTTTCTCTCTTTCGATGTTGTCTCGTTATGTTTCGGTGAAGCATCGAAGAAATGAGGGCGGCAAGGCGGAACAAACCGAAGAAGGCTGGCGAGGCCACCACCTAAACACGACGAAAGTGTGCTCGCTGATATAGCATTTGCTCTAATTATTACGACAATAGTGTGATTAGTATACTAATATAATTATTCCACATTTCCGACACGAGATAAACTAATCAATAAAACAATGAAAGAAGGTAATTTTGTTTTGATCATGCATGATATCATTTTTAAGTGTGAAAGGTTTCTTTTACAGTAATGTAATGTATACTAGTAACATTGTCTGCATCGATGCTCTCCAATTGAGATTTATATCTGTTCCAAATTCACCATGTTATTGGTTGTGTAACATCTTTTGAAATAAAATATAGTACCTTGATTGACAATACCTTTGAAAAATAGACATCTTTGATTATAAAATGAGAATATAAAATATTGATAGACGACTATTAAAAACTTATAAAACATATTATATTCTACACATATATACGGAGTAGTATAAGCTATCAAGACTCAAATGTAACATATGATATTTTTTTTTATTCTCATATCTCTAGCTTCTTCACAAAAGAAGAAAAAAAAACCAACAAACTTATATATCAACAGACACATATAAAGATTAAGTTTTCTGAAGAAATGTGATAATGTTAGTCAAATACACGACATTTCCATTTACAGAAGGATTCTTTTCAATGTAGAATTAGGGTATTTATTTGTACTTCACATGTTCACTATATATACTTTGTTCTTTAAGAAGTGGTACAAGCATTTAGACAATAATTAAAGTGGCGTACATATTCATATCAAACTACATTCATAGAACATCTTTCGTGCAATCAAATAGGATATAATGGTGTTAGTTGTTGTACTTTTGTAAGCATGATTAAGTAGAGTTTTTTAGTTCTAATCATGTGATTCATGGGATAAAAAGGTGAAAAGAATGAAACAATTATGGTTAAGCATTTTGTTTGATCTTCAATTATCTTTTTCTTTTTGTATTCCCATAACTACAATTGAAATCTTGAGAAATATGCATTAAATCACAAAGAATATATTTTCACTTTTTGAAGAAAAACAATAATTCCATCATAAAGTATATTGTTTGTTGGTATATAGATTATTATCTCGACTAATAAATTAGCAGTGTTAGATCTAAATGTGATAGTATTAACTTGTTTTATATGTTTTGGGAAACATAAACTTTACAACAAAGTATTGCACATTTTTGTCAAAATGCATTACTCCTTAATATATTTGGTCATAGAACTATTCGACTTCTAATTATTTATATCAAAATGTTGCACATTTCTGTCCCAAAAAAATATTAATAGTTATGTGCCTATAATACACTAACTATGGTATTCTTGAGTTGGTGATCTCTCATGTTCCTTTATTATTTTCTTTTGTATGTTTTGGGAACTATATTTATAAGGAAAATATGAATGAACAAATAAAAAAATTATTAGACGTTTAGTTATTTGTTTTTTCACATAGGCCGGGGACCTTGGGATATAATATGACACCAATGCAATTTTATAACTTAAAGCTGACAAAAACTTTTAATCTCAGTTTTCTGATTAGTAGATTGTAAGATATATGTTTCACTAAGAGGATCACTATTTTATGACAATAACTAATGTTTCTTTCACCGGCAAGATTATTTAGAATAATATGAGATTTTCATAAGGAATTACATCGTCTTTCATGGATTAAAGCTTATGAATGATAACCAAACAATTTCTCATGCATCATGCATGTAATATATTAGTATATGTGTTAACATACTGTCTAAAAAAGCAAGCCAATACTTCTATAAACACTCGAGCACTAAGTAAATTGCATGTAGTGCACCCTTTATATAATATGACCAAAGAGATTTGTTAGTAAAAGCTTAACAATCATACATTAGTAATTTAGTATCATAAGCTGGTTGTTATTATGGATCGTCCGTTTGTTGTTGCGACACGTAGTACTTTCCATTAGCATTAGTATCACATACTTGAACAAACACTATCGATTAAAGAAATTTAAGTGTTAAAATTGGAGTTTTTCCCTTCTAATGGCTTCTGTTTTTGGTTTAATTTAAATAATGTTATTAAAAAATTGTTGGTTACGTAATGTACTGTCATATATTCATTTAAAGTACATCTTTTTGACGATTTTGAATATGCAGATTAATAATTACAAATTAGAGCTGAATGAAGATAGGTTTTTTTATATGAAACTAAATATGATACCACCCAAGAACAAACAAAAAGGTTATTTCATGGACTTCCTATATCACCATTTGTTTTATTTGTGAAACTTAATTATTCGAATATTCGATGTGTTTTTACACGAATTGAGAAGAAATAGACAAACAAGCTGCAAAAGTATATGTTTAAGACATTATTCTTACATGAAATGTGCACTAAACCTTTTTGAGTCCAATGAACTTGATCAAGATCGCACTATATAATTTGATTTAGTAGAGATTAAAAGCACTAATTTCCAATGGTTTAGTTATAATGATAAACATCGATAGATGTTGAAACCGTGTTAATTTGCTTTTTTTAGAGCGGCATTCAGACCGTGTTAATAAGAAACACAATGAACACGAAACAATTTCCTTCAGCAATTTTGAGCAACATAAGAGTGTACATTATGATAAATGAAGAGCTTAAGTTAAGAAATGCTTAGAGCGTTTGTAGTATAAGCTGGATGGAAGTTATACCTTTTAAAACATGAATGATCCTTTATGGAACTAGTTGAGAATTCTTAGCTTATTCACATATTCTTGTTAGATTACTCTGCCATTTTGGGTTTTATCATGCTTCTAAATTATCATAAAAACCTCATTGTACCATTCAAACAGAATGACACATAATGTATCAACACAATTTTTGGATTTTTGTTGGCGAAGTTTCAAAATTGCATTTGTGTCTGTAGGTTGCGCAGAATCGCATGAGTTCAGAAGATTGGAACCCATTTTAACCCAGAAATCCTGAAATATAAACAAGGTATTTCTGGTCCAGTATAACCATTGCACTATTTTTTAATGCTCAAGTATGGCTTTTTATTGGACAAATCCTTAAGTTAATTAATGAACTTGATGTTATGTTAGTTGATATAATACTAACTTGTAAATAGTCGGTGACCAAAGTTCATTTCATAATGCTTGATTAGTTATATGATTGGAGAAACAAAGTTTCCATTTTAATTAGGAAGTTATGTCTTAATTAGCTAGTTAATTCCAAGTTGCAATAATGTCTCATATTATAAGTAAGACAGGTCAATATAAACCGTTTCTTCTAGTTGTATAATTCATATCCATGTCCTAACATGATCACAAATTCAAGACATTGTGTGTCATTCTGTTTTTAGAAAAAAGTTCGACGTAGAACAAACTCCAATAAAAACAAAAAGAATAGATCTTATCCTTACATTGAAATCCAATCCTACCGCTCAAATATTTTGCCATTTAACTTTTTTATTAATTGATTAAGGGTAGTTTTGTAATTATACAATCCCACTATCACAACTTGCAGGATCGTATTTTTCCCTCAATACACACACTTTTTAGCAACCTCAAAATCACACTCTCAGTCAAACTTTAATCGTTGTTCATTCATAATTGATCAATATTGTTGTTACAAAATAAATATACAAGATCAAATAAGACTTTATAAAGGAGATCCATTGCCTCAAACTTATACGTTGCTGGTTTCCAATCAAAAGAAGCCATGAAATGCGGATTATGGTATATATTTGTTTCTTTTTTATATTCTGGCAATAGATTTTGATTATATTGGTGCTTAATTAAGATACTCATGTTTTATTGTTTATTTTGTATTGTAATCAGCTGATGTTGCTTTTTTTTACTTAATTAAGAATAAACATATAGAACATAAATGAATCCTTATTCTTTCACTATAAGCTTTTTAATGATGCAATAATATGCTTTCTATATAGCTTACACTAGTTTGTAAGTAGTATTTGACTCACGTCATTGTCCAAAAAGGTGCAAAAACATAAGTATATAATAACATATCGGTATACACATACTGTCATAGTTATGTATAGAAGTCATGTTATCAAAGTGTTTGACGTATAGACAACTTGTTAGCAAAGTGTTTGACGTATAGAAGTCATGTGTTCGTGTCTCGAATTATTTTGTTAGTGTAAAATATATAAGACAAATTGGCTTTTGAATTACATGTGATTTTGTTTGAATCACATGTAATTTTGCTTGAATTACATGTGATTCGACGAGAATTACATGTGATTTTGCTTGCATTACATATATGTGATTCAAGGGTTTAATCCCTACAAATCATTTTGAAACCTTTGCATCTTCTAACAAACCCACTTTAAATGAATCCAATGTGATTTTGTTTGAATCATATGTAATTTTGTCAGTATATTAAAATACTTGTTTTCATTCATGTAAAATATATAAAACAAATTGGCTTCTCAATTACATGCGATTTTTTCAAAATCACATGTAATTGTACTTCAATTACATGTGATTCAGTGATAATTACTTTTGATTTTGCTTGCATTAATGTGATTTTTTTTCAAGCATTTAGAAACCTTAACTTTTTCTAAGAAACACACTTTAGATGAATCACATCTGATTTTTTTTAATCACATGTAATTCTGTCAATATATTAAATTGATTGTTGTCATTTATGTCAATATATAAAAATGTCATTCATGTAAAATATATCAGACAAATTGCTTTTGAATTACATGTAATTTTCTTTGAATCAGCCGTAATTTTGCATGAATTACATGTGATTCGATGATAATTACATGTTATTTTTGTTGCATTACTTGCGATTTAAGCATTTAGAAATTTTAACTTCTTTTAGCAAACTCACTTTAGATAAATCACATGTGATTTAGTTTTTATCCCATGTATCATTTTTACTTATCATCTAACCAATTAACCTAAAAATATGTAGATTTTATTCAAGTAACTAACATAGTAAAATCAAATATGATCAAGTAAATATCTGATAATACATAGAACTAAAAAAACATCACTAGTTAGTGTCGTCTTCTTCTTTGTCCTTGCTTTTAGATAATTTAGACAAGTTATTTTAGTATGCTCGTTCATCTTCACTTTATAGTATCCGCCAACATTCATAATTTCTCAACTTTCACTTTGTTTGATATATTGATCCACCAAGTGTTTCATTGTGCTTATATACAATTGCTCTTGCTCTTTTCGTACTTGTACATCAAAAAATATAGTCACATGAAACTATCACAAAAT
Organism: Glebionis coronaria; assembly: GCA_025667525.1. Taxonomy (NCBI): domain Eukaryota; kingdom Viridiplantae; phylum Streptophyta; class Magnoliopsida; order Asterales; family Asteraceae; genus Glebionis; species Glebionis coronaria. The sequence continues at coordinate 164,903,531 of CM046881.1, forward strand.
AGCAACTCAATCACATGTGACTCATACAGAACTACATGTAAATTTCATTTATTAACAAACATAATTTCATACCAAATTACATGTAGTTCACTTAAATCACATTTAATTTTCATTTATTAGCGAATACAACCAAATCACATGTAATTCTGTAAGAATTATATGTGATTCAAATGAATCACATGTAATTTTCACTTACTAAAAAACAACTACATAGACAAATTAGCACGTAATTCCATAAAAGTTACATATGATTCAAGTGAATCACTCACATGTAATTCAAAATCAATACATTTTTGTTTTCCCCTTAGTTACACGTAATGTACTTGTAATTCAGTTGTAATTTCAACTTACTAACAAAATAAATTTCATACTAAAAAGCATATGTAATTTTTCAAAATTACATGTGATTTCAGTTTATCACTTACATAGCAATTTTAGACTAAAAATCACATGTAATTCATCATAATTACATGTGATTTATTTTTATCACGAACAAAGCAATTACAGACCGAAAAATGATTTTCAACCATTTTGAACGAATAGTAGAACTTAATTATTGTTTACCACGGTGATTGTGAGATTTACGGTGATGGATTTGTGTTTTTTTGTGATTTATGTATATTTATCGTGATTTAATGTGACCGAAATTGATTTGTTGTGATTTTTCGGTGATTATAGTGGTGATTATAGTGGTAGAATGAAGTTCCGGTGATGGTTACTATTTTTCCGGCAGGTTGTTTTTGTGAGTACGAGATCTGTGTTTTTATTTTTAAGAGAGAGAAAGTAGGTAGTAAATGAGGGACATGAGTTTTTTTGAGCTTATATATGATGATGAGAAGAGTTAGCCACCGTTAGATGAAAATAAAATTAACGGCTAAAATTTGTTCCTTTATTCTTTAAGATGGTCATGTTCCTTCTTGATCTCACCTCTTTGTTTTTATTAGTGACAAGTTGCATTAGTTTAGTTCATCTTGGAGTTTGACTTTGAAGAATTTTAGAGGTGTAAGCTCATATTGGTTTGTTTAAATTATTCCAAGTTGGAATTTACAAACATATGGAAGAATCGAAGTTTGTTTTTACATGCATTGATCGACTTTATTATTCTCGCTAATAAAGTGTGTATGAAATGTAAACCAATCTTGCGTAGATCACGGGCTCTTGATAATTTGCAGTACGGTGAGAGTTCTTTAGATGAACGATGAGTTGTTTGTGTATATATATGTAAAATGTATATGAATAAAACTATTTTCGAAAAAATTTATCTTCTGTCATAGCCAAAGCCAAACTTTATCAATTGCAATTTCCAGGTTTAATATGTGGAAGAAAAGAAATCCTCCTTTTGTTAGTCTGCAATTTTGACATATGCACTCTTTTTTGTTGTATAAGAGAATAAAAAAGCATTAGCGTTAGCTTTGGTGTAGTAAGCTAAACATTCCTAATCTTTGAAGAATTAGTGATCCCGTACACTTAATTGTACACATAAAACAAATAGCAGCAACTGGATCTTTAAGCACACTTTAACTATAAAAAGATATGTCGAAATTTTGTATATATGTCTACCAATAAACTGATCAACTCAAAATGTAGTCTTTCATGTTTCCTAACCACTAAAGATTGCTCCCATTATCTTGTGTTCAAAAACCACAGCGTAAATCATGAAATCACCAACCCGAGTATATTTAGATAGTACTAAAAAGTCTTGCCAAACTTACCTATAAAAGCCTCATAAAAAATTAGGTTTCATTAGATTAACATATACATATTCAACAGTCATTTTCTTGGAAAAAACATATGATCATACCACTTACCATCTCTCCAAGTGAAATAAGGATAAACAAATGGTCTATACTTATTTGCTTGTAATAACACTAAGTTGTAAGACGTGCTTTATTGCGGGGTGTGTGTGAGATTTTACATTATATATAAATTTTATAACTAATGGATAACCTCATGAACTATTTCTCAAAGATAACTTTAGTGACAGTTTTTTAAACTGTTACTGAAAATATGTACGGAAAGCAGTGGCGGACGCAGGATATTGAGTAGTGGGGGGCAAAAAAAAATTTTAACGATAAAAAGGCAAAAAACTAAAATTCAAATAAAAAATCGAGTATTTTAACTTAAAAATGGAAGATTTTAAGGTTTTAGAGCGTTAAATGTCGAAATTTAATGTGTGAGTGGGGGGCAATTTACGTTTTTAGTGGGGGGCATTCAGAAAAAACTGTCAAAATTTTAAAAAAATTACACTAAAATCTCGTCTTTCTGGTCGAGTTATGGGGGGCGCCGCCACCCCATAGATAACACATGCATCCGCCCCTGACGGAAAGAGTCCTTGAGGTTATCAGTTTGTTTCAAAGTTAGTATTTAAGTAACGGTTGTTAAGAAGAAGGACTAACTTTGCAATAGACCGATAACTTCAGAAACTATTTCCGTAAGTAATTTGTACGTAAATAGTGCTTGTTATCGATTTGTTGCAAAGTTAGTCTAAAAGTTACAACTGTAAAGCAGAAAGGGCTAACTTTGCAACGGATCACTAATCTCAAGGACTATTTCCGTAAATTTTTGACACCGTTCATTCTACTATTCACTCATTTTAAACTTATTGTTCATGTTTTCTTTTTGTCTTTTTACGTACTTGGATGCTAACGACTAACGAAATGCTAACGAACTCTCTTTTTCCATATTTATATAATGTCCTTGGACCAAACTAAAAGTTACTCTAGCACATTAGTTCCAAAAGTCTACAAATACATCTTATATAAGCAACATAGCATGAAGCAAACTACATATACGATTTTACAAAGTAAATGTGCCACATGTTTTTTTTTCTTTTTTGTAGTCTTTAGACTCGAGCTACTTTCAATTTTTTTACAGTGAAATTTTATAAAAAACTAGCAGGAGCTAGAAAAAGAGATTACATAGAAATAATGCTAGCTACGGGATTTTGCAACCAACTAACCCTATTACATTTAAACTTAGGATTTATAGATTAAATCCAAAAGGACGATTGAGAAAAAATAGAATCCCAAAGCAAAGTTTTTTTAGGAGGAGGGTTCGAAAAGATCAAAAGGTTCTGAAAACGCCAAATAGACCACATGAAGGTCCCCCAAACTCCTTCCAGAACTAACCTTACCATATTTGAGACATGAAGTGACGAAAGCCACTCGAACCAATCTAAAATGTTATTAAAAACCAGAATATCCTAGTTTCACCATCTCGCCATCAAAGCCCACAAATCCTTAGCCATGTCACAATAAAAGAACGTACAACATCATCTTGGCAGATGGGACATAGAACTAAACCAACATCAATACCTTTCCTGTCGATATTTGTCTTAGACGGGGTCTTATTAAGCATTAATCTCCAAAGAAAGACATTAACTTTAATATGAATACAACGGTTCTATTTAGTAGCATATGTCTCCACATCTAAAGTATGATCATCCACCAACGAACGCACGCTTGCAACTGAAATCCCACTGGAGGCGTTTAGCGACCACTCCCAAGAATCGCGATCATTTGAAAGCAGAACATCACCCATCAAAGCACGCAAGGCAACAAGTTTGGTCGATTCAAAACCTTCTTTTGGAGGACGCCTAAGAGCCGAGCATGAATCAAGAATAGAGATTCTAGTAGCAATAGAACAATCTCTATCGGAATCAAGCATGTAGATTCACGGGAAAGCCAATTTGAGAGGTTGATTCCTGCACCAAGAATCTTCCCAAAAGCGAGTAGAGACACCATTATCAATCTTACGAGTGCAAAAGGAGAGAAGATCAATATCACACTCCAAGTGCTTGTATTAGAGTTGCGCACATCAGAATCATGAATGCCCCAGTACAGCCCGTGTATGCTTTTGATAACACATGCCTAAATATCAGTAGGACGAGTGAGAAACCTCCAAATCCATTTGAACAAAAGACCTATGTTAAGCCTAAAAATGCTGCCAATATCGAGACCTCAAAGCTTCTTACTCGCAACACATTTTTTCCATCTAACTATGTCATTTTCTTTTCATCATCATCAGCACCGATAAAGGAATTGTTGCATAACGGCTCAATTTTTTTTGAACATGCATCGCCATCATATAAATCGACATAAAGTAAGCGGGAAGGCTGCCGAGCACCGACTTAAACGAGAGTAAGACGGCCACCAGTAGAAAGTAAACGAGCTTTCCATGAGGAAAGCTTAGAAGTGAACTTCTGGAGTATTGCGTTCCGCTTATTACACTTAGTAATGCTACATCCAGTCGAAACTCCATGATACTTCAAAGGAAATTTAGCCACCCCACAACCTATAATACGCACAATATTAGAAACCTCGTTATCAGAAGCACAAACACCAAGGATGATACTTTTGTGAACATTTATTTTGAGCCCTGAGATAAGAAAAAACAATGAAGCACACATAACAGATGATGCACATTAGTGTGAGACTATTCACCAAAGAAAATAACAACATCAGCGTATATGAAATGAGAAATGCTCATGTTATCACGACCTAAAGAAGCACACTTATATAGATTCAACTCCTCAACCTTACAGGTAAGGACATGCAATCATTCCATAACTAAAATAAAGAGAAAAGGAGATAGTGGATCTCGTTATCTTAAACCCCTAGAAATCTCAAGCTCGGTGGTAGGGGACCCATTGACCAAGATGGAAGAACGAGCGGATCGAAGACAACCAAAAATACAAGATCATCACTTAAGACCAAAACCAATCTTTTCTATAACAAAATCCAAAAAATCCCATCTCCAAGATCGCTACTTTCACTTGACCACTAAAATTTAATCAATATTCATTAAATTTTTCTTTTCACATAGACATAATACGTTACATACTTACATCTCATATGTTGATAACATCTATGGATTTCGAACTTAAATAGCACATTTAACAACCAAGTTCATAAGCGTTCTTGACGCTAATCAATAATAAGCACTTAAGTAGGTTTTTGTTGGGCTTATTATTGACATATGAGATTGGCCATGTTTTTTTTACCACAATAAAATATGAATTGATACCGAGACAACTCCTTAAGGGTGTTTTTTCCTTTTGCGTGTTCAGCTACTCAGTTACGTGTGTTACCAAAATGCTGATAAAAATTAGGAAAATACCCATCGATAAATCCAACAAAATGGGAACATGAAGTTGCCACTAACAACAACTAAATGATGTTGCAGACATACACATAAGTTAAACAGATGAAACTAAGTTACATGCGACGACTCACACTACAAAAACCCTTTCCACAAATTTCAATTATTGTGTTGCAATCATAAATGTGCTTATCATAAAATACTACTTCTATCGGGTTTGTCATGTACACATGTTTGTCTTCCTCCCTCCATTCTATCTCTAGTGGCCTCGTTGGTTATTAGCGACATCACGAAAACGTCCAGGTCGAAATATGGCTTTCAAATTAAGTTCCGAATTAGTGGATGCTGCTAAAGGGAGTGGCAATGCCATACGCAAAAGGGAAGAGACTCATAGAATGGCAGAGGCAAATAGATCATTTGCAAGTTTTCGTTAATCCATAAACAGGATCTATATCCATATGTATCGATCAGAAAGAATCAAGAGAAAAAGAAAGAATCAAAATTAATCGATATATTTCTCGAAACAAACGAAAGATAAAACATAAATCATGGATCAGATAAGCCCTTTCGGGGACTTTCTTAAGAATAAGAAAGAAGAACCTCATGTAAATACCATGGAATAAGGTTGATCCTATTCATGGAGATTCCATAGATTGGAAATTTTTTTGTAGAAATTGGATGCAGTTACTAATTCGTGATCTTGCATGTACAGAATGAAAAACTTTATTCTCGATTTTACGAGAATTTTTATTAAAGCCTTTCATTTGTTTCTCTTCGATGAAAGTTTGATTTTCCCAGGATGTATCCTAATTTTTGGTCTTCTTCTGATGATCGATTCAACCTCTGATCAAAAAGATAAATTGGCAATTGTGTATGACAATATAAGATATTGAGAAAAGATTAGTCTGAAAGTAGCTATGCACTTATACATGTACATCTTTATAACCCTTGAAATGGATAACAAGGTGTCAATTCAAACATAGAGACGTCAACACAAAAATGTGATCTTATAATATTGATCACGAATCCATTACTAGTCTGATATCCAAAACTTGCTCTTTTAGAACGCCCCCCAAGAATTGCAGCAACGAACTGAACGTACTTTTAACATTTCGTGAATCAGCTCGTAACAAGTTTGTAACAGAAGAACTTGAACAGACTTGTATGTTCGTTTAGATAAATTAACGAACTTGAACAAAATCTCCATCATTTGTCTATATTTCAATAGTTTAGTTATACGTTCATTTATAATGCGCGTTTTCATTCATTTATTTGCTTATGTTCTGTATTGTATTTTTTAGGGAGAATTGCATATATATCCTTGCAAAAAGTTAAAATTGCATATATATCCACGTTAAACTTAAAATTGCATATATATCCTTATCAAACATGACAAATTGCATATATATCCAAATATTTATTTTATAGGAAGAAAGCTACATATACGTAACATGTATTAAATAAATGACAAGTCTCGCTAATTAACCTTTATATTAAAGATGGGAATCACGGTTCCCAATGAACAGTGATTCTCCCACACCCTTAATAAAGTATGTTATTTTCTTTCCCTCACAAACCCTCGCTTCCCTCACAAAAATCACTCATACAAAACACGCACCGTTCGTTCCAACGGACCGTTATGTCACTCCGTTCCCCATTGATGAGTTTTTGGATGTTTCCTCCTTTGCCTGTTACTCATTAATTGGCGAGTGCACTTAATTAATTGTGTTTGCCCTTTCAAATTAACCCCTTGCCCTTTGGTCGCAAAATCTTTAATTGCTATTGTTTGATTGTGTAGTAGCTACAGGAGATCAATCAGCCATATATATACCCATAATAATACCTAATTTGTTGTGGGTTTGCATTATTTGTGGGTTAGCTCCCATCTTCTAATTTTGATCCATGGCATCTTGAAATATGTGTAAAAGATTAGGGGTTTTGCGGTTTTTGTCTGATTCCAGTTGTTGTGATGTGTGATGGTAACCCTTTGTTACCGCCAATCACTTCATTACCGCCTTCAACGATGTGTCGTGATGTAGGTCTGTGTGTGGCGAGGTTGGATGCCTCATGTGGGTATCTGGGTGGTGGCGATCTCTTCCTTTATGAGGTTGGATGATCAAACTCGCTTAACCAGAAGATGATATGATCTTCAAATCGTTGTTGATTTGTTTTCCTGCCATTTTTATTTGTTCTTCGATATGTGCCACTGCGTACCCGCTGGATTAGAAGGTATTAAAGCTTATTTTTGCATATTTTTTTTGGGATTCAATAAGTTCTCGAGTGTAGTCAAATAACTAGCCTTTTTTATATTAAATAACAAATTGGCCCATTTTGTTTGGTTATGATACCAAGATGTTGTTAACAGGTTAGGATTGTTTGTTGTGTGGGATTGATAATATGAGAAGGGTCACACGGACATTGGGTTTGCGGGCTTAAACAATTTGGGTTTTGGCTGATTAAGAGGCGATGCGAATATGCCAACTGATATTTGCCTTGGCGTCTTCAGTGTGTTGAAAGAGTTTAGTTTCAGATTGCATTTGTTTAATTGACTGTCCGGGATGACTAATTGTACATTTTTGTGATTATGTCGGCTGTGATGAATTTAAATACGCGTGGGTAAAGAGAAGGTGGCTTGGATCTTGGCAGGGTGACCTTTGAAAGTTGTAGCCATGTCGGTTTACCACTCTTTGTACCAAATTGCGCCTTATCTGAGCCAACACTATAAACCTCAAAATTGGTGGGCCAAATCGATATAAATAGTTCCCTTAATTTATGATTGGTTGGCCTGTTATAGTCGCTATGGTGTTCATTTTATGTTTGACTGTGTCCATGGGACAATAAAATAGGGCCCTCTGATCAATAGTTACGGCCTTTGAGTAAGACTGCAATCGGTAAAAACGTTCGTGTCTTGGCGGGGCAAACTGTTAAGTTTGCAGCCATGGCGAGTGTAGCCACTTTCTATTCCTCACAGACGCGACTTGGATCCATAAAGTGGACGAAACTCAGTTTTAGCGATCCTGTCCATGCGACCCTTTATGGTTGATGGCATACAAAGCGTTTATGCATTATCGGGATTTAAGGCTATTTTCCTTTTTTAGATCCATGCCATACATCCATGCCTTATTTCCGGGATGAGTAATTGTACATTTCTGTTATTATGTCCGATGTGATGAATTTAAATACGGGTGGGTAAAGAGAAGGTGGCTTGGATCTTGGCGGGGTGACCTTTGAAGGTTGCATCTATGTCGGTTTACCACTCTTTGTACCAAATTGCGCCTTATTTGAGCCAATGCTATAAACCTCAAGACTGGTGGGCCGAATCGATATAAATAGTTCCCTTAATTTATGATTGGTTGGCCTGTTATAGTCACTATGGTGTTGATTGTATGTTTGACTGTGTCCATGGGACAATAAGATATGGCCCTGTGATCAATAGTTACGGCCTTTGAGTAAGACTGCAATCGGTAAAAACATTCGTGTCTTGGCGGGGCAAACTGTTAAGTTTGCAGCCATGGCGAGTGTAGCCACTTTCTGTGCCTCACAGACGCGACTTGGATCCATAAATTGGACGAAACTCAGTTTTAACGATCCTGTACAGGCCACCCTTTATGGTTTGTGACATACAAAGTGTTTATGCATTATCAGGATTGGAGGCTATTTTCCTTTTTTAGATCCATGACATACATCCATGCCTTATTTGAACCTGGTTACAAATAAAAGTAAAGCCTTTCTAGGGTGTGGCCATACCCAAAGTATGCTTTTTTGACAACACATTGAGTCCGAGTTAGTAATTGGCGATGAAGATATTGTTTCATGCGTGCGTTAGTCGGTTTCCAACTGTATTTGGTTGGGAGATCATGATACATGTAAATGGCCTGATTTTCGGTGTGGCATCACGGCGTCGTGTTTGCAGCCATATCAGTTCACTAACTTGAATCGTTGGTCGCATATTCTCAGCTCTGAGCCACTACATTGTAGCATCAGCAGTCTTGCGTTCCCAAAAGGTTTGCGGTTTTAAAAAAAAGTGCCTGATTATAACAACTGTTAGTAAAATAGCCCAAGTGTTTTTTTAAATGCCTTGCAAAAGGAACTAATTAGGCTTCCTTGGGAGTTTCCATTGTTGTCAATCCTGTTTTTTTTTTTTGTTGTCGGGTTGATGGCAGGCGACGATGGTCACATTCGTGTTGTTCGTTTCTGCTGTTTATCCGGTCGACGATAGCGGTAAACAGGTATCGGGCTATGATGAGTTGCAGTAGACCAGGAGCCCGCCCTCGCATCTCTGAGCTTATTTTTCCAAGAATGTGGTAGGAACGAACGGTGCGTGTTTTGTGGTGTGATTTTTGTTAGGGAAGCGAGGGTTTGTGAGGGAAAGAAAATAACATACTTTATTAAGGGTGTGACGGGAATCACTGTTCATTAGGAACCATGATTTCCCTCTTTAATAGATAGGTTAATGGTACTTTTATCTTGGCGGGGCACCCATGTGGTTGCAGCCATGACAGCTTTTGGGTATCGCTTCCATACTCCTACACCTAAGACTCATTGATCTAGGCTCTGATGAGAGCCGTGTTGGTGTGTTGCTTTGGTAAGCCGTGCTTGGCAGAGTCGTAGTTTGGCGGGGCGACCATGTGGTCGCAGCCATCACCGGTTTTGGCTGCGGCTTCCATTCTTCCAACTCTTACCCTGTGATTTGTTTTCTGATTATTGATGTAGTATGCTATGATTTAGGGAACAAGTATGAGTATGCGGTCGTGTATCTTTTAGAACATTCAAAAAGGCAATGATCATTAGACTTGAGCGTTTAATCGGATTATGTACTTCTTGGCGGGGTAATCTTGGTGGGTTTGCAGCCATTGTGCATGTCTCCTCATATCCGTTGCTCGCTTATCTGAGCCTCCAAATACCAAAAAAAAGGCTACTCGCGTGTCAGCAGGTTCTACCACAGGACATGTAAATTATGCTTTTGTATTCCGCGTCAGCTGGCTGGCAAGTGTTACATTCTTTTTTCCTTGTAGTCAACGTTTTATTTTAACAACCTGACCTCTTTTATGTGTCTGACATTTGCTTGCCACAGGTTAGCGACCACATTTTAGTGGTGTGCTTGCCATATTGCCTTGATCGCGTATTCTACCGGTTAGGACTTGGATTCATATTGAATTGATCGCATCCTAACTCAGCCTATGCTTGCGGGAAAGTGTCTGCTCTTTATCCTTAATCACATGCTATCTGAGCCTATGGTGGAACCCGCATAAGGGATGTTTCTGACAAAAGAAGGTCTAGTTTGAACCACGAGGTATGTCAATGTCAGGTTCAAATGGTCTAAAAAATTATGCCCATCTCGCGTTCCCTAATATTTTGTTGTTTTTTTGTTCTTCAAAGGTGACCAACCTGCCGAAACAGAATGACAGCGCATGTTGTGCCTAAGAGTTCATGCCTACCGGGTGGGTGTTCGGGCAACATTAGGGTCTTCCTGCACTATCATGCGCCAGCCATGGACTAGCTCCACCGTTAGGTGTTTTCTGTTTCCCTATAACTTATATGATACTCTTATATGGCATATGATAATTTTATACATAACAGATTGATAAGCTCCCACCTCCACAGGTTTGTTAAACCATGCCCCTTCCCTGACGACCAAAAAAAACACAACTAACTACGAAGGAACGTTCGTTTGTGAAGATGACGGAGAACTGGAGTACCACTGATTTAATGGCCACCAGCACTATCGTTGAAATACAAAAGAATGAACCAGGTAACACTCTATACTAAACGTTTGTTATACAACAGCCTTTATTCTTTTTCATATTGGCTTCTTTAGAGTTTTTATCCATGAAACCAAAATAGAAAAGTAAATAACTTAACATATACAAATACATAAAGACGCCCTGCCAATGAACCAACGTCATTGGCAGTACCAAAATAACAAACACCCAGGCACACACGCCAGGTCCATTCTTGGTAGACACGAAAACACAACACGATCAACATAATGCCCGAGGATGATTTATTCAACGAACACAAAGCGAACACCTTCAGGAACATTCAAATAATCGCTTCAACCAGAAACGTTCCCACGCAGCCGTTCAATGAATCTTTCCATCCTAGCAATGCGGTTGCCAGTTGCTATTGCTTCGGCTCCGAGCTGTTCTCGAAAGGAACAGTCTTCACGTGTCGGGGTCCCGGTCCTCCAACAACGGTCCTTAGCTCATAAACAAGATGAGTCCTATCAATGACACCACTATTCACCTCCTGCCACATTTGCTCCATCCTAGCTTTCCAGGCTGTTTCGCCTAGAATCTCATCCTGTAGGCGACAAATAAACATGTCCGCCCAATCGTCAGTTCCTGCTTCTTTCTCCAATGCATCGCATTTTGGGCGGTACGTCATTGATTATTTCTTTATAAAACTTAACTATAGATGTGTGTAAAGATGTGTCAGCTATAGCCTCCTAACATTCCTTTATATAGCAACGCCTCCTTGCTTACATCCTATAGTGTCCTGCACTAACAATCAACACTACCACCGAAAACAGTAACCGGATCCCAAATTGCATGATTCTCGGCTTAGCTTCCCAAAAGTATATTTAAAAAAACCACTATCCCCATCCACACACTGTTGCATCATCTGTTATTCTACTTTTCTGTTTATTTGTTGCCACATTTAGACAATATATAAGAACCCATTTATGGCCAAAGACAAAAACCAAAAATAATGCTGTTATGGGCCTCTGCATATCTTTACCACAAGTGGTGAAAAAACAAAGCACCAACAACAGTGCCATACTATTGCTATGTTCTATAATGCAAACTTTTCCTACTATTAGACAACATGTTATAACACACAAACACAACATTTTACAGGACTCCATTAGAACCTAATGAAAGAGCATTGGAACATAATAAAAAAATACATTTCACACATAAACGACATTTGTTATATTACAAACAACATACAACACAACTTCAAATACGGCCAGACTATACACAATCGGATCCCACACTCTGTTTATTACAAACACACAAACAACCTTCTTGCTCTAAACATCCGTTCTATCATTACATGGGTTACAAGGATCGAAAAAAATTATCCAGATCTTGAAGGCGCCAATCTGAATCATCCGCCAGTGCATGTAGCTTCCACAACTCCGCGACATCACGCTCTTGCATGTCACCTAGCAGCCAAAGCATTCGACTCACACAGTGGTCCGGGCTAAGTCTAGATATCTCACTTATAAACTGGGCCCTCTCATTAATGTCGTTTTTCTTTTACGCATGCAGATCTTCAATTTTGGCCATCCACTCCGTCCCAGCCTCAATCTTCTTCCGCATATAGAAATAGGAAACACTTCTAAAATCACTTGAAGAACATAGCAATTGCAAAGTATGAAGCACTCCTCGCCAACTCATTTTTTTGGTTGACTGTTTTAGCCTGTTTGTTGCTTGCAATGTGCTATACCCAACTGGAACGACACACTTAAATAGAACATCTCCAACCCACTGTTGGCATGTCATATTGGTTTCATTTTTTTTAATTACTTGCTAGCCAACTAGCCACTAAAGCTTGCAACAGTTAGATTCTAAATAGCACATTGCAGGCTAAATGAGTGACACATGTTCCAGGCAAGATGCCAAGCACATGTGCATAAAAAATGTCTTAATACAATAACTAAGAGGCACAAATGAATGCTTGCTATCATACATCGGTTCCTACCATTACAGTTGTTCGATATATGTAACCCTATAAACAACAAACTCTATAAACAATGATGTCCATATATGGGAAATAAAACACCAACTAGATGTATTAAAATTAAAAGCTATTCCGAATTTAAAGATAATCAACAACAACAAAAACATATCGCAACATACACATAGGTGGCGTTACAACTGCATAGAGTACGACAAATACACATCAAGTTAAAACAACAAAGACCAAACATAACCTTCCCACACACGCCTAGGAAAAATAGTTTATTGAAAACATAGAAACATACAGACAATCACTAGGGGCGCCCTGTAAACACTTTCGATGATCACATATTACGGATGAAAAACTCCATATCGGTCACACGATTGTTGGACGCACCCATCAATTCTTGCAGCTGGAGAAGCTCCGCCTCGGCTCTGTCTTGCATGACCAATAGCAAAGAAACCATGCAGCTTAAAAGCGGTTCTGGGTTAATACTAGATAACTCGCTTATCAAACCGTCCCTCTCAGCAATTGCAGCCCTTTTACGGGCATACATAACTTCAAGTCTCCCCCTCCAATCCATCTCATCAGCCACCTATTCACGCAGGTAGAACCAAAAACAGTGGCGGTGCTCTTCAGAAGCGCAAGCCGTCTACAAAGCACGCAGCCTTCTCAACCAACACTTTCTTCGTGACTGATTATTGTAACACCCGAGAATTTTTCGTAATTTAAATAACAATAAATTATATTTCAAAATTCATTTTTGAGCGATACCAAACTTGTGTGTTTGATAATGGGTCATATTTTGCAAAATCTGAAGAATCGCATAGTCTGCGTATCGACACAGTAAAAATTAAACATTTATATTTAAATGTCACAAGATATTTACAGTTCTTACCCTCGAGTTGGTCGTATGTCATTTTATGTGCTAAATTGATTTTTAGTTGCAGACTGCGCTCGGTCAATGCCTTTGTGAACACTACGCGTGTTATATTTTGATCTCGTGCGCTCACGAAATATGACCGTTACCTTTAGACTTAATTACTTATGTTATATTAATTATGTGTCGCGTGCTTAAGTGTGCATATTCATATCAAAAATTTTAAGTGTGACGCGCGAGCCATACTACTCGAATATTTTTCTTGTTAATTTATCGCCTTCATGTACAACCTTTGGAATACACAACTTCTCGACGGTGTCGCCAAACATTTACCACGAGGACCTCGTGACCCACCGGGTATCTAATCCCATCATTATACATACATTGATAAAATTTCTTTGCAAATAACTAGGAACTCATCACTCTCGTTTAACAAGTTGCAAATAAAATAACATGTCCAACATTGGATCCCAATTCTCTTTTCTTCTTTTACCCACCGAGTCACCCTCCAACATACCCTTTTGAAATTCAAATCCCAACTGCCATCCCTAAAGCATGCATGTCATAGTACGTCCACTGCTATAAGGTCATTTGCCGATCAAAACGGTCCCCCCATCATATACACAAATTCATTCATTGTATACATCCAACCATTCTCACTCTCATTTCCACCACACCAACTTGAGATACACACACAGAGAACATCAAACTCCATGATTTCAACCCTCATTTCCCCATAATTCAACTCCATCACTTACACAAAATGTTCACCATTATTCTTTAAAAACGCATACAACCATTAACGAAACACAACCTTTTTGCCTAACACCATCGTTTGAAGATCATTTATGGGTTACGCTGCTCGAAGACTTGTACGGACGTGAAGTGAGTACGGTTGTTAGACGTGGGTTTTCATCATAGTTAAACGCGGGTTCCTAGTCTGAAGGTGTTCGGTTACTTAAGGCTCGAGTGGTCATCGTCGTCTCGTTTTCGATACAAGCCCTTGTTGTCATACTCGCGAGTTCGATCGGATAAGGTTAACTCGCAACCTACATGTTTTCCCTTACTTTCTTTTCGTACGTTATAGTTACACGTTCATGTGTCATCTTTACCATGTTTTTCGGGAATTAATACTTTTAAAATATGGTTTTTGCACGTTAAGATTCATAAACCTGTTTTAAAACTCACGTTGGTATATCGTGGGTGTTGAGTCGAGCATAATGGGTTCGTCCGTGTCAAAAACCGTATTTTGTGTTGTGGCTATGTACGTGTGTAAGTGAGACGACAGTAACAAATTGTATGTTAAGCTTGTTGAGAGTTTGTCTTTGTGAGGGTGGTGAGCTTCGAGTCGAGGGTCGTAAGAGTTTGTTTTGGCGAGATTGACGAAGGCTGTGAGTCGAGTATTTGTCGAGTCAAATTATGTTTTGAGTACACCGACATGTTATGAAGGTGATGAAACTTTTGAAATATGATATTTTAAATTACATATGCATGGTATTACGAAATTGTTTTCAAACCCGGGTTCATTGATGATTTTAAAACGAGAGAGAGAAGTGAGATGTGAAGAGATGGTGTTCAAGGTCTATGTTGTACCTGTTTTCACGAGAGAAGCATATCAGGGGGGGAAGGGAAATGGTTTGCAAAAATGGTGGCTCTGCTTGGTTGTACCGAGAGAGAGAGAGATGAAAGCTTTGTTGTCCATTTGCAGTTTATAAATGGCGAGATTGAGAGATAGGATATTGATAAGCTGACAAACATGGCCCTCTTTGTGACCAACTTTCTTCAAAACCTATCTTTGTTTAGTTTTTCTTTCCAAAGCTTCACGTGGGTAAGGGTTAGTCCCATTTCATTTGTCTAAGTTGTGTAGTAATAATTTTGGTAACATTTACCTAGACATTTAAATTTTAATGTGTTGTGCACAATTGATAAAAAGGTCAAAGTTTGCGTCGGGATTACATTTGAAAGGTGACGATATTTCGGTTTTGAAAACAACTAATCGAGTTTTAATTTACGTGATTTTTAAATGGGTAAATTAAAAATTTACGACGAAAGAATGACAGATTCTTTTTATAAAGTTGAAAGATATTTTAACTAAAGTTAAGATGGCTAAATTTAATGTAACACCGAAAGGCTGTCGAATTTTATATTGAGTCGACACGATATTTTATTTACTTATAAGTTTGGTCGAGTATTACATCAATAAATATTTTGAGCATATTATTTTTAACTTAAACCGTGGTAAAAGGTGACATGTGCGTGTTACGTGAATGCATTTTTGCATTCTTTGGTTGTGACCTAATCTAGCGTTATAAATTTAGGTTGCGATTTACGTTTGCTGCATCTATGATTTTCATATTCTTGCTGTGAAATCTTTGCAATTACTTGAGGTGAGTTCATACCCCCTCTTTCTATTTTTGGAATCGCTTTATAAATGTTTTAGTCTCTTTTGGGGGAGATGCATGCTTGTCGATGTCAAATACGTGTTTATACGTCGAATGACTGTTTGTGATACATACGTGGTTATACTTCTCTAGTATTGTTTGCGATGCATATGTGTTTATATTTATGAAGAATTGTTTATGCTGCATATTGTGAATATGTGAGTGGGTCATTTCTTCTCTTAATCTGTGTTATATGCTTAATCTATCTGGAGAGAAATAATGCTTTGTTATTTGCTTATGGATGCAACTGTGCTATTATTAAATACTTTGCTGAAGTATTGTTTATGGATGAGATAATGCTTTGTCACTTGCTTGGACGCAAAATGTGCTCTTGTCGTATACTTATTGAAGTATGGTTTATGGATATGCCTAAGTAGCTTTAACCCACGTTCTTCTTAGTCCCCTTCATGAACCGTTAATCACTTCTGGATGACCGGTAAAGTGAACCTGATGTTATGGATAGATCTATTGAGGTTTTGGCAACCTCCGTCCGGGGATTTGTAAATCGCCACTGCCAAACGGACGTATACCATTTGATGTTGTGCTAGGTGGTCTTGGGTTAGACACCTACTGGGGCAACTTGTATTTCATGCGCGCGATGTTTCGGCGTACTTGCCATAGTTCGGTTTCATGAGCTTAGTGCTATCATAAACACTGTGTTGTACCCAATATGCTTGACGTCATATCTCCCATGATGGTCTTGCATATCTTATCTATGTTTTTGCGGTCCATTGCTTGCTATGATTCTGAACTTGAATTGATCTTGTGATCCATCTTGCTATGATCTTGTATTGATCTTGACTGTGAATTTTGCTATGATCTTGTATTGATCTAGAATTAAATCTTGATATGATCTCGTAATGATCTTGAAATTTGAATCTTGCTATAATCTTGTATGATCTTGATATGCTTATTATGTGTGATCTTGATATGAATCTTGCACGTGATGTTGTTATGAATCTTAAATACGAACTGAATTATTTTGTGTTGGCTGTAATGCTTTTGCTAAACGTTGATTTATGACTGAACTTTGTAGTAAGTGTTGCTTTTGTTGTGAAACTCTGGATTTCTAAACGCTTTTACGATACTACCTCTGGTAGTGGGCTTTGAAAACTTTTGAAGTGTCATAAACTTTTTAATAAAACTTATGAACTCACCAACTTTATGTTGACCGTTTTAAGCATGTATTCTCAGGTACTTGATTGTATGATTATTTGGAGTCTGCGCTGTGATACTTGGCATAGAAGTCGTTCTCTCGGATCAAGACTCGGATAATCATGACGTAACAGGCCCCAAAACTAGTGTGCCTCCGCTGGGCCTATTTTGGGGGTGTTACAGATTGGTATCAGAGCCTTGGTTATAGAGAACTAGGTGTTATTGTATAGGCCTAAACTATAACTGATGCTCTAGTGTGTTCTAACTTTCATCCTTTTTTTTACGCTGTTGTATGATACGTGCTTTGTATATTGCGCTTGCTTTTCCGCTGCTATATGAATGCTCGTTTTGCGTGTTTGCAATTTCATTATCCGTTGTTGCATGACTGCTTGCTTTATTAGTTTATGATTGCTTTATATACTGATTATTCCTTTTATCTATTTGACAACTATTATAATATATCATTACATTATATACGAGTTCCTCATGCGATACGTATTTTTGCGCCCGTTATCGCGCGTCGATATTTATTTTCTTCCGCTTATAATTTTGGACGTCTACTTAGTGGACACGACTTATTGACGACTCATACGCTTTGCTTTTGGTAATTTCATGTGATATCATTTGGATAGTTTGCATGTCTGAATGGTGCCGGTGGGACTCCAATCAAGTTTATTATGATTTCGTATTTAGATGGTATGGGACGTCTAAATGAGAAGTCATAAACCACCGGGTCATAAGTTTATTTACGATTACGTATTAAGATGGTATGGGACGTCTGAAGACGAAAGTTATAAATAAACTGGCTGTAAACTCTCTTAGTAATATCTACTTTCTTGGATATTATATTGGTTTTGATGGTAAGCCTTGTCGGGAATATTTAAGTAGGATGGGGTATGAAATCTTTATTGAAACGAATTAGGACGCTTTTTCGTTTGAATAAAGAAATCATAGGTCACCGAACCATGAAGTTATAAATTTTTACCTTACATGGATGAGGACGCTTATCGATGTAAATAAAAATTTATAAACAAGTGGGCTTAAGTGCATTCGACGCGACTCATTATTTATATTATTTTATTAAGCCAGTTATGAAGCTTGTTCCTTTTGACTCACGGTTCGTCCGTACAATTTAATTGTTCTTTTGTCCTTTTACCGTTACCATAATCGTGTTTTGGCGAAAGATTTCTCAAACTTCAAATGACTCGTGAATTGTGGCACAGATTTTCCGAATGAACATCGACCGGCGTGAGCTTGACTAACTAACTATAGTTAACTATGTATCAACTTTTAAGATTTGACGACTTGCTAGATTCTTCGCTTCTAATTGTCCTTTAATTGTTCTATGAACCGTTACCGTTTTGTCAGGTTGACCTGTCAAACCTTTCGGATACATTCCAGCTTTATCTATTCCGTTTCGACATACTTGACACTTCTCAGCCTAGTAACAACGATCGAGTTTCGAGGACGAAACTCAAAATGGCACGTGGATGATGTAACACCCGAGAATTTTTCGTAATTTAAATAACAATAAATTATATTTCAAAATTCATTTTTGAGCGATACCAAACTTGTGTGTTTGATAATGGGTCATATTTTGCAAAATCTGAAGAATCGCATAGTCTGCGTATCGACACAGTAAAAATTAAACATTTATATTTAAATGTCACAAGATATTTACAGTTCTTACCCTCGAGTTGGTCGTATGTCATTTTATGTGCTAAATTGATTTTTAGTTGCAGACTGCGCTCGGTCAATGCCTTTGTGAACACTACGCGTGTTATATTTTGATCTCGTGCGCTCACAAAATATGACCGTTACCTTTAGACTTAATTACTTATGTTATATTAATTATGTGTCGCGTGCTTAAGTGTGCATATTCATATCAAAAATTTTAAGTGTGACGCGCGAGCCATACTACTCGAATATTTTTCTTGTTAATTTATCGCCTTCATGTACAACCTTTGGAATACACAACTTCTCGACGGTGTCGCCAAACATTTACCACGAGGACCTCGTGACCCACCGGGTATCTAATCCCATCATTATACATACATTGATAAAATTTCTTTGCAAATAACTAGGAACTCATCACTCTCGTTTAACAAGTTGCAAATAAAATAACATGTCCAACATTGGATCCCAATTCTCTTTTCTTCTTTTACCCACCGAGTCACCCTCCAACATACCCTTTTGAAATTCAAATCCCAATTGCCATCCCTAAAGCATGCATGTCATAGTACGTCCACTGCTATAAGGTCATTTGCCGATCAAAACGGTCCCCCCATCATATACACAAATTCATTCATTGTATACATCCAACCATTATCACTCTCATTTCCACCACACCAACTTGAGATACACACACAGAGAACATCAAACTCCATGATTTCAACCCTCATTTCCCCATAATTCAACTCCATCACTTACACAAAATGTTCACCATTATTCTTTAAAAACGCATACAACCATTAACGAAACACAACCTTTTTGCCTAACACCATCGTTTGAAGATCATTTATGGGTTACGCTGCTCGAAGACTTGTACGGACGTGAAGTGAGTACGGTTGTTAGACGTGGGTTTTCATCATAGTTAAACGCGGGTTCCTAGTCTGAAGGTGTTCGGTTACTTAAGGCTCGAGTGGTCATCGTCGTCTCGTTTTCGATACAAGCCCTTGTTGTCATACTCGCGAGTTCGATCGGATAAGGTTAACTCGCAACCTACATGTTTTCCCTTACTTTCTTTTCGTACGTTATAGTTACACGTTCATGTGTCATCTTTACCATGTTTTTCGGGAATTAATACTTTTAAAATATGGTTTTTGCACGTTAAGATTCATAAACCTGTTTTAAAACTCACGTTGGTATATCGTGGGTGTTGAGTCGAGCATAATGGGTTCGTCCGTGTCAAAAACCGTATTTTGTGTTGTGGCTATGTACGTGTGTAAGTGAGACGACAGTAACAAATTGTATGTTAAGCTTGTTGAGAGTTTGTCTTTGTGAGGGTTGTGAGCTTCGAGTCGAGGGTCGTAAGAGTTTGTTTTGGCGAGATTGACGAAGGCTGTGAGTCGAGTATTTGTCGAGTCAAATTATGTTTTGAGTACACCGACATGTTATGAAGGTGATGAAACTTTTGAAATATGATATTTTAAATTACATATGCATGGTATTACGAAATTGTTTTCAAACCCGGGTTCATTGATGATTTTAAAACGAGAGAGAGAAGTGAGATGTGAAGAGATGGTGTTCAAGGTCTATGTTGTACCTGTTTTCACGAGAGAAGCATATCAGGGGGGGAAGGGAAATGGTTTGCAAAAATGGTGGCTCTGCTTGGTTGTACCGAGAGAGAGAGAGAGATGAAAGCTTTGTTGTCCATTTGCAGTTTATAAATGGCGAGATTGAGAGATAGGATATTGATAAGCTGACAAACATGGCCCTCTTTGTGACCAACTTTCTTCAAAACCTATCTTTGTTTAGTTTTTCTTTCCAAAGCTTCACGTGGGTAAGGGTTAGTCCCATTTCATTTGTCTAAGTTGTGTAGTAATAATTTTGGTAACATTTACCTAGACATTTAAATTTTAATGTGTTGTGCACAATTGATAAAAAGGTCAAAGTTTGCGTCGGGATTACATTTGAAAGGTGACGATATTTCGGTTTTGAAAACAACTAATCGAGTTTTAATTTACGTGATTTTTAAATGGGTAAATTAAAAATTTACGACGAAAGAATGACAGATTCTTTTTATAAAGTTGAAAGATATTTTAACTAAAGTTAAGATGGCTAAATTTAATGTAACACCGAAAGGCTGTCGAATTTTATATTGAGTCGACACGATATTTTATTTACTTATAAGTTTGGTCGAGTATTACATCAATAAATATTTTGAGCATATTATTTTTAACTTAAACCGTGGTAAAAGGTGACATGTGCGTGTTACGTGAATGCATTTTTGCATTCTTTGGTTGTGACCTAATCTAGCGTTATAAATTTAGGTTGCGATTTACGTTTGCTGCATCTATGATTTTCATATTCTTGCTGTGAAATCTTTGCAATTACTTGAGGTGAGTTCATACCCCCTCTTTCTATTTTTGGAATCGCTTTATAAATGTTTTAGTCTCTTTTGGGGGAGATGCATGCTTGTCGATGTCAAATACGTGTTTATACGTCGAATGACTGTTTGTGATACATACGTGGTTATACTTCTCTAGTATTGTTTGCGATGCATATGTGTTTATACTTATGAAGAATTGTTTATGCTGCATATTGTGAATATGTGAGTGGGTCATTTCTTCTCTTAATCTGTGTTATATGCTTAATCTATCTGGAGAGAAATAATGCTTTGTTATTTGCTTATGGATGCAACTGTGCTATTATTAAATACTTTGCTGAAGTATTGTTTATGGATGAGATAATGCTTTGTCACTTGCTTGGACGCAAAATGTGCTCTTGTCGTATACTTATTGAAGTATGGTTTATGGATATGCCTAAGTAGCTTTAACCCACGTTCTTCTTAGTCCCCTTCATGAACCGTTAATCACTTCTGGATGACCGGTAAAGTGAACCTGATGTTATGGATAGATCTATTGAGGTTTTGGCAACCTCCGTCCGGGGATTTGTAAATCGCCACTGCCAAACGGACGTATACCATTTGATGTTGTGCTAGGTGGTCTTGGGTTAGACACCTACTGGGGCAACTTGTATTTCATGCGCGCGATGTTTCGGCGTACTTGCCATAGTTCGGTTTCATGAGCTTAGTGCTATCATAAACACTGTGTTGTACCCAATATGCTTGACGTCATATCTCCCATGATGGTCTTGCATATCTTATCTATGTTTTTGCGGTCCATTGCTTGCTATGATTCTGAACTTGAATTGATCTTGTGATCCATCTTGCTATGATCTTGTATTGATCTTGACTGTGAATTTTGCTATGATCTTGTATTGATCTAGAATTAAATCTTGATATGATCTCGTAATGATCTTGAAATTTGAATCTTGCTATAATCTTGTATGATCTTGATATGCTTATTATGTGTGATCCTGATATGAATCTTGCACGTGATGTTGTTATGAATCTTAAATACGAACTGAATTATTTTGTGTTGGCTGTAATGCTTTTGCTAAACGTTGATTTATGACTGAACTTTGTAGTAAGTGTTGCTTTTGTTGTGAAACTCTGGATTTCTAAACGCTTTTACGATACTACCTCTGGTAGTGGGCTTTGAAAACTTTTGAAGTGTCATAAACTTTTTAATAAAACTTATGAACTCACCAACTTTATGTTGACCGTTTTAAGCATGTATTCTCAGGTACTTGATTGTATGATTATTTGGAGTCTGCGCTGTGATACTTGGCATAGAAGTCGTTCTCTCGGATCAAGACTCGGATAATCATGACGTAACAGGCCCCAAAACTAGTGTGCCTCCGCTGGGCCTATTTTGGGGGTGTTACAATTATCGGTTGCTCTGTGCGCGGTAATGTATTGCTAATACATGCCATGAAATCCTTATATACAACTGCTACAACCCATTGTTGTAACATACCATTGGGAGCTTATCTTACTTTAAGATATACACCCAACCAAAATCTGCAACCCTTTCATGAGCAGCTTGACCCTCATGATTCAGCATTGTGTCAAACCTATAACACACACTCCAACACAATCCCATGTGCATACGCAGTTACAAAAATACAACTTAATAGGCCTTTGACTAAATACTAACCATAAATGAAGTCTGGCACCAACAGGTATGGTAGGCATTCAAAGTAACTATTACATACATACCAAAACACATATGCCTTTTAATTTCAAATAAGTAGATACATTAATAGTTAAATTGTTGTAGATATTGACCTAGGCTTTTTACATTCGGTGATGGTAAGAATGTATAACAATTTCTTGAAAAAGGATCAACATCAAGTTATTCACTAAGGTTTTTTTTAATTCATGTGATGCAGACGTCCGTTTTGCAAGTAGGAAGCATAGGATTCATGAGATTCATACGAGCAACTTCAGCTTTAGCTACACGTTTTTTGAAGGTGTTAACTTGACAAGTATATGCATGAACCTTATTCAAGTCGAGTTTTATATAATATTGTGCGCTTACTTAAAATATTTGAACTATGCTTCTTGCCTACAGCTTGAAGCGATGGCAGATCGGTTCTTCGATCAGATACGCCATCTGAATGCTCACTTACCAAATGGTCGACTGTTGACTCCTCTTTTCAACTTCTGACAAGAGGTAAGCACATTTTAATTTAGGTCCCGCTGGTTATCTCACTCATGTTTGTAAGGTGCCTTACTTGATTTTATGTATGTGGTTCCAGTTGTCGAAGCATCTCCCAAGCTTATCAACAAGTTAATTTCCGCCCATGTCAAAAAGCAAAGGCCAGTGCCATCAGCAGTTGAAGAAGTTGACGGCCGGATTCAAGCAAAAAATTATGTGTCCAACTCTCTAGCAAAAAAATGAGAACGGTTATGTATATCTTTTAGATGTTGTGTTTAGCTTTATTATGTAAATACATCTTTGTATACATTTGTCCACAAAGTGTAGTGTGAGTCCTCTATTTAGTCATATAATCGAGAAACACGTCGTGTAAGTCTTGATGGTGTAATGCATTTCTTTCATAATCAAACATATAGCGTTCATGTAGCATAGTGTAAGAGAAGTCATATTTTGGATTTGGATGCACAAGTCGGCCGTACATTCTGAGTAACGACATGCTACTTTTAGAGGTTTATGTCATAACTCAACGACCACTAAAAACGTTACCAAAAACGCCCGCACTTCGCCGCAGCAAAGCGCGGGCTCTAAATCCGAGTATATTATGTAAACAACCAAGCTCGCTAATATATATTCAAAATATGTTCGATCTCGCTAACTTCATGAATGAATTTACTTAAATACCCGTGTGTTCTTTCACTTTTCATTGATTCTTCAATTTTAATATATAATTAATTTATAATATATAATTAATTACAATATCGAATGAATTAATAAGAGTTTATTTCGAAAAAAAATAATTTCGAAAAAGATTTATTTTAAATTCGAAAAAAATCAAAAAAATCCGAAAAAGATTTAAAAAATTCAATTTATTTTTGAAAGAATTTAATTTCAAAAAAAAATCATTTAAAAAAAATTAATTTCGGAAAAATTAATTTCAAAAAGTTTGAAAGTTAAAAAATTTAAAATGTCAGAAAGCTTCTAAAATTTTAAAACTTCCATTTTGTTTAAAATCAAATTTTCAAATATAAACTAGATTTATTTAAATCATCATATTTTTTAATTTTTTTTCGAAATTAATTTTTTTTAGTAATTAAATAGATTTAAATATGTAGATATAATTATTTGGATATATATGCAATTTGTCGTGATATGCAATTTTAAGTTTAAGTTGGATAGATATGCAATTTATCATGTTTTATAAGAATATATATGTAATTTTAAGTTTAACTTTAAGTTGGATATATATGCAATTTTGACAATTTACGAGGATATATATGTAATTCATCCTAATTTTTTATTATTATTATTGTTATATACTATTAGTAAAATGCACATTTTTAAACAGATGAACACAAATCAAATGTCATTTATATGTTTAGAATTTTATGCTTCTTTCTGACATTTATTTATCCTCGTTTATTTACGTTCAAATGAATGTCATGATAAACGAACACGGACAACTGCCTTTTAGCGAACGAACATGGACAAACCATTTAAATTTTTGTTTGTTCATATGTCCGATTAAATATAATCAAAGCCTCGTTCTTGTTCGTCAAGTTAATTTACGACCATTACATCCAACAGGAATTAGCCATCATATCGATGGTTGGACACCGTAAAAATATCCGGTTTCTCTTTTAGGCTCTTTGCATGCATGGAAAGGAGAAAACTAAAATATAGAATCCACATGCAAAGCACGTTGAATGTGCAATGCAACTAATTATCGTATTGCACAAGACTCCATCACCCAACATATACTAGCGTGTTTCTATATATTAATTAAACCTAATAAAAGTTATCTTAACTTCTCCTAATTATCACGACAATAGTTACATTTCCGACACGAGATAAACTAATTAATAAAACAATGAAAGAAGCTGATTTTGTTTTGATTATGTATGATGTCATTTTTAAGTGTGAAGGTTTTTTCTTTTACGAACATTGTCTGCATCGATGCTCCCAGTTGAGATTTGATAGATGTTCCAAATTCACCATGTTATTGGCTGGTTATTGGTTGTCATAGTATAAGTTATCTAACATTTTTTAAAAATAAATTATAGTACCTTGACTAACAAATAACAATACCTTTGAAAAATGGATATTTTGATTATAAAATATTGATAGACGACTATTATAAAATGATAAAGCATTATATTCTCTACGCATACATACGGAGTATAAGCTATCAAGACTCTAAGGTCATATCTGATATCTCTAGCTTCTTCACAAAAGAAAGAAAGAAAAAAACAACCAATAACTTCTTTGTCAACACATATAAAATTTAAGGTTATAAGTCTTCTGAAGGAAGGGACGGAATCTGGGTTGTCTTGCGAGTGACCGGGTCATTTATGGATTTTGAAAAAAACATCGGCTTTTTTTACAAATGCATTTAGTCTATCGAAATGTGTTTATACTGTTAATTAGGTAATATACCTACACATAAAACATAAATTTTAACTTTTATATATTACAGTTCGAAAAATTGTACACCCGATAATATATGATTATGACTCCATCCATGTCTGATGGAATGTACCTTATGTTAGTCAAATACACGGCCTTATTTAGAATTACAACAACAAATGCAATCCTGCCAAAACGGGGTAAAAAAATACGTAAAATGTAGACAATATATCTTGTCCCTTGTCATTTAGAGTTAAGGTATACTAAATAACGTGTTTGTACTTTAAATCACTTGTACTTCACGTGTTCACTATACTTTGTTCTGTAAGAAGTGGTACAAGCATTTTAGACAATAATTAAAAAAGTTATAGTATTAAATGATGCTATCAAACTACATTCATAGAACATATATATTTCGTCCAATCAAATGGGATATAATGGTGTTAGTGTTATACTTTTTGTAAGCATGATTAAGCAGAGTTTTTTTAGTTCTAATCATGTGATTCATGAGATGAAAAAGTGGAAAGAATGAAACAATTATGGTTAAGCATTTTGTAGGGTCTTCAATTATTTGATACTCACTTTATTCCCATAACTACAATTGTAATCTTGAGAAATATACATTAAATCGCAAAGAATATATTTTAACTTTTTGAAGAAAGCAATAATTGCATCATAAAGTATAATGTTAGTTAGTATATAGATTATTATCTAGACCAATAAATTAGCAATGTTAGATCTAAATGTGATATTAACTTGTTTTATATGTTTTGGGAAACATAAACTTTACAACAAAGTATTGTACATTTTTGTCAAAATGTATTAGTCTTTAATATATATATATATGATCATAGAATTTGACATCTAATTATGGGCTAAGGACAAAATGAGACAACAAGTACATGGTGTTGTCTCAAGTAGGACAACTTTTTTTTTTCTTTCAAAATAAGACATGTACTTTTGATAAACTGATCATTTAGGTTTATTTTGTGACACGTGTCAATTTGATCAACCAACTTTTTTATATTTTATTAATATTTTCTCTCAATGTTTGACCTATACATGTCCCACCTACTGATCAACCGACGGCGGATAATCTGATCAACCAACTTTTTTATCTTGGAAATTGAAAAAGTAAAAAAGAAATATAGCCCTATATTTTGTACTATTAGATTTAGTAAATCTTTTATGGGGAAGGAACATTTAATAAAATAATAAAAAATTTCAAACATAAAATTAAAATTATACACAGTGCAATAAAAAAAATTTAAAACATAAAATAAAAAAATTTAAAACATAAAAAAATAATAAAAAATTCAAACACATAACACACACTACACACTGCCTATCAATCTAAATCTTAATGGGGCTTCTTCATTGATTTTTCCGTCGTCGATCAATCAAGGCCTTCATTCCGTCGTCAAGCAATCGCCTTGTTTCATCTCTATTTCAGTTTTAGGGCTTCAATTTTAATGCTTCAATATCAATTTATGGATTCCCGATTAAGAGTAAGCGATATAATTTAATTTTAATTAATCTTTTGGTTATCATTATTATTGTTAATTGATAACGTCTATGCATTAATTTTTTGTTCTCGGAGTTGTGACATGATAATAGTTGGTATGCGGCTAAACTCAAAGCAGCTTGCTTTTATCAATTAATGATTTTTTATTCCAAGTTAATGTCATATGTGCATTTTAACTGTTTGATAAAATGTCTAATAGATAAAAAAAACCCACACTTGGAGTGGATATCAGTTTTTTTTGTTTTTTTAATGTTTGTTAGCTTAACTTTATGTTTCATGGGATTCTGTTGAAGCTGCTGCTAGTGTCTAGATTATGATTAGCTTATTGTATGGGCTTATTGACTTCTAGAAAGCTTAGAAATGTATGGACTATTTAACTCCATAAGCTCATGTGGATAACGGCATAAGCCGAAAAACATGGGGTGATGCATTTTCCAAATAAGCTAATCCGGACACCCCTAAGAGTATGTAGAGATGTAATGATATAAAAAAGCTTTTGGATCATTTTGTTTTGATGTTTATGGTATGTCCAAGCCTGGGATTAGCATCAAATTGCAGACTTAAGTTCATTGTTTTGGTGCCATTCACACGAGTTTTTCGCTAAAAAATTCTCTTCATGTATAGGGCTTTTGTAAGGTGAAAACGCCACAAATCAGGCCACTACTTTCTGTCACAGTGCCGTCTGCTGAAGGTGTTGAAGTTCATGTTCGGCTCTATGGTAATCAGACTACTTCGTCGCAGTTTTTCCAATACTATACACAACACATCCACTCTTCATCATATCAGGTACAAACGAGGAATATACAACTGCGTCACTTTTGCTATCTCGTTAATGCATTTTAGTTGATCAATTATTACTATTGGTTTTCTTGAACAAAGTTGTCACCGACCTGTTTACACTATGCTCAAGATAAGGAATTCTTGTTGTTATAATTTTGTTAGTTGATCACCATCTTATGGATGACTCCCGTATACTTAAGAAGAGATAAATGTAAATTGATTACTTTTCAACTTAACGCTGATATGAATTTTCAGACTACTCCGTCGTAGTTTTTCCAATACTATACACAACACATCCACTCTTCATCATATCAGGTAAAAACGAGGAATATACAACTGCGTCACTTCGGCTTTAGTTTCACAAGCTAAAACAAACACCCCTTAATGCTAAAACCACATTTTGCGAATATGCCTTTATATTTAAACTAGACGTGTACCCGTGCATAGCAGCGGAAATTGCCTAAGCTTTGGATAGTTAATGATATAATTGACCCGGTGGGCGAACCGGTTACCCGGTGACTCGACCGGGTTGACCAGGTGGTCGAACTAGTGAGTGACCTGGTGACTCGACCGGGTTGACCCTGTGGTCGAACCAGTGAGTGACCCTGGTGATTCGACCGGGCTGACCCACCGTGACTCGACTATGTTGGCCCGGTGGTCGAACCCGTAACCCGATGGACAATTTGCTTTATAGACTTTACAAGTAGAGGTAGAGATAGAGATTAAGGGGTGTGTGGCATTGTGTTTGGAAGGTATAAGGGTACTCGGAGAGTGATCTCTGGCTACGCGGGAAAAGTCGAGCCTTTTTTGGCTTTGATGTGTGCGGCTTGACTGGTATTCCCTTGGTTGTTAATGGATTCTTTACTGGTCATTCTAAGATTTTGTCATGTGAAAATATGGAGATACGTAATTCTATGCTTAGCTGTAATAAATTAGGTTGTCGGATATAGTGGTTGTATGTGCTAGTGCTAATGCTTGTTTAAAGTCGCGATAAACAGAAAACTAGTTATTCAACCGTATGATATAAGTTTTGTTGCTCTAGCTACCCGTAAACTGATTAACTGGCATTTTTTATAACCAGTTTTGTTATACCTTCTCACTAGAAGCTGATTTATTGTCACTGGAAAATGAAAGAATCCGATAATCACTTCCAAAATAAGATAGTGATTGATTTTCAGAAACTTTATTTAACCAAGTTAGGATTCGAAGACAATGATTTTCATGGTATTTTGGAGAGCTAGTTTTTGTACAAATTTATTATACGTATAAAGTTGATTGAGTATTTATTACTTTCTATGTGCCTTATATTCTGTATAAACGAATAAGATGGTCTTTTATAGGCTTCTACACGTTCTTAGATTCGTAATCTTTCAATACAGCAACAGGTGATTGATGGCTGAGGAGACCACAACCAACAGTTATGAACATGCTCGTCAGAAACAACTACTTGAGAACAAAAAGAGATTTGAGGTAATTCAACTGTAAGGAAAGTACGGTCAAAAACTGCGGTGCTCACGTAGTAACAATTGTTCATATGTGTAGCTGTAAATTAATTAACTTTGCTATATTAACATATGTGGCTCGTTTTGTAAACTTTGAAGTTACTGTACGGTTTGGAATGCGCATGACCTTCTTATAGTTTTCTGATTGTTTTTGAAGGAACTCGGGATCTCGAAGATATCTAAAAACCTATCAGATCTTTCAAAATCTGAGAAGAAGTCCAAGGTAGTGTATTGCTCATACGTATAGTCAACTTCTGTGACAATGTGAGTGGTTATATGACATTTCTTATATGTTTCAAGCAGCAACGTGAAGTTAAACCAAAAATAAGGAATGCTGAAATAGTAGAACCAAGGCGCTCAGCACGTGAACGCAACCCCATTGTTACATATCAAGATGAAGTAAGTCTGACATTAATGTTGTTTATTTGAATAACGAGGTTTGTTATATTGGATAAAGAAAAGAACAAGTATATTATTAAATACTTTTTTAGATGTAATATGGAATCCCGATTAAGAGTAAGCTTTTTTAATTATATCATTTAATTTTAATTTAATCCGTTAATGATATAATTTATTACTGTATTGTTAATTGATAACACCTATTTGACCCGTTATGAAAATACGAACTTAAGTGACTAGCTTCCATATAAATGGGCTGAAATCATTACTTGTAACTGTAATGGTGTGATGTTGTATTTATGGTATTATCTTCCATGTACTTAAGAATACTGTATTCAGCTTTCTTCGGGCTGGTATGAAACTGATTATTTGACCCGTGAAATTTCATATAGTTAAATTTAAATGTTCTCATTGTAGATTCTAAGAAGGCACGTGGATGTATTTGCGTGCACGTCTAGATAGTTATGACAATATTGAATTAGAATAAAAGATGTGATTTTTAGCTTCTTTTTAACGTTTTACCAAAAGTTTGTGTTATAGGTTAGTTTGTTAGTTGTTAGACTTAGGAAATAGTTCCGACATTCTTGTATGTATTCTTAAGGTCACCAGTCGAAAGAAACGTAATTTGAGGTTGAATGAAAGGAGATGGTGATTTGATAGATGATGTGTGATATAAACAAGTTCAGACGCATTGTTCTAAATGGACTCTTACTTTTTTTGTAGTGCCTTTCGAGGAAGACGACAAGGACCCCAGCACCTGGTTTCTTGATCACAACTATCACAAGGCCATGTTCTCTACGTTCAAGAGAATTAACGGTAATGCTTCTTTTTCTAGATAACAGTAGAAGAGCAGTGATTGTTGCTTCTTTGCTTTCTACTTCCTCACGAGTGTTCCGCTATTGCAAATCCTAATAATTTGAAACTTGTTGCAGCTAAGGAACATGTGGTTAGATGGTATAGCACCGGTCCAAAGCTAAGATAGAATGATCTTTATTTACCGAGTAAGCAACGCCATCTTAAACTAAACTTTGTAGCTTTTATTTTTTATATTGAGGCAAGATCATTGCACAAAGTTTTGCTCTTTTATAGGCATGTACATCTCATTCTGGGGTACATTTTAGTTATTCCCAACTGCTTTGATACAAATATGTGGTTAAAGACACGAAGTGATAGACATCTGATATAATCTTATTTATATATGACCCTTTATGCTGTTTTTTCAAGTAATTGTTGTAGATGTTGAGTTTAGTTCCCATTTTCTTATAAAGAACTTCATGCAATCAGGGTCAACGATGACAACAATTTATCCCTTTCACCTAAAATATAAAAACTTATCTCCTCTTTTGGAAATTAAAGACCAATTAGTCTTCGGATAAAAAGGGCTCCAACATTGAGCTACATACCAGCCGTAACAAACATGATTTTCTGGGGATAATTTAAACTTAGCTAAGGGATCCCATTTCACAGATCGCAACCCTTTTGTTTTGCAACAATGTCCTTTTGGTAATAATCTCTTGCCAGTAAACAATTATAAATTGTAAAACACTCCAACTATTAGTTTTTCATCTATTACATTACAACTTCAAGAAACACAAAGACATCCGTCGACTACTTTTTTGTAGTTTTAAAGCTGATAGTTTCTGAAACTGTTGTAAGATAACCAAGCGCTGTGGTGTAGGTAAGCTCGGTTGAAATTGAACAAGTATGCAACAGAGTTGATGACAGTATCCTTGAGACAGCCTCTATAGGGGTTACTAGTGTGAGGTGGGCCTGAGAGGTTGGTTATTGTTGTCGTTTTAAAAGATGTTAATAGTCCGAAACCTGACCTAAATAAGTTGAAGTCGTCACTAAATTCAGCTTTGCAAAAGAATCTGAACCCATTCTGTAAGGTATTGTTTCTCATCTTAGAACTAGTCAGTTGAATATTCGGAGAACTTTGACATCTTGAAATTCTCATTTCGACTTTTTGGTTATATAGGTTTCTAATGTGGTGCCCCTTGCGTCACTTCCTAGAACAGCAACAAACAAGGTAATGAGAAGGGTTTTGCGAGTCAAAGTGCATGTATTGAACATAATGTCAAATAGTGATAGATAAAGTTGCTGGAAGGAGTCCCACTTCTAAGTGAGTGACAATTGCCAAACAACTCTATTTGTAGGCTCTCACTGGTCTGGAAGCTAAATGTTACGCTTTTCGATCAAACATGAAATATACAACATAACTTTACCTTTATCGTCTAATAGGGACTCAGGTAAACAAAGTCTTCTTGGTTTGCATGTTTATCAACTATTTGTTCTGAATATCGAGTCAACGTATCTCTTATTTAATGATAAAGTTCAATGGTTTCTCTTACCTGGTCAACTGGCGAGCACATTTGATTAACTGATTGTGTTGACTTCGTTCTATGAGTCTGGTTTATTATGTGTGTCATGTGGTATGATTTTGAACAGAATGTACAAACCTCATACATAACAGTTGCAGATGAAACTTATATGTTATAACTCGGCCATTTTTATGCCAGCACAATGAGAGAACTATTTAATTATGAGTGTCACCACAATACAAAGATATGACGATTGCTTAGCAACACATGAACCAAATTTATGTAACAGTTTAGCTACTTAGTTGGTTTGCTGTGCGACTTGTGTTAACACGAGATTGTAACTTTTTGATATAAATACCGCCAATTTCAAAAGTAAACAGGTCGAAGATACTCAGTATCGACCCTTTTATGAGCAAACGGGTCGAAGTTCCCACCTTAATCCGTGTTAAGGCCTTTTTAACATTTAAGCAACAATCAAACACTTGTACGAATAACTCAATATGACGTGGGTGGTGATAAGCTCAGACAAGATTGCTCCAAGAGGTCCGAAAAGAGCACCAGAAGCGCCAACAGAGATGTTGCCTTTTTATAAAAAGTACAGATAGTGTACTCCCACCAATCCCAGCTAGCATGTAGAGTATGCCAACTCGAACTGTTGTACCTTTGTAGCCACAACAACGCGCCATGAACCAGCCTTCACGAGTGGGATCCATTTCAGATGGTATAACAGATATTGATCATTGTGACTCGACACTATCCCGTTACTTACGAATATACCAATTTGTGTTTTATAATATGAGAGGTAAAGCAACACCAAAATATAAACTGTAGAATGCATAGAACTCCTTGAATTATCTTATTAAATAGGTAAAAGCTGTTTCGTGTGATGAAAGGCTTACATCTATCTGCTTAGCCTGATATAAAACGAGATTCTTGTTGAAGAAAGCTTACCCGACAACCATAAGATCAAGGATAGAATCCAAAAAGCATATTGGTTGACAGTGTACTTCCATTTGCAACGAGCTTCAACTGGAAGATGGCGGCGTTCTTGATAAGCAAATTGGGGTCGAAGAAGCAGTACAAATCCAAGAAGGAAACCAGTTAAGAAACCTCCGATATGTGCAAAGTTTTCAACATGAGGAAGCATTCAACCAGCTAAGTTCACCAGGATGATGATTAAGAGTGTAAACAACGCTGCAGCCTGTAAGTCGAGATACGAATCAGATAAACTGTCGAGTTTTTCACTAATCATGACAAAATGGGCACAGTAGTCGGGTTAGATAATGGTCTAATTGGGTAATCTTTTGGTATGGGTCAACCTGACCCAAAACACTTGTATCCAGCAAAAAATATAACTCTCTGTGTCTCTTTCGACCCATTTAACTAGTTCCCTTTTCAGCAAACCTTTTTTTTTCTTCTGATTTACCCAAATAATATCTTGGTAAAAAGATTTATGAGTCATGTATTCTTTGCCACAAAATTCACTTGTATCAGTTACTTATGTTCATGAGTCATGACTTCATTAGTATGTCATTTGCAGCTTTTTGATGAAATGCTAAGTGAGCGGGCGGGGTCGAGGGGAGGCTGCCTCTCGCTGGGTCTGGCAGCGCCCCAACCCAATATCACCTGTTATGAGATAAAAATACCCAAAATCAACCCATTTATGAGCAAACAGGTCAAAGTTCCCACTTTAATCTATAACCTATGCAAGGCACTTTTAAAAGGAAAATAAGCATATTATAGCAACAACGATAATAAAAGTAAAAAAGAGACTTCTTATCATGCTTATATGGCAGCCTGTTAGATATACCATGTAACTCAGCATTTGATGACAATACTTGTTAGATATACCAACCGGCCTGACTTGTACATTGTTACCCATTTTGACCAAGATCTCTTTTGACCTGTTACCCATAGACCAATAAATCATACGTTAATGGACGTTTAAAGAAAATTTAAAAACTCACAATACGGCAGAATACATGGTTGGAAGTGGAGCAACGATAGTTTTGTTATCTTGTTGATTAAAGCTTGCATGTCCTGCTCAGAAATGAAATTTCAATGCCAACTATTAGGCTACCCGCAATGCTACCGGATTTTCTCGGTCGCCAGTAGGTCGCGACCGAATCGCAGCGTTGCGGCGATTCGGTCGCCGGACTAGGTCGAGGGTAAAACGACCTTAGGCACGATCTAGTTGAAAAACTCGGTCTCCCCCCATGTGTTGTGTTTGTGTGTTTTATAATTTTTTTTTTCTTTCTAAATTTAACATGTTTTAATCGTGTTTTAATTTATATAAACTTTATAAAAAAATTCCAAATTTTAATATAGCGAGCTTTGTTTAATTCCCCACAACATATATTAATTTGACAAGTTTTGGAGTTAGTTTTAGCTGATGCATTATACCCTCTTTACTTCTAATGTTTCGTAATGTTTTTTAGTTTATGTAATGTTTTTTTGTTTTTTTAAGTGTAATGAATGTTGTATGGAATAAAATGTTTTTTTTTTGGAATAAAATGTTATTTTTATTAAATATAAAATGTAATTTTTATTAAATATAAAAATAAAAAAAATTGAACTAGGTCGCACTAGGTCGTCGGGTTGTGGCAAATAGGTCGCACTAGGTCGCCGGCTGAAAAAATTAGGTCGCGACCTAGTAGCGTTGTGGGTAGCCTTAGTTATCCTTGAGCTGATAAAAACTTAAAATCTACCCCTTTCCCATGACAATTGGAACAGTTCCATTTTAATTGTCTTTTCTTTCGTATAAAGTTATGTCACTCATGTGTCCATTCTTATTATTAAAGAGATGACTATTGGTATACACAAATAGATAAGGCCACAAAAGAATGACTTACAAAAGCTTTGAACGAAGGCTTGGAAGCCATCATTTCATATAAACAGCATCCTCGGACAAGTAACATGCAGAGAATGAAATATTAGACACGAAATCAGTTAACTTCTAAAAAGATACCGACTTGAATGATCTGCGACCTACCTAAAGACCAAATATCTGACTTGGAACCATAAGGTATATCAGCAAGAAGCTCGGGACACATGTAACTAGGAGTTACCACAACCTAAAATTAGAGCACGTGTGAGCATAAAGTTTGACTGCGAGTATGCAGCTTTCAAATTACTTGTTGAAGAAATATACTTACAGATGATGCAAGATCATTAGAAGTCAATATTTTAGCAAAACCAAAATCGCCTGAAAATGAGAACAGAAACTAATGTCAAAATCAAAAAATTAAAAAGTTTAATTTTCAAGTACAAGCCTTCTAATCATTACCAAGGCGGACTTCTTGATTTCTTGTTAGGAATTGGAACACTGAAGTGAACATGAAATTGTCAAGTTATATCATTTGTTAACTTTCAGATAGCTCATATACAAATGACATATGTAGAAATATGTCCCAGAAGATGTGATTTACCTTAACATCTCGATGAAGAATATGATTCACATGCAAGTAATCAAGAGCCGACAGGAGTTGAACAAGCCATTTGCAGAGTTTCTGCACATTTAAACAGGATGACATGAAGTAGAAGACGCTGAAAGAGTTTGGACACAAAAACAATGTCTGTGTTTTCATAGTTCAACGTTACTATTATTTTGTTTATAACGTGTGTGTTTGCTTGAGTGTTGATCCTTAAAAGGACGTCTTAATGCCAAAATTATAGAATTTAGATAAACCTCTTCTGAGAAATAAACTCCATTGGCCCTTTTGATTGCTTCAGCCTACATAAATTTATAGTTGGAAACATCAGAACAGTCATATAAGAAAGTAGTAAATTGACAAAGAATGTAACTTACATATCTCCTCCTTCACAATGCGCAATGACTTCATCTAACGGTGTGGTGTCGCCAGCTTTTTGAAATTATGAACGAACCATATGTTTACATATCCTGAGCTAATAAGTACAAACATAAAAAGTATACTATCTTACATAGAAAAGATAGACACTTGAGCTGAAGAAATGACTTTTGGTAAAAATCGAACATAACGATGACTGCCATAAACAGCAGAGCTAACATCAAATCCACTGCCAACTTTCCCTTGAGCGATACAATGCGTTGTTTGAGCTATCATATGCACTAAATCAAGATCCAATCTTTTGTCATTTTTTTATTTGTACTATAAAATGGAAGATCAACAACTCCAAGATAGTTTAGCAAAGCAGCCACTACAGCAGTTGTCATAGCTGCAGACGACCCTAATCCAGTTTTTGCAACTCCTGGTTTGCAGTTTTCAACATTTGATTCTTCGGCATTGAGAGTAATTGATGTGAATGGCTGAAGAGTGGCCAATGATTCTGGGAATAAAGGGAGCCCACGTGCCTTCAGTCTAAATTAGTACAATTTTCTTGTAAAAAGATTCAAATAGCGGTAAGTGAAGTTCACAATATGGATGGATATATACCTGATTCCGATATGAATAGAAGTCATTGCCACCTAGGAATATTGGATAGCATACTCGACAAAGGGGTTCCTTGATTCACTGATATTTAAACATAAGTCAATGAAGATCAGTCATAAGACTTAAGGCCACACCTTAAAAAAACAAAATCCTCACTACTTGTATAATTTATAACTTGCCTCGAACACTGAAGTGTAAAATCTTTTAGTGACATATTGTATGTAGTTTCTCTTGACATTTGAGGAGAGTTGATTATAAGATCCATCCACTCCTGAGTGGTAAAATGTATATAAACTTTTACTAGTTTGGTCAAAAAAAAATCATATATACTGTATATGCTCAATACAGAAAGAAAGGTATTTACCTGAGGAACAATCAATCGCCAAGGAAGAAGCTCCTCGTAGCGCCGTGAGCAGAATTCCCAACATAGTATCTAGACAATAGATTTAAAGTTAAACACCAAAAATCATAAATATCAAAATCAAGATACAGAATATCATATCAAAACAAAAAATTAAAACCTTTAAATCGGGAATCCATAGATTAAAACAATGCGGTTGATCAGCGACAGAGATTGAGTGTAGTGTGTGCAGAATTCATCGGCGCAGTTAGGTTGATCGAAAAAGTGTGTGTGTTTTAATGTGTGTTTAGGTTTGAAAAGTGTATGTGTGTAGTGTGTGTAGTGGGTGTTTTATTTTTTTATTATTTTTTTAATTATTTTGTTCTTCTTCCCATAAATATTTATAAAATCTAATAGTACAAAATAATAGTAAAAAAAAATAAAAAAATTTTAACTTTTTCGATTTTCAAGAAAAAAAAGTACGGTGGTTGATCAAAAGTGGTTGATCCGCCGTCGGTTGATCAGTAGGTGGGGACAAGTTATAGGTCAAACATTGGGAGAAAATATTAATAAAATATAAAAAAGTTGGTTGATCAATTGGACACGTGTCACAAAATAAACATAGTCGATCAGTTTATCAAAAATACATGTCTTATTTTGGAAGAAAAAAAAAAGTTGTCCTACTTGAGACAACACCATGTACTTGTTGTCTCTTTTTGTACTTAGCCCTAATTATTTACAACAAAGTGTTGCACATTGTTCAAAAAAAAAAAAAAACAAAGTGTTGCACATTTATGTCATAAAGAATTTAATAGCTATGTGCCTATAATACACTAACTATGGTATTCTTGAGTTAGTGATCTCTCATGCTCCATTATTATTTTCTTTTGTATGTTTTGGGAACTATATTTATAAATAAAGGAAAAAGTGAATGACCAAATAAAAAAAATTCATTAGACGTTTAGGTATTTGTTTTTCACATAGATTGGGGACCAATTGGGATATAATTTGATACAAATGTCAATTTATAACTTAAAGCTCACAAAATCTTTTAATCTTAGTTTTCTGATTTTTTTTAAAAACAAAGCAATTTCATTACAAAATACAACAAATAACAAAGATTAAAGATGTTACAACAACTCAGCCAAATCCTAAACAAAAAAAATTCAACCAATGCCAGGATCAAAAGAAACAAAACTCAACAAGATTAGTAGATTGTAAGATATGTTTCACTAATAGGATCACTATTTTATGATAATAACTAATGTTTCTTTCGCCAGCAAGTTTTAGAATCATATGAGATTTTTATAAGCAATGACATCGTCTTTCATGGATTAAAACTAGTGATGGATGATAACAACAATCTTCTCGTGCATGTAATATTATTTAGGGTTTAAGGCATTAAATAATTATATATCTTTTTAAATATAATCATAGGGGTGCGTATACTTAAAAAGTTATTCAAATAATACATGAGTTATAACTTTCCGTGCTCATATGATCACAGTTTTACCTATAACTGGTTAGACCGGTTAGTTTTGTGAAATTCGCTAATCTAGGTGACATCGTTAGTCATTTTTCCAACGTAAGCTATCATCGTTATTCGTTACTCTTTTTTTTTCAAAAATATATTTTTCTCATAATATTTTTTTTAAAAAGTTTGTTTTTTTAGAGAAGAACATTTTATAATTTTTTTAATTTTCAAATTTTTGCAGAAAAAATTTTGAAATATATTTTGAAAAATAAAAGTTCTAAAATAAATCTATATCTATATAAAGAAAAAATGTGCATATATATATTTTTTAAAATTATTTAACTTTATATTTTCAAAAAAAACTTTTTTTTTTGAAATTATGCTTTTTATTTAAAAAACTACTTTGTTTTTAAAATATATTTTTATTTAAAAAAAATAACTTTTGCCAAAAAATATCGAAAAAATTCCTTTTTTTTTAAAGAAAAGCATTCTAATGTTTTCTAAATCTAAGCTTTTTGAAGAACAAGAATTCGAAAAAAAAATGAATAAAACAATTTTTTGAAAAAATAAATTGTATAAGGAAAAATGTTTTCAATATTGTATATTATTTAATTTTATACATTTATTGGAATTTAAAAAAAAAACGACCATTTTCTTTTTTCCTAAAATCTTTTCTTCAAAATATGTTAAGAAAATATTTTTTTCAAAAATTTCTTTTTTGGCATGAAAAGATTTCGAAATGGAGTAACGCTGCAAACATTTTAAAATGACCGTTTGTAAAAGGATTAACGTTGCAAAATCATTACATGTTAACAGGTAGAAAAAAGTTTGCATGCACCATATTAACAGATAAAATTAAAGTTAAAGTATCATCTGAATAATTTTTTAAACACACGTATCATATGAATATATTAAAAAAAATATATGATTATTTAATATCTTAAACCCTATTATTTATATGTGTTAACAAACACTCAAGCACCAAGTAAATTGCATGTAGTGCACCCTTTATGACAAAAGGGATTAGAACATTTATAATTGGTTGTTAGTAAAGAGCTTAACAATCATACATTAGTAATTTATTAGTATCATAAGCTGATTGTTATTGCAACACGTAGTACTTTCCATTAGCATTAGTATCACATACTTGAACAAACACTATCGATTAAAGAAAATTAAGTGTTAAAATTGGAGTTTTTCTCTTCTAATGGCTTCTGTTTTTTTGTCTAATTTAATTAATGTTCTTAAAAAATAATTTGTTGGTTATGTAATGTACTGTTATATATTCATTTTAAATTTAAATTACACCTTTTTGCCGATCTTGAATTTGCAGATTAAAAAGAACAAATTAAAGCTGAATGAAGGATAGGTTTTTTTATATGAAACTAAATATAATACTACCCAAGAACGAACAAAAAGGTTATTTCATGCATTTCCTATATATCACCATTTGTTTTATTTGTGAAACTTAATTATTCGAATATTCGATGTGTTCATATATAAATTGTGAAGAAATAGACAAACAAGCTGCAAAAATATATGTTTAAGACATCCTTACATGAAATGTGCACTCAACACTTGCTTGAGTCCAATGAACTTGATCAAGATCGCATTATTATTAAATTTGATTTAGTGGAGATTAAAAGCACTAATTTCCAATGATTTACTAGTTGAAATAATGGGCGGTTTAATAAGAAACACGATGAACACGAAACAACTTCCATCAGCAAATTTGAACAATATGAGAATGTACATTTTGATAAATAATATGCTTAAGTTAAGAAATGCTTAGAATATTCATTTGTATTGTAAGTTGGATGAAGGTTATATCTTTTTAAACATGAATGATCTTTTATGGAACTAGTTGAGAATTCTTAGCTTAATTCGCATATTCCTGGTAAATAATATATGAACTTCGTACGATTAGTATCTATACAGATACCCTAATATTTGAACTTCCGTCGTGGTTATGCTCAATAAGTAAGGAATAAGGACTCGTTGCATATGATACGTAAACAACGTATTTCTGGTCCTTTATAACCATTGCACTATTGTTATTTCTTTAATAAAAGAGAGAAAAGTTTCTCCAGTAGAACATAATAGTACGTCTTTCACCGTGCATTCAAGAGCACAATCTGAAACTCTACTCTCAGCTTTATTTTTTAAAGCTAAAGTATGGCTTTTTATTGGATAAATGTTTAAGTTAATTAATGTGTTATGTTAAGTTGATAGAATAATAACATGTAAATAGTGGGTGACCATTTCATAATGCTTGTTTAGTTGTATGCTTGGGAAAACAAACCTTCTTCCATCTTGATTGGAAAGTTATGTCTTAAGCTAGTTAATTGCAAGTTGCAATAGTCTCTCATATTATAAGTGAGAGAGGTCAATATCAACCGCTTCTTGTAGTTGTATAAATCAATGTTTTTAGACCCGGGTTGACCCGGTCGGGTCAACCGGTTGAACCGGTTCCGGCCGAAAAAACGGGTCATATTGACCTGGGTTTCACATTTTCGAAACCCGGCTAGACCGGCGGGTTTGGGGTGACCCGGGTCAACTCGGTTCTCAAGACCCGGCCGGGTTTCAAAATTTTCGGGTTTTTTTTGAATTTTTTTTTTAAATTTTACGTATTTGGGACGAAATTTAATTTTTACATATTATATTGGTTGGTAAACAATTTATATTTTCAATATACGTAAGTTTTTATGGTTTTTATAAGTATAATTTTGTTAATTATTAAAAATATAAAAAATATATTTTTTTTAAAACCGGGTTGACTCGGGTCGACCCAGGTTGACCCGGACCTGACGACTCGACCGGGTCAATCTAAGACCCGGGTTTTAAAACATTGGTATAAATCATAACCATGTCCTAACATGAGCACAAATTCAATACATTGTGTGTCATTCTGTTTTTTAAGTGACAAGTTGCATTAGTTTAGTTCATCTTGGAGTTTGACTTTGAAGAATTTTAGAGGTGTAAGCTCATTTTAGTTTGTTTAAATTATTCCAAGTTGGAATTTACAAACATATCGAAGAATAGAAGTTTGTTTTTTACATGTGTTGTTCGATTTTATTATTCTCGCTAATAAAGTGTGTATGAAATGTAAACCAATCTTGCGTAGATCACGGACTCTTGATAATTTCTAGTACAGCGAGCGTTCTTTAGACTGGCGATGAAATGCTTGTGTATATATATGTAGAAAAAACTTTATCAATGATCGAGTAGTATCATTTAGTAGTCTTACTTTTCATAAAAAGTTTAGAGTTTGTATGAGTCAGAACTTTGTACTTTCTCGATCACAGATTTAAATTAGTTCTTTTGACTTGCATTTTAGGATCACCATTGCACAGTTAGCATTTCCAGGTTTAATCTGTTGAATGGAGGAAATAATCCTCCTTTTGTTTGAGGGTGACGAACTCTTTTTTGTTCGGTCATAGGTTGGTCCAAAGAACGAGAACCGGCTTCCTTAGTTCGGTCATAGGTTGGTCCAAAGAATGAGAGCCGGCTTCCTTAAATCCGTTGAAGTCTGCAATATGGACATATATATGCATCTTTTTTGTTGGTATAAGAGAATAAAAAAGCGTTAGTGTTAGCTTTGTTGTAGTAAGCTAAATATCCTTAATCTTTGAAGAATTAGTGGTCCATCTCCACAGTAGAAGTAACTGGAGCTTTAAGCACCTAAACTTAAAAAAAAGTCTTAATAACTGAAATTAAAACAAATATCTACCCACAACTTTACCAAGTCAAGTAAACTTAAAGCAAAGTCTTTAGCGTACAGACTAATTAAAGAAGACTAGCATACTTTTGTGCTTAAAAAGTTGTGAATCATGAATCATCAAATCTTACCTAACCAAGAACATTCTAAGGCTGATACAATATTGCCAAACTTACCCATATAACCATTTTTAATATAAACATTTTTTTAGGAGCGAAAGCTTTTTCCTTCACCGAATTTTAAAATATTTACATTTCAACTTCCGGACTATAAAAGACGAAAACGATCATAAATAAGATCTCGATCTTAAAAACCTTGGTTACAATTTTTATGAATGATGTTTAAAACATAAAGAAATGCAAAGTATAAGCGTATAATTTCCGCTTCTCACAATAGAACTCAAGACTTAAAACTTAAGAGATTAAAATGCATTTACATCCCGCAACGGAGCACGAATACTCGTCAGTCATTTTCTTGGAAAACATATGACCATACCACTTCCCTTTTCTCCAATTGAAATAAGGAACAACACGTGAATTAGACTTGTAATTAAATGTCCCTGGACCAATCTTGAAAGTGGCTGTAAGTTGAAACTGATTCTGCTACATGTTTATACTTTTTCTTTCCTGTAGTTTCCAGCTACTTTCACTCGACTAGTACTTCACGGTGTCGGTGTCCATTAAGTTGTTATTTTCACATGCACATACTACATTACGTCGTAGCATTCACGGAGGTCGAACTTAGCACCTTTAACAACCAAGTTCGTAGGCGTTCTTGGCAGCTATCATGTTGTTCGCTTGTTTTTAGGAACACTGTTTAAGAAGACACTAAACTGAGGTTTTTACTCTTGTTGGGCTTGTTATTGGGCTATTAGCGCATGTAAGATTGGGCATGTTTTTATACCACCCATGACCCATGCATCATACTCATGTCACCATGTGGATAAAACATTTGGCAAATTTCCATCAATATATCCAACTATATGAGAACAGGAATACACTAGTACTTATGTAAAGTTTCCTTCTAACATGGAAGCCTCCGATATGGCGATATTTTACTTGCGAAAAACGTCTAAGTTACC
This sequence comes from Glebionis coronaria, assembly GCA_025667525.1. Classification (NCBI taxonomy): domain Eukaryota; kingdom Viridiplantae; phylum Streptophyta; class Magnoliopsida; order Asterales; family Asteraceae; genus Glebionis; species Glebionis coronaria. The sequence goes on from CM046881.1 coordinate 164,946,978, forward strand.
ACTAACGACAACTAAACGATGTTGCAAACATACAAATTATGTTTAACAGATGAAATAAGTTACAGGCGACCAATCACACTACAAAACCCTTTCCGCAAATTTTAATTATTGTGTTGCAATCGATAAAAATCTTATAGATGTGCTGATCCATAAAATACTACTTCCGCAGGGCCTGTCATGTATACATGATTGTCATCCTCCCTCCATTCTATCTCCAACGGCCCTCCAGGTAAATCAACCGTACAATTCTGTATGATATACGATATAAACGAAACATTAGTCTGAAAACTGGGAGTATCTATACACTTATTAAGTTCTTCTTTATAACCCTTGAAATGGGGAACAGGGTGTCAATTCAGACATAGAGACGTCAACACAGCAATGTGATCTTATAATTCTGATCATGCATATGAAATCGAATACTAAATTGGTATGCAAAACTTACTCTCTCAGAACGCCCCTCAAGAATTGCAGCAACAACTAATGCGCATGCTCCAGTTCCACAAGCCAAGGTCGCTCCTATAAATAAGGATTTATTTTTTATCCACGGTTATTCGGCTAAAAAGATGATAGCTTATAAGTCCAACAAGTATGTGCACATAGAAACAGATTGTACGTAAAATAGAAAACTAACCAGCACCACGCTCCCAAACTCTCATCTTCAGATGTGTGCGTGAGAACACTTGAACAAATTCTGCAAAAGTAGAACAAGATATAACATGGAAAGACAACAAAATGTATAAAACTAACCAGTAAGCTGGTCGTCTTTCTGAGTAGCATACTTGAAATTACAAGTTTTGTGGCTGTAAGCTATAGAACTTCTCAAATGCACTAGATTGAAATCCAGCCTTGCCACAAAGCAGAAAAGATGGATAAATAAATTGCAACAGTTAGTAACTTTAGCCACATGTGATTTAAAAATCTGGCTCCGCCAATTTCTTTAGTCACCAATATACATCAAATTTTCATAATTCATGTCTGCATGTGGATGTGGTCGATATATGAACCACGAAAATATAAGGAAAAATAGAGGTACTTTCCAGGTTTTTATTGCTCCATGAATGAACAACAGACTACAAAGCAAAAAAAGGCTGACCTGTGTTGGTTCGAGCAGGGAATAGCGCATGATGTTCAAATGCCGGACCGATATCCGCCAAATTCAATTCATCAACCACCAAATTCTGTTTCAAAAAGAGTATATCAGCATAGTATAACATACAGAGGAAAGAGGTTCTTGACTTATTATTGTCCGTGGTTTCCTAATTTAAACAGTAAAATGTAACTTCTCCTACCAATAATTATTTCTTTTGATTGGCTTGGCATCTAACTACCCTACAGAATCAAGATCTAGATGAATACCTCATCTCCTTCTCTACCGAAAGTGATACAGTGAGGATTTCCCATGCTGACACATGTAACATTCCAGTTTACGCCATCTACTTCAATTTTTGCTTTCACAACAGATTCACCTTTATTTGGAGGTATTTTAGTCGGAACATCTGAGGCCTTCAGCACTGGCTCACCCATGTCAACTTTAACCTGAAGTAACAAAAATGTTGAAATCAGAAGATTAGATGTGATGTAGCCAAAAAAATGTTGCTGTTATACCATATAAGATGGCGAAATGTTGAAATAGCAAACGTGACAGATACGTTATAACGAGAGATGCTTCATCATCTTAATTGTTGCATCTAAAGAAGAAAAACGCCAAAAAAGATCCCACGAGATTAAGCACGCGATTACCTGTCCATCTTCTTGTATCTCGGGTATGATCAGTCCAGCACCAGTATGGACTGTGAAACTGCATTTTCATGAAGAAACATCAAACAATGGTCACATAGACCTTGCAGCTAAAGCTTCCTCAACTGACTACCAAATTTCAACACAGTTTATGCATATTTTTTAGTAGCACGCCAAGAAACCTATTACTTAGATTGCATGCAAAACGACTATATAAAGAACAAATATGTATACCCTGCGGGGGCTTTAGGAAGCTTATTCCTACATATCTTTCACTGCACAGAAAATTCTCTCCTCTCAATATAAGTATCTAAATAGACCTATAAGTGATAACATGCCGGAATAAGCTATATGATATACAAGTTTCCTACTCCATTACAACTTCAAATATTTCTTTGATTTTGTTACCAGTTCATGGACAGGATGTATTTCATTCACCGTGCATCACACGGTCACGCCATATAAATTACTCAAAAGCCAAGAACTTCGAACAAAATACATACTAAACAAAGCAGAACAATATGAAAGCTTAAGATGGTGCACAAAAGTTCCAATATAATATACCTTTGTTTTCCCTGTAAGTTATTGAGATCAGCTATATATTTTGCAAAGCACCGAACTCCATTACCACACATCTGAGAGAGAGACCAAATAAATGAGATAATTCAGTTTCTAATGCGGAATGGGTCACTAATGAGATGCAGTAAAAAACACGAATATCCAAAATGGCTGATTGCAAGTTTTAAGGCAGTAGCCAACTACTAAATTCTAGTTTTATCTTAAAATTAATTTGCGTTGCCCTTGTTTGACAACCTCATGGTTTTTGAGGTGGATAAAAAAATGAGCAAAGAGCTTCACTTATATCAATCTCGTCTTTTGCCTCAAAAGATTATTTCAGCTATAAATCATTTTTAGTGCAACTTTCTTAAATCGAAACTTCTTTCCTGATCCACATCTATACATTCTATTAAAGAGCAGTTTTGGCTGGCCTCATTTTCTCTAACGTGTCATTCTATGAGCATATCAATTGGCTTTTATTTTGAAACGGCTGATGTCATAATTCTTGAACATTTTCTCTAAAGAAAAATATACCGTATTTAAGGATCATATACATCAGAAGCCATACCTTTGCAGGTCCTTTCTCTTCATTCAAGATTTCAAAGTCAAAATTCTATTCTCGAGATCTAATCTTCTCATATCATATACGAGTATCTTTAACTTGAAATTGAACACATATCTCAATAGTCAGATAATGTTTCTTGTTTTTTTTTTGTAATTTCACCCGTTGATCTTCTCAAACAGGTAATATTTTTTGAATGTTTTCATACTTCTTTAATCGTTGTCGTGAATTAAGGTTGTGACATTATGTAGTCAATTTGACTATTTCGATATACCACGGGGAAAATAAGCTTGCTATCTTTGATGCACTCCAAGTGTTTGTGAATATGCCAATTATAGATTTTTGTTGTTAAATCAGGGCTTTTGTTTTGTAGGTGTTACTCTTCAGGTGGAAGGATCAAACTTTGTGTTTGATTTAAAGTTCATAACAAATTTAGTAACTCACTCCTTTATTCATTACGCTATACGAAGACTTGGTTTTTTCCTGACATTAGGAGTTGCTTAAGAGATGTGAAAGAGTTATTCTTGCGCTTAGCAACGGTAAGAACTCAATATACTTTCACTTTGTTACTAACATGGTATCATTCATGTGATAGCTATTTATTGATATCTGATATTCGATTTTGATGAGTTTATGATAACAAGTTGATAAAAAGGGTTTAAAAATTCACATTAAAAACGGTTGTATATACTTCTAGCTATTCACCTGGTTATTTACCTTACTCGAGAGCTGAATAACTCATGGTATCATAAGTATATATTTAAGTACAGTTCTTTTTAAGTGTATCAGACATTCAGACTAATGTTCCTATGTTTTCAGCAACGGCAATTAAAAGCAATTAGGAAAGTTGATTAATACCTGCAATGTTACTAATCTCATTCAGGTTTGTGAGTTTCCTTTTGGAAAAAAAGTACCCTTAAGATCCCAATTTTAAACCTTTGAAAGTTATTAGGATCAATGGAAAAGCACGTTTTAACGGAGCTTTTTAAATTCGAAGGGAGAATGGCTTTGTACAAATGTGCATTACTAGGTTCAGTTAAGATACTTAGAAAGCAAATATTTTAGCTCATATTTGATGCGTTATTATTGACTAATAAACAGGAACGAAGTTTTTATCTTTGATCGTGCAATATCAGTGCTCTTTGTGTTCTCTTTGCGAGATGTTTTGCATTTATCACCTAGGATCATGCTTGCTTTTCTGGAAAATGTGTTGGTTGTAGAACTAGCAAGTTTTTGAGCTTTGTCTTCCATAATCTTTTGGTCAAATTAGAAGTAAATCCGGCATGATGATCTTCCATGACTCGCCAAATAAGATCAATTTTTAGTGTAAAAAGTTATATTTTTTACCATTTTATTAAAGTGCACCCATCAAAAAATCAAATATCCCCCCACCGAGAAACAAAACAATGTAAAAACCTTATATCTATATCTTTATAACTTTGGTCCAAAAAAGTTTTTGTGAGTGTCTTCATTAACAATAAAATAGAGTCAAGGCAGTTGACGTGTGCGCGTCTCTTGGTACTTTTCCCACAAATATCTTTGTAATTAAGCTTATCTAGTAATCTTTTTTGAAAAGCAAACAGGACCGAAACCGACTTTGTTCAAAACACCGGACTGAAATGGTCTGTTCATGTCCGGGTCCTTCCTCTAACTTTCTGGTTCCACCACTGTCAGGCATATCTTGATTTTCTTGATACATCTTTAATCTAATTCTAACTTATGTAAGTGACTTTTCGTGAAACTTATGTAAATCTATTGTTAAGATCAATACTCAAAAGTAATACTTTTATCATTACTACTTGACTACCCTACATTTGGATCAGTTTAATTTTCTAATGATGTAAATTTTAGACATTTTAAGGCCATGGGCCATTCTGGAAAAGAGGGTAATAGTTGCCGCATACACTCATGAACAAACCATCTTGGTGTCTGCTTGAACTGATGTGAGATGTGGTTATTACCATTATCTCGTGGACTTTGTTACATATGTTGCTAAATTTTGGATCTTAGTACATCTCGTAATGTTTTGGAATTGTTTAAACGATTTAATCACTTTGTTTCTTTTGTAGGTTCTACGACATGATGTTGTTGGATTTAAGCATCAAATTAGATTTTTTGTAGGTAGAAATTTAGAAGTTCTGTTAGATTATTTATACAGGTTTCATGTATATTTATATATCTACAGTAACTACGTCTTGTATGTAATTATGTTTGATGTAACTTGGATTTTGTTAGTAGCAATATATCATCAATTATAATGCAAAACAATATACTCTTAAAATTGTGCAATAGTGTTATTTACATTCTTAGTTTTACATACTGAATGTGTATAATATTCTTTTTTTAATTCTAACTATTCATTTTTACTGCCCTTGTTGAACACGGGTAGTTTAACAAAGAGAATACATATATGACTCCCCAACGAATCATCTTCCAATCAATTACTATCTCATCTCGACATGTCTACATATTATCCGTTCTTATTTCAGTAGTAATAACCTCATGCCATTATTTCCACACGCCACATATCGTATATCACCTATTGCATGAGTTATCTCAATGATACTTTAAACCGCTCTTTTTACAGATAACACCACTTACAATGGCTATATGTTTCTCTTAACCATTATTACACTCATTAGTTGATAAAATGATCTATCAGCCTAACATGAACAACACTGGATTAATACTTTAACTGCACCATCGACATTACAAATACTGAATTACATAAGTGTTTACACAGCAAAAAAACCATAAAAGAAACTCACCTCTGGCTCGCTACCATCGGAGTTAAAAATCCGCATAGTATAATCAGTCCCATTCGATCCAGGCATTGCAAATATCACTCCATCCGCCCCAACTCCAAAGTTCCTGTCACATAACTTAGCTGCTTGGTCTGGTGTCACTTTCGGCTCCATTGAGTCAAGATTATTAACCTATCAGCAACCACATTTCCATAAACAATACTATATTACAACCAGTATAACCGCAAATTATAGGGGGTGTTTTGGATTGCTTATCTGCATCTTTTGTTTTGTATTACACTACTGCAGCACACTGCTTCTGCTTATCATCAGATTCTTAATTAGAAGCTGCTTATTTCAAAATGCGTATTTGAGACAAAAACTAGTAATATAGTATTTATTAAACATATATAACCTTATCGATTAACATATCAAACATTGCAACAAATTCTCGTTTTCTCAAGTATATTACATTGTTTTACAGGATCATAAAATCCAAACACCATTTCTAGAAGTACTTATATTTAAGCAGCTTGTTGGTTTTTTACGCTTAGGCTCCCGCTTTAAAATAAGCACCTATAAGCTGCTTACAAATAATTGCTCTAGAAATGGTGTTTGGAAACATTGCAATAGTGCTATAAAAAATAGCTACTAAATATATAGAGTTTTAAGTTAAGTATGTTTCAGCAAAAACATCACTCTGAAATAAGCAGACACTTAATAAGTGGAAGTAAAAATGTTGCTCACGATGTAGACAGTCATACACATAGTCCTACCCGAGGTTCGGGAATGTCTACCTTTCTATTTTAGTTTGTCCCAGAATAAGGGTATGTTTAGGGAAACGGGTCGGAGCTCGGCCTGGAGGTTATATTTTCATAAACATGTTTGCTGAATTAGTTGGAGCTAAAGCTTGTTAGTAAAATCACATAAAATACATCAGATTAAATTAAGATATATTTACAGCATTTGTTCGATAAAAGCCCCCGTAAGCCCGTTCTTATTGGCTTGGGCCTATAAGCACCTTTTAAGCCTCCGCCAAACACAGCCTAAGAGTGGGTTTGCAGCTTTTGTTTGATATAGTCAGTACTCAGTAGGTTTTTTATATTTTTGGTAACCGTGATTTCCGACCTTTTTGGCCGAGTAATCCACGGGGTTTGAGCCCACCGCCACACAAGTCAAACCAGGTAAAGCCCTCCCTTTTCAGGATGTTGGTGTGGCCACCCTTGAGTGGTTTAGTGAGTAACTAACTATTCGGCCGTTCTAAATGGCTTGGGCCTATGGTGGTTTTAATTTATAAGCTGAAGCCCCCTATAAGAACCTTTTAAGCAAGCCTCTGCCAAACACAGCTTAAGTGTAGGTTTCCAAATATTAACCAATGGGGCAAATGCTTTTAACAATATTTGTTTGAGTTAAATGATACATTATTCAAAATACTATTTGATGCAATAATATCTACAGCAGTTGTTTTGCACGGGAAATTGCCTAGTATATATAACGCAATAACGAAGGTTCCAGTAAAATAATGGTATGAGTGACACGTCAGCATTAGTATAAAAATAAAATAAAAAGGGTTGAATAGCAGCATACCATGATAAAGTCGTTACCAAGGCCATGATACTTAACGAAATGAAGAGTACCGGATTCAGTTCGGTCCAGAAACGCGGTTTTTGACAACGTTTCTTGAGAAGATACGCTCATTGCTGATACTGATAACGGTCGGAACTTTTTAGGGGTTTGGATATTCGATGTTAGCTTAACGGTGTTGAGTTTGAAGGGGGTAGTCAGTGGGTAGGATGATGGTGGACTGGTGGTTGATCGGAGATTGGTTGATGTCACGGCGGCGGCGATGGACATGGTGCTTTATGTGGCGGCGCGGGGGGGTTGACTGACTTGTGTTCAGGAAGAACTACAAGACTTCAGCTTATTTGGATTAGCCGATTGTGTAATTGATTAGGAGGGTGTTTGGTTAAGCTTATGAGTTTGGCTTAGGTTTATATAAGTCATTATGGCTTATATATAATAAGTTTATAAGCTCATTATTAGTGTTTGGTTTAGCTTATCAAATTTAGTAAGATAAAATGACAAAAAAGTACATAAATATTAAATGATATGGTTATTAAATGTGTGTATAAGTGTCTTTTTATATATTACTAGCTAAAAGACCCGTGAAATTCACGGGTATCTTAAAAAACGTCGAAGAAGTTAGAGAATTATAATATTTATTACAAAGCTATTAGATAAAAACAACCACATCTTGATAAAGAAACATAAAGTATATAGCAGTAATCAAACAAAAGTTAAATGAAACACAATAGGAAAATCACAAAAAAGCACCAATCGTTTATTATACGAATGCAACATATGTGACAAAAGATGTGATCATAAATTATGCAGCACTTCTTTGTAAACCACGTTAGTTGTCGTAATAGTGTGATTTTTTTCTTCATCATGAATAACCATCTTGAATCTTTTTTTGCTTGTAACATGAGAGATGGCCACGTATGGTTGGTCATGTGTAAAAACCACGTCGTGACAAATACAAACCGATTTGCCCGAGAGATTGTCCTTGGATTTTCTTGATTGTCATCGCGAAAGATACTAACACATGAACTGCTTCCTTACTATCTTTACCGTTATACGTTTATCAATAGGTGATATTCTCATACTTTCGATAATCACTTGTTTACCAAAATGGATTCCATTGATTATAGTGGCGTGGATGGCACTTTTCATCAACTGATATACACGAAGTCGTGTTCCGTTGCACATCAATTGATCAATAATTTGTAAACATGTCGCAACTATAGTACGTGACTTCTTCGCCTTGAATAAACAAAAAACAATTTCTCGTTTACAGTATCAACAACCTCATTCATGGGGGCAAGAATGGCGTTTTTGTGAAATATTTATTGTCGTCAAGGTTATCCAACATATTCGGGTAAGTAAAGTTTATAAATGAGCCTACCGGGTCACTGGAGTCTTTAATGAGCATTCCATCATGTATTTCAATGTTAACCTCAACCTCATTTGTGTCTCCAAGCTTACCATTTCCAAGCTTTTTAAGCCATTCAACAAATTCTATAATTTCATTGGCATCATCGGGACGACAACCAACAGTCAAACGCATCTTTCGCTTATCCGCAACACTTTACAATGGTCCACAAGTAAGACTCTTTTATAGAGGCGCAAACAATATCTTTTCGAGTACCCTTTTAGAATGACGGGTAAGACTTGTCTGAAATCGCCACCAAAAACCACAATCATGTCTCCATATGGAGTGTCCATCGTTTCATGCTTTGACTTAAGCAGAATGTCCCTCAATGATCTATCTAATGCCTCGAAGCAATGTTTATGAGTCATTGGTGCTTCATCCCATATACTTAGCTTGCATTTTCTGACTAATGCAGCAAGATCGCTTTGAGGATTAACAGAACATGTAGACAGTCGATCAATGTTGACGGGAATTTTGAATCATGAGTGTGCAGTTCTCCCACCAGTAATTAATAAAGATGTTATGCCACTGGATGCCACATTCAAAATAACATTACATTTCCATCGTATCACTGTCGCTAGGGTTTTCCACAAGAAAGTCCTTATACTACCACCATATCTATAGATAAAAAAACACCGTTGTTACCTGTCTCGACGGAATCCATGATGATTTTACGTACTCCTTTTTGTTTCAAAGTTAAACTACTATGTAGCTGCACATACTCTCTTTGAAACTCGGATAGATCATAATATAACTCATCATATAGAAATAGGTTACCAAGATTAGATACGATCATTTCGTCTGGATATGGCATGTCTTCAGAATTTCACTAAGAGTTTATGAGGCTACGCTATAGCTCCTCTATATAGAAGCGTGCAACGTTTTCCTTTTTCTCGTCGATAACAATCAAATCTAAAAAGACAAAAAAACATATCAATTTTTTTTCTTTTTTATAAGATCTGCATAATCGTTATAGTTCTATTCTTGTTAATGTTTGGTTAATCCTAATACACATTTGAATAGGCAAAAGCTATAAAAAATGACAAATTTTTATTGTTATTTTTGATGTCAAAAACATAAGCAGCGTGTTACCTTAAGTCTTAGTTTATGTTCAACATTTTGTGAAATGAGATGCCATGTTTCCAACCAAATAGTCAAGGGTGTGATCAGTTCTTTACCAGTTAGGAGTGTTACAAAAACTCACGGAGATGATGGGGCATTGCCAAGTGACTTGATTCCTTTATAGTCTCAATGTACTCTTTGTCATCCTCTAAAAGGCCTATAGCATAGCAAGCATCTTTGTATGTCAGATAGGCCACATCATCTATAGTCTTAAGCTCGTCGTGGTCCCTAGCCCCTGGAATATGGTTAAATAGCACCTTTCAATAAAAAGCATCACCTGCTGATATATGGATGCTATGAATCCTCCCCATTGTGACCCATGCTTTCTAGGTGCCCATATCCTTTTCGTTGCATTCCAAACATGTTTTGAAGGAAATTCAATGTAGGTTAACTCTCTTGCCTTATCATCAACCTTGTTTGATTCCATACACTGTAGAAACATAGATGTGGCAACGATTAGCTTTTCAATAACTTGTTCAAGATCTGTGTCCTTGTCGAAAATAACTGTGTGCTCACCACGTAGATGAAATGACAACCTCTCGATGTAAGGGGTCATGTGATGAATATCAAACCGGTATATTCGTCAAGCTGATTCACAGGCTGATAAGTATCTACAATCTAAAAAGGCTTTAACTTCATCTTTTGCTACACGCGTTTGACAGGTTCGTCCGCGTTGTTATTGTTATCATCATACAACTTAACTCTTACACTATCACTCGATCCGTTTGTTTATATACATAAAAAGATATATGATTGACCCAGTTTCGTTGCACCATTCGACATTGATGTGCGACTAATAATGCTTCAAGAGGACTCTTGTTATAAGGTATAATATAGTCCATATCAAAAGGTTATTAATTTGTATCTTTTCACATTACAAAATATAAATTTGTACATATATTCTTTGTGGTTCACTTGCATTAGGTGACACGTCCTCATAGACCTTTTGTGTAACATGAAATTATATAAGAAGCCCATTTTATTTACCTAAGATTACAAAAATATTTCTTAAAAACCGCTACCAAAATAACCCCTAAGGTTCATTTACAAGTACAAAAGACATCCTTATAGAGCAAATTGTACAAAAAAATGACATCAAAAGTCCTTGTAATTTACCTTACATTTCTCAAAGCGTCCTTAAATACTAAGAGGGTGTTTGTCATTACGTTTGCAAGCTACTTATCTGCTTATCACGTTCTAGAACCGGAATAAAGCAAAAATAGTGTTTGGACAGGTGATGAGAAAAAGTGATTAATTCCGTTTTGGCCCCTCAAAATGTCGTTTCCCAAAAGCAACTTGCCACTTACTTTTGCAAAAACGCAAATACTACTCATTGTCAAATTACAATAATACCTCCAATATTCCTTCTTGATTTTGCAAATTCAGCTTTCATGATAATATAGAGTGACATCTAATTTGGTAATTTTACCTATTAAATTAAAAAATACTAAAATTTATCAAATATTAAAAAAACTAATTATAACATAATCAAATCCAAACACTATATTTCAAAACTGTGTTTTGTAACACTTGATTATCTGATTATCCGTTTTTAAAACGAATAATCTATTTTTAATAAGCAATTCCAAACACCCCTTAAATCTTGTTCTTTTTAAAAAGTCATGAACCTTATAAAGTGCATAATTTCGAATTTATCTATTCATTTTTAAATTTTTATTAGGTGAAAAAAAATTATTAGCTTAAGATATCAACTACGAATTTATTAGGCAAATAAAGGAGTGCGTGGAGGTTGATCGTCTTTGAATCTTTAGTTTTATCAACTACGAATTTATATGGATGGCTAGCATGGGGATTGATGTTCTCTTCGTGAGATGATTCGAACTCAGGTCGAGAGACTTGGTGCCTCGGTGGCATTTGCAAGATACTTCGCTGCACCAAAACTGCCGTTAAAAAAAAGTCTTCGGTCGTGCATGGGTTTAAGACTTACATTTTCTTAGTTTCTATATATTATTATACATATTTGATGAATAATGCAAAGCATTCGAGAAGAATTTCTTTCATTTAACATAAAAACAACCATGATTAGAAAAGTCATTGCGATATACCTAACATTTCCCAAAACGTCCATAAGTAATCTTGACCTTGTTTTAATTAAAATAGAAACATTAGGAAATTTTATTCCTTTATTAACATAGTTTTATTTTAGACATTTAAATTTGTTCAGCGACTCAAAGTAGCATCAATTGAGTGTCCTTATGCTTGGTAGATAATATAAAAGATATGAAAACTTTTAACGGAGTGCATTGCCAAAGAAATTGTATAACTATATTATTCATCGACAGTACACCAAAGAAGCCAATAATTATGAAACATAAATAAACATTAAGAATTCTTACAACAATTACATTGAAGTTGAAACATCCATATGAGTTATGGCTAGTGTGTTTTTCAAACAAAATGATACAAATGACGTTAATGAGGATAAATTGATACATAAAAAACCTGCAAGAAAAGAAAAATGAAATGAAAATGACTATCCATATATATATTCCTTAGTTACCTGAATGTGGTTGGTTGAAAGCCTTCTTAATATACAAAACTTTTAATTCTTAAGTTTTGAAATTTAAAATCAGAGAGTTTTAAGAATTCGAATAATTTGAGTGACAATCTTTTACTTTATTTGGTTAAATTGTAAGAGCATGATCCTTATATTTCTTAATTTCTACTATAGGTCTATAGTCAATGATAGAGTAACTAAAAAACTTGTCTTTACCTCCGAAGCTAATCGAGCTTCAAATAAACGTTGACCGAATTGTCTCCCGTGCCATGAAACATTCACAATGTAAATTATACCTTGCAGTATTGTGAGAATGAGTTACTATGTATTGCACAAACAAAGTGAAGAAATCATGAGCGATTACAATGAATGTGAGTATAAATAAATGAGTAAAAGAAGGATTACAGAATTGCGAGATCGACAGTCATCATGCGATATGTAAGAGTAGAAAAATAATGTTGAATTTTGAAAGCTTTATGAAACATCTTTAAAGAAACCATGATATAGTTTTCAATAAATAGATACCCAAATTATAGGTTGATTGATAACAGATTTGTTAATTTTTCTAAGTTACCTAAATTGAATAACAATTGCTTTTATTATGAGCTCAATACATAAATGAAATTCAAAATTAGTCAAATTATCACTTTTTCAAACATAATTACACATTCATGCCAGGGCTAAGAGGCAAATTAAAACCCGAAATAAGAGAAAAAATTCAGACACGTGTCATCATAAGATGCTTAGTTATCTTAGGAAAAATTGATGAAGAGAGAGGCTAAAAACTGTGTTATATTAGTTTAAATTTCTACTATAGGTCTATAGTCAATGATAGAGTAACTAAAAAACTTGTCTTTACCTCCGAAGCTAATCGAGCTTCAAATAAACGTTGACCGAATTGTCTCCCGTGCCATGAAACATTCACAATGTAAATTATACCTTGCAGTATTATGAGAATGAGTTACTATGTATTGCACAAACAAAGTGAAGAAATCATGAGCGATTACAATGAATGTGAGTATAAATAAATGAGTAAAAGAAGGATTACAGAATTGCGAGATCGACAGTCATCATGCGATATGTAAGAGTAGAAAAATGATGTTGAATTTTGAAAGCTTTATGAAACTTCTTTAAAGAAACCATGATATAGTTTTCAATAAATAGATACCCAAATTATAGGTTGATTGATAACAGATTTGTTAATTTTTCTAAGTTACCTAAATTGAATAACAATTGCTTTTATTATGAGCTCAATACATAAATGAAATTCAAAATTAGTCAAATTATCACTTTTTCAAACATAATTACACATTCATGCCAGGGCTAAGAGGCAAATTAAAACCCGAAATAAGAGAAAAAATTCAGACACGTGTCATCATAAGATGCTTAGTTATCTTAGGAAAAAATTGATGAAGAGAGAGGCTAAAAACTGTGTTATATTAGTTTAAATAGATTACTATATAAGTCTTAAAAGCCACACATTTTGGGCTTACCAAAAACCCCATATATAAACTTATAAGCCTATTTATATAAGCTTAACCAAACACTTAATTTCGGCTTTTAAGCTTATATAAGCTAATAAGCTTATAAGCCCACTATATAAGCTAAAACAAACACCCCTAGATATATTTTCATTAACCTTATATAATAGAGGAGAATCACGAAACCATATGCACAGTGATTCTCCTCTATAACTGACTAAAATATAATATATCGTCTCTCTCACAGAGCTTTCCTTCCCCTCACAACCAAAACACGTACTCACACACACAACGTTCCGTTCTGTTCCATTTTTGAACCCGTTATGAATTAATTGGGGGCCGTTAGTGATGCCAATTAATTGGGAATTAATTGGTTTGATGATTAATTTGCCCTTTCACGAATTGCCCTTTGCCCTTAATTAATTGGTTGCCCCTTCACGATTGGCCCTTGATGATTTATTGGCCCCTCATTAAATTTTTGGTTGTCTGATTATGGTGGTGGCTACAGTAACCCTTTGCTATATATAAAGATGTTGGCACCACCAACCAAATTAGTATGGGTTTGCATTATTTGTGGAAATAATAGCTACTGTTGATGCTTGGTATTTCATCTTTGGTTTGATCTAAAAAATTTGATTAATGGTTGATCTGTGTTTGATGTGGATCTGTGATTGATCTGGTTTTGTTGGAAACCATAATTTTTAATGGGGTTCGTTGCCACCAACTTCTTCGTTGCCGTCGTTTATGGTAGGCGGCGTTGATGGTCGGTAGGCCGCGTCCCTGAGGTTAGATGGGTGTTTCCTTCTGCGGGTGATTTGATTCATTCACTTAGGGTGACGAGGCGCAAAATGTTTGTCGTTGTGGTTCTGATCATGATTACAGTTGGTGTATTCATTTTTTATTGTTGCTTCTTCTTTGGGCGTAATAAGCTTTGGCTAAATGAGGTATTGTCTATAAAACTTTTGTGGTTTTGTGTTTCTTACCTTTGTTGTCTCTTTTGTATTATGACCTTATTATAATTTAAAAATGGAAATTGTTGATGTCGTATATTCAAAAGTAGGCTACATAATAGGCTGATTGTATATAAGTCACGTGGAATCAGCTCTTAAGCTGCTAATCGAGTCGCTTATAAAATAAATGGGTGTTTGTTTCCACTTATATAGTCGCCTTAAGGCTTATTAGATACAATTAAGCTATAAAAAGTTACCTTATGAAGATTTAGATGTAGCATGGGTTTGAGAACTAGGTTGGGAAAATCCACTCTTCAAGAGAAAATAGTTTCATTTTTTTATCAAATTGTTGTTTAATGTTATCAGGTTAATCTCACTAGAAAGGCTTGGTGTTTTGGGGATTTGTATTTCCAGCCGTGTTGGATTATGTTATTCAGCTTTACCCGCATCTTGGCTGGGAATCACTGGTTCGTGTGTAGTTTTTTGTGTTTGCTAGAAAAGATACAACCTTTTTAAATGTATGCGGATCGAAAATAATATGGGCAATGATGAAATGTATGCCGATCGAATTTTTGGCAAGGGTTGTTTGCCAGCACCCATATCTTGGCAGGGTGACCATTCGGTTGCAGCCATGGCGGGTTTGGTTTCATTGCTTTTGAACTAATCTAAGATCACTGTTTCGATATGATGTATATGTGGGTTTCATTGGTTTTGATCTAGACGATCTAATTTTGAACGGTTTTGATCTCTAGATGGGTTTCATTGGTTTTAAGCTACCCATCACCCTGTTTGTTGCCGCTGTATATGTCGGGTAGCGATTCATTCGTTGCCGCTATATATTTCGGGTAACGGCTGTGGTTGATGTTGTTGCGTTATTAGCTGGAAAAAGGGTTCCATTCTAGCTAATGTTGTTGCGGTATTTGATGGTGCTCACTTTTTGTAGCTGTTTTTTTTGTCGTATGAAACTTCAGCTCAATAAGGTATATTGTGTTTGCCTACACTGGTCATTATACATGGTGTTTTTGGTTCTTTGGTAGTTGTTTTTGGCCTTAGAAGCTTTAATTAAGTAAGTTAGTTACTTTTGTTACTTCTTTTATATGATTGATATCTTTATTATCTGATTGATAAAGAGTTTATTTGTAAGTAAGTCGCATATAAATGGGGCAAATGCTATTTTCGATGCCTCCAAGCTCTTTGTTGCCGCCATCTACGGTGTGCGGCGATGTGGATTGGTGTGCGACGATAGTGACAATGGACATGAGCAAGAAAAATTACAGATTATTCCAAAGCGATTTTTTCCTTTCATAGGCGATGATGATAACTTTTTTTTACTATGCAGTATACCGAGGCCCGTATCTTGGCTCGGTAGCCACGCCACGCCACGTGTGTGTGACTGCAGCCATGGCGAGTGCTGGTAGTGTAACTGAAATCATAAATCTGAGCCTTATTGATCTACGCGTTTTTGTTTTACCTCCCTTTGTTTCTTTCTGCCATAATGCTTAGCTGAATGAGGGTCGTCACCTCAAGAAACCCAGGGAATGAACTTCGCTTTGAGAGTTTGGATATATTCGAATGTAGCATGTAGGGGATTGTAAAAGGGTAAATTATGCATTGGCCTTAAGGGTAGTTAGCACTAAAGGCTACCCGCTATTATCATACTTTTTCTAATGTGTCAACTTAATATAGTAAGTACGACTATGGTTCCTTACTTTTTATGTTCTTTTTGGCCTTAAGGGCAATTACCACTAAATACTACCATGCTTTTTTGGTTTCTGATTTTACTTGACAAATCGGTGCACCTTTGCCAAAAGTTAATCGAGATGTAACCTTTATAACTGGTATGAGTTATGCGCTTATGTACATTTGTAAGTGTATCTGTGATTGTGACTTTTTGTAATGTGCCGTGAATAAATTAATGTGTAGATATTCAACAAATAAATGAATACCATGGCTTGCGGTAGATGGAGGAGTTTAAAGGGTACAATGGGGTTGTTTGGGATTCTGCATAAGATGCCATATTGTGTGTTACTTTAAGCGATGATGACATCCACCGCTGATGGGATGTTGTTTGATGGTGTACCTAGACTGGCAAGGCAGCCAAGTTATACATGTCGCTTCAGCCGTCTAGGTTCCCTCAATACACACTCATTCCTTTGTCTGAGCTTGATAGCGACATTGATTTAGTGAATTTAATATTTGCCCTGTTTGCAACCGTCCTCCAACTCTGGGCGTTTGTACTCAGTGTTTACAAGCAGCTTCTACACATCTTTTTGTGCACGGCTACATTCGAGGTAAAAGTTGTTACTTTTTTTAGTTATACCTTTTTAACTCAGAAATTGCAGCTATTTCTCGATATTATTTGTCTTCCAACAACCTACAGCTGACGCAGGATACCCTTTGGGTTGACGTGGTGCGCTTTTATGCCCACCACCAACCTGCTTCTAATATGGTTTATCCAAGATCCGCGTCAACAACACTTTCTACAAAATTGTTGTTCCTGGAATGAAAAAGGTTGCATATACTTCTTTTTTAGCTACTCTTGATCTGAAGATTTAGTGTCGTAATGAATATCTTTTTTCCTATGGTTACAGATGTTGTTATTGGTTGCCCATTAATCCCTACCACGCATACCAACACGTCTTCTGTGAATGGTCAGTTATCCGCACTCAACGTGCAGCCGATTCCAAAAAGGTAAGTGTTTCACGTTTATTTCCATATTGTAGTTTGAGCCAGACTTGATTAGGTATAGGTATATACATTGTGTGTGTTGAGAGTTCCTAAGCATGAGTGCCGTAAATCATAACTGTATTATGAGATGTTAAGTGGAAGTTAGCGTCTTGGTTAGTGATTTAGGTATAATAGGCATAAAATGAAACGATAATTTGTTTCTTTTGATTAGCTTATTTTTAAAAACTAAATTAGTGTTGGTGTAACTGTTTAGGTTAACAGATTAGGGGTATAGGTTTCCAACCCTTTCGTTGTCCTTCATTTGAGACACTTTCTATGTGATGTTTTCATTTATTTTTTTCCGTAACATTTGTTTCTATTATGTCAACCTTTCTGAGAATATAGCCGTATCTCCATTTTATAGACTCAATGTGGTACATTTCTTTCATTTACGTCTACTTTTATTCACTTTCATAAAAATGACACAGTCGCACTCGACTAATGGAATGCTAATGTGATTTTTTATCTAGGACCTTAACAACAAAATCTTCAAGAATGCCATTAAAGGTTAACCATCAGTCTACACCTTATTTAGTTTATCAACTCAATCAATAAATAATATGTATCTTTTGAAAAATTGCAGCTTTTTCACCATTAAAGATTAGAGCAGGGGGCACTTTGCAAGATGAACTACCACTACCACAGAAAGATGAACTACCTACTTTCATATGTAGGGAGACCTGATATGGCTGCAAACTAAACGAACAGCTACATAATTGCTTTCTTTATGCATTATTCAAAGACCAATAAGTAGAGAATCATACAATATGGAAACTGGTGCGTCTAACACAGTATCTTAATTTTAGCATCGCTGGGCTAATGGATTTCTGATGTTCAGAAGACGCAGCGCAGGACAAAACGTCTCAAACATATCTATGGTGGTTGCTACTGCAGTTGAGAAGCGAACGATATCAGCAGAACGAACTTCACATAATACAGGTGCAAAAATTTATTCCTATAATTCGTGCACACTTTGGCACCTTTTGGTCTTTTTTTTAATGGAAACTTTGCTCCTTTTCAAGTAACTAAGTGAGTGACTGAAACCGATGTATTCATGTATTTTACTCTATTGCGCTTCCAGTAGCACAGTAAAAATATTGCTGAGTTAAAATGAGCATCTATAAATAAGCATGTAAGAGCCTTGATTTTTTTAGCACAGAGAATCAGTTTTAAATAAACGATCTCAAACACCCCCTTATAAATTCTTCATTTGTTCTTGCAAGAGGAATTTGTTAAATGTGCTCGATTTTCTGAAGAGACCAAATTTCAAAACTAATGGTTACTTTATCCCTAAAGATGTTGTGGACCAAGCACTAATAGATAATAGCACGAGGTACCTAATTTACTAATAAGTCAAGTTGAAAAGTTTTATCATGTGATCTATACATATCCAAAGTTTGTTGTATTGCTTCAATGCTGGCTATAGTAGCAAGGAATTCGACAAGTCTTACACCACGGAAGAAGACATCAGTGCCTAAGGCTATTGAAGCCAGGAAAAAAATGCATATGTTAGTATATGTTAAGAGTTTTAAGCCAAAGGAAATGATAGCAAATATATGTTGTTATGTGAAATATTCTTCTTTTATTTGAATATATAATTATATATTGTTAGCCTCAAAATATTGAGTCAAACTAGAATGCTCGGTCATAGGTTATTATTGTAACATTAGTTAGAACGTTGTAATAAGTAGTTAATTAGTCGTGTTTTACGGGCTTGGATTTAAACTAATTAAAGTCCAAAAGTCAAGCCCGACCCAATATATAGTCCATTAAAGCCCGCATGTGGGTGGACTATATACTACCCTCCTAGCATGTTAGGAGGGTTGGTTGTTCATTTTTCTCACTTCTAATCTAATATTCCCAAAGTTAATCATCTCCTCTCTCTACTTTCTCTCACTACTTTCTCTCTCTAGAATTCATCTCATATCTACCTTTCTTTCTTGAATTCGTGTGCTATATCATCTAAATAAATGGGACAACAATTGGTATCAATCGCCATGGGGTAGTTTTTGTGATTGGTTGTGGTGTTTTTAGTTTATTCGCACGTTTTAATCTTTCTTTCACTTCACGAATTCATTTTTTTTGTGTTTTTCCATGCTCTAAATCTCCTACATAGTTGTGGTAGCGATTTAGTTACTTTGGATTGGTTAAAATCACGTTTTTCTTGGTAAAAATCTCATTTTTTGGCCTAAAATTTCGGAAAAATACCCTTATTGCGATTGGCAACCATCGCAAAGTAAAAGGGTTTCACTTTGCGATCCACATTCGGATTGAGATTGCGATTGGCGTCATTGCGATTGAACATTGCGATTGAATATTGCGATTGAAGATTGCGATTGGCTGTTATTGCGATTGGATATTCCGATTGAGATTGCGATTCATTATTGCGACAGGGTCATTGCGAAAGGGGTCATTGCGAAAGGGGTCATTGCGACAGGGGTCATTGCGATAGGACATTGCGACAGACATTGCGACAGACATTGCGATGGGACAACATTGCGATGGGATATTGAGATCTGTCTAGCCAAATTTTTGTTCGAGTATTTTTTAGACTTAGCCACCATCTAGACTAGTTTCGGAATATCGTTTACACGAAGATCAAAAAAAAAAATGAGTTAAAAATTTATCGTCTAGTAAATTCAAATTTTTTCCATACTAGTTTTAGGACATTTCTAGCTCGATTTCAAAATTTAGCGATTACAAAATTTTTGGTCTACCGTTTTGGTGAATTTATTGTCGGACTGGAGAAAATTTGCAATTTTCGGAATTTAAACCACAACACCAATCACAACACATCTACTTAAGATCCATTTTCACTTCATCAACTGCGAAACCATCATCATGGAAACGAGCAATGCGTGTTCAGACAGAGAAGAACGAGAGATGCAACTACAAGAACAAGTCCTTAAACAACGTTGTATGCAAGCTTTCAGTGATCTTAAAACGAATCTAAAACGTCTAGAAAGAGAGACCTTCTCGTACAATCTTTTGTATATGCGTGCTTTTCATTCCTTTTTCGGAAATGATCATCGCACGTTCACTTATGACTTAAGAGACCACTTGAAGAATCTTGAGAATGAATTACTCAACAAAAACCTTCATGAGACAAATTCCAAGAAATGCCTTCAAAATACTCAGAACACCGTTTCTACCATTCTTTGCTTCACAGCTATTCAAGAATCCCAATTTTGAGTCAGAAGTTCGAGATGCAAATCAACACTTCAAAGACTACACTACAATGGAAGCAAAATCATTCAGAGATTTGATATTTGGAAACATGGAATCAATTGAGAGGCTTTTGGATGAACGCCTACTTCATGCAAAAGACATGATCAAGAAGACGAATGAAAAAAGGCTGAAAATGCAAGAGTGCATGGTTGCAAAGATTCATGTAATGGATACGAGTCCAGTTTCAACTGTAAGTAACGAGACAATATCGAGTAATGCAATTGACAGCTGCAGAACAGGGAAAACAACGCATGGTGAGCAAAATGATCATAACAGCTCTGGGAAAGACAACAGCAGCTCTAACAAACAACACATCGACTCTGAGAATGTCATCAGCAACACACCTTCCTATGATAATGGTCCTGTTGACGGTTCTGAGCCATTGGAAGAGGTACACAATGCTGAATTTAATGTGTTTGCCAATGCCAATACGCATGAGCATGGTGATCAAATAACAAACCTTATTGACACATGTATGACGGAAAAGGTTGAGAGCAATACCACACCCAATTCATCAGACATGTGCAATAATGAGTTTGAGGATGATCAACATGCAAATGAGTATGATGACGAGGAGCGTGTCGCGCTTGCTAATTTAATTGCTAGTTTACAAAAAGATGTCAATGAAACTAGAAAGAGTCAAAAGCAATTAAAGAAGGCAAACACATCGCTCAGTCAAAATTTTGAAGAATGCAAAGCCGCTCTAATTAAATCTAATGAGACCCTTGAAAGTAATAGGGCTGAGCTTCTTTAAAATACCAAAGAGCTTGAGGGTACAAGGGAAGTGCGTTAAAAAGTCAAAAGGACGATTTTGAAAACAAATATAATACAACTCTTGAGTTATTAGCTAAAGAGAAGCGTCAATATAATGTTTTCTTAATGGATGAACGTCAAAAAACGTACCTTGCCAATACCAATGTCAATGAACTTGAACAAAAGCTCTCTATGACCACTACTGATTCTGCTAAAATTCTAGAGGATAAGAAACAAGAGGTAGATGCGTTAAAACAAGACTTCAAAAGTAGATATGATAAAGAAACCAAAAAAAGTTACCAAACTAGAAGCACAAGTCGAATTTTTGAAGAACATTGTTTATAAAACGTACGATTCTATTCAATCCGTAAGAATGCTAGCACCTCCATCGATGTTTAAGGGTCAAGCTAGCTTTGCAAGTCCTGAGTACCTTGCCAAAGCTCAAGCTGCGAACCCGTGTCTTTATCTTGATGAGACTGAAAGGACAGATCTTGATTGCATGCCTGTTAGTGTCGATAGTGAAGAGGCTGCCCTTTGGGATGATGATAGTCAACCACTTGTCAATAAGGAGTTTGTTAAACCATATAATTATGCTTATGAGAATAGTCTTTATGGTCTTTTCAACAAACAAACTCAGAAAACCCGTGAGGAAGTGTTTCTAGAATGCAAACAAAAGAGAATTCAATGGAAGAAAGCATTTGCCCCTAAGAAATCTAATGTTTACAAATACATAAACTACCTCCCTCTAGATGAATCTAAAAGCAAGAGTAGGAAAACATTAGGTATTCTTAAACACCACATAGATAATGATAAATCTATTGTTGAAAGAGACTGGGCAAAACGTGAAAATGCTGAGTGGACACGTCCGATTCCTCAAGATATTACCTTGCTTGTGAAAGAACTCTTAATTCCTAACACGGCGTTGATTAAAGAAACTGTTCTTCAACTTGAGAACTTCATTCGGACTGAAATGTATGATGATTTAAAATATGTTGAATCTCTTGAGAAACACATTGATGATCTTCAAATGGAGAAGTCTGATTTTTCAGATGAATATGATTTACTCTTGCAAGAATGCGTTTTTAAAGATGTTATGTGTGCTTATTTTACATCTTGTGCTGATATTGATGAATATTCTGAAGTTGCATGCCAATATCTTGATAAAAGCAAAGAATGTGAACGTCTTGAAATTGAGCTTTCGAAACGTAAAGAAAATGTTGATAAAAAGGCTTTTGAGTTACTTCAACACAAAACTGATTTCCTTCAAAAACATTGTCATTCTCTTGAACTTGCTTTGCAAAAAGACGTTGGTAGTTTTCCACATGATAATAAATTGCAAGAAAAACTTTCCCAAACATTTCTAGAAATGAATGAACAGAATTTGGAAATTAAAGGGTTGAAAGCTCAGTTACAAGACAGGGACAGAGCGATAGCAGAGTTGCAGAAACTCGTTGCTAAAATGGGTGGGAAAATCATGGAACCTAAAGTTGTGAAACCTGTTGTTCGACAACCCAATGCCCACAAGGATCCAAAGCCATCTATCTTAGGAAAACCGACTCCGTTCTCCAATTATTCTGATATGAAATCTAGGTTACCCCCTAAGAATGATGTGTAACCAAGTGTTCCAAAACCATCCATATCACCCTATGTTCCTCTATTTAGAAAGCACACTGTTGCTAAACCCAACCATGTGAATGCACCTAGCACTTCTAGGACTCCTCCAAAACGTGTGATATTCACGTCCACAAAGGAATCTGTAGGTTCAAATGACCTCGTTCATACCCACAACCTAGAGGATGCGAAACAAAAAGGGAAGATTCAGAAAGACAAACTCGTGTATGAAAAACCTAGTTCACTAAATCCTGCTAGAGTTCCACACACTCCTAATGGTAGTCAACCAAAACCTAGGATCCCTCTTCAACAATCTAGGAATTGGAAACCATCCATGAATAGTCGTGTTTCAAACACTACGCCTGCACGATTTGGAAAACAAAGGAATACAAGTACTTTCGTGAATCCCAAATTCCCTGTATGTCCCACTTTCAAAAAGGGCATTCACAATGGAAATCATGACCATTGAATTTTGCAATATCTCTATGAGGTCAAATCTCGTTCCTTTGAACGGAGATCGAATACAGAATCCTATAAGACAACAAGGAGATACAAACCCGTCGCAAAGAAAAGCAACCACACCAAATCTGAAACGTGGATTCAAAATGACATAGTTTCTCTCCTATGAAGTCTTCTGCTGTGCAAGAGAAAACTACTCCTAAATCTAGTCTTCAGTGGAAACGAACGGGTCGGATCTTCACAGAAGTTGGTCTTAAGTGGATTCCAATAGAGAAGAGTGATGACACCTGCACTAGCACTAATGCTACTATTCTACGCGCTGAAAAGGAATTTGTTACTCCTAACTCTAGTATTTGTGTAAGTTCTTCTTCTATCATTGCAGGTACACCAACGGATTCTGAACCCACTTCTCCTTCGTCAAAGGGTTCCAATTCTGTACATTCGATATCACCTTCTTCTGTTGTACAAATATCTATTTTGGATTATTTTCGAAAAACTTGAGAAAACGCAAAAATATAATAAAACGTAAATATCCATAGAAAAATAAAATAAAAAATGGAAAAACCTTCAGAATACCAAAAATACTCTTCTCGACATGTCTTTCAGTATCCATAATATGGACGTACCTAGAAATGTCGCTCAATAACGACACGGGTGTGTACATAAAGCTCGAATGAAAGTTGTAAATATTTTTCAAAACATGTCATTTCTATCTTTTCAAAAGGAAATGGTCTATTTTGGACAATATTTCCAACAACGGGTAGAGCAATCTATCTTGGGTTGAGCTTGTCACAAAACATTCAACGTTTTGAGCTAAACACAATGGCTTGTAATCACTTTCAGATTGCAACCCGGATCTAAATTCACGGGGGAGTGTACGCTTTTGTACTCTTACCCTTAGCAAAAGAAGTTAAATCTTCTTACACTTGAGTGGATTCGTCAAGACATTCAAAGTCTATGAACTCAAGTTTATGCTTTAGAAAAACCTTTTCGTCAAAAAGAATTGATTTTTCAAAAAGCGTTGAACACAATTTTTTCAAGAATTTCTCAATGATATTCAAAATCTTTCAAAAATTGTGTGTTCAACAACTCCTATCCTCAAAAGTTTAATGTGGATCAAATCCTCGTAATGACAATTCCATTGGATCAATTTTTGAGGGGGAGCAATTCAACTTCATGCAAAATATTAACACATCTTTCTCCCGAAGATTTTCAAGACTATTTTTCAAAATATATTTTAATCAAATTTGGTATCTCTAATATCAAAAGATTTTATATATTAGAGATAGGGGAGAAAATGTGATTAAAATGTGATCTTATATAAGACTCAAGCACTTTAACTCTTACACACATGTGCGAAACACTTTCGATTATCGATGCACATGTGAAGGGGGAGCATTTCTGAAACGACAAAACTAGCAAGGTGTTAAATGTTTTTCAAACACTTTGTTAGAATTTAAAGTGGTTTTCATGGTTACGATCAAATACCCACAACATCTTTAATTCCTGACGTTATTGGTGTCAAAAGGGTGGTTAGGTTTAAGTCCTATGATCCAACCAGAACCGGAGGGATCTTCCCAGGGACAATCCAATAGATTATTAGAAGTCCTTACGAAAGATGGAGTAGAATGTGAACGAAGCTGAATGCCGACTAAGTACTGATGATAACACTGGAACAATCACAACAAGGTGCTATTAATGATGTCTTGGTAAGCATTGAAGGGGTTGAAGAATGAAAAAGAAATGTAAGGATAAAGGGTCTAAAGAAAGAAGCCCTCCATACAACTTAGGCAGAAACCGGGTCAACTCATCATGAAGACAAACTCATCATGGACCCAGTGATGTGAAGCACAACCCTTTCCTAGCTACTCAGGCTTCTCTCAAAAGAAGTTTGTTTTATTGTCACGGAGATCAACACGACTCCTATTGACTTTCTCACTCCGAGATAGTTGATATTGAATAGCTGGCATCTGCTCCAGCCTCCGACTACTAAAAGTGCACAAATCGAGTATAGAGCAAAGAGATAAATCAAATCTCGTTAGGACACACGGATGAAGATCAAGAGAGTCCTATGCTATATCCTTGTGATATTGCTAGAACACTCAGAGTAATACTACATAGTATTCACAATGATGAGTGGAAATCCTTCCAGTGTTAACATCAAACAGCACTGCGGTAGGTCATATGCAAGATTCTTTATGAATTGAACATATGTAAAACTAAAAAGCAACAGTGGTTTGATTCTGAATTAATTCAAACTCGTTTTAGGTTTCTACGCAATATCTTTATGGTCTTGCCAGAACATTCAGAGTGATATTCATTAATATTAACAGTGACGAATGGAAATCCTTCTAGTGTCAACATCAAACAGCGCTACGGTAGGTGACTTGTGAGATTCTTATGAATCAAACTTGTGTCAACTAGAAAGCAACAATGGTAAGATTCTTAATGAATCAAACTTGTTCCAGGAATTTGAATTGACGACTTTAATCAAGCGGATATTTATCCAATTGATTCACTCTTTATGTTCGCAGTCTTGCTTTGAGACGGTCGAGTAAAGAGAACGGCTAGTACAGCCGCGAAACCCTGTCAAGGAGATTCTTAATTGAATCTACCTAATCACAGGTACGGTATTTAATATCGTATAACGGTCTTCACCGACCGGAGGTAAAACGCTACCGATTTAGGACGAATGTCAAAGCCATTCAGTCCGTGTCTATGTTTTGTCTCAAGAAGGTGGCGTTATGGTGTACTCAACAAAGTCAATGATTCAAAACCACATACTCATGCCTAAAGACATATTCAACAATTAATAGTGTGAGCATGTGGATGAAGACACAAGATCGCAAGATGGCAAAGACAAGTCAAGGATGATTTGAAGATCTCAAGCTTAAAGACAAAGTCGAAAGACAACGACAAAGGCTCAAATATCACAACATGAAGAAACAAGACTACTATTACACGTTCAAGATTCATTTATGACGAGATTCGTAATCTTCATTGATCTCCAAATATCAAAAGGGTATGACCTCACATTGGGGGAGATTGTTAGCCTCAAAATATTGAGTCAAACAAGAATGCTCGGTCATAGGTTATTATTGTAACATTAGTTAGAACGTTGTAATAAGTAGTTAATTATTCGTGTTTTACGGGCTTGGATTTAAACTAATTAAAGTCCAAAAGTCAAGCCCGGCCCAATATATAGTCCATTAAAGCCCGCATGTGGGTGAACTATATATACTACCCTCCTAGCATGTTAGGAGGGTTGGTTGTTCATTTTTCTCACTTCTAATCTAATATTCCCAAAGTTAATCATCTTCTTCTCTCTACTTTCTCTCACTACTTTCTCTCTCTAGAATTCATCTCATATCTACCTTTCTTGAATTCGTGTGTTATATCATCTAAATAAATGGGACAACATATATAGAAAAGGGTCATAATGAGGTACAATTTACCCGCAACATTATTTTATGTAGGGAGAACAGTGAGTGGTAGCTGAAATGTGTATAGTTGAAGTTCGTTTTTCTCAGTTCTTAACAAATTGAAAGTCCTAACAAGATCGGGTTTTTAATTGTTCTTGGTTGGTAATATTTTTTGGATATTCTATTGCTAATTCAAACAATGCCTTGCAAAAATGAAAAATATCGTCTACTTATATGTAAAACACAGTGCAAATACCAAGTTTTTATCCAATTAAAATGCCAAATGTAAATTCTACAAACTAGAGGGACTGGAAATGTAAATTCTATGAAATTTAAATGCTCAAAATGTAAAGCTGAAAAGTACAAGGACTAGATGTGCAAAAACAGCAAACTATGAGGACTTAAAATGAAAATTGTTCAAACAAGTAACCAATTTTCCAACTAATTCAAAACTACCTAACTGATTTTTAACAAACTTGAAAGTACAAGGACTGATTAGTTGCAAAACTAGCAAGTTAGCCATGATTACAAACAGATTAATACCTCAAGGACTATAATGCAATTTTTGAAAACTTTTTACCAAAAACGGGTTACAACCTTCAATAAGCTCGTTTGAGCTTATTTCTCAACCAATTTTGACCAAATAAGTTGCAAACAACTTAAAATCAGATTTAAGCTAGACCTATCCAAGGAAATTGGCTGAAACTTACTAAAAAGCTGATAAGCTGAATTCAATAAGCACAAAATAAGCTATAAGCTAATCCAGACTTGCACAACTAGATTTCTATGGAAATTCTTGTTAATAAGCTCAAAAGAAGGACGGGAAATCAAGTCTCATGAAAAGTCATCCAGTAATAAGCTCAGAAACTTAAAATAAGCAAAAAGAGTGCTTATGTTGACTTTCGTTGACCAGATTTTTCAATAAGCCCAAAATCTCAAAATTCAACCAAGAATACTTATTGATTGATTTTGTGAAAGAAAATTTACTAGTTATTGAAGTGGAAATTGAAATATGAAAAAGCAGTTCACCAAGTTACAGAAACTTGAGTTTGCTCAATGGTTCAAACTTTTGCTTATTTCTTGCTGAATTTTGAATACTGTACAGTTTCCTTATACAAGATGAAACTTCATATTATGATTGAGAAATGAGAACTGATTTGGAGTAATTTCATCAACTAATAAAGAAATGGCAAGCAAATCAAATTGACAACTTTTCTAATAAGGAACTTGAAGAAAACTGACCCAATCTTTTTTATTACCTTTTGCCTTTTTGACCAACTAGCTGACTTGAAAATGACTTAAAACCATTTGTCATCACTTGTTAACTGAAAATGAACCAAAACTTGCCAAAAACTAATACTTGAAAATCAATCAAAAGCTAATGCCAAACACCAATTACTGATCTTTTTGGAATTTTTATGAAAGATTATTAAGCAAATGATAAAACTGAGTTAAGATAGATATCACACTAAGTTTTAAAGCTGAAATGAAGTAAATGAGAACTAGTTACAAGAACTTTAAGCAAAAAGAACTCAAAATGATTATAAAAGCTAAAGTTACTGATAAAAGCTGAAAACAGGTCAAGTTTTAAAACTAATAAGCAGGATTAAGCTACAATTAAGCTACCAAATCACTGAAATCATATCAATTAAAGGCTATAACACATTTTATCATGAAATCAAGCAAGATTATCTAGGAATGAAGCATGCATCAACTGTTTAGTGGAACTGAAATCAGAAAATGAACACCTTTAGCAAAGGCCTCCTTTGGGGAGTAGAGGAGCGCTGAGCTCTCTAGTCTAGTGCTAACCACCACCTTAGCACTAGAACACACTATCAACTACCAATCAACAGCAATCAATCATCAAAAATCACCATGACTGGACTTGAATTCATCAAATTCTGCTAGTACTTGAACTGGATGATCAAACAGCTACAATCTTTAAACTTAGTCAGTTATGATCAAGTGATGATCATAACAAACTAACAACAGCAACAAAAGGATTCAATGAAGCAAGGATGAACAGTAAAGTAGTATTAGAACTTTTGGAGGGAAAACTGAAATTTGAATTTTATTGAGTAAAGAAGTAGTTACAAGGGTAGTTTTCTGTTACAACTAACTATAACAGACTCAAGAGTGTGTCAAACTCTTGAGTTGTTAAGCTAAGAACTAAGAAATGAGTTGAGAGGAAAAACTAAGTGTGTGTGATTTCACACTTTCTACAACAACAAGAAATGAAAGCTGAACATGGTATTTATAGACTTCAGGAGTAGAGCAGTTGGGTTGGTGACGTGTTGGAACCAATCCCAGGCTTCTACGTGTCAAAAATCTGCCAAATGAATTTTGCTGATGAAGAACAGATTTTGGGATTTTCTCTTGGTTTGATTTCAGCTTAATTGGTTGTGACCATTGAGTTCGTCTCTCAAAAACAAGCAAGTTTCATGTTTATATCATCCCTTGAAATTGCTTCTAGCTCA
Source organism: Glebionis coronaria (assembly GCA_025667525.1). Lineage (NCBI taxonomy): Eukaryota > Viridiplantae > Streptophyta > Magnoliopsida > Asterales > Asteraceae > Glebionis > Glebionis coronaria. Next base: position 164,976,322 of record CM046881.1, read on the forward strand.
AAGTCGATTCTGGCAATACCTTTTGATGAAGATGACACGTGTCATGTTTATATTGGTTGTGAGCATGAGTTGCGGATCACTATCCATTTTGGATAAATTGATTATTGCATGTCTTAATGCCATTGGTGGAAAAAGTCTGAGTGGGATTGACTGTTGAGATTGAGTAATTAATGCTTTGGCGGCGTTAGTGGCCAGCTGGCGCCTAGGTGGTGATCCGTGTGACTTATTTCTTGGCCTCCCATTGGTTGCAATGTAAAAAGCTGGATCAAGCACTAAACTTGGTATAAAATTGACAATTTCAGCCCTTGTAGTTTATGTAGAGTATAAATCAGTCCCCAAACTTCATTCCTTTGACATATTTGACCCTTTAACTTTCATCTTTCACATTTGAAGCCCTTTGATTTGTTTGACTTGAATGTTGACCAAATTTGACTATGATCTTGACTTTTCCAAAATTTGCACTTTTGGTCCTTCATCTTTGGCAAATTGTCAAGATAGGTCCTTTGTCTTCAAAGTCTTGTCACTTTTGATCCTTCTTTGTCTTTTTCATCAAATTAAGCTTGATATTCCTTTGTTTGCTTGAAAATGTATCCTTCTTACCTATTTGAGCACAAACACAAAACATACCACATAATTCCGCTTTATAGCACAAAGTTTGGGTATTTTTATTGTGTATTAGGGTGATTTGTTGATAAATTGATATGAGTATTTGCTCATATCAAATCCCCTACACTTGAACATTGTCATGTCCTCATGCAATGCTATATATTTAAGCACAAATTTACATTCTCCTCATAATTAATCCACCTTGGCCAATATGGAATGCATCTACACTACTCTAAACTAAATGATGCATGATTTTGATTTTTAACAATGCAATGAACAAAATACAATTCTATCTATATCTTTTTTGTTTTTCTTGAAATGGTTTTGATGGAAATAACTCATAAAGAATTCAATGACTTTGATTAGGGCTTGGGTACCATGGACATTTATCACCCTCAAGTTTCACTTTCCCCATACCAAGCTTAAAAATGGGATCATTGTATTCACAAGTAAAAAGTGCATCAACTTATTCATGACAATTAAATGTGGAACCGGTTATTATTTGAGCAAATTGCTTGTGGGCAAATTTGTCATTATTTCAAGTGTGAAGTATAAGAAATGTAAAATCCAAAAATAAGGAAGCACGGTTTTAATCCTAAGTAATCCTCTCATGCATTACTTGAAAAACCGCTCACAATTAATATAAGTCCGTTACAAGAATAATAAGTCATTCGCCTTATGTGTAAAATCCTCATGTCATGCTTTCATAAGTAGCTACACACTCGCTAAGGAAAGAAAAATGAAACTCACGCAATAATTTACATCCGCCATCTTTTTGAGACTTTGGATCTTCAACCCCGCAACCCGTCAAGGTAATATTGGATTGGAGCAATCTATTGAATCCCCGCAACCCGTCAAGGTAATATTGGAACTCAATAGTCACTATAATTAACACCACACTGCCCCTCTTGGGAGTCTTGTATTATTTATTTATTTTTTTTTATTTTTTTCTTTTTTTTTTCTTTTTTTTCTAGCCACTCATTTTTTTTTCATAAGCCGCTCTTATTTTTCTTTATTCCTCACAAAGAAAGTTTAAAAGAATAAAACGAAAAACACCCGCTAAATATTGAGCATGACATAAGTCTAGTACACATAAAACGTTCTAACTTAGAATCTTAAGACGTACTTATACCAACCATGAATGATTAGACAAAAATGTATAAGAGATTACAAACCAATTAAAACCATTCTTGATTATTTATTAACATATATACATGCGAAGAAAATAGAGGTAAAGAAGAGAAGGGTTTAGCCACAAGTAATTATCATGAGGTTTATCTAGCCCTTTTATACTTGCTTCAACTCTATCATTTCCCATTCTCCACAAATTTAAAATCTCAAATAATGAGAGTGGTGGACGCTTAGCCTAATAGACCAATGAAGGACTACATGGTTAAGGATACTAGCTAGAGAATGCTAAGATAAGCAAACTCGGGTTGAGTCAAAATATCCATGGCGGGCCTAATATGTCAAAGAAATCTAAACTTGTTAAACCATGTTTTATTATATTTTTCTCTTTTATATATTTTTGATGAAAAATAAAAGAAGAATTATATACAAGCAAATGTGATATGCAAAATGATTGATGCAAAAATTATGAATGCATATTTTTGGTGGCCAAAGTAGATCAAAAATTCGAAAAATATTTGAAAAATTAATTTTCCATGTTATCATGAAAGACAATGACAAGTTCTAGGTAAGGTCACTTCGATAGAAGACCCCCCTACACTTAAGCTAAACATTGTCCTCAATGTTTAAGAGCATGGAAGTATAAAAACTTCCCCTACACTTATGACAATGAATAAACTTTGCTTAACCCAAGTTAAGGAAAGGACAACTATTAGTGAATTCATGTTTAAGCACAAGGTGTCAATGAAAGATCACAATAGTAACGAAGTGAACCGGATACAAGGGCCTCTTCCATAAGCTCCAAAGCATGAAATGAGTGAGCAACCCTACAAACAATCATGAAGACAAAAGAAGGTCTCCCCTACACTTATCTCCAAGTCTATACCTTTATTGCTAACCTACAACACTCTAAACCTAGTTATACGATGCTTGAGTTAATGAGTCTCTAGCTCGACTCGTCCCTCAATGAATTAATTCATGGGGAAAATGGGGATCTCTTGGACCATTTCAACGGAAATGTCCTCCCCAAAATAATGTTTCACACGGTGACCATTCACTTTAAAGTTTGGACCATCGGGTTGTGACAACTCTATAGTTCCATATGGAAACACTTGAGCAATAGTGAATACCGGACCATCTCGACTTAAGCTTGCCCGCAAAAAGTTTCAACCTTGAGTTAAAGAGGAGAACCGGCTCTCCAACTTTGAACTCACGGTTTTTGATCTTAGCATCATGCAATTTCTTAGTCTTTTCCTTGTAAAGCAAAGAATTTTCATAGGCATTGGCTCGCAATTCATCCATCTCATTAAGTTGATCTTTCCTATGTGAATCGGCTTGGTTTAAATCAAAGTTAGCCCACTTGAGAGCCCAAGATGCCTTGTGTTCTAACTCGAATGGGAGGTGGCACGCTTTACCATAGACAAGCCTATAAGGAGTACAACCAGTTGGTGTCTTAAAAGCCGTCCTAAAGGCCCACAAAGCATCATCAAGCTTATCCGACCAAGAAGCTCGATGCTCTCCCACCGTTCTCTCTAAAATTCTCTTTAAACCACGATTTGTGACCTTGGTTTGACCATTGGTTTGTGGGTGATACGCGGTAGAAAGTCTATGATTAACTCCATATTTCTTCATAACTCTCGTGAATTGATCATTACAAAAGTGTGTACCACGATCACTTATGATGGCTCGAGGTACACCAAATCTAGCAAACAATTGCTTTAAGAACTTCACAACAACTCTAGCATCATTGGTAGGTAAGGCTTTAGCCTCCACCCATTTGGACACATAATCCACCACCACAAGTATATACTTGTTTCCCTTAGAGGATGGAAAAGGTCCCATGAAATCAATGCCCCATACATCAAATATCTCACACTCTTGAATAAAATTTTGTGGCATCTCATCACGTTGCATAATTTTTCCTTGTCTTTGACACACATCACAAAATTTCACCATTTCATGGGCATCTTTGTAAATGGAAGGCCAATAGTAACCCGAATCAAAGACTTTCTTGGCGGTATAGTTAGGCCCAAAATGTCCACCCGTAGGTCCTTTATGACACGCTTCTAAGATCTTAAATGCCTCGGGCCCATCTACACACCGTCTAATGATTTGGTCCGCACATTGCCTAAAAAGATAAGGATCATCCCAAAAGTAGTACTTAACTTCCTTAAGAAATTTCTTCTTTTGTTGATAAGTAAGACCCTCAATAAGCACATTGCCCACAAGATAGTTTGCTATATTCACAAACCAAGGAGTGGCATCCTCTTGGGAAGAGATAGACATGAGCTCCTCTAATGGAAAGGATTCATTGATTTCTTGATGTGGAAAATCTCCTTGAAAAGGATGCTCAAGTCTACTCAAGTGATCCGCCACTAAATTCTCGGCTCCTTTCTTATCAAGAATTTCTATCTTAAACTCTTGAAGCAACAAAACCCATCTCAAAAGCCTAGGCTTAGCATCTTGTTTTGTCATGAGATACTTGAGAGCGGAATGATCCGTATACACTATGGTTTTGGATAGCACAAGGTATGGTCTAAATTTCTCAAAAGCATAGACTATAGCAAGCAACTCTTTTTCCGTGGTAGTGTAATGAAGTTTTGCACCGGTCATGGTTTTACTCGCATAGTGTATAGGTTGAAAATGCTTATAAACTCTTTGTCCTAAGACGACCCCCACCGCATAATCACTAGCGTCACGCATAAGCTCAAAAGGTAATTCCCAATTTGGAGAAACCAAAACGGGAGCCTTTGTCAATTTCTCCTTAAGAGTCTCAAAAGAGTCCAAACAATCTTGGTTAAAAATGAAAGGAGCCTCTTTTGCCAAGAGATGAGTCATCGGTCTAGCTATCTTAGAAAAATCTTGTATAAAGCGCCTATAAATCCCGCATGACCTAAGAAACTCCTCACACCTTTAACCGAGGTGGGTGGGGGAAGCTTAGCAATCACATCAATTTTAGCTCGATCCACTTCTAATCCCTTGTTGGATATTTTGTGTCCTAAAACAATCCCCTCTTTCACTATAAAGTGACATTTCTCCCAATTAAGCACTAAACGTGTTTCCTCACAACGCTTAAGCATTCTCTCTAGATTGGTGAGACATGAGGTAAATGAATTTCCAAAGACGGAAAAATCATCCATAAAAACCTCCATGGTTTGCTCTATCATGTCATGGAAAATCGCCATCATGCACCTTTGAAACGTCCCCGGTGCATTACATAAGCCAAAAGGCATCCTCTTGTAAGCAAATGTACCGTAGGGACAAGTGAATGTGGTCTTTTCTTGATCCTTAGGGTCAATGGGTATTTGGAAATAACCCGAAAAGCCATCAAGAAAGCAATAGTACTCATTTCCCGCTAAGCGTTCAAGCATTTGATCCATAAAAGGTAATGGGAAATGGTCTTTCCTAGTAGCCTCATCGAGTTTCCTATAGTCAATACAAACTCTCCAACCGGTGACAAGTCTCGTAGGAATAAGCTCATTGTTCTCATTAGGCACTACGGTGATTCCACCCTTTTTTGGAACACAATGTACCGGGCTAACCCATGGAGAGTCAGAAATGGGGTAAATCATACCCGCATCAAGGAGTTTAATCACCTCCTTCTTAATGACCTCATGGATTTTTGGGTTAACTCTTCGTTGACTTTGAATGGCGGGTTTGTAATCATCCTCCATAAGGATTTTGTGTGTACAAAAATGTGGATCAATGCCCCTTATGTCGGATATTTTCCATGCTAAGGCTTTCTTGTGTTTCTTAAGGACTTCAATAAGTTGCTCCTTCTCATACTCTTTCAACTCTTTAGCAATGATCACGGGTAGTTGGTCTTTGCCCTCTAAAAAGCATACTCTAAGTGGGATGGAAGGTCCTTAAGTTCAATTGGAGGTGGACTCTCTATGGAAGGTTTTACTATAGAAGGATCCTCATTGATAACTTCTTGTGGAGTAGGAGAAGGAATAGGGTCCTCATTGAGCAACTTTTGGATAGTAAGAATATCTTCTTCCCAATTAATGGGAGAATCATCATCACCAAGAAAGTTTGACTCAAATTCCTCCAAGAGGAAACCACTCTCTCCAAAAGGTGTTAAAGAGGGAGCAATTGAGGCCACGGTTTCAACATGGGGCATCTCATCACTAGTACTCTTGCAAGCATCATGAAAGTGTTCATCACACACCTCATCTAACAAATCAACTATGTTAATAGTCTCACACGGTCTAGACTCCTTAACCTCTTTCCTATCACAAACTTTCCCTAACTTAAACACCACTCTCCCATCCTCTACTCTCATAATTAGTTCTCCTTCCACCATATCTATCAAAGTACGACCCGTTCTCAAAACGGTCTACCAACAATCAAAGGAACTCTAGGATCCATGTCATAATCAACCACTATAAAGTCGGCCAGAAATGTAAACTTATCCACACCTACAAACACATCCTCCGCTATACCTACGGGGTAAGCTATGGTTCGGTTGGCTAACTCAAGGGTCATCCTAGTGGGAGTGAGCTCGGGAAGAGAGAGTTTTTTCTAAACCGATAAAGGCATGAGGTTAATGCTTGCCCCTAGATCCGCCAAAGCCATGCAATTTTCTACACCGGGAAAATTACAAGGTATCAAGAAGCGCCCCGGATCTCCAAGTTTTGTTGGTAAGGTTTTAAGTAGCACGACAGAACAATTTTCATTAAGGGATGTGTTGGGCAAATCAACCAATTTTTCTTTGTTTGAGAGTAAATCCTTGAACATCTTAGCAAACTTTGGCATATAAGCAAGAGCTTCCGCAAAGGATATGTTGATGTTGAGTTGCTTGAACATCCTTAAGAAATTTGAGACTTGGATGTCATCCTTGTTCTTTAACTTGTCCTTTTTCAACCTTGAAGGATATGGAAGAGTTGATTTTGGTGTAGGTGGAATAGGTGTTGTAGTGGAAAATTTGTCTTTGTTAGCTTCTTCATTGGGAGGTGTGGAAGGTAGAGGAGAAGTAGGAATAGGTTGAGAAGATGTGTTTGATTGAATGGGAGCATTTTGAGGTGGTGAAGTAAAGGTAGAAGGCTTGTCACAAGTAGGAACAAAAGTGGGTGAAACAATAGGAGGTTTAGGAGGTGAAGGATTCTTTGTTGTCTTTCCACTTCTTGTTGTAATAGCATTGACATTTTCTCTTGGATTTGTTTGTGTGTTGGAAGGTAAAGTCTCTTGTGGTCTTTGATTATACATAATTTGGTTTTGAAGAAGAGCAAATTTCTTGTTTTTCCTCTTAAGCATCTTTCATTTGTTTCTCATAAGAAGTAAGCTTTTAAAGGATCAAATCCATGGGGTTAGGTTGCACATTCCCTTGATAAAAACCTTGTTGTGGAAAAAGTGGAGGTGGTGCATTAAATCCTTGGTTTGGTGGATAAAAGTTATTTCCTTGAGGTTGAAAATGATTGGGTGCCTTGTAGTTATTTCCTTGGTAAGGTGGTCTTTGCCCTTGATTCCTTTGTAAAACTTGAGGAGGATTTTGTTGAATTTGGGTGGGTGGTTGGGGTGGGAATCCCGGTGGAGTAAGGTAATTTTGGGACTTGTAAGAAAGGTTATTTGGATTGATATTTGGCTTGAAGTGTTCACGATGTTCCTCTTGGTAAGCATAACATTCCCCTTGATAACCTTGCACCTTATCACATTGTTCATAAGAATGGGGACCTCCACAACTTACACAAGAAAGAGTAATTGCATTCACATCATTTGAAAAATTATTCAATGAAAGGCTCTTAATGGCTTGAATAAGCTCTTGTTGACCACTATCCATCTTTTGAAAAATCTCTTGTTGATATTTGAGGAATTGGTTATGACAAGGTGTTTGAGAAGTGTTTTGGATAACATGAACCCTTTCTTCAAATTGAGTGTTTGTTTGAACCATTGCTTTAGTCTCAATGATGTCCACGGCCTCTTGAATGGATTTAAGAAGAATATTCCCTCCCGCGGAAGCATTGAGTGAATCTTGGTGATGAGGTTTAAGGCCATTATAGAAAGTATTGATTTGGTGAACTTCATCCAATCCATGGTTAGGGCATCGCCTCAATAACTCTCTAAACTCCTCCCAAGCATCACTAAAGGATTGACTAGGTTTTTGTTGAAAGCCTATAATTAAGTTCCTCAAAGCCGTGGTCTTAGATGGAGGAAAGAACTTGTTCAAAAACTTAGTGGTGAAACCATCCCATGTGGTGATACTATCGGGTGGTTGGGTGTCTAACCAATGCTTAGCGGGTCCCTCTAGTGAAAATGGCACTAATATCAACTTAATAGCATCATGTGGAACTCCATTGTACTTAAGGGTATTGCAAAGAGCAAGGAATCTCTTAAGGTGATCATGAGGATCATCATTCTTGTGACCATAGAAAGGTGTGTTAGAAACCAAGGTAATCATAGCCGTTTTTAGCTCAAATGAATTTACGGGAATGTCGGGAATCCTAATAGCATTGGCGTATCCATGAACATTGGATTGCAAACGTTCCATCAAAGAACGATTATCAACAGCCATGGCTTCTTGTTGTGGATGAGTCAAAGCACGATTCTCGTGATCGGCTTGATGGACGGTGGTGGTCTTACTTTTTCTCTTTTTCTTCCTTTTTGGAGGAAGAGGTTGTACACCAATCGGTATTTGTGCACGCCCGCGAGTGAGCATGCAACTCAGTACGAGGAATGAGAGAGAAGCTCTCATGTGACTTTGAAGAGAAAAGGATTATCCTCTTCGAGTTTCAATATGAAATATCCACAAGAAAATAATAATATACGTATGTACTACGTGGGTGCAAGACCCCCAATGAAGCCTTCCTTCTTAGAATACTCACAAGTGAACGGGGGGTTAGGTGGCGCGAAGCACTTAAGTACCTATTGACCCTTAGATGGCATTTTATAGCACATAGCCTTTCTATTCACTTAATTGTTTGTATTCTTCGAATTGTTGCTTATTGAGAGTATTTATCTATTCTTGCTTTATTTTGTTTGATCGATACACGTGTCAAGGACCGGAACGCCCCTCAACACGGTGTATTGCCTTGGCAATACTTATGGAGAATATGTAGATTGGTTGTTCTTATACGTATACGTATTTACTTATAATAATATATGGAAAATATTTTTGTATTTATGAGTTTTTAAGAGAAAATACTATATGGACATAAAAACCGAGAGAATCCAAAAATATATATTTTTGGGTGCAATCTCTTAGGAAAAAGATTGCATTTTGGATTTTTTAATTTGTTTGGTCAATTCTTTAGGAAAAGAACTGTTTTGTTAATTTTTTAGTTTTTATATATTTTTATATTTTTGATTTTTTATTTGTTTTTTATTTATGATACGTAAAAATAACGTTCACTAGGTGAACGGATCCCAAAAGCCAATGAAAACCGTCAATCGATAGTCTCTCGTAAAGTCAAAGAACCGGCAGCGGCGCCATTTGAAATGTGTATAGTTGAAGTTCGTTTTTCTCAGTTCTTAACAAATTGAAAGTCCTAACAAGATCGGGTTTTTAATTGTTCTTGGTTCGTAATGTTTTTTGGATATTCTATTGCTAATTCAAACAATGCCTTGCAAAAATGAAAAATATCGTCTACTTATATGTAAAACACAGTGCAAATACCAAGTTTTTATCCAATTAAATGCCAAATGTAAATTCTACAAACTAGAGGGACTGGAAATGTAAATTCTATGAAATTTAAATGCTCAAAATGTAAAGCTGAAAAGTACAAGGACTAGATGTGTAAAAACAGCAAACTATGAGGACTTACAATGAAAATTGTTCAAACAAGTAACCAATTTTCCAACTAATTCAAAACTACCTAACTGATTTTTAACAAACTTGAAAGTACAAGGACTGATTAGTTGCAAACCCTAAAAACTAGCAAGTTTAGCCATGATTACAAACAGATTAATACCTCAAGGACTATAATGCAATTTTTGAAAACTTTTTACCAAAAACGGGTTACAACCTTCAATAAGCTTGTTTGAGCTTATTTCTCAACCAATTTTGACCAAATAAGTTGCAAACAACTTAAAATCAGATTTAAGCTAGACCTATCCAAGGAAATTGGCTGAAACTTACTAAAAAGTTGATAAGCTGAATTCAATAAGCACAAAATAAGCTATAAGCTAATCCAGACTTGCACAACTAGATTTCTATGGAAATTCTTGTTAATAAGCTCAAAAGAAGGACAGGAAATCAAGTCTCATGAAAAGTCATCCAGTAATAAGCTTAGAAACTTAAAATAAGCAAAAAGAGTGCTTATGTTGACTTTCGTTGACCAGATTTTTCAATAAGCCCAAAATCTCAAAATTCAACCAGGAACACTTATTGATTGATTTTGTGAAAGAAAAATGACTAGTTACTGAAGTGGAAATTGAAATATGAAAAAGCAGTTCACCAAGTTACAGAAACTTGAGTTTGCTCAATGGTTCAAACTTTTGCTTATTTCTTGCTGAATTTTGAATACTGTACAGTTTCCTTATACAAGATGAAACTTCATATTATGACTGAGAAATGAGAACTGATTTGGAGTAATTTCATCAACTAATAAAGAAATGGCAAGCAAATCAAATTGACAACTTTTCTAATAAGGAACTTGAAGAAAACTGACCCAATCTTTTTTATTACCTTTTTGCCTTTTTGACCAACTAATTGACTTGAAAATGACTTAAAACCATTTGTTATCACTTGTTAACTAAAAATGAACCAAAACTTGCCAAAAACTAATACTTGAAAATCAATCAAAAGCTAATGACAAACACCAATTACTAATCTTTTTGGAATTTTTATGAAAGATTATTAAGCAAATGATAAAACTGAGTTAAGACAGATATCACACTAAGTTTTAAAGCTGAAATGAAGTAAATGAGAACTAGTTACAAGAACTTTAAGCAACAAGAACTCAAAATGATTATAAAAGTTAAAGTTACTGATAAAAGCTGAAAACGGGTCAAGTTTTAAAACTAATAAGCAAGATTAAGCTACAATTAAGCTACCAAATCACTGAAATCAGATCAATTAAAGGCTATAACACATTTTATCATGAAATCAAGCAAGATTATCTAGGAATGAAGCATGCATCAAATGTTTAGTGGAACTGAAATCAGAAAATGAACACCTTTAGCAAAGGCCTCTTTGGGGAGTAGAGGAGCGCTGAGCTCTCTAGTCTAGTGCTAACCACCACCTTAGCACTAGAACACACTATCAAATACCAATCAACAGCAATCAATCATCAAAAATCACCATGACTGGACTTGAATTCATCAAATTCTGCTAGTACTTGAACTGGATGATCAAACAGCTACAATCTTCAAACTTAGTCAGTTATGATCAAGTGATGATCATAACAAACTAACAACAGCAACAAAAGGATTCAATGAAGCAAGGATGAACATTAAAGTAGTATTAGAACTTTTGGAGGGAAAACTGAAATTTGAATTTTATTGAGTAAAGAAGTAGTTACAAGGGTAGTTTTCTGTTACAACTAACTATAACAGACTCAAGAGTGTGTCAAACTCTTGAGTTGTTAAGCTAAGAACTAAGAAATGAGTTGAGAGGAAAAACTAAGTGTGTGTGATTTCACACTTTCTACAACAACAAGAAATGAAAGCTGAACATGGTATTTATAGACTTCAAGAGTAGAGCAGTTGGGGTTGGTGACGTGTTGGAACCAATCCCAGGCATCCACGTGTCAAAAATCTGCCAAATGAATTTTGCTGATGAAGAACAGATTTGGGGATTTTCTCTTGGTTTGATTTCAGCTTAATTGGTTGTGACCATTGAGTTCGTCTCTAAAAAACAAGCAAGTTTCATGTTTATATCATCCCTTGAATTTGCTTCTAGCTCAAAGTCGATTCTGGCAATACGTTTTGATGAAGATGACACGTGTCATGTTTATATTGGTTGTGAGCATGAGTTGCGGATCACTATCCATTTTGGATAAATTGATTATTGCATGTCTTAATGCCATTGGTGGAAAAAGTCTGAGTGGGATTGACTGTTGAGATTGAGTAATTAATGCTTTGGCGGCGTTAGTGGCCAGCTGGCGCCTAGGTGGTGATCCGTGTGACTTATTTCTTGGCCTCCCATTGGTTGCAATGTAAAAAGCTGGATCAAGCACTAAACTTGGTATAAAATTGACAATTTCAGCCCTTGTAGTTTATGTAGAGTATAAATCAGTCCCCAAACTTCATTCCTTTGACATATTTGACCCTTTAACTTTCATCTTTCACATTTGAAGCCCTTTGATTTGTTTGACTTGAATGTTGACCAAATTTGACTATGATCTTGACTTTTCCAAAATTTGCACTTTTGGTCCTTCATCTTTGGCAAATTGTCAAGATAGGTCCTTTGTCTTCAAAGTCTTGTCACTTTTGATCCTTCTTTGTCTTTTTCATCAAATTAAGCTTGATTTTCCTCTGTTTGCTTGAAAATGTATGATTCTTACCTATTTGAGCACAAACACAAAACATACCACATAATTCCGCTTTATAGCACAAAGTTTTGGTATTTTTATTGTGTTTTAGGGTGATTTGTTGATAAATTGATATGAGTATTTGCTCATATCAGTAGCTAAGTGAAGATAGCTGTTATTACTTTGACTAAAATAGCACGTTGCTAATAACTGTGGTTTTGGGTAAGTGACAATTGGTTTGCTACCACGTCCACTACCACGTGGACCAACACGTCCTCCGCCACCCATTACGCCCAAATTCCCCCTTCCACGAAAAGATTAACTACCACTACCTCCTCTAGCGCTTCGACCTCCATCCCAGGTTTTATTATTCCTATGGGTTTTGTATTGTTTGAAATGTTCTTGAAGTTTGTTCTTTATTGATAGGTGATTAAGCATTGTTATTATTTAATTTATATAAGCAATCACTGGCATCCCTGTGTGTCACACTCTAAGGGTCTTGGACATATAGCACAAGACCCTCCTCACCAGCTGCCTCTAAGACAAAGGTCCTTATGTTCTCCTGATGAAAACAACATATCAAGGCTATATATTATGTGGAGATCACGAATAAGATACAGTTTATAGAGACCATCGTCATAATTTGTTACATTTGGATATTACTCGATCATACCATGAAATTGCAACGTAATTTATTCTAGGAAGTTTCCTCTCTTAATTTACCATGGTTAAAGTACAACTATAATGATGATAGGCAAAATCATTATCTGAGTTTTTCAGTTAGGCACTTAGGTGGGACTTGCTAAATTTATCTTTTCTGATAATTTATTTCATTCGGTTTGATATTTTACTCTTCTTCATTCGTTTGCAGGTTTTTTTGTAAAGGAAATAAGAAAATCGAATCAACATGAGTGGAGAAGGGCATCGTAACGATCACGAAAAATTCATTTTCGCATCACATAACTCATTACTACACACAAGTTTAGAAAATCCAATTGAAGAGTGGAGCGAAGGTGAGTATATTGCGGGACAATCTAAGTGGTATAGGATTGATGATGTGAAGTATATTTTGGATCTTGATGAAATCATCGAAGTTAGTTTGGCCAATTTTGGTGAGGGTGGTCATAAATCTCCTTTTGTTGGAGTTTTACGCACCAATGATTTCAAGAATTGTCAGGTAGCTGTTGCTGCACCTGTAACCAATGCGATGCCATATCATCTACCAGTTCTCGAATTAAGTAAGGTTAGCTTTTGGTTTTAATCTGAGATGTTTTCTTAACGCTTAATTTCAATTCAGGTTTTAGTTTTTGTAAAACCGAAAATGACGGCTAGAGCAATATGATGAGATAGACTTTTACATTCCTTGATGAGGGTACAACAAAAGTTACGGCTGCCTCAATAAAGTGGAAAGAGGGCATGGTAACATCTTTTTTATATGTCTTATATATGTGATGGAAGTGCCAAAATGGGAGGGTAAGGCGGGTTAACTGGTCAAATTGTTTTAGGTCAAAGCAGTCCAGTCTTTTTTGTTATGGGTAGGCTGGGTTGACATGAATTTCATTTTGGCTAACAGGTTCATATGTTTACATACAACTAGGAAAATTGTTTTAAGCATTAATTAATACTGAATGGGCGATTTTCTGCCCTTGGACTTAAGAGAATGCATCTCTTTTACCTGTTAGATAATAAACCTGACCTGAATCAACAGTCATACATAAATGTGTCGTATTGTCACCTCCGTTATGTGCTTATTGGCAAGCACTTTTGTAACTCGAACCAGATTTTTATTTAAATTTAATGTTTTCCTTTTGAAAGGGTATTCCCAAACGGGGCCTGCAATGAGGTACATGAAAAGAAAGATAACAAGAGATGTCACGAGGAGGACAAGTTTACAATTTGTACTTCTTACTTTACATGTCATTAGTATTGCTACAGTTTTTTTTGTTCCGCTTCATTTGCTTAATACCTTAATCTCTTGATGTATCAATGCAGCTTCTTTTCCTGGTTCACTGGAACTCAAGAAAAGGATGGCATGGAAGATTTTCATGATGAAGTACGGTCTTTGTGTATATATATCTGATAAAGTTTTATATGTGGCTGCTGCAGCATTTTCTGCAAATGTGCACATCTGAGATGTGTTTAGTATGTTTTCACCTACTGAATTGTATGCAACCCAAGTGTAATTGGGGGCCCAGATATTGCTGCTATGACTTTCATCAGCTAATAACAAAAATACTTATAATTTTGTAGCTGACAATTTACGACTGAACTTATAAAAGCATCCATAAAATGCCCGCACTCCCCCGCAGCGGAGCGCGGGCACCAAATCCTAGTTTTATTTATAACTCAAAAATCAAAATTCATATCTCGCTATAACTTGTTTTAAGCCGCGCTAAAACTTGAGGCGTGCGTTTCGTGCAACACAATAAGTCAATATGCGCTACGACATAAAGTGATCTAATTTCTTTAATTCAACTCAAAAAATGAATATTATTACATGTGTGGAGAGTTTTTTATTTTAATTATTATGTACAACATTTATTATAAAATTAATATAAATATAATATCGAAATATATAAAATAAACAAATATTTTTATATATTATGCCGTCGTAAGTCACGTTTTAGGAACGCTAAAACGTGTAACTTGAATATGTCGCTATTTATAAAATAATTTAACATTAGGCTATGGAAACGACGCCTTTTCCTTAGGCCCAAAAATTCCCGCCCAAAATTATGAACCACATAATCACCATTCATAAACCAATAACAAAACTTCGAGGCATTAGAGCATCAATAATGGCACCAAGTCATAAAGACTTGGTGCATTTATTGCATTAAAGGCATAGCCCATTTACTCACTAAAATTCTTAACAATGACTTGGTGTTTACTATGTCATACACAAAAAGTCTTCTAAAAAGTTTTTACTCCAATGATAAAAACCTCTAAAAATGACTTTTTGAAATAGTAAAAAGTTTTTCATAGTTTTTACCATTGCTCATGCTCTTAGTTTAAAAAAAAGCACCTCTAAGGCAGAATATTCAAGAACAACTATGTGTTTAGTTGTAAAAAAATGAAAAGTTTTTTAGAAAAATTTTCTAAAAAAACAGAAAATTTGATAAAAAAAGAAATTAAAATTTTTTTACTGAAAACAAAAAAATTGTTTTCTCATGTTATAAAGAAGAGCTACTCCATTATCAAAAAACCTAGAGAAGGAAAATTAAAAAAACTTTCCTACAACTAAACGCAAAAGATTTGACAAGGAGTAAGATGGGGAAGAAAATGAAAATCAGGTATGTTTTGATTAGTTTATTTATGTTAGTAATCTAATACACCCATATTTTGTTCTAAATTTTTTTACTGTATTTACGAATATTGAATTGTTTTTTTTGTTGAGGAAAATTGGGGTTTAATTACCACAAATGTACTTTTTCATAAAATTAATTTCGCTATTAAAAAAGGACTTGCGGCGCAGCTTGTTGCTCGCTTGTGTTATACATTTGTGTAATTAAATATTGATCATTTTACTCCCTTATAAAACAAATTATACCTTCTCTCTTATTAAATATAAAAAAATTAAGAGGTACAACTTTAATTTACAAGCCAAATGTACAACTACAACAGCATACTATACATCATTTTAATGCATCAACTTACATTTGATTTTAAGTAATACAAGTTCAACAAAATGATGTACAATCCAAACTTTAAAAAAAAATACAATTAATGATAACATAAATACACCCCAACCCCTTCTATTACAACATAAAGAACATAATGTACAACTCAATCACCATTTTTTTCTTTTCCAAACAACGTTCTTACATAATTATTATAGATAGGCAACAATAAGTTAGATATGTTTCACCTCTAAAACATGATAAATACATAGATCCATAAAAAAACCTAAAAAGTGGCGACAACATCAGGATTCTGTGACATATCGGCAGAGCCGGCGACGCGAACACCAATCTATATGAAAAACCTTATTAACATGAGAAATATATACGGTCATTTTTTTAGCACACATAAAAACTCATACCTTTAAAATACCTCATATCAATAAGTAATTTACGGTTGTGTGTGGTCCTGGTGATGTGGTTTTCTAGGGTGATAATAATGGATTTTTCCGGGACGTGACGACTGTTAAAAATGAATACCCAAATAACATTTATTCGCTAGAAAATTTTGTCACAGGATACCGCCGCCATATCGCGCGGGTACCCTGGTAGTAATATATAAGGTTTGAAATCAATTTGATTTAGATATATAAAATTGTTCAAATATGTTTTCACAATCTATTGATATGATTGCATTGTACAAAAGAAGCTCATCGGCAGGTGGATTGTGATACAACTTCCAAATAGAAAATGGAGAGTCTAATATGAATTAGTTTGCTTATCATCTTGCTTTTAATTTCCTGGATACTTTTTTATTATAAAAGACAGAATCATGAACTGATAACATAATATTATGAGGGTGGTTATTGGTACACCCCCTAAATAGATTCTAATACCCCTTAATTTTTTGATTTTTTTTGATTTTTTTTATTTTTATAATTTTGTTTTTGTTATAAAATTGTAAAACAGAAAGTGCGGAATAAAAAATATAAAATTTAACATGTTAAAAATAGTAAACTGTAAAAAAATACGGAACATAAACTGACAGAAAACTGTGTTGTACAGTAAAAGGGGGACAAAAAAGGATATTGGAAGTACTTTTTTGTACTTTTGAGGGGCTAGGGAGGGTATTAGTAACATCACCCAATATTATAGGTGTGGTACTTATATTCAGATTTGTAATGTGTGTTGTTCTAAAAATTCTAAGTTTTATGTCATTACGTAATATTAAGAATGTTCACATTGATAGAGTTTAATTCGTTGAATTGGGAATTTGAATTGCTATGTCTTCCAGGCTGAAGACCGCCCTTTTAACAACTGTTCTTTTAGCCGGCACCAGCAACACCACAATCACAATAGGTATGGGAAAGTCCGTCAAGTTAGAGACGGATTTTGCAATGTTTTGCTGAAGGTTTATAAAGCTCATAACAATTATACAAAACCTTAAATAAGATCAAAGTACATATAACGGAAGCGATTTAATAAGATCATAATTAATAACACATTCATAATTAATCGAGTTAGGGTTACATACCTTTTAGCTAGAGAAAATCCACTAGAACACCAACGAACCACCAATCAGGGTTTATAACGAATGCAACCAAGATATAGTCTAAAGTAAGACTATATTACGCTCTTGTACACACGTAATGCAACAGGCTAATCGTGATTCTAGCACGTGTAAACCGAGCTTCTACGTTTGTGAAAAATGTACACAACAACACTAGAGAGGGGTTAGGACTAGACTAATAGCTAAATCGAAAAACAAACGATAACCCTAAAGGGGGTGTTTGGCCGGCGATCGCAAGAGAGGAGAAAGAGAGAGTGGGGTGAAGAATTATGAGGGTAAGGGGTTTGTTTATATAGGCTAGCAAATCTTGTATTACAAGTCATAAACCAATTAGGAAAGAAATCCTTTTCCCCCTTTGTCTCTATAACCGACCGACGAACACCCCTTGGTGGCGTGTTCCGGAACCTTCTTTCCTCCTTCTATTTTATTCCACAACGTTCGTTATACTTAACTGTTAATTATTTAAAACGACCGTTAAGTTAAAGCTCGGTTTAATTCAATGAATATAGTAAATAAATTTATTAAATAAATTAACCCTTTACGTATTGTGTGCAATCCCGTATCCCGAGTTCGATCCTAACATACGAGTATTTAAATTTATGTCCATAAAACTTTCAGCTCCCACTTGGACAAATTTCGAATATCGTGATTACATTGACTAGCGTCTAGTTACACTAGCAATGTCTCTAGTACAACTCGAGTAAGGTCTCCTGGATAAAACCTTTTAATGATTCATCATTATTATTATCCTTTTATTTCAAATACAACGTTAATAGGATATGGATCTCAATCATTCCTTTCATTAATCATTCTGTTTCTCGTTTACGGTTATAGCAAGATTACCAAAACAAATTTAGGTGTGGCCACACAAACATCTTACTACTCCCCCGAGGGCCCCAACTGTATTATACTTCAAAATAATTTGAAGGAAACAAATCCCATTTTGAATACAAGCGAAACTTACGAACTTTGCAACACTTCTGAAAATAACCCTTATAGCTACCAATTACGCTTAGCGTTAGGTTATCTCACAGAAACGCACTACGCTCGTGACAGTTTCCTCGTATCTCAGGTCTAAGGATAACTATTTATGATTTACTTAATGACAAAGATTCATAAAGTAAAATCATATAGTTGGGATAAGTCAAATATTTGATTCATCAAATATCATCCAAAATTGAGAGTAAATTGCATAAATCGTCCCTAAAGTTTGGCCAAAATGCATGTTTCGTCCCACATGTTACGAAAGTGCAAGAATCATCCATATTTGGAAATTAAAATGCAAGTATCGTCCTTGTGGGGAAAATTCTTGGGACGAAAAACGCAAAATGACGAAAATATTTGGGACGAAACACGCAAGATAACAAAACCTTAAGGATGAAAATTTGTAAAATAGTTTGATTTTAGGACGATATCAGCACTTATAAAATATTTGGGTCAAAATCTGCAAAATGACTAAATTTCATGGACGATTTATGCAATTCCCTCCAAAATTGACCAATATACTTTCAATTATACTCTATCACTATTTTGAATTGTCTTAATTCAATAATACTCCCATATTATCAATCGACAACGGACATTTAGAACATGACAATTTATTCATGGATCAAAACATGTAAAATAGGATACAAAATTAAATAACAGAAAATAAATGAAACTCAATCTTTATTTCATCAATTCAATAACGTCTTAAACATCCTTTATCCAAATACTAATCACAGATTTATTGCATGAAATCGCTAGCTAGTTGAAGCCCAATAGCCTTAGCATGCTTAACTACCTTTGGTCTAGGCAAAGCCTTAGTAAAAGGATCAGCTACGTTATCATCTGTGTGAACTTTTATCAAATTTATTTCTCGAGCTTCAACTTGTTCTCGAACATAGTGATATCTACATTTAAAGTGTCTGGCGCCTTTCATGACTCCAGAATCATTGGCGAATATGATTGCAGCAGAATTGTTACAATATATATCAATAGGTTCTTTAATTATTGAAGGCATCACTCCAAGATCTCCAATAAACTTCCTAATCCATACACCTTCCATTGCATCTTCTGAATCAGCTATGTACTCAGATTGAGTGGCATGCATTGCAATCGTTGTCTGCTTCTTGCTCTTCCAGTCAACTGCTCCTCCATTGATATCAAACACGTAACCCGTCTAAGACTTCGTATCGTCTTTATCACACTGCCAGGACACATCACAGAAACCTGTAACATTCAGTTCTATGTCTGGTTTACCCTCAAATACCAAAAACATATCTTTCGTACTCCTCAAATACTTTAGTATATGTTTAACAGCAGTCCAGTAGAGCTTCCCTGGATTCTATTGGTAACAACTGACCAAGTTTTGAGCAAACGCCACATCAGGCCTTGTGCATCTTACAACATACATAATAGATCCTACAGCCGAAGCATAAGGCACCTTTCGCATATAAGCCATCTTTTTGTGTGTTGATGCATCTAACTCATGACTTAGTTCATGCTTAACCTCCATAGGTTGAAAACCTTTCTTAGAGTTATGCATGTTATACTTCTTCAATATCTTATCAATATAAGCATCTTGACTAAGACCAATTAACCGTCTACTCCTATCTCGGTAGATTTTAATTCCCAGAATATATGCAGCAGCTCCCAAATCCTTCATAGAAAAACATTTACCAAGATAATTCTTAACTTCCTTAAATCTTGAAATGTTACTTCCCATGATTAATATGTCATCAACATATAAAATTAGGAACACTACATTACTCCCACAGTCCCACTAGCTTTGCGGTATACACATGGCTCATCACAATTTTGAATAAATCCGAACTTTTTGATTTCTTCATTAAATCGTTTATTCCATTGACGTGATGCTTGCTTCAAACGATAAATAGATCTTTGAACTTTGCACACGCGCTTTGGATATTTAGGATCAACATACCCTTCCGGTTGTTGCATATAGATATCTTCATCTAAGCGGCCATTCAAGAAGGTAGTTTTAACATCCATTTGCCATATCTCATAGTCATAGTATGCTTCTATAGCTATGAGAATCCTAATGGCTCGTAAGTCTGCTACTGGAGAAAATGTCTCCTCGTAGTCTACATCAAAAGTTTGAGTAAAACCTTTTGCTACTAACCGTGTTTTATAGGATTGTACGTCACCATCCATGTCGGTTTTCTTCTTGAAGATCCACCTATTTTTCACTACTTTAACATTTTTAGGTGCATCAACAAGAATCCAAACATCGTTGATTTCCATGGATTTCATTTCCTCATTCATCGCAACTATCCATTTAGACTTTTCTGGATCAAGCATTGTGGATCGATAGTTAGCAGGTTCACCAAGATCCCCTACGTCCTCCTCATCATCTTGTATGTTAAGACACAGTTTGCTTGGCGCACATATAGTTCTTCCAGACCTACGTGGAGGATTTAATTCCGGTGGAACTCCCAGAGGTTCTATCGGAATTTCTTTGCTAGGATTTTCAGAAGGTAGTGTATCTTCTTGAATTTCTTCAAGATCATAATTTCTCCCACTGAATTCTTGATTTACAAGATCATTTTCAAGGAAGTCTCCATACCTAGCAACAATAACCTTGTTCTCAGTCGGATAATAAAAGTAGTAACTCATGGTTTCCTTAGGGTAACCTACAAAGATACATTTCATAGAGCGTTGTTGGAGTTTATCTCCAGAGTCACATTTTACATACGCCTCACAACCCCAAATCTTTAAATAAGACAAATATGGCTTTTTTCCATGCCATAATTCATATGGTGTATTATCAACCTTCTTTGTGGGAACCATATTCAGAATGCGAACAATACATTCTAGAGCATAGTCCCAAAAGGATAATGGTAAAGTTGTAAGATTAAACATAGATCGCACCATATCCAACAATATACGATTTCTCCTTTCGGATACACTATTTTGTTGTGGAATATATGGAGAAGTAAGTTTCTAAACAATTCCGTTATCACATAAATAATCCTTAAACTCTTGACTTAAATATTCACCACCTCTATCGGAACGAAGAGCTTTAATCTTCTTTCCTAGTTGCAATTCTACTTCTGCTTTAAACATTTTGAATGTTTCAAATACCTCATGTTTATGCTTAAGTAAATAAAAATAACCATAACGGCTATAATCATCCGTAAATGTTAAGAAGTAGCTAGCACCTTTCCATGACACATGTCTAAGTGGTCCACACACATCAGTGTATATCAAACCAAGTAGTTTAGTAGCCCTTTCAATGTTGATATTAAAAGATTTCTTGGTCATCTTTCCAGATATACAAGACTCACGTTTATCAAATGATTCATCATTGATATTTTCCAAAAGACCATCACGTTGAAGCTTTTGTATGCGTGTCTTCCCAATATGGGCAAGTCTACAATGCCAAAGATAAGAAGAGTTCTTGTCTAACTTTTTTTTCTTATTCATGCTAAAAATAGAATTATTATTATACTTGGATTCATTTCCATGCATGTCTATTTCAAACACACCATTCACAGAAATTGTATTAAAATAGAAAATACCATCTTTCCAAACAGAAATTCCATTATTATCATTAGTGTAAACAAATCTAGTATTCAACAAATAAGAAAAGGAAATAACACCTCTAACAATTGTAGGTGCATAATGAAAATCATTTAAAATCAGTACTAAACCCGAAGGTAAAACTAAATTAAATGTTCCTATAGCTTCAACTGTTGCTTGCGCGCCATTGCCCACTTGCAAAAATTGTTCCCCATAGGATAGCTTCCTTTCCAATACAAATCTCTGCAGCATATTACAAATGTTAATACCGTATCCCGTATCATATACCCAGGAGTTTGATTTGTATGTAAGATTAAATAACTCTATCATAAATAAGTTATCTGAAGGTGCTGCAGCGCTTAGCTCAACCTTCTTCTTATTTTCTCGCAACTCATCGAGGTAAAGAGGGCAGTTCCTCTTCCAGTGACCACTTGCTTTGCAATGGTGACAAGTCTCATCCTTTTGAGATTGATTCTTCTTGACAAAGTTCTGCTTAGGTTTCGAATAAGTTGCAACTTGCTTGCCCTTATCACCCTTGCCTTTGCCTTTCTTCTTGTTCGCTTGTGGTTTTGGCTTACTCACTCTACCCTTTTGAGCATAAAGCACAGGAGGAGTAGAAGTAGATGTACTTGCCTTGTCTTTAAAACCCTTTTCATGGTCAATGAGCATTGCGTGCGAATCATTAACTGTTTTCCCCGCGCAATGCATATTGAAGTTCCTAACAAAATCATTGAAGTCCTTGTTAAGGGACCTATTGATTAGGTTAATCGCCATATCTTTGTCATAGGGTTTCCTAAGTGCGATGAGCTGTTCCATGTAACCCTTCATCTCTTGATAGTGTGCACTTACGGATTTCCCAAGGGCCTGCTTACACAGCCTGAGGCTTCTCAAACATTGCCTTGAGCTCTTCAAGCATTTGGTTTGGAGCAAATAGTTCAAACTTTCTTTGTAAGAAAGGTGCCATTTTTCCGAGCATTAAGCAAGCCACATCATTGTGCTTCTTAACCTCAGCCTCATAATTCAGTCTTTCAACTGGAGTAGCAGTAGGGGCAAGGGGCGCAGGAAACGCCTTGGTCAAGTATTCAGATATACCCGCTACTCTCAAGACAATTCTCAGTGAGCGGTACCAATCATTGAAGTTTGGTCCAGTTAGTTCCTGACGTTCAAGATAAGTCTTGAAGGCAAAACTCAAAGTGTTATTGTCGGGTTGAGCCATTTCTACAGAATTAAGTTCAAAATATTAGTATTTTCGATAATACCATCCAAGAAACTAAAATTACCCCGGTAATAAAAATCATAGTATTTTCCTTGAAACTATAATCTACATTGACATAAACTCATCACGTCAGTTGATCTGCTAGTGATAAATGTATTCAACATGGTAACTTGTCGAACAATAATTGACAAACATATTTGTAATTTCTAGATATTTTAGGGATTTACATTGCCAAAAGTCAAATTACATTGTAAACATATTTCATCCCTACTTTATGCCTTAAGTTTTCAGATCTCACTGAGTAACTTAATTAAATCGACTAATCTAAAAAACGTAAAACATTCATGCGATTCTCATTCTATGAATGTTTTCTTTCCATCACAACATCGTCCAAAATCTCATATGACGACAATTGTAACTTCAAGTGTTCGTCAATTAGATGACATATGACTTAAATTTTAGGGTATAGATTCTTGGTGTCAAAATCATGTATTGAGAAGCATGCATACATCTCCATAGCATTAGTTTAATAAAAAAATTAGTAAACCTTTTGTTGAGACAAAATTTCGCCATATATTGGTTGAGGTATTGGTTAAACCAATTAAAGATTTTATCCACAACAATTCACAATTTACGTTCCTAGAACTTGGCTAAAGCACAGAGCAATAACCTTATTTATTGTGTTTCGGATGTGAATTTGAGGCAAATCAACCTTAAGATATAATGCAAATAATAATCGTAGGTAATTTCAATTTGACGCACAGGCGAGCCAGGAAATCGGTCAACGACTAATGGCTTAACACCTCCTTCTTTAACCGGGTACAAGACCAGCGGTGCGTGATACCCACTTTATAGTTTGTCAAAAAGAGGAATTGGTTTTGAGTAAGAGAGCAGTCAATAGTCCTAGAAATTTGCAAATTATCAGTAAACACAATTCTATATAATTTAGATCTCAAAAGAATTCATTAATTTTGATATGATTTAGTCCATATTTTTCTTGGAAAAAATTATCCTTGTTTACAACATACAATTAAAATAAAACGCATGAAAACAAGTAGGTAAAAAAACTAAATCAAACAGCCGCATGCATAACAATTTATTCAAAGAATATCAAATCTAGGGTTTTATAAACATATAAAATTCTTCGCTAATTTTTTAAACTTTGAATCAAATAAAGCAAATAGCGTATAAAATCATATGATCCGTGAAAACATGCATGTTCATCACGGATCTCCCACATAATCTTAACAATTAAATCTCTACGGATCGTAACCATACATGACATAATAATTAATTCATGCAAACATCTAAAGATTATAACAACATGCAATTTTTAGGGTTTCAAAATAAAAAAATTAATAAAAAATTTGGCTAGGTCGATTTATTTAAAAAAAACAAAACCCTAATTTTGTGAAAACCTAAAAACAACATGTAGTTTTTAACTCAAATCATTATTAGTTAAAAAAACTTTAGATCTCGATAATTATAACATGTTAAAACGGCTCTCGATACCACTGAATGTTTATAAAGATCATAACAATTATACAAAACCCTAAATAAGATCAAAACACACATAGCGAAAGCGATTTAACAAGATCATAATTAATAACACATTCATAATTAATCGAGTTAGGGTTACATACCTTTTAGCTAGAGCAAATCCACTAGAACACCAACGAACCACCAATTAGGGTTTATAACGAATGCAACCAAGATATAGTCTAAAGTAAGACTATATTACGCTCTTGTACACACGTAATACAACGGGCTAATCGTGATTCTAGCACGTGTAAACCGGGCTTCTACGTTTGTGGAAAATCGACCCAACAACCCAAGAGAGGGGCTATGACTAGACTAATAGCTAAATCGAAAAACAAACGATAACCCTAAAGGGGTGTTTGGCCGACGATCGCAGGAGGGGAGAAAGAGAGAGTGGGTGAAGAATTATGAGGGTAAGGGGTTTGTTTATATAGGCTATCAAATCTTGGATTCCAAGTCATAAACCAATTAGGAAAGAAATCCTTTTCCCCCTTTGTCTCTATAACCGACCGACGAACACCCCTTGGTGAGTTATTCCGGAACCTTCTTTCCTCCTTCTATTTTATTCCACAACGTTCGTTATACTTAACTCTTAATTATTTAAACGACCGTTAAGTTAAAGCTCGGTTTAATTTAATAAATATAATAAATACATTTATTAAATAAATTAACCCTTTACGTATTGTGTGCAATCCCGTAATCCCGAGTTCGATCCTAACACACGACTATTTAACTTTATGTCCATAAAACTTTCACTTGCTTGGTCACGATGTTAGCAATGGGGTGTTCCTCCAAACTCTACACCAACATGATGCTATTGTATTTTGCTAGACAAGCATAGTTTCAAGATGATACTTTTGCATGTTTCAAGATGATACTTTTGCATGTTTCAAGATGATACCGTATTTGAAAAACATCATGACCTTTTTGTGCTTGCTGTTTCGAACGTGGTGCTTATAAACATGTAAGTATCTTCTTTTATAAGTGTGTTGTTAATCCATTCTAATATGCATTCATGCGCCCTAATATTCGTTAAATTAACTAACAGCTCGGGTGTGAAAAAAACGGGTGAACATGCAACAATGCCGAAAGTGGCATAGGACATCTTCCGATCACACTTTTAACTAAAACATTAAATCTCGACCACACGTTTTTACCTTGCTTGCTTCTTTAGCTTCACCAAAATCTCCACCAACTCAGCACCCATCACAACCAAAGTCAAACCCATCTTTTTTACTTGATTCGTCGTCCAAAGCGACTGATCACAACTATAATTATGCGCTTTCTAATCCAAATTGAGCTAATCATGCTTTGCATTTTCTTAAGTCTGCTTAACCTAATAGAATTAGGGTATGTTTTATTACTCTTTAATAAACGTGGTATGATTATATATCCAATGTGAAGGATGTACCACTACTTGCTTAGTTGTTGTCTTTTCGTTTGAATAGGTGATATTTGACTTTGGATTTTTATTCAAGCACTTAAAACAACATAGGCCATTGTCCCCACATCTTACGAAGCATCGAAATCTTAAATTAAGGAAACATTTGCAAAGTAATATCAATGTTTTAAAAAACGGGTTGAACTGGCCGGTTGAACCGGGTACCGGTTGGAGTACTGATCCGGATGTCAACGGTTATTTAAGAGATTCGGAATCGGATTAAAACGACCGGTTTTATATAACCCGGGTTGAACCAATTTTAATAACCCGGTCGGTTCAGAAAAGTTTGTTTCATTTTCAATTAAAGCAATTAAATGGGTTTCCTTTTCCAACAATGAATGTTAGAAACATTTGCTTTCCCTATCCACGCCCCATAGCCCTTAATCAAAGGTCTTGGGTTCAAGCCTTAGGAATGGAAAAAATCTCAATTAGGAGGGATACTACCCATCGAGGTACCGAGCGAACTCCTATAGGAGATTAGTCCACTCGTCCTAAAGGCGGTAAGAACTCCTCGTATTAGACTAAAAAAACCCTTTTATTTCCCAAGTTACAACTCTTCATTTCCACTTCACAAAATACAATCGTGTGTGGTAAGCCTTTATTTTTCCTATAATTACTTTGCATTAATTTTGGTATATTAATTTTGTTGAAATATATTCTTTTTATTGAATGTTGTTTATTTATTTAGTGATTAATAGTTTATGTTAACATAATTAGTTATAGTGTTATTTGGTCGTATTTTAGAGGTTTTAAAGTTGTTAGCGTAATAGATATATATGTATTTTATTGTTTTTCACGGTACCAGTTTGACCCGGCGGTTGAATCGGTGACCCGATGAACCGGTAGCTTGACCGGGTCGATTAAAAAACCAGGTTTTAAAACATTGGTCAGTATGGTCTATTACTGTAGGTTTTTATTTTCTTGCTTCATTTTTCTACGCATACAAACCGAAAAGTTATGTGCTCATTTTATAGTCTGCATATGGAAAGATGACACGTGTTAAGCAACTCACTACTCCACAAGTTCATGAGGATCTTAACTCAATTAAGAGTGCGAAAGTACGAGCACCTACTTATATTATTTGAACCATCTCTAAAAGAGAAGGGTATAACGATTTCCTTCCCCTCGTCGATCCCACGTGTACCCCTCGGCGACCCTGGCTGGGTCACGTCGCCACACCCTCCCCTCCTATTCGCCGAATGAATTTCGGAAATCCAAAATCTCTTCGATGAGCCACGTTTGCAAATATAGACGTTGGACATGCATATAACGGTAATAATTTGATTTTCAATTTTTTTTAATTTTTTTCTTATATCCTAATTTTCTCATTTTTAACACACACACACAAGTATTAAATCTCTATTTCAAACAACAAAAACCCTATAAAAATGAATTATAACGCATGGTCCGATGAAGAAGATATGAACGATTTAGATTACATAACCCAACTTGAAGAAGAAGAAGAAGCTGAAGTAATACGAAGGCGCAAATACATTAATCGTCAACGTGACGTCGCCGAGGCACGTTAATGGAAGATTACTTCGGTCCATATCCAAAGTATCACAAGGTGTATTTCTAGAAGCGGTATCGAACGCGACGTTCTTTTTTTTAGAGATTGTTCAAGGTATTGAAAATTACAATCAAACAAATAATCCTCTACCCAAACACTTTTACTTTTTTACTACCCGCACTGATGCAACGGGTTTAAAAGTTTTTAGTGTAATTATGAAATGCACATCTGCCATACGCCAATTTGCGTTCGGTACACTGCCACATTCATTAGATGAATACTTGTAAATGGGTGCACATTGCGCACGCGATTGTCTTAATAACTTTATGATGTGCGTAATGGATTTGTTTCAACCCGAATCTTTAAGAAACTCCACACCAATTGACATTCAAAACCTATATGCCGCTCATAATACGATTCATGGGTTTCCCAGGATGCTTTGTAGAATAGATTGTATGCACTGGGAATGGATCAATTGTCCAAGAAAATGGCACGGGCAATATGGTAGAGGGGATAAAAATACCCAACCATAATAGAAGAGGCTACTGCATCATACGATTTGTAGATTTGGCATGCATTTTTCGGGGTTGCAGGTGCAAAAAATGATATTACCGTTCTCAATCATTCACCTTTATTTGATGATCTTTTGGATGGGAATGAACCCGAGGCCCCGTATGTTGTAAACGAGCAAACTTTTCATAGATGGTACTACCCTGCAGACGGGATTTACCCACAATGGTCAGCTTTTTTGAAATCATTCAGTATTACACGCGATGAAAAAACAGCTATGTTCAAACGCGTCAATAAGGTGCCCGAAAAGATATTGAAAGGGCATTTGGTGTCTTACAAGGAAGATGGCGTATTATTACTCAATCGGCGCGTCAATTTACTGTGAACAAGTTACGTAGAATCATGTACACCTGCATCATATTGCAATGCATGATTTTGAAAAATCAAGGGTATGCGATATCTGAAGCTGCAGAAATGTATGTTTTCCACAAGCAAATATATTAAGGACATGGGTCGAGTATTGTGCAATCCGTCAAAGACAACAAAAAGAACTTCGTGATAAGCCGACACATACAAGGCTTCAACGATGCCGTATTGAGCATATTTGGGAGCGTAATCAACCCCAAAATGAGTAGTTTATTTTAATTGTTGTGTTTTTAATTTTTCGTTTTTTTCGTATCGTTTTTAATTTATTTCTGTATTTGTAATGTTTTATTTGAATAAAATAAATTTTATTTTGTATGAAAATGAAAAAAAGAAAAGATAGTGGTGAGACCAAAGTGGTGAGGGGTTGGGTGTGTTGTGAGTAAGGAGGTATTTTTGTTAGTTGTGTTGGTGTGATGTGACGTTGAGTTAGCAGCTGACTAGGTAAAATTTTAAAGGGTAACCATGTTGTGGTACCCTCACTCTAATAACACAGGTACATATGTAATTAACTGATCAACTAATTTACTAGGTAAAATTCATCTTTCGTAAATTCTCTCTAAAGATGAAAATATACCAGCGACGGGAAATACAAATGAAACATACTCCTCTCGAGTTCTGTTGTTGTCACGAAATGGTCAATGCCAATTTTATAGTTGAGCGCATTAATCAATATCCTGATGCGATATGGCAATAACTCATCTTAAAGATGAACAAGATAACAAAATGTTGCACATAGTTGCGAAGAGTGTGAATCAAAAGCGAATAAAGAAGGTGGCAGGTGTTTTCCATGCAATGAGAAATTCTATGGTTCAGGTACATATTTTACTTCAAAAAAATTTTATTTGGTATGTTTGAAGTGAATCACAACCTAAATCAAGCTATTAGCAAACAAAATGAATGATAATTACTAGGTGTAGAGGTGACAAATCTTGTCTATTTTGCTAATAATGAGAAGTTTTTAACCCTTTTTCAAAAAGTAGAGGGGCACTTTTAACCCATCTATTATTATTGATGGGCTAAATGGGCATATGTAAGACATTAAATGGGCTCAACGGGCGTATGTAAAACATCAAATTGGTCACTCGATAGATCTTTTATATTTAATGTTTTTTTCTCGACTTTTAAACAAGTATTATTATTTTTTTTATTTTTATGTTTTTATATGTTTTTAGTCCGTTTTAGCCCGCGCCTATTTAACCGCACCCGTTTAACTCGTGCCTGTTTAGCCCGTCGGCCATTTAGCCTGTCATCCGTTTTGCCCTCGCCCGTGCCCGCCCGGTCCGCCCATTTTGCCACCTCTAACTAGGTGTATACAATTTGAAGTCAAGCAAGGTGAGTAATAAAAGTTTATCTATCCTTATAAAAAAAGTTTAGCAAATATAGTTGACTTTGTAAAAAGGGTTAATTCATATGTAGGTAACTAACGTTTCCACAAAAGTGCGCCTAAAGTAATAACGTTTCAAATCGTTCACTTAAATTACTCAAGTATATGTTACCGGTTAATTAAGTTACTCAATTTTTTATTTACCTACGTTAGCCGGTTTTAGTAACTTAGGCGCACTTTTTTTGTAAACGTTAGTAACTTCTTTATGTATTAAGGGACCAAGTTTGTGTATTAAGTTATTTGTGTAACCTACTTAGCGGTAACCCTTCCATAATATCCCTGTATTATAAAGTTTAACAATCTTTAGTAACCTACTTAGCCAACCCGTATACTTAAGTAACTTGAGTGAACGAATTGAAACGTTATTACTTTAGGCGCACTTTTTTGGAAACGTTAGTTACCTACATATGTATTAACCCTTGTAAAAAAATCATACTACATTCGTTTGGGAAAAAAAGAGAAATTTGATAATTAGTTTTGTATATTATCAGTTTTTTAAGAATGACCGCATCAATTAGGAGCGGGAATTTGAGGTCTGGGCTTTATGCAACCTTGCATAAAAGTCTCTTTCCCACAGTATGTAGGTTTTATTACAGGCTGTGCCTATTTGGTTGTGATAATCAAAGGGGTTTTCGACGGTTTGTTATGTTATAAAGTCAACTGCCAGTGCTATTAAAGCTCTTCACCACATTGTTACCGTGTTTGTACATTTTAAAATTGTTTTCATCTTATAATTAAGCTTTTATTTGTGTAAACATGCATTTGAAGATGATGAGAAAGACAAGTATGATGAGAAGCTTAAAGAGGTTGAAACTATTTGCAACCCAATCAATACCGTTTCCATGTTATCATAATGAAATGTAATAGATAATTGGATTGATATTTGGTGTTGATGTTGGATCAATACCGTTGCCATGTTATCATAATGAAATATAATAGATACTTGGATTGATATTTGGTGTTGATGCTGGATTTATATTCATTACCGCTGCGATGTTATGGTAATGAAATGTAATAGATACTTGGATTAATATTTGATGTTCATGCTGGATTTATAGTGGGAAAGAAGGATCGATGGTCACGCTTATAAAATGAGATTCCATAAGCTTTGTGTTATAGAGATCTAAACTTTAGTGTTAATGCAAGTAATGCCTAAAAACATTATTAGTGTTAACTAATATTTCTTAGTTTTGATCACAACAAACCATACAACACATTTAGTGTAGAAACACAAAATGAATTATTTAACTAACACTATCATCAAGGTAATAATCATATCACTAACCTTTCTTAATCATACTTAGTGATCATCAAAATGATTATCCTTAAAACTCACTTTTGCTAATAAGACAAAAGACTTTTTAATAAACTTTCTTTTTTAGAAAATGTTTTATTAAAATGGAAAATGAAAATTTGAAAATGGCATATTCCAAATGCTGTTAGAATATCCTTTGAAGGGTTTAAATACCTCAGATATTCCCACCCCACTAAAAGACAAAAAACGGAGCGGAGTCTAGTGGCGGTACCTTAAGTACCTACGCGGTACCTTATCGATATGGTACCGCGGGGTGAGATAAGGTACCGCGCACAGTAGCCGTTATATATCCGTTGTAACTTTGTCTCCTTTAAATAGTGGGTCAAATCTCATTTTCCAGCAAGCCTCTTGGATGATTTTCTCAGCCCTCTTTCTAATTTCTATAGCATAATCATTAGTAAATGATCACTTAATTTGTTAAGGATGTTTACATATGATTATCCTCTTGATCCCCTCCTTTACCATGTCCAATGAGAAGATCACTCACTCACTAGTGTAGTGATAAAGATGAATTTATGAGCTAGTCATATTCATCATTATACCTTTTTGTTTTAGGTCAATCCAATGTATTTATGAATACTTGGATTAGTTGTGTTCATCCAAGTTATTTGTGGATACTTGGATTTGTTGTGTACATCCATTGCATATGTGTTTGCTTGTATTTGTGTTGTGTAAATCCAAGCTACATGTGTGTACTTGGACAAGTCTAGTTGAGTTGTAATAGATTTGATTAGGAGTTCTCACTAAACTATAAAGTGATGTGGTTGTGTCTTGTGAGTTCTCACTAAACTTTAAAGTGACTAGTAGTTGTGTTGTGTGAAGTTCTCACTTAGCTTCAAAGTGAAGAGTCGTGAAGATTGGTTCTACCTTTTGATTAGAACTCGACATCTAGCCTTGTGTCGTTAAATGATGAAGTAGGCAACGTCGTGAAGATTGGTTCTACCTTTCGATTAGAACTCGACATCTAGCCTTGTGTCGTTAAATTGTGAAGTAGGCAACGTCGTGTAGATTGGTCCTAGCTAAAGATTAGGTCTCGACATTTAGCTTAGTGTCGGAAAATAATGTAAGCAACGTTGTAAGGTTTTCTCCGCCGAGAAGGGAGCTTGTGGATATAGTGGAAATCTCGAGTAGGTGTACTCGAGGAGTGGAGTAGAAACGAGGATAGAGCCTCGTTGTCGAACCACTATAAATCTTGGTGTCTTCCCACTAGGTTGTCTCCTTCCTTGCTCTTTACTTATTTTATTATCATTATACTTGCTTATTATCCTTGCTAGTGTATTTCAATTGAACCTAATCATTATGCAACTTAGCATCAAGTAAAAGATAGTTTTGATACAAACCAAATTGAAAGTAATTTTAATTTGGTCACCAATCGAAGAGAAACTATTCAACCCCCCTTCTAGTTTCTACAATTGGTATCAGAGCAATGGTCACTCAAGATCTTTGAAGTATATTGTACTTTAAAACTTGGATCGATCCATTGTCTCCTCAAATTAGAAGGTCTAGTTGCACTAAAGTTTCTCTTTGGTCAAAACTATGTTTTCTTTGAAAAATAGGTCTTTTAATTGATAACTTTGCATCCCACTTAAGATTAGTAGCCTTTATGCATTTTAGATATACTTTTGAAATGTATCT
This sequence comes from Glebionis coronaria, assembly GCA_025667525.1. Lineage (NCBI taxonomy): Eukaryota > Viridiplantae > Streptophyta > Magnoliopsida > Asterales > Asteraceae > Glebionis > Glebionis coronaria. Next base: position 165,009,155 of record CM046881.1, read on the forward strand.
ACTAGTTTGCATCTTGCTTTGTGTAGGTACTCATGAAGATCAATCAATTTATTGGTTATGGATTGAGTTACTTGCATTTTTAGAAGAATCATCTTCATTGATCTTTAACATCTTTGAATGATGATACCAAGATGATTGGGAATGATACTAGTCCTTGAAGACTTAGTACTCATCATAGTCATTGATTGGGCATAGCACTTATTCCTCCATGGATTGCTCTTTGTGGCCAAGGTACGCTTTCGTTCTTCCACACGTCCTTTGATCATTCTTTTGATCATTACTTGACTATGTGCTTGTTCTTGGCATCCTTTCCTTGACATTTTTTTTGTGATTTGTGTTTCTTTTCTTTTATCCTCTCAAACCTTCATTGCTTGGATACTTGACTCACTATGGTGATGTAGAGTGAGTTAGTAGAAGCTTAAAGTATCAAGCATGATTTCCATGGTTTGCACCCATACGGTTAGTAGGCCCTTTGTGGGAGAGAAAGTGAATTAATACTTTGCTCATATTTTGGTTTAGACTAAGACTATTATTGAAAGTGATCTTAGTTTAGACTTGGATAATTGCTTTGTGTTTATTCATTACCAAAGCCGTTTATCGTCTCGCCGGAAAGGCACGTCTTAAACCACTATATATGACACAAGCTCTTCGTTTCAACTATTTGAAGATTGTCATTAATCTCTTGAGCATTGATCCTAGTCTTGATTCACTTCTCTTGACTTCTCTCCACTTAGTCGTTTTGCTACGAGTAGTCGTTTGTCCGTTTTGGTTCTTTTCGATCTTGATTTAACTCGTAATCCTTCATTAAGGCATATTGCTTAGTGTTATGATGATCCAATGATATTATAAAAGGCTCATGATTTAATTTTAAGTATTTTAGAAAAAACTGGATTTTCAAAATTTCGCGTTTTTCAGAGATAGAAACCTGCCTCTGTAGGCGGTTCCTTATCTCCGCGGCTCAAAACCCGCGGTACCTTATCGATAAGGTACCGCGGGCAGTAACTTTTGTCAGAGCGCCAGTTTGTGTTTTTTATACTTTTTCAAACCAAACTCTCTCTCTCCCAAAAACACACAGCCGACGGGTTTTACCTTTTCCACAATTGTTGAAGCTTCCAAAACCTTCAATCACTCAAATTAATTGATTCCAAGTTGTGGGTTTCACTCATCCATCATCTAGCATCAATTAATTGTAAGTATTTTCTTTCAATTTCATCTATTTTGTTCTAGGGTTCATCCTTTCATAATTGGGGATTTTTAAAATTGAAATTGAATTAAAACCTTAATGGGAATGTGGGTTGACATGGTAATCTTACTATGATTCCTTAGGTTGATATTCATTAAGATTTCACTAAAACCCACTTATAGAACAAATCCGAATTTAGGCTAAATGATTTTGGTTGAATTATGGATTTGAGATGAACCCATGAACAAGTAGGTAATGACATTGTTAATGCTTACCTAAAAACCTTGTTTTGAAAAACCAATGATCTAATCCATTGTTGATCTAACATAGATCATGTGTTCTTGGTTAATGATGGAACATACACATTGTGAACATGAAAATGATATAGATTCAATCCTATGTTTGTCAAGAAATTGATATAACACATTTTCATTTTTCGTTTTTCTTTTTGATTTTTCATATGAGTGATTGGATAGATATTTTCGTGTTTAGGTACTTGTCATGTCTTCAAGATATCAAAAAGATCACGAACGAACACGAGCATACATGCCCTCTCACTCTCTTTTGATTCACTCTCACAAAAACTCGTCTAAGTCTCTCGAACATTGTTGTTTCCATGAAGGACGCATTATTTGTTCCAATTTCGCAAATGAGTTTATTCGCTTCATGTTTAAATCTATTGGGTTTGATTGTCTTCTTGATATTGATGAGCCAATATTTCCTTCGTTTCTTATGGAGTTCTTTAGCTCATTCACATTGATAAGCATCAATAATGGTTTGTCTATAAGATTTTCCATTATGGGGAAAATCATTATTTACACTCTTGAAGAATTTGGTGATATTCTTGGAGTGCCATCTAATGGTCAATGTCGATTCACCGATGCTTGGAGTTTAGACTCTTTGGAATCGGCCCCTATTGATGCTCATTATGTGACCGTGCTTCCAACTCCTTCAAACATCATTCATACCATTTCCAAACCTCGTGAGCATCCTATTCATGGTAAATTTCAAGGAGTTGTTCGAACTCTCTCTCCTTGGGAATTACTATCTAGTGATATTATTGATTTCATGTCTCCTTGGGCTGAAATCATTAGGGAAAATGCAATGTGTCTTGATGGGAATCGGGACTTAGTACCCGCTTGTCTTGCACACATGTTGTATTGTGTTGCCACCACAACTCCTTACAATCTCGCATTTTTCATAGCTAGAAGAATTAGGTTTGTTATTCTTGAGCCTAAGTCAAGTCTTACCTATGGAATGCTTCTTTCTCGTCTTCTTATAAGAGTCCTTATTGACTTTCCGTCTCTTCTATCTTCACCCCATCACTCCGTTGATCGTGTCATGTCTCCCATTCAAGGGAAAATTTCACCCGAGATCAATGAGAACTCGTGTCAAGTCGAAAATACTTCTCAAGAAGATTCTTCTAGTAACCCTCCCTCAAACTTCATTAACTTCATGTCCTCTTCTATCTCCATCTTGTCCTCCCATGAAGTTGATTCCGATTATCAATTTTATCTCAATCATCTTCTTAGAGAACGCCTCAGAAGTGAATCAAGGAATTAGATGTTATGCTCTTAGTGACTTGCAACACTTATCTAGGATGTTTTATTGACTCTCTTCTCTTCATTTGGTTATGTATTAACTTCTGTTGCATGCTTGGATTACCATTTATTTTGATCCTTAAATGTTTATTATGCCATCATGATTGTGTTTTACATAGCTTTGTGCATGCCATATGATAGTTAGCTTATTAGATTATGATATGTAGTTAACTTTGGCTTGTGAAACCTTTGGGAAAAATCTGGGTTTATCAAAAACTAAAATGGGAAAATTTTGAAAACCTTCTGGTCGCGGTTCCATATCAACCCGCGGTCCCTTATCGATAAGGTACCGCCGGTCCTAGATAAGGAACCGCCGGCCACTGTGCACGACAGCATCTTTGCTTTACACTGTTTTCTTAATTTTGTGTAAACCTTGCATGATTTTCAGTAATAAACTGCACATTTCCTAAACTAGGGTATCTAAATTCATTATTCACCTAAAATGATTTTAACCCATTACTAGTTTGGATCATCCCCTCAACCATTTAAACCCACCTTGTTTGCATGTTCTTCACACATCAAACATACTTCCCTAAACCTTAAACCACCCTAATCAACCATGTTGTGTACCAAAACCTCAAACACTTCCAAGTCCTCCACCCCAAGAAAAACACTCAAAATAAGGGTTAAGGTAGCTAAGCCTAACTCTTCACCTTTCCATACACCTAAGAATGAGAATGCTCCTATCCTCATTTCTTCATCACCTTCCCCACCTCTTGCACCATGCAAGACCTCCTCCACCCATGGTACTAACCACTCCATTGGTTCTACCTCCTCTTCGTTCAATTCTAGAATGAATGAGCTTTCTTCACCCTTCACTCCAAGTGCACCCTTGGAAGTGACCACACAACCTCAACCAATCCAAAGCATTCCTTTTGGGAATGACTTTGATGACACTTTGGTGACTTCACCATTTACCCCTCACAACTTACCCATTTCACCAACCTTGGAGGATTTACCTCCACACTCACCCATTTCCCCTTTGGGGAACATGCCTCCACTTTCACCCTCATCACCCTTGGAGAACTTGCCTCCTCCACCTCCACCCAACTTAAACATCCCAATTTTGGGTGTCCCTCTTTCCCTCCTCTTGGGTGATCCTTACTTTGGGTTTCAACAAACTCATGGTCCTAGATGTCCATGTTGTCTTTACAACCACTTCCTCATCCAAAACTTAAGGATGGATATGTATGGACTTCATAGGGGTTTGCAAGATTTCTTGCTTACTTTGTTCTCCATGCCTCCTCCTAGGAGATGAATGATGGAGGTGTCTTAATAAGAGTTTTCAACAAAACCAAGCCTAAGAAAACTACTTATCTAGATCTTATGATAAGCTAGCTATTTATTAGTTATTTTATTTATCTTTGTACTTGTTTCCTTATTAATAATGTTTCATGTTGTTGTGTTATGGATTTAGCTTTGTGTGATTCTATCCTTTTGTGTACACTAATCAACTTTAATTTGAAATTAAAATTGAACCTAAATCTATCACAACCCCTAAACTTGACTAAAATTGGTTCAAAATGATATCTAAATTATTTTGTCACCCTTTGTCAAGACATTCTTTGTGAATGTGTTGCTTTATGCAACCCTAGCATATTTTGGTTCTAATAGAGGTAAAATTCCAAGATTTGAAACTTTTTTGAAAAAGTCTTAGTTTTTCCCAAAACCCAGGAAAAACATTGGTTCAAAGTCCACTGGACGCGGTTCCTTAAGGACCCGCGGTTCCTTAGCGATATGGAACCGCCGGCCCATATAAGGTACCGCGGCCAGAATGTGACTTTTGACGAATTTTTGGTCAAAACCTTTAAACCCTATTCCCAGTCAAGATTCCTTGTTTACTCAAATTGACTAAACATTCCTTGACATTACACATTTTGTATTCAAATTCTTACCTTGATTACATTTTACTTATACCCCAACCTTGAGATTTCATTCTCACACCTTCCCAACCTTGAGAATTCATTCTCACATAACCTTGAGATATCATTCTCACACTCTCACAATGCCTAACTCCTACATTCCTAACCTTGGCATTTCTTTGTCACAACCCCACTCACCCAAAGCTTCTTCATCCAAGCTTTCAAAGAAACCGAAAATCTCGGTTCGATCCGTTTGGGTTAAGAAGAATGAACCATCTTCGTCCAAACCACCCAAAAACCCTACCTTCTCTCTAATCAAGTATTGGAATGAGACTTACACCATAAACCCCATCACCGGAGCAAAAGAACATGTTCCACCACCACCACAATCCTTCAATACCCCCCAACTCAATAACCTTTCCACCTTCCCAAACCTCACAAGGCATTGTGAAAACACTCCCAAACCCTTTACCCCACCACCTCCAAACCCTAAGTTTGATGCCCTACCCACATCAAACGATTTTGTGTTGCATCATGGATCCTCGTGTGATTGTTGCCGTTTTCAACAAATTGAACTTGCTAATGTGTATGAGAAGTTAAATTTTCTTGAATTCCTCCTCACTCGACCTCCTATTCAAGTTTTCGTTCCGGTGGACAAAACTTCGGATGATGCATCGTCGTCTTTTTAGTTTTTTTTTTCTTTTTTTTGCAATCTTGGAAAATATCACTATTAGACTAGCTTATGCTTAGTGGTTTATTTTCCATATTTATTGCTTTTAGATACTCATACTATGTGTATGACTATCTTCTTTGTTGTATTTTTTTGTAACTTTTGTGTTACTTGTGTGCTATCTAATTAGTTCTATTTTTGAGTTGATCTTGGTTAAATTTTTACAATTGCTTATGGGTGATTCCATCAATTCTAAAGCTTTAACCCATTGACAAGCTTATCATCTTCATTTTATTGAAGTTTGATTTTGTCAATTACCTCTTTGGACATACTTAGCAAAATACTTGCTTCTAATTTGCGATTTCTTCTCTTTCTCCCTCTCAAGTTACTTAGTAGGTAGTGATCATATATACATTGGTGTTTCTTTCCTTTCTACTAACCTTTGTGTAGCATGTCACCTTAGCTCACAAACTTGGTGCCCCAAGCAAGGGGGAGCAACCACCAAGGGGGAGCTACTAGCAAAGTTCGATGCACTTCAAAGACTTATGCTAACCTTTTTGCTACGACAAAGGGGGAGAAATGATAGTGATAAACTAGTTAATAATTCCATAGTTTGTGTTTATACGTAAATGAGTTTATCGTTTGTCGTAATCAAAAAAGGGGAGATTGTTAATGCAAGTAATGCCTAAAAACATTATTAGTGTTAACTAATCTTTCTTAGTTTTGATCACAACAAACCATACAACACATTTAGTGTAGAAACACAAAATGAATTATTTAACTAACACTATCATCAAGGTAATAATCATATCACTAACCTTTCTTAATCATACTTAGTGATCATCAAAATGATTATCCTTAAAACTCACTTTTGCTAATAAGACAAAAGACTTTTTAATAAACTTTCTTTTTTAGAAAATGTTTTATTAAAATGGAAAATGAAAATTTGAAAATGGCATATTCCAAATGCTGTTAGAATATCCTTTGAATGGTTTAAATACCTCAGATATTCCCACCCCACTAAAAGACAAAAAACGGAGCGGAGTCTAGTGGCGGTACCTTAAGTACCTACGCGGTACCTTATCGATATGGTACCGCGGGGTGAGATAAGGTACCGCGCACAGTAGCCGTTATATATCCGTTGTAACTTTGTCTCCTTTAAATAGTGGGTCAAATCTCATTTTCCAGCAAGCCTCTTGGACGATTTTCTCAGCCCTCTTTCTAATTTATATAGCATAATCATTAGTAAATGATCACTTAATTTGTTAAGGATGTTTACATATGATTATCCTCTTGATCCCCTCCTTTACCATGTCCAATGAGAAGATCACTCACTCACTAGTGTAGTGATAAAGATGAATTTATGAGCTAGTCATATTCATCATTATACCTTTTTGTTTTAGGTCAATCCAATGTATTTATGAATACTTGGATTAGTTGTGTTCATCCAAGTTATTTGTGGATACTTGGATTTGTTGTGTACATCCATTGCATATGTGTTTGCTTAGATTTGTGTTGTGTAATCCAAGCTACATGTGTGTACTTGGACAAGTCTAGTTGAGTTGTAATAGATTTGATTAGGAGTTCTCACTAAACTATAAAGTGATGTGGTTGTGTCTTGTGAGTTCTCACTAAACTTTAAAGTGACTAGTAGTTGTGTTGTGTGAAGTTCTCACTTAGCTTCAAAGTGAAGAGTCGTGAAGATTGGTTCTACCTTTCGATTAGAACTCGACATCTAGCCTTGTGTCGTTAAATGGTGAAGTAGGCAACATCGTGAAGATTGGTTCTACCTTTCGATTAGAACTCGACATCTAGCCTTGTGTCGTTAAATTGTGAAGTAGGCAACGTCGTGTAGATTGGTCCTAGCTAAAGATTAGGTCTCGACATTTAGCTTAGTGTCGAAAAATAATGTAAGCAACGTTGTAAGGTTTTCTCCGCCGATAAGGGAGCTTGTGGATATAGTGGAAATCTCGAGTAGGTGTACTCGAGGAGTGGAGTAGAAACGAGGATAGAGCCTCGTTGTCGAACCACTATAAATCTTGGTGTCTTCCCACTAGGTTGTCTCCTTCCTTGCTCTTTACTTATTTTATTATCATTATACTTGCTTATTATCCTTGCTAGTGTATTTCAATTGAACCTAATCATTATGCAACTTAGCATCAAGTAAAAGATAGTTTTGATACAAACCAAATTGAAAGTAATTTTAATTTGGTCACCAATCGAAGAGAAACTATTCAACCCCCCCTTCTAGTTTCTACATTTAGCATCCTCAACAGCAGACCCGCCGCAACGCGCAGTGTTGGGAATTATTGTAAAGTACCAAGTACCGTTAGTACAAGTACAAGTACTGTTAGTGTTAGCAAGTACCGTTAGTGTTAACGCGGTATATGTCAAGTACCGTTAGTGTTAATGTAAGTACTGCTAAGTGGATTAGGACGAATATATCTTTAGAAAAGATATGTTATAGTTATAGCTAGATTATATCTTATGTGATATACTTAATAATTTAGAATATTGATAATATATCGTGTGTGATATACTTATCATAATAGAATATTCTAGGGTTCCTTACACTATAAAAAGAACATAGGTATGATAAGTTTCTTGTACCCATTGCAAAAGTCGATTAATAGAAGATCGAATAGTTAGAGTAATTCTGTTCTTTTCTTTATAACTTAGATTCCACATAACTTGTTTAGTTGAGTAAGAGTTCTCAAGTGCTCTAGTTTGATTACAAGCTATTGTACAAATTCTTAACAGAATATAGATCCATTCAAAGGGATCAACAAGTGGCATCAGATCTTGTTGAGAAACTCTGAATAAGAAGAACAATACAATAAATTCCTCAAACACAAAAAGTCTCACACAATGTCTCAATCATGCGAACCTCCTCAGTTGGAAGAAATTCCAATCCCTGATCCAGTACCACAGGGACAACCTCAGGTTGTGCAACTTGCTCCAGTGGTTCCACAACCACCAGTTGCACAAACTGCACAAGGTGTAGCCACACAAACTGCACAAGGTGTAGCCACACAAACTACATATTTTCCCCATACTCTATCTGCTGTAAAGATTCCAGTTCTTAAAAGTGATAACTATGAGACTTGGGCTATGCAGATGGAACACTATATGAACCACAAAGATCATACTTTGTGGCAGGTCATCAAGAATGGGAATACTCCTAAGAAGTTATATTGGCTGCCTGATGGTACATGCTATGCTTTACCTGATGTCACTGCTGAAGAGGTACAAGCAGAGATCAGAGAAAGAAAAGCCAGAACTGCCTTAGCTATGGCACTCTCAGAAGACATACTACCTAGCTTTCATCATTACAAAGATGAAAAACTATGTGGGAGGCTATCAAACTTAGATTTGGAGGCAATGACAAATCTAAGAAGATGAAGAAGTTAGTCCTAAAACAAGAGTTTGATAACTTATCTATCTCTAGTGTAGAAGGAATCCATAGTGGTTATGGAAGGTTCATTAAATTGCTTGTTCAATTAGCAATTCATGGACAAGTGATCTTTTATGAAGAAGCTAAACTAAAGTTCTTGAGAGGAGTTACACAAGAGTGGAAGGTGATGGTTATGCACTTCATCACAAGAGATGACTTAGATGTTACTCCTTTTGATCATCTCTATAACAATCTCAGAGTGTATGATATGGATGTTAAAGGTATTGAGCCACCAATAGCATCTATACCAAAGTCTAACTTAGCCTTTGTGTCAAAAGGAAGCAGCGGTACATACTCTCAAGGTACCACTAGTGGATCAAGTAGCGGTACTTACTTCCAAAGTACTACTAGTGGATCATTAAGCAGTACTTATCCTCAAAGTACTGGAAACAGTCCATCAATGAGTCAGAACTCACAAAGAAGATCCTCACCATTATTCAATGAGAGTGATGCCTCTTCATTATTTGCTGGACAAGATAGCATACCAAAATTGACTCTTAATGATCTGTTCCAAATGGATGATGCTGATATTGAAGAGATAGATCTCAAATGGCAGGCTGCAATGGTCTCAGTTAGATCCAACAGATTCTACCAAAAGACTATAAGGAAGATAAATGTTGATTCTAATGAACCATTAGGATATGACAAATCTAAGGTTGAATGCTACAACTATGGAAAGCTTGGACACTTTTCAAGGGAATGCAAGAGAGAAAAAGCTGAAGGTAGCAACCAGAAGTTCAAAAATAGCAATAGAATCAACCTAAGAGTCTTTGAAAGTCTTCCAAAAGGAGATAGCAGAAATCCATGGAGTCTTAAGACAACTAAAGCATTGGTGACAGTAGATGGAGTGGTTGACTGGATTGACACTCATGATGATGAAGAAGAGCATGGTTTAATGACCCTTTCTCATGAAGATACTGAGGTACATCCCTGTTCTAAAGATTGTGTTCTTAAGTTTAATAGTCTTAAAGTAGAACTTGAGGAACAATATCTAATGGTAAACACATGTACTGTAGAAGTTAATGCTTTTAAACAAGGTGTTGCTGAGTTAGAAGATAATATAGTTTTGTATAAAAAGTGTCAGCAAAACTATGAAGAGAAAATTAGGATTTTGACTCTTCAAATACGAGAAAAAGATGTGTCTATTAAAGCTTTTGAAAAAACAACTTATGAAAGTCACATCAGAAAATGAAGTTTTAAAAGCTAGTCTTTTTAATGAAATAGAAGTGATTAATCAATGGCAAAAATCTTCAAAAGGAATGGGTAAGCTGATTGATTCACCAATGGGGTATTATGATAAAACATGCCTAGGTTACTTAGAGGACCAACCTGGGATAACTATGACTGACAAGGACTTATCCAAGGGGATTTTTGATAGTTCTTGTGACTCAGAAGAAACACCTGAAAATGATAGGTATGTTGAAGGAATAAAGGCAGTTCCTCGACCTTTATCAGGAGTTTATATGCCCCCTAATAATGATAAGAGTTTAGAGTTAGATAAATCAAAAGCTGTTTATAGTAAAAAGTCTGATGATTCAGAATCAAACTCAAGTACTTTGACCCATGATGAACCAATTGTGACCAAAAAGGTTGTCTATCCACCTTTAATGCGCACATTTGTGCCTGAAGGACATGTGCCTGAAACTAGTTATGCTCCTAAGCAAGTTAAATCTTTTGGTAAGGCAATGGATGGAAATACAAAACATCATGGTACTATCAAAAGAGGTGGGCTAGGTTTTGAAAACACTAGGTTAGAATTACCTTTTGGATCTTCTTTGAGAAGAAGAGGATGTTATGTATATGGTAGTTTAGATCATTTTATCAAAGATTGTATTGTCTATGAAGATAAAATTGCTAAACAAAAGCTGTAAATAGGGTCACAATGAAAGGGCATGAAAAGAATGCACAGGGAAAAAGACAATTGGGACCAAGAGATGACACGCCTAAGTGGGGTCATGCTCATAGGGTAAATAAGCAAAATAAGTCAAATAAGATAAGCCACCCTCACACCAATAAGGACTTTGTCCCTAGAGCATTACTTATGAACAAGGTCTAGTACCTTTAAAGTTAAATTCTTCAAGTACTGGTAGATCAAAATCTGCAAGTACTGCTAGAATTTATTCAAGTACCGCTGGTCTTTCATCTAGAAAATCAAAGTCTAACAAAACTTCTAGGAGTTTATTTGAGATTGCTAAGTCACCTAGAAGAAAGCCTTATGAAAAACCAGAGTAAATGTGGGTTCCTAAAGGACAAACGTCACTTGTTCCACCAAGTACTGCTAAAACAGTACTTAAGCCTAGAAAGTCTAAAAACATATAATCTCCTTATGTTTTTTATTACATACCTGGAACAATGAAATATAAGAGTGTTAGTAGTCTTACTGGTAAAACTTCTTATAAAACACTTAAGTATGTAGGTCCCAAAAGATCTGAGCCAAATGTGGCTTGGGTCCCTGTTAAACACTAATGTGTTTTGTGTATGTGCAGGAGCATCTGATTAATGAATTGAAGGTATAAAGGCATAGTTGATAGTGGATGCTCAAGGTACATGACAGGGAACGAAGATTTCCTTGCTGAATTTGAAGAATTCAGAGGTGGACCAGTAGCCTTTGGTGGAAGTAAGGGCAGGATTACCGGCAAAGGGAAAATCAACACAAGAAGATTAGAGTTTGAAGATGTGTTCTTTGTGAAAGAATTGAATGAGTTCAATATCTTCTCTGTATCACAGATGTGTGATAAGAAGAACAAGGTACTTTTCATAAACATATACTGCTTGGTGCTATCCAATGATTTTGAGATGCCAAAAGAATCTCAAGTACTGCTTAAAGTACCAAGGTTGCTAATCTCACTCCGAATGATGAATCTCTTGGTTTTCATGAAATTCTTGACTTTCTATCTCGAAGTCACGTACATTTTGCACTTACTGTAAGTCATGTTGTCTCTATTCCTCTTGTTACACAATTTTGGAATACTGTTGTAGTAGGTATTTGTCTAGCAAACAACAGAATTTTTTTAACTTTTCAAAGTTAATTTTTGAAGGTATGACTTGAAATTTGGAAGCCTCTAAAAAGTTTTTAATGAATCCAAGATTCATTCACGCTTTAATCCAAGACCAAATCCCAAACCTACCAGACTTAACAGATACATGGGATGTTCCCTCTTTCACCAAGAGAACCTTTTCTTTCTTGATAAAGAATGGTAGCTCTTTTTCAGGGACTGTAACACCATTATTTGCTAGAGAAACCTAGCTCAGCTAGTACTTCTCAGCAAACTCCTTCTAACCGGAGTCCCTAACCATCTAAAGATTCATAATCTTCTTCTCATCATGATGGTAATCAACCTCACTCTGATGAGATGATCCATACACCTGCTGCTTCAATTGCTGCTAGTGGCTCTCCACAAGCAAGGGCAACAGAGGTGGTGGATGTTGCAAATTTAACTACTTTGTGTACAAGCTTGTCCAAACAGGTATAAGTTTTGCAAAAGGAGAAGCTTAATCAGGATAAGAGAATTGCAGAATTGGAAGCCAATTTGATTAAGCTAAGGAATAAAGTTACTCCTTGGATGAGGCACCATAGGGCAATTCAGAAAGCTAACCTTCAGAAGCAAAAGTTCAGAAACTTTAAAAAGAAGCAACTGAATGCAACCAAACAGGAGAGGAATCATGAAGAACAATGACCTTATTATGATATTCAAGCAAAACTCTCTGGGGATGATATTCATTTTGAAGTTGATGATGGCTTGGAAAAATATGTGGATGATACAAATTTGGAGCATCAACATGAGGAACCACAACCATCTGCTGATGAAGAAATGGTGGTAACTCAACCACAACCTCCATCACCAAAACTACAAGCAAGTTGGAGTAATTTTTATGAGAAGCTAGAGGAAATAAACATTACATTTCCTATGTCTACAACTCCACCACAAAGACAATTTTAGTTTCATAAGAAATAGTCTTTCCAAGTACTGTCAAGATCAAGGAATGATGGACCAGACAAGACTGAGGAGTTAGAGATTGAGAAGACAACTTAAAGGAGATAAAGTATCTGGAGATACTTTGGTGATAGGAGAAAGAAGTGTGTCTACAACTGGTGAAGTAAATACTGTTGAAGAACCAAGTACCGCTCAGCCAACTACAAGTACTGCTGGTGAAAAACCTTCACTACCATCTTCTGAAGAAAGCCAAACTCCATCTTTTGGAGACGATGAGACATTAGCACAAGTGTTGCTTGATCTCATAGAAAAGAGTTCAGCTGAAAAGGCAAGGCTAGTTGAAGAAGAAAAGAAGACACAACAAGTAAATCTTGCTAGTCAAGGTCAAGACAAAGGCAAGAAAGTACAAGCTTCAAAGCCCTCTACAAAAGGTATTGTGATCCAAGAACAACCTAATGAAGATGAAGAAAGAAGATCTTCAAGGTTATTGAAGAAACTACCTAAGATTGATCCAAAGGATAAGGGCAAAAAGCAATTGCAATATGAGTCTGAAGGTGAAAGTGATTCAGATGATGATATCAGCAAAGTCATGAATAAATTTCATCAAATGGAGCATGATGAATAGGTGGCTCTTAGACTTCAAGCAAGAATGTATGAAGAAGAGCAACTGGAACAACTTGAAGCCAAACAACAGTTGCTTGAGTTACAAAGAGTACATCAGGAATGAAACATAGAAGAATATGATAGAATTCAAGCTGAACTAAAAGCAAGTGAACTTCTAACAGAATCCTTAATAGCTGAAGAGAGGGATGCATATGATGAAGAAGAAAAGGATAAAATGATTGATGATTTAGTAATGGAGCAACCTAGATTCTTTGCAGAAAAAAGAAGAAAAGAAAGAGTTAAGCCTCCAACAACTATGCAAACCAGGAATCAAATGATGTCCTACCTCAAGAAGGTTAAGCATTTCACTCATGCACAGCTAGTCGGTAAAAGCTTTGATGAGATAAAGACGTTGTATGAACAACACAAAAGGAGCAAGCTAAACTTTGTCGAGATTGGATCTGAGAAAGACAAAAAGGACATTGAAGATGTCAAGAAACATCTCCAACAACAAAGACAATTTGGAAGTACCCCTGACTTGATGCACGTAATGCTGGACAAAAAGGAACATCTCCACCTATCAAGACTACATATGCTAGGAAGAATAAAAAGGTGAAGTGTTGATCCCTTTGATTGGATCTATATTCTGTTAAGAATTAGAATAGTAGTTTGTAATCAAACTAAAACACTTTGAGAACTATTACTCAAACTAAATAAGTTATGCGGAATCTAACTTGTAAAGCACAAAAGAACAGAATTACTTTTAACTATTCGATTCTCTTATTAATCGACATGAATGAGGTACATGAATGACATTGTACATATGTTCCTTTTATAGAGTAAGGAACCCTAGAAACCTTAGAATATTCTATAAAGATAACTATATCACAGACGATATATTATCAATATTCTAACTATTTAAGTATATCACATAAGATATACTCTAACTATAACTATGACATATCTTATACAAAGATATATTCGTCCTAATCAATATAGCAGCACTTACTATGTAAGTAGCAGTACTTACTATGTACCGCGTTAACACTAACGGTACTTGCATAATACTAACAGTACTTAAATTACACTGACGGTACTTGACACTTAACAAACAATTCCCAACAATCCTCCCCTAAACAAGAATGATAACTTGTTTTCTTCTTGTTTCTCTTGTACTAGATGTATTTAGAATACATGTCTTTAGTCTTTCCTTCATCCTTGGATTGAACTTGGTAATTTGTATTTGTATCCAACTGAATGTAGCCAAATACTTCAATGTAGATCTTCTTCTAATAAGATAATCTTCAAACATCATGAATATCATCTTTGTCTTCAAACTATGATCTTCTTGTGTCTTGTAAACATTCGTTTAACTTTGCAGCTTCAGTAATTGTCTTCTTGAGTTAAATCTATGAACTCTGAATCATGAACTTTTGTCTTGATTTGATGAGACAAAACCTTCTAAGTATTTTCTTCTTTGAATACTTCTTTGCTTGCAATCTTCATACCTGAAATAAAAAAGTTAACAACAAAAACTAATGTAACACCCCATTTTGAAAAATGGAATGTCACGCGTGATTATGGCGTGTCATCAAAGCATGCAAGGTAATATGTAGTAAAACATACATGACCATAGGGTAAACCGGAATCAAAAATCGGTTCCCAAACATAAGCCCAAAACATAATAAAGTAAACGAAATGAATAAAAGACTTAAACAAGCATAAGTATATGAAGGCAAAAGGAGAAGAAGTCTATGGAAGCTTCCATCCTATGCATGTCCTTCAAAATACTCGAGTCTGTCCTTGGGTGCCTGCCGTTTTGGGACATGGAAAGGAAAGTAACGGCTAAGCATAACGCTCAGTGCACGGATATACAAGCATGGAATAAATAACATAAGCATGTAAAACATATAGCAGCAGAAATGTATATGTCCTGGAAAACCTGGTATAACTTAGTAAAACTGGTTTTATAGGTTGAAAAGCCTTATGTTTATCTTATAAAAACTATTTAACATGTTTACCATTTAGCCAATATAGGTCATGAAATATCAACGTGCATGAATACTTGGAGGGGTGACCTCGTCATGCAAATTAGAGGGGCTGCCTCTAATCTAATATACTGGTTTTGGGTAGGAGGGATCAGCTCCTTGTAAAGGATGCAAGGCACACACCACATTCACATTGAAATAATCTGCTGAAAACATGTCACTAGGATGCACCCATACGCCCCACCTGATAATATAATAATATGGCCAAAAGCTGAAAGGGACGCCACGAGCAATCACTCTGCCGTGGGGAAGTCATAACACCAGTGCCTCTAGTGTTATGGTTATGATACCGCCATAACTAGGTGAAACTGGTCATGCATGTATATGGCTTTAGGTATTCTAATTAAACATAAGCAATCAAAACATATAAAACATATACTAGGGAAAACAGTTGGTTGCATACGGGGAATCCTAATAAGGAAAGAATGTCCATACTGAAAGGACGGAGAATCCGTACCTTATGTCTAGTGAACGAATAAGATGAACGGAAGAGAGTCCTACTTCGGTATCACTAATGCTACATAAATACATACGTGTATAAGTATCTGATTACTGAGTACATAACTGATTTTATATCATGTCTTAGCTTATTTTACATGTTCATGTCATGTTTTACTGTTTTACGTTTTATACTGTGTTTATCATATATTCTGTCTATTCTGATTAAGTATTACTTGTATTTCATGTATTATTATACTTGTTGCGTAATAATAAGTAACTTTCTAAAAATAGCAGGATTCCTAAAATAGAAAGTTACTAAAAATAGAAAGTTTTTAAAAATAGAAAGTTTCCAAAAATAGAAAGTTTCCAAAAATAGAATTACTGCTTAAAATAGATAAGTTTCTAAAAATAGAAAGTTTCCATAAATAGATTAGATGCCTTAAATAAATAAGTTTCTAAAAATAGAAAGTTTCCATAAATAGATTAGCTGCATTAAATAAGCTAATTATATAAGCTTAAGTGTTTTCTGATTATTATTCTAAGTTATGTGATTATATAGTATAGTTTATTAATTATTTCATGTAAATTAAATAAACTATAGGTTAAAGTATTTAATTATATATAACATGATTTTATTTAAATAAAGGTAAAATACTTAGTTTAAAACATGTATTATTAACTATTAATAATATAACCTAAGTCATGTAAATTAATTAATTATAGTCATGGTTTTTAATAATTAATTAATTATAAGGTCTAATTAAATAATAAATACTTAGGTTAAAATTCATGAATTACTAATTAAATTAATAACCTAAGTCATGTAAATTAAATTAATCATGTCATGTTTTTAATTAATTTAATTTAAGTCTAAAAAATAACATAACTTGTAAAAATCATAAACCTTGAAAAAATGATTCATGAACCGGACCCGTGACTAAAACCCATGAACCGGACCCGTAACCATCACCATACCCGACCTAAGTCGGGTTTCCCCTTGGTTTTGCTGCTGCCGTGGGACCACCACCACCACCATACCGAGACCATATGGTCTCGGTGGTGTGAGATAAGCCAAGCCGAGACCCCTATGGGGCTCGGTTAGGCGTCGGCTAGACCACAAACACCCCTAACCCATGATTTGATTTAACCCCATGATTAGAATATGTTTAAAATACTTGTTTTTAATTAGTTTATTTAAAACATCATGATTTTATGTGATTATATAAATCAAAACATAAAAATAAAAGGGTTTAAAGTTATACCAATCACGTGAATCAAATGAGGACGAACACACGACGATCCTTGTAATAATTCCAAGATAAAAATCAAACCGAATCACCCCTTGGTGATGATAAAACCCGGCGGCCAAGAGAGGAAGAAGAAAAGGGATTTTTAGGGTTTTTAGTTATTTTCTAAATCTTGTTAAATGAAAATACCTTTTCCATAATTTACATGCTTAGTAAAAATTATGGGCTTGGCCCATTTCTCTTGGTGTAGCCATGACATGGGGGCCCCACATGGGATAACCCGTACCTTTTTCCGTGTCTAAATAATAGTGTGATCTCGTGTGTTCTCGTGTTCGTAATTTACGTGTTCTAATTTAGTTTACGATCGTGACTTAGTTATTCGTGTTCGTAATAAATATATATACATACGTAATATTAGTTCGTGATTAATTTACGTTCATGATTTCATGTTCGCATGTTCGTGATTATAATTATTATTGGAATAATTATCGTGTGTTCGTGCGTAATAATTACTTATCGTGTTATAACACGTACGTAATACTTGTAATTCTAATTCATGAAACGTAAACGTGCTATAAAAGGAAAGTTCTAATCATGCACATACGATATTAAGGGTACTATTCATGGTAAAAGCGTGCGGGTTTTACAACTCTTCCCCCTAAAAAGAATAATCCGTCCCCGAATTATAGATATCATAACTGGAAGCATAACATACCCGAATCCAACTGAGAGGGTATATAAGATACAAAGGTGTTGTCCCATATTATTATGATGATTAATGATAGAAAATAGATGAAAATAGATGGATTCCTAGAGAGAGAAAGTAGAGAGAGAGATGATTAACTTGATGAATATTAGATTAGAAGAAGATTAGTTACAAATGATCATCCCACCCTCCTAACATGCTAGGAGGGTAGTATATATAGTCCACCCATATGCGGGCTTTAATGGGCTATATATTGGGTCGGGCTTGTCTCTTGGACTTTAATTAGTTTAAATCCAAGCCCGTGAACCACGACTATTTAACTATCTATTACAACGTTCTAATAAATATTACAATATAAACCTATGACTGAACATTCTTGTTTGACTCAATATTTTGAGGCTAACAATCTCCCCCAATGTGAGGTCATTCCTCTTCGATATTTAGAGTCCAATGGAGATTTATGAATTTCGTCATAAATGAGTCTTGAACGTGTAATAGTAGTGTTGTTCCTTCATGCTGTGATCTTTGATCCTTTGTCATTGTCTTTCGACTTAGTCTTTTATCTTGAGATCTTCAAATCATTCTTGACTTGTCTTTGCCATCTTGCGATCTTGTGTCTTTATCCACATGCTCACACTATTAATTGTTGAATAAGTCTTTGGGCATGAACATGTGGTTTTGAATCTTTGACTTTGCTGAGTACACCGTGACGCCACCTTCTTGAGACAAAACATAGACACGGACTGAATGGCTTTGAAATTCGTCCTAAATCGGTAGTATTTTACCTCCGGTCGGTGAAGACCGTTATACGATATTAAATACCGTACCTGTGATTAGGTAGATTCAATTAATAATCTCCTTGACAGGGTTTCGCGGCTGTACTAGCTGTTCTCTTTACTCGACCGTCTCAAAGCAAGGCTGCGAACATAAAGAGTGAATCAATTGGATAAATATTTGCTTGATTAAAGTCGTCAATTCAAATTCATGGAACAAGTTTGATTCATTAAGAATCTTACCATTGTTGCTTTCCAGTTGACACAAGTTTGATTCATAAGAATCTCACAAGTCACCTACCGTAGCGCTGTTTGATGTTGACGCTAGAAGGATTTCCATTCGTCACTGTGAATATTAATGAATATCACTCTGAATGTTCTGGCAAGACCATAAAGATATTGCGTAGAAACCTGAAACGAGTTTGAATCAATTCAGAATCAAACCACTGTTGCTTTTCAGTTTTACACATGTTCAATTCATAAAGAATCTTACACATGACCTACCGTAGTGCTGTTTGATGTTAATACTAGAAGGATTTCCACTCATCATTGTGAATACTAAGTAGTATCACTCTGAGTGCTCTAGCAATATCACAAGGATATAGCGTAGGACTCTCTTGATCTTCATCTATGTGTCCTAACGAGATTTGATTGATCTCTTGGCTCTAGACTTGATTTGTGCACTTTTAGTGGTCGGAGGCTGGAGCAGATGCCACCTATTCAATATTAACTATCTTGGAGTGAGAAGTCAATAGAAGTCGTGTTGATCTCCGTGACAATAAAACAAACTTCTTTTGAGAGAAGCCTGAGTAGCTAGGAAAATGTTGTGCTTCACATCACTGGGTCCATGATGAGTTGTCTTCATGATGTGTTGACCCGGTTTCTGCCTAAGTTGTATGGAGGGCTTCTTTCTTTAGACCCTTTATCATTACATTTCTTTTTCATTCTTCAACCCCTTTAATGCTTACTAAGACATCATTAATAGCACTTTGTTGTGATTGTTCTAGTGCTATCATCAGTACTTAGTCGACATTCAACTACGTTCATATTCTACTCCATCTTTCCTAAGGACTTCTAATAATCTATTGGATTGTCCCTAGGAAGATCCCTCCGGTTCTGGTTGGATCATAGGACTTAAACCTAACCATCCTTTTGACACCAATAACGTCGTGAATTAAAGATGTTGTGGGTATTTGATCGTAACCATGAGTGCTTGAGTCTTTGGATCACATTTTAATCACATTTTCTCCCTATCTCTAATATATAAAATCTTTTGATATTAGAGATACCAAATTTGATTAAAATATATTTTGAAAAATAGTCTTGAAAATCTCTGGGAGAAAGATGTGTTAATCTTTTGCATGAAGTTAAAATGCTCCCCCTCAAAAATTGATCCAACTGAATTGTCATTGTGAGGATATGATCCACATTTCGCTTTTTGAGGATGGGAGTTGTTGAACACACAATTTTTGAAAGATTTTGAATAATCATTGAGAAATTCTTGAAAAAATTGTGTTCAACGCTTTTTGAAAAATCCTATTTCTTTTTGGTGAAGAGGTTTTTCTAAAGCATAAACTTGAGTTCATAGACTTTGAATGTCTTGACGTATCCACTCAAGTGTAAGAAGATTTCTCTTCTTTTGCTGAGGGTAAGGGCACTAAATCGTACACTCCCCCGTGAATATGAGTCCGGGTTGCAATATGAAAGTGATTACAAGCCATTGCGTTGAGCTCAAAACGTTGAATGTTTTGTGACAAGCTCAACCCAAGATAGATTGCTCTACCCGTTGTTGGAAATATTGTCCAAAAGATACAATTTCCTTTGTAAAAGATAGAAATAACATGTTTTGAAAAATATTTACAACTTTCATTCGAGCTTTATGTACACACCCGTGTCGTTATTGAGCGACATTTCTAGGTACGTCCATATTATCGATACTGAAAGACATATCGAGAATAATATTTTTGGATTATCAAAGATTTTTTAATTTTGTATTTTTCTTTTTCATTAATATTTACAAGTAGATGTTTGATAGATGAATCAAACATGCTTCTTTGCCAGAATCTCCAGTTCTGCTGGAGTCAAACATCTCATACCAATTTGCCTAACAAGATACGTAAACCTCTCTTTAGAAAGAGCTTTTGTAAACAAGTCAGCTAATTGGTAATCAGTTCCAACAAAGTATAATTCAACAATACCCTTTTCAACTTGTTCCTTAATGAAGTGATATCTGACATCAATGTGCTTCGTGCGAGAATGTTGTACCGGATTACAGGAGATGGCTATGGCAGACTTTGAGTCACAGTACATAGGTACTTTATCAAAGTGGAATCCATAATCCGTGAGTTATGTTCTCATCCAAAGAACTTGAGCACAACACGTAGATAGAGACACATACTCCGCTTCGGCTGATGACAATGATGTGCAATCCTGCTTCTTGGAAGACCATCCCACAAGCTTATCTTGACCTAGAAATTGTGCATCACCAGAAGTACTTTTACGTGTATCAAGACACCCTGCATGATCAGAATCTGAATAGGCCGTTAGAAAGAAACCGGTTTCCCTCGGATACCAGAGTCCCATGTGAATGGTATTCTTAAGGTACCAAAAGATCCGTTTAACCTCCTTGAGGTGATTTTTAGTGGGTCGTGCTTGATATCGTGCACAATAGCATGTAGCATGATGTATATCAGGTCTGCTTGCTATCAAGTACATGAGGGACCCAATCATGGAACGATATCTCGTTTGATCCATGGGTAATCCCTCCAAATCAGCATCTAGGGATGTGGTTGATAAAGGTGTCCCAACGGGGTCACATGATGTCATACCATGCTTTGTGATTATCTCTTGACAATACTTAGCTTGGTTAATAAAGATACTACTTGGGGATTGGTGAACTTGAATTCCTAGAAAGAATTTTAGTTCGCCCATTATAGACATTTCAAATTTGTTGTGCATTACTTTTTCAAACCATTTTGAAAGTTTTGGGTTTGTAGACCCGAAAATAATGTCATCAACATAAATTTGCACAAGCAAAATGTCATCCTCATATTTATAAGTGAACAAAGTTAAATTAATGGAACCTTTTGAGAAACCTTTGAAGACCAGAAATTTCGAGAGCTCGTCGTACCACGCCTTTGGAGCTTGCTTGAGTCCATAAAGTGTTTTGTGGAGACGATACACCTTGTCAGGATAATGAGGATTGACGAATCCTTCCGGCTGTGTGACATAGACTTCTTCCTTCAAAGGACCGTTAAGAAACGCTGTCTTTACGTCCATTTGATAGACAATGAATCCCTTATGTGCAGCATAAGCAAGAAAAATCCTGACCGCTTCTATGCGAGCTACTGGTGCAAATGATTCTTCGAAATCAATACCCTCTTTCTGTCCATACCCTTTATCCACTAGCCTAGTTTTATTCTTGATGATCGTGTTCTCTTCATCCATCTTGTTTTTCCAGATCCATCGAAGATTTAATGGAATTACATCGTATGGTCTGTTAACAAGTTCCTAGACTTTAAGTCTTTCAAATTGTTGAAGTTCATCCGTCACTGATTCAATCCAAGCATGATCAGCCATGACTTCTTTGATGTTTTTCGGTTCTGCTGAACTCACGGCGAGTGCGAACATACAAACATCGCCATCGGTGTTAAGCTGTCGTCTTGTGCGAACGGGTTGTGAAGGGTTTCCAATTACATGAACCAAAGGATGATCTCGGGTCCAATGATGTTTTGAAGGATGTCGTTGGTAGAACGTGTGCATATTTGGCGGATCAACATGGCGAGTAGAAGACTCTCCAGTTTCGTGTACTGGTGTACCGAATGGGTTGATAAATTCGTCTTTGTCAGATAATGCATCGTCTGCTTGATTTGTGTTCTCTTGAGAAATGACAGTAGTTGTGGATGTTGTAGGAGCGATTGTGGATGTGATATTCTGAGGAGGTAAATCTGCAGCAACCCGTGTTGAAGTAGATGAAGTTGTATCTGGTTGTTGACGATGATCGGTATCATCATTCATATCATGAGTGACAGGGGAAGACTTCGATACAACTTGTTTCTCCCCCGTGAAATATTCATCATACATTGGTCCATATAACATTTCCAACTCTTCAATTGTCGTGTCAACTATCATATCAGCTCTAGGAACATTTTCTGGAACCAGCGTTGAACTTGACGGTTCATTGTTGTGGTCTTGAGTTCCGAGTTCCGTGCGGTTGTGAACGGAAGTCGTTTGTCATTGTGGATCGGGACTTAAACTGTTTTATTCAAGTGTCATTTCTTGTAATTCATCAAATCGAATGTGAATAGTCTCGACAATCAATTTTGTTCTCTTGTTGTATACTCTATATCCCTTAGACTGAGTTGCATATCCCACAAGAATACATGCATCACCTTTCTCTTTCATCTTATCCAAATTTTCACCATCTCGTATAATGTAGCAAGTAGATCCAAAAACATGAAGGTGTTTGAGTGAAGGTTTTCGATCATGAACTATGTGATATGGTGTCTTTTCGTGTCTTGGGATAATTAAGGAATGGTTTTGTGTGTAGCATGCGGTTGACACAGATTCGGCCCAAAAGTATAGTGGAAGTTTTGAAGCGGATAATAATGTTCGAGCAACTTCAACCAAAGTACGGTTTCGTCTTTCAACAACACCGTTTTGTTCGGGTGTTCGAGCAATAGATGTTTCATGTTCAATCCCTTCGGCTTCAAAATACTTTCTCAGATTTAAATTCAAAAATTCTGTACCTCTGTCAGTACGAACCACTTTAACTTGAGCTTGAAGACCACGTTGTATCAGTTTAAGGAAGCTGATGAGAACTTCGGGTGTTTCATCCTTGGATCTCAAGAAGTGAGTCTATATGTACCTTGAGTAATCATCGACAATTACCAGAATATATTTCTCTCCATTGATACTATGAACACGCATGGGACCACACAGATCCATATGAAGAAGATCTAACCGTCCTTTTGAGCTGGGTGTAGTCTTTGTTTTGAAGCTACTTCTTTTAGCTTCACAAAGTTCACAAGAAGAACAAAGATGATCTTTGATGAATTTCAAACTTGGAAGGCCTCTCACAATATCTTTCTTGGAAAGCAAGTTGATGTTATCAAAATTAAGATGAGATAAACGTTGATGCCATAACCATGAAGCTTTAGCCATGAAGCAAATTGGAGTTGATGAAGTTGTGTCTTGAAGTGAAATTGTGTAAAGATCAGTACCCCGTGTACCGGTAAGAAAGTCATTCCCATCATAATCACGAACAAAACATGTCTTCTTTTTGAAAGCAACCTCCAAATCCGCATCACAGAATTGACCAACCCAGACTAGATTGTGATTGAGCCCTTCGACGTAGTATACCCTTTTGATTGTAATATTCCCCTGAACCAAATCTCCATATCCTAGGATCGGTGCAAATTGATCATTTCCGAATCGGACCGTACCCAGGAACTTCTCCACGAAGTTAATTAGAAGCTTGAGATTCCCCGTCATGTGCTTTGTGCATCCAGAGTCCAATATGAATAGAATTATTTGTATCACCTGCAGAAGAGTTAGAACACGATGGAGCATTTGCTAAATTGGATACCACAGTAGTTGTGATAGTAGAATCATTAGTGTCCTTATCAACATTTAAAGGCAAACTAACACTCGTTTTCACATTTTCTGTCCTAGCTTTAGGCATCCATTTATATCCTGGAGGACATTGATTAGCAAACCACCATTTCCAAAACTTACTAACAGACTCATATAATTCCTTAATTCTGCTTCTAGGGTTCTTAGTGATGGAGTCTGATGCATTACTTTTCTTAGTGGGAGTAGCACTAGAATGGTTCACTTTGCGTTTGGGTTTACTAGCTCTAATAGGCATCGCAACGTGCTTCTTAGTTCTAGTATCTACGCCTTTGACTTTATTCATAGCACACATATAATGATTAACATTAGCACATTTTCCACATTTAACACAAACAAATTTCATATTCATATCATTCAAATCATTCAAATCGTCATTACATGCGATTACAGACTTTTTATTCTTAAAAACATTCAAATTCCTAGGGTGTTCTTCTACTTCCTACATCTTCCCTTGATTCTTGTGTTCCAGACCTTATCATTCACTTGAGTGCTCTTAAGCTGAGGCCGGCTAACACTAGTAGTGGAGACTATTCCTGTAGTAGAAGACACACGAATATTAGTGTTTCTAGAAGTCTGAGGCGATTGAGTAACTTTGTTTGTGGGCTTAGTGGTCATTCTATACATCCCTGGTTTGATCACATTATTATGCTTAACGCTTGGTGCTATGACATTCCTTATGGGTTGATTATGTGGTAACCTTTCCTTTCCATCCATCTTGGGGGCAAACACAGGTTTTGCATACGAGGAATTTGATAAAGCAAATGGTTTTCCCAAGATAGAGGATCTATTCTCTTTAGAGGCATTGGGTTGTCTAACAACATTTTTCTTAATGCTAGGTTCCACAGCTTTCCCACCCATTTTAGCAACGAGTTTCTATAACTCTGCTATCGCTCTGTCCCTGTCTTGTAACTGAGCTTTCAATACTTTAATTTCCAAATTCCGTTCATTCATTTCTCGAAACGTTTGGGAAAGTTTTTCTTGCAATTTATTATCATGTGGAAAACGACCAACGTCTTTTTGCAAAGCAAGTTCAAGAGAATGACAATGTTTTTGAAGGAAATCAGTTTTGTGTTGAAGTAACTCAAAAGCCTTTTTATCAACATTTTCTTTACGTTTCGAAAGCTCAATTTCAAGACGTTCACATTCTTTGATCTTATCAAGATATTTGCATGCAACATCAGAATATTCATCAATATCAGCACAAGATGTAAAATAAGCACACATAACATCTTTAGAAACGCATTCTTGCAATAGTAAATCATATTCATCTGAAAAATCAGACTTCTCCTTGTGAACATCATCAATGTGTTTCTCAAGAGATTCAACATATTTTAAATCATCATACATTTTAGTCCGAATGAACTCCTCAAGTTGAAGAACAGTTTCTTTAATCAACGCCATGTTTGGAATTAAGAGTTCTTTCACAAGCAAGGTAATATCTTGAGGAATCGGATGTGTCCACTCAGCATTTTCACGTTTTGCCCAATCTCTTTCAACAATAGATTTAACATTATCTATGTGGTGTTTAAGAATACCTAATGTTTTCCTACTCTTGCTTTTAGATTCATCTAGAGGGAGGTAGTTTATGTATTTGTAAACATTAGATTTCTTAGGGGAAAATGCTTTCTTCCATTGAATTCGCTTTTATTTGCATTCTAGAAACACTTCCTCACGAGTTTTCTGAGTTTGTTTATTGAAAAGACCATAAAGACTACATAAGCATAATTATATGGTTTGACAAACTCCTCATTGACAAGAGATCGACTATCATCATCCCAAAGGGCAGTCTCTTCACTATTGGCACTAACATGCATGCAATCAAAATCGGTCCTTTTAGTCTCATCAAGGTAAAGACATGGGTTCGCAGCTTGAGCTTTGGCAAGGTACTCAGGACTTGCAAAGCTTGCTTGACCCTTAAACATCGACGGAGGTGCTAGCAGTCTTACGGATTAAATAAAATCATGCGTTTTATAAACAACTTTCTTCAAAAATTCGACTTGTTCTTCTAGTTTTGTTACTTTTTCGGTTTCTTTATCATATCTACTTTTGAAGTCTTGTTTTAACGCATCTACCTCTTGTTCCTTATCCTTAAGAATTTTAGCAGAATCGGTAGTGGTCATAGAGAGCTTTTGTTCAAGTTCATTAACTTTGGTATTGGCAAGGTACGTTTTTTGACGTTCATCCATTGGAAACAACCGGTGTGTTTCGTGAATATTGTGCTCTAGACTTATCCTCAATTATTCTCCACGCGTCTCTCGGAGTTTTTCTTAAAAGATTACCACCCGCGGCGGCATTTAAAGAATCTTGTTCAATCATATTTAGCCCATTATAGAAAGTATTTATTTGATGCAATTCCGAGAAACCGTGGTGTGGACATTGTCTTAACAAATCTTTAAATCTTTCCCAAGCAACCCCAAACGATTCATGCACTTTTTGTTCAAATCTAGTGATCTCATTTTTAAAGTGTGTTGTCTTGGATGGTGGAAAGAAATAATTCATGAACTTTGATACTAAATCATCCCAAGTTAAAATCGAACCTGGTGGTTCTTTCTTATACCAAAGCTTAGCATTACCCTCGAGCGAGTACGGAAAAAGCATGAGCTTAATCACGTCATTCGGCACATCTCTAAACTTGAGAGTCGAGGTAATTCTATTAAAATTCCAAATGTGAGAATGCGGACTATCGATCTCATTGCCACGAAATGGGTCTGCACGAATGAGCGATACAAGATCCGTCTTAATCTCAAAATGATCTGCCAAAATAGCCGGCACAACGATTGCTTCCCCATACCCTTCGGTGGGTGCACGGAGAAATTCCTCCATTGTTCGATTATCGGCCATCTCTACAACAATAGGTGGAATCTCGGGTTCCACTATTCGTTGTTGACGATTTCTATTTCTACGAGGAATATTTTCAAGCCTATTAAAATCTATCACAAGACGAGAAGAACGTAATTGCATACACTACAAAGACGAGAATTTAGAGGATTGAAGAAAAGAAATTAGACTAGAAGAAGATTATTTTTGGTATTTTATTTGGTATTGCTCAATCAAAAATGATCGATAAAAAACAAGGAATAAGGATAACTACTATGGAAGTAAATTACCCTCGGTCGACTTTGAAATGATAGGTGAAAACCTAAACGTCTCGAGGTTCAATAAGTAAACAACAAAAAATAAGGTTTATTACTACTTGAGTCGGCAAACCAATAATTGGTTGTCCCTCTCAATATACGCACAAGCAAGCGGGGAAACGAGGTGGCACAAAGCACTTAAAAACCTTTTTCCTTAGACGGCCTTTTATAGCACGTCGCCTTATACCCACCTTATAGTTTGTATAAATCGAGTTCAAACTTCTTATTAGTATTTATCTATTTTGCCTTTATTTTTGTTTTGGGTTCGACTACAATAGCTAGGTGATGAAATCCCAACTAAGGCTTATTTGAAAGATATGTAAATTATTGTTCTACGTAATACAATATATTATTCACAAAAAAAAGAGAAAATCGATACATACTATATAATAGAAAAATAACAAAACTTTCCGAGGACGGAAAGGGTCTTCAAATCCACGATCAACAAATCTCCACAAAAGCGAATCGTACACAAGATCCCCGGCAGCGGCGCCAAAATTTTTGATGTGTCGTGGATAGTATAGTGATAATTTGGATACGTTATAGGGTAAATTAAAATTACCTTTAGGAAAAAGTAATAGTCTAATAATACCAATGACGAATTCAATTAAACACGTGAGTGAGTCGAGTTCGTTGTACACGAAGATCTTATGAATTTGAGACATTTTGTTTTGATTTGGACAATCGACTTGAATTGCTTTTCGGTTTTTAAACTACAAGTTAAATCTACAAATTTTAATCTATTTAAAATAAACCTAAAGTGCATGAATCGTAAACCCCGCCTATTTAAAATCCACAAACAATTATTTATTTAAAATTAACACTATTAAAAAAATTAAACTAATTAAAAATCTTTAAAATTTAATCTATTTAATAAAGATGACTTTTAAACTAAATTACTTTTAAAACTAATAAGCTACATTAAAAGTTTACTTAAAATAAATTTATTTAAAAACTATTTTTAAATCAATCTAAAATTATTAAAATCTATTTAATTAAAAATTAACTAGTTAAACTTTTTTAAATAAAAACATTTTTATTTATTTATTTATTTATTTTTAAACTACTTTTTTTTATAAAGAATTTACTCTAATTAAAATTTTAATTAAAAGTTAAATTAAAAATAAAAACGTGACAAAGAGAATTAGATTAAAACAAAAGCTGCCAAAATAATTACCACTATATTAATGAAATAAATGAAATTAAAATCAAAAGAGCCTATAGCTCGTCTGGTTATCACACTGGACCTACAAACGGGGGGCTCGAGTTCGAATCCCACGGACGACATTATTTTTTTTTAATTAATTCCTTTTGACAGATTGAAAAAGTTGGTCTCAGGAAAGACCTTTTTGGAAAGCTTACTTGGAAAAACTGACAGGAATCAGCTTATATGGGCTTATCAGATTAGTAAAATCTGATAAGCTAATACTAAACTACACAAATTAACCAAGCAAGAGAATAACAAATCACTTAATATAAGATCGAACACATTCATACCAAATATAATCAGCAATGAACACAAATTAATTAACAGAATACCAAATCAATAAAATAAATACAAACTTCTAAAATGAATAAACTCTAAAACTTAAAAGAACTACTCATGTATTCAAAGCAAACACAAGCTACAAACGAAGAACTTAACAGACCTGATGTAACATATTAAAGCCAAAAACAAACAATAGCAAAATCAAGAGTAAATCGTCCAGCAAACAAAATATCCAGTTACAAGAGCAGATTCGTAAACAACTTATGAAAATTATAATAAACTAACTGAATTAGCTAGATCCGTTAGCTAGGACTAATTAGTACAAATGAGGCAGCAATTGAAGACTAGCAGGTTGTGCAGTAAACAACACTTAAACCAAACAAAACAGATAGTTATCAACATCTGAGATTATTCCATTGTTCAAACTAAAAGCCAGATAAAGCAATTCAGCTTATCAGTTAAAACTAGCAAGCTTACGAACAAATTCAATCCTAAATTCCTTATAGTATTTCAAAACTTACTCTAAATCAGTTAAGTAACCATAGTAGTCTAGTACCAATATCATTAATCATTTAACATATAACTATATAAAATCACATAATCAAACTGCTTATGATCATCACACAGACAGTCATTGACCAGCATATAAGAAAATCTAATCAAAAATAATAACTTTTAAACAACAGTGATCTCATTCTAGATTCAGATTCAGGAAACAAAACATTAACAATTAAATATAACATCTTGTTCTATCTAAAAACATAAAATAGAAAAGAGATTAGTACCTTGTGGGAAATCCTTTGAGGAGAAGGTATGCGCTGAGCAACCTTTTAACCATAACCCGAACAAAACCACCATAACCATCAAACCAAACGAACCATCATTTTACCTCATTCTTACAACTCCATCAATTATAATTGAATCGAGCAGATTCTTTTTAAACCTTTCCAGTAGGGAAAGATTTTATCCAATCTTAAACTTCCAAAATTAAGTCTAAACTATTTATTAGTTTAAACTTAATTTATTAAATATTATAATGTGAAACAGTATTTAGAGATTAATTCATATAACAAATGAAAGCAGTTAAGAAAAATTAAAGTAAAACACGATTCAGAATTAAATCAACTAAACTTTTATTAATTCTCAGCAAATATTACAAAGCTTTTTTAAATGAAATACAAAATTAAAACCTACAACTATTTCAACAACATAAAATTAAAGTAAAAGAAAGGATGAATTACACAAGAAATTGGGGGTTTTTATAGCCTCCCCAATGGCTTGTTGGTGCGAATATTCGGATCTTCAATGGATATTCCTTTTTCTTCTAGTCCATTGATATTCTCTTCTTTTCTCTTTCTTCAATCGGATGGTGGATATGATCACATAGCACACACGGATTGCCAACGTGGCATCCGTGTGTGCTAGTTGTGTTTCTTTTGGGGATTTTGATTGGATGATGGTGAATATGAGGTGTCTCCTCCACTGAAATGTAGCCACGTAGCATAGCCTCTCCATTCACACTCTCTTCCTTAAAATTGGGGGTTTTTATTTCCCCATACGTGATTAACACGTAGAATCAAAACCCCCATGTTAATTTAACTTTTTACCACCTAGGGTTTCTTTGGAACAATAGAATTTGCAGGTTATTTTAGGGTGGGGAAGATGAATGGGAAAGATGGAAACAACTTGGTTTGTATCGAAAAGTGATGAGTGGGGTAAATGGGACAGTTATATTTATTTATTGGAAGTGGATGAAAACGAGTGGGAGAGAATGACGTGTTTTGTATTTATTGAGAAAACGTGAGTGGATTATTTGACTGAAAATAGATATGAAACGTATTTACACATTTTAAACAAGTAAACCCTAGGCCCAACATGTTTATTCATTGAATTCGCTTTACTATTTCCACTGAATTGGGCCTTAAGCCCAATAGCAATTCATCTGTGTGTTATTTGTATTTTGGGCCTTTATTGGACTTGCAAATCAAAACCTTTTATTAACTTGAAAATCTAAATGGGCCTTTGAGCCCATTTACCCCATTGTGGGACCCATTTGGCCCGTTTACTCGATAAATGATTAAATCCACTCGTGTCGAGCTCGATTTTGGCTTCTTCAATCTTTTTCATCAATCTCGTGTCGGTTTTCGTCGGTTTTCGCGAACTTGGTACCTACACACATTCAAACAAGAAACAAGCAAATCCAAGGCATATTTGATATAATTCAAGCAATATCTCATTGTTTTAAGCTATAAATGATATGAGTAATTCAGCTCATATCAAATTTTACCTCGAGATTTTGTGGAAGATGAAGACTTAGATGATGTGGAATATCATGGTGAAGATGATGTAGTGGAATATCATGGTGAAGACGATGTAGTGGAGTATGGCTTAGGAGCACGAGAGTGAGGATCTTGAACATGTTGAGTGGTAGTTACTAAAGCAAGTGGATTAGCCGTTTTTGCAACACGTTCAGCTCGAATCTCATTTGCTTCATTCTGAAATTGCTTCAAGATATCAAAGAGTCGATGATATGAGACCTCGTCTAGCTTTTCTTGTTGTTTCACTAAAGTGACGAACCTTGTCCACTCGGGTTGAAGTTGTTGAAAAAATTGGACATTGACTTGCATGGTGGAGACTTGCAGATTATTTCTTGGCATGTCATTCATCATCTTATAAAACCTGGAGTAGTAAGAGTCAATTG
Source organism: Glebionis coronaria (assembly GCA_025667525.1). Lineage (NCBI taxonomy): Eukaryota > Viridiplantae > Streptophyta > Magnoliopsida > Asterales > Asteraceae > Glebionis > Glebionis coronaria. The sequence continues at coordinate 165,040,636 of CM046881.1, forward strand.
ATTCTCCATACCTTGAAGTAAACTTGCCAAAATTCCAAAACAAGTTTGTTTTGACATCTTGTTTGTTGAGTGATTCTCCTTGTTGCAAGCGTTCAATAGCAGTCCACATTTCATGTGCTGTAGGGCATGCATCAACCGTGGAATAAATATCATCTCCAATCCCACTTAGAACCATATAGATGGCTTCCTTCTCCGCATCATGCCAAGCACAATTTTCAGGTGTGAGATCGGCTCTTGTTTCATCACGTTCACTTCCAGGTATTGGATCAGTAGTATCTGTGGCTGCTCTTGGAGAAATTGAGATTTTCTTTAATACATATGGTCCATGAGTAATACATTTCCTCAAGGCATCACCATTGGGTATCATATCAAGATATCGTATGAAACGTGATTTCCATTGAGCATACCGACCAGACACAAGCATTGGTGGTCTCTCTTTATTACCCGCCACCATGATATTGTTGTTTGTGACACGATACTCTTGAGTAGAATCCATATCTAGAGACTTGAAATCGATGAAGTGAAAATGGATCTTAAGTAGATGTGTTTTGATTGTTGTTGTCGATGAAAAATGTTAAAATCCCCTAAAAATTGTCTTCACAAGAAACCAAAAAATCGAAGACGAAAAATCACACGTAATTTTCACTTTTGAAAAAATCTTCAATTTTCGGAATAATGAAGTTTTCAGAGAAACAACTTCTTCGGAATATTAATGTTTTCAGAAAAACAACTTCTTCGGAATATGGATGTTTTCAGAAAAACAACTTCTTCAGAATAGGTACTTCTTCGGAATAATGATGTTTTCAGAAAAATGCGCTTCTTCGAAATATTAATGTTTTTAGAAAAAATAACTTCTTCGGAATATGGATGTTTTCAGAAAAACGTGGATCTTCGGAATAATCTTCGGAATAGATGCTTTTTCAGAGAATTAGACTTTTTCAGAATAATCTTCGGAATAAATGCTTTTTCAGAAAATGAGACTTTTTCGGAATAATGTTCGGAATAAATGCTTCTTCAGAATAAGTAGATTTTCATAATTCTTCAAGTCTTCGGAATAAGTAACTTTTTCAGAAAAAACACTTCTTCGGGATACTGAAATCTTCGGAATCTTTTTCGGAATAGAAGCTTTTTTGGAATATTGATTATTTCATAAAAATTTCAGAAAAACCACTTTTTCAGAAAAATCCCTTCTTCCCAAAAGTAAACCCTTATCCGAAAATCTTTTGTTCGGAATAATTAACCCTTTTCCGATTTTTTTTTCCGGAATGTTCTTGAATCAGTGACGAACCGTAACTCCAAAATGAATCCAAACACCTCAAAATCTTCCGATTTTTTCCACGAAAACCAAACCAAATCCTTACCAAATCGATATAAATGATTTATATCAAGATTTCTAGCCCGAAAATACTAAACGAAATTTAATTCAGGATGATTTATATGGAAAAATCAACCGAATCAAATTCAAACCAAACAACCAAACACAATCTACCCCGTGGCGATTGATACCAAATGTTGTCCCATATTATTATGATGATTAATGATAGAAAATAGATGAAAAGAGATGGATTCCTAGAGAGAGAAGGTAGTGAGAGAAAGTAGAGAGAGAGATGATTAACTTGGTGAATATTAGATTAGAAGAAGATTAGTTACAAATGATCATCCCACCCTCCTAACATGCTAGGAGAGTAGTATATATAGTCCACCCACATGCGGGCTTTAATGGGCTATATATTGGGTCGGGCTTGTCTTTTGAACTTTAATTAGTTTAAATCCAAGCCCGTGAACCACGACTATTTAACTATCTATTACAACGTTCTAATAAATATTACAATATAAACCTATGACCGAACATTCTTGTTTGACTCAATATTTTGAGGCTAACAAAAGGACATGAAGGTGACATGGTAGAAGGAACGTGAAACGTGACATGTCTTGAAAAGGACTTGGAACGTGACGTGACTGAAATGACATACCTAATCGATAAAAGGAAAACGGATAAGAAGTCTGGATGAACTTGTCCGTTTCCAAGTGGCTTCCCTATTGGAATGGTTCCTTCCTAAGATCTTGACACAAATGATAATCTTGGTCCTCCTGGCCTTGACTTGAAAACACGTAAAGTTCATAGTTATCAACGTACGATAGATCCCCTGAATTCGATTGAGGAAATAAAATTAACGTGCAGGGGTAACTGAAACACTACGATGCAAAACAATCTGACTTAACTGATATATAGCAACGATACGCGAGACATATTGAAACGTAGTACGTGAAAAATTTTGAACGTGTTACGTGGAGATATGGTGAGTGTAGTATGAGCAAACATATCATGATCAATGATACGTGTAACATATCGTGAACGTGATATGAGAAACGTGGAATGAACATGACATGTGAAACATATCGTGAACATTGAATACAACTGCGGTAACGCTACATGCTATTAGGTGAGACATGGAATGTGACGTGAAACGACTATCTGAGGACAGAGAGTTATACTAGACTTGAGTCTGGTCTCTCAAGTTATTGCAAAAACTTCCCAGAACGAAGATGAACGTAAAATCGTAAGCCAAGATACGATCATGAACGTGAATAATGTCATGAACGTGAGCGTGAAAGCAAGTCGTGAAATTAGAACAAGGACGTGGACGTAAATAAGGAGCACAAATACGAACCTTTGTCTGACTCGATAACTGAGGGATTACCAAGTGATTGGATGCGCCTTGACTAGAACATGTCCGAGTAATCTGTTTGTTCTGAAATCCTTGTGGATGTAAGGATTCTGCAGACTTGATCAAACTGTTGGCAATAACACATATAGCATCTTGCTTCTTCTGAGTTTGTGCTAATCTGGTTACCAAAATCCGTAGAGGTCTTGTCCCATTTATGTTCACCATTTTGATGATGGAAAGACATCCTAGTCTGTTGGTGTTCTATCATAGCCTGTTGGTATGTCAGGTACATAGATATGAACGTAACTGTATCCTGCTTCGTAGAAACTTGATACATAGAAGTTTGCGAAACTCTGAGTCTCTGAGATTAGACTTTTCTTAGCGTAGGATTTTCTTGGAACACCTAACGTAGTGTAGGGTTCTCACCTTTACGCATAAGTTGAGCCATGGTAAGATTAACTATGCGAATCTATGTGATTCAGCGTGTCACTGTAATCAAACATAATTGATATTGTAAAATTTCCAGGGTGAAATTTCTCCTGTCGTAGAATTTGCAACATAGTGCAAATATGGTCTTCCTGTTCTTCTCTAGACTTAGAGAAAATCAGGTTATCCTCAATGAAAACACTGATGGATTTGCTTATGAGTTCATGGAAACTCATTCTTATAATGTTGCTGGAGCATTGATGAGACTAATTCAAAATCATAAATCTAGCATGACCGAGTCGTGAACGAATAGCAGTCATGTACATGTCCTGCTCTTTCACTCGTCACTGTTGGCAGCATGATCATGAATCCGATCTTGGAAAAGTGCTTAACACCCTAAATGAATCCGATCTTGTCAATACGTGGAGGAGAATAACGGTTATGAATGGTGATTTGTTTAAGTCGACGGTAGTTGACACATAATCTCATGTTACCGTCCTTCTCCTTGAAGGTTCTGCTAGAATCCATGGGAAGATTTTGGAACAATCAACTGGTATGCGAAAAAGGAACTTCAATGGTTGTGTCTTAACTGACAGCTAGAAATTTTTAGCAGTCATTGCTAACAACGCACGTGCTTGTAAAGCATAGATAATTTGTACAAATTTTCCTGATGGAAAACCATGCTGAATGTATTCAGTAGCCTGAACATTACCGTACCTAATCATGAACCGTAGCATGGTGTGGTGTTCGTAGTCCACAATTAAAATTAAATTCAACTCGCATATGTCCGAGGAAAATGCGTTAGTAGCTTGGATCTTATCATTAGGCTGAAGGAAAACCTTCGTATACATGGGGAATACGAATGGTGTCCTTTATGGTCATGAATATATAAAATATGGGTGCAAGAAATGAACGTGTCATCGAGCAAACGTGACTGATGTTAATGATACGCCGGTGATGGTACTGAAATTCTTGTCGCCTGATTAATGCATGGCACAACAAAATGGATATACCCTTGAGGGTACCCTGAATTTCTTCGAAATGTTCCATAATCGGACGTAAGTCATGTGTCTTGACTCGTGTCTTGAGAAATGTAAGCATGACATGTGTCTTGACTGGTTTCTTGACATGTGTCTTCAGAAAGTATTTGTGAGACATGTGTCTTGACTGATGTCTTGACATGTGTCTTCAGAAAGTATACGTAAGACATGTGTCTTGACTGATGTCTTGACATGTGTCTCGAGATGTGAAACAAATAGAACTACAATATTAGGTTATTATGCCAGAACTGGCGGATCGGTTGGACTACTGATAATTTGTATGTCTGATCACGTCCGCGACCGGAGCCTCGGTTACGATTTCTAGGATAGTTGCTGTCATAGTAGTGGTTACTATCGTCCTGTCTGTCAGTTCCATGATGGTCATTCTCATGACTGTGATTCATGTAACTATTCAGCTGAGTGGTCGGCTGGTACCGGTTTGCACTCATATGACTAAAACGACAACTGAATGACGTGTGACATGTAACTAAGAATTAGGGACAATAATTGATGAAAATGTCTGATGGTGAAGCATCTTCTCGTCCAATTGCTTTGCTCTGACGCCTTTGTCTTCGTCTTGTAGGATCTCCAGGTTGTGAACAACATCCGCATCTCGTAGCGTCTCCAAACATCAGCAGCATCAACCTTTAGTAACATCTCCAAGTTATGAGCGACATCAGCAATCTTGTAAAATATCAGCAAGTGGAATATGCACATGGGATACGGTACATGGAGTACACATGGAATGTACATGAAATGATTGGTATGGGGCCGATCATTTGACATGATTTTAAAGGTAAATAACTGATTGAACGGTTAGAAATACCATCATGATAACCTGGCAATGCCAGTATATACCTCATTCTGGTTGCATGGAGAAATGCTAACGTGTGGTTACACAAAATTCAAGATGATTTGCCTGAAAGCATGATCAACGAAAACCAACCATGACTATCATGAAAGCAGGGTTCAATGAAATCTAACAATGTCTTGCATGAAAGCATAAATAACAAAAGAGACGTAAGATGTAGTCAACATGAAGACGGAATTATCATGGAGAAACATAAAACAACTTAACATGAAGGATGAAACTGAAGTTGTATAACATAATCAACATAAAACTGAAGTTAACCATGACAGTGTGAAAACATATACTTGACATAAAAACATATTAACTTATGAGGGGACAAGAAAAAAAAATTATGCCACTAAATCATGAGAATAATTTTATGCATGAAAAACAGTGCATGAATGCATGTTGTAGTTTATAAAACCTTTATATGTGCGTGGGGACGCCTATGGGTCGGTCCCAAAACAAAATACATTGCGAGGGGACGCCTATGGGTCGGTCCCAAAGTTAAAAGTTTCGATAAAAGCACATGCGACTAAATAGGGCCAATCCTGTACCAACCATTACTTAGTCATAATCCCTGCAACAATGATACATGAAACATAAATAAATTAAACTCATCTGTCAAAACTTATCAGAAAAAAATTTATGTGGCTAATTATGAACTACTGGGGTTCAGTCCACTTAGCCATAGTTCACGAGGAACATCATGCATGAAACAATGACAAATAACTAAATATGAATGACGGTTGTCCATCCATATTAGTAAAACAATCTTGATGAAAACATCAAGGTTAAAAAATCAAGGTACTGAAAACATCATGGTTAAAACAATAATGCGCTGAACACATCAATACGTGGAAGAACAAGCGTTAGCTTAGGAAGCTCCTGGTGACTACCCACTAGTCACAGGTCAAGTTTTAGAGCCTACAGGTCGAAGCCTTGGCTCTGATACCATAATTGTAACACCCCATTTTGATAAATGGAATGTCACGCGTGATTATGGCGTGTCATCAAAGCATGCAAGGTAATATGTAGTAAAACATACATGACCATAGGGTAAACCGGAATCAAACATCGGTTCCCAAACATAAGACCAAAACATAATAAAGTAAACGAAATGAATAAAAGACTTAAACAAGCATAAGTATATGAAGGCAAAAGGAGAAGAAGTCTATGGCAGCTTCCATCCTATGCATGTCCTTCAAAATGCTCGAGTCTGTCCTTGGTTACCTTCCGTTTTGGGACATGGAAAGGAAAGTAACGGCTGAGCATAACGCTCAGTGCACGAATATACAAGCATGGAACAAATAACATAAGCATGTAAAACATATAGCAGCGGAAATGTATATGTCCTGGAAAACCTGGTATAACTTAGTAAAACTGGTTTTATAGGTTGAAAATCCTTATTTTTATCTTATAAAAACTGTATAACATGTTTACCATTTAGCCAATATAGGTCATGAAATATCAACGTGCATGAATACTTGGAGGGGTGACATCGTCATGCAAATTAGAGGGGCTGCCTCTAATCTAATATACTGGTTTTGGGTAGGAGGGATCAGCTCCTTGTGAAGGATGCAAGGCACACACCACATTCACATTGAAATAATCTGCTGAAAACATGTAACTAGGATGCACCCATACGCCCCACCTGATAATATAATAATATGGCCAAAAGCTGAAAGGGACGCCACGAGCAATCACTCTACCGTGGGGAAGTCATAACACCAGTGCCTCTAGTGTTATGGTTATGGTACCTCCATAACTAGGTGAAACTGGTCATGCATGTATATGGCTTTAGGTATTCTAATTAAACATAAGCAATCAAAACATATAAAACATATACTAGGGAAAACAGTTGGCTGCATACGGGGAATCCTAATAAGGAAAGAATGTCCATACTGAAAGGACGGAGAATCCGTACCATATGTCCAGTGAACGAAGAAGACGAACGGAAGATAGTCCTACTTCGGTATCACTAATGCTACATAAATACATACGTGTATAAGTATCTGATTACTGAGTACGTAACTGATTTTATATCATGTCTTAGCTTGTTTTACATGTTCATGTCATGTTTTACTGTTTTAAGCTTTATACTGTGTTTATCATATATTATGTTTATTCTGATTAAGTATTACTTGTATTTCATGTATTATTATACTTGTTGTGTAATAATAAGTAACTTTCTAAAAAGCAGGTTTCCTAAAATAGAAAGTTTCCAAAAGTAGAAAGTTACCAAAAATAGAAAGTTTCCAAAAATAGAAAGTTTCCAAAAATAGAAAGTTTCCAAAAATATAATTACTGCTTAAAATAGTTAAGTTTCTAAAAATAGAAAGTTTACATAAATATATTAGCTGCCTTAAATAAAGAAGTTTCTAAAAATAGAAAGTTTCCATAAATAGATTAGTTGCCTTAAAAAAGCTAATTATATAAGCTTAAGTGTTTTCTGATTATTATTCTAAGTCATGTGATTATATAGTATATTTTATTAATTATTACATGTAAATTAGATAAACTATAGGTTAAAGTATTTAATTAAATATAACATGATTTTAATTAAATAAAGGTAAAATACTTAGGTTAAACATGTATTATTAACTATTAATAATATAACCTAAGTCATGTAAATTAATTAATTATAGTCATGGTTTTTAATAATTACTTAATTATAAGGTCTAATTAAATAATAAATACTTAGGTTAAAATTCATGAATTACTAATTAAATTAATAACCTAAGTCATGTAAATTAAATTAATCATGTCATGTTTTTAATTAATTTAATTTAAGTCTAAAAAAAATAACATAACTTGTAAAAATCTAAACCTTGAAAAAATGATTCATGAACCGGACCCGTGACTAAAACCCATGAACCGGACCCGTAACCATCACCATACCCGATCTAAGTCGGGTTTCCCCTTGGTTTTGCTACTGCCGTGGGACCACCACCACCATACCAAGACCATATGGTCTCGGTGGTGTGAGATAAGCCAAGCCGAGACCCCTATGGGGCTCGGTTAGGCGTCGGATAGACCACAAACACCCCTAAACCATGATTTAATTTAACCCAATGATTAGAACATGTTTAAAATACTTGTTTTTAATTAGTTTATTAAAAACATCATGATTTTATGTGATTATATAAATCAAAACATAAAAAGAAAAGGGTTTAAAGTTATACCAATCACGTGAATCAAATGAGGACGAACACACGATGATCCTTGTAATAATTCCAAGATAAAAATCAAACCGAATCACCCCTTGGTGATGATAAAACCCGGCGGCCAAGAGAGGAAGAAGAAAATGGATTTTTAGGGTTTTTAGTTATTTTCTAAATCTTGTTAAATAAAAATACCTTTCCATAATTTGCATGTTTAGTAAAAATTATGGGCTTGGCCCATTTCTCTTGGTGTAGCCGCGGCATGGGGCCCCACATGGGGTAACCCGTACCTTTTTCCGTGTCTAAATAATAGTGTGATCTCGTGTTCGTAATTTACGTGTTCTAATTTAGTTTACGATCATGACTTAGTTATTCGTGTTCGTAATAAATATATATATATATACATACGTAATATTAGTTCCTGATTAATTTACGTTCATGATTTCATGTTCGCATGTTCGTGATTATAATTATTATTGGAATAATTATCGTGTGTTCATACGTAATAATTACTTATCGTGTTATAACACGTACGTAATACTTGTAATTCTAATTCATGAAACGTAAACGTGCTATAAAAGGACAGTTCTAATCATGTACGTACGATCTTAAGGGTACTATTCATGGGTTTTACAACCAATCTGTATTGGCTTCATGATTTTTTGCAAATCACCAGCTATCAACGGATTTGATAAATTATTTACCAGTTAGCCGTACACTCTGGAATAGCCAATACTTTATTCATAAAGAATAAGGTGTACTGATAACCTTACAATTTTTGGTAAATTGTCAACCATCAACGGATTTGATGAAGTCTTTACCTAGTACCGTTTGTCTAGGACTAGCCAACTCTTTGTCTCGAAACAAGGTGAGTTAGAACCATATAGTTTTTAGCAAACTACCAGCTTTCAACGGATTTAAGAAGTCTTTACCACAAACCATTTGCTTATGGACTAGCCAGTTCTTATGTGTGTTAGACATGATGAACTGAGAACCATTTGTGAAGTGTGACTGAAAGTCAAACACTTATGGCTCTTTCTCAGCTTCTTCGTCATCTTTCAAATCCTTGATTTGTTGTTTAACCATTCTGATCAACTCCAAAGCATCAACAGATTCTTCTGTAACTTCCAATTGTTGTTCCAACATTCTTTCCAACAATCTTCTTTTGAATGGGTAAGTCTTCTCTTGCAGCATATAGTATGTAACATCATCTATATCCAAAATATGCAATCCACATGACCTATAATATCTCCAGTAACTAGGAACTTGATTCTCTAATACCTTCAACATTTCTTGATCATAGTTGTGTGGCTCATACATAAAGAGATTCCCTACATAATAGTAATATTTCAGTTTTACCTGCACTAGCTTCTTGAACTAACCTGAAAAGATCCTGAATATCTTGTCTTTCAAGAATGTAAAGAATATCCTCCAAAAGTCTGGATATCGTTGTTGTGCCATCAGTTCTTTGAATTCCATGAACTTCAAGTCCTTGAGACGTAGAGTAAATCCATTTAGCAATAGATGATTTCTTTCCAAAAATCTCTGTATCAATACATTGATCTTCAAATTTTACAATCTTCAAGTACTTTTTCAAGCTCTCATCATCATCACTATCTTCTGCTGTTGATTTAGCCTTCTTGGCTTTCTTCTTTGTCTTTGTTGACCTTTTTCTTTTAACAGCCTTGGAGGTTCCCTCAAGTTCTGTTGAACCTTCTTCCAAGTTTGTATGTACCGTCTCTTCAATATGTACTGTTGACTATGTATGTAGTGCTTGTACATTTTCAGTTTGAGCAATATCTTGAGCTTCATCTCTTTCATTCATTCTTTGAGCAATCTCTTCCTCCCTTGAACTTACCTTCTCCTTTTTATTCTTCCTCACATAAGTGGTCTTGATAGGTGGAGATGTATTTGTAGGTTTAGCAGTACTTGGTTCAATTCTAGGAGTACTTCCAAATTATCTTTGTTGTTGCAGATGTCTTCTATGTCTTTCAACAGCTATTCTATCTGCTTCAGATCTAATCTCAACAAAATTCAATTCAGTTCTCTTATTTTGCTCATACAAAGTCCTGATTTCCTTAAAAAATTTCTTGACCAACTGAATATGAGTAAAACCCTTAACTCTCTTGAGTAAATTCATCATTTGATTTCTAATCTGCATAGTAGTTGGAGGCTTAATCTTTTCTCTTCTTCTCTTTTTAGCAAAGAATCTCTGTTGCTCCCTTACCAGATCATCAATCAACTTTGATTTCTCTTCTTCATCATAAGAATTTCTCTCTTCAGCTATCAATGAGTCTGCAAGAAGCTCACTTGCATGTAATTCAGCTTGAATCCTATCATACTCTTGTATGTCCCACTCTTGCTGTATTCTCTTAGCTTCTAGCAAATGCTGCTTTGCTGCAAGTTCTTCTTGTAATTCATCTTTACGAATTTGTGCTTGCATTCTGAAATCATATTCCTCATCGTGGTCCAATTGATTAAATCTGTACATGACTTTGCTTATATCATCATCTGAATCACTTTCATTTTCAAATTCTGACAGTATTTGCTTATTCCCCTTATCCTTTGGATTAATTTTAGGTAGCTTCTTCTTCAGCTTGGAAGGTCTTTCCTCATCAACTTGCTGATGAATAACTATACCTTTAGTGGGGTGTGAAGCTTAAACTTTCTTACCTTGAATTTGATCCTTTTTGGCAAGAACTTCTTGTTGTGTCTGTTTCTCTGCCTCTGCTTGTTTAGTCTTCTCAGCTGAATTCTTCTTTCTTAAGTCAAGCAGTAATTGGGCTAAAGTCTCATCCTCTCCAAAAGGAGTTTAACTTTATAGTGAAGGATGATCACCAGCGGTACTTGCAATCGGCTTAGTTGGCTTAGCAGTACTTGGGTCTTCAACAATGTTAGCAGTACTTGCAGTCGGCTTAGTTGGCTTAGCAGTACTTTGATCTTCAACAATGTTGATTTCACCAGTATTAGACACACTTGTTTCTTCAATTACTTGTGTATCCCCAGATACTCTTTCTTCCATGGAAGCCATCATTTCAACTTGCACCTCTTCAGTCTTGTCTGATCCATTGCTCATTCTTGATCTAGACAGTACTTGCAAAGTCTGTTTCCTTTGAAACAATATTTGTCTTTGTGGTGGTGGAGTTGAAGATACAGGAAATTGAATGTTAATTCCTCCAACTTCTCGTAGAAAGTACTCTAATTCACTTGAAGTGGTTATTGAGATGTTGGTGCTGGCTGAGTTACCATCATTTCTTCAACTTGTGGCTCCTCATGAGTAGGCTGTGGTTCTTCCTGCTGAGTTACCATCATTTCTTCAACTTATGGATCCTCATGAGTAGGCTGTGGTTCTTCCTGTTGAATCTCCATATTTGAAGGTCCATCCACACCAGTCTCTAAACGAGTTCCATCTTCATAAGTCCCCATGACATCTTCATCCAACTCAAAATTGATGTCATTTTCAGAGATCCTTTTCTGATTATCAGAAGAAGGTGGTTGTTCTTCATAATTCATCCCCTGTTTGGTTGCATTCAGTTGGCTTTTCTTGTGGTTCCTCAATCTTTGCTTCTTGAGTGCAGCCTTCTGAATAGAACTATGTTACCTCATCCAAGGTGATACTTTGTTCCTCAACTTGATTATGCTAGCTTCCAATTCAGCAATTTTTTTGTCTTGAACAAGCTTTTCTTTCTACAACACCTGTACCTGTTGGGACAAACTAGTACACAAAGCAATTAAATTTGCAACATCCACCACCTCTAGTGCTTGTGCTTGTGGTGAACCACTAGCAGCAATAGAAGCAGCAAGTGTATGGATCATCTCATCATTGTTTGGTGGAGCACCAACATTGTGAGAAGAAGATTGTGAATCTTCTAGGGAATGGTAACTCTGGTGAGAAGGAGTTTGCAAAGAAGCACTAGCATTGCTAGGTTCCCCGCCTTCTTGATTGGCAGGTTGGGCTAACATATGAGCAAACAATGGTGTAACTATTCCGGTAAAGGCATTGCCTTGTTTGGTCAATAAAGAGAAAGTTCTCTTTGTGAAAGTAGGAACATCCCATGTATCAGTTAACTCTGGTAGGTTAGGTATTTGGTCACTAACTAAAGTCTGAATGAATCTAGGATACATAAAAAACTTTTTAGTTCCTTCCAAATTCCTAGTCGTGCCTTCAAAAATTAATCTTGAAAAATTAAAAACTTTGTTATTTGCTAGACAAATACCAGCTGATGCCAATGCAGCAGGAATTTGACCAAAAGATGTACTTTTAGAGCTTAAATAGTGAATAATAGCATGAAAAAGCAATTTCCATTAAGGTGAAAATAAAGCTTTAAAGAAAGTAAGACTTTTCCTACCACCCTCATAGCCCATGGCTGCAAGGCCATCGTGAATCTCTGTGTTATTAAGCATACTAAGTCTATTTTTATCATTTAATCTCAAACTTACCCTTAGCAGTACCTCAGTTACATATATATTTCTATGATTTACCCTATCCTTAATGCTAGGTTGATTAAACTGAGTACCTAACACAGCAGTGTTCCAAAATTGTTCAACAATGGAAATAGAGACAACTGGACTTACAGTGAGTGCAAAACGAACATGACTTCGAGATAAGAAACCAAGAATTTCATAGAATCCAAGAGAGTCATCATTCGTAGCAAGATTTGTAACCAAATTATGCTTAGAGATCACTTGTAAAGCAGCCATTAGTATTTTTGATGATCGAAAAGTTAGAGAGAAGGTTATAGAATCAAGAGATAAAAATAAAAGATTAGGTGAATCAATTGTGTAATTGGAGTAAGTATTTAAGTAAATAACAAACCCAAGCGCGAAGAAACCGCCAAATTTACAAAAGAGACCCTTAACGGTACAACGGACATGTAGCGGTACATGGAACATACTCGGTACTTGAATTTGTGCTAGCGGTACTTGGAGTGATAACGATACCTCACAATTTTGACCAGTTCATGCTTCCCACTATCATTGTAACCTCTTTTATCTTTTTCTATCAGAAACACAAAATATAGACTATACAATAAAAATTAGTATAAAAATTTGTACAACTATTACCTCCCCTCAACATATGCAGCAGTCTATTGGTTGAGCATACCAATATGTGTCACCAAGAATTCAAATCTCTTTGCATCAAATGCCTTGGTCAACAAATCAGCTACATTGTTGTCTGTATGAATCTTCAAGACTTGAATAAGCTTCTTGTCATAAGCATCTCTTATAAAGTGATGTCTTATTTAAATATGCTTGGTCTTGGAGTGAAATACTGGATTCTTGAAAATGCATATAGTACTTTCATTATGAAGTTAAACCCATAATCTAAAAATTGATTCTGAATCCAAGTACTTGTCCACAGCAATGAGCATCAGCTACATATTCAGCTTCAGTTGTAGAAGTAGCAACAATGGTTTGCTTCTTACACTGCCATGATATGAGTCTTCTGCCTAGGAATTGACAACCTCCTGTTGTGGATTTCCTATCATGATTGGATCCAGCATAATCACTGTCTGAGTAAGCTTCCAATTCAAAGGTGGAATCTCTAGGATACCATAATCCTAAATTGGGTTGACTTTTAAGATACTTAAAGATCGTCTTCACATCATGTAGATGTGACACCTTTGGATGAACTTGGAACCTTGAACAGGCACACACAACAAACATAATATATGGCCTTGAAGCAGTAAGATACATCAATGAACCAATCATTGATCTGTATAGATGAATATCAACATTTTCTCCATGTTCATCTTTTGATAAAGACTTCTTAGCTTCAAAAGGTGTGCTTGTACTCCTTGTATCCATACATGAAAATTTCTTCAAGATTTCAGCAACATACTTATCTTGGCTGATAAATATTCCATCTTTCCTTTGTTTGACTTGTAGTCCCAAAAAGAAAGTTAGTTCTCCCATAGAACTCATCTGAAATCTTCCTTTCATCAAAGCCTCAAACTCTTCACACCATGTCTTCTTGGTAGAACCAAAAATGATGTCATCAACATAGACTTGAACTAGAACGATATCCTTAGCATTCTTCTTGATGACAGAGTTTTGTCAATGGTCCCTCTCCTATATCTATGTTCTAGTAGAAAATTGGATAAAGTTGCATACCAGGCTCTTGGAGCTTGATGTAGACCATAAAGTGTTTTGATAACCTTGTAGACTCTATTGGGGAATTTAGTATCTACAAAATCTGGAGGTTGTGATACATATACCTCCTTTGAAATAGTACCCTAAAGAAAGGCACTTTTCACATCCATTTGATAGACTATAAAACCCATATATGATGCAAAGGCCAACAATAACCTAATGGCTTCTATCCTTGTCACTGGTGCAAAAACCTCATCATAGTCTATCCCTTCTTCCTGTCTATAGCCTTGAGCAACAAGTCTTGTCTTTTTCCTCACAACAACTCCTCTTTCATCCTTCTTGTTCCTGAAAACCCATCTAGTACTAATTACTCTCTTACCTGAGGGAAGATCTACAAGAATCCAAACTTTTTGTAGCTCAAATTGTGTTAATTCTTCTTGTATGGCATTTACCCAACTTCTTCATCAAGAGCCTGAGAAATGTTTTTGGGCTCTACTTGTGATAAGAAACAGGCAAACAAACAATGTTGAGTATCTTTATGATTAGTTCTCTGCTGTTGTTTGACATAACGCACAAGTGCATGAGTTTCAATATTGGTTTGAAGTTGTCTTCTGGTTTGTACAACAGATTTGGGATCTCCAATGATCTATGTAGTAGGATGGTTGTTGTTGACTTTATGAGTGGGAATAGAACTGACTGGAATTACTATTTCCAAATTATTGAAATCAGTTACTCCACCCTGCTCATCATAGGAAGCTTTGGAGAAGATTCCTTCAGGTGGACTAGCATATACGTCTTCATCGTCTATAGCTTGTAAAATCTCTTGTAGTGAGTCAACAGATTTAGCAGATTTTGACTTAGCAGTACTTGCAGATGAAATACCGCTAGGTGTAGTATGTACTGTTGAGTGTTGTGACTCAAAAGATTCTTCTCCTGAATGCTTATTAGCAGATATAGCATTATTTTCTTGATCTTGAAGCCTCTGAAGTTCTTGGGGGGCTTGATCATCTTTTGATGGCATGGTTTGCTTCTTGGGAGTAGCAGACATGGGAGTAACAGTAGGCATATTGGGCACATAGATATGAACATCATTATCTGATGAAGAAACATCTTCTTGAGTACCTGCATTAGTTGCACTTGACTCCTCATATGCATTGTTAGTTTGACAATCCTTTTGTAGAGAATAGTAATCCATGAAGTTAATTAGATAATCTAAATCAAACATCCAAGCATAACCTATTTCTGGGACATTGGGTTTATTTTCTAAGAAATTAACATGGGCATTTTCTTCAACCTTTTTAGATGCCAAATAATAAACCCTATATGCTTTACTTTGCACTGAATATCCTACAAGATATCCTAGATCAGACTTTCCATCAAACTTTCCCAAATAATCAAGAGTATTTAGTATAGACACATGACACCCAAAAGGTCTTAAATGACTTATGGTAGGCTTCACACCAGTCAAAAGTTCATAAGGTGTTTTGTTTTGAGGCTTGGTCACTAAGACTCTATTTAACACATAACATGCAGTGTTGATTGCTTCTGCCCAAAAGGTATTTGGCAAAAGAGAATCAGCCAGCATAGTTCTAGCAGTCTCAGTTAGTTTCCTATTCTTCCTTTCAGCTACTCCATTTTGTTGTGGAGTCCTAGGATTACTATATTGTCTCTTAATTCCTTTAGAGGGTTAATATACACAAAAGTTACTAAAGTTTGCTAAAAAAAATCGATTTCGTTACTAAAGTTTAAAACGTTACAGATAGGTTACTCAAGTATACGAGTTTATTTTATGGGATACTGAACGTTTAAAAAAGTTATCCTCAGGTTACTCATAAGGTGGGCTACCAGAAGATTTACCGGTTCCCTTGTCCACGTCATCACTAAAGTCTAAAAATTTACAAATAAGTTACTATAGTTCACGAATTTATTAAATGGGTTACTAAAGCATAGAAAAAGTTACACTCAATAAATAATTATACATATATATTTATTTCATCATTTTTTCCATGTTTTTGTCCGTTTTTGTACATTTTGTATTTTCTTCATTGTATTGTGTTAACCGAACTTTGTATTTCTTTATTAAAATATTATGTATATTTACCCATTTTGTTTACATTATCTTATGCATTAAAAATAGTTAACACTAGATATTTTATTATTAGTTTTATGTTTTTTTTGTTTTCTTATAGTGTGTGTATGATGTGTTTTTATTTTTGATAATGCAAAGTTATTTAAAATTCCTTTAAATTCTTTTTTTCTTACATTATCTGCAATTTATCTTTCACTTGTAATTTTCATTTCCTTGCATCAGCTTTACTTTACAAATTCTTCGCGAAAATAACGATTACGTGGTAAAAATACTGTATTTTGTATTCTTTTACGTACTACGTAATATTTGATATTTTTTACTTACTTCAATAAAATAGGTATATAGGTATACTATTATTCATTTTGTATGTTTTGTATGTATAAAAATGAAAAACAAAAATGCTAAAAATGTTTAAAAAAAACATTCAAACACGTAAATAAGCGTATCAGGTTTGAAAACGTAAGATTCATTTCTAAAGAATAAAAAAAAATAACTTGAGTAACCTATCTGTAACGTTTTAAACTTTAGTAACATAATCAAACTTTTTAGAAAACTTTAATAACATCCCTGTCTATTAACCCTGCCACGTAGACTGCCACGTAGATGGTTTACCAGTATCAATAGGTTAATACATACGTAGTAACCTGCGTAGCCGGTAAACCAAACTTTGGTAACCTATCTGTAACGTTTTAAACTTTAGTAACGAAATTGAATTTTTTTGGCAAACTTTAGTAACTTTCGTGTATATTACCCTTCCTTTAGACCTACAGAATTCAACAAATTCAGCATTCTTGAATTCTGTCCCATTATCAATCCTAATGATTAAAACCTGTTTAGTGAACTGCTTTTCAACTAAAGTGATAAAATCCTTAAGTAACTCATTGGTTTCACTTTTAAGAGCTAAAAAGAAAACCCAACTGGATATACTATAATCATCAGTTATGACTAGACAAAAGGTCTTATGGCTAATGCTTCTTACAGAACCTGGACCAAACAAATCCATATGCAACAGCTGCAAAGGTTTTGTCATAGTGTTGACAGTCTTGGTCTTACAAGAGGCTCTATGTTGTTTACCTTTTTGACAGGCAGCACATGTGAAATCATTTTGAAAAGATTTGTTAGGTAAACCTCTAACCAAATTTCTATTCACCAATCTGTTAAGATTATTGAAATTCACATGACCTAACCTTCTATGCCATAAATTAGACTCATCAAAAGAAGCCTTAGCTAGCAAACATGTAATACCACCTGTTGGAGTAATAGTATGAAGATTAAAGGTGTACATATTTTCTTGCCTGGGTACTTTAAGCAGTACTTGAGATTCCTTAGGTATCTCAAAGTCTTTAGACATCACCAAGTAGTCTTTGTCTGTGAACAGCACCTTGCTCTTCTTATCACACATTTGTGATACAGAAAGAGATTGAACTCATTTAATTCCTTCACAAAGAACACATCTTTAAATTCCAACTTCCCTGTGTTGATTTTCCCTTTGCCAGTGATTCTACCTTTGCTACCTCCAAAGGCTACTGGTCCTCCTCTAAATTCTTCAAATTCAGCAATAAAATCTTTGTTTCCTGTCATGTGTCTTGAGCATCCACTATCTACTATACCTTTATCTTTTAGTTCATAAATTAGATGCCCCTGCATACAAATAAAACTTATTAGTTTTTAACAGGGACCCAAGCCACATTTGGCTCGGATCTTGTGGGACGTACACACTTAAGAGTCTATTCTGAAGCATTACCAGTAATGCTACTTTTGCTCTTATACTTCATGGTTTCAGTTATGTAGTCAAAGACATAGGGCGACTCTATGTGCTCAGACTTCTTTGCCTTAAGTACCGCTTTAGCATTACTTGCTTTAACACATGATTTTTCTCTTTTAGGAACCCACATTTGCACTGGTTTGTTATTATCCTTACTTCTAGATGTTTTAGCTTTGTCAACAACATTCTTAGAAGTCTTAGAGAACTTTGGTTTGACAGACTTTAAACCAACAATACTTAAGTTTGGTCTAACAGTACTTGCAGGTCTAGACTTGCCGGTACATGGTTTACCAGACTTCAAAGGTACTAGGCCTTGTTTCATAAGTACTGCTCTAGGAACAAAACTTTTGATAGAGATATTTTTAATATGTTTGGCTACCCTTGAGTGATCAAACTTAGGTTTGTCATTCTTAAGTTTCTGATTCCTATTAACCTGTGCATTTTTTCCATTACTGTTTTTCATGACCCTTTGGGTAGCCTTTTGTTTCACAATTTTATCTTCATGTAGAGTACAATCTTTGATAAAATGACTTAGACTACCACAAACATAACATCATTTTCTTCTTAAAGAAGACCCAAAAGGTTGTTTTGACTTAACTTTCTCAAAACCTAGCCCACCCCTTTTGGTTTTATTATGTTTTACATTGTTTTCCAATATCTTGCTAGAAGTTTTTACCTACTTGGGAGCATAACTAGTCTTAGATTCTTCAGAGACAAAGTTGTTCATTAAAGGTGGATACACAATGTTTTTTGTCACAACAGTCTTTTCTTGGGACAAAGTACTAGAGTTTGAGGTATTTTTAACCTTTGGTTCTTTTAACTCTATACTTGTATCATTACTAGGGGGCATGAAAATTCCTGATAGTGGTGGAGGAACTGCCTTCATTCCTTCAGCATATCTATCATTCTCAGGTGTATCATCTACCTCACTAGAACTATCAAAAATCCCTTTTGATAAGTCGTTATCAGTTAAAGTTATCCCAGGTTGGTCCTCAATATATCTTAGGCCTGATTTATCATAATACTCCATTTGTGAATTAATCAATTTTCTCAATCCTTTAGAGGATTTTTGCCAATGATTAATCACTTCCCTATCATTTTAAAGACTGGCTTTTAAAGCTTCATTTTCTGTTGACACTTATAAAAGTTGTCTTTCAAAAGCTTTAATTTCCACATCTTTTTCCCTCATTTGAAGAGTTAAAATTCTTATTTTCTCTTTATAGTTTTGTTGAGTCTTTTTATACAAAACTATATTTTCTTCTAATTTAACAACACCCTGTTTAAAAGCATTTAATTCTACAGTGCATGTGTTAACCTTTTGATATTGTTCCTCTAGTTCTACTTTTAAGCTATTAAATTTAAGAACACAGTCTTTAGAATAAGGATGTACCTTAGTATCTTCATGTGAGAGAGCCATTAGACCAAGCTCTTCTTCTTCTTCTTCATCTTCAGCCTAGTTCACCACTCCATCTATAGTTACCAATGCTTTAGTTCCTTTAGGACTCCTGCTGTTTACTTTTGGAAAGCTTTCAGTTATTCTTGGACTGGTTCTATAGCTATGTTTGGAATTTTCACTGCTACTCTCAGCTTTGTCTCTAGAGCATTCTCTTGCAAAGTGTCCATTCCTTCCACAGTTATAGCATTTAACTTTGGACTTGTCATATACTAATGGCTCATTAGGATCAACAATCATCTTTCTTCTAGTCTTCTTGAAGAACCTATTAGATCTTACTAACACCATAGCAGCTTTCCATTTAAGATCCATTTCTTCAACATCATCATCATCCATTTGGAACAAGTCATTGAGTGTTAATCTTGGCCTGTTGTCTTGTCCAACGAAGAATGAGAAGGCATCATTGTCACTAAACAATGGTGAAGACCTTCCATGTAGATTTTGAGAGACTATGGGGTTGCCTTCAATAATTTGTGGGTAAGTACTGCTTGTAAGTCCTCCAGCGGTATTTGTGAAGTATGTACCACTGCTTGATCCACTAGAGGTGTTATGAAAATAAGTACCGATGTTTCCATCTGACACAAAAGCCAAGTTAGACTTTGTAGTAGTCGCTGCCTTAGTCACTTCAATGCCTTTCACATCCATCTCGTATGCTCTAAGATTGTTGTAGAGATGATCAAAAGGAATTGTTTCCAGATCATCTCTTGTGATGAAGTGCATAGCCATTACTTTCCACTCTGGTGGAACACTTCTTAAGAATTTTAGATTAGCTTCTTCATTAGGAATTACTTGTCCATAAACTGCCAATTGAATAAGCAGTTTACTGAACCTTCCATAGCCACCACATATTCCCTCTATACTGGAAATTGAGAAGTTATCAAATTCTTGCTTAAGAACAATCTTCTTTATCTTCTTAGATTTGTCATTACCTCCAAATCTAAGTTTTATGGCATCCCACATAGCTTTAGCATCCTTATAATGATGAAAGCTTGGTAAAATGTCTTCTGAAAGAGCCATAGCCAAAGCAGTTCTGGCTTTTCTCTCTCTGATCTCTGCTTGTACCTCCTCAACAGTCACATCAGGTAGAGCATAGCATGTACCGTCTGGCAACCAGTGTAGCTTCTTAGGTGTGTTCCCATTCTTGATAACTTGCCACATAGTGTGATCTGTGTGATTCAAGTAATGTTCCATCTGCGTAGCCCATGTCTCATAATTGTCACCTTTGAGTACTGGGAGTTTAACAGCATATAGAGTATGAGAAGGTGTTGTGGTTGTAGAGGTAGCTACAGCATTCACGGCTTGAACACCTTGTACTGGTGCAGGATGCACAACTTGTGGTTGTCCCTGTGGTATAGGATCAGGGTTCTGAACATCATCCAAGTGAGCATCATCACCTTCTGGCTGAGACATTGAGTTTTGGTGTGAGTGGAGTGTTTGGGGTTGTGTTCTTCTTTTTCAGAGTTTCTCAACAAGCTCTGATACCACTTGTTGATCCCTTTGATTGGATCTACATTTTGTTAAGAATTAGTATAGTAGTTTGTAATCAAACTAAAACACTTTGAGAAACCTTACTCAAACTAAATAAGTTATGTGGAATCTAACTTATAAAGCATAGAAGAACAAAATTACTTTTAACTATTCGATTCTCTTATTAATCGACTTGAATGAGGTACATGAATGACATTGTACCTATGTTCCTTTTATAGAGTAAGGAACCCTAGAAACCTTATAATATTCTATAAAGATAACTATATCACAGACGATATATTATCAATATTCTAACTATTTAAGTATATCACATAAGATATACTCTAATTATAACTATGACATATCTTATACAAAGATATATTCGTCCTAATCAATATAGCAGTACTTACTATGTAAGTAGCAGTACTTACTATGTACCGCGTTAACACTAACGGTACTTGTATAATACTAACAATACTTAAATTACACTGACGGTACTTGACACTTAACAAATAATTCCCAACATGAAGGAAGTTTCAAAGGAAACAAAGACTACTCAAGAATTGGATGAGGGAAGTCAAGCTCAAAGTGTTGAAGGAACTGAAAAAGTACAAGCAGTACATACTCAGTCAACAGTACATGGAGAAACGGTACATACTGATTTGGAGGAAGGATCCATTGAAATTGAAAGAACCTCCAAAGGTAATAAGAAAAAAAGATCAACCAAGAAAATGCAAGAAGCTAAGAAAAAGGCAAAATCTGCAGATCAAGATAGTGATGATGATGAGAGCTACAGAATGCACTTGAAAATAGTAAAATTTGAAGACCAATGTATTGATATAGAAATCTTCGGAAAAAGATCATCAATCATAAAGTGGTCAGGTGCTATAAAACAAGGATTGGAAGCTCATGGAATAACTAGAACAGATGTTACATTTATGATGTTCAGGTTATTAGAAGACATTCTTCATATTCTTGATAGACAAGACATTCAAGACCTTAACAGATTTGTTCAAGGAGGAAGTGAAGCTCAAGAAGAAGTATCATTATTGTGCAGAGAATTGAAGTTTATGTATGAGCCACACAACTACGATCAAATAATATTGAAGGACTTAGAGAATCAGGTTCCTACTTACTATAGATATTATAGGTCATGTGGTATACATACACTTGATGTAGATGATGTTACATAATACATGCTTCAAGAGAAAAAATATCCTTTTGGAAGAAGGTTGTTAGAAAGAATGTTGGAACAACAACTAGAGATTTCAGAGGAGTCTAATGGTGCTTTTGAGTTGATTAGGATGATCAAACAGCAACTCAAGGATTTGGAGAAATAAGAAGCTGAGAAGGAGCCTTAAGTGTTTGACTCTTAGTCACACTTCACAAATGGTTCTCAGTTAACCATGTCTAACAAACATAAGAACTGGCTAGTCCATAAGCAAACGGTTTGTGGTAAAGACTTCTCAAATCCGTTAAGCTGGTAGTTTGCTAAAAACTACATGGTCATTAACTCACCATGCTTAGAAGTGAAAAGTTAGCTAATCCTAGGGCAAACGGTGCTAGGCAAAGACTCTATCAAATCCGTTAATGGTTGACAGTTTACCAAAAATTGTAGGGTTATCAGTACATCTTATTCTTTATGAATAAAGTATTGGCTATTCCAGAGTGTACAACTAACTGGTAAATAGTAAATCAAATCCATTGATAGATGATGATTTTCTAAAAATCATGATGCCAATGCAGATTGGTTTGTTGTTAACTATTTTATTTCAGGTGAGAAGATGCTAGCAGAAATGTTGATTCATATGAGTGTTTTGTCCTCATCAAATAAAGGAAGATAGTTGGGCTAATAAAGATTCCAAAAAAGGGAAGAAGACATATGTGGTGTATAAGCTCAAAGAAGATCACAAAGAAGTTGAGTTCTAATTACTCAAGGGGAAGTGATTATATACGAAGATAACATTGTTGCTGCAAAGAATGTTCAAAAGACACTGAAGATTACATTTTAAAGACAAAGATAATATTCATGAAGATTTGAAGATTATCATATCAGAAGAAGATTTGCATAAAGTGTTTGGATACATTAAGTTGGTATACAAGTACAAGATTACCAAGTTCAATCCAAGTTTGAAGTGAAGTTTGAAGACTTGTAGTTTTATACATTCAACACATAGAGAAACAAGAAGACAACTAGTTATCATTCTTGTTTAGGGGAGGATTGTTGGGAATTATTGTAGAGTACCAAGTACCATTAGTACAAGTACAAGTACTTTTAGTGTTAGAAAGTATCGTTAGTGTTAACACGGTATATGTCAAGTACCGTTAGTGTTAATGTAAGTACTGCTAAGTGGATTTGGACGAATATATCTTTAGAAAAGATATGTCATAGTTATAGTTAGAGTATATCTTATGTGATATACTTAATAGTTTAGAATATTGATATAATATATCGTGTGTGATATACTTATCATAATAGATATTCTAGGGTTTCTTACACTATAAAAGGAACATAGGTACGATGAGTTTCTTGTACCCATTGCAAAAGTTGATTAATAGAAGATCAAATAGTTAGAGTAATTCTGTTCTTCTTTGCTTTATAAGTTAGATTCCGCATAACTTGTTTAGTTAAGTAAGAGTTCTCAAGTGCTCTAGTTTGATTACAAGGTATTGTACAAATTCTTAACAAAATATAGATCCATTCAAAGGGATCAACTAAGTTGTGTTAAAACATCAAAATCAGTGTATATTATGCTTCGTTCTCTTAGGTAAATTGGGATTATAAGGGCCTGTTTATTTAGTGTTTCTATTAAGACTTGTAAAATTAAAAGTCTAGATGCATGATGTTTCTTTCTAATGGATATATAATTGTTTGTTTTATGTACTGAATAAAGTGTTTAAATTAAAGAAATTACTTTTATATCCTAAAAGAAGTTACATGGAATTATATGTGAGATTATATGTGAAGAATTTGAAGGAAAAATATATAAAATTATAAATTAAGTCGTAGACTTAATATAGAGATCCTCCATTTCATGGTTTTTTCTTAAAAATCATTTGTTAATTTTAAACACAAAACAAACAAACCTTTGATAACTTAATTTATTTACTAATTTTTTAATTAATACTAAGTCTTTATCAAACACAACTTAAGTAGCTCAAATCTTAGAGCTCTTGGGCTTATTGATTCAAGTTTAAGACTGTTTTACACAAAACATTTTAACGTTATATTAGTTTTCTCTCATACTTCTTACCCTTATTTATAATTCACTCTTATCAATCAAATAAAAAGATATCTTTACACTAAAATAATATTATTATTAATTTTTAAAATAAAAATTAATTTAAAATTAAAATCAAATATATTTCAAATTTTTTTTATAAAAAAGTACATTTAACTAAATAAAAACATTACATTATTAATTCATAATTTTATTTTTTTATTAATGTAAATAATAATATCAGACTCAATATCCAAAAAAAAAACAAAACTTAACCCACGTGTTGCCTCTCTTCATTTTCTTTAGTAACCTCCTTCGATTTCCTGAAAAAAAAAACATAAACACAACAAAAGCACATGCACACAACACAATACCAAAAAAAAAAACGGTGAACCCACTATTTTCACATATTCCGAAAAGCTAGCAACTCACCATAGTGAGCAAAATATACGCATGGTCACGCGCAAGTGATGCCTCGTTTAGCAAGGTCATGCGTGAAGTTTGGCTTCACGAAATATTTCGTGAGCCCTACACCAACTGATAAATACAGCCTAACTAAAGACACTTTGTATAAGTTTAAGAAAATAAATTGAATAAAACTAATTAAAACACGATCCATACGAGCTACGACGTAATTCAAAATATAAATAATTAGACGTCGTAATTATTATTTTTCAAACACTTCTAAAATAAAGTTACATGCTACTGTATTACACAAAATTATAAATTGATAAAATACATAAATCTTCATATATTTTATATGGTGACAATGGTACATGATATAGTGTTCAACCGGAGGGCTAAAGTCACTGCCGGTTTGGCTAGGCAATAAAAGCCACTAAAAATGAAGATAGATACGTCGAAACCAATAAAAACTAATGAGCTTGATTTTATCGAGATCTATTTATCTGGTTAAACGTTAAAAGGAGGTAATGAGAGATTGGATGATGATTTATGTTAAATTATACTAGCAATTAACTATTTCAAAAAAATAAGTAATAGCTGTTATCAAAGTTTCATTAAGTGGTTTTTATTTGAAGAACGTTCTCTGGACGTCTCAGGTTCAAGACGTGTCAAAGATTTTTCCTTTACCACTTAGATGTCATTATACGACTCGATCTACTAACCACTAACATTTTCCGTTTAGAAAAAAACAACACTAATCGATATAAACCACATTACTTATTATTTTTATTTTAATAAAATTTGTTTACCGTAACATGTGTAATTTGAAGAAGCTTAAAAAGTTGAAACGTGGAAATAAAACCGACACTAAAGGGCTAATAAAAGTCCAATTAGCAGACTTTACAAGCCCACTCATTTTGATAAAGGTACTAAATGTATAATACTGTTTGAGACTTTGAGCCGTACCATAAAAAAACGACTGTAATTTTAGCGTCACATTATATCTTTCACGGCTCACAAAACTCATCATATCATAAGAGTAAGGAATAAAAAGCTCACCTCCGCCTCAACAAACTTTATATAAAATATATTCCAGTAAATATCTCAATACACTCACAACTTATTATTAAAAATAATTGACACAAATATTGAATGATGAGAAAGTAACTAATAATGAGTTTATTTAAAACAAGTCACGCGCAAGTTATAAGTGAGTTTTATGAGTGAATGTTTGCCATATAGAATTCACGAGTGAGTTATTATATATCCATTCCCCGCCTTACTTTCCAAACTACTAATATAACATCTGGTAATCATTTTCATTTCTTTTCTTGATACAATTATATTTAAAAAAAAAGATTGATTGACTATTGCATCTGATTGTTACTGTGTAAGGTATTGTTTTGACTTTTGAGGTATGTTGTCCGAAAAAAAAAAGTTATAGTTTTATCGTTTGTTTGTTAATGGATTATTTGTACTACTTTTATACTAGTCGAATAAAGTTGACTTGGTATCGTCTGTCGTTTTAGCTGATCGTTGGTATCAGTCTACTAAAATCGATTGACGATACGATTTTGTTACGAGTCAATGAAAGTTATGCTTTTATTACATTAAATTGTTTTTTTTTCTAGTTTACTATTATAATTTAAACTTCCAGGATTTTGAGAGAGTGACAGATAAATAGAGTGCAGATAAATAAATAAGGTCAAGCTCGTTTGTGGGTTTAGGTATCTAGGTTTCACATGTATTCATTTATAAATATTGAATCAATAAAATATAATGCTCATGGGTAGGGATGTCAAAAAAGTCGATCCAACTCGAACCCGAATAATCCTATTCGAGTCGGGTTACTCAAGTCCAAAAACGTATTCGGGTCAATTTAGGTTGATCTGAATTGACCCGAGTTCTAATTAAGCTCGGGTTCGAGTTTATATTTTTTAGCCTTAACCCGACTTGACTCGACCCGACTTGACCCAAACACGACTTGACCCGACTAAAGTAACACTTTTTACATTGTATTAATACTTAAATATTTAACACTTTTTCGTTAAACTCGATTAGACCCGAACCCGAGTTCTAATTAAGCTAAGGTTCGAATATGATTTTTTTAGCATCAATCCAAATTAACCCGACCCAAATTAATCCAAACCCAACCGAGTCAACCCGAACCGCACCCCAAAATTTTCTATCATTCAACATTATAACATTATATAGCATGGTCATTGAGATCAACATCATGATCTTAGTATTTCACGATTTTATGATACCATAAAAGAAAACCAATATCGTGCTTATGTAAGATTTTTATGAGATAAGATCTCAATACTATCCAAATCTTTACTATGTAATCTTAAAATCTCGTTCAATCTAATTTTACATTTATCGTATCGTGAGTTACAAGACAAATTTATATACTAAGTTTTTAGAATATAAAACTAAAGAGTTGATTGTATTAAACACTTCATAATAAAACGCCCTTGACACGAGTAAAAAAAATAATTTTTTATACACACTGTGACGATATGGAACCCATTCAAAACTTTAACATAAAGTTCATATATATATAACTTGAAACATTTTTGTACATAACATGGCAACGGAAACATGCTACTTCAAAATTAGGGAGTTTGCCATACGCTCCCATTTTCGACCCACTACTTACATGACTTGATGTTAAACTAGTAAGACTACTTGAAACTGAACATAACATGATTCGACGCTGTTTTAGACTTCTGAAAACATAAGGGGCGTTATAAGAAATATCAAAGTGCTAGAATGAGTCGCTCGTCACCTATGTCGAGCGTAACCGTCTTCTCCCAAAATGCACTTCTAGTTACTATCTATAAGCCCCCAACATCTATCTTTAATTACCTACATAAGACATAAACTGAGAACGGTAAGTCCTTGCGACTTAGTGAGATAACGAAATCTGAATAATACTTGTAAATATAATACATGAATCTATAAACAAATAATTCTATATATGGTACGACTATTAGTCGTCATGTAACTTGAATGTGCTTGTTTGACTTGGGTCATCCACAAAGGACGTTATTTCTATATTAAACACATGTCATCCACTTAGGATAAGCACGGGTCATCCACTTAGGATGCTTGAACGGGAATTCCATATCATGCACTTCTTGGGCACGCTACATGTCACTAATGCATTTCTAAAGCAATCTATTATACAATGATGCTCTTTGTAAGCATATTTAACATGGATATGATACTCCTTGTGAGTACCTTTAGCATAATGAGGTTGCTCCTTGTGAGCATCTTAACTTGACTAGTTTTCGGCTAAACCCGAATTATGATAAATAATTCTCGACTTCTTCCGAGTCTATAAACATGATAACCTTCGGCTAAAACCGAAGCTACACATCATTCTTACCTCATGTTTAAACTAGTACATGAAGTTAATCCGTTACTGACCTCTAAGTCTTGACTATGCTTCCTTAAGCTTTTAAATAGTACCTAGTCATAGTACGACCATACTAGGACAATTAGAATCTGAAAATTCATATATCTAACATGTATTGGGTCTAAACCTCTCAAATATAATCACGTAAGATGCTATTTCATCCTAAAACACTTTTTACTAAAAGTCATTTTAATGCAGAATTTCTGCAGTCTGCTGCACTTTTCTGTTTTTGACCAACATAAACCTGGAATTCAGACCTAAAACCAATTTTACTAGAAAGTAGACTCTTTCGCCTTTCCGAAAAGATAAGGCACACTCCAAACGGAGTTACAGTTATTTTTCTATGATTTTTCAAAGTCTGCGAAAATTTCTGCAAAGCTTGCTGTCCCATTTTTAAACATGTCCGAAACGACCCAAAATCAGTCATAAACAGTTTTAGTCATGTGTAAACTCATAACTCGGCTTATATATCATATTATGGATCATTTACAATAGAATTAGTGCTTATAGCATGTCGAAGAATACTTTTAAAAGCTTAAACCAAACACCCCTTTAACTTAACAACATAATCATGGAGATGCTCATAACATGATTTCTTACCCATTTCTTAACCATCTAAAATACACAATTCAAACACATGATTTATAGCATAATTCATCTTAATATGTCTTCTAACAACTTGTTCTATCACAAATAAAAGCTAGGGTTCATAAAACCCTTAATTCACATAATCCCCAAATTAAGAAAAATATAAACTAGAGCACAATCACACTAACCTTGATAAGGAATAGACTTTAACTATTGAATGATGTTAGTAACACACTAAGATCACCACAACTTGTATCCTTGTATCTTGAAGCTCCTGGAGTTGGATCTTTTTTTTTCTAATGGATAAAGATGTAGTTCCCTCTTAAAGTTCTGTGATTACAACTCTGCCAACACACATCTACGTGTGTTATTTGTGGTTAATTACTTCAGTGCTAAGTCTTAAAGTCATAAGGGTAAAATTGTAATTTCTGCATTATAACGATTGTTAGTCCTTGGTGTTAAATACATCGCACCGTTAGTTCTTTTCATTAACTATTTCCTTTAAATTTTTACTAAGTATTCTAGTAACAATCAATTATATTTCTAAAACCATTCACAAGATATTCTTACTTATTTGACAATCGGGATTTGACTAGCCAATCACGTAAAACATTCAACTTATAAAGTCGTAGTCAAAGTTACACGCTGACATTTTAGTAATAAAATACCTAAAACCCGATTTTGGGGTGTTACAACTCTCCCCCACTGGAATTGTTCGTGTCCTCACGAACACCCTTGAGAAAACTATTCTGCTTAATTTCTATCCATCTTTTATATCTCCCCGCTATGCGTATTCTTATGCATGTGATAAGTTCACTTATACTAATTCTGAATTCTATCTAACATAAAACATATATTTACATTACCTGAACCTTCACTGACTTCATGCTTAGCTGCTGCTTCTGCTAATGTCATATGCACACGACCCCGTGTTCTTACATTACTCATTTCTCTATGGTCTGCATTTTTGTATTGTCTATCGGTTTGTATCGCGGGTTTCCTTTTCAGGCAATCCTTACTGTCATGATCATTCCGTTACATACATCACAAACTCTCCTTGGTTTAACACAATCCCCGCTGAAATGACCAGTCTGACCACAACGATAACACTCATTTCTCCCCGCTCGACATTCACCAAAGTGCCTCTTCTTGCAAATCTTACATACTGGATAATCAAACTTCTGACTATTCCCCATTATTTCTGATTTGTATCTCCTTTCTCCTTCTATTTTTGCCTCTTTGAAGAAGAATCCTTGTGATCATGCTTTGGTTTTGGAGGACTAGGTACATCTCTCATAGTTTCTTGTTCCCGATCAAGTGCTGCATTCATCAAGTCATTAAAGTTTCGACAATTTGTTGTAGAAACAAACTCCCGAATATCTTTTCTTAGCAATTCTCTATAATGGTCCATCTGTTTCTTCTCATCATCAGCATACTCGGGTACAAATTGGGCTCGATCCATGAACATCCCAGTGAACTCACTGACCGTCTCTGTCGTTTGATGCATTCCGAGAAATGCTCTTCGGATCTTTCTCACTTCTGCTTCTGGTGCGAAAACTTTAAGAAACATATCTTTAAATTCTTGCCATTCTACCCTGTCTATCACTTCTGTTCCCTTACTACATTTTGTTAAATCCCACAAGTCCTTCGCACGCTTCCTTAGCAAATATGCAGCAAACCTAACTTTAAATTACGGTGGACATCTGCTTACATTAAATGTCTCTTCCATATCTAGTAGCCACATGTAACTAAGTATCGGATCTTGTTCACCTTGAAATTCAGGAGGATCACATGCCCTGAAACTTTCGTACCCAAAGTTGTTATGCTGTTGTTGGTTAATCCCGATAGCATTTTCTGCTATGTTCCCTGTGCGTGGACCATCGTTTCTCTTATTGAATTCATTGCTCACTACCTGAGTAACAGTTTCTGTAACCTTGCTCACGAGAGTTGGAACTAATGTTTCTAATGCCCGAGAAACCTCACCCGCTATCAATTTCTTTAACTAGTCTTGATCTTGGTCTGTTTCATTCAACTCTATATGATCTGAAACTATTTAATGTGTTATGCTCGGTCCACTTGATTCAACATTCACGGGTCGGCGCTTTTCTGTACTCATTTCTGGATTTTCTTGAATACTTGTCATTTCTGGTGAACTGAAAGTTAAACACTTTTGACATATAAGATTCAATTGTCTATCTATAATCACAATTCATATTTCTAGAATCATATTCTATTTATTTAGTTGCTAATATCAACACGTATCATTCTATTAGTCGGTGCTCTGCTTGTCTGCCTAGGTTCATTTTAGAAGTTCCTCGGGACGTTTTATGATCCCAATAATTTCAAGTTATATGACGTAACTATTATCACGTTGGCCAGGCGTCATAATACTTGCGTCACATAAACATGTCCTTATTGCCATCATATTTCATCCCGAATCATAACTAAAACAACCTATCTGTCATCATGTTCTCTTCTGATATCGCTACTCTGCTATTTCTGTACTCTGAGCATATAATAAACTTTACGTTCTAACATATAATCTGCTAATTCTAACCATGATAATAAAGTATGGTATAAATATTATGCGAGCTACTAAAAATGGCATTCTATACTTGATAAACTTAACTAAGCATAACATATCTCATATACTAATCATGAACAAAAGATGGTTCTAATAAAGCCTACATGGTACATAATAAGGTCTATATATTGTATGGACAATAAAGAGCTATGGTTTAAGTCCAAATACCCTCTTACTAACGACGGATACTCGAATCCCTCAAACCAAACGCTCTGATACCAACTTAAAACGCCCTTGACACGAGTAAAAAAAATAATTTTTTATACACACTGTGACGACATGGAACCTGTTCAAAACTTTAACATAAAGTTCATATATATATATATATAACTTGAAACATTTCTGTACATAACATGG
This sequence comes from Glebionis coronaria, assembly GCA_025667525.1. Lineage (NCBI taxonomy): Eukaryota > Viridiplantae > Streptophyta > Magnoliopsida > Asterales > Asteraceae > Glebionis > Glebionis coronaria. The sequence goes on from CM046881.1 coordinate 165,072,231, forward strand.
CAACGGAAACATGCTACTTCAAAATTAGGGAGTTTGTCATACGCTCCCATTTTCGACCCACTACTTACATGACTTGATGTTAAACTAGTAAGACTACTTGAAACTGAACATAACATGATTCGACGCTGTTTTAGACTTCTGAAAACATAAGGGGCGTTACAAGAAATATCAAAGTGCTAGAATGAGTCGCTCGTCACCTATGTCGAGCGTAACCGTCTTCTCCCAAAATGCACTTCTAGTTACTATCTATAAGCCCCCAACATCTATCTTTAATTACCTACATAAGACATAAACTGAGAACGGTAAGTCCTTGCGACTTAGTGAGATAACGAAATCTGAATAATACTTGTAAATATAATACATGAATCTATAAACAAATAATTCTATATATGGTACGACTATTAGTCGTCATGTAACTTGAATGTGCTTGTTTGACTTGTGTCATCCACAAAGGACGTTATTTCTGAATTAAACACATGTCATCCACTTAGGATGCTTGGGTCATCCACTTAGGATGCTATTATACAAGCACGGGTCATCCACTTAGGATGCTTGAACGGGAATTCCATATCATGCACTTCTTGGGCACGCTACATGTCATTAATGCATTTCTAAAGCAATCTATTATACAATGATGCTCTTTGTAAGCATATTTAACATGGATATGATACTCCTTGTGAGTACCCTTAGCATAATAAGGATGCTCCTTGTGAGCATCTTAACTTGACTAGTTTTCGGCTAAACCCGAATTATGATAAATAATTCTCGACTTCTTCCGAGTCTATAAACATGATAACCTTCGGCTAAAACCGAAGCTACACATCATTCTTACCTCATGTTTAAACTAGTACATGAAGTTAATCCGTTACTCACCTCTAAGTCTTGACTATGCTTCCGTAAGCTTTCAAATAGTACCTAGTCATAATATGACCATACTAGGACAATTAGAATCTGATAAAAATTCATATATCTAACATGTATTGGGTCTAAACCACTCAAATATAATCACGTAAGATGCTATTTCATCCTAAAACACTTTTTACTAAAAGTCATTTTAATGCAGAATTTCTGCAGTCTGCTGCACTTTTCTGTTTTTGACCCACTTAAACCTGGAATTCCGACCAGAAACCATTTTTTCTAGAAAGTAGACTCTTTCGCCTTTCCGAAAAGATAAGGCACACTCCAAACGGAGTTACGGTTATTTTTCTATGATTTTTCAAAGTCTGCGCAAATTTCTGCAAAGCTTGCTGTCCCGTTTTTAAACATGTCCGAAACGACCCAAAATCAATCATAAACAGTTTTTGTCATGTGTAAACTCATAACTCGGCTTATATATCATATTATGGATCATTTACAATAGAATTAGTGCTTATAGCATGTCGAAGAATACTTTTAAAAGCTTAAACCAAACACCCCTTTAACTTAACAACATAATCATGGAGATGCTCATAACATGATTTCTTACCCATTTCTTAACCATCTAAAATACACAATTAAAACACATGATTTATAGCATAATTCATCTTAATATGTCTTCTAACAACTTGTTCTATCACAAATAAAAGCTAGGGTTCATAAAACCCTTAATTCACATAATCCCCAAATTAAGAAAAATATAAACTAGAGCACAATCACACTAACCTTGATGAGGAATAGACTTTAACTATTGAATGATGTTAGTAACACACTAAGATCACCACAACTTGTATCCTTGTATCTTGAAGCTCCTGGAGTTGGATCTTTTTTTTCTAATGGATAAAGATGTAGTTCCCTCTTAAAGTTCTGTGATTACAACTCTGTCAACACACATCTACGTGTGTTATTTGTGGTTAATTACTTCAGTGCTAAGTCTTAAAGTCATAAGGGTAAAATTGTAATTTCTGCATTATAATGATTGTTAGTCCTTGGTGTTAAATACTTCGCACCATTAGTCCTTTTCATTAACTATTTCCTTTAAATTTTTACTAAGTATTCTAGTAACAATCAATTATATTTCTAAAACCATTCACAAGATATTCTTACTTATTTGACAATCGAGATTTGACTAGCCAATCACGTAAAACATTCAACTTATAAAGTCGTAGTCAAACTTACACGATGACATTTTAGTAATAAAATACCTAAAACCCAATTTTGGGGTGTTACAACTCTCCCCCACTGGAATTGTTCGTGTCCTCACGAACACCCTTGAGAAAACTATTCTGCTTAATTTCTATCCATCTTTTATATCTCCTCGCTAAGCGTATTCTTATGCATGTGATAAGTTCACTTATACTAATTCTGAATTATATCTAACATAACTTGTAAACATATATTTACATTACCTGAACCTTCACTGACTTCATGCTTAGCTGCTGCTTCTGCTAATATCATATGCACACGACCCCGTGTTCTTGCATTACTAATTTCTCTATGGTCTGTATTTTTGTATTGTCTATCGGTTTGTATCGCGGGTTTCCTTTTAGGGCAATCCTTACTGTCATGATCTATTCCTTTACATACATCACAAACTCTCCTTGGTTTAACACAATCCCCGCTGAAATGACCAGTCTGACCACAACGATAACACTCATTTCTCCCCGCTCGACATTCACCAAAGTGCCTCTTCTTGCAAATCTTACATACTGGATAATCAAACTTCTGACTATTCCCCATTATTTCTGATTTGTATCTCCTTTCTCCTTCTATTTTTGCCCTCTTTGAAGAAGAATCCTTGTGATCATGCTTTGGTTTTGGAGGACTAGGTACATCTCTCATAGTTTCTTGTTCCCGATCAAGTGCTGCATTCATCAAGTCATTAAAGTTTCGAAAATTTGTTGTAGAAACAAACTCCCGAATATCTTTTCTTAGCAATTCTCTATAATGGTCCATCTGTTTCTTCTCATCATCAGCATACTCGGGTACAAATCGGGCTCGATCCATGAACATCCCAGTGAACTCACTGACCGGCTCTGTCGTTTGATGCATTCCGAGAAATGCTCTTTGGATCTTTCTCACTTCCGCTTCTGGTGCGAAAACTTTAAGAAACATATCTTTAAATTCTTGCCATTCTACCCTGTCTATCACTTCTGTTCCCTTACTACGTTTCGTTATATCCCACCAGTCCTTCGCACGCTTCCTTAGCAAATATGCAGCAAACCTAACTTTAAATTCCGGTGGACATCTGCTTACATTAAATGCCTCTTCCATATCTAGCAGCTACCTGTAACTAAGTATCGGATCTTGTTCACCTTGAAATTCAGGAGGATCACATACCCTGAAATTTTCGTACCCAAAGTTGTTATGCTGTTGTTGGTTAATCCCGATTGCATTTTGTGCTATGTTCCTTGTGCGTGGACCATCGTTTCTCTTATTGAATTCATTGCTCACTACCTGAGTAACAGTTTCTGCAACCTTGCTCACGAGAGTTGGAACTAATGTTTCTAATGCCCGAGAAACCTCACCCGCTATCAATTTATTTAACTAGTCTTGATCTTGGTCTGATTCATTCAACTCTATATGATCTGAAACTATTTAATGTGTTATGCTCGGTCCACTTGATTCAACATTCATGGGTCGGCGCTTTTCTGTACTCATTTCTGGATTTTCTTGAATACTTGTCATTTCTGGTGAACTGAAAGTTAAACACTTTTGATATATAAGATTCAATTGTCTATCTATAATCACAATTCATATTTCTAGAATCATATTCTATTTATTTAGTTGCTAATATCAACACGTATCATTCTATTAGTCGGTGCTCTGCTTGTCTGCCTAGGTTCATTTTAGAAGTTCCTCGGGACGTTTTATGATCCCAATAATTTCAAGTTATATGACGTACGTTGGCCATGCGTCATAATACTTGCGTCACATAAACATGTCCTTATTGCCATCATATTTCATCCCGAATCATAACTAAAACAACCTATCTGTCATCATGTTCTCTTCTGATATCGCTACTCTGCTATTTCTGTACTCTGAGCATATAATAAACTTCACGTTTTAACATATAATCTGCTAATTCTAACCATGATAGTAAAGTATGGTATAAATATTATGCGCGCTACTAAAAATGGCATTCTATACTTGATAAACTTAACTAAGCATAACATATCTCATATACTAATCATGAATAAAAGATGGTTCTATTAAAGCCTACATGGTACATAATAAGGTCTATATATTGTATGGCCAATAAAGAGCTATGGTTTAAGTCCAAATACCCTCTTACTAACGACGGATACTCGAATCCCTCAAACCAAACGCTCTGATACCAACTTAAAACGCCCTTGACGCGAGTAAAAAAAATAATTTTTTATACACACTGTGACGACATGGAACCCATTCAAAACTTTAACATAAAGTTCATATATATATAACTTGAAACATTTCTATACATAACATGGCAACGGAAACATGCTACTTCAAAATTAGGGAGTTTGCCATACGCTCCCATTTTCGACCCACTACTTACATGACTTGATGTTAAACTAGTAAGAATACTTGAAACTGAACATAACATGATTCGACGCTGTTTTAGACTTCTGAAAACATAAGGGGCGTTACAAGAAATATCAAAGTGCTAGAATGAGTCGCTCGTCACCTATGTCGAGCGTAACCGTCTTCTCCCAAAATGCACTTTGTAGGATCTTAGTTTTAAGGATTAGATAAGTTATGGATTATCTATTGAATGATGATAAATGGAAGAACTTTAGAGAGAGAAAGAAGAGAGAGAAAGGAGAGAGTTAAGAAAGATGGAAAAATGTGATTAAATGAAAAGGAAGTGAACCAACAACCCCTCCTAACATGCTAGGAGGGGGGTTTATATAGCCCACCCTACATGTGGGCTATATGGGCTATATTGGATCACGAGCCCAATATCGTTGGAGTGACCGATCCTTTCTAAATACGTAAAAACGTATTTCCAACAATCTCCCCCAAAGGGAGGTCACTCCAAGTTACAATGTCCTAAATAGTCTATAGCTCGTGATCTATGCTAATAATGATGTGACCGAGACTTTCCTTGGAAAAACGTATTTCCAACAATCTCCCCCAAAGGGAGGTCACACCATTTTACAAAATCTTAAACCTAGCATACTATGCTTGAGTCTTCGATCTTGTTCTTGTGAATATGCTGATGAGATCTTTGACTTTAGTCTTGAGCATGTTCTCTTGCCTTGACCTTGTGCATTCATCACTTGTGATATTCGCCTCTTCGTGACTACATGTTCCACACACTTAAACCTTTATAATTCTTGAAAGCTTCAGAGTTTGATACAGCGGAAGACTTGACCTTCAGACTTTCTTGAATTCGTTGAAGTACTGAGTGTATGCAGTATAAGCATGTGGGGACGACTTCTTCTTGGATTCCGCAACGCCACCGTCTTCAAATGCCGCAACACAAGTAGACACGAAAGAAATGGCTTTGAACATTTCATTCTAAATCGGTAGCATTTTACCTCCGGTCGATGAAGACCGTTGGACGATATTAGATATCGTACCCGTGACGGATAGTTTCAATTAAGTAACTTCCTGACAGGATTTCGCGGGTAAACCCGTTCTCTTTATTCGACCGTCCGAAGCTGACTGCGAACATAAAGAGTGAATCATTTGGATTATAATATCCGCATAATTTGAAGCCGTCAATTCATGTTCCTGGAACAAGTGAAATTCAATTAAGAACCGCACCATCGTTGCTTTCCAGTTGTCACGAGCTTGATTCGTATAGAATCTTGCAAGTTACCTACCAAGTGCTGTTTGAGGTTAACACTAGAAGGATTTCCACTCATCACCGTGAACACAAAGGTATCACTCTGAGTGTTCTGGCAAGATCACTGAGATATTGCGTAGAGGCCTGGAACGTGTTTAAATTCAGTTAAGAATTAAACAGCCGTTGCTTTCCAGTTATCACAAGTTTGATTCATAAAGAATCGCACAAGTCACCTACCATGAGCTTTTTGATATTCGCTCAAGAAGGATTTCCATCTTCATTGTAAATACTTTCGTATTACTCGGATGTTCAGGCAAGATCATGAAGATTTTGCGTAGGACTCTTAAGATCTTTCTTACTTTTCACAGTGTATGAAGAAGCAAGGAATTATGAAAGTGTGTCCTAATGAGATATTTAATGATCTCAAATGGCTCTAGACTCGATTGTGCACTTTGGATTTTAGTGATCGGAGGCTGGAGAGGAGTGCCACCTTTTCAATACCAATTTATTCGGAGTGAATAAATCAATAGATAATGCGTTGTCTCCGTGTGATTAAAACAAATATCTTTTAAGAGATATCTGAGTTAGCTGGGATGGGTTGTGCCTTGCATCACTGGGTCCATGATGTCTGTCTTCAATATCAAGAATCATTAAACAATGATCTTAATAGCATATGTATTGACCCGGTTTCTGCCTAAGTTGTAAGGAGGGCTTCTTTCTTTACACCCTTTATCTTTACAATTCTTTTTCATTCTTCAACCCCTTCAATGCTTACCAATACGTCATCACTAGCACCTTGTTGTGATTGTTCCAGTGCTAACTTAAGTACTTGGTCGGCATTCAGCTACGTTCACAATCTTTCTCCATCTTTCCTAAGGACTACTATTTCTAGCTATGGAATGTCCTTGGGAAGATTCCTCCGGTTCTAGAGGAATCATTGGACTTTAACCTATCCTACCATCCTTATGTCACCACAATCTTCATCGTCGTGAAATAAATGGGTTGCGGGTAAGTATAAATCACCATGAAATCCATTTTGAAGTGCAAATCCATTTTGCTCCCCCTTAACACATGCCACGATATCCGAAAACATTTCGCACATGTAGGGATGAGCTAGCACGTTAAGTCAAACCATTTGTGACTAATCATTTCCCATATTAAATCACATTTTCTCCCCCATATTAAAAATATTAAACCAATCAATGTTTTTAATATCAATTGATTTAATAGCATTTTAAGAAAATTTGGGAAGAAAAATGCAAATCCAATTATCTTCATGAATTACACAAGCTCCCCCTCAAATTAATGAGGGTGTGCTGAAACGTAAATTAAATACCTTTTAAACACAAGTGTAAGGTATTTATTACGTGCAAAGATCATATATGATAATGAATTCACAAGATTAGCAATTTATGAGGTTGGACCTGAATAATGGAGAACATCATATGAAAGAAGCACATGGTTCTTGTTCACGAATGTTGGTCGCCTCATCACGTCTGAAGTTATCTCTTGACTCCATTTGATTGATATCGTTGTCTTGACACCAACATGTGAACTTGGCACTTTCGGCGTCAAAGATTCTGAATGCTGGACAATTGCTCCCCCTCAATTGTTGACCCGTGTTCTATTGAAAGAGTTGTAGTCACCGTTTGAGTAGTCGCCTCGTCGAGTATGTAGATATCAATTGTAAATTGCTATGGTTGGTGGAGATGATAACTTCATAAAAACAAGATTTCTCTTGTTTTAACAAATAAATGCACTGACACGTACATATATTCGTGTGAGATTGTGTTATTACGCAAACACAATCCCTTACATGGTTATAAAGTAAACCATGCCCGAGAAAATTAATTCCCGTTGTTGAGTCAAAGCTTTCCGGTGAAATGCTTGACTTGAGTATGAAAAGCGGGTTACTATCTGAAATAATAGCAAACCATTTTGAGCATGTTTTAAAATATTTGAACTTCTGCTCGAACTTTATTTACAACCCCGTGTCATTATTGAATGACATTTCTAGTATCGTAAATATTATCGATTCCAGAAGACATGCTCTTTTTATCAAAACATTTTTTGAACACACAATTTTGAAAGATTTAGAAAAAAACCTTTTTGAGAAATTCTCGAAAAATTGTGTTCAATGTTTTGAAAACCAATTACGTGAGCTTAAGATGTTGAATATCTTACAAAACGAGCTCAAGTCCGAGAAGTTGTAAACTTCCCGTTGTTAAGGATAATTTTATCATCGGCGATAAACTTTCCTTTTAATTGAAGAACGAGTTCTAAGCTGACATTTACTTAGAAGTCGTTTTCATGAGCTTGAAAAACTTTGAATGTTTTAACGTAAAGCTCATGACCGAGAAAGGTGAATTTCTCGTTATGAGGAAAAGTTCTCTTATTTAAAAGATTCACTTTCCTTTCTGAGCTTAAAACCTGGAATGTTTTAATACAAGCTCATGACCGAGAAAATTTAATTTCCCGTTACGAGGATAAGCTATCTTTAAAGATAAGCTTTCCTAAAATTGAAGTCCGAGTTACAGTCTGATATTTAACTGTAAGTCATTGTGCATGAGCTTAAAAACTTCGAATGTTTTTAATATAAGCTCATGCCCGAGAAAAATTAATTTCTCGTTGTGAGGATAAGTTTATCATCGGCGATAAACTTTCCTTAATTTGAAGATCGGGTCATCATCTGAAATTTAATGAAGAGCCTTATACACGAACTTAAAACCTTTGAATGGTTTTAGGATAAGCTCGTGTCCAAGAAAACTTAATTTCTCGTTTTGAGGATAAGTCATCATCGGGATGAACTTTCCTGTCTTTTGAGAGCGAGTTACAGTCTGTTATGTGACTGTAAGTCCTTGTGCATGAGCTTAAAAACTTCGAATGTTTTTAATATAAGCTCATGCCCGAGAAAAATTAATTTCTCGTTGTGAGGATAAGTTTATCATCGGCGATAAACTTTCCTTAATTTGAAGATCGGGTCATCATCTGAAATTTAATGAAGAGCCTTATACACGAACTTAAAACCTTTGAATGGTTTTAGGATAAGCTCGTGTCCAAGAAAACTTAATTTCTCGTTTTGAGGATAAGTCATCATCGGGATGAACTTTCCTGTCTTTTGAGAGCGAGTTACAGTCTGTTATGTGACTGTAAGTCCTTGTGCACTGTAAGTTTAACTGGAAATCCCCTGAGACACTTGTTTCTTAGATATCAGCTTCTTTAGCAACCAAACTCTGAGAGTGTCCTTAATTGAATGGTATACAATGATTGGACCGCTTCGTTCTTTTGGAACATCCTCTTTGGTACCTGCATTTTCATTTGGAATTTGCATGCTTTGATATGGGTTAGCGATATCTATCTTAGAAGCAAGTGGGGGTTCACAGTTTTCTTTTCTTGTGCCAGAGGTGTTCTGAGGAGATGATTCACTTGTCTTAGCTGGTAAACGTTTCCTTTTATAGAAAACCTTAAGTTCAGGCTTAGGTGATGCATCCTCCTTTTCAATTTCCTCCCTAGTAGGCTTAATAGAATCGGAGGCTATCCTAGTTAAAGGGCACTCGTTTTCTACAAGGGTGAAAGTTCTACCAGTGGGGCGCCACATTTTACCAATGGGTTTGATTTTGGCAACCCACTGGGATTTAAGTCTAGCACGGGAGTTCACCTCATTAAGTAGTTTCTTGATACAAGAATCATGATTTGCCGTAAAGACACATTTTCTACATGTTTTACAAGTAGCATATTTAATGTCCGAGTAAGATCTAGAATTCCTAGATGATTGATTGATGCTCCTAGGATGTGACATGCTACGGTTAGCAGTGTTGGGTAAACTAGAAGGCATCTGACTAGGTTTGATATTCCTATCTCTTACTTGTCTCTTTTGCTTAGCTTCCCTAAGACCAAAAGTATGGCGAACGTCATTTGAACTAGTTCTAGACGTATTCTTAGGACTATGTCTAGGGAAATTAGAGGCAATCATGTGATTAGGTCTTGCAAAAGCTGTTTTAGTCACATTGGGCCTAGATGGTGGAGTGACTGTTCTAGAAAGATGAACCATATCAACTTGGGAGGCAAACCGCGGTCTCGAGGATTGTGATCGCTCGGATCTAAATGCAGTAGGTTGTCTGACAGTCGGTTGTCTGACGAACTGATTTGTAGGCGGTTTCCCCAAGATTGATGGTTTTTCAAGCTTAGTGTCCACACTAGGTCCTTTAGTTTTCCGCAAATCATTTTTCAACGCAGCTATAGCAAAGACCTTTTCCTGTACTTGAGCCTTTAAGGTCTCATTTTCTTTGAACAATTCATCTTGGGATGCCAACTTAGATTCAAGCAACTTAATTTGTTTCAAAAGATTATCCTTTTCAGCTTTAGAATCTAGAACTGTTTGATCCAATTTTCGTTCAAGAACAACGTTTGACTTTTCAAGTTTTTCAAAATATGTTTCAAATTTCTCCGTTTTCTTCGAAAATTCAATTTTGGCATCCTCAAGTTCTTTTGATTGGTGAGCTAAAATCATTTCAAGCTCTTTAATCCTAGAAGCAGAATTGGTTAACGTAGCAGTCAAAAAACACTTATCATGATGTTTAGCATTTTGAACACTTTCTCCCCCATTATGACTCACATCGGATGAATCAGAAGTGGTATTTCTATCACTCTTTTCCATCCCATGTTTGTCATAGTTAGGTTCAGAATGCTCAATATGCGGTATTTCATCAGCATATACATCATCAACATTACATTGTACCATGTCCGCAGGCTCTTCGTCATTAATGGGTAAGGTGTCATCAAAAGATATCTCGTGAACATTGCCTGACGTGCCACTGGTATCATGTTGTCCTCCTGATTCCGTGCTCTTGCCATCGTTATGCTCCAAGTTGTCAACCGTATGACCATTCTCCTCTTGTATTTGCATCATAGATTCTTGCACTCCATTATCATACACTTGGTGAAGTCTGGATCTTTCATAAATCGAAGACGAAACTGATGTCATAAATCTCAACAGTTTATCACGGAAATCTTTAACATCGTTCTGTGTGTATTGAAGAAATGACCGGCATATCCCTGAATTGTCAGACTTTATGATATTGAATTGGAGGAAAGGCGTGAGTTGTGTCACAAGAGCCTGATATGCAGTTTCTGATGCAGAGTGATTAAAGTCTTCTTTGTGAAGTTGCTCAGCTAGGTGGTTCAAGTTGAGGCATAGTGAATCGATGAATGTATAATGATGTTGACCAAAGAGTGTCACAAATTCGCTTCCTCCTTGAACCCATGCAATAGTCCTAAGATGTGACTGAAGTAGTCGACATGAAATTATACCACTTTCTCTAGCTGTATTTTGCATGTGATGCAAGTCTCCCTCTTGAAATTTCGAATTCAAAGACTCCATTGATTTATGATGAAAAATGATCGTGGTCGAAGTTGTATTCGGAATCTTACAATTTGTGAAGAAATTTTGAAAGATCCGTAAATAACTTTTTAAAATCCACGATAGATGAGATCACACTTTTCTCGGCTCAAAAATTGTTATCGGTTCAACCGTTGAAGAAATAAACCGGAGACCAATTCAAAGAAAGCCCGTCAACAAATAAGTCCAAGTTACGGTAAATATAATGATCGGGTCGACAAATATTTTACCACGTTAGATCTTTCGGAATACCCGTCTCAATTCGATGTACCAAAAATTAATAAACAAATATACTAAACTAAAATTTAAAAAGAGACAAAAATACAAAACTAATTTAACTAACAAATTAACTTTTTTAAAAAACTTAAAAGAAATTTTACTTAACTTAAATTCAAAACCAAAAAAATGAAAATAAAAAATTTGATATATGATAGTTGAAAATAAAAATAACTGTTCTCACAAATTTTCTAAAAATAATTTAACTAAAAATACAAAATAAAGAAAATCTGATATTTTGACGTTTGGTTTGATACAAATGTTGAAAGAAAAAAAAAACGTGTCCTAAAATAGTACACGTGTAACCCACTAATGAACTTTGTAATCTCCGCCTGACATCCGCCTAGTTTCCTCCGTCCCAAATAAATATATAATTCAACCCTAAAGGTAATCAACCTAAACTCACTCGTTATCTCTCTCAAACCTAATCTCAAACCTACTCTGTTATCTCTCTCTCAAACCTAATCTCACTCCACACCTCAAAGTTCAAAACCAATCTCAATTCCTCAAGAAAAATACCAGTACTTTAAGAAACAACTCTCAATCCCTGACATCAATCGAAAAATACCACCTTATTCAACAAAAAAAATAATTCACTTCTTTCATCAACAATAAATCGAAGAACAAGAGGAGGCAATAATTCGACTTAGATCATTTCAGTGGTCTCGGGTAGGTTATGTCTTTATTTGATGTTTTCTTTTTGGAGTGTGGATCGATGAGAGTCTTTTGACGGAGATCTTGTTTAGGGTTCGAGTCGGGTGTCGGGTTTGTGTGAGTGTGTGGTGTTGTCTTGGGTCTGAGTCGATTGTGAGTGAGGGAGTGGTGTTTGTGGGTCTAACGAGACGAGGGTATTGATGAGGGTGAGTTGTTTGGGTTTTGTTCGAGAGTGTTCGATGTAAGTGTTTGGTGTCAGTGTTGTTTTGGCTATTGTGATGAGTTTTTTGAGAGGTGGGAGAGTGTGAGTCTGTGTATTGTTGGGTTTGGGTTTTTAGGTTGAGTCTGTTTCGAGGGTGTTTTTGTGTTTGTGGGTCGAGTGTAAAAGATAAGGCTGTTGTTGTCGAGAGGTTTCTGAGAGAGTCGAATCAAGATGGTTAGTCTTTTTGGGTCGATGTGGTGAAGTGGTCGATGTTGAGTGCTAGTCTAAAGTCGAGGTTGGTCTTTAAGTTATGAGTCTGTTTTCAAGTCTAGATCGAGTTCATCGCAATGTCAATACTTATTCCATCGCAATATCTAAAACTCACCATCGCAATGAAAAATTTCTATCGCAATCCTCAAAACTTACAACCCATCGCAACAATCATAAACACTCTTCCATCGCAATATACATAATACCCACCATCGCAATATTACAACACATTCATCGCAATACACAGAAATTTTTTGGCAGAGTTTCGTTTCTATAGTCCTTAAATCCGTCGCAAACACGATCGCAAAAGGCGATCGGAATACGCGTCGGAATAATGTAATCAGAAAACGTGATCGCAAAGTAGAACCTTTCGGTTATTGCGATCGAAATGACAAAGTATCGGAATAAGGAACTTGAAACCGTCGGAAAAGGTGTCGGAAGGAGTATCGGAATGATAAACCCTTAACTGAATAGGCAACAGGAACAAATAGATTAAAAAAATTAAAAAAATAAAAAAAAATGATACTTTTTATAAAAAAAATATACTTTTGTGAGTGAGATTATCCCACACAAAACATGACACGCAATTCAAAACTGATAGATAGACAGAATGATGACACGCAATTCCAAATGGTTTATCAGATTCGAGACAAAAGAAAATAAAATTGAAAAAGATTTTGACCAAGTAAATCAATATATAAAAATATTGATAAAAATTTTTATCAAAGATTTTATAAAAATAAATTTTAAAACCTTGAGCTTAAAGAAAGAAAAAAATTAGACGAAATAAAGATAGAAAAAAAATTGTAAAAGAAAGAAACTTTGTCACCAAATCAATAAATAAAACGTGTTAATCCAAAGAATCAACCATGCTCTTGATACCAATTGTAGGATCTTAGTTTTTTAAGGATTAGATAAGTTATGGATTATCTATTGAATGATGATAAATGGAAGAACTTTAGAGAGAGAAAGAAGAGAGAGAAAGGAGAGAGTTAAGAAAGATGGAAAAATGTGATTAAATGAAAAGGAAGTGAACCAACAACCCCTCCTAACATGCTAGGAGGGGGGTTTATATAGCCCACCCTACATGTGGGCTATATGGGCTATATTGGATCACGAGCCCAATATCGTTGGAGTGACCGATCCTTTCTAAATACGTAAAAACGTATTTCCAACACACTTCTAGTTACTATCTATAAGCCCCCAACATCTATCTTTAATTACCTACATAAGACATAAACTGAGAACGGTAAGTCCTTGCGACTTAGTGAGATAACGAAATCTGAATAATACTTGTAAATATAATACATGAATCTATAAACAAATAATTCTATATATGGTACGACTATTAGTCGTCATGTAACTTGAATGTGCTTGTTTGACTTGGGTCATCCACAAAGGACGTTATTTCTGAATTAAACACATGTCATCCACTTAGGATGCTTGGGTCGTCCACTTAGGATGGTATTATACAAGCACGGGTCATCCACTTAGGATGCTTGAACGGGAATTCCATATCATGCACTTCTTGGGCACGCTACATGTCATTAATGCATTTCTAAAGCAATCTATTATACAATGATGCTCTTTGTAAGCATATTTAACATGGATATGATACTCCTTGTGAGTACCCTTAGCATAATAAGGATGCTCCTTGTGAGCATCTTAACTTGACTAGTTTTCGGCTAAACCCGAATTATGATAAATAATTCTCGACTTCTTCCGAGTCTATAAACATGATAACCTTCGGCTAAAACCGAAGCTACACATCATTCTTACCTCATGTTTAAACTAGTGCATGAAGTTAATCCGTTACTCACCTCTAAGTCTTGACTATGCTTCCGTAAGCTTTCAAATAGTACCTAGTCATAATATGACCATACTAGGACAATTAGAATCAGAAAATTCATATATCTAACATGTATTGGGTCTAAACCACTCAAATATAATCACGTAAGATGCTATTTCATCCTAAAACACTTTTTACTAAAAGTCATTTTAATGCAGAATTTCTGCAGTTTGCTGCACTTTTCTGTTTTTGACCCACTTAAACCTGGAATTCAGACATGAAACCAATTTTTCTAGAAAGTAGACTCTTTCGACTTTCCGAAAAGATAAGGGACACTCCAAACGGAGTTACGGTTATTTTTCTATGATTTTTCAAAGTCTGCGCAAATTTCTGCAAAGCTTGCTGTCCCGTTTTTAAACATGTCCGAAACGACCCAAAATCAATCATAAACAGTTTTTGTCATGTGTAAACTCATAACTCGGCTTATATATCATATTATGGATCATTTACAATAGAATTAGTGCTTATAGCATGTCGAAGAATACTTTTAATAGCTTAAACCAAACACCCATTTAACTTAACAACATAATCATGGAGATGCTCATAACATGATTTCTTACCCATTTCTTAACCATCTAAAATACACAATTCAAACACATGATTTATAGCATAATTCATCATAATATGTCTTCTAACAACTTGTTCTATCACAAATAAAAGCTAGGGTTCATAAAACCCTTAATTCACATAATCCCCAAATTAAGAAAAATATAAACTAGAGCACAATCACACTAACCTTGATGAGGAATAGACTTTAACTATTGAATGATGTTAGTAACACACTAAGATCACCACAACTTGTATCCTTGTATCTTGAAGCTCCTGGAGTTGGATCTTTTTTTTTCTAATGGATAAAGATGTAGTTCCCTCTTAAAGTTCTGTGATTACAACTCTGCCAACACACATCTACGTGTGTTATTTGTGGTTAATTACTTCAGTGCTAAGTCTTAAAGTCATAAGGGTAAAATTGTAATTTCTGCATTATAACGATTGTTAGTCCTTGGTGTTAAATACTTCGCACCGTTAGTCCTTTTCATTAACTATTTCCTTTAAATTTTTACTAAGTATTCTAGTAACAATCAATTATATTTCTAAAACCATTCACAAGATATTCTTACTTATTTGACAATCGGGATTTGACTAGCCAATCACGTAAAACATTCAACTTATAAAGTCGTAGTCAAACTTACATGATGACATTTTAGTAATAAAATACCTAAAACCTGATTTTGGGGTGTTACAACTCTCCCCCACTGGAATTGTTCGTGTCCTCACGAACACCCTTGAGAAAACTATTCTGCTTAATTTCTATCCATCTTTTATATCTCCCCGCTAAGCGTATTCTTATGCATGTGATAAGTTCACTTATACTAATTCTGAATTATATCTAACATAACTTGTAAACATATATTTACATTACCTGAACCTTCACTGACTTCATGCTTAGCTGCTGCTTCTGCTAATGTCATATGCACACGACCCCGTGTTCTTGCATTACTCATTTCTCTATGGTCTACATTTTTGTATTGCCTATCGGTTTGTATCGCGGGTTTCCTTTTCAGGCAATCCTTACTGTCATGATCTATTCCGTTACATACATCACAAACTCTCCTTGGTTTAACACAATCCCCGCTGAAATGACCAGTCTGACCACAACGATAACACTCATTTCTCCCCGCTCGACATTCACCAAAGTGCCTCTTCTTGCAAATCTTACATACTGGATAATCAAACTTCTGACTATTCCCCATTATTTCTGATTTGTATCTCCTTTCTCCTTCTATTTTTGCCCTCTTTGAAGAAGAATCCTTGTGATCATGCTTTGGTTTTGGAGGACTAGGTACATCTCTCATAGTTTCTTGTTCCCGATCAAGTGCTGCATTCATCAAGTCATTAAAGTTTCGAAAATTTGTTGTAGAAACAAACTCCCGAATATCTTTTCTTAGCAATTCTCTATAATGGTCCATCTGTTTCTTCTCATCATCAGCATACTCGGGTACAAATCGGGCTCGATCCATGAACATCCCAGTGAACTCACTGACCGGCTCTGTCGTTTGATGCATTCCGAGAAATGCTCTTTGGATCTTTCTCACTTCCGCTTCTGGTGCGAAAACTTTAAGAAACATATCTTTAAATTCTTGCCATTCTACCCTGTCTATCACTTCTGTTCCCTTACTACGTTTCGTTATATCCCACCAGTCCTTCGCACGCTTCCTTAGCAAATATGCAGCAAACCTAACTTTAAATTCCGGTGGACATCTGCTTACATTAAATGCCTCTTCCATATCTAGCAGCCACCTGTAACTAAGTATCGGATCTTGTTCACCTTGAAATTCAGGAGGATCACATACCCTGAAATTTTCGTACCCAAAGTTGTTATGCTGTTGGTGGTTAATCCCGATTGCATTTTGTGCTATGTTCCCTGTGCGTGGACCATCGTTTCTCTTATTGAATTCATTGCTCACTACCTGAGTAACAGTTTCTGCAACCTTGCTCACGAGAGTTGGAACTAATGTTTCTAATGCCCGAGAAACCTCACCCGCTATCAATTTCTTTAACTAGTCTTGATCTTGGTCTGATTCATTCAACTCTATATGATCTGAAACTTTTTAATGTGTTATGCTCGGTCCACTTGATTCAACATTCATGGGTCGGCGCTTTTCTGTACTCATTTCTGGATTTTCTTGAATACTTGTCATTTCTGGTGAACTGAAAGTTAAACACTTTTGATATATAAGATTCAATTGTCTATCTATAATCACAATTCATATTTCTAGAATCATATTCTATTTATTTAGTTGCTAATATCAACACGTATCATTCTATTAGTCGGTGCTCTGCTTGTCTGCCTAGGTTCATTTTAGAAGTTCCTCGGGACGTTTTATGATCCCAATAATTTCAAGTTATATGACGTAACTATTATCACGTTGGCCATGCGTCATAATACTTGCGTCACATAAACATGTCCTTATTGCCATCATATTTCATCCCGAATCATAACTAAAACAACCTATCTGTCATCATGTTCTCTTCTGATATCGCTACTCTGCTATTTCTGTACTCTGAGCATATAATAAACTTCACGTTCTAACATATAATCTGCTAATTCTAACCATGATAGTAAAGTATGGTATAAATATTATGCGCGCTACTAAAAATGGCATTCTATACTTGATAAACTTAACTAAGCATAACATATCTCATATACTAATCATGAACAAAAGATGGTTCTAATAAAGCCTACATGGTACATAATAAGGTCTATATATTGTATGGCCATTAAAGAGCTATGGTTTAAGTCCAAATACCCTCTTACTAATGACGGATACTCGAATCCCTCAAACCAAACGCTCTGATAACAACTTAAAACGCCCTTGACACGAGTAAAAAAAATAATTTTTTATACACACTGTGACGACATGGAACCCATTCAAAACTTTAACATAAAGTTCATATATATATAACTTGAAACATTTCTATACATAACATGGCAACGGAAACATGCTACTTCAAAATAAGGGAGTTTGCCATACGCTCCCATTTTCGACCCACTACTTACATGACTTGATGTTAAACTAGTAAGACTACTTGAAACTGAACATAACATGATTCGACGCTGTTTTAGACTTCTGAAAACATAAGGGGCGTTACAAGAAATATCAAAGTGCTAGAATGAGTCGCTCGTCACCTATGTCGAGCGTAACCGTCTTCTCCCAAAATGCACTTCTAGTTACTATCTATAAGCCCCCAACATCTATCTTTAATTACCTACATAAGACATAAACTAAGAACGGTAAGTCCTTACGACTTAGTGAGATAACGAAATCTGAATAATACTTGTAAATATAATACATGAATCTATAAACAAATAATTATATATATGGTACGACTATTAGTCGTCATGTAACTTGAATGTGCTTGTTTGACTTGGGTCATCCACAAAGCACGTTATTTCTGAATTAAACACATGTCATCCACTTAGGATGCTTGGGTCATCCACTTAGGATGCTATTATACAAGCACGGGTCATCCACTTAGGATGCTTGAACGGGAATTCCATATCATGCACTTCTTGGGCACGCTACATGTCATTAATGCATTTCTAAAGCAATCTATTATATAATGATGCTCTTTGTAAGCATATTTAACATGGATATGATACTCCTTGTGAGTACCCTTAGCATAATAAGGATGCTCCTTGTGAGCATCTTAACTTGACTAGTTTTCGGCTAAACCCGAATTATGATAAATAATTCTCGACTTCTTCCGAGTCTATAAAGATGATAACCTTCGGCTAAAACCGAAGCTACACATCATTCTTACCTCATGTTTAAACTAGTACATGAAGTTAATCCGTTACTCACCTCTAAGTCTTGATTATGCTTCTGTAAGCTTTCAAATAGTACCTAGTCATAATATGACCATACTAGGACAATTAGAATCTGAAAATTCATATATATAACTTGTATTGGGTCTAAACCACTCAAATATAATCACGTAAGATGCTATTTCATCCTAAAACACTTTTTACTAAAAGTCATTTTAATGCAGAATTTCTGCAGTCTGCTGCACTTTTCTGTTTATGACCCACTTAAACCTGGAATTCAGACCTGAAACCAGTTTTGCTAGAAAGTAGACTCTTTCGCCTTTCCGAAAAGATAAGGCACACTCCAAACAGAGTTACGGTTATTTTTCTATGATTTTTCAAAGTCTGCGCAAATTTTTGCAAAGCTTGCTGTCCCGTTTTTAAACATGTCCGAAACGACCCAAAATCTATCATAAACAGTTTTAGTCATGTGTAAACTCATAACTCGGCTTATATATCATATTATGGATCATTTACAATAGAATTAGTGCTTATAGCATGTCGAAGAATACTTTTAAAAGCTTAAACCAAACACCCCTTTAACTTAACAACATAATCATGGAGATGCTCATAACATGATTTCTTACCCATTTCTTAACCATCTAAAATACACAATTCAACACATGATTTATAGCATAATTCATCTTAATATGTCTTCTAACAACTTGTTCTATCACAAATAAAAGCTAGGGTTCATAAAACCCTTAATTCACATAATCCCCAAATTAAGAAAAATATAAACTAGAGCACAATCACACTAACCTTGATGAGGAATAGACTTTAACTATTGAATGATGTTAGTAACACACTAAGATCACCACAACTTGTATCCTTGTATCTTGAAGCTCCTGGAGTTGGATCTTTTTTTTTCTAATGGATAAAGATGTAGTTCCCTCTTAAAGTTCTGTGATTACAACTCTGCCAACACACATCTACGTGTGTTATTTGTGGTTAATTACTTCAGTGCTAAGTCTTAAAGTCATAAGGGTAAAATTGTAATTTCTGCATTATAACGATTGTTAGTCCTTGGTGTTAAATACATCGCACCGTTAGTTCTTTTCATTAACTATTTCCTTTAAATTTTTACTAAGTATTCTAGTAACAATCAATTATATTTCTAAAACCATTCACAAGATATTCTTACTTATTTGACAATCGGGATTTGACTAGCCAATCACGTAAAACATTCAACTTATAAAGTCGTAGTCAAACTTACACGATGACATTTTAGTAATAAAATACCTAAAACCCGATTTTGGGGTGTTACACATAATCACAATTTTCTTCTCACATTTTTATGATATATAAAGATCTTGATACGATCTTACTATCACAATTTTGCAAAAATGAACTCGGTTTTAAAAACCTTGATATATAGATTTGTGACATGTTAAGTGGTTAATTCACGTGGTTCGAGTTCATCATCAAACCATATGTTATATTGTTTTGGAATTGAACTGTACTACAACGATAGAACATAGTCAATTGGGTCTCGGGAAACTTATAGATTTTTTTTTATGTATTACTCCCTCCGTCCCACTTTTATTGTCCTCATTACTATTTTAATCTGTCCCAAAATATTGTCCAGTTTCTAAAATAAGAAGCATTAATTACTAAATTTTCCAGTTTTACCCATATTATTAATTTCTTAAAAGGAAACTATTAATATATTCAAAGGGTAAGTTTGTCTTTCTAATCATAAAATGTCTACATTCATTGAATCTATCATAATACCTAAAAAATTTGTTGGGGGACTAATAAAATGGGACGGAGGGAGTATAATTTTAGAAAAGAACATCGTTTTTTTTTTAAATAAACATCATAAATGCACTTATTTTTAATGTTATTTAGTTAGTACATTTAAAAGTTTTTTTTACCTAACTGATTGTATATGGCTTTGATTTCTACAGATGTAAATCACATATATCTCTTTAATGTTATATGTATATACACATCGAAGCTTGATAGATGTTGTACCAACCATTTTATAATCCATGTCTTCTTTAGAACATAATGAACATTTTAGTTTTGCGATGATGGTTTATGTTGTGTTTGCAAATGAATGAATTGATGACCTACTGTATAACTAACCGTTATTTCTGTCTTGACTTTTATGGCATTTCATGTTCATGATATTTTATACAGTACTACAATTCTATTAGCATATAGTCACGGGCCTAATGATACAGTTACGTGAGTAGGATCTAAACAAACAAAAACATAATTTATAGTAGTACATACCAACACATTGATTGAAGTAAGATTTTTTAAGAATCTATGTGAAATCACCCACAAGATACCAATATATAACTGTTGCTCATTGTCAAAGAAATTAAAATTGCTTGTTTTCTAATACCAAGTTGGAGACAACATTATATTTTTGGGCTCTATTTTTTGTCTTGTTTCTTGATATTCATCCTTTTTTGGGGGGATTCTGTCTTAGGTTAATTGGACTTTTGTTCATATTATTGAGTGATTGATACGTACCAATTTGATTAACTTTCTCTACTACAAAACTATTGTTTCTGAGACAATGATTGAGGACTAATGATAAAAGGTGTAGTTTACTAGTGAAGCTTGAGATGATGAGATCCTCTACTGGAGACCTCTAGT
The DNA here is from genome assembly GCA_025667525.1 of Glebionis coronaria. NCBI lineage: Eukaryota > Viridiplantae > Streptophyta > Magnoliopsida > Asterales > Asteraceae > Glebionis > Glebionis coronaria. Next base: position 165,093,548 of record CM046881.1, read on the forward strand.
GCAAACCTTACGCGCAACAACTTTCAGGTCAAATATTGAACCCCTATTTCTCAAGGCTAATAATTTGCACTCTTAAATTGGATTGTGACACTCTAAATTGAGTATATGCTTTAAGTAGTTGTACTGTTTCTTTAACAGATTGTATATTTAAGTGTTCCAATCAAAAAATAGAGTGTACCAATCAATTCTTATTTCTCAAACGTAAGTGCTTAAACGCGAGGTTTGCAACCAGGAGCGGATCCAGAAACTTTTAAAGGGTGTTGCATAATTTTGTTTTGCAATTATGAGTACAAAAAAGTTCTTCATGAATAAAATTACTAAAGAAATTGGGGTTGCCTATGCCCTGAAAAGACGTATTTTATAAAAAAAATTATCCTTTGAGACTTAAAATTGGGTGTGGTGTGTGTTACACCCGTATCGCATGTGAGTCCGCTCATGATTGAAACTTGAAAGGCCTATTGTGAGAAAGGTATTGGGTTTAATCCTAGCTTCATCTGCTATGCATGAAACAATTGAACATTATCCCAAAATGTAACGCTACGGAAAAGGTCGCGTCGGGTCTAAAAGTATACCTTGGGTTAAGCTTGTCATTCGAACTAAATATGTCCCAATATGCACTGTTAATTAGTCTCTCCAAATCCAACATGCACGCCCGAAAATTTGAAAGTATGAAACTCGGATCACATATTATAGTCAAAATCAACAAATTAAATTAAAGTTTAAAGAGCTTAAATATTAACATATCTTGCTACAAATGATTATCAATTACACTTTTTATAGCTGACATGAATGCCACATAGATACAAAGATGACGTGAATAGTAAATTATTGCGTGCATATTAGAACGTAGTTAGAAAATTTGTAACGAAAATTAGATCCATTTTTAAGTACATGCCTATTTTGTCGTTTAAACATGCAAATGTCAACACACAATAGGATGAGTACTTTGACTCGAATTTCGAATCGTATCCGAAACTGTATCAATTTTCGGTATCTGAATCCCGTTCGGTACAGTATCGAGACTAAGAAATAAGCTGAAAAAGAATTCGGGACCACTCATTTGGTACAGGACCGGTACTAAATCGGAAAATTCTCGAAGAGAAACGGGAAAATATCGATTTCCCGAAACCAATACCGATACCCGTACCGGTACCGATATCTGAATCTCGTTCAATACGAGATCGATACATAACTTTTAAAATCAGAAATAATCGAAAGCACTAAATCGAGACGAAATTAATACCGAGCAAATCCCTAACACACAATTAGTCATAAACCTAATGTTACCGTTCACCATTATATCTTCTCTAAACCAAAGGTTGTGGGTTCAAGTCTCGGTGGAGACATGTGAGATAGAAATTGTGAGATAGTTGTGTGAGTTGTAAAAATTGCCGTTAAAAATTAAAAAAAAAAAAAAAAAAAAAAAAAAAAAAAAAAATTATATCTTCTCTATGTCAACATTAATCCGTTAAAGGAACACTTGCTTCTCAAACAAAGCCATTTAAATTACTATTATAATTACTCAATTGGTTGCTTATTATTTAAATCCTTATCTATCCGCTAATAAATTGATTATTACTATTATAATTAGTTGAATGGTCAAGCTTTTATTGGATTTGGCTGTCTATTTTTATAAGTTTTCTAGAATTTACAGGTTCTGAAATTTAAGTTGGAGAGATGCCTAATTGGATTAGACTAAAGCTTGGTATAATTCATGAATTCCATGATCAAAGAAGATTCAAGGCCATAAAGATACTTGGTGATGTAGGTAAAAAATATATATTTTTTATGTCACAATCATATTTGTCTACATAAAACATAGTGGTACAAAAATTTAATATAAGCGTCCTTGCACGGTACGTCTCCGCATTTGGCAACAAAGATGTACTATTAAACATTTGAACTTGATTGTTGAAGTTTTGGGAGACCATAACTTTTTATGATTATCTATAAATCTCACACTAGCTAACCTAAGAAAGAGTTAAGAGGTCACAAGCATGGCCGGATCGAGAAGATTTCTTGATGTGCCGATGAGCCACATAAATATCAAGTCAACTGTCTTTCTTAAAAGCCAAATTCATGACCAAATGCTTGTAACAACACGATCACGATAACTAAAAAAAACATACACAAAAAAGTTAATTAAAAAAACACTCACTCACACAAACATATGCATATTAGACCGAACCAAGCATTTCACAAAGAGGACGTGTTGATGGTAAAAATTCTGTATAGTTTACGCGTACGTGTGGTATATATTTTAACATGTTGAACTCACTCAATCGGGTTAAAAAGTTTACTAGTTAGGAAAAAGGACCAGTATCATTATAAAATTTCAAAAGCTGAAGACTTTGAAAATTTATTTTGTCAATATGGTAATTACCAAACTTTGGGACACCAAATCCATGAATTTGCTTCCATGTTTTCTTCTTCTTGTCCGTATCTAGTGGTACAAGACAAACCCAATTATTTATACTTATACAGCAGTATCATGCACAAGTCAATCATATGGTCTCATTTAAAAATCAGCACACATCTTTTATCATAATGGCGCAACATTAACTAAGTAAACATGGTCACTAGTAGTCATACATAACTCACGACTGGGAACATGAAGTTGGCTGGAATCGCTAGTAATCGCGGATCAACATGTCGCGGTGAATACTTCATTTCAAATTGTGATTTGTATCTTTCTTCTCTCGGTTTTTCCTCCTACCCAGCGTGAAACGTTTACTTTGCAATGAACAGTCACGCGTGATCCTCACCTTCACACGGTTACTGTCTCCTAAGTTCCGTCGCTGAGTCTCCTTGAACAATTTCAATCTAAACTAGACGTACTAGATACTAAGTTACATACTAAAAGTTCATTGAAACAAAATACATAAATTGATAAATATGTTAGAATTACAACAATTAACAAAAGGTTCAGCTACTCAAATTATCTATCAGATTCTTAATTGACATGAGTCAATATTGTCGCCATGTTTTCTGTCACGATGTGCATAAAACCTATGACCTATCGTACCTAAGATGAAACGAATCTTTTGAAAAATTTGTGCAATATCTCTAGAGTTTCTTTTATGAAGGTGACATAAAGGTCTTCAAACCTAAAACGTATCGTGTAAGCATTTTTTAACAACCATATATTAGAACTAACAATGAGTTAAAAAACTTTAGAGGAGATCTTAACCAATCTTTCTAATTACTAGACATATATTTAAGCCAAAAAAAAAAACGAAGCTTAATTAGATTTGACATTATTTCGATAACGCCACAACACCCAACATGCCGCAACCATAATAACATAAGCTCGATCTTTTAACTCTTTGGATGCGTTCAAAGCCATATCACAGAGAAAAAGACATGCTCATTTGACTCTACTTGCTCATTGCAAACCCGACATGTAATCGACGGAATTAATATCCAATCCTCGAGAAGATAAGTTTAGCCGATGAGGCAACCGATCCAAAAAAATATGTCACATAAAAACATTAACTTTCCTTGGAGTATACTTTGGACCACTTTGTGCAGGGAGACATCGATGGAAGCATGCAGTCGTCTATATGGGGTCTAGCATTAACCCTTGAAAAAACATCATCGTTTTCTATTTGTTATTGCGAGCTGTTCGTGTATAAGTCCAAACAACATACCTAACTTGAGTCCGAACAACAAAACTGGTTCATGTTCGAACGGCCTAAGTTACGTCCAAATAACGAAGCCCAGAATCCATAGCAAGGCCCATGAACAAGCACCCGAGATTTCAAGAAAGTTGTTTCACATGAGACTTACAACCTTTCGACCAAAGCTCATTGAGCCTAGCGGTTTTTTAGAAACTCAGAGTTGTATAAATAGTATTTCATTATTTAAGATTGAAGTAATTTATTTCCTATTATTTATATTTTTATCCTATCTTTCGGCCTATAATCATTTACTTACTCTTACGCGGAGCTTGGTTTGAGTTTCAATATCCGGACGAAACTAACGCGTTTACTCTAATTTTAAAATATCCGAAAAACAAGCCCGAAGTCCGAAAGATACCTCATTTCGGAACGCTAGATTTTAGTTCATCTGAAAGATTTCCCTTACCTTTTGAATCTTTGGCTAGCTTGTGCCTATATATGGAAGGAAAATCACAACCACGTCTTTTTGCTGGATACAAAAATCAAACCAGGGACCGGGCAATTCCAGTGACCAAAAAGTTTGACAACTATTGTAAAACCTTATCCCATGTCACTTTGACATGAAATTTCATCACAAATGAAGACAAAACATTTATTAATCCGAAATCGACATACAAAATATATAACATATTATAATATCACAATGCCAAAATATAAAATAAATTGACGGTCTCTCGCTTTTCTTTTTCTTTTTTTAACCGAAAGTTTATTTAAAAGTAGTCTTCTTATCCGTTGGTTTTTTTCGAGAATCAGGGTATAATCTGTCTACATTTCACTTTCCTTATACCCTGCTCGAGCGGTATTGAAAATCGTCGTTGTTGTGAATAATGTCCCACGTAAGAGTAATGTCACAATGTCACAATGCCACGTTGGATGGAGAATGTATAACATTTGGCCGTGCAGACGATCGATCGAGTTGTTGAGATATGTATTGTGTTAATTGGTGTGGAAATTAGGTCTCGTTGGTCGGGATCGGGTCATCTGAGTTGGGTTTAATTTTGATCGAATTTAAAAACAATCTACTAAAATCCAATCTTTTTTCAACTCAGGTTAGTCGGTTTTAGGTTACTCGGGTTAAGTCAATTCGAATTCAGGTCAACTCGAATATGGATAAAATATAAAAAATATAAAAAAAAAACTAATCTTTTTAAATAAAAGTTATATAAAATTTATTTAAAAATAAATAAATAAAATTTTATTCGGGTCAACCCAAACCCGAGTTGGACAAAACTTTTATTTGATACCCGATCCGATTTTTGAATTTGGGTTAGTCAGGTTAACTTGAGTTAGAAATTGAACCCGAATAACCCGACCCCAAATACACACAAATATATTCCACGAAAGTATTTAATAAAAATACACGCATAATTAAGGTGTCAAATTCTAACACAAAGGAATTCCACGAAAGTATTTAATAAGCTGTGATTTCATGCAAAAGGCGAAAATTTAGTGGGCTATCAAGGGGGACGATAACTTTAAATTTTTTCATGGTGTTATCAATAGTAAACGAGCTAATTTTTCTGTTAAAGGTGTTATGGTGGATGGCGAATGGGTAGATGCCCCAAGCTGTGTAAAAAACGAGTTTCACTCTCATTTTGCTGAAGATTTCAAGATTCAGGTAATCGTCAAGGTAGACTCAACTTTAGATTTCCTAATCGCCTTACTTACGAACAGGTTTTAGATTTGGAAGCTCCGGTTTCGTGCGCTGAATTTCGTAAAGCTGTTTGGTGATGTGATGAAAGCAAATCTCCTGGGCCGGACAGGTTTACTTTTGAATTTTTTTCGTAAGTTTTAGACCGTTGTTAGTCCAGTTGCTTTTTTTTGGAATTGAGAGAATACCCCAAATGAATTTCACTTTAGTCCTTTTGTTTCCGAAGTAACTAGCATCAACTAGCAATAGTTTGATGTGAACCTTTAGGAGTAATTCATTAAATTGGTTAGATCTAAACTAATAACATACCCTTAGTATGATCTCACTAAAGATAGCCACATGCATATAGATAGACCAACTTTACAATTAAGCCGTCCGCCAATCAATTCGGGTCTATTTGAAAATAGCTAGAATATAACATTTTGGGAGATTTTCGTCGGAAGACGCTTATACCATATTTTGCTAAAAGGATATCTGTGTTATGATACAAGCGTCAGTTTAAAAATGAGATTTTGTGCCCTCGGCTCTAAACAATCTTGTTTTTTTGAACATGAAGAAATAAAGAAGCCATTGCGATTGCCGGAAATACTAGGCCTACTAAAGGGACCAAAACAGAGGGAAAGTTAAAAGTTGTCATAGAATGGGTACCTCGCTTTACTAATTTGTACCTGTTATTATTATTTAGATTTTATATTTATAGAATATAAAGATAAAGATATCTTATTATATATAAATCTTATATCTTATTATAATTATAATTTGATAATTCTAAATTGGGATTATTATTACTTAATATCTCTCTAATCTATTCTAATTCTAAATGAGTATATAATGTAGTTTTTCATGCCTCTACACGAAAGATTTGAAAGGATATGGATGAGATATTATTTTATTCATTTTTTGCTCTTGTCTTCCAATTTAGCAAAAAGTTTCTTAAAAATGAATTAGATTCTATTTATTTAGTTTTAGAATTAGATCTATTTAGGGTTTGTTAGAATCCCATCCAGCAGGGATTGTTAGTCAAAATAGGATTATCATAAGGTATAGAAAGATAAAAAATGCGATTATTCCGATAAACTAATTACTTGGTTGCTCAAAATAATTCCACTTTATATTCTAATTTTGACTCAAAGGAAAGAAAGTGTGGAGTTGAAATAACTCACTCAGAACGCTTTTTAAAGGATTACGTGGTACGATTAGATCGAATAAGCCCTTCTGGAATAAATACTCAGCCGCCTGTGAACCTTCGGGTACTGTTTTATTTAATGTTTGTTCAATTACTCTTTTACCCGCAAAGGCAATGTAGGCATGGGGTTCGGCAATAATGATATCCCCCAACATACCAAAACTAGCTGTCACCCCGCCGGTAGTAGGAGATGTAAGGATTGGTACATAGAATAACTTTTTATTTGATTGATAATCATATAAAGCAGCAGATATTTTAGCCATTTGCATCAAGCTCAAACTTCCTTCTTGCATGCGTGCCCCTCCGGAAGCACACACTATAATAAGAGGTAGAAATTCTTTAGTGGCGTATTCAATCAAACGGGTAATTTTCTCCCCAACTACGGATCCCATACTACCCCCCATAAACTGAAAATCCATAACCCCAATTGCTACGTTAATACCGTTTAATTGCCCTATACCTGTTTGAACAGCCTCAGTTAATCCTGTGTTTCTTTGATAAGAATCGATACGATTTTTATAAGGCTCCTCCTCCGAATGAAATTGAATGAGATCCAGAGAGACCATGTCTTCATCCATAGGCTCCCAAGTACCCGAATCAATCAAAAGTTCGATTCTATCAGAACTACTCATTTTCAAATGATATCCACATTGTTCACAAAGATTCATTTTTGATTTAAAAAATTTCTTATAATTTAATCCATAACAATTTTCGCATTGAACCCACAAATGCCTGTATTTTTTATTTACATCCAGATCGGTAGAACTTTCTCGTATAGTTTGATCACTCCTTTTGGCATCCCGACTTTGAGTTCTATTTCCACTTTCACTACAAATGGAACTAGAAATGTAATTGTTACTGGAATTGTCACTACCATTTACAATGTAACTATCAATACAGATTTGAGACTGAAGATAACTGTCAATGCAACTATTAATGTGATTATTCCAAGTATACTGAGTATCATCCATGTAATGATCCTGGTCGGGATTCTTACTCTTAGATCCTTTATTCAGATAACTAGAATTTCGATAAAAAGAATTTTCTAGTTCACTACAAAAAGGATGAATGCGTAATCTCAGCATTCAATGTGTATTCCTGAATAATCTCATTTTTCAATTATTCAATCATTTCATTTTACCAAGTTCAATGTTAGCGAGATTAGTCAACATTTTTATGTTTCGATGCAACAGCAAGATGCTATTTGTAACAAGTAGTTTTGTTGGTTGGATAATAGGTCACATTTTATTCATGAAATGGATTGGATTGCTATTAGTTTGGATCCGTCAAAATCGATCCATTCGTAAGTATATTCAATCTAATAAGTATCTTGTGTCAGAATTGAAAAATTCTATGTCTATCGCTGGTATCTTTAGTATTTTCTTATTAGTTACCTGCGTCTACTCTTTAGGTAGAATACCTTCACCCATTTTTAGTAACAAACTGAACAAACTCGACAAAATGGAAGAAGAAGAAGAATTTTATAATAATAGTCCGATTGATTATATGTCCGGGGATCGGGTGGAGTTTCAAATAATTGAAAAAAATCAAAAAGATGCAGAAAAATGCTTTTTTTTGTTTGAAAAACCTCTTTTGACTTTTTTTTTCGATTATAACCGATGGAATCGTCCATTACGATACATCAGAAAGAGAAATAAAAAATTTAAAGGCTCCGTAAGAAAAGAAGGCTCACAATATTTTTTTTATACATGCCAAAGTGATGGAAAACAAAGAATATCTTTTACATATCCTCCGAGTTTGTCAACTTTTGGGGAAATGCTAGCAAAAAGGATATCCTTATCCACATTAGAAAAACTGTCTGCTGATGAACTATATAGCGAGTGGCTTTATACCAATAAAGAGAAAAATAAGAACTTAAATAATGAATTTATAAATAGAATCGAGGCTTTAGAGACATTATTTCTTTCTCTAAATATACTTGAAACAAAGACTAGATTGTGTAATGCTGAGACTAACAACAAAAATAATTTCCCAGTTAATTTGTGCAATCTTGAGAAAAAAAACAAAAAGAATTGGCTAATTAAAATGTATGATCCTCTTTTAAATGGGATGTATCGTGGAAGAATGAATAAAATTTTTGCATCTTCAATCAGAAAAGAGACTTCAATAGAAAATTGCACAGAACCCTCTAAAATAAATAAAATTCACGATATCCTTCTTCCTTATCCTACTTTTCCAGAATCTGAACAGAAAACCGAAATATCAGAAAAAAAACAAGTAAAAATTGATTCAAATAATAGGTTAAAGTTTTCATTGAACGCAATTCTAACTAATCCTAAGCGCGAAAAAAAATCTATTGGAATAAACATAAATGAAATAGGTAAAAAACCACCTCGATGGTCATACAAATTAATCAACGAGTTGGAACAAATGTTTAAAAAACGACGAAAAGAACAAGGCGTACTGCAAGGGCTGGATCACCAGCTTCGAACAAGAAAATTTAAACGTATAGCTTTTTTAACTCGTTCCAAACGAAGTTTTAAGAAATCAAATTTCAAGAATTATAATCTTTATACAAAATTTAATAGAGATTCGGGTTTTATCAGTTATTTGGAAGAACCAGATTTTCGTCGAGCCGTAATCAAAGGATCTATGCGCATTCAAAGGCGTAAAATGGTTATTTGGGGACCGTCTCAAGGAAATCCCCATTCCCCTCTTTTTTTGGAAAAAATGGAAGATTTTCCGTTTCCTATATCCGACTTAATGAAGCTTTTTTTTAATATTAGAGATTGGTTGGGTAAAAAGTCAGAATTTGAAATTTTAGATCAACAATTCAAAATAAAAAAAACAACCAGGAAGACGTAATGGAATTCTGGGAAAACATTCCATATGCACAAAAAACAAGAAGTATTCTGTTACTAGGGCAATCAATTTTTAGAAGGTATATTAAATTACCCTTATTGATAATAGCTAAGAATATTGGCCGTATTTTATTACGGCAATCTCCGGAATGGTATGAGGATTTCCAAGATTGGAATAGAGAAATTTATTTAAAGTGCAGCTATAATGGTCTTCAATTCTCCAAAACGGAATTTCCTAAAAATTGGTTAATAGACGGTTTTCAGATCAAAATTTTATATCCTTTTCATTTGAAACCATGGCACGGATCTAAGCTACGACTCTCTGATAGCGATAGAAAGCAACAAGATGATTTTGATTCTTGTTTTTTAACAGTTTTGGGAATGGAAACAGAATATCCTTTTGGTCCTCCTCGAAAAACACCTTCCTTTTTTGAACCTATTTTTAAAGATATAGACTACAAAGTAGAAATAAGAAATTTTCATTTTCGAGTTCAAAGTGTTTTAAAAAAAATAACAAAGAAACAAGAAAAAGCATTTTTTTTTTAAACAAATAATAAAAGAACTTTTAAAAGGAAAGAAAATTCCATTATTTATACCGAGAGAAATATATGAATCAAGTGAAACTCAAACAGAAAAGGATTCGATAATCAGCACTAAGATAATTCATGAATCATTTAGTCAAAATAAATCTAGAGATTATTCACAGGCAAAAGAAGAGATTAAACAGAGAATTGATAGGAGAAACACAATCATAAATCAAATAGAAAGAATGAAAAAAAATAAAAAGAATAATCGAGAATCACCCCCAAAAATTTGGAAAATATTAAAAAGAAAAAATATTGGATTAATATTTCAATTTTGCATTGAAAAAATATACGTAGATATCTTTTTATGTATCATTAATATGCGCAGAATTTCTCTAGAACTTTGTATGGAATCAACAAAAAAAATTATTGCAAAATACATTGACAATAATGAAATAAATAAAGATAAAGAAAGAATTAATAAAAAAAAACAAAATAAAATTGACTTCATTTCGCCTATGACTATAAAAAAGGGTTTTGATAATCTTAGAAATAGTAAGCAGAAGCCACATATTTTTTTTGATTTATCTTATTTGTCACAAAAATATGTATTTTTTAAATTATCACAAACCCAAGTTATTAACTTCAATAAGTTAAGTTCTATTCTTCAATATAATGGACCATCTTTTTTTCTTAAGAATGAAATAAAGGATTTTTTTGGAAGACAAGGAATATTTGATTCCAAAGTAAGACATAACAAACTTTCAAATTATGAAAAAAAATCCATGGAAAAACTGGTTAAGAAGTCATTATCAATATGATTTATCTCAGATTACATGGTCTACATTAGTCCCACAAAAATGGCGAAATCAAATAACTTAAAAATGGCGCAGTCAAAATATGGCTTTTGGGGATGGAATTTGTGGCGTCAACCTATAGGATTTCTAGTTTTTCTAATTTCTTCCCTAGCAGAGTGTGAACGATTACCTTTTGATTTACCAGAAGCAGAAGAAGAATTAGTAGCAGGTTATCAAACCGAATATTCCGGTATCAAATTTGGTTTATTTTACGTTGCTTCATATTTAAATCTACTAGTTTCTTCATTATTTGTAACAGTTCTTTACTTGGGGGGTTGGAATCTTTCTATTCCATACATATTTATTCCCGAGCTTTTTGAAATTACTCAAAGGGGTAGAGTCTTTGGAACAATAATTGGTATCTTTATTACATTAGCTAAAACTTATTTGTTCTTGTTCATTCCTATCGCAACAAGATGGACTTTACCGAGGCTGAGAATGGACCAATTATTAAATCTTGGATGGAAATTTCTTTTACCTATTTCTCTAGGTAATCTATTATTAACAACTTCTTCCCAACTTCTTTCACTGTAAAAATACTTCTATATTCATGACTTGTCCCAAACAAGAGAAAGAAACAAGTATCCTATTTTTTATAGATATTCCCGATATGTTCCCTATGGTAACTGAGTTCATGAATTATGGCCAACAAACAGTACGAGCCGCAAGGTATATTGGTCAAGGTTTTATGATTACCTTATCACACGCGAATCGTTTACCTGTAACTATTCAATATCCCTATGAAAAATTGATTACATCCGAGCGTTTCCGCGGCCGAATCCACTTTGAATTTGATAAATGCATTGCTTGTGAAGTATGTGTTCGCGTATGTCCTATAGATCTGCCCGTTGTTGATTGGAAATTGGAAAGTGATATTAGAAAGAAACGATTGCTTAATTACAGTATTGATTTTGGAGTATGCATATTTTGTGGTAATTGCGTTGAATATTGTCCAACAAATTGTTTATCAATGACTGAAGAATATGAACTTTCTACTTATGATCGTCACGAGTTGAATTATAATCAAATTGCTTTGGTTTTAGAATATTCAAAGATCAAACTCAGTAGAAGTCCGAAAGATCCCTCCATTTGAACCACTGCAAGAAACTACCTAAACACGACCCGATTTATCCTATAATTTTTTTGGATAGCCAACCTAGCATTTCTGTATAAACTTAATTTAGCACTAACGTAGCATATCTAATTATGCAAATTATTAAACGATTTAGGATGACATGACATGGTTTTAGTTAATTTGAGCGCTAGATCTCACTTACCTTTTGAATATTTGGCTTAGCTTGTGTTCATATATGGAAGGAAAATCACAACCACGTCTTTTTGCTGGATACAAAAATCATACCAGGGACCGGGCAATTCCAGTGACCAAAAAGTTTGACAACTATTGTAAAACCTTATCCCATGTCACTTTGACATGAAATTTCATCACAAATGAAGACAAAACATTTATTAATCCGAAATCGACATACAAAATATATAACATATAATAATATCACAATGCCAAAATATAAAAAAAATTGACGGTCTCTCGCTTTTCTTTTTCTTTTTTTAACCGAAAGTTTATTTAAAAGTAGTCTTCTTATCTGTTGGTTTTTTTCGAGAATCAGGGTATAATCTGTCTACATTTCACTTTCCTTATACCCTGCTCGAGCGGTATTGAAAATCGTCGTTGTTGTGAATAATGTCCCACGTAAGAGTAATGTCACAATGTCACAATGCCACGTTGGATGGAGAATGTATAACATTTGGCCGTGCAGACGATCGATCGAGTTGTTGAGATATGTATTGTGTTAATTGGTGTGGAAATTAGGTCTCGTTGGTCGGGATCGGGTCATCTGAGTTGGGTTTAATTTTGATCGAATTTAAAAACAATCTACTAAAATCCAATCTTTTTTCAACTCAGGTTAGTCGGTTTTAGGTTACTCGGGTTAAGTCAATTCGAATTCAGGTCAACTCGAATATGGATAAAAAAAAAAAAAAAAAAAAACTAATCTTTTTAAATAAAAGTTATATAAAATTTATTTAAAAATAAATAATTAAAATTTTATTCGGGTCAACCCAAACCCGAGTTGGACAAAACTTTTATTTGATACCCGATCCGATTTTTGAATTTCGGTTAGTCAGGTTAACTTGAGTTAGAAATTGAACCCGAATAACCCGACCCCAAATACACACAAATATATTCCACGAAAGTATTTAATAAAAATACACGCATAATTAAGGTGTCAAATTCTAACACAAAGGAATTCCACGAAAGTATTTAATAAGCTGTGATTTCATGCAAAAGACGAAAATTTAGTGGGCTATCAAGGGGGACGATAACTTTAAATTTTTTCATTGTGTTATCAATAGTAAACGAGCTAATTTTTCTGTTAAAGGTGTTATGGTGGATGGCGAATGGGTAGATGCCCCAAGCTGTGTAAAAAACGAGTTTCACTCTCATTTTGCTGAAGATTTCAAGATTCAGGTAATCGTCAAGGTAGACTCAACTTTAGATTTCCTAATCGCCTTACTTACGAACAGGTTTTAGATTTGGAAGCTCCGGTTTCGTGCGCTGAATTTCGTAAAGCTGTTTGGTGATGTGATGAAAGCAAATCTCCTGGGCCGGACAAGTTTACTTTTGAATTTTTTTCGTAAGTTTTAGACCGTTGTTAGGCCTGATTTATTCATCGCAGTTAAGTGGTTTTTTGAGCATGGGTTGTTTGCTACTAGATGTAATTCTTCTTTTGTTGCTCTTATTCCGAAAACCTCATATCCGAAAGTTGTTAACGATTATCGTCCTATTAACTTAATGGGAGTCTTTATAAAGTTGTTACAAAATTTTTGGCTAATCGTTTGTGAACGGTTATTTCTGATCTTATCTTCGATGTTCAGACGGCTTTTCTTCCTAATCGACAGATTCTTGACGGGTCTTTCATCATGAATGAGCTATTATCTTGGTGCAATCGTAAGAATAAGCAAGCTATGATTTTTAAAGTAGACTTCGCCAAAGCTTATGACTCGATAAGATGGGATTATTTGGATGATGTTCTTAATTCTTTTGGTTTCGGGACTAAGTGGCGTGATTAGATTCGGGGCAGTTTATCTTTGGGTATGGCTTCATTTCTTGTTAACGGAAGTCCGACTTTCGAATTCCATTTGTTTCGTGTTTGAAGCACGGGGGGGGGGGGGGGGGGGGGGGGGGGGCTTTAGCTCATTTTTTTGTTCATTCTCGTCATTGAGGATTTTCACTTCCTTTTCTCGTGCAATGGAAGAAGGTATGTTTACTGGAATACGAATTGACACTAATCTCATTATCTTTCATTTATTTTACGCGGGATGACGTGATGTTTATCGGTGAATGGTCTAATGATAACTTAAAAGGTATTATGAACATTTTTAATTGCTTTTCTTTTATATCTAGGCTATCAATCAATATCAAGAAAAGTCACATCCTTAGAGTTGGTAACACAACTGCTAATATGATTGGGTGTTCGATTATGAATACTCCTTTCAAGTATTTGAAAGTGTCGGTTGCTGGTAATATGTCGCTGGTCAAGACGTGGGATGACATGATTACCAAACTTATGAAGAGGTTATCTAAGTGAAAACTCAAAACTCTCTCAATTGGGGGTCGGTTAACTCTTCTTAAATCGCTCCTTTGTTCCACACCGATTTATAATATATCTCTGTTTACGGTTCCTAAGGCGGTCCTCAACAAGATGGAAGGTCTTCGTCGTAATTTCTTCAATGGTATCCAAGAGGGAGATAAGAAAATCACATGGACCAAATGGTCAAAAGTTCTCGCTTTTAAAAATCATGGAGGATTAGGGGTCTCCAGTTTTTTTCTCTTAATAGGGCGCTTCTTGCAAAGTTGGTTTGGCGTTTTTTATGGATTTCTATTATCAACACTATTAATTCTCTTAAGGATCAAGGAGTCGACATCATGTCCCATTTCAAGACCCGGATTGGTAACGGGGTTCACACTAGTTTCTAGAAAGATTGTTGGATTGGAGATTCGTCACTACAATTTCAGTTCCCTCGATTTTTTGCTGTTGAGTCTTCTAAAGATATCTCCGTTGCCGAGAAGCTTAATGGGCCTTTGTTTTCATCTTTGCGTCGAGCTGTTAGGGGAGGGGTTGAAGCACATCAATATGAGCTTCTTTCATCTCTTCTTGAAGGTTTATTTTACCTAATGCGGAAGACAAATGGGTGTGTGACTTGAATGGGGAAGTGATCTTTCGAGTTAAAGATGTTCACACTTTGATAGATGAGGTGTTTCTTCTGAAAGTGGACGTCCCAACGCGTTGGATTAAATGTGTCCCTATTAAAATCAACGTTTTTGCTTGGAAGGTTTTTCTTGATCGCCTTCCTACTCGCGTGAATCTTGCTAGAAGAAATGTTGCGGTTGTTTCCACTTCTTGCCCGATTTGTGACTTAGCGCCAGAGGACACTACTCATTTGTTCTTTGATTGTGGCATGTAAGAGACGTGTCGAACCTTGTTTGTCGATGGTGGAATCTGGGTTCTCAGTCGTATAATTCCTATGCGGAATGGCTTGTTTGGTTCAAAGCTCTTCGGTTTCGATCTCAACTCAAGTATATGTTGGAAAGTGTCTTCTATGTTTCTTGGTGGAGCTTGTGGTTTTTCAGGAACCAACTTCTCTTCTCTAATAGTCACCCGAGGAAGGACTCTATTTTTGACGATATTGTTTTTCGATCTTTTAAATGGTGTTTAGCTAGAGGTAAAACTATTTTGAATTGAGATAGTTGGCTTCAATAGTTATATTTGATTTCTTTGTAATTGTCTAACATTTTGCTAGTTTTTTAATAAAGTTGTCATTAAAAAAAATGTGTATTATTTTGTGTATGTTTTGCTGATGAAGATGATTCGCGTATTACAATAAGTTAATGATAAAATTATTTATATAGAAAGAAAGCCGATCTGATAGACCGGCATAAATGCGATATTAGGTTATTGTTTGAGTTTAAGAAAGTAATAATCGGATTTGAGTTTATTTGAGCTATTAGAAACATTAAGATTCAATTAAAGTTTTGTACAACCTATTGCTAAACCAGCTAAATTAACCTAATGTAATATTTGGACTTGATTATTTAGCTTCATTTGCCATCAAACGTACGTAATGTTTGTTCATACACCACATGATGTGTCATTTTCTTTCAATAATTTTGGCAACTACCACAACATGGTCCTTCCATTTTTCTGGTTAGATTGTTTTATCACCATGATTTCAACAATCTTTTATGTTTAATTTTTTTTTGAATATGTCAATGTAACCGATTAATCGAAACAGGATCGGAGTACAGTATTATAACATGTCATGATCAAAATTAATGCTATTTTGCGTGGTTGCAAAAAGCGTTAGGTGCTAGTTGAACGACTGACAATTGAATAACTAGTAATCGGGCAAGGCGAGGGCTTAAGCAAACATACTTTAATTTATAACCGTGTCAGCCGGCGTTGACTTTTTTTTGGCCGCCTAGTGTAAAATCGAGGCGATTGGTGGCCGCCTACCACTTACGCAGCCGGCTGGGTAGAACGCTTTTGCAACACGCTATCTTGCCATGACAATGTAAATTAGAGCATCTTAAATGATAAAGTCTTTCAAAGATTTTTTACTATTACAAAAAGTTTTATGTAAGGTTTTTACCATGATGTTAAAAGCTTTTAAGATTGCTTTTCATTAAAAGATTTCTAAAACTAAAAGCTATTTCTAAAAGCTTTTCCCTCTCACTCTATTTTATGTTATTATTATTTTGCATTTATGATAAAACTTTGTAAAGACTTTTACCCACTATAGTGATAGACTTTTAAATGAGTTTTAAGCAAATAAACATTTAATAAAAACATAAATAATTAATGAATTATTTTTTTCAAAAACTAAGCATTGTATTTTTCTTTTAGCAAAAAAAACTAAGCATTGTAGTATCTTCATACTAATTAGTTTGAGAGACTAGAAAAACATGAGGAAAATTTACAAGAACATATCTATTGACGACATAGCTAGAACGATTGACCTAAAACATAGAGTGGTAGGATAAGTGTCTGATGAATGCTAACGATCGTACTTGTTCTATATTTGTAATTTTTGTTTGGTCCATCGGTATAGAATAATTACTCCAGTACATTAAATTGCTTGAGTTTAGAACGTTATTTAGGACCACATTTTGAATTTATATACGTGTTATTTAATATTTGCATGAATAAAAAGGGACCATGCTAGCTAGCTTCATGCAAACTATAAATGTTGTGAAATGTTAAAACCAATTTAAAAAGATGTATATATATCCAATGCTAGTAGCCTAGTATGGCTTGAATTTGAAGTATGCATTTTTTTGCTATGTAACTATTGTTACAAGAATTTCGTAAAATTTTAAGCACATTTCTACCTTAAGTGAGCTAGTAGCTTTTTTGTCGAATCACCTTCTTTAAGCAAAATACGGCAAGTTTAAAGGCGAAGCTAGTAAAAGAACTAGTGGGTGTTAAGTCACACATAATTAACTTATTTCACTCATTGTTTATGTGTATTACAACCCGTTTTTCTAATAATTTTTACATTAAATCCTCTCAAACACTATACATTTTTCTCTTAAATATGATCAACCTCTTAACTAAAAAATTTAACTTTGGTTCTAACAAACTGATCATACAGATCACGACAATATATAATAGCTAGCATTCAAAATGGATCGAAAAACACATTTTAGACGACTTACGATAGATCACATCAAAAATAATTTCATGATGAAGACAACGATAACAATTATATATATGAATACAACACTACATAATTTCTATTCAAAGGCAAACACCATGCATGCACGCATTGTATATGTTCAATTAAAATATAGGAACTTATCCAAATTAAAAAGATGCTAGAAATTAGTAATAATTTTGTGGTGAGAAAGTTATGATTGAGCTTACAGGGACGGAATCAAAATTAAAAATTGCTAAGTGTGTGAAAAAACTTAAACCGTGAAACTATAAACATATATTAGTACACCAAATGCATTAACATAAATTTAAAAAAGAACTTATGTTTTTTTTTAAATTAACGTTACGTCGAAAAAGTTCATAAAATTCGGATCACCCGAGAGACCTGATTTCATCCATGGAACTGAGGGGGCAAACTTTGACGATATACACAAGTTACAAAAATAACAAAATTGTTATATCTAGTCTTATATTTTCGCCTAAGTCGTGTCTAGGGTAATAAGAGTCGTATAGCCTAATAACCAAGAATAAAGGTCGCTTGGCAATGTCTAAGCCCAACCCGACCCGGAGTCATTGTAAGAGTCGGTTCCCCCTCATCTCTATAAAAGGAGGTGAGGGGGAACAAACCAATTACGTCATTCTTTCAATAACTAATCTAAACGATTAGGGTTTACCTTGTGGGTTTTACTTTTTATGTCGATTGTCGATTCTGCTTGTGTGTGTTCTTCATAGATCGAGTATTCCGCATCTAGGTTAACCAGGGTTGTAGGGATTAAACCTTACAAGTGGTATCAAGAGCTTTGGTTAGCAAGGTCGCTGGTTATCTAGGATCGATCGAAGGAGGTTATTGTTGATCGGGTTTAGATTAGCAAGGGTGCAGCAGTATTCGATTGGAGAGGGTGTTTTGGTTTTCTGTTTTTGAAGATCGACTGTAGTTGTGGTGTCTGGTTCAAGCCGCCATAGATACATTGAGGAAGAAGACCAAGTAGTTGATTTTTTATAAGTCAACTAAATACTACGAAAATACTACGAAGGATGTTTTGTTATTGGGCCCAAGTGTTTGTTTCCATTAGATTTAAACTATATTGGGTCATTAATCTAATTTTTGTTATTAAAATTTGTTTTTATAGAAAACAAAAAGATTAGTTAACACTTTGTAGTATACATAGTATTTAAACACAAGGGGACTTCGTAATTTGTGATCGTGAGGTTTAACGTATCACGAGGTTTAGCGAATTATCGAAGGAACTTTGTTGATTTGTGATTGTGAGGGTTTCACAAGGTTTAGCAAATTAACAAAGGGATAAAG
Organism: Glebionis coronaria; assembly: GCA_025667525.1. Classification (NCBI taxonomy): domain Eukaryota; kingdom Viridiplantae; phylum Streptophyta; class Magnoliopsida; order Asterales; family Asteraceae; genus Glebionis; species Glebionis coronaria. Next base: position 165,112,308 of record CM046881.1, read on the forward strand.
AATGACGGGAGCCAAGTTTGACATCGAGAAATTTGATGGAACTGGCGATTTCGGGTTATGGAGAATCAAGATCCGTGGTTTATTAATCCAGAACGGATGTGAAACATCTCTGGAGGTTTTACCCGCGAATATGGAAGCTGAAGAGAAATCTAAGCTTGACAAGAATGCTCACAGTGCCATGATTTTGTGTTTAGGTAACAAGGTCCTGAGAGAGGTTACCGGGGAGACGACTGCAACGGGGGTTTGGTCAAAGCTCGAGTCTTTGTACATGACAAAGTCATTGGCCAACAAGTTGTACCTGAAGAAGAAGTTGTATACATTCTACATGCCGTCTGGACGAAAGATTTCCGAGCATATAGATGAGTTCAACAAAATCGTTCTTGATTTAGCAAATATTGAGGTAAAATTTGAAGATGAAGATCTTGCTTTATTGTTACTCACGTCTTTACCAACATCATACGAACACTTTGTGGATACCTTGCTTTATGGACGGGAAGATTTGACTTTGGAGGACGTGATGGCCACACTAAATTCAAAGGAAATCAAAGAAAGGTTCAAGGCGAAGGGGGGTGATGGTGAAGGGTTATATGTGAGGGGAAGAATTGATCGCAGGAATTCGCATCAGTCAAAGGGAAAGTCAAGATCGAAATCTCGAGGTGGAAGACTCAAATGCTTTATTTGCCAATCTGAGGAGCACTTGAGAAGAGACTGTCCGAAGAATAATCACAAGAAGTCAAAAGATTACGTCAAGAAAGATAATCAACCAAGCTCCAGTGGTTCGATTTACGACGATTCTGAGGTGATGATGGTGATGAGTGCAGAAAGATTGCAAGATTGGATCATGGATTCAGGAGGTTCATATCACATGTCACCCAGGTTAGATGTATTTTTTGATTTTCTGGAATGCGATGGGGGCAGCGTACTGTTGGGCGACAACAGGGAGTGCAAGATCAGGGGTATTGGCAAGGTAAAAGTACAACTGAAAGATGGGTCAAGTTTTGTGTTACACAATGTCAGGTATATACCTGAATTGAAAAGAAACTTGATATCACTGGGAACTCTTGAAAAAGAGGGATATATCGTAAAATTGCAGTCGGGAAAAATCAAGGTGATTAATGGTTCTAGGGTTATTATATCTGGAACCAGAATGGAGAACTGTGTGTACTCTTTGGATGGCCATGCATTGGCTGATGAGCTTAATGCTAGTGTTGAAGAAAAAGACAGTCTTGTGCAAGTTTGGCATAAAATACTGGGACATATCAGTGAGGCGGGTCTACACGTGCTGGAAAAGCAGGGTTTGTTTGGCAAGAAGAGTCTAGGTAAGCTCGATTTTTGTGAGAATTGTGTTCTGGGAAAGTCACATCGAGTCCGTTTCGGTGTAGGAAGGCACACTGTTCAGGGAGTGATAGACTATGTTCATTCAGACTTATGGGGTCCGTCTCAAGTGGAATCATTGGGAGGTAAGAGGTATTTCTTATCTATTGTCGATGATTATTCCAGAAGGGTATGGGTTTATGTTCTCAGGTTCAAACACGAAGCATTTGAAAAGTTCAAAGAGTGGAAGCAGTTAGTAGAGAATCAGACTGGGAGGACGGTTAAGAAGCTTAGGACGGATAATGGTCTTGAGTTCTGTAACTGGGAGTTTAATCAGCTATGCACTGAGAGTGGGATTGCTAGACATTTGACAGTTGTCGGGACGCCGCAGCAGAATGGTTTAGCAGAACGAATGAACAGAACTCTCATGGACAAGGTACGCTGTTTATTAATACAGTCTGGATTGCCCAAGACCTTCTGGGCGGAAGCGACATGTACGGCCGCATATCTTATAAATAGGTCACCATCGACAGCGATTGAGAAGAAGACACCGATGGAGATGTGGTCGGGACATCCTAGTGATTATGGGATGTTGAGGGTTTTCGGTTGTGTCGCGTATTCACACGTTAAACAAGGTAAGCTCGAGCCGAGAGCGGTAAAATGCATTCTTTTAGGGTATCCTGAAGGTGTGAAGGGATACAGACTATATAGGCTTGATAATGAATCACCTAAAATAGTCACAAGCAGGAACGTGGTCTTCAATGAAAGTGTCATGTACAAAGACACGTTGAAGGATACTAGTGCAGGTAAAGATAAGTCTGTTGAGGAATTATAGGTTGAGGTGGAACTGCAGAGGCTAAATAATCATACGCTTGAGGAAGACCAGACAGGTCAGGAAGACCAAACAGATCAGGAAGATGGCTATGATGAAGATGCAGGGGTTCAAGAAATTGATCATCCACCGGATCTCACAGATTATCAATTGGTTCGGGATAGAGAGCCAAGGACAAGAACGAAACCGGCAAGGTTTCAGGATGAGAGTAATATGGTTGCTTACGCGTTTGCTGCAGCAGAGGAAGAAGATACTCATGAACGATTGACATACCAGGAAGCAGTTGCTTGTGAAGACAGTTCTAAGTGGAAAGCTGCTATGAAAGAAGAGATGGATTCTCTGAGGAAGAACAAGACCTGGGTGTTGGTAGATCATCCAGCTGGGCAAAAGCTGGTGAGCTGCAAATGGCTGTACAAAATAAAGGAAAGGATTGAAGGTGTTCAAAAGCCTAGGTACAAGGCAAGGTTGGTGGCTCGTGGATTCACACAAAGGGCAGGTATTGATTACAATGAAGTATTTTCACCGGTAGTTCGACACACATCTATTCGGGTTATACTTGCATTGACTGCGTGTAAAGATTATGAGCTGGAGCAGCTTGATGTAAAGACGACGTTTTTACATGGAAATCTTGAAGAAATAATCTACATGAGGCAGCCACCGGGATTTGAACAAGGTAACAAGGTATGTTTGTTAAAGAAATCTCTCTATGGTTTGAAGCAGTCACCTATGGTACAAGAGGTTCGATGAGTATATGCTGAGCAACGGGTTTAAGCGTAGCAGTTACGACAGCTGCGTATATTACAGAAATTATGCATCTGGGGAGTATATCTATCTATTGTTATATGTAGACGATATGCTGATTGCTTGTAAAAGCAAGGCTGAGATCGCGGCTACCAAGTCTTTGCTTAAAAGGGAGTTCGACATGAAAGAGCTCGGGGAAGCAAAGAAGATTCTTGGTATGGAGATCGTCAGGGATCAGAGTCGCAAGATTCTGAGGGTGTCACAATCTGGGTATGTTTCTAAAGTTTTAAAAAGGTTTGGAATGGACAATGGGAAGTCGTTTCAGACACCATTGGGTGGGCACTTCAAACTGTCGTTGAAGGATTGCCCGGTTAGGGATTGTGATGTTGAAAGAATGAGTAGGGTGCCGTATGAAAATGCGGTTGGGAGCTTAATGTACTTGATGGTGTACACGAGGCCAGACATAGCGTATGCAGTAAGTGTAGTTAGCAGATATTTGGCGAATCCGGGTAAACTCCATTGGAAAACAGTGAAGTGGATTATGAAATATTTGCAGGGCACTGTAAACGTGGGTTTGGTGTATGGGACAAATCGTGGCAACCATGTGGACGTAACAAGTTTTGTTGATTCACACTACGCTAAAGATCCGGATAAAGGTAGGTCTCTCACTGGTTACGCATTTTTAGTACAAGGACGTGTTGTAAGCTGGAAAGCAACGCTACAACACGTGGTGGCTCTCTCAACTACAGAGGCAGAGTATATGGCCCTTACGGAGGCTGTTAAGGAAGCTATTTGGCTAAGGGGACTCTTGGAAGAGTTGGGCGTGAAGCTCAACACTGTTGCAGTTAATTGTGATAATCAGGGCGCGATTCACTTATCGCGGAATCATATTTTTCATGAACAGACAAAGCACATCAATGTGCGTTATCACTTTATCAGAGAAGTCTTGGAAGCAAAGACGGTTGAAGTTCTGAAGGTGGATACTGAACATAATGTTGTAGATGCCTTGACGAAGGTGGTACCTGGACGCAAGTTACAACATTGCCTGGATCTGCTGAGTGTTGGGATAGGCTAATATAAGCCTAAGGTGGAAATTGTTATATCTAGTCTTATATTTTCGCCTAAGTCGTGTCTAGGGTAATAAGAGTCGTATATCCTAATAACCAAGAATAAAGGTCGGTTGGCAATGTCTAAGCCCAACCCGACCCGGAGTCATTGTAAGAGTCGGTTCCCCCTCATCTCTATAAAAGGAGGTGAGGGGAACAAACCAATTACGTCATTCTTTCAATAACTAATCTAAACGATTAGGGTTTACCTTGTGGGTTTTACTTTTTCTGTCGATTGTGGATTCTGCTTGTGTGTGTTCTTCATAGATCGAGTATTCCGCATCTAGGTTAACCAGGGTTGTAGGGATTAAACTTTACAAGATTTTCATAAAGTTGGAGTACAAATTTTTTCATTAACAAGGCATGTGATCACTCGAGTTAAGATCAATATGGATCGAAAACTTTATCAATTCTAGTATTTTTATAATTTTTTATTAAAATAATAAAACTTAATCTTTAAAAAAATTATAAACGATAAATCGTTAAAAGACAAAAAATACACCATCATGACGAATATTTTGTTCTATTTTTTAATAGACGGGAACATCGATAAACTTTCAACGGTATTTTTTCTCGAGTCCTGTTTGGGAAAATCATATGTGATTTGAGATACGAATCACATATGATTTTTCAAAGTGACTTAAAAAAGATCGAAAAAAATTGGTCGAAAGATAGAGATATGCTCTAATAAAAATAGATGATGTCATTCTCGTCGAGATGTTTCGTTATGGTAACGATTAACGGTTTGTGAGATATTTTATTTTTTTAATAAAAGTGGGTTTTTTAATTAGATGAAAAATGGATGAATAAGTAGATTCATTAGATTTCGACTAAATATTAGATTTATGTTGAACTTTTCTCGTGATACTGTGCCCTTTTTGTATTTGCCTCTACATGTTATGTATCGTCTTTGATGTGATGAGTATGGGTGTCAAAATCCTGACTTTACATGAACCTAATTAAGCTTACTAGGTCAAATTTTTCGGGTCAAACATTTTATTCTGGTTAATAGGTCAATCCGAACATTTAAATATGATCACGTAACGAGTCGAAAGTTAATAAGAGTCTGTGTCAACCCATTAGATTCAGATGAGGTTTTTTTAATAAACAAATATCTATTTAAATTTGAATAAATAAACAACCTTATGAATTTGTACTCAAGTTGACACGAACTTGATTTGATGTGATTTGAATAAATAAACAACCTTATGATGCGATTTCGAGTGGACTCGAACTTGACTACAACTCAGTTCATGTTCGATATATTATAGTTAGCCATAATATAAATTTAACCTACTCGAATAAATTCAAAGTAATCAACATTACGCAATAAACAACACCTCATACTGATACTCATGAGTGTAGTTTTGTGTAAACGGGTGAACTTTGTTACAACTCAAAAGTTACAATCATATAGAGAATGGTGTAGATATGCCCACACCTTATACATAATAAAAAACATAACAAATTTAGTACAAATACATATAAAAACAACACATACAATCTTAGGAACAAGTCTGATATACGAACAGACTGTCAGACATCTTACCAATACCTTTGACAAAACATGTCTAGATCTCTGATGGTATCACAAGCCTCAGAGACTAGATCCGATACTATTGAAACACTGATCTGAGTTCACCATGGTTCACCAAACCAGTCTCCCAAGACTCTATTTCCTTTGGCAAGATAAGTTAAAATGTACATCCGTCATCCAAAACATCTTAATTGTCAATTCACAAAGGCGTCATCTTGGAAGACTCCCATTCACAATGAGAAAAGGGGCTCAATCTTAGCAAGGTAAATTTCTTGTTCCTCTACTTCACAAATCAAATAAGCATCCTAACCTCACTTATTCAAGAAGTGAAATAGAGGAAACATGCATCACAAGCCAGGGTACACGCACACTTAACCATATCTAGCATATCCTCTTGTTTGGTGGTGTAAGGTTGAACCAAAAAGTGTCATCTTTCACCACTCTTTATTCCAATATGCTTACAACACCCACCCAAGCCATTTACCCTTCACATAGTAAGTACTCTAGTTAATGGTACATTTAAATAGTTATGCTTTCTAAATTTGACCACGACACTGACCCAAACAGTCCCTCCTAATGCCAACTTTTAGGCCAAAGTGGGTAAAAAAGAGAGAGCCTAGCCAAAATAACCCCAAAGTACAAAGTATACTCACTTGTAATGGCTTGTACAAATCTTTCATATCGAGACATTGAACAGCGCGCCTTATTTAAAGTATATAATACACGAATGAAATGAATAACCTAAAGATTAATAACACTCGAAATACTTTTTAAAACGTAAGACTTTATTATTGTATAACAACTTAACAAGTGTTACAATGTGTTATGGATTACACGGTTTTAGTAACAATGTATGAGATACCCTTTGGACAAGTTGATAGGTTTGTAAACACCCATCCTTTTTACCACTTAATTACAATAATAACCAAGCCAAAACGTGTATTTTATGTCATTTATGTCGGAATTATGCGTGGTTTGTGTTTTTGTTGTGATTTAGGACGAAAAGCTGAAAAGTGGAGAAAACACGGGATTTCACGGGCTTTTATCGAAGAAAAAGACGAAAGACGAAGTCAAGAAATCAAGAGTGTAAAAAGAACGGAAGTCCAAGACCAATTCTGAAGACTTGTCGAAGAAAAAGTCAAAAGACGGAAGTTTACTAAAAGCCGAAGAACTCGAGTCTTATTTATGAAGAAAATTCAAGACGAGTTTAAAGAAATCCCAAGACAAAGTCATTGAAGTCAAAAGGTTAAAGAAGATTAGGGACTTAAGCATGAAATTAGAGAAAGAAGAAAGAGGGAGGAAGCTTCCTAAGCTCCTCCCTAATCTCCCTTTAAATAGATTGATAGTTTTCATTTTCAAGGGGTTGGTGGCTTGACAACCCATTCTTCCACCATTTTTCATTCCTGCACTTTAAATTCTTGCACTTTAATTTTCATGTATTGCACCCTTTAATTCAAGTAAGTTTTATTGAATCTTTACTTTTCTTGTTCAATCTCTCACCTACCTTTCTTGTTTGATTTGTTCTTAATCTTTGTGTTCCTGTTCTTGAGTTTTTATGGTTTTCTATCAAGTGGGTTTTGATTGATTTGGCTTTATTTGTTAGTTTTGATGATTTGTTTTGATTGGTTATTGTTAGTAGATCATTTGTGGTTGTTTTGGATTAATCTTTTGGTTTGTTTTGGTTAGTTTTTGATTAAATTCGTGTTTGGTTTTCATCCTACTGTTCTTCGTGTTCTTTACTGTGCCCAGATTCCGGATCAAAATTATTTATTCCGGATCAAAGTTGTTTATTCGGAATATCTCAAATATTCCGGATCAAAGTTGTTTATTCGGAATATCTCAAATATTCCGGATCAAAGTTGTTTATTCGGAATATCTATTATTCCGGATCAAGCTCCTTCATCCGGAATATTGGTTATTCTGGATCAAGCTCCTTCATCCGGAATACTGATTATTCCGGATCAGGTACCTTTATTCGGAATGTTGGTTATTCCGAATCAAGTCCTTCATTCGGAATGTTAGTTTATTCCGGATGGAGTGTTTCATTCGAAATGTTCAAATATTTCGGATCAACCATTTTTCCTTTGTTTTATTCCGGATCAAACTTTATTCCGGATCAATTAGTTTATTCCGAATGAGTTTTCAGTTTTTTTGTAATTTTATATTTTTAATTCTTAAGCTTTATGTTTCTCGACTTTTTCTTTATTTGCACTTTTACTTGCCTTTCCTTTTAGTTTAAGTTTTAGTTTGTGTCATTTACTTTATTTCCCTTTTAATTTCTCGTAATTTACTTTTCGCCAACTTTAATTCTTTCATTATTGTTTCTTTTACCGTCTTTATTTTATCTTGTCAAGTCTTTATTTTTTAACTAGTTTTAGACAACAACGACCATTCCCTTTTTATTCCACCAAGAACAACTAATCTCGCACATTTAACCGTGATCAATTCGAAGAGATACCGAGAAAACGAACTTTTCAACTTAGTAAAAAATCAGTTATTAAAATGGCGCCGCTGCCGGCTCTTTTCGTGAGGATTAACGTTTTTTTGTGAGAGACGCGTTGGCTTTTGGGACCCGTTCACTTGAAAAATCATTTGAAAAATCATAAAAAGCATTTCTTTTTCAAAGTTTTGCACCAAAAATATTCTTCTTGCTTGTCTATTTTTCTTTATGGATTCTTATGTCTATTGCGTCGGGTGTGGGAGACGATTGTACGGGAATGACTCTTGTCAATGGTGTACATGTGAGCGGTGCGGAAACGATATCGACAACACACAATTCGGATTTTGTCCCTTGTGCAACTCGACTAATTCGTCCTTTTTGAATCCACCTCCTGTTACCCCGTGCATCTATTGTGGAAGCAATTCTCATTGGCATGTTTCGTGCCCGGTTCGATACCCGTATGGTCACGAGCAAGAACCGGGGTACAATTATGACAATGATAATAGCTATCCACAAGACGCACCCAGTCTTTCTCCTTACCCGTTTTGCAACAACTGTGGGGTCCTCACGATACTTCTTATTGTCAGCCAATGAATTATTATGAGCCAGATCCGTGTCCTCAATTTTCTTCACCGATGGATTATTATGACCCAACTCCGTGTTATAATTCTTCCCAACCGATGAACTACTATGAGCCACAACCATGTTATAATTCAGGTTTTCAACATTTGGAACCCCCACATCACACCCTCAATCATCAATCCTCTCAGCAAATTAGTCTTGATCAACAACTAACTTCTTTGAATGGCATTCTAGCAAGTATAGCTCAACTCCGAGCTGACTTGCATCAGGAAAGGCAACCGTTGCTTGATGTGGACGAAACCTTGAAAACCACCGACACCTTTTTGAGCCAATTTAGTCGTTTTCCCTTCTTTTCTACACCAAAATGTTTAATTACAGCGTGGGATAGAATTGGTGAAATTGAACATACTCGGGGGGATGAACAACAACAATTGCTTCATGAGCTTCTTAAAAATGTGGAGGTTATCAAGGAAGAGTTAGCCGACTACGTCACTCCTAACTGGACTCGTCCCATCTATTATGATGATGACGACGACGATGATGTCTACACTTCCAACCAATCTTCTGAAGTTGCTGCTCCTACTCTCGACGTTCCTATTGCGTCTAAGGATCTAGATTCGTTGAATGAGCTTAGTGATGTTGGTCTCGACAAATTATTGGATGATGAGGTTTGTGACTTACCTGCTATGGAGCCTGAGGACGATGTTGCTCTTACGGAAGAGGTCGATCCTAGTGATGACGATTCTTCTCTCAGCTATGAGAATTTCACTTTTGAAATTTCTCAATCTCCACCGGGAGATGCGGGCGATGACGATTTATTCTCTCCGGCTTACGAGAAGTTCACCGATGAACTTGCTCTTGAAGATGAGGTGGAAGACGTGATTCTCCACGACAGATTACGGAAAGTGCATCTTCTTATTGCTCAAATCGAAGAGTTGACTTCTCCTCCTTTTTCCGAGTCTTTACCTCCATCTATTCCTCCCGTTGAAGATAATGACCCATTGCTGGAAGAAATCGACATTCACTCCATACCTCCAGGTATTGATGACGATGACATGGAGGGGGATATTATTCTTGCTAATTTGTTGCAGGAAGGTACTGACCCAAGTCCCCCTCCCGAGCACCTTCCATCCTCCCCTTTAGCCACTATTACGGAGGATGAGTGCTTTGACCCGGGAGGTGACATTGATTATGCTCTCATTGATCACATTACGGCTTTGCCGCTTGCTCAGCATCCATTGTCTTTGGGGGATGACAATGTGCTTACTTTACCCACCCCACCTCCCGTGGATCTTGATTTCACATACTTTACGTATGTTGAAAGGACCTTTCTCCCATACAAGACTTATCCCCCTGCCTCTCCTTTGTTGATGTCAACCGGGAACGAGGACAAGGTCTTTGATCCGGTATTGCATTCAAGGCTTCCCCATGGACCATTTAATTCGGGGACGAGTCAGGCTCGTGACTCGGTTAATATAAACAAGCGCTTTTTGGGAGGCAACCCATTTATCTATCTATCTTTACCATAAGTGTAGGGGGAGCCCCGTGGTGTTTCTTGTTTTCTTTCTTATCATGTGCAAGGATTAGAGCTTCAAAGACACACTCTTGATGACTTTTGACGAACCGTGATTCCGTGTTCACTTCTTCCCGGTTTTATCCTAAACTCTTTTCGATTCACTATTTTATATTTTTCAATATTAAAATAGGAATCTCTTTAGTTGTCTTTTCCTTAGCGAGTTTTAAACAAAGTGCACAATGTCCTAAGTGTAGGGGAGTTTACTCCTACATGCTTAAACATTGAGGACAATGTTTATATTAAGTGTAGGGGGGACTTCTATCGAAGTTAAGTGGTCTTTTCCTTGTATTTGTCCTCATTTTAACCGGAAAATCAATTTTTCGACATTTTTCAAAATTTTTGATCTATTTTGGCCCATTAGATTTTACCTTTGTATAGTTATTTTCTTTCCTTATTAGAATAAATTTTTAATAAAGTGGTTTTAATTTTCAAACGTTGTGAATCTTTTGACTCAACCCGAGTCTACTTATCTAAGTTTACTCTAGCTAGTATCCTTAACGTGTTTAAGTCAAGTTTTGCTAGGCTTTTATATAGGGAGCTATAAAACGCGAAAGTCTTAACTCTCACGGGTTAAGAACAAGAACTTTTCGCAAGTTCCTATAATTGATCCTAGAGAGTCGTTTATCAAGGGAACTTTAAAATGCGAATTCTAAACTTGAAAAAGTCTAAGAACTTGCAAGATCCTATAGGCGACTCGAAAACCCAAAACTTTGATTTAATAGGCTAAGCATCCACGAGTCTCATTCCTTGAGATTTTAAATTGTGGAGAACGAGAGATGATAGAGTCAATTAAAAGTTTGGTATTCTTTCGTGAATTTATGTGAGTTAATTATGAGCCTATTCTCCCATCGCTTGCTAATAAATTTATCTGCAATAAATAAGGTTGTACGATTTGAAAAGTTACTTAGCTTCTAGCCCAAGATCGTTTAAAAGTTGCTCGGTATGGATTAGAGTTCATAGCCAAGGCATAACTTATTGAAGCGGGATGCGAAGATTGACGAGTCCAAAAAGGTCCTAACAAGGCATGAGGGCTATATTTCGTTGCTAAAGATCCAGAGTGATGTGAAGAATCATTTATCAAAAATCAATATGAAGGATCGAGACACACGACGAAAAGCAAAAACTCCCCAAAATTCATGGAGAAGTCTATCCGAAAAGGCCCTAACAAGGTATGAGGATAAATAGATCCAAGTCTAAAAAGGAGGCGGATCGTTGTATATCAAAGTCCAAAATAAAGATTGGAGAAAAATGAAGAAGTCGTGGTCCAAATATGAAGAATCTCTCAAAACTTCAAGTGAAGAAATTCCGAGAAGACCATTATTTCATGAACGTCTCTCAAGATTTGAAGTATGAAGTCGCTGCCAAATATCGGTCTGAGAAAGGTCTCAAATCGCGAAGCGAGTTTCGCCAAGATATGAACTTTATGAGGTCCCGATAAGCAGTTTTAAAGATTTTGTTCTTTAGCTAACTATTGATTAAATCGTCCCACTTTGTTTTCAGCCTAAATAACTATCGAAATAAGTCAAACAATGCATCCTCGTGATCATTTAAGACAATAATAAAATATAAGAGATACACCTAGGAATAAGGGAGTCTAAGTGAATAATTAGCCCATATGAGTTCGTGTTAGTTTGCTAACTTATAATAACAATGATCTCGTTTTTAAGCTTGGTTTGGAGAAAGTGAAAACTTGAGGATGATGATTATTCATGACATTTCCAAAACCCAAGGTATGTTTTTGATTTCTTTACTTTGAATGTTTATAATTTTCTATCTCTTTAATAAAGGCCAAGGTGGATTGATTATGATGAAAAATGTAAACGTGCTTTGTAACTAATGCATTGCATGAGGACATTGCAATGGTTAAGTGTAGGGGATTTGATAGGTGTGTAAACACCCATTGATAGGTGTGAAAACACCCATCCTTTTACCACTTAATTCTGGCTAAAACGAGACCAAAACACGTATTTAATATCATTTGTTTGAAATTATGCGTGGTTTTTGTGTTTATTACGTTTTTAGAGTCAACCGGATGAATATTGAAGAAAACATGGGATTGCACGGGTTTTATCGAGGAAAAAGACTCAAGACGAAGTCTATTGTCCAAGAGATGCAAAAGATTTGAAGTTATTGTGCCTATTTGAAGATTTATCGAAGAATAGAGCCAAAGATGGAAGATTCATATATGTCAAAGAACTCGAGTCTATTAAACAAAAGATTATAAGACGAGTTGGAATTATTCATCGACACTTCTCAAATCCGGGTCGGAAACGTTTATTTAGAAGAAACGTAAAGACTAAAGAAGAAAGAAGAAAAGAAGCCCAAAACCAAGCCCATTCACAAAGCCCACAAGACATGCCTATAAATAGGACTTTACTTCACAAATTTGGAGCACTTAGTTAGTCTTAGTTTTAGTTTTTTCATTTTCTCTAGTTTTAGAGAGAGAAAGTTCCAAACTTTCTCTCACTAAATTTTTCTTTGTCTTCATCTTTCAAATTTTAAGCTTTTCATTAATCTTGGTACTTTGAGTTCTTTTAATTAAAAGTTTAAGTTTAAGTTTATGTTCTTTAATCTCTTCCTACATTTCTTGGTTTCATTTTGCCTTTGATCCGAAATTTACAATCATACGGTTTGATTTCGTTTCATGTTTAAGTAGTTAAAAGATTAACCTTTTTACTACTTTTTAAGCTTTTATTTGATTTAGGCTATAAGTTCTTTATGCTTATTAGCTTACTTCATGCTTTAGCTTATTGGTTTTCAGATTTCATCAAGTTTTTAGTCATTCAAAAATTTCGTTTATAAAGTTTACGGTCTCATGATTTTAAAAGTTGTCAAATTTTAGCTTTTTGAGTTATTTAAAGTCCCGGTTAAAGTAGCTTATTGTATATGCTTATTGAAGTTTCTGCTTATCACCAATTTCGGAACAACATTGCTCCCATCACAACCCAAGGGTTTTTACACATTCCGACTGGGTCTCTGGTTTAGATCGCAATAACCCTTAAGGGTTTTACTTTGCGATCGGTTGGCATTTCACCCTTATTCCGATCTGGATTGCGATCGCTTATTGCGATCGCACATTCCGACGGGACTAAGTTCCTTTTTAAGTCGAAACTCTGGCCAATTTTTATTTACAACATTCCGATCTGACATTGCGACAAAGGGTTTTTAGATATTCCGATCTGACTTTCCGATCTAGACATCATTCCGACAGCTTGATATTAATTATTCCGATGGTAACTTACATGAACATTCCGATGGACTCCACTTTGACATTCCGATGGGGTGTTGTAGTTATATTCCGATGCTTATTTCTTTGATGCATTCCGATAGGAATAATTTTCAATATCCGATAGAACAAGTTTTTTAAGTATTAGTTCAATTAAGTTTTCAAAGTATTTGTCTAATCTTTTCTTTACGTTTTCAAGCATTTACTTTTAACTTGTCAATCTAGTTTAATTTTTCAAAGCTTTAATTTTACTCTTCGACGCTTACTTATTTGTCATTAGTTTAAAATAGATAAACAAACCAACGCCTTTTTATTAACCAAGAACAAATCATTCCACTTAGAGCCGTGATCAATTCGAGGAGATACCGAGAACTTAATCCGAACCATAGCAAATCAATGTATCAAATGGCGCCGCTGCCGGCTCTTCTCGTTAAGATCAACAGTTTTTTGTGAGAACTTGGATTTTGGGATCCGTTCACCGTGAACGTTACTTTTTCATAAAAAATTTCAAAAACCCTAAAAAATATAAAATTTTCAAAAATACTAAAAATTAAAAAACATAAAAACCAAAAATATTTCTGCTTTGTTTTTGCCTTGTTAGTTCTTTTGCAGGTGCATGCGTACACGATCAACGTCTTATCAAGAGCCCGAGCCTCTCGAAGACTTAGACATGGCCGGTGTACAAAACAACAACAATAACCCACCTCTCAACAATAATAACAACAACAATAACAATCCTCCTCTTAACAACAATGAGCCTCTACCGGATAATCGCCTGATGATTGAACTTCTACAAGCCCATGTAGATGGCAACAATGATCCAATTGTCATACCCGCGTTTGCAGCCAACAACTTTGAGCTCAAATCCAGCTTTATCCAGATGGTCTCTGCTCAACCATTCTTGGGGCGTACCATTGATGATCCACATGACCACATCAAGAGATTCCTGCAACTCACGAATACGGTCAAATTCAATGGTGTTCCACAAGAGGTAATCCATTTACAACTTTTTCCCTTTTCTTTAGAGGGACAAGCCCGCATTGGCTTGCTAAGGAACCGCCACAGAGTATTCTTACGTGGACGGATTTGGAGACCAAGTTTATCAACTACTTTTTCCCACCCTCTCGTACTACCGCTTTGCGGAATGAAATCATTAATTTTGAACAAAAGTACGATGAGTCTTTTAGTGAATCTTGGGACCGTTTCAAAGATCTTTTAAGAAAATGCCCACAACATGGTTTTACCAAAGTGCACCAAATTAATACTTTTTATAATGGTTTAAGCATGAATGACCAAGATTCACTAAATAGTGCCTCGGGGGGGGGGGGGGGGGGGTAATCTTTTGGCTAAGACTTCCAATGCTGCTTGGGATGTCATTGAGAATAAGTCTCGTGTGCAAACCAAGAGTGTTCGGACCAATGTCGCTAGTGCTAGTACTAGTGACAGCGATAAGCGACTTGACAAAATCACTGCGCTTCTTGAATCGCTTGCTACCCAAACCGCCAGCAACACCAACAGCATCAATGCTAAAAACGCTCAAGTCAATGCTGTTAGCCAACCATGTGAAATATGCGGGGGTCCTCACTCTTACACCACTTGTACCGCCACCCACGACTACCCTTCTGAGAATGTGAATGCAGCATACGGTACCTATCCTCAACCCGCTTATCAAGCTCGTCCTCAAGGTGACCGCAACCTGCTTAGCTACCGCTCCAACAACTATCTCTCACCACTCGGTTTTACTCCTAACAACCCAAACCAACAACAAAACCTCAACCGCCCTCCTCAACAACAACAACAATCTCGTGGACCATACATACCACCTCACAAACAACAACATCCACCTCAAAGAAACAACCAAGTTTACCAGCAACCTGCTTATCAACCACCTGCATACAATGCTCATTCCAACCAACCCACTGCATTACACCAAGACATTGGAACTTACATGAGGACTAATGATGTGATCGTGGACAATCTCCAACAGGAAGTGCGCAACTTGAAAGCCGACCTGGTGAAACAAGGGAACGATCTGAGAGCTGATATGAGAAACACTTTGGATAGTCAAAGGAATGACTTAAAAAACATGATGGCTAGTTTCTTCCAAGGTAATCACCCTCTTCTTCGGGTACTCTTCCGAGTAACACCGTTACTAATCCAAGAGGGGAGATGAAAGCAATCACCACTCGCAGTGGCAAAGGTACCAAGGACCCGAGCTTCCTATACCTCCAACGGTGATTGTGACTAAGGAAAACGAGTCACCTGCTCCTATTCATCATCCTTCTACTTCCCCAATTTCTCCACCTCTTACTTCTACCCCTCCTCCACCCAAGGATGTGAGTGATCCTTCGATCCCAAAGACTTCCTCTTCTTCCGATATACCTTATCCATCTAGGTTGAGGAAAGAGAAGCTCAAAAGCAAGGATGATATTCAGGTTTCGAACTTTCTTAAAATGTTCAAACAATTGAATTTCAACATCTCCTTCGCTGAGGCTCTCGCTCACATGCCTAAGTACGCGAAAATGTTCAAAGATCTTTTTAGCCACAAGGATAAGCTTTTTGATATTGCTAACACCCAACTTAATGAGAATTGCTCTGCAGTGCTCTTAAGGAAATTACCAACCAAGCTTGGTGATCCGGGTCGTTTCTTAATCCCTTGTAACTTCCCGGGAGTAGAGAATTGCATGGCCCTCGCCGATCTAGGTGCCAGTATTAATCTAATGCCTCTAATCGTTTGGAAGCAATTATCTCTCCCTGAGCTAGTCCCCACCAAAATGACTTTGGAATTAGCTAACCGTACGGTTTCTTATCCAGTGGGGATAGCCGAAGACGTCTTTGTAGGAGTCGACAAATTCACTTTTCCTGCCGATTTCGTTGTCGTTGACTACGACATGGACCCTCGTGTGCCATTGATCGTTGGTCGTCCATTCTTGAGGACCGGTCGCACTCTCATCGATGTTGAAGCCGGTGAGCTTATCATGAGAGTGGGCGACGATAAAATCGTCTTCAACATGGGAAAGTTGTCTAAACAACCTTATTCATACGAGAGTGTTAATTGTATTGACGTTCTGGATGAGGCTTGTGAAGAACACTTTATTGATGCTTGTAAAAATATTCCTACCACTCTTCCCAATGTTGAGACCGCTTCCTCTATTGATTCATCACTGTCTCTATTTGGAGAAAGTGATTTCTTTTGGAAAGATCTTGAAGCCACCATAGGAGATGTGAACTTAGCAAATGACGATTCTCCCACCGATTGGGATGAAGACATGCGTTTCTTTGAAAACCTTCTCAAAGAAGACAATCTTTCTCCACCATCTCCTACGGTTATTGCTATCGATGCTCCGACTTTGAAAACGCCTCCCATCGAAAATCCTCCAGATTTAGAACTTAAGGAGTTACCGCCCCATATCGAGTACGTGTTCCTTGAAGAAAACAAGAAGTCGCCTGTCATCATCGCGAAGGACTTGAAAGAAGAAGAGAAAACTCGCCTCATCGCCGTGCTTAAAGATCATAAGAAGGCAATTGCTTGGAAAATTTCCGGTATCCGCGGAATTGATCCGAACTTTTGTACTCATAAGATTCTCATGGAAGATGACTTTAAACCCGCAATCCAGAGCCAAAGAAGGGTTAATCCTCGAATTCATGACGTCATCAAACAAGAGGTTATCAAACTTCTTGATGCCGGCTTGATTTACCCTATTTCGGATTCGCCGTGGGTTAGTCCCGTCCATTGTGTGCCCAAGAAGGGCGGAATAACCGTTGTTTCCAATGAACACAACGAGTTGATTCCCACTCGTCTCGTTACTGGGTGGAGAGTTTGTATTGATTATGGCAAGCTCAATGATGCCACGAGAAAATACCACTTTCCTCTTCCCTTCATGGATCAAATGCTCGAGCGTCTAGCTGGTAATGACTATTACTGCTTCTTAGACGATTTCTCTGGGTATTTTCAAATTCCCATCGATCCCAAGGACCAAGAAAATACCACATTCACTTGCCCCTATGGAACATTTGCTTACAAATGCATGCCTTTTGGTTTATGTAATGCTCATGGGACATTCCAAAGGTGTATGATGGCTATCTTCCATGACATGGTGGAAGACACTATGGAAGTATTCATGGATGATTTCTCGGTTTATGGCGACTCTTTCTCTGCTTGCCTTGCCAATTTAGAACGTATGCTGAAGCGGTGTGAAGACACTCGCCTTGTTCTTAATTGGGAAAAATGCCATTTCATGGTAAAAGAGGGCATCGTGCTAGGACATAAAATCTCCAAAGCCGGTCTTGAAGTAGATCGTGCTAAAGTCGATGTTATCACTAAGTTGCCTCCACCTTCAACAGTGAAGGGTGTGAGAAGTTTCCTTGGTCATGCGGGCTTCTACCGTCGATTCATCAAAGATTTTTCTCAAATCGCTCGCCCGATGACCCACCTCTTGGAAAAAGATACTCCTTTTATCTTTTCCAAAGAGTGTATCGAAGCCTTCAACTCGCTTAAGGATAAGCTAACTAAGGCACCCGTCTTGGTTACCCCTAATTGGGAGCTGCCTTTCGAGTTGATGTGCGATGCTAGTGACTTTGCTATTGGAGCGGTTTTGGGCCAAAGAGTGACCAAACACTTCCAACCAATCCATTACGCTAGCAAGACAATGACTGGGGCTCAACTGCATTACACGACAACCGAAAAAGAGCTTTTAGCTGTTGTCTATGCTTTTGAAAAGTTCTGCCCCTATCTTGTCCTTTCCAACGCAATCGTTTACACCGATCATTCCGCGCTGAAGTACTTGTTGACTAAGCAAGATTCCAAACCAAGACTTCTTCGCTGGGTTTTGCTACTCCAAGAATTTAAAATCGAAATTCGCGATAAAAAAGGAGCTGAAAACCTAGCCGCGGATCATCTCAGTAGACTTGAGGATCCTTACCAAGGGGATCATCCGAACAAAGAAATCAATGATTCTTTTCCTTTGGAGACCTTAATGTCTATCAACTCGACTGCTGATGAAACCCCGTGGTTTACGGACATTGCAAACTACTTGGCGGGTGGAATTCTCGTTGACGGGTTAACATCCCAGAAAAAGAAGAAGTTCTTTAACGACATTAAGACTTACTTTTGGGATGACCCGTATCTATTCAAGCAATGTGCTATCTTGATTATTCGCCGATGTGTTGATGGACCGGCAGCTTTAGAAATCCTTGACGCTTGCCACAAAGGACCCACCGATGGTCACTTTGGTCCCAACTACACCGCCAAAAAAGTGTTTGAATCGGGATTTTATTGGCCCACCATTTACCGTGATGCTCACGAGATGGTTAAACATTGTGATGCTTGCCAAAAACAAGGCAAGATCACACATAAAAACGAGATGCCTCAGAATTTCATACAAGAATGTGAAATCTTTGATGTTTGGGGTCTCGACTTTATGGGGCCATTCCCTTCATCTAAAGGAAACAAATACATCCTTGTAGCCGTTGACTACGTCTCCAAATGGGTTGAAGCCAAAGCTTTACCCACTAATGATGCAAGGTTGGTTTGTAACTTTTTGAAATCGCTATTCGCTAGATTCGGTGTGCCTCGTGCCTTTATTAGTGATCGCGGGACTCATTTTTGCAATGACCAATTCGCAAGAGTCATGGCTAAGTATGGTGTAAATCATCGTCTTTCCACCGCTTACCACCCACAAACTAATGGCCAGGCTGAAATATCCAACCGAGGATTAAAGCGAATTCTTGAAAGAACTGTGGGAGAGCATCGTGCCTCATGGGCTGATAAACTTGATGATGCTTTGTGGGCTTTTCGTACCGCTTACAAGACTCCGATTGGTTGTACACCATATCGTCTCGTGTACGGGAAAGCATGCCACCTCCCCAATTGAGTTGGAGCACAAGGCTTACTGGGCCTTGAAGTGGGCTAATTTTGATATCAACAAAGCCGGTGACCTACGCAAGATCCAACTCAATGAGCTGAATGAACTCCGTAATGAGGCTTATGAAAATTCTTTGATCTATAAGGAGAAGACTAAGCTCATTCACGACTCTAAGATTAAGAACCGAGAGTTCCAAGTTGGAGACAAAGTTTTACTCTTTAACTCTCGGTTGAAAATCTTTTCGGGCAAGTTGAAATCTCGTTGGTCCGGCCCATTCACCATTGCCAAAAATTTTCCATATGGTACTCTCGAGCTCGCTCAACCTAATGGACCGAATTTTAAGGTGAATGGCCAACGAGTGAAGTTGTACTTTGGTGAGGACATCTCTCAGGAGATGATTCCATCCCTCACCACGTTCCCCATGAACTAATTTTGGGTCGAGTCAGGCTCGTGACTCGGTTATAAAAAACAAGCGCTCCTCGGGAGGCAACCCGAGTATCTATCCTTTTATGTTTTAACCTCCTAAGTGTAGGGGGACCTATATAGGTGTTTGTATTTGTGTGGTGATGTGATTATAGGGATAAGTGCACTCTTGGAATCTCTGAAGAACCGTGCTCCCGTGTTATCCGAAATCCGGTTCTATCTCTCAACTATCGTGATTCAATTTTCTTCATACTCACATTTGAAATTGATCACTTTAGTCGTCTCTTCCTTAACTTGAGTTAACCAACGTGCACAATGTCATAAGTGTAGGGGAGACTTTTCCCACATGCTTAAACATTGAGGACAATGTTTATCTTAAGTGTAGGGGGGACTTCTATCGAAGTTTTAAGTGGACTTTTCCATGAAAATGCCTTCATTTAACCGGAAAATCATCTTTTTCAACATTTTTCAAATTTTTAATTAACTTTGGCCATTTAGTCGTAATTTTTAAATTTTTATCGTTGCTTTCATATGTATATACCCCGCAATAAAGTTAAAAATATTAATAAAGTGGTGTAGCTAGTTTAGAAGTCTTTGACATATTAGGCCCGTTGCGATTATTTTGACTCAACCCGAATAGACTTATTCAAGTTTATTCTAGCTAGTATCCTTAACCATGTAGACCTTAATTGGTTTATTAGGCTAAGCATCCACGAGTCTCATTACTTGAGATTTTAAATTGTGGAGAACGAGAAATGATAGAGTGAATTATAAGTCGGTATTCTTGCGCAAGCTCACTTGGTGTAATTATCTGCCTATTCTCCCATCACTTGCTAATAATTTATCTGCAATAAGTAAGGTCGTACGATTTGAAAAGTTACTTAGCTTCTAGCCCAAGATCGTTTAAAAGTTGCTCGGTAATGATAAGAGTTCATAGCCAAGGCATAACTTATGAAGCGGGGCGCGAAGATTGGCGAGTCCGAAAAGGCCCTAACAAGGCATGAGGATTCAATTTTATTGCTGAAGATCCAAGGTGATGTGAAAAGCATTATTCCCAAAATCAATATGAAGGATCAAGACTCACGACGAAAAGCAATCAACTCCCATAAAGATCATGGAGAAGTCTATCCGAAAAGACCCTAACAAGGTATGAGGATGAATAGATCCAAGTGCGAAAAGGAGGCGGATCGTTGTATCTCAAAATCCCAATTAGAGATTGAAGAAATAATCATGAAGTCGTGGTCAACAAAGTTAGAGTACCCCTCAAAAGTCTCCAAGTGAAGAAACTCTATAACGAAGAGAAGATCATTATCTCAAGAACGTCTCTCAAGATATGAAGTATGAAGTACATGCCAAATATCGGCCCGAGAAAGGTCTCAAATCGTGAACCGAGTTATGCCAAGATATGAACTTTTTGATATCCCGAGAAGCAGTTTTAAGAGATTTTGTCCTTTAGCTAACTATTGATCAAATCGTCCTACTTTGCTTTCAGCCTAAATAACTATCGAAATAAGTCCAAAAATGCATCTTCATGATCATTCTAAGACAAAAATAAAATATAAGAGATACACCTAGGAATAAGGGAGTTTAAGCATATAATTAAGCCATGTGAGTAAGTGTTTGATTTGCTAACTTATAATAACAATGATCTCGTTTTTAAGCTTAGTTTGGGGAACGTGAAACTTGAGGGTGATGAATCGTCGCAGCATCGAAGCCCTAATGTAAGTCTTAGATCCCTTTGCAAGATATTCCCACATAGCTATTTTCTATCCTTTTGTTTACTTTAAAGTTTTAATTTCTCTTAGTACTTTAATTTTTGTTTAATACTATTTTAATAAGGCCAAGGTTGATTGATTATGAGAAAAGTGTAAACTTGCTTTATCGCTAAGCATTGCATGAGGGCATGGTAATGGTTAAGTGTAGGGGATTTGATAGGTGTGAAAACACCCATCCTTTTACCACTTAATTCTGGCTAAAACGAGACCAAAACACGTATTTAATATCATTTGTTTGGAATTATGCGTGGTTTTTGTGTTTATTGCGTTTTCAGAGTCAACCGGATGAATATTGAAGAAAACATGGGATTACAAAGGTTTTATCGAGGAAAAAGACTCAAGACGAAGTCTATTGTCCAAGAGATGCAAAAGATTTGAAGTTATTGTGCCTATTTGAAGATTTATCGAAGAATAGAGCCAAAGATGGAAGATTCATATATGTCGAAGAACTCGAGTCTATTAACAAAAGATTATAACACGAGTTGGAATTATTCATCGACACTTCTCAAATCCGGGTCGGAAACGTTTATTTAGAAGAAACGTAAAGACTAAAGAAGAAAGAAGAAAAGAAGCCCAAAACCAAGCCCATTCACAAAGCCCACAAGACATGCCTATAAATAGGACTTTACTTCACAAATTTGGAGCACTTAGTTAGTCTTAGTTTTAGTTTTTTCATTTTCTCTAGTTTTAGAGAAAGAAAGTTCCAAACTTTCTCTCACTAAATTTTTCTTTGTCTTCATCTTTCAAATTTTAAGCTTTTCATTAATCTTGGTACTTTGAGTTCTTTTAATTAAAAGTTTAAGTTTAAGTTTGTGTTCTTTAATCTCTTCCTACATTTCTTGGTTTCATTTTGCCTTTGATCTGAAATTTACAATCATACGGTTTGATTTCGTTTCATGTTTAAGTAGTTAAAAGATTAACCTTTTTACTACTTTTTAAGCTTTTATTTGATTTAGGCTATAAGTTCTTTATGCTTATTAGCTTACTTCATGCTTTAGCTTATTGGTTTTCGGATTTCATCAAGTTTTTAGTCATTCAAAAATTTCGTTTATAAAGTTTACGTTCTCATGATTTTAAAAGTTGTCAAATTTTAGCTTTTTGAGTTATTTAAAGTCACGGTTAAAGTAGCTTATTGTATATGCTTATTGAAGTTTCTGCTTATCACCAATTTCGGAACAACATTGCTCCCATCGCAACCCAAGGGTTTTTACACATTCCGACTGGGTCTCTGGTTTAGATCGCAATAACCCTTAAGGGTTTTACTTTGCGATCGGTTGGCATTTCACCCTTATTCCGATCTGGATTGCGATCGCTTATTGCGATCGCACATTCCGACGGGACTAAGGTCCTTTTTAAGTCGAAACTCTGGCCAATTTTTATTTACAACATTCCGATCTGACATTGCGACAAAGGGTTTTTAGATATTCCGATCTGACTTTCCGATCTAGACATCATTCCGACAGCTTGATTTTAATTATTCCGATGGTAACTTACATGAACATTCCGATGGACTCCACTTTGACATTCCGATGGGGTGTTGTAGTTATATTCCGATGCTTATTTCTTTGATGCATTCCGATAGGAATAATTTTCAATATTCCGATAGAACA
The DNA here is from genome assembly GCA_025667525.1 of Glebionis coronaria. Taxonomy (NCBI): domain Eukaryota; kingdom Viridiplantae; phylum Streptophyta; class Magnoliopsida; order Asterales; family Asteraceae; genus Glebionis; species Glebionis coronaria. Next base: position 165,135,334 of record CM046881.1, read on the forward strand.
AGTTTTTTAAGTATTAGTTCAACTAAGTTTTCAAAGTATTTGTCTAATCTTTTCTTTACGTTTTCAAGCATTTACTTTTAACTTGTCAATCTAGTTTAATTTTTCAAAGCTTTAATTTTACTCTTCGACGCTTACTTATTTTTCATTAGTTTAAAATAGATAAACAAACCAACGCCTTTTTATTAACCAAGAACAAATCATTCCACTTAGAGCTGTGATCAATTCGAGGAGATACCGAGAACTTAATCCGAACCATAGCAAATCAATGTATCACCCATCCTTTTTACCACTTAATTACAATAATAACCGAGCCAAAACGTGTATTTTATGTCATTTATGTCGGAATTATACGTGGTTTGTGTTTTTGTTGTGATTTAGGACGAAAAGGTGAAAAGTGGAGAATACACGGGATTTCACGGGCTTTTATCGAAGAAAAAGACGAAAGACGAAGTCAAGAAATCAAGAGTGTAAAAAGAACGGAAGTCCAAGACCAATTCTGAAGACTTGTCGAAGAAAAAGTCAAAAGACGGAAGTTTACTAAAAGTCGAAGAACTCGAGTCTTATTTATGAAGAAAATTCAAGACGAGTTTAAAGAAATCCCAAGACAAAGTCACTGAAGTCAAAAGATTAAAGAAGATTAGGGACTTAAGCATGCAATTAGAGAAAGAAGAAAGAGGGAGGAAGCTTCCTAAGCTCCTCCCTAATCTCCTTTTAAATAGATTAGATAGTTTTCATTTTCAAGGGGTTGGTGGCTTGACAACCCATTCTTCCACCATTTTTCATTCCTGCACTTTAATTTCTTGCACTTTAATTTTCATGTATTACACCCTTTAATTCAAGTAAGTTTTGTTGAATCTTTACTTTTCTTGTTCAATCTCTCATCTACCTTTCTTGTTTGATTTGTTCTTAATCTTTGTGTTCATGTTCTTGAGTTTTTATGGTTTCTATCAAGTGGGTTTTGATTGATTTGGCTTTATTTGTTAGTTTTGATGATTTGTTTTGATTGGTTATTGTTAGTAGATCATTTGTGGTTGTTTTGGATTAATCTTTTGGTTTGTTTTGGTTAGATTTGATTAAATTCGTGTTTGGTTTTCATCCTACTGTTCTTCGTGTTCTTTACTGTGCCCAGATTCCGGATCAAAATTATTTATTCCGGATCAAAGTTGTTTATTCGGAATATCTCAAATATTCCGGATCAAAGTTGTTTATTCGGAATATCTCAAATATTCCGGATCAAAGTTGTTTATTCGGAATATCTATTATTCCGGATCAAGCTCCTTCATCCGGAATATTGGTTATTCCGGATCAAGCTCCTTCATCCGGAATATTGATTATTCCGGATCAGGTACCTTTATTCGGAATGTTGGTTATTCCGAATCAAGTCCTTCATTCGGAATGTTAGTTTATTCCGGATGGAGTGTTTCATTTGGAATGTTCAAATATTCCGGATCAACCATTTTTCCTTTGTTTTATTCCGGATCAAACTTTATTCCGGATCAATTAGTTTATTCCGAATGAGTTTTCAGTTTTTTTGTAATTTTATATTTTTAATTCTTAAGCTTTATTTTTCTCGACTTTTTCTTTATTTGCACTTTTACTTGGCTTTCCTTTTAGTTTAAGTTTTAGTTTGTGTCATTTACTTTATTTCCCTTTTAATTTCTCGTAGTTTACTTTTCGCCAACTTTTATTCTTTCATTATTGTTTCTTTTACCGTCTTTATTTTATCTTGTCAAGTCTTTATTTTTTAACTAGTTTTAGACAACAACGACCATTCCCTTTTTATTCCACCAAGAACAACTAATCTCGCACATTTAACCGTGATCAATTCGAAGAGATACCGAGAAAACGAACTTTTCAACTTAGTAAAAAATCAGTTATTACAAGTAAACTTAACAAAGATAATAAGTTTACCATCAAACTCTAAGACACAGGTATAACTGTTCTTGACTGAGTTTGAAGGAGTTAATGCAATGAATCAAACAAAGTGAACAACATTAACTCTATGCTACAATCTCTATCTATGGTAGTACGAGGTTGACTAAGTTGGTGGAGTGGATATCGACTTAACAAGACTGGAGGGGTCAAACATCTGTCAAATATGATCTTCTATTCTTGGTAAGCTGCTACATAGCTTCCGGAAAACAGTGTTGACAACTGTTTTCCTTATCTTCACAACTTCGTACTTAGGCAGCTTTATTTCAAAGCTACTACTTGTCCAGCTCAAATAGTTCTCGCCTGAACACTAAGAGATATCCAAAGGGTATAGAGTGTTAACAGGGTATTGTCACCCATGTTGACACTCAAAAACTGAGAGTCTCTGATAGATCTCAGTTGTTATCCATCACAGTTGCTGAGTACGTCTTCAAGTAATATTTGACTTCTTTGACAATGTATCTGACTTGAACTTCTATGTAGTTGCTCACAAAGGTCGGAACCTTTGTAATACTTTCAATACTTTCCTGTCACCTAGGCACATGCAAGTTTACAGTACTTAGCTTATTTATGATTAAACCTATGACTAAGGGAAGAAACTAACAACCTTAGTTTCCCAACAATCTCCCCCTATTTAAACATAAATAGAGTTGGTTCTAAACTTGTTATTATAAGTGAGTACACAGCTTCTTCTTACACATAACATACATTAATTGAAACAACAAGAACATAATCTTATTTATAACGGAAATATTACAAGTACAAAAAATACAGAGAGACAAAATTATGCCCTTATTATAAGTGTACCACTTATGTTGTCTCACTTATGGTGTCCCACCTCTAATGTCTCACCACTAGGGTGTACCATCTCTGGTGTCCCAACTTTAGTGTACCAAATCTAGTGTACCACTTCAGCCAACAGTAGCAACACCCCAGTATTCAGCCTTTTCGCTAGATCTAGATATGGTGTGTTTACGCTTAGAAGACCAAGAAAGAAGATTATCTGCCAAAAATACACAATAACCGAAAGTAGACTGTCGAGTAGAGGGGCAACCAGCTCAATCAGCATCAAAATATGCAATAAGAGTACCAGTGGAAGAAGCAAACAGTTGTAGGCCAAAGTCTAAAGTACCACGAACATACCGAAGAATCTGCTTGAGAGCCGCGAAATGAGGCTCCCGGGGGTTATGCATGTAAAGACAAATATGTTAAACTGCATAAGAGATATCAGGGCGAGTAAATATAAGATAGTGTAAACCACCTGCAAGGCTCCTATATAACGTAGGAACCAAAACAGGATCCCATTCATGACCAAGCTTGGATTCCGTATCAACAGAGGTCTGAGAAGGATTACAAGAAACCATGTGTGCCCGTTCCAAAATCTCCATAATATATTTTCTTTGAGAAAGGAACATACCTGTAGAACCACGAGTAAAGAAATCCTAAAAAAATAGTTAAAGGCCCCTAAATCTGTCATCTCAAACTCCTTATGCAAAGAGGAAATAATGCGTTGAAGTAAAGATGTAGAAGATGCGGTCACTACAATATCATCAACATATATCAATAAGTATGCAACCTTAGTACCATAACGATAAAATGAGATTCTAATGTAATTTTTTTAACTGATATATTTTTGCAAACACTATTTATTTAAAATTTAAATTATTTCTCACTTACATAATAAAATCACATTTAATGTTTTAAAATTTTATAAATCATTATCTCTAAGTAATAACGAGGCTTTGAGACTCGAGCGTTGCCCCAGATGTATCATAAAGTTGCTAACTTGTATTCATATGATTATCGTGGCAACAAAATATTGGTTATGAAAGTTAGGTTACTTAATATACATGGAAACATAAATATATGTAAACAAAAACTCGGATCACTTCCTTGAACCAAAAAGTAGCCAATTTCTATTAGAAAATTATGATATTAAAATTTTAGTTGTAATCCAAAAGAAATATAAAAATTACAGCCCATGCTACTAAACATTATACGGAGTACTTGATTTTACAGGTTTACACTAATTTGTCTCACAGATAAAATAACCCTAATCCTCATCTCAAACCATCCGCCTCTTTTACCTATTCTCTCGCTCGGTACATACCGTGTTATTCTTTTTGGCTCCATCCCTAATCCATTTTGTTGATTTGATAAAAGTGTATTTTTCTACTCCTATATTATAGAGTCTCGTCAAAAATTGATCTTCTAGTGATTTTATAAATACTCACACATTCTTTTCCATAACTTGATGATATCATGTAGTAGGCAATAGATATAAGATTCGCCATAACCATATATTGTATGATAACTCTCGCTATCAGATGAATTTGCGTTGTTTTCTTTCGAAAAATCATCTTAACATTGACGCTTCAACATCTTGTAACAAAGGTCTGGCGTAGGGTATTTGTTTCGTGTTTTTCTTTTAATCGAAACAAAGGAAGAGTAAAATAATATTGTTCTTGTTATTTCTTTTAACTTTCAAGTAAAAGGAAGATGTCATGCTTTAAAGATCTATGATGAGTTTTGTTCAAAAATAGTTAAATTTTTTAAAAACCTTTAAACATTAAAAAACTGAATTGAATTGAGATTTTCTTGATTGTTCTCTGTTTGAATTTATGTATGTGTTGGTATATGGATTTTGGATTTATAGTTGTTTGATGAGATGGTAAAGATTCATTTAAAAACGATGGTAATGGTGAAAATGGTGATTTTTTTATTTATAATTTTTAAAAATCAACTCAAAAGCCATATTTAAAAGTCACATTTAAAATATTACATGTAATTATTTGTAAGAAGAAAAGATGAATACGGTAAAGTGAAAACTAAACCATGAAAAGAAATTATTGTAATACTCTTTATTTAATTTTGTAAGACGGAATTTTTATAAATATAAGATACTAAATTTATTATTTTAAGGCTAGGCACAACGCAGTCGGAAAAACATGATCGCGATTGGGTCGCGACCGAATCGGCCCGTTGCGGAGATTCGGTCGCCGGACTCGATCCCAGGCCATTTGGTCTTAGGCACGCTCGATTTTGGAAGTGGGTTGTGTTGTGTTTGTGTTTGTGTGTTCATAATTTTTTTTTAAACATGTTTTAATCGTGTTTTAATTATATAAACTTTATAAAAAAAATTAAAATTTTAATATATTGAGCTTTGTTTAATTCCTCACAACATATATTAACTTGACAATTTTTGGAGTTACTTTTAACTAATGCATTATACCTCTTTACTTCTTATTTTTGGAATTAATTTTTTTTTGTAAATTTAAAATTTAAACCATATACGGTAAACGTAAACAAATTTTATTCAAAAATTAAAAAATTATTCCATACTTAAAACATGAAAATACTGAAATTGGAATACAATAGGAAATGAAATACACTACTAAATAGATAAAATAAAATTACATAATACGATTAGTCAGTTCCCGGATCCCAATCCGAAAACTGACCAGGTAACTCCCAACGCATTGTTTCTTCTTCATCTTCTTCCGCCATAATTTGTGCCTCCAGCTCCCTTTGTTCCCTTTCTTCTTCTTCCAGAGTTTCTCTCAACACTTTTTGATGTAGGTATAGTTGATACACCTCATTGTCAGTCATTCTGCCATCTGAGTCGTTTTCAATTGGAAAGGGTAGATCGGACGACACATTTCTGCGTCGGTGTTGTTGCGACGAAGAACCGACATGAGTTGTTTGAGATCGGGATGAAGAACCGATATGAGTTTGGGATAGATAACCCAAGTTATTCAACCATTCAGTATTTTTTTCAATTCTAGCCTCCAATTTTACCGAATTTCTAAACAAAGATCTCCGGACGCTGAAATTGATATCAGATTGATTACTAAGATACGTGTCGATTAAATGAGCTTCTGTGGGGAGAGATCACGGCATTTCTCACATGCCGTGCGCAATTTCGTATTTTCTTCGGACACAGCATCGAAATCATTAGCTAACTTTGTAAGCTCATCGTAACGACATTGTTGTTGAATTATTTGTTTATGAATCATAGCCTTAATCTTGGCTTCAGTATGTGGGAAATAGCATGTCATTTTTTATTTCTAAGTGTGTATATGAAAAAACAGAGTTGTGTGTGAAAATGTGATATTTATAAAGAGAAAATAATGATTTAAAAAAAAAAATTCAACTAGATCGTACTAGGTCGTCAAGTTGTGACAAATAAATCGCATTAGGTCGCCGGAGAGAGAAAACTAGAAAAACTATATCGCGATTGGGTTAGCGTTGTGCCTAGCCTATTTTTTAGGGTTTTTTTTTTAATTGTGCCAAAACTGCATACACATGAACAGTAGTTTTTTTATGGAAACAAGTTTCTATGTAAAAAAAGTGTAGAAAGGTGAAGGTGTTACATACAAGAAGAAAAATACAAATGAAGTCAGATTTTGTTAGTATTTAATATTTGGAAATTCCAAATTGAATGTAGAAACGATATGGAAAACCAAAAAGTGACAAAATTAAAGACTACGTGTCAAGTGGCACATGGGTCCCACACAACACAACCCTACTAGTCTTTTTTAATCTCCCCCTTTCCTTCTTCACTCACACTCTTTTCCGTTTTGAACTTTCAAAATCACACACACACTAAACACACACTTTCTCTCTCTCACACACTAACAATTAAACCATCACTCATTCATTACATTTTTGTCAGTTTAATTAATCCCCTCATTTTCCACTCTAATTGAAAGTTAACTGTGTGTTTTTAGTGTGTGTTTAGGTGAAAAAAATGATATGAGCTGATTAAGTTTTTAGTAATTTTTTTTTATAAAATTAAATAAAATTGGATGAAAATGGACAAGGATAAGCGAAGGAAATCGTCAAATATCTTTGGAGGTGAATTTATTTATTTATTTGTGTGTTTGTTTCGGATTATATAGCTGGCTTATTGCTTATTAGGTTTTTTGTGGCTTATGTTTCATAAGCTACTAACTTTTTGTTAGTTAGGTTAGGTTAGGTTACGGTTAGTTTAGTTTAGGTTGTTGAGAAAATTGAGCAGGTGAAGTGTATAACCTGCATTATCAGGATTTGTTATCAACTGTCATAGATTTATTAGTTTATGATTATGTTTTTATGTCGGTTACTTTTCCCCTTATCCTCGGCTAGGGATTTTTGTTGTTGTTTAGTTTAGGATGAAATTAAGTCCATAAATAAATGGGGACGAGGTAGTGTAAAAATTACTGTAGTTAATTAGGTCTTTATGTAAGCTGAATTTTGCTTATTAAATAAGTTAGATGAAATTTGATTTTTATGCGCTGAAAATTATGTTTTAAGTTCAAACACCGTCTCGAAGGCTGCCACTATGATTATGTTTTAATTTTAGTTTATGTCGAAATTCGTTAACTATGAGGAAGATGTAAAGAGAATAATTGTTGTTTTTTTTGTGGATGGTGTATAAATATTTTTTTTTTTTTTAAATTTATAGTGAATTTGTTTTTTTGTTTGATTAATAAGTATGTGAGATATGAAATTTGTTTTTATGTGGTGAAAACGAAGGGCAATTTGAAATCTTGTCTCTAGGGCTGCTACTGCGATAGTTTGATTCTGATTTTTTTTGGTCAGTATCTTAGAAGTGAGGATTAGGGGCGTTGTTTGGTCATTTTATTCCGTAGGCTTATGGAAAAGTCGACGAGCTTGTTTGCTGTTAAAAGTGAGTTTGTTTTGATTAGCTTTTTCACGATGTATGTTTTAAGCTGTGATTTGTTTGTTTAATAAGATTTTTTGATATATGATGATGATGCAGACATAGTGCTACTATGAAAACGCTAACTATTGAGCATTGAGTATGCTTTTAGCTGGTTCAGACGTTTGAATGGTTGTTTATAGCAACATTTACTGTGTTTGATTTTACCTAACAAGTGTTTTTGTTTTTAAATTAATGTTACCTACTTTTCTATTATTTGAATTGAATGTGGTGCTTGGTATTGGTTAGTTACTGCATAGGATTCCATATACATGTTGTTAGATGATCAACTGCGACTTTCTGTTATATGATTATATCGTTTTGTATCCAGGGAATGGGGAAAATTTGAACCGGAAATCTGTTCAACCTAGATCACCAAGTCACGGTTTCACGGATCAGGATCAAATTTTGGTGCGTTAACTTTATCTGAACATGTTCTTTTACACAGTTATCGGTGTGTTATTGTTATTAGCATCTTTGATATATTTGTTAAGTTGCGAGTGATACTAAATCGATATGGTGATTGTAGTTTGGGCAACCCTCTACTAAACTAGTTTACGGGACACCTATGAAGACTTTGTTAGCTAAAGAAATGTTGAATGAAACTTCGGCCAAAAAACGGTCACCAAGTCTCATAGCCAAGTTGATGGGTCTAGAAGGACTGCCGTCTCCCCAGACTAGTCACAAGCAACAAAAAAAGTTATCCGACTCTCACAAGGATACGGGTTCCGTAGGAGGCAAAAGGAATGAAAGTTCATTCAGTCATCAGTTAGATAAGAGGAGCACGACAGAGCAGCAATATTGCAAGGATGTTTATGAAGATCCAGAAGCATCGCATGTTGGAAATCAGCTTTATGCATCACCAATGAGTGCAAAAAGAAGGTCTACGAAACAGGAACTGGGATACATCCACGAAAGATGCGACGAAATGCTAAAAGAGTCGATTGCAATAAAAAATAAACTTGAAAGGGTCGATTCCAACTCGGACTATATGTTGAATAATTTTCACAAGTCAGATTCCGTGTACGGAAAGCATCTGCATGATGTACGAGATAATAATTCTGTTTCATACTGTACCCAAATAACACTCTTAAAGCCGTCAAACTATGTCAGACACGGAACCCATGGTAAAGGCTTGAAAGAAGAGAGAGAGAATTTAAGCTATCGTGTTCCAGTTTCTCGTCAAAGAAATGAAGATGGGCGTTTAGGCTACTGTCATAATGCCAATAACTTGCGTAGATCGTCTAGATATCAGTTAGAAAGGAAGGATGCAGGTGACATTTCTCCAACTAGGATTGTAGTCCTTAAGCCAAATGTTGCAAAGATCTACAATGATGACATCTCTTTTTGTTCGCCCGATGAACGCAGGAGTACAGAATCAGAATATTTTAGTAGTGGGATTAGGCAGGGTGAATATGCGATATATAAGGGGTCACCGAGCGAGGTCAGGTCTTCGAGGCACAAGTCCAGAGAAGCTAGAGAGATTGCGAGGAAGATTACTAGTCAAATGAAAGAGGGATTTGAAAATGGCCGTGTTAACTTATTAAGAGGATATGCGGCGAGCGAGAGCTTGTACATCTCTGCTAGTGAATCAGAAATGATAGTGGTTTCATCCAGAAATTCCTTTGATCGGGGTGACAGACCCAGACGTTCATCTAGTATGTCTGAATCTGATGTGATTATGGAGGCAAAGAAGAGAATATCACGAAGGTGGAAGACCTACGGATATAAAGATGTGGGAATGATTGGTAAAGGTAGCACACTAGAAGAAATGCTTTCTGATCCTAACTGTGAAATAAGGCAAGACAGAACTGGGTGTGTGGTGGGTCGTGTTGGGGTCAATGATGAATATGATCTGCTTGAGAATTCGGGTATAAGCAGCAAGGATTGTCGGAGAGATCGAAATCTCAGAAGTAGATCAAGATCCCTCCCCTCGTCTTCCCGAAACCGGAGTCGAAAAGAGAGTGATTATTATGAAGTTCATGCTGATGAGAAGACAGTGGTTCATCATGAGCCCCGAGTGAATCGAAATGCTAAGCACAGAGAAGATCTACAATCCAATAATTCAAGATACAATAACAGATGCCAGTCCTCCCAACATTGCAATGCCTGTATTCACGAGTTTGATGATATTTTACCTGAAACCCATTACCGATGGAGACCAACTGAGATTTACGTTGAAGACGGGGATCCCGCTAAACAAGAGTCACTGATTTCTGATATTGAAGTTGCTATCGCAAATTCAGCATCTGTTAATGACGATTTTAGGGTATCTTCTAAATCTACCAATGAACTTAGCCCACGGCTCTCAACTTGCATGCCAGGAGATGTAAAGTCCTTTGCTGTTGACGAAGATAGTTCGAATTCACAGGTCTGTTATATTGCAATCTGAACTATATGATTTGCCATAAGTAATGCCAACCCTATATATGTAATGCCGTAAAAGGTGTCTGCTACATTCAGGCCTGTAATATTATTTGTCAATTAATAGATAATTGTGTCCAATAATTAGAAATTATGAATATGGATATAATGTAGTTTCAGCATGTTTTTTATCTATGTGAAACATTGTTAAGTAGGTATTGTATTTAAGCATTTAGATAGGTTAGCGAACCAATTCTGGCTACAAACTTATTAACTGGAAGTGGATAAATTTTTTGCGACTTTTGGTAAATCCCGATTACAGGACTAAGTTTCTTAACAAGCACATGTTATGAAATCCCGCTTAATTTAGTCACCTAATTTACCTTTCTGTTAGATGATATAATCAATTACAGTAGTTTTAATTTATTTATACCAAGAAGCTAAGATCTTTCTGGTGTTATCTGCAATCACAGGAGACTGTTTCGTTTCAGCTTTCTGGGCCTGAACTAGAATCTTCCGAAGGTTCTAATGAGGTTAATCAACATGGTGAAGCTTTAGTGTTAGAAATTCCTCCTACTGAAGATGTAACATCTGGCTCTAATTGCTTTGAGAGCGTCAGTTCTCAACTTCATGGTAATTACTTGAGCCTTATTATGTTTTGTAAGTAACCCATTGTAATTACCTGTTGCGTTTCTCATCTTTACTAGAATAGGAATGTACGTTCTACAATATTTTCCTTTTAATTTTTCATTCATGATTAGAGCAACCATAAGAATTACTTCATGAATTTTGATAAATTAGCAAATAACCATGCCTGAGTACACCTTTGCTATCGTGTACATAAAGCTGGTCCTTGCTAAATTAAGCAAAAGGCATCTGTCCTAAGCATATGCAATGCAAGCTTTTTTGAAGACTTTTTACTATTTGAAAAAGTTATGTGAAAGACTTGATCCATTGCAACAAAAGCTTTCCTAATAGCTTTTAACTAAATGACTTGATGGATGTCAAGTGTTTGACAAAAATTTTACAAGCTATCTTCATTTAATGAAGACATGGAAAAAACTTTTACAAAGCTTTTATGCACTGAAGGTGTTTTATAAAAAAGCCTTTTGAAAAATAAAAGTTAATGAAAAATTAATTGTCATAAATAAAAAAAGCCTTTGAAAGATATATGCATTGTGGATGCTCTAAATATATGAACTGGCTTTTGACATTGCTCATCATTTAGGCAAGTCTGCAAGTGTCAGGTTTATCTGCATTAGAATCAGAATGACTAATAACTTAGAGGTGGCAACTTTGATCAGTTTACTTAAAAACGGTTTATGGGTCGAATGGGTTGTAAGTCGCCATTTAGTTTTTTTTTTTTGGGTCTATAGATCCTCCTAAGTCCTAAGTGTGTTTTATTCAAAGCTTTATTGTTATTGATTATTTGTAATAACATTGTTATTAAAATTATAAGTAACAAATTAGTAGTAATATACAAGTTTTGCTTAAGAACATAGATGGAAAGTGTTAGCGGGTCAGCTAAACCTGGTATGATCCATTTTGACCAGTACGAAAAGTGACCTGTAATAACAACAGTTGCTTAAGTTATTGATTGTTATTTAATAATCTTTTCTCTCCACTTTTCAGAGCTCAGGAAGCAACTTCAACTGCTGAAGATGGAGTCAGGATCACACTATGATAGCCCAGATGATGAAGACGTTGAACAAGGATCATTCTTTGCACTTTCTGAGTCAGACCACTGGGAGTCTGCATACTTGACAGATTTCCTACAGAGTTCTGGTTTCTATGATCATGACCTCTATACATTCATGACTACATGGTATTCGGCTGATTCCCCTGTTGATGCGTGCTTATTTGATCACCTTGAAAAAAAATACTCCCAGGATTCAACTGTATCAAGATCTGAAAGACGTCTCTTTCACGACCGTATAAATGAAGCAATGTTTGTTATTTCCAAGACTTGGGTATCATGCTCGTGGGTCAGCCCTGGTCAAAGAGGAATCCAGATGACGCTGACAGAAATCAGGTTTGAAGAGCAGCTGCAGAAGGTGCTAGCTAGACAGGAAAAAGAAGCAAGCGAGGATTTCGAAGAAACATCAGTCGACAATGATCCGGACTGGTTTCACCCTGTGAAAGAAATCGACATTGTAGGTAAGCAGATTGCAGAGGTGTTGGTAAATGAGTTAGTACTAGAAATTATAACCGTATAGTTGTTAGAAGCGGTGTAAGTGTAGGTTGCAGGATAGAACCACGTGCACAAATAATGTGAAAGAAGTTCACATCATGTAACCATTTGGTGTTTTTGGGAAGATGATGATGTAGGTGATTTTACGCTGTTATTTTAGGTTATATATTCGATGATGATACTAAAGTACTAAACACACTCTTGTCGGCGGTAAAGTACCATTGAATATAAACCTGATTTGCTAGTGCCTAGTATTATAACCTGTTGGTTTGTGGTATGAGAACAATATCTATAATTCTATGCTTTCACTTATCGAATAACTTGTTCCTGGTATGAATGTGTATCAAGTCGATAACGCTGTGGATACCTAATAATGTACATTCCTATTTCTTTATAACCTTATGAAATTAAAGGGCACTACTTGAGTTGAAAGCTACTGCGGAGGGAATTGCAAGTTCATATGACTACCTAACACGGGAGATTCACTTGATGTACTTGGTTGGCTCATTATTGCCGAGAGCCCGAGATAATGGTCTACTTCTTCACATCCACGGCGCAACCTTGAAAAACATTACCAAAACAATTCAAATTTAACTAAGTATGGAAAATCATAAACCGACCTTAGCTCAGTTGGTAGAGCGGAAGACTGTAGTTGTTAAACTGGTATCCTTAGCGGCAGGTCGGACAGTTACTTTTATATATTTTGAAATTAATTTCATGGAAGCAGGTTAATTAGGGAGGAAAGAATGAATACAAGGACTTGTCTATTCAATTACTTAGCTCTCTTAGACCATATTTATCAATGAACTCTCACAACCGGTTGAATGATAAATATAATAATATTTTATTAAAAGTTAGGTCATGAAAGAAATAAAGTTGCCAATTTGGTTCGTATGATGAGTATGAAATCATCAACCGTACTTTTCTATAAAATAATATATCTTGTGTATAATCTGTTTTTCAACCGGTTGGAGCGGGTCACGAATAAACCTAGTCTTATAGCGAACCCTGCCCTCACGATGTTATGACGCAATTATGGAAAGCATTAATGTAGTGAAAGGACATAATACAAATAGTTAAACAACGTAGTTTTTGAAGGCGTCCTATGGAAAACACTTATCTATCAGACATTGTTAAAACAGTTGACAAGGATATCTTTTTATAAAGTTTTTGTGGTTGTAGTATTTCTTATGATATAGACGTCGTAAAATGTGATGTATTGAAAACCGATCAACACTTTGTAAAACGTATATGTATATTTCCAACGATGGTAATAAAATTTGGATGGTTGTTGGCTTAGTCTAGAACAAGTGCATGTATATTTACAATGTATACAGTTTTGCTTTTTCTGATCTTATTAGTATAAGTTTATGTTTAAACTTACAAATTGAAGTTTGCAGAGGTGTATCAATTTATTAATCAGGGTTTTTTTTATCTGCACATGTAGTTATGGTTTTTGGTTGATGAATGATTATGTAATAATGAATATATTAGTTAAAAGTGGATGAAATGTCACAAAACCGACCTTAGCTCAGTTGGTAGAGCGGGAGACTGTAGTTGTTCAACTGGTATCTCTAGGTCGCTGGTTCGAATCCGGCAGGTCGGACTTTTTTTAGTTATCAACACGCACAGCTAGTTAATAGCTATTGACTGGATTTAAGGTCCAATAACAGCTAACAAAAGGCCCATTACTGAAAAAGCAAGTACTATTTAACATTGTTATGGGTCCAATAGGCTGCATGACCTTTTTTTTTCCACAAAAGGGCAGAGTTCCTGGAGCTCTTTGCGCCACTAACCATTATCAACGTCACAATAATAGCTCCGACAATTCTTCTGTCTCATATAAACACAGTTGAAGACTCGAAATGAACATGAGCCGAGGACCCGTATCCATGATCATGAGCCGAGACTCGAACCCATGACCATTTTTCCACAAAAAATTTCTAGTAGACCGATAAGCTCTTTTGAAGTTGGGTAACAACTAGATGAAAGATCATTGGTGCCATAACCTTTCATACGTGCAACGTTATATATATATATGTTTAGTTGAAGTAGAGGTTGCATTGTTTTTGCCTACTGGGGGAGCTATAGACCCTAGTCGAAACACTAGAGACGTGTGTGCGAGTGTGCGTTTCCTGAGAGATGAAGGAAGGGGTGGTATTACTTATAGATGAGCGATTAATGGAGGCAAGTGACTTCTAATGCTATTTGGGACTGAGTTAATTCATATTCTCTACGGAAACACAATTTTTTTTTTATAGTTTGCAGATCATTTGCGTTATACAACGTACAATAACATCCGTATATGTCAAAATTGTGTGCAAGACGTATATATTCCGATCAAGTCCCAATTGAAAATACGTTAGAGTGGAGGGTGTGGTGGAGTGGATGGGCTCGTCGAGCAGATGTGGCTGGCTCGCTGGCTTTCGTCGCAGCTCGCCGCTACATCTACCTTTTTTCTCCGTGGGTTCATCGTTATGCCGTCGAAGGTGCAAGGAGGAGAGATAGTGTTTTTTTACCGTTGCAACGATCGAAAAATTTACAAAATTTAATTTATTTCTTTTAAACATTTATTATTATATATAAACCTTATATTAACACTTTTAACATACACAATTCCTTCTAATCTTTATAAAAAAAAATAAAAGAAAATTCAAACTTCCCTAATGATCAATTCTCACATCTCAACTTCACCGGGCTTTTCAACACAAGCAACCACTCGACGCCATCGTCGCAAAACTCCATATCATCTTCTTCCCAATTTTCATCCGGCTCTCAATTCTCGTACCCTCCTTTTTCTCAAAACTATTTCCCCCAACGAGGCTTCAACCGGGATGCATCGTACAAATAACATGATTACGGAGAAATAGAGTCAGGAGAAATAGAGTCAGATGCATCCCGAATCTCAAAAGTTTCAAGGAATTTAGCAAAAAGTAAATCGCAAAAGTGGTATGAGTGATGAAGATGTTTTAGAAGCTGCGAAAAAATTTGATTAGTTATTTCGTAATAATGTGACACATATGTAATAGTTGTAAAGATAAAATAAAAAAAAGGTTACTATCCATAATACATTTCTCTTTATAGAAATGTATAAGTAATGTAATCGTTATTCTATGAAATTTGCAAAAAGAATCAAATCTCACTTTGACATATTTTGAGATTAACAAGTCATGTGCTACTTTTAACAATGATAGCTTTTTAAGCCTTTATATATTATTGTTTGTCATAAACAAATCATTATCGGATAGCAAAAAGTAAAATTTCGTCTTTGAACCCGTAAAAGGTTATTTTCTTTAATTTTGCTTTTCGTTGGACACTTTTATAATGGCTGTAATTTAATTGATTTGTATAAGTTACTTTTTAACTCACAATTCTTACTAAGTTGATCATTTAACATGTAAAAAGATCTAAGCTTTCAAAATAACTTAAAGTGTACTTCTTGAATATTGACATATAGGATTATTATTTAATTACATTTATCCTATTACCAATTTTTTTATTTAAGTATCCTATTCCCAATTTGGTCATAGTGAAAACAATTTTTTTGGGAAGAACACATTCAATGTGGTGTTACTGTCACATACATTGGGCTTATGAAAAAAAAATCTACTCTAGTTTTTTATTTCATTTTTAATCACAAAACACCCAAAAACTTGTACCTCCACTCCACCTAAATACAAACCAATTCCATCCACAACATAAGCTAAAATCAGCCAACCTAATCCAAAGATTTAAAAAAAACAAACACCCTATATGAGATATTGTAGCTTTCATAATCCTAATTGTTTCTTGACATCAATAAATTCGAGTCCCTCGGAGTCGGTGGGACGCGTGGTGTCGCGATTGTCGTGGGGGTCAATAACTTGGCGTTCTTGACCTTCGACACACTTGAAAGAACCGCTAGGGGTGTGATATCGCCAACCAAGGTCACCTTCTTGGCTAAAAAGTCTATGTTGAAGGATGTTACACCTGAAACAAAATGATTAGAACTCTTGAACTAAACTTAAAAATACATTTGTAAAAAGTGTATAGTTTTTGTTTCGCATACCTTCCATTTTAGAGAGATGCTTCCTCATTTTCTTTTCACAACCTCTACAATGTAATGATACCCTTAACACAACTTCCTGCAACAAAATTCAATTAATTTCAGTACATTTTAATTTGAAATTTTCTATGGTTATTAACTATATTAAGTAGCAAAAATGTAATACGTTTAGAAAATTGAGCATAACAAATGTAATTAAATAAAAAGTACATCATATATTGATCTAAACGATGTTTTGTTTTAAAAAACCTAGCCTAATTAAACATAGAAATTTAAAAGAACCCAAAAAGTAAAAGTTCTTGTTAATAGCTTATAGGTGGGGCTTATCGGCTTATTTGTTTTTCAGCTTATATTTCATAATCCCCCAATTTTCCGCCTTATTCCAAGACTTGTGAGCTTATATAAGTTATATAAGTCTCAAAACAAACCGGAAAAGTTGGGCTTATGAAATATAATCCGAAATCAAATAAGCTCATAAGCCTACATATAAGCTTAAACAAACGGTAGCAACAAATCAAATAGAGGTTTCAACTTAGTTTTGATAGATATAATAATTGATGTATCAAAACAAAATAAGCCAAATAAGCCTGTAAAACAACCTGTTGTTCCGAAGATCTAGACGATATAGACGACGAAGAGAGTGGAGCGGTTAGTGCAGGAGTAGAAGGTAAATGACGACCACCCAAATCATTCTTTTTACTCCCAACGTTAATAACCGGCAACACTGGTTGCATGAGAACCTCATCTTTCCTTTTATAGTTTGCATTAACGTTGATAACCGGCAATGCTGACTGTCTCACCTGATCACTTTTATTAATCTTAAAAAACCTATCACTAAAAGATTTCCTAGGGGTTTTCTCAACAAGTGGCTGCTGCTGCTGCTGTTGCTGTTGTTGGGGAGGTGGCAAAACATGTTTTTTAATGAGAGGATCAAACTGATCATCCGACAATGATTTATCAGACAACAAAAACCTAGAAGAAGTAGCGGGACTAATGAAGCCACTAGGCTTTGTACAACCCCATCCTAGCAACAACCCTTGTTTCTTTATAATGTTTTTGTTGTTATTTGTAACTATTTGGAGATCATGTTTGATTTCATTTTCATTTGCAAATGAAGTGCTTTTTCTTTTTTGATCAATTTTGGATTTTTTGTTGCTAGGGGAAGGTGGAGTGAGTGGAACTTTTGTGATTCTCTTTTGGTCTTGGATAATCGGGTTGTGGCGGTCGATTGCTCGACCGCCAGAACCGGATGAGGAAGAGGGAGTGTTGGGTTCCATGGTGTTGGTGGCTGCTTGAGAAACACAGAATATGTCGATGGCTTTCATGTTATGTGTATGTATGTGTTTAGTTTGAGTAGTAGTAGTGTGTGGTTTTACAACTAAAAAGAGTTGATGCTTAGCTAGTTATACCCTATAGAATCTGTTTAAAAAAACACGCACACACTAGTAGCACTATTAAACACTTGTTGGTGTTTTAAAGAATAATCTAAGATTTTATATTTTAGTTTTGGTGTTTTAAATTCGTCACGCTCAACTTCACCACTAAAACATATCTCATCAAAACACATACACAAACAACACACACTTCATGATTCGTCTTGGCAAAGACAAAGTGAAGAAATAATGCATAAGGGTAAATAAGAAGATTTGAACATTGAATCAAACACTTCTATTAATCAAAACGAATACGAAACAAAACATTAAAAGGTTACCACAGCTACACTGGTGCAACCCTATTATCTAAATGATAATAGTCTTACAAAAACAAGAACAAAAAGGATTAAACATTGATCTGGGTTACATTTTAGAGAGAGAGTATTTGAACAAGAAACACACACAAAAAACCAGATAACCAAAACAAGAATGGGAGCGTCTCCATATAAGACCAAGGGTCAAAGTAAACGTTGGCGTCCATTGTACGCTTGTGCAATTTATCCATAAGTGCTTCAAGTTCCATTTTGTCCATGAAAGACCCTCCACCTCATTAAGCTCTCTTCAACCCAAGTCCAAAGTGTAACTGCAAACAAGGAAAGTTACACAATAAGTCCCTAAGGTTACAAATGGGTATCTGATTAGGTCCAATAATTTTAATATCCCCCCTTAATCAGATACCTCATATATATTAAGCATGCCAAGTTTTTCAACAAGGACATTGTGTTGCAATGTATCCAATCCCTTTGTGAGGATGTCTGCTATTTGATTAGCAGAATCCACCTTACAAGTCTTAACAACACCACTTAAAAATTTTTCCCTTACAAAGTGTAAATCAATTTCTAAGTGCTTTGTTCTCTCATGAAAGACTGGATTAGCAGCTATCTTAATAGCTGAATTGCTATCACAGTACAAAGTAACAGGCAAAAGATTTTCACATTTTAAGTCTTTTAAAATCTTTAAAATCCAGATGACTTCACTGGTGACTGAAGCAAGAGCTCTATACTCTGCTTCAGTAGAAGATTTGGAGAGAGTGTTTTGCTTTTTACTTTTCCAGGAAACAAGATTGTTATTAACAAAAACACAATAACCAGTAACAGATCTCCTAGTAACAACACACTTAGCCCAATCAGCATCAGAATAAGCATTTAGAAACATACCAGAAGTCTTCTTAATGTGAATGCCCAAACCTGGAGAACCTTTAAGATATCTTAATATCTTGAAGGCAGTTTTGAGATGAGATCTCAAAGGAGAGTGCATAAATTGACTCAAGCAGTGAACAGCATAGGATATATCAGGTCTGGTGTTGGTTAAGTAAATAAGCTTACCCATCAGCTTTTGAAAATCAACAATATTATCAAGTAAGGGGTCATCAATGGTGGCCTCATTAGAAATAACAAGCTTAGTAACCAAGGGAGTGCTAGCAGGTTTGCAAGCCAACATACCATACTCAGAAAGAAGATCCAAAACATACTTCCTTTGATTCAAGCAAATGCCACCATTAGTATCAATGACTTCAATACCCAAGAAGTATTTCAACTTGCCTAAGTCTTTAATCATAAACTTAGTTTTAAGAAATATCTTGAATTTTTCAATTTCACCAACATTGTTTCCAGTAATAATGATATCATCAACATACACAAGCAAGGCAAGGAAAATATTACCAAAGGACTTAGTGTACAAAGAATAATCAGATTTACTTTGGACAAAACCATTTTCACTTAACACAGCTGTAAGCTTAGCATTCCACTGCCTGGGAGCTTGTTTAAGCCCATACAATGACTTCTTAAGTCTACAAACCATGTTGTCACCACCACAAAGATATCCTTGTGGTGGTTTCATGTAAACAGTTTCATCAAGATCACCATAAAGGAAAGCATTATTAATGTCAAGTTGAAACACAGGCCAGGAATTCACAATAGCAATATTAAGCAAACATCTAACAGTAACCATCTTGACAACAGGGGCAAAGGTTTCATCAAAGTCAATACCTTCCTTTTGACCAAAGCCTTGGGCAACAACCCTAGCCTTGTATCTTTCTACTTCACCACTAGACTTAAACTTAAGTTTCCAAACCCACTTACTACCTAAGGCCTTCCTACCCTTTGGCAATTCAACAATATCCCAGGTGTCATTCTCAAGAAGGGCAGCAAGCTCAGAGTTCATAGCATCAACCCAATAAGGGTTCTGAGAGGCTTCAAAAAAGTTCTTTGGTTCACTGTTTTTGTTAAGTTGGGTGACAAAACAGAAGTTTTCATGATTAAGTCTAGAATACCCTACAAATTTTTCAAGACCATATTTAACCTTAGAGTTAACAACAAAATCATTGTAGTTTTTTGGAAAAACAGAAGGTCTGGTAGACCTTCTAACACCCTGAGTAGGAGCACTTGGAATATGATTCAAGTGACCTTCAGACTCATTGTTTTCATCAAGTGTTGTTGCCTCCTCTTCCAACCTAGCTTCAATATCCTCACTGTTATGAGCATCATCTCCAATATTTGGAGAATCAACAGTGTCCATATTGTTCCCAAGGTTGGGAGAGTGGCTGCCCTCACTTTGTGACTCATTGTCACTATTATGGCTACTTGTTACTCTCTCATCATCATTAGGTAGCTCAGGGTTATCTAAATCAAAAAAGTTTAGCAAATTTTTATCTTGACCAAGACTAGGGACATTAGACTCATTATGCTTGTTTTTTGAGAGAGAATCCTTAAAAGGAAATATAGACTCAAAAAAACTTACATCTCTAGAGACAATAAACTGATTCCTATCAAGACTAAAAAGCCTATAACCTTTCTGAGAATTAGAATAACCCATCATAACACATTTTTCAGACCTATTAGACAGTTTATCATGACTATTCAAGATAGTAGCAAAACATAAACAGCCAAACATTCTGATAAGAGAGAGATTAGGGCAAGTATTGTAAATCATTTCATAAGGGGACTTTCCATTTAACACAGAAGAGGGTAATCTGTTAATGAGAAAGGTAGCAGTTAGAATGCATTCAGACCAAAATTTCAAAGGAATTCCCCCCTGAAACATAAGACACCTAGCAACATTCAATAGGTGTCTATGTTTCCTTTCAGCCACCCCATTTTGCTGTGGGGTATAAGCACATGAAGTCTGATGAAGGATGCCATTGTTGTTACAAAATTTATTAAAAGTTTGATTAACAAATTCTGTCCCATTGTCACTTCTAAAGACTTTAATGTTTCTTTTAAACTGATTTTTAATCATTTTATGAAAAACATCTAAAAAAGTAACAACTTCATCATTGGACTTAATGAGATATACCCAAACAGCTCTGGTAAAATCATCCACAATGGTTAAGAAATATCTATGGCCAGTGTGACATGTCACCTTATAAGGACCCCATAAATCAAGATGAACAATGTCCCCCAAGCACTTAGTCTTATGGTCACTTAAAGGAAAGGGCTTTCTAGATTGTTTAGCCCTTTGACAAACTTCACAATAGTCATACTTATCATTTTTATCAAGTTTCAAAGTGGCTTTTAAGATATCTAAAGCAGGGTCACCAGGATGGCCAAGTCTACAATGCCAATCATAATAAGATAAAGAACAAATAGGGACAGTTTGATTAGCATTACACTTAGTACCTTTAGTATCTAAGTAGTATAAACCACCACATTGATTACCAATCCCTAGAATGTTTTTCAGATTCAAATCCTGATTCAAAAAAAGGCATTTATTCTCATCAAAAACCACAAAAATCTTATTATCCTTAGCTAATTTATGCACAGATATCAAAGTAACACAATACTCAGGAATAACCAACACATCAAACAAGACAAGGCCATTAGCCAGTTTCAGATTTCCAATCTTAGATATGAAAGCTTCAGTCCCATTAGGATGACTGACTTTAATTTTTAAGTGAGAAATATCAAAAACATTGTCAAGTTATTTTTCATCATTAGTCATATGTTGGTTAGCCCCAGAGTCAACCACTTTACCATGTTGAGTAACTTTAGAATGAATATTAGAACAAAAAAAGTTACTAAAGTTATCATTGAAGGCTTTACTGGAATTAAGGTAAGTACCTGCCATATTGGCCTGCACACCCTTCTCACTTCCATTGTTCTCTTTGATAAGAGAAAGTAAAGCAGAAAGTTGTTCATCAGAAAAGACAGAATTCGGATTAGTCCCCACAGAATTGTTAGAAACATTTTTTCCTTTAGGGTTTTGCCCAGGTCTCTTTTTACCAAAATCAGCAGGGTACCCAATGAGTTTAAAACATCTATCAATAGTATGCCCATTGTACCCACAATTTTCACAAATCACTTCAGAGTTCACATTAGGTCTGTAGGTGTTCCCATTGGGTCTATATGTATTCCCATTAGGCACATTAGTTCTAGGGTTACTATTGTAGTTGGGGTTAGTATTGAAATTAGGTCTAAAGCCACCAGAGTTATTACTCTGATTTCTTTGAACCACATTTCTGGTGGGCCCATTAGCAAAGAAGGCAGATGTCTGATTCCTTTGGGAGGAACTAGACACATTGCCAGAGGCAACTCTATGAGACTCCTCACTAGAAATAATAGCATAAGCCCCTTTGACATCAGGTAAAGACTCCCTAGAGAGAATAGAACTTCTAATAGTCATGTAAGAGTCATCAAGACCCATTAAGAATTGCATTAATTTCAAAAGACTATTATGGTTTTTAAACTCACTAGTAGCAGAACACACACAATTAGGAAGCTCAACCATAGCATCATATTGTTTCCACAAAGCATTCAAGGTATGATAATAATCAGACAAATTTAAGCCATTTTGTTTCAAGGTATTTATCTTATGATGCAAGTTAAATATCACAGACCCATCAACTTTATGATAGGTTTCTTTCAAATCATTCCAAACATGCTCAGCTTTCTTAGAAAAGATTTGACCAAGAAACAATTCATCAGAAATAGAATTAAGGATCCATCCTAACACAACAGCATTGACTCTGTCCCATTGTCTTCCCAACACTTCATTAGTTAAAGACCTTCTACAAGTTCCATTTATAAAACCAGTTTTATTTTTTCCTTCTAATGCCAAAAGCATAGCATTAGACCATATTTGATAGTTCTCAGTTCCCTTGAGTTTAATAGAAATCACAGTCAATGTGGCAGAGTCATTTGGGTGAAGATGCAAAGGGTCACTAATATCAAGCTTACTTATCAAGGTGACAACAGATTCTTCCCCAATCTGGTCATCTTGATGTTCAGTGTCTGTGTCACCATGAACACTAGTCATAGTGAAGGGACACAGAAACTAAACTCCCAAAGAAATGAACTTAATCAAAGTCAACAAAGTTCCCAGGCTTCCAAACCACTCAAGGGTGGCAGGTCAAGGGCAAGACAGTGATTAAGGGTCCAGATAAACAAAATACCCCAACAATCAAAAAAAAGATCAGCCAAAAAACAAGTATCAAAAAAGGAGAGAGTATAAACACAGATAGCACCAAAGGAACAAGTATGAACAAATAAATAAGCAGATAACTGAATAAACAAATAAGGAGAGAGAGCAGAGGTGTTACAAAGCATAAACCAAAAGCACAATCGAACTGTTTCTTCTAGATTCACTTAGTCTAGAGGAAACAGAACCTCCTCACCAAACCCTAATTTAAGAAAAATTAGGGAAAAATGCACCCAACAACAGATCTATGAAATAGATCTGTTAAGTAACGTCCCTGCACCACGAACAAGGTTAAGAACAAGTATAATATAAAAACCCCCAAAATATTTTGAAACCCTAAAATTAAAAAATCGATTTTAGGATGAATAAGCAACAATAAGAACAAAATCTTTTTAAATCTGACTATCTCAATAGCAGATCTATCCAAAAAACGTTTTAATTTAAAAAACCCCCAAAAATATTTTGAAACCCTAAAATATATTTCCAACGATTTCAGAGAACCAGGGCTCTGATACCATGAAGAAATAATGCATAAGGGTAAATAAGAAGATTTGAACACTGAATCAAACACTTCTATTAATCAAAACGAATACGAAACAAAACATTAAAAGGTTACCACAGCTACACTGGTGCAACCCTATTATCTAAATGATAATAGTCTTACAAAAACAAGAACAAAAAGGATTAAACATTGATCTGGGTTACATTTTAGAGAGAGAGTATTTGAACAAGAAACACACACAAAAAACCAGATAACCAAAACAAGAATGGGAGCGTCTCCATATAAGACCAAGGGTCAAAGTAAACGTTGGCGTCCATTGTACGCTTGTGCAATTTATCCATAAGTGCTTCAAGTTCCATTTTGTCCATGAAAGACCCTCTACCTCATTAAGCTCTCTTCAACCCAAGTCCAAAGTGTAACTGCAAACAAGGAAAGTTACACAATAAGTCCCTAAGGTTACAAATGGGTATCTGATTAGGTCCAATAATTTTAATACAAAGTCTTACAAAATATGGCTTGAATACACGTCTAAGTCGTAGTAAAAAAAGATGCGTCTACCTTAAGATCGAGAAGACAGTCTTCAACTCCTTATAACACCCAGTAGCATGACATGGTTTAAATTGGAAACAATATGTGGCCATGGGATCGACTTAAATTGAATCGAATTCAAACTACTAATACATCAAAACTAAGAACAATACGTTGCAGGTACGATACTCATTTTTGTTGATATATAAACATATTGGAACCGAGCCTAGATCAAGTGGGCTTTTGCCTATTTTGATGCTCTATTCTTTCAGTTGACCGATCAATGTTTGGATATCGGCATGGGTTTAAACCGACTAATTAATTTGGCCAATGAAACATGTGTTATCTGATTCTTGAGAAAGAGTCTGATTAACATCAAAAGATGCATAAAATCAAAATGTTCACATCGTTGTGCACATTTATTCAAAATTTGGTGATGCCGTGATCGCATCCGGTCATAGTGGTTTTCTTTCTCACGTAACTTGAATCATATAAGGTCCAAGTATTACATTACAAGTGTATCAAGACGTTCAAGTATTTATCGTGATTGTCTCATTTATTACTAAAGCTTATGACATATCAAAACTTTTTGCTAGAAAATCGAAGAAGCTCATCTTTGATCGTTAAAAGCTGGCCTTTTAAAGTGAAAAAGTCATACTCATTTACTACTTCATTTGGTTTTCTGTCCTACTCCCAATAGAAATCCATCTTCAATTTACACGTCCGAATACAGTGTCATTACTTAATATAGTATGAAGGTAAAAAGTTACATTTAACTATACAGAATGAACTATCATTTTCTTATCATGAAGACTTTGACACGACACAAGGAACTACTCGTATATTGTTAACAAAGAAATGATAAATTTGACATAATCACATTTGAGTTATTGCAACTAGCTGCAATTTATATATAGCTGTTAAGATCACGATCAAGCTTTTAAGATTTTTCTAATTTTATGATCTCATTAAAAAAACAAGTCGATAATAAAATCTCGATCTTATTATATGATTGGATCCAATTTGACCTTACTTTATTTAAATAAATTTAATGAACTAATACAATTATAAATGAACTAGATATTTTAAAGTAAATAATAAAACAAGCGTAATCTTACAACATGATCCTTATAAATGTTTTTTTCTTAAAACAATATGTATTAGTAAATACGTGTTCTTAAAGAATGGGATCGGTAAAAGTTTGAATGAGCCAAGCCTAAACGAGCTCGAACTCGAGCTTAAATTTGAGCTAGTTTATTAAACGGCTTGAGCCCGAGTTTTAGGTATAAAACTTGTTTAAGCTCGCGAGCCTAATGTTTTATCTATGAGCTTATTAACGAGCTTTATAACAAGAGTAAATTATATATACTACTTTTAAATTTTACATTACCAAGTCCTATAAACGAGCCGAGCTCGAGTCGAGCCCGAACCTGTCTAATATACCACGAATCGAGCTCGAGCTTAAATAATAAGGTTCGAAACGAGTCGAGCTCGAGCTCTGACAGGCTTGGGCTCGGCTCGACTTATTTCAAACCATGTATATCTTTATTAAAATAAGACTTTTAAATATGTAAACAAGATCTTCTGATTTTAATCCAATTTTACGATTTCAGTTTTATAAAAGCAAAATAATTTGTTAGGATTGTTATCTTAACTACCTTAATCAATTATTTTTTTATTTTATATTTGTCATATGAAACATTAAGACAGGTACTATGAATGGTGATGGACCCCTATTTTGCACTTGTTCGGTGAGGTAAATCACCGAATAATGTCTTATTATTTCTTCTTATTTTAGTATGATTATATAAAATATGTATTTATATACTTGAAAGGTGGTTTTTTGCGATGTGTGGAATGAATTGCGGACCTGAAACAATTATTTTAGGATGGTCGAGTTATTTTATACTTGCTAAAATAACAAAGTGAACAATAATTTTAAGAAAAAATGTATAATTTTTACGCTATTTGTCACAAACTTTGAGAAGACCGAAACCTCTACAGTCCTTTAAAAAATCCGCCCCTGTGTGGAATGATCCTGTGTTAAAATCCTTGTAATCTGATATTCAAAAGTTACAAGGACTAACTT
This sequence comes from Glebionis coronaria, assembly GCA_025667525.1. Lineage (NCBI taxonomy): Eukaryota > Viridiplantae > Streptophyta > Magnoliopsida > Asterales > Asteraceae > Glebionis > Glebionis coronaria. The sequence goes on from CM046881.1 coordinate 165,161,537, forward strand.
TGCCTTTTCTCTTATTTTCAGGGTGTAAAGATGGACAAGGGGTGTGAAGTTTATTAAGGGCTAGCCGTTGGACTTCTTGGGCTTTTGGTTGAAGGCCCAAGCGTGTTTGGGTGGAACGTTGCAATGTCTAGCATATAATACCCTAACTCATTTTGAGTTAGGGTTAAGTTGGGTGTGTGTGTGTTTTCCTTGTGCAGCCATCAATGGTGTCACACATATCTTTCTTCATTTCTGGGTTCTTCATCTAGTATTTTTGTTTTATTGTTTTGTAAAACTATTATCAGGTTAGATAATAGATCCACACCAGTTGAGACTGTGGTGGATTTGATTTGTTTAAACTCTCTCTTGTTCCTTTGATTGTTTGAAGTGAATGAAAGTGTTGTTGAATCGTCTAACCATATTTTTCTACATGGTATCAGAGCATGGTTATCTAATCTGACTCTGTTATTGTAAAAAGTTTTTTATAAAAAGTTTTTTATACTTCTCGTTGTTCATACAAAGTTATATAGTGGTTTTACTAGTTTATCTGCTATTGGAATAGCATTATACTCTCTCGATTTACAAAACCCCTAATTTTTTGAAAAAAATTAGGGTTTGACTTTTTTGGGGATTTGTTGATTCATTGGTTCCGGTGACTAATTGGTGGTGTTATTGTGACTCTGGTGGTATTATCTATCTCATAAGTGGTAAACCCCTAATTTTTTGTAAAAATTAGGGTTTACTGTTTGTGTCTAGATCTTGTGGTGCTTGTTTCTTGTGTCTCACAGGTTGCTGATTGGTGTTATTCTCTTGCTGGAATAGACTTTCCCTTTTTTCCCTTGAAGGAAATTATGGTTTGTCTTTTGGAGGTTCTGATATCATCTAGACTAAGTGAATCTAGATATATCAGTTCGATTGTGCTTTGGTTGGCATCACTGTAACACCTCTATACTCTCTCCCTTACTTGCTAATTGTCTTTTGTTTGTTTATTGCTTCTTTTGCTATTGGGTTGGTTGTCTTTTTATTCTGACCCATTATTCTTGGATCCTCACTCATTGCTTGCCCTTGACCTGCCACCCTTGAGTGGTTTGGAAGCCTGGGAACTTAGTTGGCAGTGTTGTGAGTTTATTTACACCTTTTTTGACCCCTCACCATGACTGATCATGAGAATGAGTCAGTCCATGGTAATGATGAGACCTTGAGTGTGACAGATCCTGTCACACTCATTAGCAAGTTGGACTTGAGTGACCCTTTGCATTTGCACCCCAATGATACTGCTGTCTTAACTGTTGTGAGTGTTAAACTTAAAGGGACTGAAAACTATCAGATTTGGGCTAATGCTATGTTGTTAGCTTTGGAAGGAAAGAACAAAATTGGTTTTATAGATGGGTCTTGTGAAAGATCTAAAACTAATGAAATTTTGGGTAAACAATGGGATAGAGTTAATGCTGTAGTCCTTGGGTGGATTTTAAACTCAATTTCTGAGGAACTTTTCCTTGGTCAAATTTTTTCAAAAAGGGCTAAGCATGTTTGGAATGAGTTAAAAGAGACTTATCATAAAGTTGATGGTTCTGTCATCTTCAATTTGCATCACAAGATTAACACTCTCAAACAAAATGGATCTAATTTGTCTGATTATTACCACAAGTTAAATGCTTATTGGAAACAATATGATGCTATGATTGAGTTACCTAATTGTGTGTGTTCTGCTTCTGGTGAATTTAGAAAACATAATCAGTTGTTAAAACTTATGCAATTCTTGATGGGTTTGGATGATTCTTACATGAGCATTAGAAGCTCTATTCTCTCTAGAGAGACCTTGCCTGATGTGAAAGGTGCCTATGCCATAATTTCCAGTGAGGAGTCTCATAGGTTGGCATCTGGTACCCTTGCTAGTTCTTCTCAAAGGACTCAGACTTCTGCTTTCTTTTCTAATGGGCCTGCTAGAAATAATAATACTCAAAGAAATCAGTCCAATAACCAAGGAAATTATAATGGTGGTAACTTCAGACCCAATTTTAATTTTGGCAACAATGGGGGTTTTAGACCTAACACTCCCACCACTGGATTTAGACCTAATGTTCCTAGTAATTCTGGTCCTAGACCTTTTGGTAATAGTAACTCTGAGTTGATTTGTGAAAATTGTGGGTACAATAGGCACACTATTGATAGGTGCTTCAAGATCATTGGGTACACTCCTGATTTTGGTAAGAAAAAGGGAGGGCAAGGTAACAAGGGAAAAAATGTCTCTAACAATTCTGTTGGAACATCCTCTTCATCTGGTTTCAGTGATGAGCAACTTGCTACCTTACTCTCTATATTTAAAGAAAACAAGGGAACCACTAGTGGCTCTGGAAATGTTCATGCCAATATGGCAGGTACTTACTTTAACAATAGTAAGATTTTTAATGATAACTTTGAGAAGTTTTTTTGTTCTAACACAAACATCAAGTCCAAAATTGGGAACAACGGGAAGGTTGTTGATTCTGGGGCTAATCAACATATGACCAATAATGATTCTGAATTAGAAAATGTTTTTGATATATCACACCTTAACATTAAAGTAGCTCATCCCAATGGGACTGAAGCTATCATCTCCAAAATTGGAAATCTTAAACTTTCTAATGGACTTGTGTTGTTTGATGTGCTTGTTATTCCTGATTATTGTGTGACTTTGGTGTCTGTTCATAAATTAGCTAAGGATAACAAAATCTTAGTGGTGTTTGATGAAAATAAATGTTTCTTTGTTAATCAGGATTTCAATCTCAAAAAAATCTTGGGGACTGGTAGACAGTGTGGTGGTTTGTACTATTTAGATGTAGAAGGTAACAAATGTGTTAATGATTCTCATGTGATTACTTGCTCCTTGTCCAAACATGACTGGCATTGTAGATTGGGTCACCATGCTGACCCATACCTAAATGTACTAAAAGATTCTTTAAAAATTAGTTGCATTGATCAACATGAGTTTTGTGAAATATGTCAAAGGGCTAAACAAGTTAGAGAACCATTTCCTCTAAGTGAACATAAAACTAGAGCTCTTGGTGAATTAGTACATTTGGATGTTTGGGGACCTTATAGGGTGACTAGTCATACTGGCCATAGATTTTTCTTGACCATTGTGGATGATTACACAAGAGCTGTTTGGGTTTATTTGTTAAAAACCAAAGATGAAGTTGGTAAATCTATTGAGATTTTTTACAACTTGTTAAAAAACCAATTTGAAAAAGATGTTAAAATTTTCAGAAGTGACAATGGGACTGAGTTTGTTAACCATACTTTTCAGACATTCTGTAATAACAAAGGTATTATACATCAAACCTCTTGTGCTTATACTCCACAACAAAATGGGGTTGTTGAAAGGAAACATAGGCATCTCCTTAATGTGACCAGATGCCTTATGTTTCAGGGGGAATACCCTTAAGATTTTGGACTGAATGTATTCTAACTGCTACTTATCTTATCAACATATTGCCCTCTTCTGTTCTAAATGGTAGATCTCCTTATGAGATGATGTATAACACATCTCCTAATCTCTCTCATATTAGGACCTTTGGTTGTCTTTGTTTTGCTACTATCTTGAATAGTCATGATAAACTTACCAGTAGATCTGAAAAATGTGTTATGATGGGTTTTTCTAATTTGCAAAAGGGTTATAAACTTTATAGTCTTGATAGACATCAGTTCTTTGTTTCTAGAGATGTCAAGTTTTTTGAGTCTATTTTTCCTTTTAAGGATACTGTTTTGAATAAAAAGAATAAGGACCAAGATGTTGATGTTTCTCAAAATGACAAAGTTTTAACCTTTTTTGATTTGGAAAACCCTGAGCTTCCTAATGATGATGAGAGAGTTACTAATGTTCATAATGGTGACAGTAAGTCACCAAGTGCTGGTAACCCAGACTTGGGTCTAGGTGACAATGGATACATTGCTTCTAGCAATGATACCATTGATGCCAGTCCAAGTGTTGAGGCTGCTACACTTGATGAAACACATAAATCTGAAGGAAACTTAGAATTTCACCGGAGCCTTCCTTTGCATGGACATGACTTGGGTGGTATTTCTAATACTAATGCTCAGGGTAATCAGGGTGTGAGAAGGTCTTCTAGACCTTCTGTTTTTCCAAAAAATTACAATGATTTTGTTGTGGATTCCAAGGTCAAGTATGGGATTGAGAAATTTGTTGGTTATTCCAAAATTAAAGGAGATGTGTTATGTTTTGTTACTCAGTTAAATAAGAGTAGTGAACCTAGGAGTTTTTTTAGGCTTGTCAAAGTCCTGAATGGGTAGATGCTATGAATGCTGAGTTTGCTGCTTTGCTTGAAAATGACACTTGGGACTTAGTTGAATTGCCTGCTGATAGGACTGCCTTAAATTCTAAGTGGGTTTGGAAACTTAAGTTTAAATCCAGTGGTGAGATTGAGATGTATAAGGCCAGACTGGTTGCCATGGGTTGTGGTCAAAAAGAGGGAATTGATTATGAGGAAACTTTCTCTCCTGTTGTTAAAATGGTTACCATTAGATGCTTGATTAACCTTGTTGTTAACCAATGTTGGCCTATTTACCAATTAGATATAAACAATGCTTTCTTGTATGGTGAATTGGATGAGACTGTCTACATGAAACCCCCACAAGGGTTTTACTCTGATAATCCAAAGCTTGTTTGTAGGCTTAAAAAGTCTATTTATGGTCTGAAACAGTCTCCTAGACAATGGAATGCTAAGCTCACTTCTGTCTTAATTGAGAATGGGTTTGTGCAAAGCAAGTCTGATTACTCCTTGTATACTAAGGATTGCCATAAGTGTTTTATTGCTGTGCTTGTTTATGTTGATGATATTATTGTTACTGGGAATAACAAAAAAGAGATTGACAACTTCAAACTTTTTTTGAAAAGTAATTTCAAAATAAAAGATTTGGGAAAACTGTAATATTTTTTGGGAATTGAAGTTGTTGATACTAAAGATGGAATATGTTTGAATCAAAGAAGGTATGTTCTTGATCTTTTGTCTGAATATGGTATGCTTGCTTGCAAACCCTCCAAGACACCTTTACTTTCTAAACTGACCATTTCTAATCAACCTTGTGATGATGATCCCTTGTTGGAAAACATTGTGGATTACCAAAAGCTTATGGGCAAGCTGATATATCTGACCAATACCAGACCTGATATTTCCTATGTTGTTCATTGTCTTAGTCAGTTTATGCACTCACCCTTAAGGTCTCACTTGAAGACTGCTTTTAAGATTCTTAGATACTTAAAGGGTGCTCCAGGTTTGGGTATTCATGTTAAGAATCACACAGGTATGACTCTTAAAGCTTTTTCTGATGCTGATTGGGCTAAGTGTATTGTCACTAGGAAATCAGTTACTGGGTATTATGTCTTTGTGAATGATAACCTTGTGTCTTGGAAAAGCAAAAAACAAATCACTCTCTCTAAGTCATCTGCTGAGGCTGAGTATAGAGCTCTAGCCTCAGTGACTAGTGAAGTCATTTGGATCCTTAAAATTCTAAAAGATTTGAAATGTAGCAATCTTTTGCCTGTGGATCTTTATTGTGACAGTAACTCAGCAATCAAAATTGCTGCCAACCCAGTGTTTCATGAGAGAACTAAACACCTTGAAATTGACCTACATTTTGTGAGGGAAAAGATCTTGAATGGGGTGGTTAGGACTCAAAAGGTAGAGTCTGCAAATCAAATTGTAGACATCTTTACCAAAGGGTTGGATACACCACAACATGCATACCTGGTTGAAAAACTGGGAATGCTTGACTTGTATAGAATATCAGATTAAGGGGGGATGTTAAAATCCTTGTAATCTGATATTCAAAAGTTACAAGGACTAACTTTGCCTTTTCTCTTATTTTCAGGGTGTAAAGATGGACAAGGGGTGCGAAGTTTATTAAGGGCTAGCCGTTGGACTTCTTGGGCTTTTGGTTGAAGGCCCAAGCGTGTTTGGGTGGAACGTTGCAATGTCTAGCATATAATACCATAACTCATTTTGAGTTAGGGTTAAGTTGGGTGTGTGTGTGTTTTCCTTGTGCAGCCATCAATGGCGTCACACATATCTTTCTTCATTTCTGGGTTCTTCATCTAGTATTTTTATTTTATTGTTTTGTAAAACTATTATCATGTTAGATAATAGATCCACACCAGTTGAGACTGTGGTGGATTTGATTTGTTTAAACTCTCTCTTGTTGCTTTGATTGTTTGAAGTGAATGAAAGTATTGTTGAATCGTCTAACCATATTTTTCTACATCCTGTAACGCTGATATAGAGTTAGTGAGTTTGATGATCAGAATATCCGACCCAAGGAAAAAACCAGTTTATTTAGAGCGTGTGGTGTGTCTTAGATCTCTGCAAATTTCAGCAATTTAATTATTAATAAAAAAATGTATAAGTCTATGATACCTTCTGCCTTTTTCCTAACACCAATTAGTATAAAACTAATTTTAATCAGAATATTCATGTTTGTAATTCAGTTTTGTATCTAGGAAAATAAAAATAACCCGGAGACATGAGTTCAGTAGTTCAGTAAGCACAGTTCACAGGTCATGTGGGGTGGCAAGCATTTAAAGTGAAAACAAAGTAACGGTTCAATTTTCATGGATATAAAAACAAACTACATTTTTAATTGTGTAAGAGAACATGGGACCGATTCATTTCGTTTGTATTCCATAAATTAACAAACACATGTCTTGGCGTAAACTTGAGATCATCTTGTTCTTTATATTAAGTTGTAATGGTGTCGAAACGGGCGGACGGCGGGATAAACGGGCACGGTTGAAACGGACGAGCTAAACGGGCTTAAGTTAAAAGGGGAAAAAATATATAAAAAATAAATAAATAAAAAATAAAAATACTTATTTGAAAGCCGGGATAAAAAATTAAATATAAAATATTTGTCGAGTAGGTAATTAGTATTCTACATGTACGCATATTAAACATATTTAGTTGTTTAACCCATTAATAATAAAAGAATGGGTAAAAAATACTCTATCTTTTTTTAAAATATATTAAAAAGTGTTATTTTTATTAAAATAGACAACTTTTAACACCTCTACTAAGGATCTTGTTTTTAAGTTGTGACCATAATGGAATTTTGTTTTTCAGTTGTGACCAGAATGAAATATGCACAGTTCACACAGCTTATGATGTGTCATCGACGAATGAAACCAACACGAAATATGATCGCTGGCATAACTATTATTAAATCGTAATAGTAAGAATACATTTTGATGAATTGCGTGTATTTACGATGATTTTATGAAAATCAATGCTTTTCTTACAAAAATTAACAATGCATCTTAAAGATCCATGTGTTTCTCCGGGAACTCGTAGAAACGCCCTAGTTTCGTCCCTAGATGTGTGAATGACTCGACTTTGGCTATGTTTTTCACTTGGTATGTTGTGTTTTTTGCTTAGTATGTTAAACGGGCAATGCCAAATGGTTCGAGTAAAGAAAAACATGTCAAGTGAGTCGAGGGTCATTCAAGGGGTTACTTAACTTACGAATAGAGTTTTTGGAAACTGTTTATATGATAACTAGTGCATGCCTAAATCAAGAAGTCGTCGAAATTTTTAATCAATTGAGGGCTTCATTAAGTCTTTTTGTAGGACACTATTAAATTCATTATTATCTGTTGTAACCTTCCTTGCTGAAGGGACCTCTCATTGATTAGAATGCCATAAAAAGTGAGAATGTACACTTCACAGCAATAACCTTAGTAACTATTTGTGTATCTAGTGTAGTAAATGTGTACATTTTTTACTGAATTAGTGTTTGATGGTAGGTGAAGTATGGACAACTAAGGATGTACCATCATCACATACATGCATGATGATTGTGATGAAAAATGTAACTTATGCATCAACTATTGTACTTGATCAAAGTACCCTGAGTGAGCACACCATGAGGGGAGTGACAGAGGTGACCATTTTTAACTGTTGGTTTTTTGGCATGCCTCTGCATATTTGAGCATTGTCCCCTTTGTATTCTTATCTTCAACTTGAAGGAAATTAAGACTACACAATAAGAATAAGAGGGGGGAACGGTGGCTGACGACTCGGCTGGTAGTCTTTTGGCGTCAGTCCGACATTAGCGCACCGCTCTATGTCCGGTGCCAAGCCTTCTCGTGCTAACGCGTCCAACTTCTGTTTTTTTTTTTTTTTTTTTGGTAATAAGAGTGAGTATATGTGAGCCTATTATATTACTTTGTCATCACTTTTTCTCGTGTCAATCATTCCCTAAAAAATGTGGTGTCAAAGAAGTTAAAAAATCTTACGTGACGTCTTTAACACCACCTTTTAGCCCCAACCGTTCCTAGCTCTCTAAGACAATTATCAACTTTCTCTGCTCAAGACTACTTCGTGACCAACTAAATGCAACAAACAAATATACCTCACAAAAATACATTTTTAATAAAAATACACACACAAACAATCACACAAGTCGTTCGGCTAGACGACCAACTTCTTCATTTCGTCCTTTAAAGACGCGTCTGATAGTTTAGGGTGCAACAGCGTGGGACTCGGTCGCTTTTTCCTCTATTGCACCCGGTCTAAGAAGCTTATTTATACTTATTAACGATTATAAAAATTACTATATAACGAACTCCGATTTACAATTATTAACTTTCTTTAATCTTTTACTTTGTATCTAAAATGATGAAAATATGTAATACTTAATTACCAAGAAATTTAACTTTGTTAAATTTATCATTCTTAACTTTGTATTTTGTATTTTTTATGTGAGCATAATCCTAAAGTCGAGTTCAGTTTACAGTTCTTGTGCTTATAAAGAGAAACTTACACGAATATTGACACTAACGAGAACCATCCTGAAGAAACATGCGGGCACCCGAAAACCCAATGTTTTGAAACTCGGGTCAATCGGTTGATCCGGTTCCGGCCGAAAAAACGGGTCATATTGACTCGGGTTTTACATTTTCGAAACCCGGCTCGACCCGCCGGGTTTGAGGTGATCCGGGTCAACCCGGTTCTCGAGACCTGGCCGGGTTTCGATTTTTTTGTGTTTTTTTAAAAAGAAAATATTAAATTTTACGTATTTGCGACTGAATTTTATTTTTACATATTATATTGATTGGTAAATAATTTATATCTTCAATATATGAGAAATTTTATGCTTTTTATATATAGTTTTTGTTAAATGTTAATTATTAAAAATATTAAAAAAATATAATTTTTTTAGAAAACCGGGTTGACCCGGTGACTCGATCGCGTCGATCTGAAACCCGGATTTCAAAACATTGCGAAAACCTAGTTATAGGCAAACCCTGTGACATTTTTCCCTCTTTTATAACACAATCTGCAATCATCTTGATGATAACTTGGCAGTAAGGTGTTCTCAAAATCTCAGAAGATACTATAGTTCAAAACTTGCTGAGTTTGGGATATCCGGAGAAAAGATCATAGAATACCACCGGTTAAGTCGTGCGCATCATAGCTAAAAGTCTCATTGTCCTCTATATCTTTTGGGATCCTTCTACTTCAATACATAATGTTTTCTGAATAAGCTTATGTTTTGTTGATCTAAGTTTGAATAATAGTAACATATTGCAGCTAAGGCTTGGGCCAAAATAGTGATTCTTAAACCATCTTTGGTTACAAAAAACATGGTGAATTGCCAACAACTAACCATTTTGGCATGCTCTTTTTGTCAAAAGCATGAAAGGAAAAGGGCACTTAGAAGAGAAGAATAAAGGAAACCATTGACATTGAAATGATTGTATTCTTATATTCTTAAAGTAACAAGTGTTCAGAAACAAACACATACATGCTTCCTAAATGGGAAGAGGGGCACACAAAGCCACTTTCTACAAGCCACAATCATCTTTGAATCAGATGCTTACCATTTACCAAAACTCCCAACATGTTCTGTTCTACCTTTTAGGATCAAAAGTGGCGGCTTTCACCCTTTCCTTACTACCCACTAATATGTAATGGATTTCTACTGAAGCTTTCTAGCTCACAAAAGATGCCACCCGGTCGCAGTTGGACCCTTGCTAAAAAGTTTTGTTTCTTAGATGCAAACTCACGGCATCTTGGTTGTAGAGTAACTTCACTGGTTATAATTTAGACATAAAGAAAGGTTCCAAATACAACCCTTGAGCCATAAAACGTTCTTGTCAAAGATACAAAAAAGGAACAATGTAATGATTCTTAGACACTTACGAGAAGATACAACAAGAAGTTGGTTTTTCTCTTTTTCCGTTAAAGTTCTCTAGCATATATTTCAAGCAAAAATTCTTTCTTGGTGATACATCAAACTCTATTACATCGACAAACATTCCCTTTAGAAGGGTTGAATAAATGAAAGCTGTATACTTCCTCTAGGTGTAGGGATATAGGAAAACACACGTTAAAAAATAAACAAACATATAGATATAGGCTGCTGGATCTATACACGTAGTTAAACATTGATAACTCACTTGTTGCCTTTGCCTTCGTCTTCATTCAATATGCGGTTTCTGAAATCAGCCGCCATCCGTGGAAGACCTTCTCGGAGTGTTATCTTGGGCTCCCAATTCAGATATTCTTTTGCCTTGCTAATATCTGGTTTCCTCTTCTGAGGATCGTCGGCAGTGTTATCTCTGAATTCTATTGTAGCACTTGGATCAATAGTTTCTTTCACCACCTAATTACATTGCAAGATACAATAAAATTAAAAACTTAACTTCCAGACACGATAGCAAAAAGAAAAGGAAAAAAAAACAAACAAACCTGAGCAAGTTCTAACATGGTAAACTCTCCTGGATTACCCAAGTTGAAAGGTCCAATATGCTCACCTTCCATTAATGCCATTAGTCCATCAACCTAAATTCAAGGGAAAAACTGTCAACTATTTGGCGCCATTCCACTAGGAGGCATATGCAGATTTATTCAATGTTAATCACTGAATCATGCAACAAAAGGATCTCCTTCAGTCCCAACCAAGAAGTTGAAGTTTGACGTCTGGTGTCCAAATGGATTTAACTTTAAACTTCAAGACTAATGTGTAAAACCTTTCTACGCAATCATTAAGAAAAATCTTAACAGCAGGAACTAAATTTCAAATTTGATATCATTTGTCTCGGATAATATATCAATTTGCATTAAGCTAAAGCTAAGTAATCGGTTATCATATAGTTATCAAATAGCATACCAAGTCAGAAACGTATTGAAAACTCCGTGTTTGTTTTCCATCACCATAAACTGTCATGGGTTGTTTGCGGATGGCCTGCAAAACAGAGCTATCTCACTTAGAAACTCTTGCTAATGATGACTTGTAATAAACAACAATAGGCGATCCTATTTTCATAAGGTGAAGCTTTACCTGAGAAACAAAGTTGCTAACAACGCGGCCATCGTCCAAACACATCCTAGGGCCATATGTGTTAAAAATACGTGCAATCCGGACCTGCAGCATAAACAATATTTGTCAAATAGATATTTACGTAGCATTTGGAGAAACTTTGGAATTTAATGTGGTCTATGGTCTGTGGAGCAGTGTCAAAGTTGAAATGAACTGGACAGCTTCAGAAGAATAAAAAGCATCGATGGTTTTATATAGAACAGAAAGAATGGTTCTGAATCCAACCAAATTGTTTATTCTACGTGCTTTCATTTAATTTAGAAAATAGTTCAAGATTATAATGGATTACAATTGAGACACCCTAAGGAAGGCTATAGGCTTCTATTTAACACATAATTATTAGGTGCCAAAGAAAAAAAATAAAACTTCTAACTTGTCGTGTAAGAAGAAATCAATTGTTAAATTACAACAAATAATTGACTGAAAAGTTAGAAAGTGTATACAGAAAAGTTGCACCATGTGAGTTTCATATTAAGGCGGGTAAGGTGTCACGCAAGGAGAAATTAATTAGTAGCTAAGGGTGCTTAAGAAACATTTTGGAGCTGATAAGGCAGAAGAGGAACAAAAACGTTATTTTTCATTTGAAAAAAATTAAATAAATACACACGCGCAAGTTAAGGAGGTGAAATTACAAGGCTCAATTCAAGCACAACATAAATGATTCGGATATAAATCTTTGTTATTTTGCGCCTTTAGTTTGAGCTTTTCAGGAAGCAGATTATGGGTTTCAACTCTACAATGTCGTCAACTGTGATACATGTTTCCAAGTAAGAGTATAGCACAAAATGAAACGTAGGCATTTCCTAAAGATTATGTGCGGAAATATAGGCCAACAATGTGGGAAACAAAATTCGAAGTATTTAAGTGCAGTTAACAAGCTAGAAGACTGCCTTGGGCGAGTACTTTGACAGAGAAGCAGTGAGTGAATCATTAGTATTATTTACTAGAAGGGGGTGTTTGTTTAAGCTTATATGATGGGCTTATGAGCTTATTAGCTTATATAAGCCGAAACAAGTGTTTGGCTAAGCTTATATGACTACGCTTATAAGCTTATAAAAGGGGGTTTAGGTAAGCCTAAATTTTGTGGCTTATAGAAGGATAGGTGGGCTTATATAAGAATATTATATGGAAAGACTTTTATACCCTCATTTAGTAATTACATCCCTTTTATTTTTATGTACTTTTTGTCATTTTACCATATTAAGTATATAAGTTAAACCAAACACTTAACAAAATGAGCTCATGATATATAAGCCATAAATGGCTTATATAACATAAGCATAAGCCCAATTCATAAGCTTAACCAAACACCCCCTAAGCCAGTTTTGGGTGTAGAGTCCAAATCCCAAGCAATGCCACACATAAATTGCAAGTGATAAGTTAACCTAGCTACAAAAGTTGAAAATCATATCAATAATGAAGTTTACAAAGAGTCAAAACTTTTCAACACCTCATCTTGAAGTCTGAAATGGGACGAGTGTATAAAGCTAAAAAGAACTGAAGCTAAGATGGGCAAGACGCTATAAAGCATGTTGCAGCAAGCAACATGACTGCTGTGAGCAGTAGGGATCATTTCCCCATAAAACAAAACCAATTTGATTTTTTTTTAGTATCATTAACATTGTTGGTAAAATGATTATGATAATTAAATCCATAAAGTATATATGTGCAAACTCTTTTTTAGTGTTTGTTAAAGTCCTTTTTTTGTCCTAAGTGTCCTATACGCATTTTAAACTCTACAAGAACTTGCAAGTGATAAGTTAACCTAGCTACAAGAACTTGCTACAAAAGTTGAATATCATAGCAATAATGAAGTTTTCCAAGAGTCAAACTTTTCACTAGCGTAAGGCAGATTGACAATATGTTCAGGAAAAGGCAGCCAGCACTTGCAACAAATCTCCTTTTATTAAGTTATTTTGGTATGATCAGGTGATCAGATTACATACATCTTAACAAAGCCGCTATTTATGGTTCTTGTAGCTGTATTAAGAGGTTTTAATACTACAATAGCAAAGATAATTTTGAGCATCCTGTAATAAAAGCAACTCAAAACTTATCTCTAAGCTGTAATTGAAAGTCAATCATGAATCTCGTGTGGCTATTTGGTGGGCCAAGCAAAGTTATGCAGTATGACCTAACTATGTGCATATTGATTATTAAATATTTATGACAAGTGTAGGTTTTTTGCCAAAACCGATAATCTTTTTGATAGTATCAATGTTTGGCGTTCTCTATTAAAGAATAAGAAAAAGCACACAATATGGAGAGGGCAACTAAAACAAAACAAGTAGTGATAGTATGTAATTAATCACCTCAACACCATCTCCTCGATGATAATCCATAGTCAAGGTTTCGGCTGTCCTTTTCCCTTCATCGTAGCAGCTTCTAACACCTAAGAATTATCAGAAAATCAATTGTTACGAACAGCATTGCAGCCAACAGAAACAGATAAATAAATGCAACATATTAAACAAACTTAAATTGAGCAAATAAAGAAAATGGTCTACCTATTGGATTCACGTGCCCCCAATATGTTTCCTTTTGAGGATGCTCAAGTGGGTCTCCATAAACCTCACTCGTGCTTGTTAGCAAAAACCTTGCTCCAATTCTCTTGGCAAGTCCCAACATGTTGAGAGTGCCCATCACATTTGTCTTGTAATTACATTAGTCAAGGATTTCCAAATTCATATTTTACTCATATTCGCATAGTAATTTTAAAATCATGCCTGAGCCCTATAAGCTGAGACGCAGCTCAAAATAGCCAATGCACCTATTTAAAACAGCTTACTGTATACACGAGAAGGTGACTTGTAGCTTAAATCCAACCATCCAATGTGGTTGCAAGTGGACAAAAGTTAATTGGAGCATCTATAACCATATGAAACCTGATGATGCAAATGCTCACAATTTGTGAACTCCCACATGTCATGTCTAAATGCTAAATGTAGCAAAACAACATGTTGCCGTTGGTCGTAGGTATCTAACAACATTGTCCTATGTCAAAACCTACGCCTCGTAAGAATACCACATTTAGAAAATCCCTACTAGGCTATTACTGTGCATGTGTGTATAAGCATAACTTCCAGCTTTTGAAAACATTTCCCAAGTCGATCATTTACAAACTACTCGATCATTTACAAACTACTATGACAATGTTTGGGATTACTTATACAAGTGATTATCTGCTTATTAATTTGAGTGTTTGACTAAAACTATGTATGTTAGAGTAGATAAGCCCTTAAAATGGCGCGGGTAAGTACTTGGTTATTTTTAAGCAATCCCAAACACGTAGTAAAGTAGTAATAAACACACATATACAGACAACACATCATGCAAAAGCGCTGGATCCCGACAATAAGTACCACTAACAATAACAAACTAAAAAAAGGATATGATAGTCTTGACAGGATTATACTTATAATGAACAGGTGAAGCAGGGCAAGCCAAGTGATAAATCTGATCAACTTCCAGCAAAATAGGTTCAACCATGTCATGTCTAATCAACTCAAATCTAGGATTTCCAAAATGATGTTTCACATTCTCTTTCCTTCCTGTAAAAAATAACGAATTCATGTTCAACAAAGAGCACAATTAAAAAAAACTAAAAATCAAGCATATCCCAGTTTCACCCTCTTTTGCTAAAACTAATTACCTCACAAACAGATAAATCTTAGGCAAAACAAGCTACATCATCAGCATATCCTAACCATTCATTTCTTAGTTGTAATGAAAAATCCAACTTTACCCACTTCTCAAAAAAATAATCTCACAAACAGTTTATCGTTAACCGAAACTAACGGCACCACGAGCACAAAATTACCTATAAAAGAAATTATCAATGACAATCACATAATCACCTCATCCTATCAACTTATCTCAAAAAGCAATAATCTCACAAA
This sequence comes from Glebionis coronaria, assembly GCA_025667525.1. Classification (NCBI taxonomy): domain Eukaryota; kingdom Viridiplantae; phylum Streptophyta; class Magnoliopsida; order Asterales; family Asteraceae; genus Glebionis; species Glebionis coronaria. Next base: position 165,176,788 of record CM046881.1, read on the forward strand.
ACAGTTAATAGTTAAGCGACTAGCTACACCATCGCACAGTGTGTTTGTTGAAACTAGCACTAGCAGTAACAAGTAGAAGTAACAGTTAGCATTAGCATTAGCAGTAAGCGTAACCAGTAGCCGTTTAATTTATAAAAGTGTTTGGTAGATTAGAGTAGGTGTAATTTGAATGTGTAAAAAAGCGTAAAAGGACATACGTATACAAATAGAAAACTCTTCAATTTTAATGTGTATATGAATAGGGTAATTTGAGTAATTAATTAATCCTTATGCTCTTTCATTAATTATGCTGATCTAAAAATTCTCCTTCAAAGAGCATATGAGAAAGTAGCATGTGTTTGGTAACAGCTTTTCTAAGAGCATTTTTAGTAATTAGCATTAGCATTTAGCATAACTGGTAAAAAAGCTTGTTTGGTTAAAATCATTAGCATTAGCATTTATCATGAAAATGCTACTTTCTCAAATGCTCTTTCAATGAGAATTTTTAGATGAGCATAATTGATTAAAGAGCATAAACTTAAAAAATTACTTAAATACCCTCATTAAGATAGCACATTAAATCAAAAATAGTTTTCTATTTATATAGTATGTCCATTTATGTCTTTTTACACATTCAAATTACAGCTACCGCTAATCTACCATACATTTTTCTAAATTAACTGCTACTACTAACTGCTAATGCTAATGCAAACTGCTGATGGTAACCACTACTACTAACTGCTAACCACGACTGCTAGTTTCACCAAACACACCTGATAAATGTTAATGCTAAATATTCTAACCAAACAAGCTTTTTTACCAATTATGTTAAACGCTCATGTTATCAACATTTCAAATACAAAACCAAATGCCACCCTTTTTTTTAAAAATTAAATATCTCACAAACAGTTACTCGTCAACCGAAACAAATCACATCATGAACTGTTCCTATCAACTTATCAAAATACAAAACTGAATTCCACCATCTTTTAAAAAAATTAATTATCTCACAAACGGTTACTGTAATAGTTAAGCGAAACAAATGACAGGTCAGGTGGCATAAGAGAGAGGCTTACCCGTAAAGAAATTATCAATGACAATGACATCATCACCTCTAGCCATGAGCTTATCAACCAAATGACTACCCACAAACCCTGATCCACCAGTAACCACCACCCGCCTTCTTTTCCCGCCAATACTAACAGGAATCCTACCACTCACAGTCACAGAATCCTTATTAAAGCTTCCAAAATCAAAAGGGGTTGATCTGGGCATTAACAAAGCAGCAGCTTCATTTTTACTAAAAGATGAGGGTTTGAGTGAAATAAGAGCAGAACCAATCAAGATACCAATGATAATGAAGAGCAAACGTTGTTCTTTAAGGATGTAATGAATGGATCTAGTGAAAATGGATCTTGTTGGTGATTGGTGTTGTTTGGTGGATTTAGGTGAGTATGTTTGTGAGGTGGGTGATGATAATGATTCTTCATCTCTTCTTTGGTTTAACATTGATTGTTTGTGTAGCTGTTTCATGCTTTTCTATTCTCTGTGTTTTTGTGTCTTTGGAGATCTACTATCTAGTGAAGAAGAAGAACCAGAGTCAAATGAATCAGATATTAATGGCAAAACAAAATCTTTTACCCCCACTTTTTTTAAGGTTTTATGCAAAGTAAAAACTACTAGACTTGGTAAATTAGTATGCTAAGTGAAACTAATCCGATGAGTCGACCGGGTTAACCTAATAGCCGAACCATTGATTCGTTGTTTTTTATTAGGTAGATACAGTGATCGATCTCGTGACTCGATGACTCGATCTTATTGATCCGATGATCGATTTCGTGACATGCTAACTTGTCCGGATTATAGTAATTAAACCTATGATGAATGACTCAACCTGATTGATCTAATGATTCGACCTATTATCCATTATCCATTAGTCTATACTCCTTATAAAACAAATTGGTATCTCTTTTCAATAAGTAATACAATAAATAAAGCATCATGTACAACTTATTAATACAAATAACAAACTAAAATTTGAGTAATACAACTTATTAATACATATGTACAACCAGGAAAAAGATCCCATAGACCTCATTTGTATCATAGACCAAAAGAGACGATCCTAGCCCTCCATTTTTTTTCATTTGTACGGTCCTTATTTTTTCAATTTATTTAATAAAAAAGAAAATACGTCTTTCCTAAAAAAAGTATACGGTCTCTTACTCATTATTTTTCACACACAGTATACGTCTCTTTCTCTCTCTAGCACCGTAACCACCACCCCCAACCGTAACCCCAACCTTCGTAACAACCACCTCAACCACCGTATCATCTCTACCATCCCAACCATTGTTTCCGACATGATTCCCCACCATCTAATCGTAACCCGCAACCACCATATGTTCATTTAATCCTAACCCTAACCCTAACTTTTTCAGATCTATGGATATTCGTGAGGAGTATGTTGCGGCTAACAAGGTCAAGCTCATATCATCATCTAAAACATCCGGACAAGCTGGTAATCTTCATTTCATTGTTAAGCTTATGCTTATTTGGTACATTATCTTGATATTAAGCTTATTATGCTTATTTTTATGCTTATTTGGTACATTGTTTTTATATTAAGCTTATTATGCTTATTTGTTGTATTCTGTAAGTGTTTATTATGCTTATTTTGATATTAAGCTTATTATGCTTATCTGGTGTATTCTGCAAGTGTTTTATTATGCTTATTTGGTGTATTCTGCAAGTGTGTATTATGCTTAAAATCATATATGTTTCATGGTGAAACATATATGATTCATGATGAATCATATATGTTTCACTATGAAACATAAGCTTATTATGCTTATTTTTATGCTTATTTGGTACATTATCTTGATATTAAGCTTATTATGCTTATTTGTTGTATTCTGCAAGTGTTTATTATGCTTATTTTGATATTAAGATTATTATGCTTATCTGGTGTATTTTGCAAGTGTTTTATTATGCTTAAAATCATATATGTTTCATGGTGAAACATATATGATTCATCATGAATCATATATGTTTCACCATGAAACATATATGATTTTAAGCTTATTTTGCTTATCTGGTGTATGGTGCAAGTGTTTATTGTTTCATATTCTGGCGATTCATATAGGTTTGATGGTGAAACATATATGATTCATCATGAATCATGTATGATTCATCATGAATCATATATGTTTCGCCATCAAACCTATATGATTGTAACTTTTTATTCTTTTGTTTAATGTGTTCTCTTTTGCAGTTACTAGAACTAAAGTTGGTATAACAAGCACGCCTCCTAAACCTGAAGCTCCTAAAACAACCATGCGTCCTAAATCTAAAGCTGCTAAAACAATCCCGCTTTCTAAATCTATAGCTCCTAGCACAGATAATCCTGAACCACCTCCACTTAGCGTGGAACTAAGAGTTGCCGAAAAAGTAACACAACCACCTCCTCCAATCAATGAGAGGCCCAGATATCCTACTGAAGTTAAACTTGTATTCTCTCGAAGAGGTAAAGCTGTTGAGAATGTAGAGGGTAATGACGATAAGGGTGAAAAGGTTGTTTCTGACGTAGGGGGTAGTGTGGTTGGAAAGGATGGCGATGATGGGAAAGGTGATGAGTCGGCTGAGAGTGGTAGTGATGAGCCGGTTGAGAGTGGTAGTGATGAGCCAGCCGAGAGTGGTAGTGATGATGGGAACGGTAATGAGCTGGCCAAGATTGGGAGTGAGGAGCCGACCGAGAGTGGTAGTGAGTATGTGGGTGAGAGTGGGAGTGATGAATCTGATGAGCGAATACACACGGATGATACAGTGGATGAGGATGTGGCTGATGAATTGGTTAAAGTTGAAAAGGTGAGTCAGAAAATGCCTAAGAAACGTGTTAGGAAGGTAGCTGCCAAAGTTGGTACTGGGAAAAAACCAAAGGTTTTGAAAGAAGAGGTTGTTGTGCATGGTGAGAGCAAAGCCAATGTCGATAAAAAACGGAAGATAGTTGCCAAAGTTGGTACGGGGAAAAAGCTAAAGATTGTGAAAGAAGAGGCTGTTGTGCATGGTGAGAGCAAAGAGTCCATGTTCGTTTGTTATGAATCACCATCTAAAAAGCAGATGGTGGTTCCGAAAACTGTGCAGAAGAAACCTCTTACTACGGAACAGGCTAAGAAGGTTGAGTACTCGAATAAGTTTCCACTGTTTTTTAGTAGAACTGTACCGGCGTCGCTTTTTGAGGTGATAAACGAGGCTAGTTATGTTGACATGGAAGAGTTTTTGAATGAGATTGGGTTTTCCGACTGGTGGGGTCTTAAGGTTGATAATTTGCCAAATCGTTTAGCGAGGGTTGCTGTTAAATCTTTCGAAAAATCCACCTACGACTTTAAGATTGATACAGGCAGCTTTCAAGTCACGCCCGAGAAGATCCATGAGATTTTAGGACTTCCTATTGGTGGAATTTCCTTGTTTGATTTGCCGAGGAGATCTTCAGATGACGATGTTGTGAAGTCATGGAAACAACAGTTTGCGCCAAAGCGTGCGAAACAAATCATGACTAAGGAAATCAGTCATAAGTTGAAAAAGGCGAAGGAAATTGACTTTATGTTTTAACTCAACTTCCTGACACTTTTTGCGACAATAATGGGTGATGCGGACACTATGAAAGCAATTCCAAGGCTTAATGTGGTTCGCCATATTTATAAAGAAACGGATATCGCTAAAGTGGACTGGTGCCATTTCATTCACTCGTGTTGTCTTCAAGAAGGTGTAGAACCTACGAATCTCGCAGGGTTTTACACAGGTCCCTTGTATTTTCTGATTGTAAGTTCCCCTATCTTTTTATTTTTGTTTTTTATGTTTTACATTTTTAAGTAATTTTAACATTCATGATGAATCATATATGTTTCATCATGAAACATATATGATTCATGATGAAACATATATTGTTGATCCCTTTGATTGGATCTATATTCTGTTAAGAACTAGTATAGTAGTTTGTAATCAAACTAAAACACTTTGAGAACTCTTACTCAAACTAAATAATTATGCGGAATCTAACTTATAAAGCACAGAAGAACATAATTACTTTTAACTATTCGATTCTCTTGTTAATCGACTTGAATGAGGTACATGAATGACATTGTACCTATGTTCCTTTTATAGAGTAAGGAACCCTAGAAACCTTAGAATATTCTATAAAGATAACTATATCACAAACAATATATTATCAATATTCTAACTATTTAAGTATATCACATAAGATATACTCTAACTATAACTATGACATATCTTATACAAAGATATATTCGTCATAATCAATATAGCAGTACTTACTTTATAAGTAGTAGTACTTGCTATGTACCGCGTTAACACTAACGGTACTTGAAAGATAACTAACAGTACTTGAATAACACTAACGGTACTTGACACTTAACAAATAATTCCCAACAATCCTCCCCTAAACAAGAATGATAACTTGTTGTCTTCTTGTTTCTCTTGTACGGGATGTATTTAGAATACATGTCTTTAATCTTTCCTTCATCCTTGTATTGAACTTGGTAATTTGTATTTGTATCCAACTAAATGTAGCCAAACACTTCAATGTAGATCTTCTTCTGATAAGATAATCTTCAAACAGCATGAACATCATCTTTGTCTTCAAACTATAATCTTCTTGTGTCTTGTAGACATTCATTTATATTTGCAGCATCAGTAATTGTCTTCTTGAGTTAAATCTATGAACTCTAAATCATGAACTTCAGTCTTGATTTGATGAGACAAAACCTTCTAAGTATTTTCTTCTTGAATACTTCTTTGCTTGCAATCTTCATACCTGAAATAAAACAGTTAACAACAAAAACCAATCTGTATTGGCTTCATGATTTTTAGCAAATCACCAGCTATCAACGGATTTGATATATTCTTTACCAGTTAACCGTACACTATGTAATAGCCAATACTTTATTCATGAAGAATAAGGTGTACTGATAACCCTACATTTTTTGGTAAATTGTCAATCATCAACGGATTTGATGAAGTCTTTACCTAGTACCGTTTGTCTAGGACTAGCCAACTCTTTGTCTCGAAACAAGGCGAGTCAGAACCATATAGTTTTTAGCAAACTACCAGCTTTCAAAGGATTTGAGAAGTCTTTACCATAAATCGTTTGCTTATGGACTAGCTAGTTCTTATGTGTGTTAGACATGGTGAACTGAGAACCATTTGTGAAGTGTGACTGAAAGTCAAACACTTAAGGCTCTTTCTCAGCTTCTTCCTCATCTTTCAAATCCTTGATTTGTTGTTTAACCATTCTGATCAACTCCAAAGCATCAACAGATTCTTTTGTAACTTCCAATTGTTGTTCCAACATTCTTTCCAACAATCTTCTTTTGAATGGATAACTCTTCTCTTGTAGCATATAGTAGGTAACATCATCTATATCCAAAATATGCAATCCACATGACCTATAATATCTCTAGTAACTAAGAACCTGATTCTCTAATTCCTTCAACATTTCTTGATCACAGTTGTGTGGTTCATACATGAAGAGCATTTCCCTATACAATAGTGATACTTCAGTTTTACCTGCATTGGCTTCTTGAACTAACCTGAAAAGATCCTGAATATCTTGTCTGTCAAGAATGTGAAGAATATCTTCCAAAAGTCTGAATATTCTTGTTGTGCCATCAGTTCTTTGAATTCCATGAGCCTCTAGTCCTTGATCCATAGAGTATATCCATCTAGCAATAGATGATCTCTTTCCAAAAATCTCTGTATCAATACATTGATCTTCAAATTTTACTATCTTCAAGTACTTCTTCAAGCTCTCATCATCATCACTATCTTCTGCTGTTCACTTAGCCCTCTTGGCTTTCTGCTTTCTCTTTGTTGATCTTTTCCTTTTAACACCCTTGGAGGTTCCCTCAAATTCTGTTGAACCCTCTTCCAAGTTTGTATGTACCATTTCTTCAACATGTACTGTTGACTGTGTATGTACTGCTTGTACATTTTCAGTCTGAGCTTTATCTCCTTCATTTATTCTTTGAGCAGTCTCTTCCTCCTTTGAACTGACCTTCTCCTTTCTATTCTTCCTAACATAAGTGGTCTTGATAGTTGGAGATGTATTTGTAGGTTCAGCAATACTTGGCTCAATTCTAGGAGTGCTTCCAAATTGTCTTTGTTGTTGCAGATGTCTTCTATGTCTTTCAACAACCATTCTATCTGCTTTAGATCCAATCTCAACAAAATTCAATTCAGTTCTCTTATGTTGCTCATACAAAGTCCTGATTTCTTCAAAATTCTTCTTGACCAGCTGAATATGAGCGAAAGCCTTAACTTTCTTGAGAAAGTTCATCATTTGATTCCTAATTTGCATGGTTGTTGGAGGCTTAATCTTTTCTCTTCTTCTCTTTTCAGCAAAGAATCTTTGTTGCTCTCTTACTAGATCATCAATCAACTTTGATTTCTCTTCTTCATCATAAGCATCTCTCTCTTCAGCTATCAATGAGTCTGCAAGAAGCTCACTTGCATGTAATTCAGCTTGAATCCTATCATACTCTTGTATGTTCCATTCTTGTTGTATTCTCTTAGCTTCTAGCAAATGCTGCTTAGCTTCAAGTTCTTCTTGTAAGTCTTCTTTACGAATCTGAGCTTGCATTCTAAGAGCATATTCCTCATCATGGTCCAATTGATTAAATCTATACATGACTTTGCTTATGTCTTCATCTGAATCACTTTCATTTTCAGATTCTGATAGTATTTGCTTCTTCCCCTTATCCTTTGGATTAATCTTAGGTAGCTTCTTCTTCAGCGTGGAAGGTCTTTCCTCATCAGCTTGTTGTTGAATAACTATACCTTTAGTAGGGTGTGTGTCACACCCCACCATGGCAGAAAATGGGGCGCGACGTATGGATATCATCACAGCAATAGCGTGTCTATAGAGATATCTAAATGAAATGAAAATATCATAAATGGTGACACAATGTCATGAAGATATAACAAACAATGCAGGCGTCTATGTAAGTAGGTAACAGGTCTACCTTTTACCAAAGACATACAATTAACAAATAACAAACATATAGGTGTCTACAAAGTATCACTTATTCAAACATAAGTAAAGACTAAGAGGAAAGGGGGTTCCTCCAATGCAATCCTAAGCTTCTCAGCTAGCCACTCATATTCTCACGCTTAACCACATTCTCACCTGAAAGAGACACTAAAACACGTCAACATAAAGTTGGTGAGAGTCATAGGTTTAGACTCTAACTCCAAATCAATTATAAGCTTTGAATAACAACCACTAACAAAATAACATATGTACAATGTGTTACAATTATGCATTAACAACTAGCATTTAAGATTAACCAATCACTACAAATCCAAGGCTCCAAGCCTTACCAATAACCACAATTCCAAGGCTCCAAGCCTTACCAATCACAATGGTCCCATAGGCGCCCATACACCTATGAACCAATCCCAAGGCCCTTCCTTGTCAACGTCCCCTTGGTACCAAGTCAAACCATAATAAAAATCAAGAATCACATAACGGTTAATCACATAAATGTACACACAAGTCCATCACAAACCATAAAAACATTCACAACACTAGTTACAAAACCACACAGTGTCTCTTCCATCCCATCTGGAATTCAAAACATTTATAAATCATAGAAACATGGGACTATGAAACTCACCTGAACAAGCTTCCCCAAGTATCCGCGCTCTAGCAAAAATCTAATCACACAAACGTATACAATCAAGACATGAACCACATACCAAAATGGCTCATCAATATATGATGGATATATAACCTTATCCTACCACTTAACCCCATTTATATGCCATATGCATATCATTACATCCCTATATAAAGCTCTTAACTTAGTTTAGTTCATAACTCGCCCCGTTAATATTTAACCCAAAACAGTCTCGTTTTTCATACTTCAAACTATGGGTCGAACACCCCCTTAACCAAAATAACATGCCCTGTAAAAGAAACCCTATGCCCTTACATGTGTTAGATAACTCTCCTATTTGGACGCAACCATAAATATACTGTTAAGGCCTCCATATATATATATATACTTTTACCTATCCAGAATTTACTAATTTTGAACATACGAAAAGTTTGTTATGATCAGAGGGTCTTACCCTAACCCATTTGTTTAGCCCTCCTCCAGATCTTTCATTTAACATATAATCTAAGTCTAATGTTCGTTTGAAGGTCCAATTATACTCCTAAGTACCCTAAACATCTTAAAACATTAATTTAAACCCGACTGATTTCAAAACTGCTTTGACCTCCGACTGTTGTATCCTGTTTTTGACCCACTTTCCGACCTCCTGTTTTTTCTCGTTTCTTGCATTTGAAAACCAACTCAATTACCTTTACAGGGGTACTTGGATCGCAAAATAAGAGTTTGTAGAACTCTAGATATGATCAAAACAAATGACCTAAAATTCTGCCCAGTTTTTAAAAACGAATTTAACACAATTAGCTTAATTAATTACCATCACCATGTATAATTATTATCTCTAATTAATCTAATCATGTTTATAACATTATAATAAAGAACTCATAATTAATCTAACTCTAGATTCATCATGTATTGATAAAGAACGAGTTAAAAATAATTTAATCGAAAAGAGAAACATAGGTTTTACCTTAGAATTTTTAGAAGACAAGAAAATTAGGAAGAACCCTAAAAATCTCCATTGATGCCTGAAAAAGAGATTTTGTTTACCCTTTTTATATCTATTTTCGTTCCTCGACTCACTAGAATTGATTTCCAATTAACGTTACGACTTAACTTTGTTTTTGGTAAACGAATTTTTGGTAATTTAAACTAAACTATATAATTTTAGAAACTATTTAAAGCTAATTTGATAAAAACTATTTTGAAATAAATCTAATTTAATTTTAATACTAATTTTAGACTAAAAATAAACTTTTAAATAAAAACAATTTTAAAATAAAACTTTACACCTAATTAATTTAAAACTAAAAACTTTTTAATTTAAATCTAAAGGAATTTTAAACTAAACTTAAATATATAAAAGAAAACTATTTTTTTTAATAAAAGTAAAATGAAAACTAATTTGGAATTTATAAAAGTAATTAAAAATTAAAACTACTTTTTATCTTTTTATATTTTTGAAAAGCATATAAAAACGGAATTAAAAAAACTAATTCAAAACTTTTTAATTAAAATTAAACTTAAAACTTAACTATTAAATTAAACTAACTTTAAAATCTGCCCGTGTAAATCTCCTATATTAACTAAAAAGCGGATAATAAACTCAAAAGATGCAATAGAGTAGATGGTTGGGGCGTATGACTGCTAGACGAGGGGTCCTGGGTTCGAGTTCCAGGACAGACACAATTTTTAGCTAATTAATTTTTTTATTACTCTTTGGAATTTAAGATGTTCAGATCAGATGGGATCTGTTGTATACAGTAACTCAACATAAGAGTAAAAGTAAATAAGCTAATATAGTTTATACTAAAAAGGCAAACTATCCTAAGCTAAAATCAATAAGTAATGAAAAGTACAAAAGCTGAGTAAATATAAAAAGCAAATAACAAATAAACAAACACAAACAAGAAGCAGATCAAACTAATAAACTAAACAGTAGAAACACTTAACCAAATAAACCAATAAAAATACCAAATAAATTCAAAACTTAAACAAATAAACTAGCAGTTATAACAAACTCAAAATAAAACACAGACTAATCTAAATTTAACATTGAAATATAAAAGAGATGAGAAAATGAACCTTGATGACGAAATCCGTTGGGTCGAAGTAGCGCGCTGAGTGTACTTGTGAACCGAATCAAACAAACTCCACCGTTAATCAATCCGTATCACCACTATAGCTTCATCTCATTAAGCTCTCGAACAGTATATATTATATATATATATATATATATATATATATATATATATATATATTTTTTAATTCATACGAATAATATTATTAATAATTAACAGAATCAAAATCAGTAACCTAATAATTTTACTTCGAACAGTATCAATAAACTTCAAGAACCCAGTAACTTTAAAAAAAAAAAGACAAATTAAGAATAAAAAAGATTGACAGAAATTTAAATGAGACTTAAATTAAAATAAACATAAGTTTTTCATTAATTAAAAATTAAAATTACATTAACTGGAAATTTAAAGAAATACAAATTTAACCTAATCTAATTGCTGAAAATTAAAAATAAAGAAAAAGTTTTCTAAAATTACACATGAAAGGGGTTTTTATAGGCAAAACCCCTGAAACCCTCTTGGTGGCTTCAAAGTTAAGCAACAAATCTTGGCCGCTCTTCCATCTTCTCTCTCTTTTTCTTTGATCCATTGGCTGAAAATCACTACCCATCACACGGATTGCCACCGTGGATGGGTAGTGTGCTTCTTGTGTTAGTTTTGGCTGAGGTGGAAGCTTTTAATTGGTGGATACATGCTGATGATTTGGTTCAACCAATCAAAATAAATGGATTTGCCAAGTAGGATAGGAGATGAGGACCACAAGTGAGTGGATCATCCTATTTTCATGGGGATTTAATTCCCCTTGGTGTGAATTAAACGGATATGTAAAAACCCCCAAAAATGGTGGGTAATTTTTGTGATAGTAATTTTAGGGTTTTTAATGGTGGCTGTGTAACTGAGATGGGAGAGAGAGTGAATTTGGGGAAACCTTGTTTGTAACGATAGTTTAATGGGGGATGGGTAAAAAATCGTTTTATTAAATATGTGAGGGTGAGTGGTTTCTTTGTTTTTATGTCAAGACACGTGTGGGGGAGAAGTATACGGTAAAACGTGTGTGAGATGGGGAAAGTTGACCGTGCAAGTATAGGTTGACCAATCACCTTTTACCGTCCAAAAATGTGACAGTTTTCTTCGCTTCATTAGACACCAAATGGGCTAGTGGCCCATAAATGTTGATTTAGCAAAAATCAATTCCATGTTCATCCATATGGGCTTTTTTATTTTTTCATCCGTGTCATAAATGTCAAATGGGCTTGGCCCAATTTAAATAACTCCCACTCATTTTAATCGATAAAGAAAAATGGTTATTGGGCTTTTAGGCCCAATACCCAAATGTGGGACCCACAAGCCCGTTTTATCTCCATAAATATTAAATCCGCTAAAACGAGCTCGACTTCGGCTTTTTTTCTTCAAACTCGTGTCGGTTTAGCCGGTTTTCGTGAACTTGGGCATACTTTTGGTCTTTTGACTTTGTCTTCGTCTCTTTTTGGACTTTTCTTCAACATTTGACCGTGAAATCCCGTGTTTTCTCTTCTTTTGATCATTTGTACCTATTTAAACACAAAAACACAAAACCACGCGTAATTCCGACTTTTATGATATAAAACACATGATTAGGTCTTGTTTTTCCTTGATTTTAGTGGCAAAAGGATAAGTGTTTTCACACTTATTAATGCCGACTAAACCTTGATCTCCAGGGATTTTATGAGTGTTTTGATTAATAAAAAGACTGTATATGATTTCCTAACAAGTCCTTGGCCTATGTACAAAAGCACGGTTCCCTTTTTTCCCCTTTTCTTTTCTTCCTGCGTTTACAAACCGACTATACCCCTATATTTTTTTCTTTTTTTTTCTTTTTATTACTTATTAATATATTATTAATAATACCTTAAGTTACCTTAATTTATTTCAGCTCCTAAAACCTCCAAAACCTCAAAACCGTAAAACTAGTCAATTTATGCGTATACCGTAAAAGACGTAAAAATGTATAGTTTTATAAAAACTCTTGAAATATGAAATAAACTATATAACTAAGTCCTAAATGACTTAAAACCATCCCGACAAATATTCATGTAACTAATTACCTCATCCGAGACCTCTAAATGCTAAACCTTAAATCGTAAAAATACGATTTATTATTATACTTATACGTATACGTAAAACACCAATAACACCACTTCATTTCATAGTCACCAATTTGTGAGCTCATGAACATGAAATAACCGTTACTCGATTTACTTATGAGTACCATTTACCCATAAATGATATCCAAACCTCACTCCAAACACACAAAATAAACACATAAGCACATAAAAGCACATATTTGCACAAAACACCCTAAAATATAGTCTAAGTGACGAACCCCAAAACCATGGTTGTCACAGTGTGAAGCTTGAACGTTCTTACCTTTAGTTTGATCCTTTTTGGCAAGAACTTCTTGTTGTGTCTTCTTCTCTGCCTCTGCTTGTTTTGCTTTCTCAGCTGAATTCTTCTCTCTTAAGTCAAGCAGTGTTTGGGCTAAAGTATCATCCTATCCAAAAGGAGTTTGACTTTCTAGTAAATGATGATCACCAGCGGTACTTGCAATCGGCTTAGTTGGCTTAGCAGTACTTGGGTCTTCAACAATGTCAGTAGTACTTGCAGTTGGCTTAGTTGGCTTAACAGTACTTGGATCTTCAACAATGTTGACTTCACCAGTATTAGACACATTTGTTTCTTCAATCACTTGTGTATCTACAAATACTCTTTCTTCCACTGAAGCTATCTTTTCAACTTGCAAAGACTGTTTCTTGTGAAACCAAATTTGTCTTTGTGGTGGTGGAGTTGAAGATACAGGAAATTGAACATCTATTTCCTCTAATTTCTCATAGAAAGTACTCCAATTCACTTGAAGTGGTGATTGAGGTGTTGGTGTTGGCTGAGTTACCATCATTTCTTCAACTTATGGCTCCTCATGAGTAGGTTGTGGTTCTTCCTGTTGAAACTCCATGTTTGTAGGTTCATCCACACCAGTCTCTAAACCAGTTCCATCTTCATAAGTCCCAATGACATCTTCATCCAGCTCAAAATTGATGTCATTTTTAGAGATCATTGTTTGATTATCAGAAGAAGGTGGTTGTTCTTCATAATTCCTCTCATGTTTGGTTGCATTCAGTTGCCTTTTCTTGTGGTTTCTGAATCTTTGCTTTTTGAGTGCAGCCTTCTGAATAGATCTATGTTGCCTCATCCAAGGTGATACTTTGTTCCTCAACTTGATTAGGCTAGCTTCCAATTCATCAATTTTCTTGTCTTGAACAAGTTTTTCTTTTTGCAACACTTGTACCTGTTGGGACAAACTAGTACACAAAGCAGTCAAGTTTGCAACATCCACCACCTCTGGTGCTTGTGCTGGTGGTAAACTACTAGCAGTAATAGAAGCAGCAAGTGTATGGATCATCTCATCAGTATTTATTGGAGCACCAACATTGTGAGAAGAAGATTGTGAATCTTCTAGGGAATGGGAACTCTAGAGAGAAGGAGTTTGCTGAGAAGCACTAGCATTCATAGGTTCCTCACCTTCTTGGTTGGCAGGTTGGGCTAACATATGAGCAAACAATAGTGTAACTATTCCTGTAAAGGCATTGCCTTGTTTGGTCAAGAAAGAGAAAGTTCTCTTTGTGAATGTAAGAACATCCCATGTATCAGTTAACTCTGGTAGGTTAGGTATTTGGTTACTAACTAAAGTTTGAATGAATCTAGGATACATCAAAAACTTTTTAGTTCCTTCCAAATTCCTAGTCATGCCTTCAAAAATTAATCTTGAAAAGTTAAAAACCCTGTTATTTGCTAGACAAATACCAGCTGATGCCAATGCAGCAGTAATTTGATCAAAAGAGGTACATTTAGAGCTTAAACAATGAATAATAGCATGAAAAAGCAATTTCCATTGAGGTGAAAATAAAGCTTTAAAGAAAGTGAGACTTTCCCTACCACCCTCATAGCCCATGGCTGCAAGGCCATCATGAATCTCTGTGTTATTAAGCATACTAAGTCCATTTTCATCATTTAATCTCAAACTTGCCCATAGCAGTACCTCAGTTACATATATATTTCTATGATTCACCCTAGCTCTAATGCAAGGTTGATCAAACCGAGTACCTAACATAGCAGTGTTCCAAAATTGTTCAACAATGAAAACAAAGACAATGGGACTTACAGTGAGTGCAAAACGAACATGACTTCAAGATAAGAAACCAAGAATCTCATGGAATCCAAAAGAGTCATCATTCATAGCAAGATTCACAACCAAATTATGCTTAGAGATCACTTATAAAGCAGCCATTAGTATTTTTGATGATCAAAAAATTAGAGAGAAGGTTATAGAATCAAAAGATAAGAATAAAAGATTAGGTGAATCAATTGTGTAATTGGAGTAAGTATTTAAGTAAATAACAAACACAAGCACGAAGAAACCGCCAAATTTATAAAATAGACCCTTAACGGTACAACAGACATGTAGCGGTACATGGAACATACTCGGTACTTGAACTTGTGCTAGCGGTACTTGGAGTTATAACGGTACCTCACAATTTTGACCAGTTCATGCATTCCACTATTATTATAACCTCTTTTATCTTTCTCTATCCACATCAAAAACACAAAACATAGACTATACAATAAAAATTAGTATAAAAATTATAAAACTATTACCTCCCCTCAACATATGCAGCAGTCTATTGGTTGAGCATACCAATATGTGTCACAAAGAATTCAAATCT